>JADLSH010000377.1:1790000-3085668 GCA_016169945.1 Trachythela sp. YZ-2020 | reverse complement strand
ATATCAACGTCAATAAAAGGATAAATTAAGACTGAAACCAGGTTTTTGTTTTAAGTTTATTTTAATTACCGTAATACGAATTTTTTTTCCTAGCCACCAATTAACCGGAATGTAGTAGAGCAAAATAATTATAAATATGCGACAAATCACTCTTCGGTGGCGCAGTTGCCAGAGAAAGCGCCTTTCACCTCTGAGTCTTGAGCTCAATTCTCGCTGAGGACTTTACTCATCACTCTCACGTGAAAAGAGTCAGTCGACGCTCTGCCGAAAGTCGTGGGTTGTTTCCGAGCTCTCCGGTTTCCTCCCACAGGGAAAGTTTACTGGGTGGGTTAGGATATACAAATTAGGAAAGTAATATCACAATTGTTGCAAAAATAGATAATGTAGGCTAAGTACATAATATAGGTATGCCAGATACTTGATGTAATCGGTCACTGAAAAGCCCCAATGGGGAGTGAGCTGAATAATGTATGTATAAACCCCCATGCCCCTTTGTGGTTTGTGTTTTTAGTTTATATAATTTTAGTTTCCGAACGTGACGGCGAAATGTTTTTGATAAAGAAACTGAAACGTCCCACAGAGCATGATGTGAACCGCAGAAATCAAAAGCCCCCTGCAAACATTTTATGGATTTTCAAACCAAAGATCCGTAAAAATTTATGGAAATAATAATTTTCAATGCCACTTAATAATTGTGCAACAATTTGGTTAGGGGGAAGTGGATTCTAACTAAGTAAGTTATAATATATCGATTCATGTAAAAATTATGTAGTTACACGAGGGTGTTACGGAATTGAACATTTTCGACCCTCATCCCACGGCCTATTGTGATTCAGTCCAACAAGCAGCACCCTAATCTTAGAACCTAAAACAATTACTTTTGAATCGGGTCGATGGCTAAAATCGCTGTGATCGTAAAGAGAAAGAAAAATACGTTTGACTAACGTCAGTAATTATAATAGATAAGTACTTCGCCCAAACGGCATTCTTGAATATATTGCAGCAAGCTTCGGTCTTCGGTCTCAGCTGGCTGCAATATTCAAGAATGCCGTTGGTCTCAGTAATTATCTATTAAATATTAGAGACGGTGAAATCTTAGGGAATGGTCATACTATATATCGTCGGGATAGGACCGATGGTAGAATTGGGGGTGGTGTGCTAACTATAATTAGACACTCACTTGCATCTATTAGGCGAAGGGATTTTGAACAAGATATTGAGATGTTAGTTATAGAAATCTTTGAAGCATTATTCTGTCGGAGTATTATTCTGGTTACATTTCATCGTCCTCCGACGGCTGATGAACAGTTTGTGGTTAAATTCAATACCTTTCTCCAGAAGATAAATAGAAGTACGGATAGAAAAAAAGCTTGTTTTTTTGGGAGATTTTAATTTCTCGCCTATTGACTGGATTACTGATTCATCTGAAATTCAAAATCAAAATGATTTTTGTGATTATTAAGGATTTTAATCTTATGCAGAAAAATTTGAATCCAACTCGATTTTCAGGCCAGTCTGCTGCAAATATACTTGACTTGATCTTCACAAATGATCCAGATGATATTTAAAACTTGTAATCCTTATTCCCTTGGGTTTAAGTCAGATCATTAGATAGATAGATAGATAGATTGATAGATAGATAGATAGACAGATAGATAGATAGATAAATAGATAGATAGAGAGATAGATAGATAGATAGAAGAACTTTATTTATACACGCTAGCCCTGTCAACCGAAGCTGATTTCTACAGGGCTTGTTAAAGAGTATATTTTAAGTTATTTACAAAATAAGGAGTATATCAATATAGAATGTTATCCATAGTGTCACTAATATAATAGTTATTAGTAGAATCATACTAGTATACTATTGCAAATGCTGTAATTTGATTGGCTACGCTACTCGCTATCTAATTGTCGATAGATAGCAAGTAGCGATACAGCCATCTCCTCGGCGCGATTTTTAACGAATTTATTTCAATAAATTATGAAAAACGTTTTGAAATACTGTTTTCTTGCTGGTTTCTACTAAAACAATTAGTTTATTCGCTCTCGATTTCTATGAGATGATAGTTCATTCGGGCTTCGCCCTCATCAACTATCACCTCATAGAAATCTTGAGCTCATAATCTAGTTGTGAAATAGTGCAGAACAGGAATAATTTACAAGTAATCTATTTACAAAGTTATAATAATGTTGTTTTACGATTGAAAAGTGTGAGTAGCAATCTTCCTTTGAAAACTCGAAAGGGATTCACTCTTTCTAAACTCATGATGAGCACCGTCATACATAAAACTATTTTTCATATTATTTGTGCACGGTTGTGGTAAACAAAGACCACTTGAAATATCTCGAAGTTTATAGCTTGTCACTTGACTTTTATAAGTAAATAGGTCAGTGAGTGATTCAGGACCAATTTTATTTAAGATTTTATACATCATTTTTGCTTTTGCCTTTTTTCTTATCATTTTCAGTGGCTCCCAGTCCAAGGCATGTAAAGCTATAGAATGATCTATACATCGTTGCTCATGGTTATGATGATTCGAGCAGTTCTATTCTGCAGCTTTTGGAGTCGCTTAGATTGTGTTTCGCCAAACACAATTCATCTCGCCCTAGAAAACATAGTAGATATGTTTACAACTACAAGAAAGCTGATTATGTCTCCCTTCGAAAAACGTCAACTGCTTTATTTCTGGATAATACTGTAGCGGATCTCAATTTTGTTGATATCGGTACTCAATTAGGAGTTAGGTCAATAAATGAAGATTGGATACGTTGGAGAGACTTCTTTCTCACGGCGGTCGATACACATATACCCAAATGAAAATTAAGGAATATAAATACTCCCCCTTGGATTGACGGATAATTCATTCACTTAGGAAGAAAGATTCGCCTAGGTTCACAGCTAAGTCGGAAAAGAGTTCTTATTACTGGAATAAATTTCGAAAGCTGTGGCGTGATGTTAAAACATTGATAACAACTAAACATCAAAGTTATGTCCATTCAATTGCGAATTTGATGAAATCTGCACCATGAGGGCATGGTCCTACATGAGGACAAAGTCAAAAACAAATAATATACCATCCGTTATGAAGTTTAATGATTCTGCTTAATAATAATAATAATATAATTTTTCTTAAAGACGCTAAATACAGAAGTCTCAATGCTTTTTACAAATCAACAAGAATATAAAAAAGGTTAATCAGTAAAAGCTATCGTAAAAATATATGTTTTCCACTTAAACTCGTCATGCCTTAAACTCATCTATAGTTGAAATCTGCTTAACGGAGTCAGGAAGAGTTTTCCAGAGTCTCGGAGCAGTGCAGGAAAATGACTTCTCGCCATATGTCTCTGTTCGCCCTCTAGGCACAGTTAACAGATTTAGACTGCTGGAGGGCAAAGCACGAACAGGTATATGACAATGAAGTAAATCGATCATGTATGCGGGGACGAGGCCATTAAGAGCTATATAGGTCACCAAAAGAAGTTTGAAAGTTACTCGTTGTTGCACTGGAAGCCAGTAAAGATTGAAAAGTACCGGTGTTTTACGCGCAGATTTCCAATTCATAACGTCGTTAATACAGGCTTCCAACTTTTCAGTTGCGATAACGCGTTATTACGATTCAGGAAAACGTAGAGTTGAGAATCATCAGCATAGATCATGCCATCTATTCCATGGGACAGGATCCCATCTTCGAGAGGAGAAATGTACAGAGAGGACAAAAATGGTCCCAAACAGATCCTTGAGAGACTCCACAGCTAGCGAAACACGGTCGCGAAGGAACATTATCTACGACCACGCGCTGAGGGCGATCGAGGAGATAAGACTTTAGCCAATCCAGAACTACCCCTGAAAGACCATAACGATTACACAGCCTATCAAGCAAAATGTTGTGATCAATTGTGTCGAATGCTGATGAAAGATCAAGTAACACTAGAACACATTCCCCACAAGTAACACAATTCCCCTCATTATGTCATTCATAACTCTAAGTAGTGCTGTCTCTGTACTGTGATGGATTCTGTACGCTGACTGCATCTTGGCATATAGTTGATGTTTTGTTAAGTAGGCGTCGAGTTGAGAGGCAACAATCTTTTCGAGTGTTTTGGAGAGAAATACGAGATTTGAGATTGGCCTAAAATTATTAAACTCATCTCGATCTAATGACATTTTCTTGAGACGAGACCGTAGAAGAGATTCTTTCCATTTCGTTGGAAAAATTCCTTGTTCCAAAGACGCGTTCATGATGGTTGTTATAGTTGGTATAAGGCCATCAATACAACTTTTGAGCAGCCATGTTGGAATTGGGTCTAATTGGCAAGATTTGCGTTTTGACACCATGATAATATCTTGCACGGTACTAATTGAAACTGGCTCAAAATGTGTTAGAGGCCTGCAACATTTCTAAACCAGATCGATAGTTACATTTGAACGTAATTCAGATAGTTCCCGCCTTAAAATAATATTTTTTGATTCAAAATGTGCACTAAACTGTTCCTCGGTGGATTCATGTTTCGGTAGAATTGGAGTAGTTTTCACATTCATCATTTCATCGACAAAGTTAAACAGCTGTTTTTTATTACACCCCTGTACTTTGGCCGTATAATAGTCTACTTTGGCAGTTTCCAATAAACGAGCATACTCAACACATACCTCTGCGCAGGAAGTGGCTGTTTCTTTAACGAGACATAGCATTATCGTGTTTTGATACTGTGATCAAACACGCAGAACGAGTTTTTGAAATGGCTTCTCAAATGAACCAATGAGCCATCGTTGTGGGACTTGCGATGTTTTGTGATACGCATTACTGTATTTCAAGGTTATAATCAGTGATGTTTATATTTGTTTGCGCGTGGGATGTTGTTGTTCAAAGAGTATAAAGGCGTGCGGTTCGGTGGTTTTTATTATTTCGTGACAGCGTTAGCTGAGGAAGTAGCTGTTTCTTTAACGAGACATGGCGTTATCACGTTTTGGAATGCCTAAAACGGTCTAGGAGGAGCATTTGGTCATGGAAAACGCTGTTCCAAAGTCGACATGTTACAAGAACAAATGGGCGAATCAGTGGCAAAGACGGAGATCTATTAAAGCAGCAGTGTTTTAAGAAGGCGGGCTGTTTACAAGTTACGATATTGAGAAAGTTGTGTCACTGACTACACCTTTAGTAGATATGGCTGCTACTAGTTTAAACTATTGGTTGACCAAATTTGTACAGGAGGTCTCAAAAAGTTCGCAAGAGCGTTATCCGCCTAGAACACTATACGGAATTATTAGTGGTATTCGTCGCTTTATTGTGGAGAAAAGGCCGAGTACTGATTTTAATATACTTAATGCTAACGACAACAGGTAATTATTTTAATGTTAGTATGCACAGCTGTTGTGCTTAAAGTGTATATGGCAGAATATGTTGTTAATATACTTTATTCAGCATCCTTATTTTTGTTTTGAAGGTTTCTCATCTTTCGCCGCGCGCTCGACGCCGAAATGAAAGAGGTACAAGAAACGGTCTGACTTTAAAGACAAGAAAAAAGGAGAAATTGCCTGCCACAGAAGACGAAGAAGAAACCTTTTGGCGAATGGGTTTATTAGGGAAAGGATCAGCTAAGACATTGCTGAATACGGTGTACTATTATAACGGTAAACTGTTTGGTCTGCGGGTTGGTGAGCATAGAAATATTGTGGTTGGCAACTTTGAAATCGGTGTTAATTTATTCGCTTTGAAGAGGACGTGGCTAAAACGTTCCACGGTGGACTCACAGACTTAAAATATGAGCCACGTGTATTAAAGCATATTTGTCATGCTGTTAATGAGAAACACGGGCCGTGCTTAGTACAGATTTACCAAATGTATATTGAATTAGTATTAGAGCACTCTAAATCCGTCAGGGCGTTTTATTTTAAGCCAAATTGCAAGACATTTGCGTACGACAAATTGCCAGTGGGAATTAATACTCTCAATTCTATTTTGCCTTCGTTGTGTAAAGCAGCAGGTTTTGAGCGTAAAACAAGCCATTCATTGCGAGTACCATGTGCATCTACCTTGTTTAACGGTGGTGTAGAAGAGAAGTTGATTAGGGATAGGACGGCCACAGATCAAACGCTTTATATAAGTACGAGAAATGTAATGAAGCAAAAGCTGTTGCTGTGTCTAACGTACTTGGCACCCAAAATTAACTTCGGTGCAAGTTCCTCATTTTCAAGTAGCGAAACCTCCAAAGCTTGTTTAGAGGTTACTAATTTGGAGGTTTCTAATTCAGGGCCGCTTACCGGTGAATTGTTGCCGTGTGGAGTCTTTACGAAGTGTAAGATTAATGTTCATGTTAATAGTATGCGAACGAATTGATGAAGTGCGAAAATATGTATTGAAATTGTGTGCTAATAAATATAACCTGCAATCGTATCGCGTTTTTTGTTTAATTAGCATAAATGAGACACTAGTGTTTGATAGGGAAACACTAGTGCTTGATGAGGAAACACTAGTGTTTGATAGAATGTTTTACCGGGTATGAAAGCCCATTCACGTGACGCAATGAAGCTGTCTGATTGGGTAAAATGCTCATGAATTATTAATGAGTTTGAGAAAGTGTTAATCATGCTCTACTGATCAGAAAATTAAGGCTTTCTGGAGTGGATGGTCCCATGTTAAATTGGATTGGAAATTATCTTGAAGGGAGGTTTCAAAAAACGATGGTTCAGCGAGAAATTTCTGATACACGGCCAGTATTATCGGGAGTGCCTTAGGGTTCTTTATTGGGGCCTTTGTTATTCGTTATTATCATAAATTATCTACCAGGAGCACTGTTACGCGAGTCATCCCTATCTCTATTCGGTGACGATGCAAAATGCTATCGTAAAATTCAAATGTTTCTGACACATTACTGCTACAATCAGACATCGATGCATTGTATGCGTGGAATGTAAAATGGAAATTATTATTTAATGCTACAAAGTGTGAAACCATGTCCATCACACGGAAACTAAGCTGTTTTGCACAGCTGCTTGATTGGTAAGATTAAGTTTAATATAATCTTGAAAGTGTTTCGAATAAATCAGCAAACATACAGTACGAACACGGGGTAGTGATTTATTGACTTTTAGCCTGAATACAAACTTTTAAGACTAAACTTTTTCAGTTTAGTTACTTTATAAGATCAGCCAATTTGTGGAATACTCTACCGTTTGGCATACAAGCAGAGCAAAGAACAAGGACTTTTAAAAACTCATTGAAAAAAAGATCGTGGAGTAGTCAGTGCTTTAAATGTTGTAGTATGTCTAATATGTCAAGATTGTCAATACGTTGTAACTCTTTCTGGTCGGTCGCATTTTAATTATGTTGTCGCAAGTTGTCGCAAGAGCACTTTGAGTACGATCTCCTTTGCAAAATATTTACCCCCTGGCAATGGAATTAACACCATTGGAATCCTAACAAAATAAGATTTTTAACAGTGGGCTATTTTGCCGACTAAACATTACAGAATCAAAAATACTAAAAGTTTAATCCCAAACATACCTCCAGTCATACTTCAGAGTTCAGTTCAACTCAAACAATCTTTAATATATTTTCATATGTTTATTATATCCACAGACTTCTAATGGTCGAAATTTAGCTTTTTATCTGTGTCTTTATTTGGTAAAACTTGGCTGCGATACGGCGAATGGAAATATTTATTTTGAATTTTTTTTTATTTATCGGGAATTTTCCAGCATGCACGCGCTTGCCGTAGTTTGACTATATATGGTTTGCCCACGCGCTTCAGTCGCGACAAAAAGATCTTATATAGGGTATTGTACCCTGGGGAATTCATTCCGGCCACTTAAAAAACCATAGCAACAGTCTTTGTTTGTGTTTGGGCCTGTTCCGGTTGTTTTTGTCTGAAATTCCGGTTTGACCCGTACGCTACATTTCAAATTTCGCCGTAACTTTGTCAATTTTTATTGTTTCTTTGCAAGTTGGTCAGTATGTACTGTTTTTAAAGCTCTATAAAACGGTGTATTAGCGAAGATCACACGGTTTTTAAAACAGAAGTTATAATCGACCAAAGGTACTGAATATATAATTAGTTTACGATAATAATAAATATCAGATTACAAAGGTGTTAAAACTCACGGATATCTGTAAAACAATGTGTTTAGCGATTTGTTTGGCATTAGCCAAGAACAGGTGTGTTTTCTGAATCGATTGGTGGTATTGTCGTCCGTTTTGGGTGAGGGGCGCCAAAGATACAAGTGCTCAAAATCGTCATCCTTTGGCGGTTGATTTCGACGAATTAAGGTTATTTTTTATTCAAATTTCTATTTTAATCATACTTTTAATTTTACTAATGTACAAATATTTTCAGTTTATTTAATTTGTAATTTTGGAGTTGAACCTTGATTGGAGCTTGCTCTGTTGTTTAACTCCGCGTATAATATTGTACGAAAGCTTATTAAAACTAAACTAAAACTAAATATAAACAAACTGAAAGATATCATGGCAGACATGTAATACTGCTCCCTTTAGGCGAAGACGAAGTTGCAGCGCACATCTGGCAGGCGTTACATGCATAATAACAAAATAATGACTTATATACAATCCCGAGAGTGGATTATATCATTAAATAGTTCTCAAGTACGCTCGTAAACTGTACAGTAACTATAGCCCTTACAATAATTTCACATATAAGTTCACATGTGAATCTGTCTTTTTACGTGCGAACTTATATTGGATCGTATATTGGATCGTGTCTGGACAGTGGAGGACATATAGACATGATTTTCATGGATATGTCAAAAGCGTTCGATAAGTTCGATCATAAAATCCTTTTACAAAAGCTGCAGAAAGACTATGGTTTTGGAGGTAATCTCCTCAAATGGTTCCGTTGTTATCTTGAAAATCGTAGACAACGTGTTACAGTATTAGGAGCAATATCAGACCCTCTTCCTGTCGCATCTGGTGTTCCGCAAAGTTCCATACTTGGTCCAGCATTATTTCTCCTCTACGTCAATGATCTCCCAAGCAATGTGAAGTCAAGTCGGGTTGCAATGTTCGCGGACGATACCAAAGTCTTCAAGGCAATACAATCACCTAATGATGCAATTAAGTTACAGGAAGATATTAATAACTTGGAAAACTGGTCATCTGAATCTAGCTTACAATTTAACGAAACCAAATGCAAAGGACAATCAATTACCCTTAAAACCAATCCAATCCATACCACTTATTCTGTGAAAAACTCTCCACCAGCATCAATTAAGCACGAACGTGATCTTGGTGTCTGGATATCTTCGGACTTAACTTTTAACAAACATGTTAACGAACAGTGTGCACAAGCAAATAAAATGCTCAGCTACATCCGACGAAACACACGAACAATTAACAGTATTAAAACAAGAAGCAAAGAGCCATATACTTGACACTAGTACGATCACATCTTAGTTACGCGATGCAAGTCTGGGCACCTCAATCTATCGAACTTATTCTCAAATTGGAAAAGTCTCAAAGACGTGCTTCAAAATACATTCTTAACCTTCCATTCATCAGTTCAGTATGTTACAAATCCAGATTGCATACTCTCCATCTACTGCCAATATGTTACTGGCATGAATACCTTGACATGGTACATTTCTTTAAAGTAATTCGTGGCCTTACCAGAACGTCCTTTGCCTTGCACGCGAAGACAACAAGACCATTAAGATCGTCCACTAGTGCAAAACAGAGGAGGAATCGTGAGTATGCCACAATGCATTGCGCTGGAGTTTTTTTCGAAATCAAGATTTTTGGCAGGAGCGGCGAGAAAATTGCTGATTTCTACTTAGTATTTTCTCTTTCAAAATCAGATATTTTTAAAGGTACGTGTTGAAATTATTGTAGTATGTGCATCATATTTCACGGTTTTGATTTTGTTTTCTTTCTACGATGTGCTTTAGTTATATTAATTTACATATGTATTGACCTAATTTTCGGGTTACCACTCAAGTCGTAAAAATCGCTTTGAAATATGCTGGAGTTGTTTTTACTTTTTGACTGGGAAGGTTAATAAAAATTACATCACTGTATTTATGAAGAGTTTCTCTTTCAATTGATACCAATAAATCAAAAAAGACTCCGCAAACCAACGAGAGATCGCATTTTGAAAATGGGGTATTTTGTGATATTCATGCTGCTAATTAAATATGCAATTAGAGCGCTCTGCTTGGAAAGTGATTTGTTCAAAAACCCTAAGGACACAAACTTTTTGTTTCTAAGCCCAAATTTATATGAATTACCCATTAATAGTGTAGAGAAAATCATTTAGAAATTTTATAATGTCTTTATTAGGGTCTATACACAGTATGCACAATGTCAATGGTATTACATACTATGTAAACAACTCTTTGAGTTTGAAGTAGTTTAAAAGATTAGTAATTTTAACCTAAGGGTATCAACTGAGATGTTTTTTCTCTTTTCTTTATATTGTAGACAAAGCACTACTGGAGTGGTAAAAGTCAAGTTTATGGGATAGAACATTCCTTGTCTGAAAATTATTATAATACTAACCTAGCATTACCTAATTTAGCTAACCTTGAATTATATAAAGTTTTGAAGCTTTGTTATCATTTTACAGTGCCATAGACAGTTTGCATTTTAGGCCTGGTTTCCATTTGGTTGTAACTGTTATGACTAAGTCATGTTCGACAATGAGAAATAGTGTGGATCTGTCTTGTCTTTTGTGTGCTGTATGTAAATCAGTTTTTACTCTACCTAGTAGAGATATATCCACACTTTGTTACACAGGTCATCTTGATAGTTTCACAGTTACGACTAAACAGAAACCAGCCATTATGTAACTTTGAGTAGGAAAGCCGAAAAAATGAGATATATCTGTGTAAGAAAATCGGCATATCAAACTTCACCGAGCAGTTCACATAGACAGGGGCGAACTGGCTACCTCAGATGGGCCTGGGCGACCTGGGCTAGAGGGGGTCCCTGTACTTTTTGAGTCGTATGTAAAAGGCCATTTCAAGGGGCCCAAAGGAGCCTTACAAGCAGGGGTCCACTGGGCTTTTCCCTGCAGGTGGGCCCACTGGGCTTTTCCCAGGTGAGCCTGACTTGCCTGTCCGCCCCTGCACATATAGGGATGTTTACATGAAAATTGGCCCTCTAGCAACAAATTTGTTTTGCTTTATGGTAAAAACATTAATATCCACAACCAGGGGCGCCGGAGCCACGGGGGCAGCTGCCCCCGCTGCCCTTATAGTACCCGGTTACGCGGGGGCAACCGGTTGCCCTTTTTCTTAACAATAAAGTGCATTGTAATGAATAAATTATTATTATTGTGACCGAACTAGCCCTCATAGGTTTCATAAGGATTATGACCGTGCAGTTTAACTAGATTACGTTAATTGACTAGTTATCTTCTTGATAAGTTATCTAGATTTTTCTGGTTTCCTCACACGCGCCTAGTTTTCCGTGGTCGATTAGCGCAGTTAAGCTCCGCAATAACGCACTTCCCTTAGCTAATTCCTGTGTGTTATCGTTTTATAATATTCAGAATTATGTAAAATCTCCACTCATAATGCAGTGTAGATTGTAGAGTGTAGATTAAAAAATTTTCTGGGGGAGGATATCCCGGACCCCCCTACAAATTTCTCGCGCCTTCGGCGCTCGTGCCCTTTTTATGGCGCTGCCCCCTCCGCTTCGGCTACGTTCCGGCGCCCCTGTCCACAACTCCTTAGATTATTGTCCAATACCCTCAACCTTATATATTAGTCCATCTCAAAGACATTTAAAAATAAACTATTAGTTTATAAATTATGTATTTGTGTCCATATAATTTTAAGATTTCAATTACAACATGTTATGCTTTGACTTCTAACCTAATCGATGAATAATTAAATACACTGCAGTAGCCTTAATATTGTTGATGGTTGTCTTTATAGGTGTGTTCATTAAGTGCAACAGTGCAGCATATGGTGGCTAACTCAGATACTTTGGCCATCTGTTTGGTAGCAATTAGTTAAAACCCACCTGTTTTATTGTATATTTAAAAGTTTATGTTGTATAATTATGAGGGATGAGATTTCATCTTTAAAAATAATTTATGTCCATTTTGGCTAGGGGTGAGTCTGTCAAGTTCAGTAACTTTAGATGTTCATTCATCTGCATAGCAGTAATTATCGTAAACCAATCTCAGGTGGCTTGGCTGGCTTGCAATAGTCCATGCATGTTGTCAGGAAATCTTCATGTAGTTAGCTCCTTTGTCACATGAAGCATTACATGTCAGGTGGTAGTGTGCTAGTCCAGGGATTTTTCATTGAATTAATTGTATTGTAAACATCTGTCCGGCTGTTCATTTAGATTCATACAATATACATGATGTACACATTTCTTTGACATTTCTTTCTAAAATTAAAGATCATAATAATTTAAATACTTGTTAGAATGTATTTATCATGAATGCAACTACCTCATGAAAATCAATCTCAAATTTGAATGTTTTTTAAAAACAATAGTGTGGTACACAGACATAAAATAGTTCATATATTGTATTACATATGCTTTATTTACTATCAGTAAACCAGTCCAAATAGAAAATATCCTTTGTCTGATGGTTGTAAGGTAATTATATTAATGCAATTATATGCAACAGAGTACAAATATAATATTCACACAACATTGACAACAGTTTTAATATTAATATAAATGTTGTCTGTTGAAATATCAGATGGGGAACTTTCATGTCTATATGTGGGTGGGTTGATTTTGTAAAAAATATTGTATGTAATCCACTAATCCTGGGCTAAAAATATAATTGGATGGAATTCATGTTAAATTTTTACATATCAAATAATTTAATTGGTATTGAAAATAATATGCGTTGTTACTAGTAAAATTTTAACTACCTTACCTTGGGAATAATGCTGGAAATGTATTCGATATGGACTGAACAATCAAAAGCAAAAATGCCTGTACGTTTATAATCGTTATAACTTTATATATCGTCGAATGAATCACAAGTACTCCGCGACAGCTTGCAGCATTAATTCTACGCAAGATGCAGGCCGAAAATGAACACCAAACGTTCTTTCAAAGTGGACTTGAGCAACGAAGAAATGAATATATCGTGAAATCAAAGTTTTCTTGCGACAAAAGTTTGAAATTTCATCATAATTCGGACACAATTCACTTCTGTGTTGACGTGTTTGAAATTTCATCATAATTCGGACACAATTCACTTCTGTGTTGACGTTGTCACTGCGACAGCCAACCGAAGAATGAACGACTCGCTCCAGCGAATTGATAATAGGTATTAATATGTGCGAAACCGCAATGCATCACGGTATATTGACGATACCTCCTCTGAGTGCAAAAGGTGTAAAGTGCGAAATCCAGCTGAGTAAAACAACAACCTACCAAAGATCGTTTTGGATAAGAGCCATAAGAACATGGAATACATTGACAGACATATTAGACTTGAGTATGGAGTCCGAGAACTTCAACTCGTTTAAGTCAGTAATGCGAGAGTACTACTGCACCGCATGAAAGATCACATATGATTGTGAGGATGCACGAACTTTAAAAACTATTTGCCCGAGATGCAATAGAGCAAGGACTTTAACCATCTCGATAAACTGTTGTTTTTAGTTGTGTAATTTATGTTATTGTTCATTTGTCTCTAGCTATTTTGGGCCCGCAGTAACAGGGGCGGATCCAGACGGATCGGTCAAACGAACTGACATACAAATATGTATGCTAATTTATACAAAATAGTGACTATACTAAAAATAGAGCAGATCGAACTGATCGAAGGTTACGTTCGTTTCTTTTTCTCCTAAACACCTTAAAATTCATTACTTGCGCTCATATTGACTTATACTATCCTATACTTTCTCAATCATTCTTAAAAACGATATATTTTCATCTTAAAAATCAAAACAAAACCAAAGTGGACACGATGTACAAAATTTCGCCTTTCTCAAGTTGTACGGTTTGTTGTCGCGAATTCATTTCGCTAAATATGTCGTTGTTTTGTATGTGATGCATCCACTGAGTTGTATTTAGCTCAGTGGATGCGTCATACGTCACGTTGGGTAAGGAGTTTACACTGAGCTATATTATATTACAGTGGGAGTATTATATTGCAGTGGGAGTGCATCAGTGGTGCAACAGTCCAGAGTCCTCTTGGCCGAGTTTTCCCAACGGCACGTCATGAAAACCATTGTTTTCATGCCTACGAGATGGATGCTGACCATGCTGACTGATGCATTTAACCCGCGATCAAAAATACTGCATCTGACTGATGCATTTTGCCCGAAATCAGAATTCAGAATGGTCAGTGAACCAGTGACGCAAGAATTTGATGAGTCATTTGATGCATAAGAATAATGCGCGGATATTTGCTCACGTTTCTCGAACATCATGACAGAACGTATGCAAATTAACTACGACCTTTGTTCGTTGTTTCGAGACAACAAGGCTGTGATCTATGAAGTAAGGAAGAACTGTGAAATAAGGCACAAGTTGTGAAAAACCTGCAGCAGACCTGTACCAATGCTGTTTCAACAACTTGTTATCAGGACGTGTTCGCACTGCTTGTTCCCAGCTTGTTGACAAGTTGTCAACGACCTGTTGACAACTTGCTACGAGGTTGTTGACTCAACAGACTTGTTCCGACAAAGTATTATCGTCCAGCAATGCAACAATTTGTCAGTTAAGAAGTTGTGAGTGACAACTTTGTATAGCAACATGATACAATGGTAACAATGTTATCATAAGCACGGGTGGCAGATGCGGTTAGCGCGCTGTCTCTTACCTCTGAGTTAAGCTGGCGATACAGCAGGTCGAGAGCATTGATTTACTCGGGTTGGGTAACGTAAGTGCGCTTGATAAACTGTGCTTCCTCGGCACTCCGGTTTTCCTCCCTCGCTAAAAACTAACCCTTTGGCACTAACCAATAACTAACCAACGCTCGGAACCTTTGTCAATTGGGTTGCAAAACCTGTTAATGCTGTCCGTCCACCTCTGAGTTGTAAACATATTAAGTTAAGCATGTTGACAAGCTTGCTACAAATCTGTGGCGACATAGAAACAAATCCCACAAATTTTCATAATTTTCCATTTTGCATGTCATGATTTACACTTTTCTCGCACAGTTGAAAATTAACGTTGAGCACATTTTTCAGTTCGATGGTATATCGTACCAAAACAAAGAGTATTTGTTTGCTGTATCAGTTCTCAATATACCAAAATCCCTGGGCAAACTAGGAAAAATTGTTGCGTATATCAAAGTCTTTCTCTGTTCAGTGGGACATTTGTTTTTCTCGGTCTCAGGCAACACGCTTGCCGTTTTGGTTACTGATTGTTAATAGATAGTGAGAAAAAAATGACAAAATTTGAACTAATTATAGCGAATACAATGCTTGCATGAAACATGTGCTTACTTAGCACTTTCTTGCCTCCAAAACCCTTCCCCACTTCCCCACACATCAGAAACAGATAAAACCCGAGCCGTTTAAATTTTTCCAAATCCAACAGCTTTGTCATCGAGACAGACACCCGACATATATCAAAATTTGGTACTTGCCCAATACAAACTACAGGCGCACTAGCTGACAAAAAGTTTAAAATTCCGACAAAAATATTTTCTCAACATATAATCGAATAAAGTTGTCTTGAAGCTAAGATACAAAACTTCTAGAACTGGTGGTGTTGGTATTTTTCAAGCGATATTTTGGCGATATTACGATCCTGAAATATTGGCTCTGACGTTATATGCCGTTATTCGTTCTCAGTGAATTTGATAATATTTGAAAAACGTTAATATTTTCTCAATGGTTTCCTTGTTTGCCAACCCTTGGAGACATTGCTGCGGAAACAAAATCGGCTTCGTATCAAGCAAAAATGTGTTCCAACAAATTCAGAAACATTTTGTTTTGTTAAATGCGATTTTTGTACCTTCAACAAAGGGAAAGCCTGAAAACTTGGTAAAACTGCCGCAAGCTGAGAGCACAGGATTTAAAAACAACATTTCGTCGATTAAACCTCTCTGATATTTGGCAAGTTCGATCCATCTTGGATTCTGTTTGTCCTTAGAAAAATCTGCACCGCAGAAGAATTGATCTGAAGTAGCAAGACATGACTATATTAATCAATGAAATTTTATTCAATTTAACATTACCAATATATATAATGATACTATACGCAAAAAACCAAAGCTAATCTCGACGTATAATATCATAAAATAACAAGTATATGCTCAGTTTATATATAATAAAGTAACAAAGATGCTACCTGAATAATCACTTAATATCTTAGTAATGATATAGGCCCCATATATAGTATTGCTTTTCGCCGTAGAATAATAACTAAATACCTATATATTATTATGTGCACATATATATTAAGCAACCGAATAAACTCTTGAATAGAAGAATTATTTCCATTGCTTAGCCATTTGTTGAATTAACGTGGGTATATCAACATAATCGTCCTCAAGTTCAAGTATGGTTAAGAGGGTTTTCTTCATTATCTCATTGAAATTTGTTCTGCCTAATTCGCGCTCATCAGTACGTGGAAATATTATTCCAAACTTTTACTCCAAGTCCTGCGAATGATGTATTTGTTTTGCTAAGTGCAATGCGTAGGGGTGTGGATATGTATTGAATGAATAAAACAATCAGAAACTAAAGATGGGCAAGATACGTTCGAGACATCATGCATTAAATGCAGACGGTTTTAAGATCAAGCATATTTAAAGGAAGTATTTCGGATTTAATAAATAGTCGGATAGTATGTTCTTTGTATTTTTTCAAAATACAGTGATTGCAAAGTCCTTTTTTGTAAAATGAGTATCCTATTTACATGCCTTTTTTACACATGTTCCCATGCAATTATACCATATGTTATATTAAATCGCGGGCCAAGAAATCGCTGTCCAAGAAATCGCGGGCAAAAACAAAGTAGGAATGCTATTTTCATCGTAAACAAGGTAAATGCTATTTTAATCGACGAATTTTTGCCTTCGAATCAAACGTACTAATTTCTCCTGACGAAGGGCTTTAGCTCGAAACGTCGAGATTCTGTTTATATCTTTTAGGCACACGCGAATCAACTCTAATTTGTCTCTACAATTTTAGATTGGTTTTCCTTTTAAAATCGATCGTGCATTCCTTATTTTGGCATGATTTTTTTTTGGAATCGAAGGAACGAATGGATGAATTTGGCGATGTCGACATGGGAAATATAGGCCTATATCGTATGCATTAATATCTGCATGGCTAATTAAAACCTCGATCAATGAAAGCAAACGTGATGTATGAATGAATTGAAATTTATTTAATATACCGCAAATTGTCCACCATATGTTTCTTATGAGTTCACTAAATTCGACGATTTTTAAAAATATGAAAAAATAGCATGGTTTGAGTGGTATTTTCAAAAAATTGACCCGAGAGCTCGATTTAGAACATATTTGTTAAGCTGAGTTTTGAGCCCCAGTTGCTTCGTATATGCTGTGGTCAAATTTGTGCCTCGAAACATCATCCAAGAAAGTGTAGTTGCTTCATAAAAACTGCCTTAAGAAAGGTCTAGTTTGAAAATTTAGTTATTAATTTCGATTTTTCTTGCGTATTTTGGTTACCGATTGATTATTTTTCCTGTTGATGAGATTTAAAGTTTGTTGTAACTTAATTCCTGACATTAACGTAAATTTGGTAATAACTGGGAGAGAAATGAAATTGTTTTAAATGTGCCCGTGCCTCACGATCAAACATGGCTAAAAACGTTCTTTGATAATTGTATTTTCATTTCACACCTTACACACAAACGTCAAAATAGGGGCTCATATAGTTTATGAAGTTTGGAAATGCATGACTTGCCGGCCGTTTATTGGCTATTGTCATGTAAACATTCGAACTACACGTTATTATTGAATGTGGCATTATGACAGAATTATACAGTTCAGGTCTGCTAAAACTTCATACTTTTAATAGCGCATGCTACAGGTTTACTAACTAAATCCTTCCCAAAAAATTATATATGAAAAATAGTGCAAATTTTAATCAGGCCCAGTTTATTGGTTAGGTAAACAATCATGTACTCCAGTCTCTATTTGACAATATTTTACACAATTTTTCTATAAATTTACAAATTATATAATAAAATTATTTGAAATGTTTCTATGTACAACATTTGTTATGTATATATAAAATATATGAATATTATTGGATTAATTTGATAATAACTTGAAACGTTTGCACTGGGTTCAGATTAGTGTGAGTAATACATCACATAACTTTACAATGCTTGATTCTGATAGTTAATATTGCAATAAACCCATATATATTACAGTTGAAGAATAGCAAGATTGCAACCACGAAGTGAGGTTTTCCAATAATGAAGCACCATTTGTGATAAGTAGTTAACAAATTCATCAACATTGCTGGAGGTTGACATTGCAATTAGACCACCATGTATCCCGGGTGGATGGCTGTCCATTACCCCAAGTCTTCCATCCTTTATGTATAATTATAAGCATTGACTTGCCTGGAGCGACGATCAAGACACCAACCACTTGTTTGCCACTGCGTGCTAAACCTTGTATCTTTGCGCTAAACTGTTCAACATAGAAGAATCCCTCATCCTCAATTATATTTATGCCAACGTTCAATGATTTTAGTACCTCTACAACATCTTTTACCTCTATATTTGGCTGGAATGGATTAACATGAAACAAATCATATGATGTGTTGCCTTCTTCCATTGTGTTTGAAAATGTTTAATAATCTGTGGATGACGACGAGAAAACCAGGGCATTACTTGCTTTTATGGCTGTTGTGCGAGCATTGCTGACGGACATTTGACCAAATGATGTGGACTGTGAAATATTGAATGGAAGCAGCCACTCAGTTACTCCTGGCTAAGTGTTTTCAACTGCTACTGAAAACGTCTGGGCTTGTATAGGACTCTTTTCTGCTTCTTCTTCGATTCTTTGTTGGCAGTAATCATTGTTCTTGGTATGCCTTGAGCATGGACATGAAGATGATTCACACATACTGATACATAGGGAGTTTGGACACATAGAACACTTTGTCTGCATTCTACGGCCTTTCCTTGGATGATGACCTTTCCTTGGATGATGGCAAGTTGTGCAGTGAGGTGGTTTGTTCGGTTTGGCTGGGTTGGATTTCATTTGTACTGGTATAGCGTTGATTTCTGAAGGAACAGATGGAGTCAAGTTGGTTATCCTGGCTTTCATTTTATCTACACTTTCGCTTACTTGATCAGCATTAACATTTGGTACATCGAGACGATTCTCCATGCCAACCTCTTCTCTATCACTATTATCCTCGTCATTGGACTTGGTTGTGTCTGCACTAAATATTGCGTCTTTTCCAAAAATTTCCAAGTTTCTCTACTTTCCTGTTACCTGCTGCTTTGCATAATGGACATGTTGCCCCTTCCAGACAAACATCATGGAAGGAGTGCGAGCAATGGCTGAGATTATACCAATCTTCATTGTCATCATCAACTTTGCATGTGGGTAAATCACACTTTGTGTTTTCATTTGATGGGCTTGTCGCTAAGGAAACTCATCGGAAGAATGTTTTCTGTCATCATCTTCTCTCAAAATAGTTGAGGTATGCTATACCCGGACTTTTCCACCTTTCTTCTTTGGGTAGTGTAGCGTGGTACTTGACTGATCTTCTATGATATCTTCCGATGTGGTGGTTAAAAATTCATAACTCTTTAACTTTAGGTATTTCAATTGACGATGTGAGAAAGCGAAATGCTTTGAGGGTGAAAATTTGATCGGAAATTTGCTTGCTTGGTCTTGAACGCAAAGATGCTGTTGACTTAGTTTAGAAGTTGGGTCGCTGCATCAGAATGTCTCGTGAGCACTGATGATACTATGATTATTCTCCACAGGATATTCATCTGAAAGTGTTATCCATGTTTTGAGGAGGTCGTACGTCTCTGGGAACTGGGTTTTCCAATGACTAACCATGGATATCCAGACAAGAATGGCTTTGTTGTAGTGCCGTGTTTTCGAAGAGGTAAACATAATCTATATTCTGACCATTGCATCAAAGAATTCCCCCCAAACAAATTTTGCTTGAAAGTTATTGAATAGATAAGAAAGGACCAGGGGAAGATAATTATCGAGAATCTATTTCGAGAACCTGTTCCATATTGCAGGTTCTTGCAATAATCACAGTATTCATGAACAGAAATTCTGTTTCTTACAACAATGGTACGCATATTGTTAGCTTGCGATGGATTGTTTCCAGTTGGCCGCCTAAAAGTGTGGATGTTAGTGAAATCATATATTATCAGTACCAACAAGCATTCATTTTCCATTGCTTTTGTTATAAAATTTTCCAATTGTTGATTATGGTTGGTAGCAAGTGAGTTAAGGACTTATTTACAGCTCGCCGAGTGCATGTATTTCCCAGTTGATGTTCGGTGTCAATTCCCTCTTGATCGATACGACTGCTGTGGAGATATAACCCATGGTCGACTTGCATGTTATTGCATTGTTGACTGAAATAGTAACATAGTGTATAAATAATTGATACTATTCGTTTTTTGTTTACATTAGTTCGCTTCTCAGAATGCCGCGCACTAGTCACAGCAGAAAGAAGTGTGTTAAACAAGGTTGGTGCTCGCGCAGTAACACAGAATTGTTGAAATTCGTCTGGATCGTATATAGTTGATGATTGTTCCACATTGAGGTTTTAGTGTAAAGCCTTCTTTAGTTGCTAAAGTTCCCTCTTTATATCACATCCTATAAAAATATAAATTTGTCACCTAATGTTCTAATTTATGTATAAGTATGGAATGATCAACAGTATCAAATGCTTTCTTTAGGTCAAGAAATATTCCACACGAAAATAATCTTTTCTGCATGTTATTTTGGATGTTGTTTACAATGTCAATCATTGCATGTTGTGTTGAGTGTTTATCTTGAAAACTGTACTGTTTTTCATATATAGAATCTGGTATTTTTCGAAAAAGATGTTGAGACATTTATACATCAATTTTTCGAATATTTGACTGAAATTATTTAGATAGCAATGAGATTAGTCTGTATTTTACAGGATCAGTCTCATCGTTATTTTTATAAATAGGAATTACTTGGCATGGCATGTTTCAATTTTGAAGGAAATACTCCATTCTTAATTGAAAGATTCATTATTTCTGCTAGTGGCCGAGATATGTTTTCTTTTATGCATTTTAGTATACGTATGCATGGGAAAAGAGTAAAGTCCAGTTGCTTTGCCATAGAAAGAATTGGGATAATTGATATTGACTGAAATGTTTACTTGAATTGGGCATTTTAGAAGCTAATTTTCCGCCTATGCACGAGAAGTGCCTGTTGAAAATATTGCGAATTTCTGTATGATTCATAGTCATTTCATTTTTGACTGAGCACCTAATTTTTGTGACCAGTTTCCGACTCTTTGTTATGATTTATAAGACTTTTGATACTTTCCCAAGGTTTCCTAATATTTTTAAGATTGTTGTTGAAATATTCCTGAACTTCCTATTCCCCTTATTAAAAAGCCCTTTTTCGATGAACGACCGATACGAAGCATCATAAACATAACTTATTCCCAGGCTTGCCATGTGTAAAAACATATTCGCATTTTCGCAGTGTTCGCTACTTGGTTGACATTCTTTTCTTTGATGTGCGCGAATTTTCAAAATATCTTCATAATAGTTTAAGACCGCCGAGATCCTTCCATGCTCTTGCTCAGAATAGCCAAGATAAAGAAGCACAAATGCGATACTTGGGTGTTGGCAGTGGCGTCGCCAGACCTGGAGAGGTGGGGGGGACAAAATGATATTGAGGGGGCTGAAAAGGAAGGCCGAAGGCGCGAGTCTAGTGCGAGCTTTTTTAGGGGGTCCGGGGGCATGCTCCCCCGGGAAATTGTTTAATTTAAAGTCTCTGAAATACCATTTCCTGGACTTTGGGGGACGATTTGACAGAATTCTGATGGTCAGAAAACGTATCCCCCCATCCCTTTTTTCACCGGATTTGAGAGAATCTCCAAAGTGATTTTGAGGAGAACTGTGGGGACGTGTCCCCCCAGTCCCCTCCCTGGCGACGCCACTGGCCGTGTGGGTCATCTCCATACAAAATATCAGCAATTTATTTCGCGTAAGTCAGAGTACTGTACATTCCATCTCACTTTTCAACAAACCAGCATACTTTTGCTTGGGTGTTAAGTACATTAAAAATAGCTGCTCGAACAACTGCTGCTCAAGGACATGCCTATAAATGATCAGCGCCAACTGAGGCACACGGTTTGCTTCTTCTATATTGTGAAGATAGCAATGGACTTCGCCCAGATTAGCTACAAACAGCGAGAAAAAGGGGGATGAACAGCGTTTTCTCCGTAAAGTTCCCTTCCAAGCCAGGGGAGGATCTAGGGGTAGTCAAACTAGTCACGCGACTAAGGTAAAAATTGCGCAGATATAAAAATACATAGTCCAGCTGTAATATTTCATGCAGCGGCAGCCGACAGTGAAGTACTTAATATTCAAAAGTACTCCAGTTATCAATTTCGTGCAGCGGCCGAGCCTGCAGTAAAAAAGTAAAAATAGCGGTTATCTGCGTGAGTTTTGACTAATCTGAGGCGGATTCTAGGCATTTGATTGGTCCATTTGCATTTTGACTAAAGTTTGCGGGGGTCTGACTCATTTGGGCAATATTCGAGCTTTCTGATTGACTGGTTAAAGAAATGTTCTCCTTTCTCATTGGCTCGATCTGTTTGACTCATCTTGACTAATTCGCTCCTTGGGGTATTCGGCAACGCTCCTTGGGGTATTCAGCAGTCGGTCCTTGGGGTATTCAGCAGTCTTCAGTCAATACGAAATTTTTCTGATTGCTACTTGACCGCAAATGTTCAAGTTGGTTTGAGTATCGAGTATAAAAGGTGAACACATGCAGATCTGTTCAAGCAAATGCACGCTTTGGATACAAGATGTATCCAAGAGCTTTTAGATGCTATAAATGAAACCGATATCAGTCTTTCGAGAGATTTTGGCGCAGAAATTTTCATTCCCTGAGTTGCTCGTCAACAAAATAAGAAGTGTACTGCGATAAGGTATTAAAAGAGATTCTATTTATATTAGTTCATAGTCTGATACTAATACTATTACTGAGTATTACTAAGTTCAAAGTGTGTCTATTTCACGCCGGTAAAAGCCGCTTGGCTGAATTAGCATATATTTGCGGTTGGTCAAAAGGTCATTTATATTATTATATAGTCGTTATATTGGCATTTGTTGTATTATTTGTATCAGCTAAGGTATTGCTGATGTATTTTTATCTACCGAACGAAATATTAATACTACAAAAGAGTATCACACAAATTGTTATGTCGAAATTTTGAGTCTTTGACCGCATGGTTTGGTGTTACGCTGTTTGTAATACGATATCTAGAAGCATAATATATGGCAAACGTGCGGTGCCAGTATGGGTAGAGTATAGAAAATACGGCGCTTGACTGTTGTCTAAAACTACCTAAAAAATACAATAAGAACGTCGACGTTTCGAGCGAAGGTCCTACTTACTTCCAGACGAAGGGCCTTCGCTCAAAACGTCGAAGTTCTCATTGTATTTTTCAAGTAGTTTTACACAACAGTCAAGCGCAATAATATATGGCAATTTGTGTTTCCTAAGCATGCTGATGGGCCATGATATGGGGCGAAACAGTCATTTTATTGTCTAGCCAAAAACAAACCCCCCCCCTCCCCTCCCCACCGAAAAAAAATGCTCTCCCCCTGGGGTAGTGGAACCAAACATTTTTGACTAACGTACGAAAATTCCTAGATCCTCCCCTGTTGCAAGCAGTAAATTATTGTTCAGTATAGTTTTGGCTTCGCTTGGCCGGTAATCCTTAAGAAAAATGAAAGCGAGCACGTCTATGCTCGCGAAATAAATAACAAAATACCTTCGTTTATTCACCAACTTCCCAATAGTATTTCTAAGTATGGGTTGAGCCTTTCTGAACTGTTTTACACTGATGAAAAGAGTAGCGCTGCTGGTAAGGAAATCTAATTCTTCCTCAAAATTATCCCTACTTTGTCTGGCAAATCCATGATTTGTTCATGCACTCTAATGCCTGCTCCTTCCAACAGCATCTAACTCCGCCGGGTACAATGTTTCCACTTCTCGATAACATTCGCAGACTTTTCAAAGAGCAACAGCAGGCGAGCAAAAGAAGTGTTTTGACCCTTTGAGGATTGTTGACCGCGCCAATTTTGGCGGACCATCAACAGACCAGTGGTTTGGGAAGCTGTTGGATATGTAGATACGCCGCGGATATTGTCAAGGGCAATTTATCCGTAAAATTATCCTCTTGAAGCAATGAAAGGACCAACGGTTCACGCTCAATCGTCACATGGCTTTCGATTACTCCAAGAACTTGGGACCCGACCGATTCCAACGGTAGTAGACTTTGATCAAGACGTGTGATAGCCGTTGTGAAGGAGCTTCAAGTAATTATATTTCGGTAACTGACAAGTTTGGTACTGTAGGCCATGTATCCTTCTGTCTACCATGCTTCTGGTAGCACTGCAATCGAAGCTCAGGTGTTAAACCCAGCGCTGCTAGCAAATTTTTAGGCCCATCTTCGGTGAGTATTTTATCCTCGTCCATTTCTCGTATACACTGCCACGAACTTTTTCCAACAGTTCTAAATAATTTCAATAGCTATTCAACTAGAAGACTTGCAAATCTATAGACCTCCTTTTTCACGTCTTGTGTTCCAAAGTCCAATTAATTCACAACGCTGACACTGTTGGTTTCAGAAAAAATTTACAGATTATCAAGACTTATTGTTGGAAAGTCCTCACTCTGTCAACATGAGTCAATGGGGCCGTCAATCTATGCTCGAAGTTTTTTATAAGGTTTTCATCGCCATAGATGTGACAGTCCTAAAGATATTTCCAGTTTGCAGACTTTCAATAGAAGTGTCGGGGCTGACGTTTTGTAGCTCCAGCTTTTCATCAATAGTTATAATAAACTATTGTTGAGGTTGTCGCGCAATTCTTTCTTTCCAAGTGGTGACTTGCATGCCCATTGCATCATGTTGTGAAAGGAAAATCCTGAATGATGTCGTCGTAAAACAAATTATTTTCTTTACTTTCGATGTAGAAAACCAATCGTTTTCTTTACTTTCGATGTTTGCCAACACTCTTCGGCAAAATTGTTTCTTCCAATTTGATAATTTGCGCTTGAATGAAGTAGGTAAAAATCGGAAATATTGGCAAAGTTCTGGTCATAGCTTTCCCCGTCTTTCTTGTTTTCATCAAGCAGAATTGCAAATTGTAAATCCGAATATGGACTACATCCTTTTCTGGAGGTAGACCCTAAGCCAATGATGGAGTAGTTCCACGGTGCTGGACCTGCAATCTCACAGCAACAAAGAAAAATGTCAATCAAAAATCTCTTCGTATCATAATTATATACTTTCATATATATTTTCAAATGAGTCATATCTTTTCTGCGCATCTTCTGAATTCCAATCTTGTAATTTGGTAAGGATTAGCCTGCGTACTGTAGCAGTCGGTTAATTTTAGGGGGGGGGGAGTTTACGGGCTGAGAGAGAGGAGCGGGCGAGGAGACTGATGGACTGGAAATACGTGATCGCTGTCATCGCAAGTCATCAGTGATTCATCAGTGGTTAAATAATTATTTATTAAATTTCTCACGTTTTTCTATGGATGGCTTACAAATATGAGGAAGCGTTTCGTATGTTGAACTGTTTTTTGCGTGAGTTTGTATTAGAAAGAGCAAGAGGTGGCTATCAAAGAGCTAATGAAAGGAAATGATGTTTTGGCCGTCTTGCCAACTTTGGGAAAAGTTTGATCTTTATTGTGTTTTTACTGGCACGGACTGAACGCGCTCTGATCGGAATTCAGAAGTGCCCTCATGTAACTGCTCTGCCATGGAACTAATTCAAAGGAAACAATGTCTGAAATCTCGCGGTCTCCTCCTCAGTTTATATACTGTAGGGCGGAAAGTGTGTTAGAGAAAGACTTCCTCGACATACTCAAGGATGACAAATCTGAACTGCATAAATAACGATAGTTGTGGACGAATCTCATACAGTAGAACATGGACAGGAAATCACAGTTCATCTAACCATTTCCTTTGGTCCTCCTTTAGCACATTTTTTTCAGGAATTTCATAATTTGGATTATCTATAAAAATATTCCAGAAATAAGGATATGATGGATTAAACAACTGGCTTAGCCCATGTTAGTGCATGTGCATTAGATCAGTACGGACGTAGGAACGGATTGTACAGAGGGCATGTACCCTCACCTACCCAATTATTTTTTAAAGTGCCGGCCCTTTTCTAATAGAACAGGT
Organism: Trachythela sp. YZ-2020; assembly: GCA_016169945.1. NCBI lineage: Eukaryota > Metazoa > Cnidaria > Anthozoa > Malacalcyonacea > Clavulariidae > Trachythela > Trachythela sp. YZ-2020. The sequence continues at coordinate 3,059,328 of JADLSH010000377.1, read as the reverse complement.
GCTCTTCAGACGAAGTAAAGATACTTACCATCTATGCTGGACACGCCAGATATTTTCATAAATGATGCACATATGTGTGCCTCCACTTCACACTTATGGAAATATTTATATTCAAAATAATTATGTTCTACGCCTTTGGATGCATTTGTTTTGTTGGTTCTGTTCATGCCGGCTCGAGATGTCCCAATCTCAGATGCTGAATAGTGACTTGTAAAAGTGGCAAATTCAACCTAAAAATATAATCTTATAGAATTTCAAATTAAGAATATTTTCTATATATATGAAATATCTCTTATTTTATTCTTCGTTTTATGTAGATATTAAATGGAAAAATGGTCCTGGTATTCAAATAAAATATATGTATACTTGCACACTTATCGTGAACAAGTTAAGTTTGGCATACCAATCTGCAAATTCTATAGTAATACCATCAAGTCTATCCCATGCATTGTGTCTATCTTGGAAGGCCCATTTTATGTTTCTCGTACTTTCCTTTTTTAAATGACCTATGTCTGCTTCTAATTGTTGTACCGACTTTGTTTGACCCTCGAAAATGTAAAATCTTCGGCAACGATCGTCCAGCTGTTGTTTCGCCCTTCTTCTTGTACGTTTATACAAATTGGCAACAATATCGGCAATTTTCGTTAAGTTATTGTTGATTGCTGTACGAACATCTGCATCATTGCTGAAAGCAAACAAACGGCCAGGTATACATTGTTCCAAAAGGTAAATATATGATATATCAGTCGCCACCGCCACAGGTTCAGACAGCAGTTGCACTTGATCGATATTTTCGTTATGACCGTGACTATATATTTTTACATGATTTCCCTTCTTTTTCTTGAAATTCATCCATATTTTAAACAAAGGGTACGGAATCTTAAAGCACAAGCAATCGGACGAGTATTTGCACAAGCAGCATAACGAAAATCTGGCTCGTAAACCGTGCCTTCTTGCTGAATTTTATGCAGATCTAACATAGATATTTGGTCCGACATGATAAAAAAAGAGCGGGGTTTTCCGCCAAAGAAGAAGAAATGGTTACAAAGCCGATTCCCTGGTTGTCAACGAGACAAAAACAAAGATGGCAGATAGACTTGACTGGCGAAGAAAAGTATATCGTTGTAGATGCGCTTGAAGCGCTTTTCAACAAAGTGACCAGACAATTTCAACATGGACAAGCAATGAGCCAAATATACTGATCCTTTTGTGGTTTTTGGAACAGTATTAGATTTAATATATCAAGATAATATTGCAATAAACCTGTACACGAAGGTTGGTATGTTGATTATAATTCAGATACGATTAGGGAATTATCCTATATAGTTTGTACGACCAACAAAAACAGAAAAAGTACGCCAAGGCATACCTTTTCATATTTTGAAAATAATTTAATTCCGTATACGAAGCCCACATTTTAGCGCGCACGCGTGCGCGTCGGCCATGTTGTAGCAAATTTCTGGCAATGTAAAAATACATTTAACTTTCCTGCCAACATCGCGCGGGAATTTCTTCCTAGCGCTTTCCGAGCTAGCCCGCTTCATGTGAAGCAAATGACAAACTGGCCTTAAGGCCCTGTTTACATGATCCCTGGACAAAACATTGCCTCGCGACAAGTCATTGACCCTGGACATATACAACTTGTGTTCACATGAATCGAACAAAGCCAGTTCGGGTGTGTGTAAGGCTGTAAGCTACATATGATAATGCACAATATACCATATTATCATGAAATATTTTTTCGTGTTAAACGTGTAAAACTATACATTGTGTAAATTGTTTCGTCTAATATCAACATATGGCTTCCCACTATCATTCATACCCTTGTAAAATTAGCTATTTGTAAAGTTGTGATTGATACAATAATGCTCACACGTGACAACAACGTGAACAAATGTAAATATTATCATTTCATTACGCAACTATAGGCTACCAAGTTCATTTCACATTTGTGTAAATATTATAACTTGATTCGTGTAAATATCAGTTTCTTTTGTGTAAATATCAGTTTCATTTGTGTAAATATCATGCTGTTCAATTTGTATAATTAGCCTATATACCAAGTTTAGTATTAACTTTCAAACTTTCTTAGCTTTCCAGTTTCCGTTTTGTGTTTGTAAAATACCAAATGAATGAATGTCCAAGCCCAAAGGTTGAAAATGAATAGCCAGATCTACAGCGATAGATTACAATAATAATCGTTTATTGTACATCGGATTTCATAAAACTTTTTAAAAGTTTTTGTTCGCATTGACCGAAGCGTTAAAAGCATTGACCGAAGACGAAGTTGTTGAGCTCGATAATTCGAAAGCTCGTTGCAAATATGACTTCAAGTTCATTGTGAAATTTATAAACAGGGTTTTTTAGACAAAGCCTCTGATTGGTTATTATTTTCAGTGTTTCCAGCAGCCAACCAGAAGTTTCGTCTGAATGATTGACTGACTGTGAATTTCATGTAAATGACTGGCGAAATTCCCAACGAAATATACCAAAGAAACTTCGAACTTCGAATCATAACTTGTGAATTACTGAAGAAACTTCGGAGCATTTTTTTTAATTTAAACGTTTTGTGAAATACTTTATAACACATCCTGCTAACGCTCGAACTTGCCGTCGATTTCAGCTAACTTTTCACTAAAATCATGCTCCTAAATTCGCCGTTTCATCGAACAAAATTTCATAATGAAATTCACAAGCCAGTTTGTAAACCAAGCATTTGAGGCTTTCTTTACTTGATTACTTCACTTCCAGTGAATTTGATTTTGAACTTTTGAACTTCGTAACGAAATAGCGAATTTGCGAAAATCGAAGCGAAGTCCCGAACATTTTAGTGAAAATTTCGCTGAAATCGATTGTAAATGGCTTATGACACGAATTTTACGTTGTTGAATTATTCCCCAAATTGATAATATAATATTCTTTGAATATTTCCATATCTTTTTTCAATTTCATTTTCATTTTCGAGGTACTGAGGTTGGTTTTGTGCATATGTAAATAACGAACTTTCTGCGTCACATTGCATAACGAGTTTCTGAATGATCTGTATAAAAATCCACTTGAAGTCATTTTATTTTAAAATTTTGTTCGTTACGTAGCATCGGTAAAATGTTCAAATTAGCCTATTTCTCGCACACGCTGCCCAAAAATGAATTCATTATGCAACTGTGATTTAGAAAGTTGTGCAATTTACATATCAAACCGCCAACCTCAATATGTCGAAAATGAAAAGAGATATAGAAAAACTTGAAAGAATGTTATACTATAATGTTAAAATATCTTTCCAATAATAGTATGATTTAAATTAACATAATTTTCGTGTAATATGCCCTTTAAAAAGGTATTTTCTGTCTGATAGATTTTGTATTAAATAAATACTGATTCAATTTACAACGAAAAAGCCATACGAATGTTTTCAGTATCATCACAGCGGTTATTCTTCCATTTGTCAACAAATGGTGGTAGGAAAATGCGGATTTTACACAACCCTATATTTTACTGCTTTATATTTCGCTCCAAAGACTGGTTTAAGCGTTTCATTTCTGGCAGAGGTAATCAGAACTCTTTAATGTAAGATTTAGCGAAATCCATTCTATAATTCGCGAGAAAATCGCTTTCGAGTTGACACAGGAGTGAAGCAAATTTGGCAAAAAGCTGGCTTCAAAAGTTAGTACTCTGTTCACGTTTTGAAGCAAATGAAATGATCGGTAAGAGCACTGTAAACAATTTATCCCTATAAATGGAGCTCTGTAATCAAGGAATCTAAATTTATTGTTTTTATGTATTCTTATTGCTTGATTTCTACGTACAGGCAGTTAAAATCGCAATTTTTTAGCCGAAATGTTGTCAACATGTCGCAGAGGAATGGATTCACTTTGACATGGTTTGTCGCGAAAACAAACACGGTTTACTTTCTCGTTATTTCCGAACAGTATTGAGTGTAAAATACTTTTGCTTTGCTGTTGACTTCAGCTTGGCTATATTTTTGGTTGTGGCCACATGTGTTTATAGAATAGTTGCTATAGGCATGTGGTTATCAAATATCGAGCAAAGACTCAACATTGAAAAAATACAAGATACAAATCGAGCAAGAGCATGCACATATTTGTAGGCGGAAATGGTGGGCAGTCGGAAATTTCTCGTTTGTAATATTGTTGTTTGTTATCAGATGTTGAATATGTAATATAATCTCATCATTTATGCAATTCATTGCTACCAGCCAATCAAAATCACCACCAGGTTTTCTGGTAGAGAGAGACGTCACTGGATTGGGTTTTTGTCAAGTGCCTTCAGACGGACACCTCAACAGTAGCCTAGGGAATAGACCGGTTCCAGGAAAAAGACTGCGGTCAGTGCTGTGCTATCTCGGGACTAAATGTACTGGTGTTCCCTTGGGGGAAATGGAAAGTTTGCCAACTAACCACCCCCCCCCCCCTTAGGAAGATATATCCCCCTCTAAGATATCTTGAACAGGATCCTATACGAACCAAATTTCATCCAACACCACGCACCCCCCGTCTGTGAATTTGATAAATTTCTTAATTGATTTACTTGAGTTGCATAAGGGTGCCGACAAAGAAACGGACGTGGTGGTCCCAACAGTTTGGTTTTTCCGCTGCCCACTCCCCTCCCTCCCAACAACGATTTGCAATCTAGAATATTGGTGTGGCTTGAAAAGCTTTTGAAAGTTGATGAGCACTCTTGGAACATTTGTAATTAGGCTCCTTCTCCTGTAGATTTGCAAGGATGAGAATATAAGTCTTGGAGGGGAGTCCAGACCTTTCAAGGCCTAGCCCTGCGTGTTTTCCCACTTGAAATGGCGCACAAGAATGCTTTCAATTTCTGAAAATGACGCACTGAAAATGACGCACCAGAATGGTACCAAAATGACGCACCAGAATGGGACTAAAAATTACGCGCCAGACTGCCTTCAATTTCCGCCATGTCTGGCTTCACCTTTTGAATACGTCGTATAGTTAGAAGTCAGCCTTCTATGTATATATAGTTCACTGGTTATTAATTCTAAATTAAAGCGCTTCCAAGCGCTTTTTGACCAAAAGTAATTTCGGAGAGTGCTATTACTTTTCGTTTGCGAATGGGCTTTACCTCAAAATGTACGATTTATATTTTTCATATTGGGAAATTCCTTTTTTGTGAAATATTGAATAAAAACCATGCGTGTAAATTTTTATGCCTTTTAACCGACTGTATAATTTGATAAAAATATTAATAAAGTGTTTTTTAAAATAAAGTGTTTTTAAAACAACAATATTAAAAATAATATATATTATAAATAAAGTGTTTTCAAAACAACAATTAATGAATGTAGTTTTAAATACAGCGGGGCAAAGCTTTGGAACAGCCTTTCTCGGGAGGCAGAAGATGCACAATCTATTTATATTTTTAAAGAAAATATTAATATTACTATGTCAATGTTGGGTCACACCACCTGTATTTTGTATTCTTTTAAGTAATTTTGTATCCTTTTTTTTTCTTGTAAATATTTTGTACAGAAAAATGACGCCCCTCATGAAAACCAACGTATGTGTTGATGTTTTACATACATAGCTATAGGTTATATCTTGACACGCATAATTATCAAGGACTAAAGATATTTCTGACACAAGTATATAATTCGAAGTTAAAAAATTAGTAAACGAATAGGTTCTTTTCATCTCAACTGATCCAAAATTCATGTCTGCATGCATTTGGAGTTAACCACGACACACGTTATCACAGCTGCAGTTATATTGAGTCTATGATAATGACTCTATATATATATATATATATATATGTCATTGTGCGCTTCAAGCGCCATTATCGCCACCTGCATTTCTTATTTCTCCAAAATTTCAATGAGCACCTTCAGTAGAAGTAATATAATCAAATAATCGCATTTTACTCGTAAATATACAGCTGTGAAAATGTATACGACGAAAAAGCATTTTACGAATATCGAATGGCAATATGCGATGATTGTGAAGTTGATAGATCCTAGTGTAAACTTAAACAGTGCATAAATCATATATGCATCATTAATTATATGAATGTTTATTTAGCAAACTTGACTTGTCACGTTTACATATATAGGCTAAACTCTACTTTCTCAGTTTAGTATTTAAAAAAACTATTGAATTTGCTCTCATTTAATCAGCAGAAAAGTTTCGCTCTGAAGATGAGAAGTTACTTCAAATATATCCCGCTGACATTAAATTCCTTGCTCACAGATTTTCGTTTTCATTTATTGTGGATGCTGCACATTACCAGATGTAAAGGAATAGAAGATTTTTGTTTCGATGGCAATTATGAAGGTAAGAAGTTTGGAAGTTAATAGATATTTCGATGATTGAAAGTTCATCGAAACAAAGTGCAATATCAGGATTGCATAGCATATTATCGCTTGCGATACTCTTGCTAAATGTCGACAATATATTTTCATCGAAGATCATATTAATATATTTATAGCAGAGATAGGGAGCGAAGACAATATCCGAAATTGATTGTAATTAATATTCGACATTTCACTGTGGCATAGACCAAATTTATAATTGATAATATTTACAATACGTTGTTCAAATCATCAAAACACACTAGCTGCCAATGACACATACTGAGAAGAAGCATGAAGGAAGAAAGACACAAATTTTGTGGTGAAAATGTTATGTAGAGAACAGTTAATCTTAAAAATACTGTTAAAATTCGACAATATATCAAATGTAACGGATAAAACATATACAAATTGCTTTAATTTAAAGTGCATCCAATTTAGTTTTGGTCTATGTAATCTCGATGTTTGCTATTACGTTGCGTTTGAGAATAGGCTTTGCCTCGAAACGTACAATTTATATTTTTTATAATTATGATAAAATCTTTTTTTCTAAAAATACGAAGGAAGCCCGTGGTAAAATGCTTCAATAACTAATTCGTGGAAATTGGTATGCCTTTTAGCTGATTTTATATAATTCGATAATATTAATAGATTGGTTTTCCTGCTTGTTGGGAAACACCTGCTTAATTTGTCGTCAATAAAGAGAAAGGCGTATCAAGCTTCTATCCACGAGCGTGGAGGAATTCCATGGCGTGGGTACTACAGTAATTTCGTACGCCTAACGGTGCGAAACGTTTATCAATCACCGCGGCCCCATGGCTACAGTTAATGCATAGACCTGCCGGCCACTGTTCACAAAATTATGGCGGATTGTCAAGGTAAAGGCGAAAACCGCACTTCGATGAAATCCACGATAATGCCACCTAAACAGTTCATTATTTAGCATGACTTAATATTCTCGCGTGATTTTCAAGAGCTACATTGATCTATTGTGTGTTCGTTATTTAGGTTATATCTTGACATGCATAATTATGAAGGTTTAAAGATATTTTTAACACAAGTATATAATTCGATGTTAAAAAATTAGTAAACGAATAGGTTGTTTACATCCCAACTGATCCAAAATTCATGTCCGCACTTGGGGTTAACCACGACGCACGATATCGCAGTTGCAGTTATATTGAATCCATGTGTATTTTTCATCGTGAGCTTCAAGCTCCATCATCGGCACATGCCTTTTTTTTTGTCCAAAATTCAACGAACACTTTTACATCAAAACACACTAGCTGCCAATGACACTCACTGAGAAGAAGCATGAAGGAAGAAAGACTCAAATTTGTGGTGAAAATGTTATGCAGTGAACATTTAATTTTAAAAATACTGTTAAAGTTGGACAATATATCAAATTTAATGGATAAAAAACGTATCGACATAGCTGCATGTAACAAAATTAAAGTGCGTCCCATTTAGTTTTGTTCCAAGTAATATCGGAGAGTGCTATTGTATTGCGTTTGCGAATGGGCTCGGCCTCGAAACGTACAACACATATTTTTCACAAGAAGGAAGCCGATATGAAGGAAGCCCATGGTAAAATGTTTCAATAACTAATGCGTGAAAACTTGTATGCCAAATTGTATATAATTCGATTATATTAATAGATTGTTTTTCCTGCCTTCTGAGAAACACCTGCTTGTCATGAAAGAAATAGAAAGGAGTTGCAAGCTTCTTTTCGAAGTACGCGGTCGCGGGTGCTAATTTCTTACGGCTAATGGAATGAATAGTTTATAAATTATCCCGGCGCATGGCCATAGTTGAAGCGCAGACCTCCCCATGATCTAAAACATGTGGCCGATTGCAAATGATATAAGCGAAACCGACACTTCCATGAAATCAGCGATAATGCCACAAAAAATAGCAGATTACTTAGCATGACGCAATATTCTGACTGCGACAGCAAAATTGATCGAATAATGATTGAGAACTGAAGATATATTTTTAACACAAGTACAAGTTAAATTATATGTTGAAAATTTAAATTATATGTTTAAAATTTAACGCGAAGAAGTTGTTTTGATCCCAATATCCAAAACTTAAATTATTTCCATATTTTCTGTTAACATGATGCATGTTACCTCTGTTGAAATTATATCGGTCCATGATAATTTTTAAAAGTTGAACTACTTTCAGTTTTAGCTCTAGACATTTGTAAACACGTGTTCGACAGAACCGATTGTGATAATATATACAATAATTTGTATAATAGATGACCTGATATATTAATGTATTTCTTATCACAGTTGTATTCGCCTCTCTTTGAGCTCTCAGTTGATATATAGCATGTGCTGATTAGTCCAAAATAGATGCGATTATAACTTGTAAATCTGCATGATTTCGGTATTTGTCAAATTTACTAAAAATTTGCTTGTCCCTTAAAGGGTGGGTACAGGAGTTCAGAGGTGAATCTTTGGGTAGTGGTAGTACATTGGCGGCGTTCCATACCTTAGGTACTTTGCTAATTTTTAGTTACATGTTGAATATTTCTGTAATAACAGCTGCTAATTCTATAGCAAATTTCTTCCAGAACCAGCATGGTAGATTATCAGGACTTGACGCAAAGCGTTTTTGATTTTATAAAATAATTTGAGCGGTATGTATGGATAACGAAGGGATCCATTCCTTGTGCCTTCAGGGATTTGAAGAAGCTTCGGAATCGTGCAATGTGGGTCTGTACTTATATACCTTGGAAGAATACATTTTATCTCGCTAGGGTCGATGAAGGCACTGACAGATACATCTTGTTTTCTCCTTGTGATAACCATATCAGGATCGGATCTTACTAAGCTTTTAAAAACTTCGACATTCTTTCGGTAATGAGGAGCGTTTGTAATGAAGACATGTAATATATTTTGGCCTCTTGTAGGCAATTTAACAAGTTGAGCAAATATAGCTGATTGAGTACACTCTGAAAGTTAAATTTATTGATTTTCCAGCAATTATTATTTTTGAGTTGGGTTTCGCAGACAATAATTGTTCGCACGTACGTGTCAATCAGAAATCCAGTTGAGTCTTGCTCATTATAATCGTAATCAGGTGGGTGGTACATACAGGGTGTCCCAAAAAAAAGTGACACTATAGAAATTATTTCATTGTTCTTAAACCGCTCTTAAACGCGCGTGATTACACACCTGGGAATTTAATGAAATTGTATTTAATTTAAGCATTTTAAAACGTTTTCGCTTCGTCCAAATATTTTAACGCCCGAGTCAAGCAAAACGATTACACTAATAAACGGTTTGCCTTTCATTTTACACGTAACAACAATTGATTAAATTAATGTTTAAGCTATGGGTCGTGCCCTTCAACATGTCCCCCATTTCTTTCGAGACAAAGAATGGTTCGCCTGTGCATTCCGCGCATCACATTTCGAATAATTTCAGGTTGCTGCCGTAAAGCGTTGAATTCCTCGATTATTGCACTGCGGTTACATTCGGGATTAGGATAAATTGTGTTACAACAAATACTCGTTGCTCTGTAGTCAATTGAACCATTATTGTTACTCCAACTGGTCGTATGATTTACATGTAATTTGATTTTTATGGTAATAGGAGTTATTTTAAATTCCAGAAGCAGAAGTTTATGCACTTGTGGGTTTAGCATAGTGCTCAGGCATTCAAATTATAACAATAGGATAATTTCTATAGTGTCACTTTTTTTTGGGACACCCTGTATAGCTGCAAAATAGAATTCTGAATTTTGTGTAACGATTTTTGTCCACAAGCATTCAAATAATAATAATAATAATATCCTTAATTTCTATAGCGCACATATCCTAAAGTTCAAGGCGCTTTACAAATAGTAAGAAGTAGCTAAAATAGTAAAAAAATACAATTATTTACAAATATTGAATTTAAAAATGCTTAAATAATTAGATGCTTATAAACCTACCTATATCAATCAAAAGAAAGATACAGGGAACTATTGCTAATAAAAAGTTTAAAAAGAAAAGTTTTAAGATCCTTTTTAAAAGTCAATATACAGGATCCCTAATGTAAGAGCTCCTTTGCAACTGAGCGGAGGGATCGAGTAGATGTTCGATATTGCAAACAACTAGACAAGTAGGATGGGCAGGCTCCGTTCATTCACTTGTAAACCATCAGAAGAATTTTAAAAACGATTCGGTAAAGAACAGGAAGCCAATGTAGTTGAATTAGGAGTGGTGTGATATGGTCGTTTTATGGTAATAGGAGTTATTTTAAATTCCAGAAGCAGAAGTTTATGCAACTAGACAAGTAGGATGGGCAGGCTCCGTTCATTCACTTGTAAACCATCAGAAGAATTTTAAAAACGATTCGGTAAAGAACAGGAAGCCAATGTAGTTGAATTAGGAGTGGTGTGATATGGTCGTATTTCCGAGACAAAGTAACAATCCGAGCAGCCAAGTTTTGGACTGCTTGCAACTTCGTGAGAAGACGTTTAGGCAAGCCATACATGAGTGATTTACAGTAGTCCAATTTGGTCGTTATCAAGGCATGGGTAATAACCTCCACTGATTTTTTCGTCAAATAGATAGATAGATAGATTATTTAATGGAATACATCGCAGTCAAAGGACTGAATTACGTATTTTACAATGTCTTTAGCTAGAATAAGGTAAAATATACATATATACATCTAATTTATAAATAAGTAACTAATTATATATACTACACATCTTAAATATAAAAGATTTCTTTATACGGTCTGTACGCATGCGAGGAAGAACAAATGTTCTTTCATGTCTAAGATTGTACTTGGCCTGATATCGTGGTGGTAACAGGCCGTAAAGTTTGTGTGACGGATTTAATAAAATTGTCTTAAATAATTTGTGGCACAAATCTTCGTGGTGATCAGCAAGCAGTTTATAGTTTAAAGTACTTAAGGCAAGCGTGTAGGTTAAGTCATGAGAACCCCCTGGGGAGACGCGGTGGGTTCAATTTAATCCATAAAACTTCGTGTTGGTCGCAACAGTGTAAATTGGCTATGATTTCGTGTTTGATCTGGCTTTTGGTATAAATGCAAACGCCGCCGTGCTGCTGGGTAGAGCGATCTTTCCGAGATAAGTTATAACCTGAGATATTTACGACAGTGTCACTTATTTGTTCTTTAAGCCACGTCTCGTTTATAAATCCAATATCAATGTTATTACGTAAAATAAACTCGCGACCTTGGTCGAGTTTAGGTACCAACGACATAGTATTTGAAAGCATGATATTTGGAGCGAAATGTGATTTTGTCTGAGTTATAGACTGAAATTGAGTACGCTTGGATACGTCGATTAAGTTCGAAATGTTAGCTCCTAATGACTGAGCACGATTTACATGTCGATTTACATGTCGATTTGTATGCCAAGGTGAAATAATTACGGGGATACTAAATCTTTTCCTGGCCTCCTCAGACTTTGTTTTCCATCCCGCTCGTTTCCCTCTCTTTCTCCAATATGTATTAGCTGACATTGATTGACGATTGTCCTGCTCGAAGGAGTCTCGATCATGAAACGGTGAAAAGGACAAGGTTCCTTGGCCCGACAGAATGGACGCTTGAGTGAACATGTCTGAGACAGAGAACAAATTTCCCCAATAAAATCCAAAATATAAGACGAGCTTCAGTAAAAATTCCATAGTGAGACTGGCGAGGTTGTTAACTCCATATAACAGCAGTAGAATATAGTATTGCGGTACAAAAACGACGTAAAAATTATCAAAATATAGCAAGCAGTATAAGAACAATGCTGCCGTGACCGGCGCTTACATGTCAACTTTAACAAGTGAACTTGCAAACTTTCTTAACTTGCAAACTTTCGTGAACTTGCAAACTTTCTTAACATGATCATCGTAGGAAAGTGTTTCATCCATAATCACACCAAGATTAGTAGCCGAACCTGAAAATGGAATCAAGTCATTTCCAACTTTGATTTGATCGACCGAAGGACGAGGCCGAAACTTCGAGTGCATAAGAACTGATATTGTTTTATCATCATTGATCTTTAATCCATTGAAGAACATCCATCGCCGTATTTCAGCTATACAGTTTTCAATACGAGTCTTCACCAAGTCGACATCACTATCTGCCTCAAAAGACACATATAGCTGAATATCATCAGCATATATATGATAATTAAGATCATACTTTTTAATGATATCGGCTATAGGGGCAGTATAAAGCAAATAGAGAACAGGGCCGAGGACAGAGCCTTGTGGAACTATATATTTGAGATTGTGAGTGGAAGAGTAAGTGCCATTAATATTGACAAACTGACTACGAGATGACAAGTACGATTTAAACCAAACAAGAACATTTCCACTGATTCCAAATCGTTCTGCCAATCTAGATAATAAAATATCATGCCCAATGGTATCGAAAGCAGCAGGCAAATAAAAAAGAACAAAGATGACCGATTCCTTCTTGTCCAATGACTGCAAAATATCATTTTGCACCCTTAATAGAGATGTCTCTGTACTATGAAATGACTTGTCGACAAGGTATTCGTTATGTTGAACAAACACAGCCTTCTCGACGAGCTTTGACAAAAATTTAAGATTAGAAACTGGTCTAAAGTTTTGGAAAACGTCAGAGTCCGGATTAATCTTCTTTAATAATGGATCTAACATTGCAATCTTTAAGGGTTCTGGAATTACTGCACTTTGCAAAGAGAGGTTGATTATCGTGGTGTAAACAGGAAGCAACGATTCATTGCATTCTTTCAGTACTAAAGTAGGAGCCGGGTCAATTAGACAGGACTTCATCTCGGAATTACTAAGTATCTTCCGAACATCACTATCTGTTACTTGTCTGAAAGTATCGAATACCGACGTAGGACTTTTCTCAATAATAATGGGTGCAACAAGAAGATTCTTTGCTAACTCGATTTCATCTTGAATTTTTTTCGATTTTAGTAGTGAAATAATCAGCAAATGAATTGGCAAGGCTTTTGTCATCATGTTCTTTCGGATATTGTCGATCAGTATTCTTCTGTAGCAGCTTATTTACTATTTTAAATAGTAATTTAGAATTGGTAGAATTTTCTTCGATCAAGTCGTTGTAGTATACTTGCTTAGATTCGTAGATCAGGTTACTTACAGCTTTACACTGGTTTACAAAAGCTGTTCTATACTCAATGATTTGGACGAGCGCCACTTCCTTTCCAGTTGACGACGAGGCCTTTTTGCTTCTGTGATATTGGCACTATACCATGGTGCCTTGGGACGAATGGTAATTGTACGTCGCTTCATAGGTGAACAACAAAGTCTTTGATAATCAAAGTTTTATTCCGTATAGATCTTGAATTAAGTGTAGGAAATTTCAAAGACCCAATTTTACAGATTGGAATTCTTATAAGATTATTCATACTTCGAGGTCTAACTAGAATACTGTTGTTAGCGAAGCTACGCCTACGCTGATTACGAAACCGCCGGTTTACAGTTGTTGTAACTGGAATTTTGTGAAAAATCGGGCCAGGATTGATTGAAATATCCATAAAAACAGTAATCTCCATCGGAGGATCATGACCAGGGATTGCTACAGTTGTTTGCCCATGTTTATTCCAACGTGTAATCGGAGTTGACGTCCGATTAAATCCCAATGACCTTGCTAGATTCAACCTTGCAGATTTCAAACAAGTACTCACAAATTCGAGCTCAAATCGTTCATCAAAACGTAAATAAGCGTACTCTGAGGCTGTAGACACTCCATCCACACTAGGAGAATATATTGTAACATTTAAAACTCGTAACTTTTCAGGGAATAGCAGAAAAACAAAAATATTTAACAGAGTTCTAAAAAGCATGCCAGCCATGTTGAAACCTGTGCATGATTTCCAAATTAGGATTATAGTCTAGGACCTGTATAGGAGTTTGTATGCGTTTCATTTAGCACAGGAAATCTCAACTGTTTTAGGGTAAAATGACCATGGCGGTCAAGATGGCATATGTGCGAAAACCTGAATCCGGGACGAAAGTCCTGAAAATGACCCCGCCCTGAAACGGCAGTGCCGACATAGCTCTAACTTCCGAAAAGCAGAAGCGATAGCCTTTCTGAAGTGCTTATAGTGTTTAAAAGGTTGCTTTTAGGGGTAGTTATTGGAAGGAAAAATTTGTCTAAGTATAATATTTTACAAGAAAATGACCATGCACCACCCCAGGTCAACTGCTAATTATCCATGAAATAACTAATATACCTGGCAGAGATTAAATTTTCTTATTTCCTAACAATTTTTATCATGGGATGAAAAACTATGCTTAATTTAATATAATTATTGTAGATTTCATAAGGATTGACATTGTTTTGTTTAAATATAATACATTTTATTTCACTTACCCCCCACCAAAACACGATTTCAGCCATATTTTGCCGTCTTGTTTGCTTTTTATCGCCGAGTGTCATAAGTATCATCAATTGGTGTACTTTTACATAATGATAGATGGCTAAAGAAGATTTCAACCAAGTTTCGTCAAGTTTTGAAGCAGTGCAGTGTATTTTATCTTCGATATTGTGTCCTTCGATATTTCGTCAAATAGCGGCCATTGCAATGCCTCGCCGCTTGTCTTCCCGATAAATGCCACTTCTTCGTCTTCATATGTATTTAGATTACAGTATCCAAGAGTACTTCATTGTAGAATAGTCCCAATCGAAAAACTAGAGTAGTATAGTCCCACTTGAAAGGAAAAAACCTCCCATAACCAATTTAGGATCAGAATCAAAGACACAAGTTTAAAAATAATTTGAAAGTCACGCGCACTCTTCGCGAAAACTCCTCGTGGCTACTTGACAGGGGGGGCAAATATTTTCACGAAACGCTGTTCGCCACCAGAGAACCCAGTAAATATATTATATTTATTGTATTTTTATGATTTATGAAAAAAACAATAAATATTTGCGTATTTTCTATTGTTTTTATCATAAATCATAAACATACAATAAACATAATATATTTATTGTGTTCTGTGGTGGCGAACCAGCGTTTCGTGAAAATATTTGCCCCCCCTGTCAAGTAGCCACGAGGAGTTTTCGCGAAGATTGCGCGTGACTTTCAAATTATTTTTAAACTTGTGTCTTTGATTCTGATCCTAAATTTGTTATGGGAGGTTTTTTCCTTTCAAGTGGGACTATACTACTCTAGTTTTTCGGTTGGGACTATTCTACAATGAAGTACTCTTGGATACTGTAATCTAAATACATATGAAGACGAAGAAGTGGCATTTATCGGGAAGACAAGCGGCGAGGCATTGCAATGGCCGCTATTCGACGAAATATCGAAGGACACAATATCGAAGATAAAATACACTGCACTGCTTCAAAACTTGACGAAACTTGGGTGAAATCTTCTTTAGCCATCTATCATTATGTAAAAGTACAACAATTGGATGATACTTGCGAGACTCGGCGATAAAAAGCAAACAAGACGGCAAAATATGGCTGAAATCGTGTTTTGGTGGGGGGTAAGTGAAATAAGATGTATTATATTTAAACAAAACAATGTCAATCCTTATGAAATCTACAATAATTATATTAAATTAAGCATAGTTTTTCATCCCATGATAAAAATTGTTAGGAAATAAGAAAATTTAATCTCTGCCAGGTATATTAGTTATTTCATGGATAATTAGCAGTTGACCTGGGGTGGTGCATGGTCATTTTCTTGTAAAATATTATACTTAGACAAATTTCTCCTTCCAATAACTACCCCTAAAAGCAACCTTCTAAACACTATAAGCACTTCAGAAAGGCTGTCGCTTTTGCTTTTCGGAAGTTAGAGCTATGTCGGCACTGCCGTTTCAGGGCGGGGTCATTTTCAGGACTTTCGTCCCGGATTCAGGTTTTCGCACATATGCCATGTTGACCGCCATGGTCATTTTACCCTAAAACAGTTGAGATTGCCTGTGCTAAATGAAATGCATACAAACTCCTATACAGGTCCTAGACTATTATCAAATTAGGTAATATCAGCATTTTCCAATCATTTCTAGATAAAATTGCGATACAATTTTTGAAATCGTATTGTTTCTTAATCGGTAACGTTTTTGAATCAATATCGTGTGAAAATATAACAGAAATATAATAGCAGATATCGAATATTAATGTTGCAAAAAGAGAAGCAGCTCCTTACAAATTTTCCATTTTGCCTTTTGGTTTTTGGAGATCCATTTTGACTTTTATTCCGCAAAATTCGAAATAAATTGCTAATAATACCAGCCTATAAGCTCAATTAAAATGTAGTAACCATATAGAGCGATCCAACTTGTTACAAATCAACAAAAAATACCAAAACCAAGCCAAGCATAAAAAGTATACTTGGCCGTCTGACTTATTGTACTAACTATTCTGGAAATTATCCGCAAACCTTTTCCAATGTTATTGTATTTTTTGTAGTTAATTGGTTGTCCTTGCTGGTCCTGAATTTGTGAATTGAAAGCCTTCTTAAAAGTTTTCATTTATCCTCTCTTTGGGACTTTATTTGTCTTTTTGCGATGTATTTTAATGTCACTCTTGAATGTCCAACATGACAGTCCGCCATATATTTGAGATCAGTATGAGGTCTTCCCATGAAATATTGCCACGCGCCCACAGTACTTGGTGAACATTAGTTCTCCCATAGCTTTCCTTTTTCCGTGTGTAGTAAATATTCGAGCCGCGCTCACGTGCCGTTGGCTCGGGGATTATATATTAGATACAGTATACGTGGATATTAATTCCATCCGGGTATCGGAGTTATTAGTCCGTCCTGGTATAGTTCATGCTTTGACCTTCCACCTGTCTCAAAAATGTGGCCGATTGCCCAGATTGGACTGAGCGAGATTTTAAAATCATAAGAAAAATTAATAATGGCTTGAAGAAAAGAGCAGGCATTCTTTCGCGTGAGCTTCGTTCTCCTTACGCGCGCCTGTCAATATTTAAATTGCATGCATATGAGTAAAAATAGAATAAAGTTGAATGTAAATTTTGAATGGTTGTGTTTTGTTTTTGGTGGGTTTTAAATACTTTAATATATTAAATTTACTTAAAAACCACGCGCTATTTTTCCATGAAGAATTCAAAATGGCGGCTGTTGTTGTTGTTACCCTGAACGAGAAAGAGAACCAATATTCAGCTGGATGCATACAGCTAAAATAGACAAAAATGTTTCCCAATCATTAGTAATATGACTAGTAGTGGTTCTAGAAAAAAAAACTCATTTAAAAAGAAACCACATATATAATTCACTGATTCGACCTTGAATAGAATCTAGTTTATGACTACCCCGCGGGAAATTATACCTCCAGTAGTCCGCCGTTATCGAAGTCACTGCTTATTCTCATTGGAAGTTCGATATGTAGGAAACAACAGAAACGGAAACAACTTTTGTTTTTTATTTACTGCGAGCTAAAGTAACGTTCGGGATAATATATATCTCGTTTCTAGAGGTTCGTACGTTGCATGCCATAAAAAGTTACCTCTCGGGAAAAAATATTTCATACCTTACATGTATGAGTCAATGAAATTTACTGGAATATCCATTGCGCCAGAATTGCAACCAATAATAACTCCTAAAGGGAGCTTAAGTTTTTAACTAATTCTATTCATGTATTGCGTTGAACACAATTTCTCCTTTTTTATTTTCCCTTAGATCGTCGCTTAAACAGTGCTCATATACTGCAGCATGTACAGGCCAAGTCTGGACTTGAATGCATTTACCTGTGTCTGCGTCGAGATGACTGTTGTAAGTCTGTGAACTTCAGAAAAAATTCGCAGTGTGAGAAGAACTGTGAACTACTTCATGACACAGCAGTTGAGCAGCCTGGTCTTTTAGTCGAGCATCACGATTATGATCATTACGTTTTACTGCAGCCAATAAGAGTAAGTTTTTATGCTTGCATATTATTATGTAATTAGCTGACTTTACCGAGAGGAAATCATGAGCTAGCGCCCATAAACAGCCAGAAGAATTGAAATAGGATAGACTAGTATATGTTGGATTACTGAAATACAATTTACTTGCTTTGGAGCAAAGCTTCTTGCCATGATGATTGTTACTGCAGGTACATGTTGTGTTTGACACACCTGATCGGAGTTTCTCTTGCTAAATTTTAACATGAATCTGTCAAACAAAGCATGCGATTTCTTCGAACGTCGGAGGGGGGATGAATATGAGACCGCAATACCCACTATGCACTGTTCCGAAGTTTTTCTTCTGGTTAACATCAAACAAAAAAAGATGAGATTTTAGAGGCACAAACATGAGTCTAAACTATAAGCCGACAGCGAAATTTTTATGGCTCTTTCAATATTATGATATGTCGTACGACGTCCTGCTGGGCTTTTATTGCAAGATATATATTTACCCCGATGAGGGACGCTGACAAGATGGCCAAATAATATATGTATCAAGTTACAATGAACTAAATTATTACAGACCATGGGTTCGGGCTGTATTTCCTTTCCAATTGACTTCAACAACAGGAATGTGTCTGGCAATTCATAGAGAAGGAATATTATGTGTTATTTGTGGACTGTAGTATTTTAATATATTAACATAAATTGCGTTTTTGATCTCATTCTCAAATTTAACACGGCACAATGGATAAGATATTTGCGGACCACGCTTAGTGACAGAGGAAGACATTCTTGGAAGCTCACTTTCTGGTCGAAAGCCTTCAGCTCTCAAAAATACCGAGCTAAAGTTCTGGTTACGATGCCGTGGTGACTCGTGCAAAGGGCTAAAGATAAAGGTAAATAAAGCTAACACTATGGGCTAAAGACGCGTGTAAAGGTAAATAAAGACGGCTTAGTATTTGACAACATTCGTTACGTTTCGTTGATTTTCAATATGTATAAAAATAGCGTTTCCCTTCTACACACTTAGGGTTGAGGAGTATGCAAGGAGAAGTATGGAAGGAAATATTGTGGAATTTCTGGATGCAGACGAATCAATGGCGTATTCCAAGCGCAGCTTCATAAAGTTCGTAAGTCCGGCACAACGACAGGTACAAGTACAGTACGTCTGATTTGCCAAGTACGAGCTCGGGTTCTTCGATACAGTCAAAGCGCATGCCAACGTTTCCCTCAGAAGGCTAGGGGTAACTGTCTTTCCAAAGCAATATTTTTCAGTAGAGTTGATATAGACAAACATGGCAGCAAATCTTGGAAAATTGTGAGTGGTGGGAGCTACCACAGATTGCCTACAGGGCTTTTGAAAGCCAAAACATATCTTCAAGATATTGAAGCAACGTACGACCAGAGCTATTTCTTCTATCGTGCTAAATGCTTTCGTAGTTTTAAAAATAATGAAAGCGCCCACGAATTTAAACTTGTATTGTGTGTGGTATCTGATGCAGCAGGAAATTCTGGCTTTTATTTGCACTCATATTTTGATGCTTAAGATTTCCAAATTCAGTCTATTCAACTATGAAAACTAGTTGACCTGAGTTGGTAACCCCCCCCCCCCCCCCCCCTCCACCATATAGCGTCAAAGAGATGCCGCCAATGACGTCATGCAGAGAATGATGTAATGATCCGCCCACTTGAATTATTAAGTATGCACGTTCAACTACGTGTATCCGGTTTTAATGAAGATGACATAATGACATGTTTAGTTATATTTAGTGTGCATTACGTAATTGTACTGGATATGCTTATATAAAAAAACGCCGCGCTTTTATTCAGTGATCATTACTAACTAAGTTTGAAAATGAGTTTCTCACAAAATTTCGAGCATTCAAACTGAGCTAACAGTGTTCATGCAGACGAAGATTCGTCCGTTGATTATAAAAAACCTTTCAGTTTGTTAGAGGCTATATATGCAGAGGCTGTTTTGACGAAGTTTGTAAACTAAGTAAGGAAAGATGCTGCGGTTGTGAGTACGATCACCCAAGTCAACGCCAGCATGCCTGTCTTATGTTATCTGAACAGGAGAGATGCAATTGTATGGCTTGGAGGCCTTAGATCGAGTAATCAAAAAAGGTATGATCTGGACAGAATTTATTGAAGCTATTAGAGTGATGAAGCTACAGTACCATAAATATGTTCGTGGGCATTTTGAAAGTCTAGAGGACAGTCCTGATTCAACGTTTGTTTATTCATTGATGGATTTTCGTGAAAACACTGAGGATCGTGAGTTCGAGTCTATTTTGAGCTATCTTTCGTATTGGAGAGAGGACAGACTTTGAAATATATCTTGGAACAAGTTTGGGCAAGATCATTGACGTCACCGGAAGTGTTCATACTTTAACAACATATAAGGGCGAGATCGTGCGCCAAATTTTATTACTTCAGTTTATGCCAGCGAAACTGTACGATGGAGTGTTTACACGGAAAGCCAGCCGCTTATTCAACGACTGCCAAGGGAACCTTTTCGTTTTGTGGACAAAATGCTAGGGCAATTATTTTTGTTCTGGAGATGACAGTTGCCAATTTGAGAAAGCTATTGCGGCCTGGAGATCTACTGGCGAGCTACAGCCCAAGTGCCACGGTCATGATAAACCAGCGAGAATGCGTATTGTTAAAGACCAAATGAAAGAGAGTTATGGCAGACCCTTTCTCGTTTGTTCCGAGCGAGGTGGGCCTTGTTCGTTTTGGATGTGGGGAGACGAGGCAACTGGAGCGATGAAGACAACCTGTCGTCATGGGTTACCATGCTGCATGAAAAAAGTGAAGAAGGAAGGAGTCAACAAAGATCGTATGTTCCTTTGCTGCCCGAAAAAGAAAGATGATTCCTGTGGTTACTTTGAATGGGCGCCCACTGAGGACGAAGACCCTTTGGATGTGAACTTTAGCATGCCTCCATCGTATAACTATTTTGTGAAAAAGACGGGAGAGCAGTTTCAAAGTTATGAAACAGATAGGAAGAAAGCGTATGAAAAATATTTGATGTCAAAACTGTGAATGGATTAGCAGACAGTTTTAAGAGCATGAACATTAATTAGAGTTATTAAGAGCAGATGTCAGTAAGCACCAAACAACTCGTGGCAAGTGTTGAAAAATCGATTTCGCTCATATTTTCAGGATTGACAGCCTATTATGTCCCAATCATCATGGTCTAGTTTATTAGTGGAAATATTTTTTGCATTTGAGAAATAAGGATTTTAGTTGGAACGAGTAATTATGCTAATTTTTAGGGCCTCAAATTGGCCGACTTCTGTGACCTCATGTAACGAAACTATCTAACCTTTCGTAAAGATAACATAACATTCCTTTTGCTTTTGCTTGCCATCTATACTTCATTCACGACCATTATTGAAGATGTTGCTAAAATGTGGAATTTATTACGAATTTTCTTATCAGCTATACTTTTTCTTACTGTGAAAGTAGCCTCGAAATAATTGTCATTTAATTATGAGCGATACAATGAAATCCAGCAAGCTTCAAGATTTTAAAAGACGAAGTGACGGCGATTCAAACGATGTAAAACTTTATTTGTGTATTTGAATCGTATTTGCAAGAGGCGAGCTCAAAGCAGGATTGATAGAACTGAGATGGTTAGGCTAGCTGGACCACTTGGCAAATATGTTATTGTCCTCTTTTTATTAACGTCACGTGACGAGATAAGGGGGCGCTTGTTATGGAAAGTGTTAACAGATATATTGTTGACGCCGTGTGCGTCTCAAATATCTTCGAATTTTCGACATTGTTTGACCTAAATTACAAACTTCACAAGTAATATATTGCAGCCATGCCTTAAAAAGATAGTTTTGAGGTATGGTTGGTCAAAATTGCGCGTTGTATGGCTGTTCAACTAGCAGAACACACGAACGACGTTCGCTCTTTAAGATATCAGTTGTTGGCGCTGCAGACGGAGAAGAAACGGCAGCATTAAAGAAAAAAGCTCGTGAAGAATGGCTTCGTCTGCTGTTGAGAACAAGACAAGTCGCAGCTGATTTGATTATTCTGCTCGTCATGGGTCACTGCTCACATACGCGTCATGTGGTGACATATGGTGTATACAATGCTCATCCAGTAGTAAATTATGTTAGCATTTGTATTGGCGTGTACACTTTTCGACTAATTTCACTATAAGGTCAATGCACGGTTTCTTGCGTTTATTTTGATGTTAGAAACATCTAGCTGAATAGAGAAACAGATATAGTTGTTAAGAAAACTGATTCCATGTTGTTAAGAAAACTGATTCCCTCCCATTTCACTGGAAAACGTACCTGGCTAGTTTGCTGCCCACATAACGTTACCCTCACCCCTTGCATACCACGTGCTGACTCTATCGCTGCTACCATCTGTTCGGCTGTCTCAATATCATGATTTCGTTGTGATAGACTTTTATGTGACATTTTATCGTTGCTCCTTTGCGATCGCAAGATCCTTTTCCCCCTTGAGGGTCAGAGTAATCAACACGGGATAGATGGATGTTGTTCTTGGTAGCTATTCGGTGGACTGATAACAACACTGAAGTAGAGTGGTAGCATCCAGCATTGTCCTGTCTAAGAAAGACTGTTTTAATATCTGGTGCAATTGACTTAAGCAGGCTGAAGACATTATCAATGATTGCCAAGACTGTGTCGTTTTCCTGGATGCACTTTTCAAATGCATGTACAAAGATAAGCATTTGCATTTTTCCCTCCTCATTTCTTCGGATAGCTACTGTTATATGCCAGCAGATGCCGCGTTTACCAAACCAATCGCTCTGAGCCTCACGGAATTTCATGGCCCAATCAAGAACAAGGAGTGCTGACTCTGGGCTCAGATTTTGGAAATATCTAACCTCGTCTGGTCTTCATTTATTGAACGGAGCAGATGAGCTTTCCATGCCTCAATTTTGTCAACAGAGTGCTTGAAGTCATATTTCATTTCATCGTTTTGAGCTCCATCTTCAAGGTTGTCTAAAACTGTCTCTACCTCATAAATAACACCAGGAAGCACTCCACAGCGGTCACACCTTTCATTATGTTCATGACCACAAGACGAATTGTAGTCCTTGTCATCGGGACAGCTAAGACTGTATCGTATGCAGTGATCAGGTACTGTGAAACTTTGCAAGATGTCAACCTGTAAGAAAGATGTACGTAGAAGTCTTTAAAGGCAATCTATGTGTTGTCTATCAATTAATCATTCAGGTGCGTAGCGAGAGGGGTGGCAGGGGGCAGTAGTCCCTCATCATGTCGAGTACAATATTTGCCATTCTCTCTGTTAGCCTGGTTTTAACATTCTGGTTTTGGTTCGGAGTTTGTGAGGGAACAAAAGAAATTGCAGCTTTTCCGGACTTGTGCCCCCTCACCCCCCGTTGGAAAATCCTGGCTACGCTCCCTTATTAATGGATCACTTAACTTGTAGTTAGTTTTGAGATATCTCTTGGAAAGTTTTAGCTTTTCATTTTGTTCTTTTGTCCACGTAAGGCTTTTTCCATATTCATCACCAAGTTTGTCCACAATCCCTTCCAGATCTTCAAAAGATTTAGCCCCGAGAAGCTATCCAAACCTTGCAGTGATTTCCGTACGACCGATGCTGAACTGCCTGAACATAACTTGAGTACTCGGCACATGGTACTTCTACTCATTGGAGTAAAGCCTGCTATTTACAATAACTTCGGTATTGCTTAACAATTTGCTCAGCGATCATTCTTCTGGTTACATTTGGTACTTTAATTTAGGTATTTGAGGATGATTTGAGAGACTTTTCGCCAAAGGGCAGATCTTGTACAACATGCGTACTTGTAATAAATGATAGAAAGTGGTCTAGTTTTTCTGGTGGAACATACATTCTGATTGCTGACGGGGCAAGAACAACTAACCTCTTCCGTGTAAGAGACGATGATGCCACCTGAAGGGTTTTTCACAAAAGTTACGCAACTGCCGTTGCTATAGCAACAATGACGTTTCAAGATGGCGGATTTTTTGGGTTTAAAGTAATTTAACTCGAAAGCGATGCTTGATGCGTGATGTGTGATCAGGGCCGCCGACAGAATTCGCGGGGCCCGGGCCAAAATTTTCTCTGGCATCATTATTTTAAAACAGCAGAAAAAGCCTAAATTCTGCTAAGGCATATAAGGGGCCCCAACTAGAATGCAAGTTGAACTAACTTAGGAAAGGGGCCCCAACTAGAATGCAAGTTGAACTAACTTAGGAAAGGGGCCCCAATTTCAACAATGCTCTCAATCTGCAAGTAGGCCCTTTATACACCAACTCCTGCATTTTGACGGTGCCTGCTCAATTTAAGCTCTCTCCCAGGTTGGGGGACCCTATTAGGTTGGGTATCCGGGGAAAGTTGCCCCCCCTGCCCCCCCCCCCCAGCAATTGAAGCTTGTCAAAATCCATTGAAAGACTTGATACGGCATCAGTTTCAGGCTCCATTTGTTTTAACTTTTTTTCAAAGTTTGTACACATTCCTTAATATATTTAATTGTAAATTTTCCAATGTTAAAAGTTCTTCTGTGTCCTTAAAATCACTAGTAGACCAAGAAGAGAGGACTTTTTCTAGTACTTACCAGAACCAACTTGGATAAATGTTCTAGCGTGTTTTAACAGTATCTGTGAAAAGCGTTTTCCAATTCCTCTGTCTGCCTTTGGAATTTTCCCTTTTCCTTTGTGTCCAGAAACCTCTTTGGGTACCCTACATCTAGAGTTACAGCCCCGATTCCATCCAACACCAAGAGTAGAACGATGATTTGGACAAATAGTATTTCTTGTATATTTTTTGGTGCTTTGAAAAAACCAGCACGAGGCACAAAATTAAATCCACCTCATTTTGATGGCCAGAAAACTTACAACTCCGCAAGTGACTCGAGATGTATTTCTTGCATGTCATTAGAGGCATCACCTGTATATAATTACCTCGATCTTTACGGTCAAAACAACAGATTCCACCGACAATAGATTTAAAAGGGCAGCAAATCTCCATGTCTTGAATCTAGTGTGAGAAACGCGCACCTACTAATTAATGATTAGCTTGCACCTTGCAAAAACAATCTATGTCAATCAAGTGACTTTGTACATTCGCCGTGTTTTATGTCGATTAACGATCTAGCCAACATTATATAAACCTATACTTGGCAATAACAGCTTGATACTTCATTTCTGGGCTAAAAATCAAGGATAAAGGAGAGAAGAAGGTTCAACTTGCTACTCCAAATAAATTTGAATGTCAACATTGGTAGATTTTGAGGTTGTCGATTGATTCGTACCATGTATTTTTTGAAATATTGAAGGAGATTTAAGGTGGCTCCCTACAGTTAGTACAGTTTCAAATACGATCTATATAGATCAGACGTCATCTTCGCGTCTCACGCGTGAAATCTTCGTGGAATCTTCGTGACCAGGTTAAATTTTGAAACAAGCCGTGGGAAGTTATTTTCGAGACTTATCTGCGAAGAAACCACAACCTTTTCATTATAATCGTAAATCTTTGAAATTCAAATTGTTCGTATGTTGTTAACCAGTTTCTAAGCTTTTTTTAGTAGGAGTTTTCAGCGTTAAGTATTATCTTTTATAATGTTCAACATTTTCGACTTGTTGTCCACTTAAAATTCTAAAATGATATTTTATACTCTCCTCAAGGCAGTCTAGAACTGTCAAAGTAATATAATTATTTAAAGCAATCAAAAGTTTAAAAACTACTGCATACAATTACAGTACAGAAAGTTACGACTTACGAGTTGTCGAGTTGTCTTTGGAATTGTTTGAAAAGTTTTCATACTGATTTCAATGCGTAAACCAGCAAAAAACCAAACCAGAAAAAAGACCACCAACAAACAATTTTGGGTCCAACAAGCCAAGGGTAATAAAAACGAAGAGAAATGCCCGCAATTGTACACCATTTCGAAAAAAAACAGCCTTTGCGAGTGACTCGAAGATGTGATGGGCGCGCGAGATCATCACACGGAAGACACGGACACGCGCAGTTAGCGATGTTGTCGAAATGAAATTCTGTTTGGTCGTATACGTTTTGAGCATGGCTTAATGGATTTAGTTTTAATTTCCTTCGGTGATTTTTTTTAATTTTTGTGTAGCGAACATACAGGTCGCCTTTTTTAATACTCTATATCCAAACAGAAATTTGCAAATATCTAAAAACTTGTCCTACAAAATACCTTAATGATGAAGGCCGAAAGCGAAAAAAGGCATCGCTTCTCGGCCTTTTGGCTAAGATCAAGTGTATTAAAAAACGGTCTCTGCAAAAGGTCATTCCATAGGCCAAGCTAAACACTTCGATTCGGAGATTTAAGTTTTAGCTTATGCAGACGACCTAGTGATTATTGCTCGTAACAAGAAGAACCTCCAGAAACTCCTCGACGCAGCAAGCGAGGTTGCTTCCACCATTGGCCTCGAATTCCGACAAGACAAGTGTGCGTCCCTGTCATTAACCTTTAGCAAGAACCATCAGGATAACATCGAGTTTATTGATTTAATCGTTCAAGGCAAAGCCATCCCATCGCTCAAAGCCCATGAACATTATCGGTATCTCGGTGTTCCCATTAGTATGATTAGGGACGTCACTTCGATACAATCGTTAGCTGAAGACCTTTGCGTCCAACTTGATAGAATCGAAGCGTCGCTCCTTGCCCCGTGGCAAAAACTGGACATGATCAGAACCTTTGTCCAGCCCTGCCTAACGTTTATCTTGCGCGCCGGGGAACCCCTGAAATCTTCCCTTACCAATTACAGTTAATCGAGGTCGTACGGTCCATCTGCAACCTTCCTCTTCGTTCCACAACTCACTTCGTGTTCGCCCCTATTCGCGTAGGTGGCCTAGGATTTCAAGACCCTAAAGCCGAAGTGGATGTTCAAGCCGTGGTTCAAGCGATGAAGATGCTGACGTCCTCGGACCCGTTTGTTTCCTCCATTGCGGTGGCAGAACCCCGAAGTGCTGTACGGTTCGCTGCTCCTGCTGATGCAACCCCTGCACTGATTCGTGACTTCATGTCTGCCTCCACGCGCGGTCCCTTCCACAAAGATCGCATACGGTACCGAACCACTCCTTGTGAACGAGAGCCAGATGTGCTTGCGGAAGACTCGGAATCACCTTTGCCTTCCCCAATAACGAAGCCACTGCCATCTACACCAACACCAAAGGCCCGTACCTCTCCAAAGCTGTCTCCTCCTTCCTTCACCGGCACGTTCAAGATCTTGCGGCGGAGAAGTTGATGCACTTCCCCGATCAGGGAAAAGTCGCCAGAGCCTTGGCTAAGGACAGTTTTGGCAATGGCTCGGCCTTCATCTACACCGGCCTCAACATTCGTTTCCGCGACTGGCGCTTCGTGCATCGCGCAAGGTTGAATGTCGTACCAACAAACCAGGATAAAGCCCGTTGGTGCGATGTTTCTCCCAACTGCCGAAGGTGCGCAGGTCAGAATGAAACCTTACCCCACGTCCTCAACCATTGCGAGACTCACATGGTGATGATTCGTGAAAGACGCAACGCGGTAATGACGAGATTGGTCAACGCGGTTAGATCTGGTGTCGTCCATGCCGACCTACAAGTACCAGGGGTTGATGATGATTGCCGACCGGATATTGTTGTTGAGGATGGTGATGACGTCATTATTATCGACGTAACATGCCCTTTTGAGAATGGAGAAGACGCCCTCTCGAAAGGCGATTATGATAAGCTGCAGAAATATGCTCATTTGAAGCGTCATTTTGAAAATCTAGGGAAAAGGTGCTCACTCCATGCCTTTGTTATCCGCGCTCTCGGAACATGGCATCCCAATAATGAAGCTGTTTTGGCCAAATTCTATAAAACATTATTCCGCAATTTTGTTGTACAGATGTAATTAAAGGATCGTCTGAAATCTACTATAAGCATATGGTGGTGTAGATAAACCACCTATACACACAGAAACATTTAGCCTAATTTAGTTTCTTTCCTCCTTTCACATCGAACTTTATAGTCGTATTACGAACTTGCTTATCACATCTCATGAGATAAATGAGATAATTTATGATAATTAGCCCATATTTTTATATAGAATCATCTACGTCAATAAGCGTCTTTAAAAGTAATTTTTTCATCGCTGTAAATAAGTGTTTTTTCTGAAATAAATTTATTATGCTCTGTTCTTATCAGCTTAATATCTGATATGTTGGGCATTAAAAAATCTACCCAAAAGTTCAAAAACCTAGCCTAACGATAGTTACAGTCCAATTAATTGCATCAACTCTAAATGCTTCATACTAAGCACAATGCACCGAGAAAACTAATTCCTTTTTATTTTAATTAAATGCTCATGTATTTCAGTATTTCGCCACATTAAAGTTGAAAAAATACAGTTTAAACAGATATCATGGAAGAAAAAACTTTTCTCCATACATAAAATTTAAAAACATGGACCAACTGTAGTGAAAACATGATTTTTCTGCCCATTTGTTAAAGTACTTTTCGTATACATATTGTAAGCAAAAAAAATTAAAGCCTTGGCCCTTGTCAACCAAAGTTGAGGCTATATGTTTTATTTTCGTGAAACGACCAGAAAAAAATTACAGCATACCTTGTTCCTTGTCCAGTTTTAGTAGAAAGCGTTGATCGAAGTCAAAACACATGCATTCACTGCATGATCATTTTATGAGTTTCTTTAAGGCAAAGCAAATAAACACGAATATATCCTTATCGAAGCAACACTGAACATCAGAAAACAAGGCCAAAACCTTTAATTCCTAATCTTTTCTCCTTCCATATTTGAAAAATATCGTGTACATTTTTACGGAACCTATGTTTTTTTTTCTTGCCAGTTTTCTTGAGTTTTCGTCTTCGTGTTTTCTTTCAAGGTTCAAATTTTTTCAGCCTCGCTTTGATTTAACAATTGCACTGATATCAAATTATTCCGCTACACTGGAATTTTCAATTTGAATAAATTCTTTAATTTTACATTACTATGATAAAAAATAAACACTTTATTTACCGGAAAACACTTTATCGCTCTCCAGGCTCGGGTCGTTTTCAAGACCTCGGACCTAGCGTTTCGAACCGGTAAATAACATTTATGTATTCCAAATTTACTTCCAATTTGTAAAAAAATTTAACCGAAGGAAATTCAAGTAATTTTATTTTTTGTCCCATTTATAGGATATGATTACTATAGTCTATACGCTGTTGTTGCCATAGTAACGCGAGTGTGGTAATTTTAGAACCCATACGTTGGACACATAACAGTTATATTAATAGTTATTACCCAAAAAGCAACTATGTATTTCACAAACATGAAGGTATGTGTTGCAATAGGGAAGGCACATTTTCAACCCTTGTTTTAATATTAAGTGCAGGGTGCCACCTTCAAATAGATATCAAATATCAAAAATTCATAAAATTAACATCATTTTACTGGTAATACTGTATATAGGGAATTAGGAATTTGGGGTTTGTCTTATATAGACAAATTTTATCTTTATCTTTGAGGAGTACTATTGGATATGTTTCTGAAATAGCTGAATGCAAATAGAGATTGTAAATATAACCACGTATTGATTAGTCAATTAGGCCTAGTCCAAACGTCGCGCTTCTCATGTGCCGATTCTAACTCGTATTAAGTTCGGCAACAGTTCAGCAAAATTCGATTCAAACGTCGAACTTAATTAAGTCGGACCAAATGCATTAGATTCGCCACATGATAATTTCGCCGTATGAATCGACGTTGCGCCGTTTCGAGCTAAATACATTAGACACGACTCAGGCACGACTGCCTTTGTCGAACTTAATATTGGTGTCGAAATTAATTATAATCGGCGAACTCAATTGATTCAAACGTCGCGCTTATCATATGCCAAACACTTCGAATTAGGTTCTGCACATGAAAAAGCGAAAATTAATTTCGCGTTGAATTTTTTACTAGCCAATCACGCTGATGAAATTCGGTTTTCGCTTCGTATCGCGCGAAAACATGTATCGAGTGTAGAACTGGCTATAATAAAGTCTCAGGTGCATTTGATAGCTTTTAATTAGCTCAACCAACCACATTCAACTGGTTTCATTCTGAATGTTTGACCTAATTATAAACTGACCAATGCTGCAAGCTAGGTTGAATAATAAATTTGCAGTACTGTTTCAAGACTAGCATGTTTTCAAATTAGATTATTATAATTGGTTTCTGAAGGTTACATAGAACAGCGCATACAGCCCACATTTGGTTAACAATACCAAACAAGTTCAGAGGAACAACACCGTACCGTATTCTAAAATTATCTACTTTGTTTATTGCTCTCTCAACATGTACTCGCAATGAAGCAATACTCTGTTTTTTGACAACATCTTCAGCGCTCATTTGGCCTTGCGATCCAAGAAATGGAGATATATTCAACCCAACCCCAGGTGGTAACCTTTATCAGCCATGACTGAGTCTCCATTATCAAAATGTTGCTCTAAAAACCACTTCTCATTACAATTTCTCTGTCAGATATGTTCCCAGTGTATAATTCGCTAACAAGCGAAAATGCACAACCAGGTATTACGCCATCAAGACACTTTAGTGTTGTATGGTTTTGGTACGAGTTAAATAGTTCACTATTCAGGAGAAGGTGCTTAGCATTTGGCATCTGATTTCTGTGCAGTCAATTATCACTCTACTTGAGGGAAATTTTTATTTGAACTGCTCAGGCATATACTGATCTACCAGCTCCCTAGAATGCTCCCTAGAAGGCCACACAAGTAATAAATAGTTCTTCCTTTGGGTGTAGTATTATTGGCCTGCCCTACTTGGTAGATACATCATGACTAGAAGAACCGTCTCTTCTGTTAGTAGTAGTAGTAGTCGCAGAATGGCAGTAAACAATATTTTTCCCATGTTCTCCAGGAATGGTGAAACTAAACTGACACTTAACGGACTCAGAAAGTGATCCTAACAAGCTATTCTCCACTTTTTTTAATAAAGTAAATAAATTGATAAATAAACATGCTCCTTTCAAAACCATTTCTAAACGTAAAGCGAAACAATTATCAAAACCATGGGTTACTGGGGGAATAAGGGCATCCATAAAAGCTAAAAATAAGTTATTTCACGCAAATAGTATAACTCAGTATAAATTGTATAGAAACTACATTGTGATCTTACTCCGGGCTAGCAAAAATATTTTAACTTAAATTATAAAAACATGAGTAAGAAATGGGAAGGAATAAGGGAAATTCTTGGACGTAGCCGCGACAACAAAATAATATTTGTGCCATCCAGCAAGATCCTAATTCCCGATTGACATTTGACGACTAACATCATGAATAACATCATGAATAAACATTTTGCTACATGTGGACAACGATTAGCCCCTAAAAGGCCACATTCTGAAAAACATTATTCTGACTATCTCCAACATACTAGTAATCCTAACTATGCATCTCAACCAGATTCTTTTCTTTTCGTCCCGATAACTGAAAGAGATATTGAACTCGAAATCGTCACACTACCAACTAACAAGCCTGAGGACCTATATTCATGCCCTCCCAGAATTTTAAAGTGTGCGTGCGAAGCATATTTTGAGCAAACCATTGGCATACATTAATAATCGGTCGATTGAAACTGGAATTTATCCTAAAAAAATCAAAATTGCTAAAATTATTCCAATGTATATAAAATCGAGGACGAAACTGATCCGAACAATTACCGCCCCATATCTCTGTTATCGGTATTTAATAAAATTTTTGAAAAGATTATGTACAAACGTTTAGAAAATTACCTAAATATGAAAAACATTTTATGTTCCTCACAATATGGTTTCCGTCAACAACAATCTCCACAGCATGCCATTCTCGATATTTTTAATAAAATCCAAACTAATATGGACAATAAATTGAATGTATTCCTGCGGTATATTTATAGACTTGAAGAAGGCTTTCGATACGGTAGATCACGATATACTGTTAGGTAAATTAAGTCACTATGGCATTAGGGGAGTGATAAATGATTGGTTCTCATCGTATCTAAAAAATCGCTCACAAACAACTCTTACTGGAAACTGTCTATCTGACAAAGAAACCACTTTATGTGGAGTACCTCAAGCATCAGTTTTCGGTCCCCTACTTTTCTTAATATATATAAACGATATCTCTGAGTCAGCCAAAGTTTTTAACTTTTTTCTTTTTGCGGATGATACCAATCTATTGTATGCTAATAAAAACTTGAAAACGCTTGAATCAGTAGTAAATTCTGAATTAAATAATGTTTGCACATGGCTTAATGTTAACAAGCTCACGCTTAATATAAAAAAGTGAAACTTTGTTATTTTTCGCCCACATCAGAAATCGCGAAATTATCATCCAGTAATTAACATGTATGATAATAACTCTAAACAATACACACCACTAGAATGCAAATATTATGTAAAATATCTAGGAATCATTATTGTTTGCAATTTAAGTTGGAAGTATCACATTGATTACATACTACTTACTAACTGAGCGTGAGGTCTGTACGGTAAAATATCAAGCTGAGGTCTTGCTGTATTGTCCGAGCGATAGCGAGGTCAATACAGCAAGACCGAGGATTGATATTTTACCGTACAGACCGAACAGTCGAAGTTAGTAAGTTGTTTATTATATGGCATTTCAGACAACAAAAAACAATTCATTTTGCCAAAAATTTGTCACGCGAGGGCAAAGTACAAAGTCCGAAACTCAAAGCCGGTCATTTTCAAATGTCAAAATAATTTCAATGGTACGAATTTGTCTTAGTTTTTTACAAATTTATCTAATCTTAGCTTAGTAAAACTACTCTACAGTACCATTTATAGAATAAAATATAAAATTAATAGAAAATATAGTGATATTGAGCTATCGGATCAAGGACAAAAACAACTTTGCATGTTCGAAAAAATAAAAATATTCTTGATTGTTTTAGTTAAAAAACATCGTAAAATTTACCTTAATATTTCGACTTGAGCCAACAAAACTTGATTTTATCCCTTGTAGTTATCCCTTTTCCGTATTTTCCGTTTATTTTTCATTGTTTTAAATTATTTTTAAGGATTTTTTAATGCTTTTATTGGTTTGAAATGTGTTCAAGTCGTCGCAGGGCAATTAGAATACCGTATTGCCCGTGGGCAATACGGGAAAATCCTGCCTCGTCAGCGACCAATCAGATTGCGAGAATTACCAAAACAAGCACTTGCCATATAATAAATTGCATTAAAGATTAGCAAAAACGTTTAGAATATTTCAAAATTGCGGCATTATGTTCGAAATCATACCTTACTAGATATATATAGGTCCTTAATTTCACCTTATCTTTCGTATGGATTGGTTGCATGGGGAAATGCCGCCAAGACTCACATTAAGAAACTTCTTACCTT
The DNA here is from genome assembly GCA_016169945.1 of Trachythela sp. YZ-2020. Taxonomy (NCBI): domain Eukaryota; kingdom Metazoa; phylum Cnidaria; class Anthozoa; order Malacalcyonacea; family Clavulariidae; genus Trachythela; species Trachythela sp. YZ-2020. The sequence goes on along the minus strand of JADLSH010000377.1, from coordinate 3,025,786 downwards.
ACAAAAACGTGCTTTTCGTCTGATATACTTAAAGTCATTTGATGATCATGCAATTCCCTTATTTATTTCTTCAAATTCTCTTCCTATTAATATGATGTATATCAAAGAATCCGCTCACGTATTATACGATATATCAAACGGAGACTCACCAGCAGCTCTACATGAATTATTCAACAAAACATCTACGGCGATTCATAACAGTATAATACAAGAGCGGATATGAAAGATAATTTTCATATCAAACATTCCCGCCTAGAGCTCCAGAAAAATTTGTTTTCTCGACCCGGTGTGAAGATTTGGAATAGTATTGATCAGAGCCTTCGCTCAATGTGTAAAAAGATATTCAAATCTAGAATGTGCCAAGCTCTCTTTAGAATTCTTCCAACTAAGAATGACTATGTTGATGTACCCATGATAATAGCAAGACTGCCAATTGTAAATTCGTAGGTTTAAAGTGCCTTGAGCAAATACGAGTGTTGTTGTTCACTTGAAAATGTCGCCCTAATTTCTTTAGGAAATTTGAAATAAGAAATATTTTTCCCTCCTTCCACGTAAACCTTCATCTTACAATGAGGAACACAACAGTTTTTCGAATTTGGAAAGGAAATACAGCCCGAACCCATGGCCTGTAATAGTTTTGTTCTTTTTTGACTTAATACATATGATATGGCCATCTTCTTAGCGTCACTCATCGGGGTAAATATCTTGTGGTAAAAGCCCAGCAGGACGTCGTACGGCACGAATTTTCTGCAAAAATCTCTCCCCTCGTAACATAATTTATAGTAATATTGCAAAATCAGGCCACCCTTGTCCTCGAGTGGGCATCGCGCGCGCCATTTTGGAATAAGGTGTATAACCCTATAAAACAAAAAGAAAAAACATCGAACTTGTGATCAACGCGAGGTAATATTTTTATATTAGCAATATTCATTCGGCACCTAATTAATGCATACACAAATCCATCAAAGTATATATATTTTATTCGTTTCTCGCAAAATGTGTTCCAAACTCGAAAAACACTCTGCCTGTTTATACTGATGATATATCTGTCAAATATACGTCGGTCATTTCATACCTTGATTAAATCTCAAACAAAAATAAGGGTCCAAATCAGTGGTAATTGTATGCAATATTTTACGACAATATGCCATTGTGTGTGCCCGAACAACGTGGAAAAATGCACGAGCTCACGACAAAGGATAATAACAAACATATTTTCACTCACTATTTTTGTTTAAATAATGGATGCTATTCCCAAACAGACTGCATCCACGCGCCAACTTGATGGGGACTGATGAAGTCATTAGCGAGTATATAATGAACGACGTTGCACCCCTCGATCATCGCTGCTTTGAGCACAAGCATGTGGAGTGGGAATGTAGGTGCCAGGAATATAATTTAATCCTGCGGGTATTGCACCAGAATACCGTTTGAAAATATGCAGAGGGCCGCCGTCTGTGGAAAAGTAACGAAGGGTGTCGTTCGTAAATTTTCATGCAAATGTTTTTATACAGGACCCGACAACCTTCAAGTGCCCTGATTCTCGATGCCTTGGTGGAAGATGTGTTGGTGGATGTGGAAACACAACTTCATTCTGTGAATGTTCTCCCAATTATGGGGGGAAATATTGCAATGAATCTTGTAAGTATACGATAAAATATCCCAAATACATACACCGAAAGGACGGAGAAAAACGTCTTTTCACTAAGGCCTTCTCTGGGATCTTAACTCGCCTTAACTCGCCGCGAGATAATGCGAGTTAAGGCGAGTTAAGGCGAGTTAAGGCGAGTTTAGGCGATTTAAGAAAAAACACAACTTTTAGGTAATGCGTTTTAAGGCGTTTTAGGGCTATTTAAGGCGATTAAAGAAAAAATACATGGTAATTAAATATGCAAGTATAGTACTTTAAGCAAAATACAGTAATAACACATAATTAATAGTGCATAGTAAATGTATTTTGAAAGAGCACCACTCCCCCCTCACACCCCCAGGGGGTCTGGTTAGACTGTCATGTAAACAAGACCCAGTTGAAACTTATTATTAATTAGCTTGTTATTTTGCCGTATTACTAATTTTAAGGTTATACCACCAAATTGCTGGAATTAATACAATGAAGAACATAAACCAGTATATAATAACATGTATTTTCAAATTAAATTGCATACTAATACCTATTACTAAGTTCAGTCCTGGAACCACAATCAATTGGAAATCTAAAAAATCAGGGTTGTTGCTGGAATGTAGGAACGAGAAGATTTAGTGCATCCCATGGGGTTGCTATCCTATATTTTGAGAATTTGCAAATGGATGAATGCCTTGTCAATATCTTGGAAATTCCAAGCGTACAGAATATATTAAAACTGTGACCATGCATGTTCCAATGTGGATGGCAATACATTGTAGTTATTCAAACGAATTTACATATGTGCTAAACTTACCAAATAAGCTTGAATTTACGTTGCAAATATAGTATTTCATTTCCATGTGTTCATTTAATAACTAAAACTCAACATTGATTGGTATTTATTTCAATTCCCCTCAATTTATAAAGTGCAGTATTTATTAAAATTCACTAATGTTAAAATTTAGTTTATATAAAGTTTCCCAGACTTGAAAAATAAATTTGCGCTGGATAGCCTGAGAGAAGGCTCCCTCCCCGCAGTGGCTAACATGAAGTATTTAACTGAATTCATGAAAATGCCAGGTTTTGCTATCGACCCAAGATCGTACGCTAAAAATGTTAAACCTCGGTTATTAAAACGATCATGGATCTTTATATAAGACGATATGAACCGGACAATGCTGACTATAAAAGTTGACCAGGATCATGCTGTGGTTTATCAATTTATGTAAGTTTGAACACTGTTGATATAAAATATTAAATGTTGTGCACTACAGGCACTGCAATTCAGCACTTGTATATAAGGCCGTCGGAATTATTAAAAGTATCAGTTTACCGTCACTTAAAATTTCGAAAGTTGATAAGCCCTCTACCCTGTAATTTATAGGCCCGTACTATTTTCAATAAAGGAAAACGAAACAATTTATGAATTGTTCTGGAAGTTCATATCACAATATTGGCATATTAATTATACTTATCGAAATAGAAAAAAATAATGTTGAAAACAGACTGATTCTTGCCATCCTCACTTTTTTCTGTTTGAATATAAGGGTTCCTATGTCATATTATATACCTATAATGCATCAGTCAAATCCAAGCGTGCCCATCCCCCCCCCGGGCCACCGCGGGGCATTTTCCTGTAAAGCACGTCCCGGGGGTTGGGCATTTGAACTCAAACCTTTGCCCGGGGGCGGGGCATTTGAAATTAAGGATTTGGAGGTTTTACGATCACCGATAACTTGATAATAATATAAAACAAAACAATACCAGTTTCAGAACATTTAACCATGATAGAATATTCAATATAAACCAGTCAAGTTGTAAAAAACGCATAAATTCGAACCACACCGCAAACTTTAAAAATAGATGCGCTAGAGCATGACGACAGCAAAACGCGCTAGAGTATGACGCACAATACTTGGTAGCCTGCAATGCAGGCGAAATACTTGGGCGATATATTAATCAGAGGGCATTCGCTCGAAACGTCGAAGAAAGTATTCTCTTTATGTTCAGGTAGTTGGATAACCAAACAGTCCAGCTGTCCCCGGGGTGGGGGATTTGCTACTGATTTTTTGCCCCGCTGCGGGGCATTTTCACTTGTTTTTTATCCCTGCCCCCGGGAATTTGTCGCATATTTTCGAAAACTGTCAAAAGCCCGGGGGTTTGCCCGGGGGGGGGATGGGCACGCTTGGATTTGACTGATGCATAAGCTTGATAGTATGTAACTTATGCACCAGTCATGGAAAGCCTCGCACCCCCCTATCCGGGACATGCCGAGAAAAAGCGGGGATTTATTTGCAGATTAGCCTATCTGTTATGCCTGGGCATTAGATAGCGTACGTTAGATACGTGTCATGATGGCCAGGGATTATGGGCTGGGTATCAGCGGGAATTCGTCTGTTCGAGATGTATTATAAAGCCTTGTTCATCGACATTTACCCTATACTCTACAGGGTGTATCAAAAAAACTGCAAATACCATAATTTGTATGCACGAGATCATACATTAGAATTTCAATGGCTGTGCAAATAATTACGCTTCTGGGATTTGAAAATACGTTTCCACGTGCAGTACTATAAAAATAAGCAAACAAAGTGAATTAAAATTAGTTCGATTACGAATGGCTCAGCTAACAACAGAGCAAAGAGTATTTCTTGTTTTAAAGTACGCCCAAACTCAAAACTCGACAGCAGTCATTCGTAAACTGAGCCATTCGTAATCGAACTCATAAGTTTAATTCACTTTGTGTGCTTGTTTTGATACCCCTGGGAAACGTATTTTCAAATCCCAGAAGCGTAATTATTTGCACAGCCATTGAAATTCTAATGTATGATCTCGTGCATACAAATTATGGTATTTGCAGTTTTTTTGATACACCCTGTATAGACATTGTTTTACTAAAAATAGCTTTTACAGGATAATGTATTGACTTTGTGTAAATTGTAAGATGCAGATAACAGACAAAATGCTAAATATTTAGCTACCTACTTTGGCAAAGTTTTGACAAACTCTGGATTGCATGTTTGGCCTCCAATGATCAAAATTGGGGAAATTTTAGAATAGTTTGTTGAATTTTAAAAGCAATTATTATGGTGGGGCTTTTAGTGGGGCTGTTTTGACCCCAAACGGGGGCCAAATTTACAGCCCTCTTGATGGGGCCAAAACAGTCCCAGCTTTGGCCCCATCAAAGGGTCAATTTAGCTTTCGTTGAGTTTATTTTCTTTCGTAATATATAATAATAATAATAATAACTTCAAATAAAGCTAAATTGACCCTTGTTAATAGGAACTAAAATTGGTGAAGATAAAATATAATAGTGAGTTACACAACAAATTAAAAGGTTAAAAAATATATATTTATAAGTTTGACATTAATCTTAGTTTACACACACATATATACATGCAAGTTAACAGTGGCAAAACTAACAATGGCAAACTAGCATGCATGCATGCTATGCAATGCAAATTTTAAATTATTTGTGTTATTCAAAACTTACAAAACTTAATCTATTGCCTTAAACTCGATGCAGGTTTATTAGCATTTGATTGCATGACCAGTAATTGCCATCGCAGCTAATAGAACTCATCATATATGGTTTGGAAACTCCATGAAGTACATTATAACTCAGTATCTATATTATTGTCCAGGTTTCTGCTAGAACGTGATTTTATCACATCCAAACAACCAATAGTAATGTTGAAACTAAAAAATCACATTCTTGCATAAACATAAACTAATGAGTTATATTGTACTTTGCAAGTTGATGGTAGTCAATACCCATTTACCCCATACTTTAAAATACATGTATCTTGTCAGATGGCTATATGATTGTATACACTGTTAATTTCAAGGAGTTAATTTTACTCCAAAAATGGAGTAAAAAAAGGTACCAGTTGACTCGACCAGGTTGATCACATCAGTACCAGGGCATTCAACAAACACTTGGTTCTCCCCAATAATCATTAACTGGTCTACATCCTCCGGGTACCCCGTGCACAGTACACGAAACTGGACCATTTCATCCCGGACCATACTCTCCATTGTTGACGAGGGCTATGGAAACAAATATTGTGAGTGTAAATGTAGATATTGGTGTAAGAGACAACTACTCAACTAGAATACGATTACACATCCAATATAGAATATGAAGTATGAGGTCAGAGTACTTGCACAACATTAAATGTACCGCAGTAAATAGCACTTGCCAAACATCAAATGTCCTGCAGAAAGCAAGCTAGATTATATACTTTGTCTCAGTGGTGAAGCTAGACATTAGCAACTAGCCATGCTATGCAAATATATTTTTTAAATTATTGAAACCTTTATTTGAGTTATTATAAGGAGAGTGGGATACTCAGCAGTTGACTGTTGTGTAAAACTACCTAAAGACTGGGAGACTCCCTGGACATTATGTAGTGCTATAAGCTAGCTCTCTTGGATTAAGCAAAACATCTGGCCACAATAGAATCTTAGGAGAATAAAAATTAATACACTATTTTAAAATGCATTGGACATTAATCGGTTAACCTTGAATTATCTCGATTGTGCGGTGCCAGTGTGGGTAGAGTATAGCAAATACGGCGGTTGACTGTTGTGTAATACTACCTGAAAAATACAATAAGAAGTTCGACGTTTCGAGCGAAGGCCCTTCATCTGGGCTTCTACTAACTTCCAGACGAAGGGCCTTCGCTCGAAACGTTGAATATCTTATTGTATTTTTCAGGTAGTTTTACATAACAGTCAACCGCCATAACGTTGAATTAGTTAACTACATACTGTATCAAATCTTCTCACAGCATAAAAATACAAAAATTCTAATAATTGCTATTTTTGTAAGTCCCTATTGCAACCAGAGGTTTTCTCATCCAAGAGAGATAGCTTATGGCATTACCTGCACATAATGTCTAGGCAGTCTCCTACTCTCTCTGGAGTGAAGCCATGGAATCTGCTCTTACTATTCAAATAAGCATGCATTAAAATAGCCTAAAGACAATGCATTTCTGAAGGTTTCAATAATGAAAGAATCAACAATTTGCAAATGCATCTATAGCACAACCAGTTGCTATGTCTAGCTTCATCACTGAGACAGAGTATACAATAATAAAGTATTTTGCAATAAGCAGTGGCGGTAGTCGGTAGAGGGGCCAGTCGCCCCCCGAATAATTTCTCAAAGCCTTTGAATGATAGCTGGTTAACTGTGTAACAAAGCTGTATCAATTAATGATTTTACAACCACGAAAGCCTTGATAGGCTGTAATTTAAGTAAATTTGCATGAAATTTAAGTGAAATAGGTTTTAAGAATGGAGATTTGCAGCAACAAAAGGATGGTTATATGTTGGCAACCTAAGTTTGCACCCCCAATATTTCACGAAGTGTCCGCACTGGCAATAAGTTCCATATCCATATCCACACATTGTTTCTTTCTGGCCCCATTAGAATGTGGGAAGGAAGTACTAGTCGATACCGCATAGTGTAGAGTGAGAAATAGATATGTTGTACCACAGCCAGTATTGCCCTTAGGAAATGCATGTATCAGTGGCTTCCCCCTGGGGTCGACCCCCGGGGATACAGGGGGATTGGTCTTTTCACCCAGTCAAACCTTAGCAAATTCCCCTGGGTACAAGATACAGGTATTAAATACAACCCCCACTATCAAGTTACACAGCCAGTTGCAAGTGGTATAAGCTCTCGTTTATTGACTGACTTATCAACACTAAAAAAATCAACACTAAAAACATCAACAATGACTTGTAGCAAAAGATAGGAAATGTATAATATGAATGGCCCTAGACTAATCATATAAATTCATAATAAATTCAATGCATCAAAGTCACACTCTGGAGTTTCTAAATCAAAATCTCCTGGGTACTTTCCTGTGGGTTTTCGGCTTGAGAACCAAATTTGACATTCCCCCCACCCCCATGGGATGCAAACACAGTTTGGGAAATGTCTCTGGGTCCCCAGGGGTCAACCCCAAGGGGAAGCTGCTGATATATGGATAAGCAGGGCATAGTGTTAGTCCTCTCTACTCTTGGAACACAGGCTTGATATAATTTAACATCTATGATTAACTTTTGAAGCAAGCTATTTTTGTGTAAAAGTATGTTCCTGGTACTACCAAATATCCACTTATCGGTAGCATGAGAGCATCATGGATTTACATTGACTGGTGCATAAACTTCTCACAATCAAAATATATCAACCAGGCATTTGAACATTTACATGTAGTTGGACAATGGGCTCAGTGACTTTACATTCTTGGACAGGTTTCGGACATGTGAAAATATATAAAAGTCATACGAATCTGACCTATTAGTGTCGATGAAACATTTCAGCTTACAAAATACAGCAGAATTTAGATACATGACTCTGATTGACAGTATACCAGTTAGTGATGACAAGGTCACAAGGATGCAATCTCTTGAACTCAAATAATATATTTAGAATAGGCAATACTTTGTTTTTTCTCCATTTTCACTGCATATGTATCAACATAATTATATTAAAATCTTATATGAAATTTGTACCTGATTTTTGAGGACAAGATGGGCTCTGAGTATTTAGCTGTCAATCTGTCATATACAGTTGGTAAATATAAGCATTGAAAGCCCAAATAAAATTGAAGATTTTGTATAGTAGCATTTGTTGAAGTAATTTAAATTGGAACTGTGTTATTTTCAACGTTTTAATTCATATATTGTCGCGGAAAATTCAAATTTTAAACGGGGACAACATGCTTAAAGAGCATGTAAAGTCCATTCTGCGCATGTGCTATGGGGGGTCCCGCGATGTAAACAATGCCCAAATTTCGCGTTGTTTCGACTAAAATTCGACATCTTCTAAATCAGAAACTGGAATCTGTATTTATTTAAAGCATAGCGAACCAGAACACATCATATTTTTTTAAATATAGCGTATTTAGAATGTAAACAAACGGACGTTGCCGGTTTGTTTACATTGGGACTTTACATCACCTTTAACATTCACGAACGAAGATTGCAAATATTTTCTAACAAAATCGCTCTATTACATATAAAACATAACAATAACCTTACCTGAATATTATTCAGTAGTTGCCGATGTATTGCTTCTGAAAATCCAGTTTATCTTGGGTCAAAAATATACAATTTCGAGCTCGATTCGATTAACAGAACAAAAAAAAATAATTTCAAATATGGAGGTGTGATGACTCTATCCCAAGAACCTCTGCGCGTGTAGTAGGAAGACTAGGCACCAGTCTGTCAGTCAGCGCGCATTGCGGAATTTATTCATTTTTCGTTCATTGGCTTTGATAGAGTGACAAAACTTCACTCACCAGTAAATGTTTAAGATTTTGTGTTACATTTTGACCACTTTCATAATTCAGATGAATATTCAGATGAGTTTAAATATTCTTTTATGTGCATCTTAATAAGCCTTATCAGCCTCGTTTCTGTGACTGAATTGAATAGAATTTATTAACCTGAACGAGGTCAATGAGGCTTATTAAGATGCACATAAAAGAATATTTAAACTCATCTTAATTATGAAAGTGGTCTATAGAGCTCCTAAATTCGAACTTGAGCATACCGATATAAATTTCCCGATATATTTCAATATTTTCGTAGAAATATTATAGCATACATGTGTATTTCTCAGTATAAGATTATTAACATATATATTAAGGTGGTCCCCTATAAGGAGAAGCAAATGGGGTCATATAAGGAGAAGCAAATGGGGTCAAAATAGCATTTGTGTAGTAATTGTGTAGTAATAGTACAGACTTGTTATTTCTTTTGGTAGTGACCAAGCATCACATTTTTAAAAAGACATTCCATGTTGAATTTGTCATTTGAAAAGATTTGTAAACAAACTGCTCTCCTGTTTTGGCAATTTGGCCAAAAACGGCCTCCGTGTTTAAAAATAAAAAAATTACTCAAAATAATTTCGTGGCAAAAACAGCTCTAAATTCTAAAAGGGGCTATACAGCCCATAATGTGACAAGACGGCCCCAGAGTTGTGTCTTGGCTCCTGTCAGAGCCAAAACGACCCCCTTTCAAATTGGCCCAAAACGGCCCCCTATGGCTAAAACGGCCCCAGAGTTGCGTTTTGGCCCCTGTCAGGGTGTCAAAACGGCCCCTGTTTAAAAGAGCCCAAACGGCTCCATGGGGCTAAAACGGCCCTAGAGTTGTGTTTTGGCCCCTTTCAGGGCCAAAACGGCCCCTGTTTAGAAGAGCCCAAACGGCCCCTTGGGCTAAAACGGCCCCAGAGTTGTCTTTTGGCCCCTGTCAGGGCCAAATCGGCCCCTCTTTTAAAGAGCCAAAACGGCCCCCTGGGGCCAAAATGGCCCCAAAAAATTACTGTGTAGGTTGGGGATTAGAATGATTTAGGACACAACCTTTATCTAATGTCCGCTGTTCCCTGGGTAGGGGGGTGCATGGCTTTCCAATTACTAGTGCATTACTGTGTTTCGGCTTTTATCAATAAGCATGTAACTTCCCTTGTTTCGGCTAAGCCCCCTCTCTCCAGCAAGCCCCCTCGGATAAGCGCCCTCCTAATCTTAGCTGCAATAAACAACCAGAACCCCCCTCTCCTGGGGAAAGAGTGTTTACACTGTATTTTGTATTTAATATTTTCAGCATTTTAATTTGGTTGGCGAGTTTAGGCCATTTAGTGCGAGTTTAAGCGATTTAAGAGAATCGTTGCCAATTTTTATCCGCGATTTAAGGCGAGTTAGGGCGATTTAAGGCGATTTAAGGCGAGTTAAGGCGAGTTAAGATCCCAGAGCAGGCCTTCACTAGAGGCCACGACGAACTAAACGCAATGTTTCCACAAAATATGCGAAGTTTGTATAGCTGCTAAAGAAAATCGAATAACATACACAATCTTTGACATGACTAAATTACCGGAGTTATTGTAATAATTATAGGTTAAGTGCACCTGTATTATTTTCCTTGGGCCAAGATACAGTGTCGGTTTTGCCACTCGGTCCATGTTATATTAACGTTTTATGGACTTAATAAGCGATTTATAATAACACTATCAGGACATACTGAATTGTCCTGTTAGAGTAAGTTCGAATGTATTGTCAGTGGCAGGTCCAATTAAGTATCTCCTTTACCAATATTTGGTATAAAAATTGAAAGCAGTTATAAACCAATCGTTGGTCACTTGATTCGAACGCTCAAAATTTCACTGCAGCGTATACATTATTAATTCAATCGTGCAACGATCGTTCCGATAGACAGTCTAACAAACATCAGATCACCGTTAGCATTCATCTGGCTGCACCCGTCGCAAATTGGCTTTAACCTGAGATTAGAACATGTTATTTCTTCTCCTAATTTGTCTTGTTATCGAGACCCATCTTCTAGGCACATGAATACCCTAACCAGGCCTTTGAGCAGCTGGATACTCTAAGCCTGTAGAACAGAAAAAATGAGAAATATATCATTTTGCCATTACATTTGATGGAACTCTTTTAACAATTATATGTTTAACAATAGAATAACCGTAATTTTTTTCAGATTTTGTTTTCGTTTGTAAACATACATGGTCATGTATCATCACGAATGCGAAATATATCTGAATCTTATAAAACATAAAATTATATCCTTGTTAACGGCGCGTAAGATCCGTTTCAGACGAAGGCCTTGCCGTGGGTACTAATTTCTATGCGGAGCAAAGTGCAATATCTAGTAGGTCCCGTAGTTATGTTGTAAAGTCCCACTTATTTCCCATATGTAATTGATTAATTATGTCTATTTACACAAACAGAATAATAATATAACATAAGATGGACTAGAAACATTTAGGAAACCTTTTTAACTTTTTACACACAGTCCCTATTTTTGCATTATCATATTAATAACGTCTGAAAAAAACGAAATGTATAAAGAAATGAAAGAAAAGTGTAAAATATTTATTATTTAGAAAATACTTTTCGATTTTGTCTTAAATAAATAGTAGGGTTAGGCTAACATGAATATTTTAATAGCGGGCACAAATTATTTAAAACATCGGTTATTTGCAATTGCTATACACATGCACGGTATGTTTTCTGTAATTCGTTTGTTCAAGATTTTTATGTAAGTTATTTGAGTTTGAAGAATTGTGGCAATGTATTTTATTGTTTGCTATAATTATATTTTGAAAATATCAGGAAAATCTGTGTCAAATAAATTGCAGCGAAACATAAATAAACTAAGCAGGTGATAATTTATAATCATTATATTTAAAATTCCTAGACTTAAACGTATATAATCTAACGATTTTCTTTTGTATATTCAATAAAAGTATATAGTCTGGGTGGTCATCCCATTGAAACAAAATATTTCGGTTTGTCACGAGTGGAATAAGCGCGCGTAAAGAAAAAAGCAAAACGCTAAAGGTGGGACATTACATTAAACTTGAGCTGACAGAATGCTTCAGGACTTTTCCATGTTCTATATTTCTTATTTCGGCCTGTAGTTGAAAGCTTTAATCTTTGCATTAAATGTTTTTACCATTCTTGTGTAAAAAATGAATCATGGCTATCATGCATTGATCGGGCTACAATTGTTTGGGTTAGCAGTTTGCTAATTACAGAACTATTTCATGTGTACGTAGACAATATTTGGCAAGTATAGGTATTTCGGTTGGTAAAGACGAAGGGTTCTTACGTGCATGTATTTCAGTAAAATTATTATTATTATTTTTTCGATGATGCTCTCATTTCGTTTATTCTTCCTCTATGTGTTTTCAGGCTGTTTTTCAAGCCAGTGTGTTGTGTCGACAAATTATTGAGAATTTGTACCACATATTGAATTTTCTTCCAATATTTCTGATTTAAGGTGCTGCTGCCTTACGTTTTCGTAGTAAAAATATCATGGAATATGGAACAGTCACTGGACCGTTGACTAACTTGACTTCCATTACTGCATGTTTTTGGATGAATGCAACTGAATATTATGGTCGCGCACTCTTATCGTATGCCTACACCATCAACAATACAAGTTTTCCCAACGGATTACTTATTCAAATGCGATTGACGAAACTGGAAATCTACATACACCCATATGCTGTTGTAAATGCTCCTCCGCTCATAAGGTACTACGTTTTCGTCCTCGTTTATGGAACTTGGACGCTGTATAATTTAGGACGAGTGGATGCATCTTTAGTTTAATGAAGCAACCATCCGTTATGTTTTAGTAGTATAATTACAGTAGTAAATAATGGCTTTCTAGTGTTTTGATTGGTTGGCTGAACAGTACATCTGAGGCATTATTTACTAGCCGGAGTAGTAAATAATGCCTTTCTTTCAAAATGGCTTCCCAAAATCGTTTTGTAGTGACTTCTCTCCTCTCTTCACGAATTAAAAAAATAAAGCATAATGCAGCTCCACAAAACACAAAACTAGCAACAAAACATTAGGTTAAGCTTTTTAAAGGTAAGAAGAGTTTTTTTGCAATTAATTTATTAACAATTTGTTCGACAAGTTTAAAACTCACAAGTGACAAGCAAAGTGCGCAAATTGCAATAGCTAAGCACATTCATTGACATTTAACATAAACACGACAACAATTAAGTTTTCTTCGTTTTAAATTGTTTGATTTATATCCTGCATAATATTTCGAGTAAATCATTATCAGCGCCAGTAAGCATTATCAGCGCCATTCGGCCATAGACTTTGTTGTTTCCTGATTATTTTAAAAGGAAGTAAATTATATTCATAACGGAACTCATGTTGTTGTATTTAACTTGATGCACATTTTCCCAATGAAATTATAATCAAACAATTATTTACCTCAGTCTCGATGATTATCTGTGAATATCCACCTCGACATCGTCTTGGTGAATATTCACCGATATTCACCTCGACTTCAGTAAATAATTGTTTGTTTGTTTTTTATTATTATTACACGAATTATTATACAGGATAAACACTTCAGCAAGAAACTAGCTGTTGTCAATGTGTTTCCTGTGCTAAAAATCCAAAACAACCTAAAAATATGTATATAATTATATTTACAGGGAAACAAATAAGAAAAAGAAACAAATTTAAATATAATAATTTATAATAGAAATAAAGGTACGAAGGTAAAAAATTTTAGTTAAAAATAGATTTCTAAAAGTTTTTCAAAATCCTCATACTTCTCCGTTTTGCGTATTTCCGTTGGCAGTTCGTTAAAAACTTTAGCTCCCGTAAAAAAGAATGATTTCCTCACATATTCAGTTGTAATCTTTGGGAGTCGTAGAAGACATTCATTATTCCTAGTTTTTGTATTATGATTTACAATAGTAAAATAATTATGGAAAATCGAGCATATATCCTTACCACTTTCGCACCATTGTACATGCCCTTCTACGATTACAATTGATAACAGAAGGCAGCTCAATGGGAGTGTTGTACTGTCCGATGATATTTTTTTAACCGCACGTTCATGGAATGACGACAGCTTCTTCACTTGTGTCGAGGTTAGCTTTAGTTGCAATATACCACAATAGGTAAGCGTCGGTAGAATCATGGACTGGTATGTGGCTTTAGCAGATTTTAAATCAAGGTAATCTTTAAGTTTAGCTAGTAGCTTCAGTCTCCCGGAAGCACGTTTAAAACTTTTCTCAAAATTGGAATTCAAGTTCAAGCTACTGTATATTTCCATCCCTAGATATTTGTAATATTTCGTTTCTGATATTACGTCACCTCTGTAAGATATTTTAAACGCTTCATTTTAAACGGTTCGCTAATCTTTTTGCAGTCCCGAAAAGGGGAGATTCAGTCTTTCCTTTCTTCAGATTAATGATCAGTTCATTTTCATTTAGCCAATCGACAACAGCATCAAGATCCTTATTCTGTTTATTTTGAATGATTTCTAAATTCTTATCATCAACATAAAGTACTGTGTCGTCCACACATTTAATGATATTTACGTTTCCATAACATCGGTTATGTCATTGAAAAAGATAAGAAATAGTAAAGGTCCAAGTATCGAACCTTGGGGTACTCATCAACACTCTTACGAATATCATAAAGCAAGAGAGTAACAGCCAATTCAGTCGACAGATTGGGCCTAAAACCAAATTTAAACTTCGAGATTAATTTATTTTACTCTAGGAATGTCAGAAGTTGTCGATGGATTAACTTCTCAATAACTTTCGATAAGACCGGTAGAATTGAAATAGGTCTGTAATTATCCATGCTTGAATGCGACCCGGATTTATGGATGGGTATAATTTTAGCTGCTTTCTAGTCCGTAGGAAATAAGCTAGTTTCTAGAGAAAGATTAATCAGGTAAATCAATGGAGCAGATATAATAAGAGCAGCATCCTTCAGCAATCCAGGGAGGAGATCGTCAATACCTGTGCTTTTTGAGCGCTTTATAGATTTTAGGTGCTCACTTCAAATTCTGTAACCTTTCGAAAATTAAACTTTAAATTGGTTTTCCTAGGCATACAAAATTGCAAAGTGGAATGGCTTTACTTTTCAATAACACAATAATTTCAGTGAAAAATGAACAGAAAGCATTTGCAATTTTTAACGGATCAGTTTATTTTTCCTCTCCAATAGCAAACGATTTTGTTGATGTTTTATCCCTGGTCTTAGTTGGGTATATCGACTTCAAAGTTTTCCAAAATTTATTCGAGTCAGTCGCGTTTTCACTCAAAAGGTTATTAAAGTAAATGGATATAGCTTTCTCAATGCAGCGTTGACTTCATTACGTTTCAGTTTGTATTGGGATATATCAGAGTCTGCTTTCGTTTTCCTAGATTTCCGAAGCAGTTTATTTCGTGCATCATTAAGGACTTTACATAGTTATTTAACCAAGGTGCAGGTTTGCCTCGAACTTTCTTTACTATCTTAGGTGCGTGGCGCTCAAACACATCTCCTAAGGTAGTTTTTATATGATGCCAAGCATCGTTAACATTCAAACTACGATAAACGTTCGACCAATCTGTTGAGCGAAGTTCATCATTCATTTGTTCCGGGTTATAATGCTTGTAATCACGACAATAATTAACCTGGGTTGAAATTTGGTGGAATTTGCTTTCCGTACGCACCCTAACCATGTCGTGATCACCAATACATGTGGGAATGACATTGGTACTCCATAAATTTAATGGGTTGTTAGTCGCTATAATGTCGATAAGGGTTTCGCTCGACTCAGTAATTCGCGTGGGCTTTTTAACCATTTGATTAAATCCAAATAGATTTAAAATTGACTTAAAATCCTTGTTGTCATTAGATGCCAAAAAATTTACATTAACGTCTCCCAGTAGGGTTGTCTCTTTACAATCCTCTGCCGCCTTGTCTAACATTAACTTGAAATGCTCATTAAAATTCATATCAAGATATTTGGAGCTGTCTGGCGGGCGATAAATCATTGCAACTAAAAATTATTTTGAATTGACGAGTTTAATTTCAAATCAAGTCGCCTCGATATTTTTATTTTCCAAATCATGTCAATGCTCCCAAGCAATTCTATCAGAGATGTATGCGCCAACACCACCACCTTTACCCTATTTTCTATGAGAGCTTACAAATGAATATCCAGGCAAATCAAATAATGCTAGTTCAGTGTCATCGATAATGTGTGTCTCGCTTAAAGTCAGTACGTCTATGGCCGGGAACCTTCGAAGTAGCTCGGCTACATATGCCTTATTTGTGAGCAGACCTCTAACATTTTTTGGAAGATTTTGATTCCTCTGTTCGAGAGTAACGAGTTAAATTCAGGGATATTTCTGTCTGTACCCGGGCATGATTAAATGTCTCCACACAACAAAAGTAGTATACTGATAATAGCTTGGTTCGTGCTCCGAATACGAAACGGACATTTTTCGCCTCTCGCTTGCCATAAGCTTGATAAGATATGCGTCTCGTTTCTCTCAATAATCTCCTTTCCTTCAATAGTCAAACCAATGCTATCATGCAGAGCTAACGAATGCCTTTCTTTTCACTTGAAAATTCACAAAAAGTATCGCTAATATGAGAGCAGTTTTTACCATGACCGCCATGCTTACCATGGCCGCCTTACTTGAGAGTTAATTATCGTATTGAAATCTAAGACAAATTATTTGTGCACCCTCACAGTCACAAGAAATGTGACTTCTCCATGTACAGATCATTATTTTAACGCTATGTTAAACAAATCTTTTATTATCTATATGGATGAATCCAATATCTATTATTCTCTTTGTAGCACTGGATCGGTTTTGGATAACACTGATAAATTTCAGCATGTATGTGTTACATGGCAGTCTTCTGATGGACAGTTCGTCGTTTACGTGAATGGATCAAACGTTCATAACACGACAACTGGGGCTGGAAAAATTCTACCAGGTGGGGGCAAGTGGATAATTGGCCAAGATCAAGATTCAGTAGGAGGAGGTTTCGAAGCAGCATCGGCGTTCGTTGGTGAACTGACTGAAGTCCACATCTGGAAAAATGTCCTTTCTTCTGCTGAGATTGAGAGTCTCGCCTCCTCTTGTGTTGAAAATTTGAAAGGCAACTATGTGGCGTTCAGTGATTTTGTTATCAAAGGAAATGTTGTTAGATTCCAACCACCTTGTTGCAAATGAACCGTGACAATTAAATACTTTTCACACTTCAATCAAGAAGTTTTTAGCACAGAAAATAGATAACTTGATAGATAATTTATAGTTTACGTTATATCTTTCACTGAATGGCGTCAAAATCAGGTGACAAGCAACTGCATGTGCAAATTTTGTATGTTAACTTTTGACGGAGGACTGCGGGTCAGAGTATGAATGGATGAATAAACGAACGAATGAATTGGAGAACGAACGAACGAGTAAACGAATGAAAAATTGAATGAATGAAAACCCTTTTTTGTATGATAAGTAATGCAGCAGAGCTGGGGGTGGTGAATTTCAGAAAATTACAAATACAGAATACAATACCTATATATATATATATATATATATATATAGATATATATGTATCGAAAATTAAAAATTAAACAGACTCTTCTCTTGCATATTTGATTGCGTCTGTGCTAAACGGTTCCATGTCTTAATAAGCGCTTTAATGTATACAACCTTAATAACCTCAATGCTAAACTGGTAATCTACTCGGCGACGATCCAGAAAACTTGTTCTGTTGCTGCATGGTTGATATATTTCTGAATTTCACAATTTTTAGGTGGATAATATCACACCGTGGTAATTATGGTAATTTAGAGTATGAACAGAATTATATTTTGCTGGAGGATTCATGCTACGGATGCGATATTAAACTTTCAAGTTAAGGTGGTAATCTCCAATGGGTTATTAGTGTTTACTCAATATAAAGCGTTACCGTAGGTCGATACATTTGAAGATTATTCAGTGATTTTACAAAATAACGGATTTTCAAAAGTCATGGCAGACGATACCTAAAATATGGTTGAAACGTTTGTTTGAATTTAAGATGAAATGATATTTTTTTGAGCTGCAGTTGACGTTGTTGGCATTTTATAAAAATACTCTAGGTACGGTAATTGGAAAAGGCTCCCCGTGGAGTGCAACTGGTCATGGTTTAAATTTAAGACAAGCAATGTGACCATGTTCAAAGTAATTCGTTAAAAACTGAGGAAAAATCTATTGAGGGCTTTTACTAGTAATAACATTTTGGTTGAAATAGTGGAATGCTATAATCAGCTAAAGTATAGAATGATTCATCGCATCAGGATGATTGTTTATGACATCAGGATGATTCTTTAATTCCTTTTATTATTTTTTGTGTAGATAAATTGGTCACTAAATATTTTTACGATTTAGATTCACATAACAATATTTTAGACATCTTTTAGCGACTGGCAAAAAGTCGTAGTTTTGTAAATATATATTTAGAATCAGAGAACGCGTCTAAAAATCTACTATGAATGATATCGTTTTAGCTTCCAACATCGTTCAAAAGGTCAGAATGCAACGTATAATGTATTTTATAAAAATTCATAAAATTTGTATTCGGTCGCTACTCTAGTTTAAGTAAGTTTACACAATTCCTGCTCGAATTACATTCACGACTGAATTTTTTGACGAAATGTCCCTGACTTCCCATTACAGTACGTTGCTTGAGATTCTTCCGATCGATCTTTGCACCATTATATATACTGCCTCATTTACTTTCAGACTTTAATAATAATAATAATAATAATAATAATAATAATAATAATAATAATAATAATAATAATAATAATAATAATAATAATAATAAAGTAATTTATATAGCGTACAACCTACTAGTTTTTCTAAGAGAAAAGGTGTGTAGTTACGGATTCACTTTTCCCAAGAATGGAAGAAATTTCGTTTCATGGTCTTGGTCTAGCAACATAAAAAGATATATCTCCATATGTTTTTAGTCAGGGGTTATGAATTTGGAGCAGTTCTCTATTTGTTGATCGGAGTGTACGTTGCCAGGTGTGATAATGCAAGAGTTACATTAATTATAAGTACACACGCTTTTCGTTATGGTAAATGGTCGGGAGCCTTTAAAAGGGCACCGTAGTGCTAAAGCTTGATGAAGATGTTTAAGAGTTTCAGTTGAAACTTATGGCTTTACACGACGCAACATGCCAATGACCTTCGAAGCTTTTTTACTGATGTTATAAATCTGCTTATCCAGCACAGATATTTGTCCACCAAAACGCCTAAGATATTTTTTGATTCCACCTCTTTTAACACTTTTCCATCGATAGACACACAATGTTTTGAGAAAGATTACTCAACCTTTGACGTGTCCCAAAGATCATGTATTCTGTTTTTTCCACATTTAGTGTTAATTTATTTGAAAGAAGCCATTGATGAATATTTTCTAATTCATTATTGAAGGATTCTTCCACATTACATAAACTAGATGAACGCCCTGTAATATTTGCGTCGTCAGCATACATTGCTGAATGTGAGTTCTCCAAACAGTTCGGGAGATCATTAACATACATCAAAAATAAAAGAGGACCAAGGTTTGATCCTTGTGGAACTCCATAATTTACCTTCTTAGAGGACGATGTTGCATTATTGACCACGGAGAATTGTTTTATATTTTGCAAATACGATTTAAACCAATCAAGGCATTTGTTTTGAATTCCATAAATAAATAGCTTTTTTATAAGAATTTTATGATCAACTGTGTCAAATGCTTTGCATAGATCAAGGAAAAGGACACCGTTTATCATCCCGGCATCCATATTCAGTAACCATGAATCAGTATTTTCTAACAGAGCCGTTGTAGTTGAATGACCTTTTCGAAACCCAGACTGACATGGAGTCAGGATATTATTTTCAGTTAAAAACATGTTGAGTTGCGAACAAACAAGCTTCTCAAAAATTTTCGCAATTATCGAGAGTATAGAAATAGGTCGATAATTACCTCTCTCTTTTTCGTTACCGGATTTATAAATTGGACTTACTCTTGCTATTTTAAAATCATCAGGATAAATTCCATTACTTAAAGGGGAAGTCGGAGTTCAGGACAACTTGGGCTCAAATGAAAGATTATATAATGCTTACCTTGTACACAAAGTCTCAGATCTCTCTGTTAAATCCAAGTCGAGAAATGTAGCGATAAAAGTGCTCAAATTTGCATGATATACATCCGAGCGAACCTGCGATCACGCAGCGGTTTTGTATCGTGACGTCATTGCGCAGCTTCGCGGGAGCGCCTTCTATTTAAATTTCAAAACAAAAGCAGCAATCTTCGCAGGCGATTTTTCTAGTGCTATAAAAGTATTAATACGTATTCTTTCGGAAATATGCCATATTGCATGGTACCAGGTTGTACACATTGTTCGAAGAAGACAAAAGGGAGTGATATATCGTATCATCGTTTGCCAAACGACCAGCAAATGCGAAGAACGTGGCTCAGACGTATTCGTCGTGAGAACCTACCGAAAGCCAATTCGTGCTATGTTTGCAGCGCTCATTTTAGTCCAGATTGTTTTTCAAGGGTTCACTTAAAGAGCTATTTGGCATGAAGGGGAAAAAGGCTTTAAAACGTGGGAGTGTTCCATCAGTATTTCCATTTTTACCTCGTAAACCAGAGCGCGAATTATCATATAAGAGGACACAACTTAGAGAGAAAATTGCAAAAGACGAGGTAATTGCTTATTGAAATAAATTTTATGTGTAAACAGACAATATTATTTCAATTTGCTAAAAGTTTAGAATCTATAGGAAAGTAAAACATTACCCAATCTGTACCATCATGCACCCTAGGCCCTATTTATTTCAGGCATATTTGAGGAGGGGGGGGGGGAGTTGAGTATTATTGGAGGTATTGAATAACACAGAACAATGTGTAAAGAAAACTATAAGATCTTATCAAAGTGTGTTAGGAAGATTACTGATGGGGCGGGGGAAGGGGGTGTTAGAGGATTTTTTAGTATAAGAATTGTTAAATAGAATTGTCCAGTGAGTAAATGTTTCCATCATCTTGGACTATTTTTATTCATGTGAACTGCTTTGCAGGAAATAACAAGCCTACTAACATTAAATAGTGAAGAACATGAAGAGGCAACATGCATTGAACATGAACCTGCCAGTGTATCAAGTCAGTATGCCGAAAAACAGTCTGATCCGAAGATTTTGGTTGATGCTGAGACTCAGTGTGAAACAATATTAAAACGAAGCTTTGCCTTGCAAACTCTTGCCCATCGTAAAAGAAAATCAAAAAGGCCAACAAAATCTGGTAGTGGCCACAATATAAATAACAGTTGTAAGGAAAGAAACAGACACATCCATTACACTTCCTGATTCTGAACAGGCAGGGGACAATTCCAGCAGTGATGATGATGACACGTCAGATAGTGATGAAGATTTTGTTTGCTCAGGATTGGAGTCTGACGAAGAAGAGCTAAAAAATGAAAGAAAATTAATTGTATTTGAAAGTATGCTTGACCAGCTCTTTATTACATGTAAAACATGTGGTTCTTTGTGTGAGATTGAAAAGTCTAACACTGGTAGCATGGTGACAATCAAAGCAACATGTTGTAACAACCATACCTTTCAGTGGAGATCACAACCAGAGTTACATAACAAGCCAGCTGGTAACATTTTGATTCCTACTGCAACTGTTATTACTGGAGGAAGCTATGAGTCTATGAAACAATTTTCATATGCACTTAATTTGAACTTTGTCAATAAAGACCAGTTTTATGATGTGCAGGATAAGATTGTTTTCCCAGTCATCAACAATGCCTATGAAAATCAACAGAGGAACGTTATTGAAACAATCAAAAAGGAAAAGACTCCAGTAAATTTATGTGGTGATGGTCGATCAGACAGTCCTGGTCATAGTGCTAAATATGGCACATACACATTAATGGATGAAACTTTCATTGATTTTCAGGGAAGATCATTGATTTTTCTCTTGTTCATGTCTCAGAAGTTTCATCCTCTAATGCAATGGAGAATGAAGGCTGTCAAAGGTCACTCAACAAATTCATTGACCAGGATGTCAAAATAAGATCTTTGACAACTGATCGTCATACCCAGATCACATCAGAAATGCGGAAAAAGTACCCTTCCATAATCCATCAGTATGATGTGTGGCATCTGTCAAAGTGGGTAACAAAAAAATTAACAAAAAAAGCTAAGAAAAAGGCCAATGAGCCACTTCTTAAATGGATTAAATCTGTGTCCAATCATTTGTGGTGGTGTTCTCAGACATGTGGTGGTGATGCTCAAGTCCTGCATGAGAAATGGGTGTCTGTCCTGAATCATGTGGTGAACAAACACAGATGGAAGAAATCGAAGAAGGTAAAGCACTTTTGCAAGTGTGGACATGATCGTCTCCCTAGAAGAAAGGTTAGAGAATGGATCAGCAGCACATGTTGCACTAGAGGAGGTGGTTCTCAATAAAAAACTGTTGAAAGATATCACAAAACTCACAGAGTTTCATCATACAGGTGATCTTGAAGTTTACCATTCACTAATGTTGAAGTACGCTCCGAAACGTCGGCATTTTTCATACAAAGGCATGGTGGCCAGAACCCAACTTGCAGTGATTGACCACAACTGTAACACTGGCAGAAAGCAAGCAACAGTTATGAAAGGGAAAAGCAAGGGGAAAAGAGGTGCAAGGTGGTTTTCCCAAAGGGCCGAAAGAAATGGGTAGCAAAACCGATGTTGGCTAGAAAGACCTTTTCTTTCGTTCAAAACTTCATGGAGGATGTGTTTTCATTCAAGGATGACAAGAGCGATGATGAAAGCAAATCACTAATGCCAGCCAATATTCCAAAGAACATTGCACCAATACCAAGGCCAATCAAAGACGAGGTCATAACAGCAAACAGATCACGGATGGGAAAGACATAAGCAATTTCTTGAAGCATGTTGGAATAAGTTGGTTAGATTCAGTAGTTGAGTATGATATATAAACTACCTGAAAAATACAATAAGAACTTTGATGTTTCGAGCCAAGGCCCATGGTCTGGAAGTTAGTAGTATGGGTCGGGGAAAAACATGTGCTTTTATAGTGAATACAAAAGCGTGAAAAAAAATAAACCAATCAGATGTATTTAATCAAAACAAACTAAGTAGGTTAACCCATTAAGGTGCAATGTACCCTACTTCGTTGTTTTATTTTGTCTAATCATGCCAGGTGATTTTACCCAAGGGGAAATGCTGGATGTTAATTAATGGGTTAAGCATACTATCTACCGATGTAACTTGTAAGACCATTTAGCCATAATGGACCCTACTTTGCCATTTTACTATCTATTAAATTGGCATGCAATTGGATAAAGGTCTCCTAAAGAATGAAGAAAACTTACTGTTATGAACACAAAAGAAACTGTTAAATGCAGCCAATAAAAGACACAATACCATGACAGTGTAATGTTACCCTGGACAATGTCATTATAATTATCTTACAAATGATTATAATTAAACAAATAGTGTATGACACAATAGAACAAGCAGAAAATATAGGAAGCCAAATAACAATAGTACAATAATATATAAAAAGTAAAAAATCTTCATTTAGTAACTGAATAGAACAGCTACAACATAACCTTCAAAAACAAAATCCTCTTCTAAACCTGGTGGTGGGAAATGTGCCCGAATGCAACTAACCACACAGGATGGCAAAGGGACTCTTATATCTTTGCGTAACACATCCCAACACCACCTAACAAACTGCCTGTAAGCAACATGTCTTTGCTTTTTATGCTCAGGCCCTTCGAATGCCTTAACACCATAATGCTGGTAATGGCTCCAAGCAAGCCGCAAGGCCCAATAATTCAGACATATACACTGAAATGCAGGATTATCAGTTCAACATTCTGGGACGGGAATCTGCTCAATTTGTGCTGCTTCTTGGTTTATGTTAACACATGCTGGGATTTCCTGGCAGCAAACACTTTCCTCTTCCCTATCCATTATTTGGCAGTGAGTACAAAGGCACCTAAATGTAAAAAGCCATGATCGAGTTTAATTGTTTTACTTTAGCATATGTTGCATAGTATTTGAATTAACCAATTTCAGCCAAAATGTGTTCATTAAAAGTATAAGCTAGCTGTGACAAGCAAATCCGGCATCATGTATCGAAATAATGTATTAAGAACACTAATTATTTATGTAATGTTTCAAATCCGAAAACTCGGACTGGACCGGATTTCAAGTCCTTGCAATCTGATCCAGTCCGAGGCGAATGAATGATTTTAGAAGATAAATGGAAGCTAGGTATTGAATTTATATACTTGGAACAAAAGATAATTTAAAAACGATTTCTAAAATTAATCAAGGGTAGAATATATAAGCATATATACTGGTGAAAATTCTTCATTGAGGCAGTGGCGAAGCTAGCCAAACAGGCAAACTAACCATTTTATGCTAATCGACCTGCACTTAGATAGGCTACTGTATGTACAATACATTTCTAAAGATTCAAATTATGATAATTTTTACTGAAAATTTGCATGCCATTACACCACGCATTGCACTGCAAGGCAGACAAAACAACATGTTGTTCGGCAAACATGGCTTCGAATGAAAATGATGAGGAATGTCCTGCTAAACGTTTTCGTAAATCGCGAAGCTGCGAGGAAGGAGAATTGTTACGAAATGCGGTACCGATCTCGACACGCTACAAAAATAAGTGGGCAGTTAATATATTTAGAACGTGGATAGGAGCAAGAGAGAATCATAGTGCTATTTTTGAAGAAACGAGCTTGAGCGTATCGTTACATAATGTTCAAGACTTAGATGCCAATAGCTGGGACAAAATGATGCCAGTGTCGTTAGATTTTTGGCTTGGAAAATTCGTTCAAAAGTAGCGAACAAGAAAGGTGAACGGTATCCAGGTAGAACTTTGTATCAAGTGGTTCGTGGTCTAAAAAGACACCTCGAGAGCGAGAACCGAAACGACGTTAATATATTTGACAAATCTAACACATGGTGAGAAAACTGAAGTGAAATTATACATGTCATTGGTATTAAAGTTATTTGATGTTGGTACTATAGGATAGTTTATTGAATTAAATGGTATGTTTTCATTTCTACTTGTAGTTTTGCTGATTAAGACGGATTCTTGATGATATGTTTAACGTTAATAACTGGCAACTAATATCAATCTCATTTGCTTTGCTTATGTTTTAGCGATTGCGTTTCAATAGTTTACTCCCGTCGATGGAAAGATTTAATTTTGATCCAGTCCTAAGACTGGATCAAAATTAATCCAGTCCTAGGACTGGATCAAAATTAATTCATTTCATTCATTCAGCCCCAATTCTTCCCTGCTGATATCAAAACCCTCCCCGGCTTTCAATGCGATGGAGAATTTACCAGGTATCCAGTATGATCACCTGACCGATATAGAGCATTATGATTAGCTAATATTCTCATGAATAATTAATGAGTTTGAGATATACAAATACAATACAAACGTTAACTGTAGTCTGTAGACACTAGTCAGTAGTCATTTGTTGACAAAACTTAACCTATTTTTGACAAGGCTATCCGTATAAATCGCCACGTAATTGTTATGATACTATAAATAATTGTAGTAAACTTATTAATTACCAGTTTGTGTCCTGAAGTCTGGTGGTATTTTCAGAATTTGAAGTAGATCCCGAAGCCATTTCCTCTGAATCTACATTGTCGCCACTAGAATCTGTTTCAACCGGCTCAAATGCGTAAGGTTGAATCATGTTTACGTCTCCTTCGACGTTAAAATCTTCTCCGCTATAACTGGATTCACTACTTCCAGAACGATCGCTTGAAGATTCATTTGAGGAATCCATTTCTCTTTAATAATTATATTTCTCAATTCTCTCCTTGTTTTGTAAATATTTATTTCGCCTGTAGCTAGTGTGTATCAAATAGTCAATACTGCGCAATGACGTCACGATGCAAAACCGCTGCGTGATCGCAGGTTCGCTCGGATGTATATCATGGCGGCTGCGTTATATGCAAATTTTAGCACTTTTATCGCTATATTTCTTGACTTGGATTTAACGGGGAGATGTGAGACTTTGTGTGCAAGGTAAACATTATATAATCTTTCATTTGAGCCCAAGTTGTCCGGAACTCTGACTTCCCCTTTAAAGAGGCATTAAATATCAATGTCAAAAATGGGGCAACGACATCTTTCGAGTCCTTTATAAGTTTGGCTGGAATATTATCAGGTCACACAGACTAAGATGTATTTAATTTACTAATTTCATAAAGAACCTCCTGAATACGAATGTCTGAGAAATTAAACTCCTTTTGAGCGCTAAATTTCATGTATATCTCAAAATTGACATTAGTTTCCGAAATTTGGCTTGACAAAGTTGGTCCAATGTCAGTAAAATATTCATTAAATAAATTTGCTATGCTCGAATTTTCAACGACTGCTTGATCTTCAATTTGCAATGATGAAATGTTTGTAGATTTAGATTTTTTATTAATCAAATGATTAATATTTTTCCACATTTGTTTTGTATAATTCTTATTTCTATCAATGCAATCTGTATAGTAATGTCGCTTTGCATATATTATTTGTTTATTAATCTTATTTCGTATACTTTTGTAGACATTGTGATATGCACTTGAATTTGATTGAATAGCTTTTTTCTTGGTTCATATTTTTCTTAATCTCATCTGTGAGCCACGGAGCTTTTTGACTTCTTACTTTACGGTTTTTAATTGGTGCATGAACATCAGCAACACAATTAAATGTTGTTTTAAAGTTCTCCCATAATCTATTTGGATCATCAATATCCCAATCTATATCTGACAAAGCGACATTTAGATCATGATTAAAATTTCATTGCACGTAACTCTTATAATCAATTGATCGAATCACTTTAGGTTGATTTTTATTAGAGCTAAACGAATGTTTTCTACAAACGTAAATTAAGCTGTGTAATTATGCTGATGTACTATCTGTAATTCGCGTAGGATGCTCAATCAACTGTGTTTGTTGGAATAAATTTACTATCTCATTGAATCTTTTAGTGTGATTATTTAAATTATCCCGTAAAAGATCGCAATTAAAATCACCTACAATAATTTGTTCTTTATGTTCATTATCAAGATTTTGAAATAGTGTTTCAATTTCATTTAGCAGTTCGATTCGCGAATTTGGTGGTCTATATACAGATGCAATTAAAATAGGTTTGGATTTTGGGTTTGGATTTTGGCCTATATATGTTAAACGGCCGGCCAAGTCATCATATCTTGAACTTGATGGCAATTTTATGTTAGAAGCTAGTAACAATCAATCAATCAATCAACCTTTATTCATCCACGGTACTATTTCACAAAGACAAAAACTAAAATATTTACAAGATGTGATCCTCCAATAGATCGTGCTATGTATGATTAATTACATGCAAATATAAAAATAATTTATTAAGTTAATACAATAAGATTAAGAGGAAAAAAATAAAATTAATTAATTATCAATAATTATTACCACTATTTGTCACTAGAGCCCTTTTGAAAGTTGACAATGAACCAAAATTTTTAATGTTAAGTAATAAATCATTCCAAGCTACAGCTCCTCTGTACGAGAATGATTTTTTACAAAAGTTGGTATATTTGGCCTCGGGAGTGCCAAGTTAAATTCAGCCTGCCTAGTTTCATGATTATGAAGTGTACTGGTTTTCGTGAATAAATCAATTAGGTAATCAGGCACCATATTATTATTTACCTGATACATAATAGTACATTATACACTTAATATCTGGTCCCGAGGGAAATAGTTAGTTTTGTTTTCCCGAGAGTCTCAATGTTTCCCGAGACGAAGTCGAGGGAAACATTGAGGCTCGAGGGAAAACAAAACTAACTATTTCCCGAGGGAACAGACATTAACTCTAAACAGTAGTGTACACGAGTTTAAAATTAAAAGAACCTACTTAAACGGTTTCAGCAGCATATCCTGTTGCCTGTTGTGTATTTTTCTTCTCTTTTACATTCTTTATTTTAACACAAACTTGGAAAATCGTAGTTTATAAACTTGCGAGTTGTGCCGCCATTTTGTTTATTTGTGTACGTAGCCAGTCGGGGCGGGCAACAATTTTTCACTTATTGCTCGGCTGGATACATTGGATTTATCTAAAGCCACGTGACCACAAATCAGCCAATCACGTTTGGTGTTCACCCTAGCTATATAACAAAATTGATTATTTCTTCTGAGACTTAGATTAGGTAAATCTAATTCTTTAAGTATATCAGCTGACCTAAATTCATACACACGCTTTGTAATAATACGAGCTGCTCTATTTTGTAAACGTTGCAAGTGGTTTTGAAGGGTAATTCCAAGACAACCCCATACTTGCGAGCAGTAGTCAAAATGTGGTTGAAGCAATTTGGCAAGTCGTTTATATAAACTAGAAAGAGTAAGGGTACAAGAATTGAACCCTGCGGAATACCAGTAATTATTGTTCGTGGTTCAGACAGTTTGCCATTAACTTGACAATACTGTGTACGATTAGACAGATAGGACCTAAACCGGTGATGGGCCCTTCCTCATACTCCATATAAATATAATTTTTTTAATAAAATACCATGGTCAACGGTATCGAATGCCTTTTTTAGATCTAAAAAGGCAACTCCATTGATTAACCCTTCGTCCATATTTTGATACCAATGGTTTGTCATTTTTAACAATGCAGTAACAGTGGAGAGGAGAGGTCTAAAGCCATGTTGTGCATTTGTTAGTATATTTGCCCGTTGTAAATAGGAATAGACCTGGTTATATGTGCGAGTTTCTCCATTGTTTTGGCAATTATCGATAGTTATCCATATTAGATTTAGGACCACATTTGTAAATTGGAGTGACTCTTGCAGTTTTCCACTCACATGGAAATATGCCGATAGATATAGACCTATTAAATATTGTTGTCAGAGATCTAGCAATGTAAGGTGAGGCCAGTTTAATAAGTTTTGCTGGTAATCCATGTAGGCCTGATGCTTTAGTAGGTGATAATGATGACAATAATTGGCAAACTTCCTGTTCAGTTATATCACAGAAAATAAATTCCTGCATTGATTCACTGATGTAACTCTCCGGTGGAATAGAGAAACTTGAGATGTTTTGCGAAAGAATGAAACCAAGATCAGTGAAATGATTATTGAATGCATTTGGTATGCCTGGAATATTAATTATTTCTCCATTCTCGTTACGGATCTCAGTTATATTATGAATCAAAGTTATTAATAGTTTTCCACATGAATTTAGTATTTCCTTGATTATCCCTAATCTCAACACTGTAATGATGACGAATGGACGACTTAATTAATTTATTATAAGAATTTCTAGCTGATTTGAAGATTTGCCAATCATTTTCATTTTTGGATTTCAAGGCCTTTTTCCTTAAGTTCTTATTTCGCTTACTATGAAGTACTTGTTTCGTAATCCAAGGGGTACGTTTCTTACCAATTTTACGGGTTTTAAGCGGTGCATGTTTATCAATAATTTCAGTAAATTTATTTTTCCATATATACCACATTCGTTTAGGATCCGTGTATGAATCCAAGTTATGGGTTTCGGACCACGCTATATCGCGTAGGAAATTATCTTCATTGAAACTTTTGAAGTCAAGGAACTCCAAAATATGTTCCGCTCCTTTTAGCGATGGAAATGACAAAATGCCATATATTAAATAATGGTCACTAATCGTAATCTTGGAGACTCCTGCTAATATAATATTTTCCTTTTTATTGGTATAGAAATGGTCAATTAAAGATGTCGAATTCTTAGTTTCCCTTGTAGGTTCGTCTATCAATTGTTTGTATTGATATAAATTAGTAATGAAATTGAGTTATTTCGTCATATGATCTAGATCTTTGTGTAAAAGATCACAATTAATATCACCCAGGATAATGCTCTCTTTCTCTTCAATATCAATAAGCCGCAGAATGTTTTCGAATATTACTAGCAAGTCAATGGGTAAATTAGGTGGTCTGTGCCACGTTGAAACTAGAAAAGGTTTGGTTTTATATTTCTAAATTTCTATCGTAAGAGCTTCAATATCATCATGACCCAAGTCAGGTCTTATCAGAAAGTTAATTGTATTTCGTATGTAGAAACCTACACCCCCACCAGATCTATTCCTATTCTTAGAGATCCAGGTATATCCCTGCAGGAAAAATAAAATCCAGAATAAATCAGATTCCATTTTAGTTTCATTAATTGCTAAAATATCTAGTTGTTGTTGAGTCATGCATACTCGTAATTCGTCTATATGTTTTAACAGGCTATTTATATTAAAATTAGCAATTTTGAATCCACGCTTGTTAGGGAGTAAATTATCAAACAAACCAAAATCATATTCAAAGTTTGACTGTATATGAGGCGAATTTAACGACTTATCTAAATTAGGAATGGGGTTTTCAATCAGTCAATTTAGCTCGTAGGTCCTGATACAGTGTTTAAAGTTTTGGGCAAGTACTGCGGTACCTCTCCTACTTTGGTGCAACCCTCCTTGATTTAAGTGACTCTTGTTAATATTCGAGTGTTTAACAAATTCCCATGATTGTAAATAGCATGTAGATTCGACTAACATATTTACTTGTTGTACCTTCTGATCGTTGTCTTCAAGGTCGGATCTTGTAATAATTTCAGATATACTGAGCTTGAG
Source organism: Trachythela sp. YZ-2020 (assembly GCA_016169945.1). Taxonomy (NCBI): domain Eukaryota; kingdom Metazoa; phylum Cnidaria; class Anthozoa; order Malacalcyonacea; family Clavulariidae; genus Trachythela; species Trachythela sp. YZ-2020. The sequence continues at coordinate 2,995,140 of JADLSH010000377.1, read as the reverse complement.
AACAGGGACTTGCTAGATCGCGGCTTTTCCCAATTCTGAAATATTGTGAGCAATCTCTTCAGCCGATTTCCCATAGAGGTCGTTAGTTCCCACATGAACAATAAGGTGGCTAGGCTTAGCTTTTAATGTAGGTTGAAGATAGTGCTTCATATCTTCTGTTTTGGCTCCTGCAAAAGTTCTGAAGGTTACTCCCACTGATCTGAAACTAGAACTGGATAGAGCATCCTATTGAATTCAATGAGCCAATTTTGAAGCCAGAATATTTTTAATGAGATCAGATTTTTAAATCTGACAAATTCTTGACCAGTCAAATCGTTAGCTGTATAAATTAGTTATGTTATGAAGCAAATATATTTTTCTATGCAACGTGAAAAATATAGCTTCCAACATCTCTTCTAATGAGTTTTAGAACGTGTTAAACACCACATAATGAGGCTTATGGCGGCCACATCGGTGTGCCCTCATTAGTTATTCACCGGCATATTTAGGAAGAAAGAGAGGCCACTGATGACAAATTCTTATCGAGACAATATTATTCCTTTCCCACCAATAACTAGAACATGTTAGAACCTCTTTAAACATGTCCCCAACACCACAGTAGATTTGTTGTGGTCACACCGATATGGCCGCCATTGGCTTCATTTATGCATGGGAGATGCACTATCCAGTCCTTGTTTTCAGATCAGTGGTTACTCCACTCTTAAGCCCTTGTCGGAGTTTCGCCGGCTCTAGATGTTTGATCATGGAATCTCCCACTATGACTACGTTGGGACGATTTCGGTGGTCAGTCCGTTGTTTTGTTTGATTATCGCGATGGTCGGTTGGATTTTTCCTTTGTGATTGGTTTTGCTTACGATTGGGTGTCTGCGTTGATCGGTGGATAGTTGGATATGTACGTTCCACTTCGTTTCTTACAGCATCCCGGGCATTTCAATCGCTTACGTCGTTTTCGTCAACACTAAGGCATAGAATAGAAAATGACTAGAAGGGTCACTTGAGGCCGAACCTTTGAAGTTTTTGACGCTGCGCATGTCGCATTACGCATGTTCATTACCATTATTCTAGCCAGTCAATTGCATTTTCTGACCAATAAACACGCTGAACTGGCTGGTCCGCCATTATTCTGGCCAGATAAGTGCATAAAAATAGGGTGTCACGTTGCACTGCTGAGTGGCCTTTCTGGTTATTTCCTATTCTGTGACTAAGGGTGGAAAACCTATTGCTTAAATTAATACTAGGATTAATCACTTGGTTTGACACTTCGTTTGTCTGCTGTATACAATTTGCCATTTGTAGGCACCTTTGTTCCATTTCTTCGTTACGATTCGCATTTATCACACTTCCTTTGTGATTCAAATCTTCGACCATTAATCGCATTGCAGTAATTAGGGTATTCTTTTCTTCCTCAGCGATTTTAGCCTTATCCTGCAAGTCAGCCAAGATATAGCTTAGATTATTCACTCTCTCTTTCAAGTTGTCGCTCTCACTTTTGAGGTCAATGTTTTCGTTAATAAGCTTGAGATTTTCCATCTTTAGATTATCCATTTCCGTATTCTGTGCATTTTGCATGTTCAGTAAACAACTTAACGGCTGTCGTATTTGCATTGACGTCTTTGGATATGGCTTCTAATTGACTGTTGAGAGTCTCTAGGGAAAGAGTGCTATTGTTTTGTTGGGAAGAGTGGATTATGATCTCATCAACATGGCCGCTCTAGTCGAAATCTTCATTTACAGTGTTCGCCGACTGCCCTTGTATAGCAGCTACAGAGAGCAACTTTTCTTTGATCTCGTCCTTAGCCTTTCCATTTAACGTGATTGATTTAGTTTCCGGGTACCATCTTATGTCTATATCTTCAGCTTTATACTGTTTCGCGTCCCCACCTGGGCAAGAACAAACGCCATTCGACAAATTCAATACTTCTTCGACAAAATTAATGTCTGTAATAATTGAAAAGATTCGGTCCATAACAGTTTTCCTTTATTATTTGTTGATATACCGTGCAAGACGCTACCTCCTTTGCCTTGTTCAACACTCATTTTACCAATTTTGTATAAATGATTTCACAATTTCGCGGAGCGAATTTAGGCACGTCCAGCTTGACTTCAATAGAGACAGTGTAGGACATTCATACTCAGGTAGATGTCAGGCTGGGTAGATTAGGGAATAAGGTTTAAGGTGTTATCAAGTCGAAATCTTAAATTTTGAGTGGAAAAATATGATATTTCTAAGCATCCTTCCCGCGAAATCGCGGTAGGTTAATAGAGTTCACTGAGTTTAACTTCAAACGATGCCGACAATTCTGCTCCTATGAGACAGACTTCCTTGCTCTGATTGGCTATCGGCATCGGTTCCTAAATTGGTCAGCCAATGAGCGAACGTCGAAAAGTCCTGACGCTTCCGGTTTTTGCAACACGCGAGGTAAACAATATTTGTCCGCGATGTCCGTAATATTTGTAGTGCACTGAGCGGACGGCTTAACTTTAATGAAAGAGTTTTCGAGCGTCAACATAACAGGCTGTTCGTCTACTCTACTAAATAAATTTCTTTGGCAAAAGTTTAGACAGTTCGGAAAACTAACCCGACCGGATATTCTTCACATATGATGCTGGTACATCGTGGAAAGACTGTTGGTAGCAGGAAGACTCCGTAGGGAGGAATGCTGCGCTTCGGGCCCGAACCTTTGGAACATTGGCGTCGAGATTGGTGTGGTGTTGTTTATCGACGAAGGCTTAGTGCTTAATTGCTGTGGCTCATTCGTAGGGACTGGCAAAGGCGCACTTGCCATGGCTTGTACTGCATCACGAGCGGCGTTTGTGGCGATAACGTTCACCGATTGTTCACCGTCCTCGCGATGATCGATTGGATTTGGGCCAACTGAGCGTCGTTTAGCAGAGGGCTTTCGCATGTACGTTAAAGCATGTTGTTGCAGTCTCGCGATCAATGTGTTTCAACGGCCGTGGTCAGACGTACAGTCCTTTGTCTAAGCATTGTTGTCGAAGCTCGTTCGCCCATGGCTGAATTCCATTCTCTGCGCGTTGTCGCGTAGCGCCGCGTTGGCGTCGAACAGGAGGAATAGCCCCGCAGAAGTATGTCCAGAAGTTGCGATATATGATAATCTCCATGTCCAAAGATTGCGGTTTATTATAATTTAAATCAAACTTTTTCGCCGCAAAAGGTCCTTCGCTTTGGCTTGCAACTGACACAATGAGTCTTGTGACCCAAGTGGGATGCATATACAGACAAAACTTTAATATACTCGAAATGCGAGGTTCATCGAGAACGAAAGTGTCGTAGGAACCGCGGTAGGGGGCACAGACGGCACGTGCCCAACCCCCAAGTTTTCTTCAGAGTGTCTTTTCCCCAGCTAAAACAATGAATAAAGTGCCCTTTTCTAATAGAAGAGGTGCCCTTAAGACGAAGTGCCCTCAAAGTTAAAGTTTCTTCCTACGTCTATGACGATCATTAATTTTTTTATCATACAAATGAGTACCGACACATTAATGAACGTTTGAGAAAATTTTAGCCCAAAGTTTAAATACATATGAGGTCAAAATGGATATTGTTGAACAAAAATCTAGCTAAATCAAATGCAAACCGTAAAAAATATGAGTTCACATAGTGAGAATTTGGAGATACTAGCCTTAAATGGCGTGTTAATTACCTGGCTGGTCATCAAAGACATGCACCATACATTACAGGTACAGAGTTCTTCTTAAAACAGTTAAACGCCAAACTTTTCAAGAACAGTAAAATACCATTATTTACTACACATTGCCACATATAAGCGTACAACACTATTTGTACGGAACTGTGAACATTTTACCATATATGACTTGAAAATATAACATTTTATATAAAGTTACCGCTACCTCGCGTATGAAAAACAACATATATAAATGAGAAGTGGTGAAGGTGCGGGCTCCGTCTCTGAATACTACAGGGTGTATGGAGATAGATAATGCAATTACATGCGTTTATTATTTAGTTTATATATGATTACTATTTTTCTTAGCAATAAAGATCATTATTTTTTCTCTATGAAAATAAACCAATCTTATTGGCTAGCGAGCGTTTCAGAGCGGTCCGAATTTTTGCATCCGGCCCGCTCTGACACTTATCCAGCCCGTTCTGGTTTGCGCGACAAAACACAGGTGTGAAACAATTTGTAGATTAAAAAATCTACCCAAAAAGTTCAAAAAGCTAGCCTAAGGATAGTTGGCGTACAAAAATGAATTGCATCAAGTCTAAAGGCTTCATACTAAGCACGATGCGCCGAGAAAACTAATACATTTGTTTTAAATGCTCATGTATTTCAGTATTTGGCCACATTAAAGTTAAAAAAATACAGTTTAAACAGATATCATAGAAGAAAAAAAAATTTCTCCATACAAAAAACTAAAAATCATGGACCAACTGTATAGTGAAAACATGATTTTTCTGCCCATTTGTTAAAGTACTTTTCGTGTACATATTGTAAAAAAAAATTAAAACCTTGGCCCTTAGCAAACAAAGTTGACACTATATGTTTTTTATCGTGAAACGACCAGAAAAAATTACAGCATACCTTGTTCATTGTCCAGTTTTAGTAGAAAGCGTTGATCGAAGTAAAAACACGTGCATTCACTACATGATATGGGCAAAGCAAGTAAACACGAAGCAACACTGAACACCATAAAACCAGGCCAAAACTTTTCATTCCTATGCTTTTCTGCTGCCCTTTTTAAAAAAATATCGTGCACATTTTTACAGAAACTATGTTTTTCTTGTGAGTTTCTTGCCAGTTTTCTTGAGTTTTCGTCTTCGTGTTTTCTTTCAACGCCTCGCTTTGATTTCACAATTGCACTGATCTCAAATTATTTCGCTACACTGCAATTTTCAATTTTAATAAATTCTTAAATATTACATAAATTTTCCGGGCTCGGGCCGTTTTCAAGACCCTCGGGCACAGTATTTCTCATCCGGACCTCGCAACCGGTAAATAACATAGTCTTTTAGTTGTCAAATGATACCATTTTTGTATCATTACGATCATGATACGATTAAACATTGTTTGTTGAAATGCATTTTTCCACCTTTGTTATTTAAATAGTTATTTTAAGAGACGATGTTGTTGCTTGAGAGTTGAGTGCAAAGCTATAATTGTCTTCCTAATGGAAATATTCTCATTTTGCATTCAAATTTAAGAATTTTAATTTAACAAAATGTCGTAATCCATGGGCAATCAAGCTTGGTAAATTTAAAGTAGGTTCAAATCGCGATTTAACAGTAAAGTTTTGTGGTTGAAACATTTTACGAAACTTGCAGTTTGCAGACTGAAGTGGCAATGCACAAATAGGCAACCATCATTTCGGCAAATGGTCAAAAATTCGTTTAATTCCCAAAAGTGAAAATTATATTTCTAACGCATTTCTGATCGGATTGTACTGAGCCATTATTGGTCGCAGTCATACAAAAATGTGTAATTTGACAGCTATTTTTTTTATTCTCAGAGGTATACATTCGCGCAGAAATTTAAAAATTAGCGACAAACGGTTGAGGTTGGCAAGTAAAAAGTTGCTTCTTACACGTCTAGTCTCATTATGTCTGTCAAGAAAATAGTTCTCCACCATCAGTGTGTGTAAGCCTATAGATGTCATATCCTTTGCCATATCAAGCAATAATTTGATTTATGGAACCGTACTTGTAAATATGCAAATATGATAAATGCTGACCCTAAAATCCGACGAGGCGATTTATATTACATTTCATTTGATAAAATATTTCATTCCCGGCCATTATACTCTTCGCATTTGGATTGTATATTCGACTATTGCAAGTATTACAACTGAAATAGTGTATAAAAGGGGTAATCAACTTTGGCATGTTATCATGCCAAATACGTTCCGATTTAGAATAAACGATCAAGATCGCATTTTTCCACCATTGGGAATTAAGTGCAAACATATTGTTTGAGTATTGAAATTTTTCGGACCAAATTTAAGAATAGAGAGTCTTCGTGGTTAAAACATTTAAAGGAAGTGGAAGTTTGCAAGGAACTTGCAATGCCTATATGTTTCCCACATATATAAGCAACTCTTATTTGAGCAACGACATGGGTGCCATGAATGGCGGGAAAGAGAGACTTGACTACGCCACTGGGAAAAATGTGTTTTTGATCGAAATTTCAAATCGTATTCTATTGTATTGTATTGCATTTGGTCATTTTTCTTCGCAATTATACAAGCAAGGTATCATTTGACAGTTAAAGACTTGGCCTTCATTGATACGAGAAACGTAAATTTATATACTTAATTTTTATACGCATGATTACATCCAAAATTTGGATTACCCTTCAAAGTACTCCCAGTTCACGTTTTATCAAATCTAAAATGGTCGGCCGACGCTCTCGCATTTTAAGTTGGATTCTAAATTGTATTTTAATAAGAGCTCTTATAGTCGTGCCGGAAATATTACATAAATTGTTCGCCATCCATATCAAGAATGAAGCTAGTGAAAGTTTCTAAATTAGTGAATTGCAGTACGCAGGGTAACGCAGCAGGCAGTCAAGTCTTGTCTCATACCAGAGAAAATAGCAAATCATAAAGTTTTCCGCGTAATACTTACATTTCGATACATGCATTTTGTTCCAGTTTTTATAAATTTTAATTCCAAATCCAAAGGACAATTATTAAGGTTAAAAAGATGCGCACGTGAGTGATTTGTGTGAGTAGTAATATAGGTACCGATCGAGCATTATTTTTAGGGGGGAGCAGGGGAGAGCAAGGGTGGAGCACATCATTAAAAATTCAAACATCATTAGCATATGGTACATTAACATACAGGGGGGGCAGCGTTTTTAACAGGGGGGGAGCACATAATGAACATAGCGTCATTAACAGGGGGAGAAAGGGGGGAGCACATCATTAAAAATTCATTAACATAAACATTAAATTATGTATTGACGTCACGGAACAAGGCCAGGCAAGTTTGGGCAAAACAGTCATTAAGCTGAGCTCAGCATTTTCGTCACAAAAAGAGTTAATCCTGACGCTTTTTATCACAATAGCTATAGACGTTTCTATATATTTGCCAAGCTTTGTGTTCCAAACACAGTCCGTTTCGACAACGAGTAAATAATATATTCTCGTATCTAATATCACCTTATACGAAACGGCTTAGATAACTAATATAGCGACGCTAACCTAGTAAAGTATTATTACCTTATGCGAAATAATAACAAGCAGAGATATAGCTTTCTAAAACGAGAAGATCTTAAGGTTTAATCGGCATTGCTAAGGTCTTATAGAGCAATACAAATATATGATTGCCAAGCGATTGTATAAACATAGTTCTTACAGGGATTTAAACCTAACAAAGTTTCAAGCGTTTTAGATGTAGCAGAGTGGGAAAAGCAGTAATTTTTAAGCGAGATTTACAAGTATATACAAACATTGTATATAAACATTTAGCGTTTATTAGGTAATTACGGACAATTAAGATTTTCTAGCTTAAAAATTTGAATAAATTTAGAATATATTATTATAGGACGGGGAAATATTGTACAATGTACATACAACACACACAGAATTAATTCTTAAAACACATTTATTGATAATAATTTCTTTTAAAGCGTTCGTAAGGTCTGCTCCTAAGAGCATATCGTTTAGGTGTCTTTTGTATCTTTAAAGAGTTCTCATATTTTTTGTCTGTCTTCGGGGGATAATCTTGCAATTGATAAATCTTAAGGTCTCCAATCTGAAATCTACCCAATATTAAATAAATTGTTAACAAAGTAAATAAGGTCTGCTCTGGATCTGCTTCTAAGAACGTATTATTCTTAAACCCAAATCCTAAGAGTGAATCATTGAATCCTAAAATTGAATAATTGAATATCGAGCGATGTTAGCTTAATATCGAGCGAGCCAATCTCCATATAGAGCGAGCTTAGCTTCGAGCCGAACTCTAAGACGTAAGGATAGGCCCGACACGAGCTCTAACATATAAGGATAGGTCCGAGCCAAGCTTCCTATATATCTCCGAGCCTAGTATATATACCAAATCGAGCGAGCTTAGCTCTAAATCGAGCGAGCTTATCTACAAATCGAGCGATTATAGTCATAGTTATAGACTAGGCGGGTATACTTCTTAACTAATCCAATTTCTATGACTTATGACTAATGACTAATGACTAATGACTTATGACTTATGACTTATGACTTATGACTTATGACTTATGACTTATGACTTATGACTTATGACTTATGACTTATGACTTATGACTTATGACTTATGACTTATGACTTATGACTTATGACTTATGACTTATGACTTATGACTTATGACTTATGACTTATGACTTATGACTAATGACTAATGACTATGACTATAGTCATAGACTATAGTCCATTACTATGGACTATAGTCATATATGACTTTTGTCATTAGTCATTAGTCATTAGTCATTAGTCATTAGTCATTAGTCATAAGTCACAAGTCACAAGTCACAAGTCACAAGTCACAAGTCACAAGTCACAAGTCACAAGTCACAAGTCACAAGTCACAAGTCACAAGTCATAAGTCATAAGTCATAAGTCATAAGTCATGAGTCATAAGTCATAAGTCATAAGTCATAAGTCATAAGTCATAAGTCATAAGTCATAAGTCATAAGTCATAAGTCATAAGTCATAAGTCATAAGTCATTAGTCATTAGTCATAAGTCATAGGTCATAAGTCATAAGTCATAAGTCATAAGTCATAAGTCATAAGTCATAAGTCATAAGTCATAGAAATTGGATTAGTTAACAAGTATACCCGCCTAGTCTATAACTATGACTATAATCGCTCGATTTGGAGATAAGCTCGCTCGATTTGGAGCTAAGCTCGCTCGAATTGGAGCTAAGCTCGCTCGATTTGGTATATACACTAGGCTCGGAGATATATACTAAGCTTGGCTCGGACCTATCCTTATATGTTAGAGCTCGTCTCGGGCCTATCCTTACGTCTTAAAGCTCGGCTCGAAGCTAAGCTCGCTCTATATGGAGATTGGCTCGTCGATATGAAGCTAACATCGCTCGATATTCAATTATTCAATTTTAGGATTCAATTATTCACTCTTAGGATTTGGAGTTTAAGAATAATACGTTCTTAGAAGCAGACCCAGAGCAGACCTTATTTACTTTGTTAAAAATATATTTAATATTGGGTAGATTTCAGATTGGAGACCTTAAGATTTAGCAATTGCAAGATTATCCCCCGAAGACAGACAACAAATATGAGAACTCTTTAAAGATAGAAAAGACACCAAAACGATATGCTCTTAGGAGCAGACCTTACTAACGTGGAAAAGAAATTATTATCAATAATGTGTTTTAAGAATTATTTCTGTGTGTGTTGTGTGTACATGGTACAATATTTCCCCGTCCTATAAAAATATATTCTAAATTTATTCAAATTTTTAAGCTAGAAAATCTTAATTGCCCGTAATTACAATTTCACAACAACAATTTTTTCACAACAATTTTATTAAATTTAAAGAAAAAGAAAACAAATATACAGTACTACACGCAAAATAGCAAAGCTAATCGAGGCGTGTAGTTACAATATCAAAATTATATGCTCATTATATTTATTATTAATGTAACAATGTAAGGTGTTACATGAATAATAACTGATCTTAATAATAAAAGTATACTTTTGGCATAGAATTATATACTAAATATCTAATATTTCCCATTTATAACAACCACTTAATAATTTCTTGAATACTATACTATAACAACTATATCATGGGAAACTTAGAATTATTTTCAATGCTTGACCATTTGTTGAACTATTGTGGGTACATCAACATAATCATCCTCAAGTTCAAGTATTGTTAAAAGGGTTTTCTTTATTATTTTATTGAAATTCGTTCTTCCCAATTCACGCACATCAGTGGAGATATTATTCCATACTTTTGCTCCAACTCTTGCGAATGATGAATTTGTTTTGTAAGTCTTGCATATTCAATATAATAATTCTTAGATACGCAATGCCTAGTGTTATGGTTATGAATTTGTCTTGAGTGAATGAAGCAATTAGAAATTGAAGATGGGCAGGACTCGTTAGAAACATCGTGCATTAAATTGGAAACAGCTTTGATATAAAGCATATTTATGGGAAGTATTTTTGATTCAATAAAAAGTGGAATAGCATGTTCTCTGTATTTTTTGAAATAAATTAATCGTAATGCCCGTTTTTGTAAAATAAGTATCTTATTGACATACCTTTTTGATGCATGCCCCCATACAATTAAGCCATAAGTTATATATGGTAATATTAAACAACGATATATATTATGCAAAGTTGAAACAGGTACAAAGTGTCTCAGTCTAGCAATTACGCCGATAGCTTTACTTATTTTAGAGCTAATGTTGTCAATGTGGTATTTCCATGTAAGATTATTATCTATTAAAACTCCCAAATATTTGACAAATTCTTTGCATTCGATTTCAATGAAATTGTTCGTACTATTATCAAACAATTTTTATGCTGATTTGGTAATTTAGCTTTTTTTGATGAGGTCGAAAGATAACATAATTTGTTTTACGTAAATTCAGTGTCAATTTATTTGAATTTAGCCATTCACAAACTTCCACCAGTTCTTTATTTACAATTGTCTCAAGAGATTTTAAATTTTTATCAGCATATAATATATTTGTGTCATCAGCAAACAAATAGAATTTGAATACTTTGGATGACACATGTATATCATTTATATATATCAGAAAAAGTAAAGGCCCAAGCACTGAGCCTTGTGGTACGCCATATCTATTTGTTTCTTTCATAGATATATTTTCTTCATTTTGAGTTGTTTGTATTCGATCAGTTAAATACGATTTAAACCAATTATTGATAATCCAACGAACACCATAATGCTCTAATTTACCTATGAGTATGGAGTGATCAACAGTGTCAAAAGCTTTCTTTAAATCAAGAAATATTCCACATGAGAACAGACTTTTCTCCATATTATTTTGAATGTTGCTTACAATGTCTGTAATTGCATATTGTGTCGAATGTTGGTCTCTAAAACCGTACTGTTTATCATATAAAATCTGGTTTTTATCGAAAAAATGTTTAAGACGCTTATACTTGTCTCATCAATTTTTCAAATATTTTACTGAAATTAGAGAGCAGTGAAATTGGCCTGTAGTTTCCTGGATCAGTCTCATCGTCATCCTTATAAACAGGAATTACCTTAGCATGTTTAAGTTTTGATGGAAATACTCCATTTTGAATTGAAAGATTCATTATTTCAGCCAGCGGCCACGATATGTTTTCTTTTATGCATTTTAGTATACGCGTGGGACAAGAGTAAAGACCATTTGTTTTGCCACAGGGCATTAAATTGATTTCGGATTCAACTTCAGAAGACGTAACGGGTTTGAAAAAGAATGAATTTGGATAATTGTTGGTATTAAGATAATAGCTAAAATGTTTACTTGAATTGGGCAATTTCGCAGCTAATTTTTCCCCTATATATGCGAAATGCTTGTTAAAAATATTGGAAATTTCTGTAGGACTCGTAGCTATTTCATTTTTGATTGGACACCTCAATTTTGTAATCAGTTTTCGACTTTTTTTCTTACGATTTATTAGATTGTTGATACCGTCCCAAGTTTTCCTCATATTTTTAAGATTATTTTTTAAAATATTCCTCAAAATAATTACCTAACAAACACAATGTTTGTATATACTTAAAAATTACTGCTTTTCCCACTCTGCTAGATCTAAAACGCTTGAAACTTTCTAAGGTTTAAATCCCTGTAAGAACTATGTTTATACAATCGCTTGGCAAACATATATTTGTATTGCTCTATAAGACCTTAGCTATGCCGATTAAACATTAAGATATTCTCGTTTTAGAAGCTATATCTCATCTTATTATTTCGCATGAGGTAATAATACTTTACTAGGTTAAGCGTCCCTATGTTAGTTATCTAAGCCGTTTCGTATAAGGTGATATTAGATAAGAGAATATACTGTTTACTTGTTGTCGAAACGGACTGTGTTTGGAACACAAAGCTTGGCAAATATATAGAAACGCTACAATCTTTGCCAGAAACTATGGGACAAATATTGAAATTCCATCACGCATCTTATGTTCAGTTCCCCCGCGCCCCCCGTTCAATGTTGGTGTCACAAAAAAGTAATACATCGCAAATGAGACATCTCCTGACATAAGCGCAACATTGACACGGGTGGGGTGAGGGAGGGGGGAGTAATTACGTTAAAAAAGGTATAATAACTATATTGCTTCATTGAAGCTATATTGTCCCAAAATATTATGGCAAAGATTGTCTGTAAACGCAACGCCATTATCCATAAAAATAATTTAACGTTCACAGACAATCATGTACGCAGTAACTCTACGTTATTTATTCATTGACTGACCTCAATCCGGTCGAAAATGTTTTCCAGATGGTTAAGAGCAATCTAGAGATGCAGGTTCGACACACAGGGAATCGATCATGAAATATGGAGGGTGTTCAAGGATAGAGTTTCTAAAACATTGCTAGATACTTCAGTAGATTTGTCAATAATTTACTATTAAGTATGCCTAGACGCGTTGACGCAGTGATTGCTGGAAAGGGCTACAGAACAAAATACTAGTTTATTGATTAAACACGTGACATTGACATTGAGCTCACTACTAGACGGTTCTCACAACGAATTTCACCTAAATATTGACGCCTTATATGCGCTGTAAATTACTTCTTAGCAACTTATCGGATATGCCTGCATGTTTTATAACTTTTAAGGACGATATAACCAAGTGATAGACGATTTTTGAGCAACGATTCTCACTTCCGTTATAAAGTAAGCAGTAAGATATCAAGTTCTTTTACTGTTTTGTGGTGAGAACCGTTCAAAATAGACCATTATTTCCTATATATTTTAACTATGCTAAAATAGTTTATTATAACATTATTTTTGTGAACATTTTGTTACAGAAATTAACAAATATAAAATGTATGTGCTTAAAAACACGAGAAAAAGCTAAGTTTAATAGCGAGAACCGTGTATGAGCGGAGTGAGCTTCGTTCACTAAATTGCTTGTTGACAGACAAGCATATGATTATCGCTAATTATCTTATCCTGTCAGCATATTATTGCTTGCTAATGTTCGGCATTCTTAAAAATAAGCTTCATAAGCAAGGACCACAAGGTTCCACTTGTTTTGCTCATATTTTGGTATTTGACGATGTAATTTGAACATACGCCATCGGACATCCATCATTTCAGTGTTGACCCGATCCACACTCGCCCCACTTACTAGAGGCTAGAGGGCGTCAATAGTCATGAAAACGGCGTATTCTTCTCTAGCACAATAACTTTTTGCATGAAGTTCCACATTTTGCGCAAACAATTGTAATCCATCTCTTATGAACATGTCCGAAATGTGATTAAGTTTACAGTTTACAGCGCAGTTTTGATCACAAGTAAAAATACTATAAGAAATGCCTACCCTCTCCGAAAAATGACCGACATAAAGACCACACAAGCTCCTCTGAAGGGAAAAAATACCTGTTCTTAGTTTCTAAAGTAATAAATATACTTTTTAAGTGAAATAATATGACCAAGAAAATTCTTTGACATCATGCACTATGTATATAAGTATGCAAATCTCAGACAGTCTGTAAACGCATCGCCATTATCCATAAAAATAATTTAACGTTCACAGACAATCATGTACGCAGTAACTCTACGTTATTTATTCATTGACTGACCTCAATCCGGTCGAAAATGTTTTCCAGATGGTTAAGAGCAATCTACAGATGCAGGTTCGACACACAGGAATCGATCATGAAACATGGAGGGAGTTCAGGAGGATAGAGTCAAAACATTGTTAGATACTTCGGAGATAGAGTTTCTAACATTGTTAGATACTTCTAGCAGAATTTGTCAATAATTTACTATTAAGTAGTATGCCTAGACGCGTCGACGCAGTGATTGCTGGAAAGGGCTACAGAACAAAATACTAGTTTATTGATTAAACACGTGACATTGACAGTGAGCTCACTGCGAGACGGTTCTCACAACGAATCTCACCTAAATATTGACGCCTTATATATGCGCTGTAAATTACTTCTTAGCAACTTATATTTAACGAGGGTCACTATGGAGGACTGACATCATGCATATCAGATATGCCTGCATGATTTTATAACTTTAAGGACGATATAACCAAGTGATAGACGCTTTTTAGCAACGATTCTCACTTCCGTTATAAAGTAAGCAGTAAGATATCAAGTTATTTTACTGTTTTGTGGTGAGAACCGTTCAAAATAGACCATTATTTCCTATATATTTTAACTATGCTAAAATAGTTTATTATAACATTATTTTTGTGAACATTTTGTTACAGAAATTAACAAATATAAAATGTATGTGCTTAAAAACACGAGAAAAAGCTAAGTTTAATACCGAGAACCGTGTATGAGCCGAGTGAGCTTCGTTCACTAAATTGCTTGTTGACAGACAAGCATATGATTATCGCTAATTATCTTATCCTGTCAGCATATTATTGCTTGCTAATGTTCGGCATTCTTAAAAATAAGCTTCGCAAAGCAACGACCACAAGGTTCCACTTGTTTTTGCTCATATTTTGGTATTTGACGATGTAATTTGAACATACGCCATCGGACATCCATCATTTCAGTGTTGACCCGATCCACACTTGCCCCACTTACTAAGGCGAGAGGGCATCAATGAGAGTCGCGAAAAACGGCGTATTCTTCTCTAGCACAATAACTTTTTGCATGAAGTTCCACATTTCGCGCAAACAATTGTAATCCACCTCTTATGAACATGTCCGAAATGTGATTAAGTTTACAGTTTACAGCGCAGTTTTGATCACAAGTAAAAATACTATAAGAAATGCCTACCTTCTCCGAAAAATGACCTACATAAAGACCACACAAGCTCCTCTGAAAGGAAAAAATATCTGTTCTTAGTTTCTAAAGTAATAAATATACTTTTTAAGTGAAATAATATGACTAAGAAAATTATTTGACATCACTATGTATATAAGTATGCAAATCTCAGACAGTCTGTAAACGCATCGCCATTATCCATAAAAATAATTTAACGTTCACAGACAATCATGTACGCAGTAACTCTACGTTATTTATTCATTGACTGACCTCAATCCGGTCAAAAATGTTTTCCAGATGGTTAAGAGCAATCTACAGATGCAGGTTCGACACACAGGGAATCGATCATGAAACATGGAGGGAGTTCAAGGATAGAGTTTCTAAAACATTGCTAGATACTTCAGTAGATTTGTCAATAATTTACTATTAAGTATGCCTAGACGCGTCGACGCAGTGATTGCTGGAAAGGGCTACAGAACAAAATACTAGTTTATTGATTAAACACGTGACATTGACATTGAGCTCACTACGAGACGGTTCTCACAACGAATCTCACCTAAATATTGACGCCTTATATATGCGCTGTAAATTACTTCTTAGCAACTTATATTTAACGAGGTCGCTATGGAGGACTGACATCATGCATATCAGATATGCCTGCATGATATTATAACTTTTAAGGACGATATAACCAAGTGATAGACGATTTTTGAGCAACGATTCTCACTTCCGTTATAAAGTAAGCAGTAAGATATCAAGTTATTTTACTGTTTTGTGGTGAGAACCGTTCAAAATAGACCATTATTTCCTATATATTTTAACTATGCTAAAATAGTTTATTATAACATTATTTTTGTGAACATTTTGTTACAGAAATTAACAAATATAAAATGTATGTGCTTAAAAACACGAGAAAAAGCTAAGTTTAATACCGAGAACCGTGTATGAGCCGAGTGAGCTTCGTTCACTAAATTGCTTGTTGACAGACAAGCATATGATTATCGCTAATTATCTTATCCTGTCAGCATATTATTGCTTGCTAACGTTCGGCATTCTTAAAAATAAGCTTCGCAAAGCAAGGACCACAAGGTTCCACTTGTTTTTGCTCATATTTTGGTATTTGACGATGTAATTTGAACATACGCCATCGGACATCCATCATTTCAGTGTTGACCCGATCCACACTTGCCCCACTTACTAAGGCGAGAGGGACGTCAATAGTCGCGAAAAACGGCGTATTCTTCTCTAGCACAATAACTTTTTGCATGAAGTTCCACATTTTGCGCAAACAATTGTAATCCATCTCTTATAAACATGTCCGAAATGTGATTAAGTTTACAGTTTATAGCGCAGTTTTGATCACAAGTAAAAATACTATAAGAAATGCCTACCCTCTCCGAAAAATGACCTACATAAAGACCACACAAGCTCCTCTGAAAGGAAAAAATACCTGTTCTTAGTTTCTAAAGTAATAAATATACTTTTTAAGTGAAATAATATGACTAAGAGAATTCTTTGACATCACTATGTATATAAGTATGCAAATCTCAGACAGTCTGTAAACGCATCGCCATTATCCATAAAAATAATTTAACGTTCACAGACAATCATGTACGCAGTAACTCTACGTTATTTATTCTTTGACTGACCTCAATCCGGTCGAAAATGTTTTCCAGATGGTTAAGAGCAATCTACAGATGCAGGTTCGACACACAGGGAATCGATCATGAAATATGGAGGGTGTTCAAGGATAGAGTTTCTAAAACATTGCTAGATACTTCAGTAGATTTGTCAATAATTTACTATTAAGTATGCCTAGACGCGTTGACGCAGTGATTGCTGGAAAGGGCTACAGAACAAAATACTAGTTTATTGATTAAACACGTGACATTGACATTGAGCTCACTACGAGACGGTTCTCACAACGAATTTCACCTAAATATTGACGCCTTATATGCGCTGTAAATTACTTCTTAGCAACTTATATTTAACAAGGTCGCTATGGAGGACTGACATCATGCATATCAGATATGCCTGCATGATTTTATAACTTTTAAGGGCGATATAACCAAGTGATAGACGATTTTTGAGCAACGATTCTCACTTCCGTTATAAAGTAAGCAGTAAGATATCAAGTTCTTTTACTGTTTTGTGGTGAGAACCGTTCAAAATAGACCATTATTTCCTATATATTTTAACTATGCTAAAATAGTTTATTATAACATTATTTTTGTGAACATTTTGTTACAGAAATTAACAAATATAAAATGTATGTGCTTAAAAACACGAGAAAAAGCTAAGTTTAATAGCGAGAACCGTGTATGAGCCGAGTGAGCTTCGTTCACTAAATTGCTTGTTGACAGACAAGCATATGATTATCGCTAATTATCTTATCCTGTCAGCATATTATTGCTTGCTAATGTTCGGCATTCTTAAAAATAAGCTTCGCAAAGCAAGGACCACAAGGTTCCACTTGTTTTTGCTCATATTTTGGTATTTGACGATGTAATTTGAACATACGCCATCGGACATCCATCATTTCAGTGTTGACCCGATCCACACTTGCCCCACTTACTAAGGCGAGAGGGGGCGTCAATAGTCGCGAAAAACGGCGTATTCTTCTCTAGCACAATAACTTTTTGCATGAAGTTCCACATTTTGCGCAAACAATTGTAATCCATATCTTATGAACATGTCCGAAATGTGATTAAGTTTACAGTTTACAGCGCAGTTTTGATCACAAGTAAAAATACTATAAGAAATGCCTACCCTCTCCGAAAAATGACCTACATAAAGACTACACAAGCTCCTCTGAAAGGAAAAAAAACCTGTTCTTAGTTTCTAAAGTAATAAATATACTTTTTAAGTGAAATAATATGACTAAGAAAATTCTTTGACATCATGCACTATGTATATAAGTATGCAAATCTCAGACAGTCTGTAAACGCATCGCCATTATCCATAAAAATAATTTAACGTTCACAGACAATCATGTACGCAGTAACTCTACGTTATTTATTCTTTGACTGACCTCAATCCGGTCCAAAATGTTTTCCAGATGGTTAAGAGCAATCTACAGATGCAGGTTCGACACACAGGGAATCGATCATGAAATATGGAGGGTGTTCAAGGATAGAGTTTCTAAAACATTGCTAGATACTTCAGTAGATTTGTCAATAATTTACTATTAAGTATGCCTAGACGCGTTGACGCAGTGATTGCTGGAAAGGGCTACAGAACAAAATACTAGTTTATTGATTAAACACGTGACATTGACATTGAGCTCACTACTAGACGGTTCTCACAACGAATTTCACCTAAATATTGACGCCTTATATGCGCTGTAAATTACTTCTTAACAACTTATCGGATATGCCTGCATGATTTTATAACTTTTAAGGACGATATAACCAAGTGATAGACGATTTTTGAGCAACGATTCTCACTTCCGTTATAAAGTAAGCAGTAAGATATCAAGTTCTTTTACTGTTTTGTGGTGAGAACCGTTCAAAATAGACCATTATTTCCTATATATTTTAACTATGCTAAAATAGTTTATTATAACATTATTTTTGTGAACATTTTGTTACAGAAATTAACAAATATAAAATGTATGTGCTTAAAAACATGAGAAAAAGCTAAGTTTAATAGCGAGAACCGTGTATGAGCGGAGTGAGCTTCGTTCACTAAATTGCTTGTTGACAGACAAGCATATGATTATCGCTAATTATCTTATCCTGTCAGCATATTATTGCTTGCTAATGTTCGGCATTCTTAAAAATAAGCTTCGCAAAGCAAGGACCACAAGGTTCCACTTGTTTTTGCTCATATTTTGGTATTTGACGATGTAATTTGAACATACGCCATCGGACATCCATCATTTCAGTGTTGACCCGATCCACACTCGCCCCACTTACTAAGGCGAGAGGGGGCGTCAATAGTCGCGAAAAACGGCGTATTCTTCTCTAGCACAATAACTTTTTGCATGAAGTTCCACATTTTGCGCAAACAATTGTAATCCATCTCTTATGAACATGTCCGAAATGTGATTAAGTTTACAGTTTACAGCGCAGTTTTGATCACAAGTAAAAATACTATAAGAAATGCCTACCCTCTCCGAAAAATGACCGACATAAAGACCACACAAGCTCCTCTGAAGGGAAAAATACCTGTTCTTAGTTTCTAAAGTAATAAATATACTTTTTAAGTGAAATAATATGACCAGAAAAATTCTTTGACATCATGCACTATGTATATAAGTATGCAAATCTCAGACAGTCTGTAAACGCATGCCATTATCCATAAAAATAATTTAACGTTCATACGAACAATCATGTACGCAGTAACTCTACGTTATTTATTCATTGACTGACCTCAATCCGGTCGAAAATGTTTTCCAGATGGTTAAGAGCAATCTACAGATGCGGGTTCGACACAGGGAATCGATCATGAAACATGGAGGAGTTCAGGATGAAGTTTCTAAAACATTGTTAGATAGATACTTCTGTAGATTTGTCAATAATTTACTATTAAGTATATCAGACGCGTCGACGCAGTGATTGCTGGAAAGGGCTGCAGAACAAAATACTGGTTATTGATTAAACACGTGACATTGACACGTTGAGCTCACTGCAGAGACGGTTCTCACAACGAATCTCACCTAAATATTGACGCCTTATATATGCGCTGTAAATTGCTTCTTAGCAACTTATATTTAACGAGGTCACTATGGAGGACTGACATCATGCATATCAGATATGCCTGCATGATTTTATAACTTTTGGACGATATAACCAAGTGATAGACGCTTTTTAACAACGATTCTCACTTCCGTTATAAAGTAAGCAGTAAGATATCAAGTTATTTTACTGTTTGTGGTGAGAACCGTTCAAAATAGACCATTATTTCCTATATATTTTAACTATGCTAAAATAGTTTATTATAACATTATTTTTGAACATTTTGTTACAGAAATTAACAAATATAAAATGTATGTGCTTAAAAACACGAGAAAAGCTAAGTTTAATACCGGGAACCGTGTATGAGCCGAGTGAGCTTCGTTCACTAAATTGTTTGTTGACAGACAAGCATATGATTATCGCTAATTATCTTATCCTGTCAGCATATTATTGCTTGCTAATGTTCGGCATTCTTAAATATAAGCTTCCCCATAAAGCAAGGACCACAAGGTTCACTTGTTTTGCTCATATTTTGGTATTTGACGATGTAATTTGAACATACGCCATCGGACATCCATCATTTCAGTGTTGACCCGATCCACACTTGCCCCACTTACTAAGGCCAGAGAGAGGCGAGAGGGGCGTCAATAGTCGCGAAAAACGGCGTATTCTTCTCTGCACAATAACTTTTTGCATGAAGTTCCACATTTCGCGCAAACAATTGTAATCCACCTCTTATGAACATGTCCGAAATGTGATTAAGTTTACAGTTTACAGCGCAGTTTTGATCACAAGTAAAAATACTATAAGAAATGCCTACCTTCTCCGAAAAATGACCTACATAAAGACCACACAAGCTCCTCTGAAAGGAAAAATATCTGTTCTTAGTTTCTAAAGTAATAAATATAACTGCTTTTTTAAGTGGAAATAATAAGACTAAGAAAATTCTTTGACATCACTATGTATATAAGTATGCAAATCTCAGACAGTCTGTAAACGCATCGCCATTATCCATCCATAAAAATAATTTAACGTTCTGGGACGTTTCTGAGCAATCAGACAATCTCACCGTTATGTATTCTAAATTGCGTTGTTATTCATTATTTAGCCTCAATCCGGTCAAAAATGTTTTCACAAATTTTCCAGTTAAGAGCAATCTACAGACTGCAGGTTCTGACACACAGGACCCCACGAGAATCGATCATGAAACATGGAGGGAGTTCAAGGATAGAGTTTCTAAAGCACATGCTAGATACTTCCAGTTCAGCAGATTTGTCAAATAATTCATTTACTATTAAAATTTGTCGTATGTATGCCTAGACGCGTCATTCAGTGATTGCTGGAAAGGGCTACAGAACAAAATACTAGTTTATTGATTAAACACGTGACATTGACATTGAGCTCACTACGAGACGGTTCTCACAACGAATCTCACCTAAATATTGACGCCTTATATATGCTGTAAATTGCACTTCTTAGCAACTTATATTTAACGAGGTCGCTATGGAGGACTGACATCATGCATATCAGATATGCCTGCATGATTTTATAACTTTTAAGGACGATATAACCAAGTGATAGACGCTTTTTGAGTAACGATTCTCACTTCGTTATAAAGTAAGCAGTAAGATATCAAGTTATTTTACTGTTTTGTGGTGAGAACCGTTCAAAATAGACCATTATTTCCTATATATTTTAACTATGCTAAAATAGTTTATTATAACATTATTTTTGTGAACATTTTGTTACAGAAATTAGCAAATATAAAATGTGTGTGCTTAAAAACACGAGAAAAGCTAAGTTTAATAGCGAGAACCGTGTATGAGCCGAGTGAGCTTCGTTCACTAAATTGCTTGTTGACAGACAAGCATATGATTATCGCTAATTATCTTATCCTGTCAGCATATTATTGCTTGCTAATGTTCGGCATTCTTAAAAATAAGCTTCGCAAAGCAAGGACCACAAGGTTCCACTTGTTTTTGCTCATATTTTGGTATTTGACGATGTAATTTGAACATACGCCATCGGACATCCATCATTTCAGTGTTGACCCGATCCACACTTGCCCCACTTACTAAGGCGAGAGGCGTCAATAGTCGCGAAAAACGGCGTATTCTTCTCTCTATACAATAACTTTTGCATGAAGTTCCACATTTTGCGCAAACAATTGTAATCCATCTCTTATGAACATGTCCGAAATGTGATTAAGTTTACAGTTTACAGCGCAGTTTTGATCACAAGTAAAAATACTATAAGAAATGCCTACCCTCTCCGAAAAATGAGCTACATAAAGACCACACAAGCTCCTCTGAAAGGAAAAAATACCTGTTCTTAGTTTCTAAAGTAATAAATATACTTTTTAAGTGAAATAATATGACTAAGAAAATTCTTTGACATCACTATGTATATAAGTATGCAAATCTCAGACAGTCTGTAAACGCATCGCCATTATCCATAAAAATAATTTAACGTTCACAGACAATCATGTAAGCAGTAACTCTACGTTATTTATTCATTGACTGACCTCAATCCGGTCGAAAATGTTTTCCAGATGGTTAAGAGCAATCTACAGATGCAGGTTCGACACACAGGGAATCGATCATGAAACATGGAGGGAGTTCAAGGATAGAGTTTCTAAAACATTGCTAGATACTTCTGTAGATTTGTCAATAATTTACTATTAAGTATGCCTAGACGCGTCGACGCAGTGATTGCTGGAAAGGGCTACAGAACAAAATACTAGTTTATTGATTAAACACGTGACATTGACATTGAGCTCACTACGAGACGGTTCTCACAACGAATCTCACCTAAATATTGACGCCTTATATATGCGCTGTAAATTACTTCTTAGCAACTTATATTTAACGAGGTCACTATGGAGGACTGACATCATGCATATCAGATATGCCTGCATGATTTTATAACTTTTAAGGACGATATAACCAAGTGATAGACGCTTTTTGAGCAACGATTCTCACTTCCGTTATAAAGTAAGCAGTAAGATATCAAGTTCTTTTACTGTTTTGTGGTGAGAACCGTTCTTAATAGACCATTATTTCTATATATTTTAACTATGCTAAAATAGTTTATTATAACATTATTTTTGTGAACATTTTGTTACAGAAATTAACAAATATAAAATGTATGTGCTTAAAAACACGAGAAAAAGCTAAGTTTAATAGCGAGAACCGTGTATGAGCCGAGTGAGCTTCGTTCACTAAATTGCTTGTTGACAGACAAGCATATGATTATCGCTAATTATCTTATCCTGTCAGCATATTATTGCTTGCTAATGTTCGGCATTCTTAAAAATAAGCTTCGCAAAGCAAGGACCACAAGGTTCCACTTGTTTTTGCTCATATTTTGGTATTTGACGATGTAATTTGAACATACGCCATCGGACATCCATCATTTCAGTGTTGACCCGATCCACACTTGCCCCACTTACTAAGGCGAGAGGGGCGTCAATAGTCGCGAAAAACGGCGTATTCTTCTCTAGCACAATAACTTTTTGCATGAAGTTCCACATTTTGCGCAAACAATTGTAATCCATCTCTTATGAACATGTCCGAAATGTGATTAAGTTTACAGTTTATAGCCCAGTTTTGATCACAAGTAAAAATACTATAAGAAATGCCTACCCTCTCCGAAAAATGACCTACATAAAGACCACACAAGCTCCTCTGAAAGGAAAAAATACCTGTTCTTAGTTTCTAAAGTAATAAATATACTTTTTAAGTGAAATAATATGACTAAGAAAATTCTTTGACATCATGCACTATGTATATAAGTATGCAAATCTCAGACAGTCTGTAAACGCATCGCCATTATCCATAAAAATAATTTAACGTTCACAGACAATCATGTACGCAGTAACTCTACGTTATTTATTCATTGACTGACCTCAATCCGGTCGAAAATGTTTTCCAGATGGTTAAGAGCAATCTACAGATGCAGGTTCGACACACAGGGAATCGATCATGAAATATGGAGGGTGTTCAAGGATAGAGTTTCTAAAACATTGCTAGATACTTCTGTAGATTTGTCAATAATTTACTATTAAGTATGCCTAGACGCGTCGACGCAGTGATTGCTGGAAAGGGCTACAGAACAAAATACTAGTTTATTGATTAAACACGTGACATTGACATTGAGCTCACTACGAGACGGTTCTCACAACGAATCTCACCTAAATATTGACGGCTTATAGATGCGCTGTAAATTACTTCTTAGCAACTTATATTTAACGAGGTCGCTATGGAGGACTGACATCATGCATATCAGATATGCCTGCATGATTTTATAACTTTTAAGGACGATATAACCAAGCGATAGACGATTTTTGAGCAACGATTCTCACTTCCGCTATAAAGTAAGCAGTAAGATATCAAGTTCTTTTACTGTTTTGTGGTGAGAACCGTTCAAAATAGACCATTATTTCCTATATATTTTAACTATGCTAAAATAGTTTATTATAACATTATTTTTGTGAACATTTTGTTACAGAAATTAACAAATATAAAATGTATGTGCTTAAAAACACGAGAAAAAGCTAAGTTTAATAGCGAGAACCGTGTATGAGCCGAGTGAGCTTCGTTCACTAAATTGCTTGTTGACAGACAAGCATATGATTATCGCTAATTATCTTATCCTGTCAGCATATTATTGCTTGCTAATGTTCGGCATTCTTAAAAATAAGCTTCGCAAAGCAAGGACCACAAGGTTCCACTTGTTTTTACTCATATTTTGGTATTTGACGATGTAATTTGAACATACGCCATCGGACATCCATCATTTCAGTGTTGACCCGATCCACACTCGCCCAACTTACTAAGGCGAGAGGGGGCGTCAATAGTCGCGAAAAACGGCGTATTCTGCTCTAGCACAATAACTTTTTGCATGAAGTTCCACATTTTGCGCAAACAATTGTAATCCATCTCTTATGAACATGTCCGAAATGTGATTAAGTTTACAGTTTACAGCGCAGTTTTGATCACAAGTAAAAATACTATAAGAAATGCCTACCCTCTCCGAAAAATGACCTACATAAAGACCACACAAGCTCCTCTGAAAGGAAAAAATACCTGTTCTTAGTTTCTAAAGTAATAAATATACTTTTTAAGTGAAATAATATGACTAAGAAAATTCTTTGACATCATGCACTATGTATATAAGTATGCAAATCTCAGACAGTCTGTAAACGCATCGCCATTATCCATAAAAATAATTTAACGTTCACAGACAATCATGTACGCAGTAACTCTACGTTATTTATTCATTGACTGACCTCAATCCGGTCGAAAATGTTTTCCAGATGGTTAAGAGCAATCTACAGATGCAGGTTCGACACACAGGGAATCGATCATGAAACATGGAGGGAGTTCAAGGATAGAGTTTCTAAAACATTGCTAGATACTTCTGTAGATTTGTCAATAATTTACTATTAAGTATGCCTAGACGCGTCGACGCAGTGATTGCTGGAAAGGGCTACAGAACAAAATACTAGTTTATTGATTAAACACGTGACATTGACATTGAGCTCACTACGAGACGGTTCTCACAACGAATCTCACCTAAATATTGACGCCTTATATATGCGCTGTAAATTACTTCTTAGCAACTTATATTTAACGAGGTCACTATGGAGGACTGACATCATGCATATCAGATATGCCTGCATGATTTTATAACTTTTAAGGACGATATAACCAAGTGATAGACGCTTTTTTAGCAACGATTCTCACTTCCGTTATAAAGTAAGCAGTAAGATATCAAGTTATTTTACTGTTTTGTGGTGAGAACCGTTCAAAATAGACCATTATTTCCTATATATTTTAACTATGCTAAAATAGTTTATTATAACATTATTTTTGTGAACATTTTGTTACAGAAATTAACAAATATAAAATGTATGTGCTTAAAAACACGAGAAAAAGCTAAGTTTAATAGCGAGAACCGTGTATGAGCCGAGTGAGCTTCGTTCACTAAATTGCTTGTTGACAGACAAGCATATGATTATCGCTAATTATCTTATCCTGTCAGCATATTATTGCTTGCTAATGTTCGGCATTCTTAAAAATAAGCTTCGCAAAGCAAGGACCACAAGGTTCCACTTGTTTTTGCTCATATTTTGGTATTTGACGATGTAATTTGAACATACGCCATCGGACATCCATCATTTCAGTGTTGACCCGATCCACACTTGCCCCACTTACTAAGGCGAGAGGGGCGTCAATAGTCGCGAAAAACGGCGTATTCTTCTCTAGCACAATAACTTTTTGCATGAAGTTCCACATTTTGCGCAAACAATTGTAATCCATCTCTTATGAACATGTCCGAAATGTGATTAAGTTTACAGTTTACAGCGCAGTTTTGATCACAAGTAAAAATACTATAAGAAATGCCTACCTTCTCCGAAAAATGACCTACATAAAGACCACACAAGCTCCTCTGAAAGGAAAAAATACCTGTTCTTAGTTTCTAAAGTAATAAATATACTTTTTAAGTGAAATAATATGACTAAGAAAATTCTTTGACATCATGCACTATGTATATAAGTATGCAAATCTCAGACAGTCTGTAAACGCATCGCCATTATCCATAAAAATAATTTAACGTTCACAGACAATCATGTACGCAGTAACTCTACGTTATTTATTCATTGACTGACCTCAATCCGGTCAAAAATGTTTTCCAGATGGTTAAGAGCAATCTACAGATGCAGGTTCGACACACAGGGAATCGATCATGAAACATGGAGGGAGTTCAAGGATAGAGTTTCTAAAACATTGCTAGATACTTCTGTAGATTTGTCAATAATTTACTATTAAGTATGCCTAGACGCGTCGACGCAGTGATTGCTGGAAAGGGCTACAGAACAAAATACTAGTTTATTGATTAAACACGTGACATTGACATTGAGCTCACTACGAGACGGTTCTCACAACGAATCTCACCTAAATATTGACGCCTTATATATGCGCTGTAAATTACTTCTTAGCAACTTATATTTAACGAGGTCGCTATGGAGGACTGACATCATGCATATCAGATATGCCTGCATGATTTTATAACTTTTAAGGACGATATAACCAAGTGATAGACGCTTTTTTAGCAACGATTCTCACTTCCGTTATAAAGTAAGCAGTAAGATATCAAGTTATTTTACTGTTTTGTGGTGAGAACCGTTCAAAATAGACCATTATTTCCTATATATTTTAACTATGCTAAAATAGTTTATTATAACATTATTTTTGTGAACATTTTGTTACAGAAATTAGCAAATATAAAATGTGTGTGCTTAAAAACACGAGAAAAGCTAAGTTTAATAGCGAGAACCGTGTATGAGCCGAGTGAGCTTCGTTCACTAAATTGCTTGTTGACAGACAAGCATATGATTATCGCTAATTATCTTATCCTGTCAGCATATTATTGCTTGCTAATGTTCGGCATTCTTAAAAATAAGCTTCATAAGCAAGGACCACAAGGTTCCACTTGTTTTTGCTCATATTTTGGTATTTGACGATGTAATTTGAACATACGCCATCGGACATCCATCATTTCAGTGTTGACCCGATCCACACTTGCCCCACTTACTAAGGCGAGAGGGGCGTCAATAGTCGCGAAAAACGGCGTATTCTTCTCTAGCACAATAACTTTTTGCATGAAGTTCCACATTTTGCGCAAACAATTGTAATCCATCTCTTATAAACATGTCCGAAATGTGATTAAGTTTACAGTTTATAGCCCAGTTTTGATCACAAGTAAAAATACTATAAGAAATGCCTACCCTCTCCGAAAAATGACCTACATAAAGACCACACAAGCTCCTCTGAAAGGAAAAAATACCTGTTCTTAGTTTCTAAAGTAATAAATATACTTTTAAGTGAAATAATATGACTAAGAAAATTCTTTGACATCATGCACTATGTATATAAGTATGCAAATCTCAGACAGTCTGTAAACGCATCGCCATTATCCATAAAAATAATTTAACGTTCACAGACAATCATGTACGCAGTAACTCTACGTTATTTATTCATTGACTGACCTCAATCCGGTCGAAAATGTTTTCCAGATGGTTAAGAGCAATCTACAGATGCAGGTTCGACACACAGGAATCGATCATGAAACATGGAGGAGTTCAAGGATAGAGTTTCTAAAACATTGCTAGATACTTCTGTAGATTTGTCAATAATTTACTATTAAGTATGCCTAGACGCGTCGACGCAGTGATTGCTGGAAAGGGCTACAGAACAAAATACTAGTTTATTGATTAAACACGTGACATTGACATTGAGCTCACTACGAGACGGTTCTCACAACGAATCTCACCTAAATATTGACGCCTTATATATGCGCTGTAAATTACTTCTTAGCAACTTATATTTAACGAGGTCGCTATGGAGGACTGACATCATGCATATCAGATATGCCTGCATGATTTTATAACTTTTAAGGACGATATAACCAAGTGATAGACGCTTTTTTAGCAACGATTCTCACTTCCGTTATAAAGTAAGCAGTAAGATATCAAGTTATTTTACTGTTTTGTGGTGAGAACCGTTCAAAATAGACCATTATTTCCTATATATTTTAACTATGCTAAAATAGTTTATTATAACATTATTTTTGTGAACATTTTGTTACAGAAATTAACAAATATAAAATGTATGTGCTTAAAAACACGAGAAAAAGCTAAGTTTAATAGCGAGAACCGTGTATGAGCCGAGTGAGCTTCGTTCACTAAATTGCTTGTTGACAGACAAGCATATGATTATCGCTAATTATCTTATCCTGTCAGCATATTATTGCTTGCTAATGTTCGGCATTCTTAAAAATAAGCTTCGCAAAGCAAGGACCACAAGGTTCCACTTGTTTTTGCTCATATTTTGGTATTTGACGATGTAATTTGAACATACGCCATCGGACATCCATCATTTCAGTGTTGACCCGATCCACACTTGCCCCACTTACTAAGGCGAGAGGGCGTCAATAGTCGCGAAAAACGGCGTATTCTTCTCTAGCACAATAACTTTTTGCATGAAGTTCACATTTTGCGCAAACAATTGTAATCCATCTCTTATGAACATGTCCGAAATGTGATTAAGTTTACAGTTTACAGCGCAGTTTTGATCACAAGTAAAAATACTATAAGAAATGCCTACCTTCTCCGAAAAATGACCTACATAAAGACCACACAAGCTCCTCTGAAAGGAAAAAATACCTGTTCTTAGTTTCTAAAGTAATAAATATACTTTTTAAGTGAAATAATATGACTAAGAAAATTCTTTGACATCATGCACTATGTATATAAGTATGCAAATCTCAGACAGTCTGTAAACGCATCGCCATTATCCATAAAAATAATTTAACGTTCACAGACAATCATGTACGCAGTAACTCTACGTTATTTATTCATTGACTGACCTCAATCCGGTCGAAAATGTTTTCCAGATGGTTAAGAGCAATCTACAGATGCAGGTTCGACACACAGGGAATCGATCATGAAACATGGAGGAGTTCAAGGATAGAGTTTCTAAAACATTGCTAGATACTTCTGTAGATTTGTCAATAATTTACTATTAAGTATGCCTAGACGCGTCGACGCAGTGATTGCTGGAAAGGGCTACAGAACAAAATACTAGTTTATTGATTAAACACGTGACATTGACATTGAGCTCACTACGAGACGGTTCTCACAACGAATCTCACCTAAATATTGACGCCTTATATATGCGCTGTAAATTACTTCTTAGCAACTTATATTTAACGAGGTCGCTATGGAGGACTGACATCATGCATATCAGATATGCCTGCATGATTTTATAACTTTTAAGGACGATATAACCAAGTGATAGACGCTTTTTTAGCAACGATTCTCACTTCCGTTATAAAGTAAGCAGTAAGATATCAAGTTATTTTACTGTTTTGTGGTGAGAACCGTTCAAAATAGACCATTATTTCCTATATATTTTAACTATGCTAAAATAGTTTATTATAACATTATTTTTGTGAACATTTTGTTACAGAAATTAACAAATATAAAATGTATGTGCTTAAAAACACGAGAAAAAGCTAAGTTTAATAGCGAGAACCGTGTATGAGCCGAGTGAGCTTCGTTCACTAAATTGCTTGTTGACAGACAAGCATATGATTATCGCTAATTATCTTATCCTGTCAGCATATTATTGCTTGCTAATGTTCGGCATTCTTAAAAATAAGCTTCGCAAAGCAAGGACCACAAGGTTCCACTTGTTTTTGCTCATATTTTGGTATTTGACGATGTAATTTGAACATACGCCATCGGACATCCATCATTTCAGTGTTGACCCGATCCACACTTGCCCCACTTACTAAGGCGAGAGGGGCGTCAATAGTCGCGAAAAACGGCGTATTCTTCTCTAGCACAATAACTTTTTGCATGAAGTTCCACATTTTGCGCAAACAATTGTAATCCATCTCTTATGAACATGTCCGAAATGTGATTAAGTTTACAGTTTATAGCCCAGTTTTGATCACAAGTAAAAATACTATAAGAAATGCCTACCCTCTCCGAAAAATGACCTACATAAAGACCACACAAGCTCCTCTGAAAGGAAAAAATACCTGTTCTTAGTTTCTAAATTAATAAATATACTTTTAAGTGAAATAATATGACTAAGAAAATTCTTTGACATCATGCACTATGTATATAAGTATGCAAATCTCAGACAGTCTGTAAACGCATCGCCATTATCCATAAAAATAATTTAACGTTCACAGACAATCATGTACGCAGTAACTCTACGTTATTTATTCATTGACTGACCTCAATCCGGTCGAAAATGTTTTCCAGATGGTTAAGAGCAATCTACAGATGCAGGTTCGACACACAGGGAATCGATCATGAAACATGGAGGGAGTTCAAGGATAGAGTTTCTAAAACATTGCTAGATACTTCTGTAGATTTGTCAATAATTTACTATTAAGTATGCCTAGACGCGTCGACGCAGTGATTGCTGGAAAGGGCTACAGAACAAAATACTAGTTTATTGATTAAACACGTGACATTGACATTGAGCTCACTACGAGACGGTTCTCACAACGAATCTCACCTAAATATTGACGCCTTATATATGCGCTGTAAATTACTTCTTAGCAACTTATATTTAACGAGGTCGCTATGGAGGACTGACATCATGCATATCAGATATGCCTGCATGATTTTATAACTTTTAAGGACGATATAACCAAGTGATAGACGCTTTTTGAGCAACGATTCTCACTTCCGTTATAAAGTAAGCAGTAAGATATCAAGTTATTTTACTGTTTTGTGGTGAGAACCGTTCAAAATAGACCATTATTTCCTATATATTTTAACTATGCTAAAATAGTTTATTATAACATTATTTTTGTGAACATTTTGTTACAGAAATTAACAAATATAAAATGTATGTGCTTAAACACGAGAAAAAGCTAAGTTTAATAGCGAGAACCGTGTATGAGCCGAGTGAGCTTCGTTCACTAAATTGCTTGTTGACAGACAAGCATGTGATTATCGCTAATTATCTTATCCTGTCAGCATATTATTGCTTGCTAATGTTCGGCATTCTTAAAAATAAGCTTCGCAAAGCAAGGACACAAGGTTCCACTTGTTTTTGCTCATATTTTGGTATTTGACGATGTAATTTGAACATACGCCATCGGACATCCATCATTTCAGTGTTGACCCGATCCACACTTGCCCCACTTACTAAGGCGAGAGGGGCGTCAATAGTCGCGAAAAACGGCGTATTCTTCTCTAGCACAATAACTTTTTGCATGAAGTTCCACATTTTGCGCAAACAATTGTAATCCATCTCTTATGAACATGTCCGAAATGTGATTAAGTTTACAGTTTACAGCGCAGTTTTGATCACAAGTACAAATACTATAAGAAATGCCTACCTTCTCCGAAAAATGACCTACATAAAGACCACACAAGCTCCTCTGAAAGGAAAAAATACCTGTTCTTAGTTTCTAAAGTAATAAATATACTTTTTAAGTGAAATAATATGACTAAGAAAATTCTTTGACATCATGCACTATGTATATAAGTATGCAAATCTCAGACAGTCTGTAAACGCATCGCCATTATCCATAAAAATAATTTAACGTTCACAGACAATCATGTACGCAGTAACTCTACGTTATTTATTCATTGACTGACCTCAATCCGGTCGAAAATGTTTTCCAGATGGTTAAGAGCAATCTACAGATGCAGGTTCGACACACAGGGAATCGATCATGAAACATGGAGGGAGTTCAAGGATAGAGTTTCTAAAACATTGCTAGATACTTCTGTAGATTTGTCAATAATTTACTATTAAGTATGCCTAGACGCGTCGACGCAGTGATTGCTGGAAAGGGCTACAGAACAAAATACTAGTTTATTGATTAAACACGTGACATTGACATTGAGCTCACTACGAGACGGTTCTCACAACGAATCTCACCTAAATATTGACGCCTTATATATGCGCTGTAAATTACTTCTTAGCAACTTATATTTAACGAGGTCGCTATGGAGGACTGACATCATGCATATCAGATATGCCTGCATGATTTTATAACTTTTAAGGACGATATAACCAAGTGATAGACGCTTTTGAGCAACGATTCTCACTTCCGTTATAAAGTAAGCAGTAAGATATCAAGTTATTTTACTGTTTTGTGGTGAGAACCGTTCAAAATAGACCATTATTTCCTATATATTTTAACTATGCTAAAATAGTTTATTATAACATTATTTTTGTGAACATTTTGTTACAGAAATTAACAAATATAAAATGTATGTGCTTAAAAACACGAGAAAAAGCTAAGTTTAATAGCGAGAACCGTGTATGAGCCGAGTGAGCTTGGTTCACTAAATTGCTTGTTGACAGACAAGCATGTGATTATCGCTAATTATCTTATCCTGTCAGCATATTATTGCTTGCTAATGTTCGGCATTCTTAAAAATAAGCTTCCAAAGCAAGGACCACAAGGTTCCACTTGTTTTTGCTCATATTTTGGTATTTGACGATGTAATTTGAACATACGCCATCGGACATCCATCATTTCAGTGTTGACCCGATCCACACTTGCCCCACTTACTAAGGCGAGAGGGCGTCAATAGTCGCGAAAAACGGCGTATTCTTCTCTAGCACAATAACTTTGTGCATGAAGTTCCACATTTTGCGCAAACAATTGTAATCCATCTCTTATGAACATGTCCGAAATGTGATTAAGTTTACAGTTTACAGCGCAGTTTTGATCACAAGTACAAATACTATAAGAAATGCCTACCTTCTCCGAAAAATGACCTACATAAAGACCACACAAGCTCCTCTGAAAGGAAAAAATACCTGTTCTTAGTTTCTAAAGTAATAAATATACTTTTTAAGTGAAATAATATGACTAAGAAAATTCTTTGACATCATGCACTATGTATATAAGTATGCAAATCTCAGACAGTCTGTAAACGCATCGCCATTATCCATAAAAATAATTTAACGTTCACAGACAATCATGTACGCAGTAACTCTACGTTATTTATTCATTGACTGACCTCAATCCGGTCGAAAATGTTTTCCAGATGGTTAAGAGCAATCTACAGATGCAGGTTCGACACACAGGGAATCGATCATGAAACATGGAGGGAGTTCAAGGATAGAGTTTCTAAAACATTGTTAGATAGTTCTGTAGATTTGTCAATAATTTACTATTAAGTATGCCTAGACGCGTCGACGCAGTGATTGCTGGAAAGGGCTACAGAACAAAATACTAGTTTATTGATTAAACACGTGACATTGACATTGAGCTCACTACGAGACGGTTCTCACAACGAATCTCACCTAAATATTGACGCCTTATATATGCGCTGTAAATTACTTCTTAGCAACTTATATTTAACGAGGTCACTATCGAGGACTGACATCATGCATATCAGATATGCCTGCATGATTTTATAACTTTTAAGGACGATATAACCAAGTGATAGACGCTTTTTGAGCAACGATTCTCACTTCCGTTATAAAGTAAGCAGTAAGATATCAAGTTCTTTTACTGTTTTGTGGTGAGAACCGTTCAAAATAGACCATTATTTCCTATATATTTTAACTATGCTAAAATAGTTTATTATAACATTATTTTTGTGAACATTTTGTTACAGAAATTAACAAATATAAAATGTATGTGCTTAAAAACACGAGAAAAAGCTAAGTTTAATAGCGAGAACCGTGTATGAGCCGAGTGAGCTTCGTTCACTAAATTGCTTGTTGACAGACAAGCATATGATTATCGCTAATTATCTTATCCTGTCAGCATATTATTGCTTGCTAATGTTCGGCATTCTTAAAAATAAGCTTCATAAGCAAGGACCACAAGGTTCCACTTGTTTTTGCTCATATTTTGGTATTTGACGATGTAATTTGAACATACGCCATCGGACATCCATCATTTCAGTGTTGACCCGATCCACACTTGCCCCACTTACTAAGGCGAGAGGCGTCAATAGTCGCAAAAAACGGCGTATTCTTCTCTAGCACAATAACTTTTTGCATGAAGTTCCACATTTTGCGCAAACAATTGTAATCCATCTCTTATGAACATGTCCGAAATGTGATTAAGTTTACAGTTTATAGCCCAGTTTTGATCACAAGTAAAAATACTATAAGAAATGCCTACCCTCTCCGAAAAATGACCTACATAAAGACCACACAAGCTCCTCTGAAAGGAAAAAATACCTGTTCTTAGTTTCTAAAGTAATAAATATACTTTTTAAGTGAAATAATATGACTAAGAAAATTCTTTGACATCATGCACTATGTATATAAGTATGCAAATCTCAGACAGTCTGTAAACGCATCGCCATTATCCATAAAAATAATTTAACGTTCACAGACAATCATGTACGCAGTAACTCTACGTTATTTATTCATTGACTGACCTCAATCCGGTCGAAAATGTTTTCCAGATGGTTAAGAGCAATCTACAGATGCAGGTTCGACACACAGGGAATCGATCATGAAATATGGAGGGTGTTCAAGGATAGAGTTTCTAAAACATTGCTAGATACTTCTGTAGATTTGTCAATAATTTACTATTAAGTATGCCTAGACGCGTCGACGCAGTGATTGCTGGAAAGGGCTACAGAACAAAATACTAGTTTATTGATTAAACACGTGACATTGACATTGAGCTCACTACGAGACGGTTCGCACAACGAATCTCACCTAAATATTGACGTCTTATATATGCGCTGTAAATTACTTCTTAGCAACTTATATTTAACGAGGTCGCTATGGAGGACTGACATCATGCATATCAGATATGCCTGCATGATTTTATAACTTTTAAGGACGATATAACCAAGTGATAGACGCTTTTTGAGCAACGATTCTCACTTCCGTTATAAAGTAAGCAGTAAGATATCAAGTTCTTTTACTGTTTTGTGGTGAGAACCGTTCAAAATAGACCATTATTTCCTATATATTTTAACTATGCTAAAATAGTTTATTATAACATTATTTTTGTGAACATTTTGTTAAAGAAATTAACAAATATAAAATGTATGTGCTTAAAAACACGAGAAAAAGCTAAGTTTAATAGCGAGAACCGTGTATGAGCCGAGTGAGCTTCGTTCACTAAATTGCTTGTTGACAGACAAGCATATGATTATCGCTAATTATCTTATCCTGTCAGCATATTATTGCTTGCTAATGTTCGGCATTCTTAAAAATAAGCTTCGCAAAGCAAGGACCACATGGTTCCACTTGTGTTTGCTCATATTTTGGTATTTGACGATGTAATTTGAACATACGCCATCGGACATCCATCATTTCAGTGTTGACCCGATCCACACTTGCCGCACTTACTAAGGCGAGAGGGGCGTCAATAGTCGCGAAAAACGGCGTATTCTTCTCTAGCACAATAACTTTTTGCATGAAGTTCCACATTTTGCGCAAACAATTGTAATCCATCTCTTATAAACATGTCCGAAATGTGATTAAGTTTACAGTTTATAGCGCAGTTTTACTCACAAGTAAAAATACTATAAGAAATGCCTACCCTCTCCGAAAAATGACCTACATAAAGACCACACAAGCTCCTCTGAAAGGAAAAAATACCTGTTCTTAGTTTCTAAAGTAATAAATATACTTTTTAAGTGAAATAATATGACTAAGAAAATTCTTTGACATCACTATGTATATAAGTATGCAAATCTCAGACAGTCTGTAAACGCATCGCCATTATCCATGAAAATAATTTAACGTTCACAGACAATCATGTACGCAGTAACTCTACGTTATTTATTCATTGACTGACCTCAATCCGGTCGAAAATGTTTTCCAGATGGTTAAGAGCAATCTACAGATGCAGGTTCGACACACAGGGAATCGATCAAGAAATATGGAGGGAGTTCAAGGATAGAGTTTCTAAAACATTGCTAGATACTTCTGTAGATTTGTCAATAATTTACTATTAAGTATGCCTAGACGCGTCGACGCAGTGATTGCTGGAAAGGGCTACAGAACAAAATACTAGTTTTTGATTAAACACGTGACATTGACATTGAGCTCACTACGAGACGATTCTCACAACGAATCTCACCTAAATATTGACGCCTTATATATGCGCTGTAAGTTACTTCTTAGCAACTTATATTTAACGAGGTCGCTATGGAGGACTGACATCATGCATATCAGATATGCCTGCATGATTTTATAACTTTTAAGGACGACATAACCAAGTGATAGACGCTTTTTTAGCAACGATTCTCACTTCCGTTATAAAGTAAGCAGTAAGATATCAAGTTATTTTACTGTTTTGTGGTGAGAACCGTTCAAAATAGACCATTATTTCCTATATATTTTAACTATGCTAAAATAGTTTATTATAACATTATTTTTGTGAACATTTTGTTACAGAAATTAACAAATATAAAATGTATGTGCTTAAAAACACGAGAAAAAGCTAAGTTTAATAGCGAGAACCGTGTATGAGCCGAGTGAGCTTCGTTCACTAAATTGCTTGTTGACAGACAAGCATATGATTATCGCTAATAACTTATCCTGTCAGCATATTATTGCTTGCTAATGTTCGGCATTCTTAAAAATAAGCTTCGCAAAGCAAGGACACAAGGTTCCACTTGTTTTTGCTCATATTTTGGTATTTGACGATGTAATTTGAACATACGCCATCGGACATCCATCATTTCAGTGTTGACCCGATCCACACTTGCCCCACTTACTAAGGCGAGAGGGGCGTCAATAGTCGCGAAAAACGGCGTATTCTTCTCTAGCACAATAACTTTTTGCATGAAGTTCCACATTTTGCGCAAACAATTGTAATCCACCTCTTATGAACATGTCCGAAATGTGATTAAGCTTACAGTTTACAGCGCAGTTTCGATCACAAGTAAAAATACTATAAGAAATGCCTACCTTCTCCGAAAAATGACCTACATAAAGACAACACAAGCTCCTCTGAAAGGAAAAAATACCTGTTCTTAGTTTCTAAAGTAATAAATATACTTTTTAAGTGAAATAATATGACTAAGAAAATTCTTTGACATCATGCACTATGTATATAAGTATGCAAATCTCAGACAGTCTGTAAACGCATCGCCATTATCCATAAAAATAATTTAACGTTCACAGACAATCATGTACGCAGTAACTCTACGTTATTTATTCATTGACTGACCTCAATCCGGTCGAAAATGTTTTCCAGATGGTTAAGAGCAATCTACAGATGCAGGTTCGACACACAGGGAATCGATCATGAAATATGGAGGGTGTTCAAGGATAGAGTTTCTAAAACATTGCTAGATACTTCTGTAGATTTGTCAATAATTTACTATTAAGTATGCCTAGACGCGTCGACGCAGTGATTGCTGGAAAGGGCTACAGAACAAAATACTAGTTTATTGATTAAACACGTGACATTGACATTGAGCTCACTACGAGACGATTCTCACAACGAATCTCACCTAAATATTGACGCCTTATATATGCGCTGTAAATTACTTCTTAGCAACTTATATTTAACGAGGTCGCTATGGAGGACTGACATCATGCATATCAGATATGCCTGCATGATTTTATAACTTTTAAGGACGATATAACCAAGTGATAGACGCTTTTTTAGCAACGATTCTCACTTCCGTTATAAAGTAAGCAGTAAGATATCAAGTTATTTTACTGTTTTGTGGTGAGAACCGTTCAAAATAGACCATTATTTCCTATATATTTTAACTATGCTAAAATAGTTTATTATAACATTATTTTTGTGAACATTTTGTTACAGAAATTGACAAATATAAAATGTATGTGCTTAAAAACACGAGAAAAAGTTAAGTTTAATAGCGAGAACCGTGTATGAGCCGAGTGAGCTTCGTTCACTAAATTGCTTGTTGACAGACAAGCATATGATTATCGCTAATTATCTTATCCTGTCAGCATATTATTGCTTGCTAATGTTCGGCATTCTTAAAAAATAAGCTTCAAAGCAAGGACCACAAGGTTCCACTTGTTTTTGCTCATATTTTGGTATTTGACGATGTAATTTGAACATACGCCATCGGACATCCATCATTTCAGTGTTGACCCGATCCACACTTGCCCCACTTACTAAGGCGAGAGGGGCGTCAATAGTCGCGAAAAACGGCGTATTCTTCTCTAGCACAATAACTTTTTGCATGAAGTTCCACATTTTGCGCAAACAATTGTAATCCATCTCTTATGAACATGTCCGAAATGTGATTAAGTTTACAGTTTATAGCCCAGTTTTGATCACAAGTAAAAATACTATAAGAAATGCCTACCCTCTCCGAAAAATGACCTACATAAAGACCACACAAGCTCCTCTGAAAGGAAAAATACCTGTTCTTAGTTTCTAAAGTAATAAATATACTTCTTAAGTGAAATAATCTGACTAAGAAAATTCTTTGACATCATGCACTATGTATATAAGTATGCAAATCTCAGACAGTCTGTAAACGCATCGCCATTATCCATAAAAATAATTTAACGTTCACAGACAATCATGTACGCAGTAACTCTACGTTATTTATTCATTGACTGACCTCAATCCGGTCGAAAATGTTTTCCAGATGGTTAAGAGCAATCTACAGTGGTAGATACAGGAATCGATCATCATGAAATAATGGAGAATGTTCAAGGATAGGTTTCTTTCAAACATTAGATACTTACTGGATAGATTTGTCAATAATTTACTATAGTATGCCTAGACGCGACGACGCAGTGATTGCTGGAAAGGGCTACAGAACAAAATACTAGTTTATTGATTAAACACGTGACATTGACATTGAGCTCACTACGAGACGGTTCTCACAACGAATCTCACCTAAATATTGACGCCTTATATATGCGCTGTAAATTACTTCTTAGCAACTTATATTTAACGAGGTCGCTATGGAGGACTGACATCATGCATATCAGATATGCCTGCATGATTTTATAACTTTTAAGGACGACATAACCAAGTGATAGACGCTTTTTTAGCAACGATTCTCACTTCCGTTATAAAGTAAGCAATAAGATATCAAGTTATTTTACTGTTTTGTGGTGAGAACCGTTCAAAATAGACCATTATTTCCTATATATTTTAACTATGCTAAAATAGTTTATTATAACATTATTTTTGTGAACATTTTGTTACAGAAATTAACAAATATAAAATGTATGTGCTTAAAACACGAGAAAAAGCTAAGTTTAATAGCGAGAACCGTGTATGAGCCGAGTGAGCTTCGTTCACTAAATTGCTTGTTGACAGACAAGCATATGATTATCGCTAATTATCTTATCCTGTCAGCATATTATTGCTTGCTAATGTTCGGCATTCTTAAAAATAAGCTTCGCAAAGCAAGGACCACAAGGTTCCACTTGTTTTTGCTCATATTTTGGTATTTGACGATGTAATTTGAACATACGCCATCGGACATCCATCATTTCAGTGTTGACCCGATCCACACTTGCCCCACTTACTAAGGCGAGAGGGGCGTCAATAGTCGCGAAAAACGGCGTATTCTTCTCTAGCACAATAACTTTTTGCATGAAGTTCCACATTTTGCGCAAACAATTGTAATCCATCTCTTATGAACATGTCCGAAATGTGATTAAGTTTAAAGTTTACAGCGCAGTTTTGATCACAAGTAAAAATACTATAAGAAATGCCTACCCTCTCCGAAAAATGACCTACATAAAGACCACACAAGCTCCTCTGAAAGGAAAAATACCTGTTCTTAGTTTCTAAAGTAATAAATATACTTTTAAGTGAAATAATATGACTAAGAAAATTCTTTGACATCATGCACTATGTATATAAGTATGCAAATCTCAGACAGTCTGTAAACGCATCGCCATTATCCATAAAAATAATTTAACGTTCACAGACAATCATGTACGCAGTAACTCTACGTTATTTATTCATTGACTGACCTCAATCCGGTCGAAAATGTTTTCCAGATGGTTAAGAGCAATCTACAGATGCAGGTTCGACACACAGGGAATCGATCATGAAACATGGAGGGAGTTCAACGATAGAGTTTCTAAAACATTGCTAGATACTTCTGTAGATTTGTCAATAATTTACTATTAAGTATGCCTAGACGCGTCGACGCAGTGATTGCTGGAAAGGGCTACAGAACAAAATACTAGTTTATTGATTAAACACGTGACATTGACATTGAGCTCACTACGAGACGGTTCTCACAACGAATCTCACCTAAATATTGACGCCTTATATATGCGCTGTAAATTACTTCTTAGCAACTTATATTTAACGAGGTCACTATGGAGGACTGACATCATGCATATCAGATATGCCTGCATGATTTTATAACTTTTAAGGACGATATAACCAAGTGATAGACGCTTTTTTAGCAACGATTCTCACTTCCGTTATAAAGTAAGCAGTAAGATATCAAGTTATTTTACTGTTTTGTGGTGAGAACCGTTCAAAATAGACCATTATTTCCTATATATTTTAACTATGCTAAAATAGTTTATTATAACATTATTTTTGTGAACATTTTGTTACAGAAATTAACAAATATAAAATGTATGTGCTTAAAAACACGAGAAAAAGCTAAGTTTAATAGCGAGAACCGTGTATGAGCCGAGTGAGCTTCGTTCACTAAATTGCTTGTTGACAGACAAGCTGATATGATTATCGCTAATTATCTTATCCTGTCAGCATATTATTGCTTGCTAATGTTCGGCATTCTTAAAAATAAGCTTCGCAAAGCAAGGACACAAGGTTCCACTTGTTTTTGCTGATATTTTGGTATTTGACGATGTAATTTGAACATACGCCATCGGACATCCATCATTTCAGTGTTGACCCGATCCACACTTGCCCCACTTACTAAGGCGAGAGGGGCGTCAATAGTCGCGAAAAACGGCGTATTCTTCTCTAGCACAATAACTTTTTGCATGAAGTTCCACATTTTGCGCAAACAATTGTAATCCATCTCTTATGAACATGTCCGAAATGTGATTAAGTTTCAAGTTTACAGCGCAGTTTTGATCACAAGTAAAAATACTATAAGAAATGCCTACCTTCTCCGAAAAATGACCTACATAAAGACCACACAAGCTCCTCTGAAAGGAAAAAATACCTGTTCTTAGTTTCTAAAGTAATAAATATACTTTTTAAGTGAAATAATATGACTAAGAAAATTCTTTGACATCATGCACTATGTATATAAGTATGCAAATCTCAGACAGTCTGTAAACGCATCGCCATTATCCATAAAAATAATTTAACGTTCACAGACAATCATGTACGCAGTAACTCTACGTTATTTATTCATTGACTGACCTCAATCCGGTCGAAAATGTTTTCCAGATGGTTAAGAGCAATCTACAGATGCAGGTTCGACACACAGGGAATCGATCATGAAACATGGAGGGAGTTCAAGGATAGAGTTTCTAAAACATTGCTAGATACTTCTGTAGATTTGTCAATAATTTACTATTAAGTATGCCTAGACGCGTCGACGCAGTGATTGCTGGAAAGGGCTACAGAACAAAATACTAGTTTATTGATTAAACACGTGACATTGACATTGAGCTCACTACGAGACGGTTCGCACAACGAATCTCACCTAAATATTGACGCCTTATATATGCGCTGTAAATTACTTCTTAGCAACTTATATTTAACGAGGTAGCTATGGAGGACTGACATCATGCATATCAGATATGCTTGCATGATTTTATAACTTTTAAGGACGATATAACCAAGTGATAGACGCTTTTTGAGCAACGATTCTCACTTCCGTTATAAAGTAAGCAGTAAGATATCAAGTTCTTTTACTGTTTTGTGGTGAGAACCGTTCAAAATAGACCATTATTTCCTATATATTTTAACTATGCTAAAATAGTTTATTATAACATTATTTTTGTGAACATTTTGTTAAAGAAATTAACAAATATAAAATGTATGTGCTTAAAAACACGAGAAAAAGCTAAGTTTAATAGCGAGAACCGTGTATGAGCCGAGTGAGCTTCGTTCACTAAATTGCTTGTTGACAGACAAGCATATGATTATCGCTAATTATCTTATCCTGTCAGCATATTATTGCTTGCTAATGTTCTGCATTCTTAAAAATAAGCTTCGCAAAGCAAGGACCACAAGGTTCCACTTATTTTTGCTCATATTTTGGTATTTGACGATGTAATTTGAACATACGCCATCGGACATCCATCATTTCAGTGTTGACCCGATCCACACTTGCCCCACTTACTAAGGCGAGAGGGGCGTCAATAGTCGCGAAAAACGGCGTATTCTTCTCTAGCACAATAACTTTTTGCATGAAGTTCCACATTTTGCGCAAACAATTGTAACCCATCTCTTATAAACATGTCCGAAATGTGATTAAGTTTACAGTTTATAGCGCAGTTTCACTCACAAGTAAAAATACTATAAGAAATGCCTACCCTCTCCGAAAAATGACCTACATAAAGACCACACAAGCTCCTCTGAAAGGAAAAAATACCTGTTCTTAGTTTCTAAAGTAATAAATATACTTTTTAAGTGAAATAATATGTCTAAGAAAATTCTTTGACATCACTATGTATATAACTATGCAAATCTCAGACAAACTTTGCCAGAAACTATGGGACAAATATTGAAATTCCATCACGCATCTTATGTTCAGTTTCCCCCGCGCCCCCCGTTCAATGTTGGTGTCACAAAAAAGTAATACATCGCAAACGAGACATCTCCTGACATGAGCGCAACATTGAAACGGGTGGGGTGAGGGAGGGGGGAGTAATTACGTAAAAAAAGGTATAATAACTATATTGCTTCATTGAAGCTATATTGTCCCAAAATATTATGGTTATAATAAATATTGTGATAAAAAGCGTCTGGATTAACTCTTTTTGTGACGAAAATGCTGAGCTCAGTTTATTGACTGTATTGCCCAAACTTGCCTGGCCTTGTTCCGTGACGTCAATATATCATTGCTCCCCCCTTGCCCCCCTGTTAATGACGCTATGTTAATGATGTGCTCCCCCCTGTTAATGACGCTGCCCCCCCTGTATGTTAATGTACCATATGCTAATGATGTTTGAATTTTTAATGATGTGCTCCCCCTTTGCTCCCCCCTGCTCCCCCCTAAAAATCAGGCTCGATCGGTACCTATAATTCTACTTGTGTGTCATGGTTACCTGTGTCATGGTTAACATGGTT
This sequence comes from Trachythela sp. YZ-2020, assembly GCA_016169945.1. Classification (NCBI taxonomy): domain Eukaryota; kingdom Metazoa; phylum Cnidaria; class Anthozoa; order Malacalcyonacea; family Clavulariidae; genus Trachythela; species Trachythela sp. YZ-2020. Next base: position 2,951,832 of record JADLSH010000377.1, on the reverse strand, counting down.
AAGGGATCAGATATTACATCAGCACAATCCTTTAGCAGAGATAGGGAAGATTATCTAGACCTGTTGCTCTCTCTCTCGTTTGAGGGATTTAAGCTCCTCAAAACGAATATATATGCGTGCATGGTACGTACTGAAACCTAAAAGTAGCCGTGGTTCTTAAGAGGAACTGTTTGGGAAATTTCCAAATTATATCAGACAATGGGGATGAGTCATTCATATTTTTGCAAATTATATCATATCATTTTTTAATTTTGATTGTTTTCAGTGCATGTAAACACTAAAAATGATCTCCTTTCAATTCCATAGAATGCAGATTTTATGTTAGTGTTGTAAATAGGTTGAAGTTTACTGCCATAACTGGTACCAACAAATGAAAATGACATTTTCTATCAACTTTACCCCATACAAGACAACCCACCTCATACACTTTTCCTGTGAAAAGAAAGCCCCCCCTCACTTTGGTCCATTATTCATGTAGCATTGTAGTACTCAATTCTTGCATTCTAAGGCTCCGAGATTTTTTTATGCCAGTATTTTTTGCTAGTGGCAAGATTTCCACAAAATTTACATACAACATAATAACTAATATGGAACACAATGTTTCACTAGTACTCACTACTTATCACCATGCCTGTAAATTGTATTTTGGTGGAGGTAGCCAATCTTTGAATGAAGCAAGGCTATGCCAGAGCAGCCATGGCCGGAATCTAGGGTCCACGAAGCCAACCAAAATTTCCCTCTCACAGGCAAATCTCCTCATGATTGATCTCCTCCAGGGTTAGTCAACTAGCTGCACATATTTTTTAGAGCTGTTAGCCAGCAACTTCAGGTTTAGATAGCTACAGTAGCTCCATTACCTCCACATGATTTTTGGAGTGGACTTATAACTCCAGAATTCTCAATTCAAACAAGTTTTGAAGCGCACATTATGAATTTTGAGTTAACTCATTAAACTATACAGGTAGCGTCGTTCCATGGCTCCCTGAGTTCTGTTGCCATGCTTATTACTTGTACAGCGGTTGACATATATGAATATGTACTTTTAAAATGCGTATGGAGAAGTGCAAACTACTACTTTCAACTTACACCGGCGACCAGCTGTGGAACTAAGTTTTTCATGATTCAGTTGCAGTAGTAAAGAAATAATGCCCATTGTATCTCTATAAGACCCTGGGTACACGATTAGCACCCTCTTGAATAATTTGCACACCTAAGCAAATGGACCTTTCCCCCCCAGTTAAAATGTAAAGCAAAAATCTCCAAACATGCTAGCCTTATGGCTTGTGTAACAATATATTATTAATCATGTTCGATTTGCTGTATATTAAATGTACAAGACTCTCTTCGCAAGTAAAATTGTCTACCATTTATATACAGAGAAGACTGAGTATGATAAAAGAGGGCACATTAAGACGCATTTGTTTGTAATGTTTTTAATTTTTTTACGCTTTGTGATAAGTGAAATAATATATATAACTAGACTATTACAGTTTACAAATCGAAACTATGATTGAAAAAAAAATATGTGTGAAAATATTTTCTTAGCTAAGAGTGAGATACCTGACGTTTCCTGTCCTTTCTGGTATTATAACAATATAAGTACTTCCAAGAAAAAATAACAGCAGAAACATAGAATATAAAATCCACTAATTAGCTATAGGCGCCATATTGCATTTTGCTCCCTCGTCGGCAAAGGGCTGGGGACTAGGTACTCTACCGTACCTTGACTGGTAATATATTATAATGCATGGGCTTGATCATTAAACAAATTTTTAAAAAACAATATATAAATTCAACGTAGTGAGATAACACATTAAATCTTTAATTGCTTTAAACTCAGTTATAATATCCAGTCTCTCCTAGAGGGTCTCATGTATACCCTCGTGGGATAAAAACATAAGGCTAGAATGAGTCTTTGGGTTGACTAAAGACAAAATTGGTTCACTTCACTTCGAATCCGTTCTCCTACAAAAATTTGGCGCAAGTTGAATTTATTTCCGGTGTATTTCCATACATTAGGGAAATACACCGGATAATTAAAGCTACAGAATTGTCCTTTGAAGCACGGACGGATAATAATAATAATAATAATACTAAAATTGAACACGATGATAATTTTACAGCATAGCTGATGTGGTCGTGTAACTACCTAATAACTAACAACTATATAGTCTAATATGACTACTAACATTACGTATAACGTACAGTATGACTAATAATTATAACGACAAATTATTCACATAAATACATTACAAAGATCACATTATTTGTCATTTACAGTTACACTTATATCAAGAATTACATAAATCTAATGAGTATATAATGAAAACCTTCATCAATAATTATATGACTATCTACTTCCATGCAACATTGCAAGATTATTTGCATCATACACAACGCAACCAAATGTCATCCTAATTTAACCGAAGAATGTCTATATAATTATATTTTTGCAATTTTTGTACACATACTGTACATGAGCTCATTTGAACTATTTTGAAATTGTATTTGTTTATAATTTGGGGGGAGGGATGTAGTCATATAATTCTAATCAACAGCATCCATTTTATTACAACGTATGTGCTTTAACAGATTTCTTAAATTCTTTAAAACGTTTAAAGCAAGAATTTTACAGGCTTTTGCACAGTCATTGTCAGCCGGATTGTCAACCATTTACATTGTCAAGACTCGGCATGCAATTTCAAAAATCTGCATTTTCAAGACCCTGCACTTTCAAGAATCTACTCTTTCAAGACTGATATACATTTTCTATACACTCTTGAAAGACTCGACATTTTCAAGATTGTACTTTTTCGAGATACTGCAAGAGAATTTTATACAGTACTAACCTAACCTTTGGAAATTATTATTTTATGCCAGTTAATTTGTCTGGCCTCTCATAAATATTATGTTGATCAGCTTAAAATGAGTTTATCGTTGGTATAATGAAAAAGTTATGCTTAACCTAAAAATTATGAATGTAATTGTCAACCATAATGCCGGAAAATTGTTGAATCGGCAAATGAAAGTTTGCATATATTAATCTTTATAGTCAATTCTATTACTGATGGCATGTATTTTATTTGTATTTATAATTTATGATATAATTGTCCGCCTTTCAAGAGAAAATTGCAATTATTTTTAGCCGTACTTTTCGTGCATTTTACAATAGACGTCTATCATATTTCAGTATTTTTACCGTTGAGCGATAATCAGCCTCTTCACGTAAAATGACCACAGCCGAACAACTAATTCTCAGTTCAAAACGTATTTAATCAAAAGAAATGTGACATACATTAATGTATAGTGGTACATGCGCATTCATAAATTATTTCCTTGGTATCATTTTGATTAATCCACTTACAATATATTTAGCTTCTTATAGATTTTCGCTTACCTCAAAACTTGTCTGCAACAGGTTGTTTCATCTGTAAAACTGCCTGATGATTCTTTTACAGATGAAACAGCCTTGTCAATGAAACACATTTGGAAATATGCTTAGTTTTGAAAATGGTTATACTTTATCACAACTTTTTATTTGATTGTGAATAACAGAATATTTTATCTATACCATTTGAAAAAGCAGTTGGTTTTAGCTTAGTGGCCTAATCTTGATCATCTTATAATTAGTAAATACAAGATCACTACTAAATTATATTTCAGCCTAATAATCTCTAACCATGTACTACAAGAATTATCCTTACAATCTTAGTCATGTTGTATATCAATGTATGGATAAACATCTTTGGTTGATTCAGCGGGTATTGTTAAATACTTATCTTGTATTCTAGCCTGCATACTAGTCATACACATTGGTAATAAGTGTACCATGTATATTTTCTATATACAGTTTTGTGGCTTATAGGCAGGGGTCAATCCTGGTAGGAGAATATATGTACTCCCTCTTGTTGTACACAGGGAAAATTCATATAATAATTTACTGGAATAATTTTCAATGTTTTTTCAACAACAACAACAGCATAAAACATAATCACACAGCTTCCATAAAATATAGCCAAACTGGTTCCATAGTTGTTGGCCTGGAGCTAGTCTGCTCACAGGCCAGCCAGGACCAAGTCATGATCCCTGCATGGGAACTTGCCCATGGTGGTACAGGGAAATATTGTAATCATACAGGTACATTGAAGAAAAGCCCATTCTTTCTAAAACCATGATAATACCAATTTTGCCATTGTTAATAAACTGTGGAGTGCTGGAATCAATGCCTAGTACTATGTGCCAAGGTACATGAATTGCTCCCAAAGGAAGAGTCCAGGGTAGCCAAATACAAGGTAGCATAGGTGGTGGAACCAGGAAGGGGGGGGGCTAATTCTGGGAAATGGGGGCCTTGGGCCCCCTGTTTCAGTCTTTCAATTAAATATGTTTATATAACAAATGTTGAATATTAGATTATTGAACTATGTTTTTAGTACTAGAGATGAAAGCTTGTAATGTTGAAATTTCCATGAAATTCTCCCCACAGAATGCAGGAAATGTGGTTTCAGAGATACTAGATTTCAAAATTTTCTGGGGAAGGATTATCATTCCCCCAGACCCCCCTATATTGGTGCACTACATTCTAAGCCCCTCAATAATACAGATCTTCCACCGCCTATGCAAGGTAGGTACAATCTTTGACATAATGCTTGAGACCATTCCTCACAATATTGCAAAGTTAGTATACATTGACAAAACAAACTTCATCATACCCACTTTCCCAGTTGAGTGTTGTTAACAATGTCGTTGAAACAACTTTTGATAATTTACCATATAACAAGTTCAATATTGAGAGTCGGGGCTTAAGAAGTGCAACAGGGAAATTATTATGAGGGTATAGAAGTAAAGGTAGTCTCAACCAGTTATGTCCAAGATTGTAGCCACAGTCCAAAATTGCAAAAGATTTTGAGCAAGCTACAAGAAGGGTGTTATATATGCCCCCATCTTCCAAGTACTTAATCACTGGTAGAAATCAACAGGGGTATGTCAAGTATGAAGCTTACAGGTTGTTCAACCAGGCTGGCTTACTAGTACAAAGATCCTGTCATATATTTATTCTGTATATTTTCAAGATTATATTCCTATTGGAATGCGGCCAGCCTGGCTCACAGAGTGCCTGCATGAGTGACGAGATCCCAGGTCACGGGTTGTGCTTGCCTTGTATGAGGAATATGATAAACTGACATTGCAAGCCAGGCTTGCTCACTTTGCCGGGTATATCTGGTTCATAAGAACAGCCCATTAAAAGATTGAACTGCAGGCCTGATCTAACTTTTGACAAAAATTGTGTTTGTATTTCAAATGAAGTATATTACTATACTATATGGCTCATAATAATGTAATGGAACCAATTTTCAGTTCATAACTTTAAGCTTCGTGTGATATTCCTTTGATCTACAAAATGTTTAAGGTTAATAGCTGAGTTGGAAGTACTTTAGCGTTTCCTCTTGTAGTCCAGTCGTATAGTACGTTCCAGCCATGTTTTTAGAGTGGACTTTTAATAGTACCCAAAATTTCACGCATTGTTTCGGCTTGGACGAACTTACGAGCGCGAAACGGCTTAATTTTGATGGTAGAAAGACAAGGACCCGTATAATTCAAGATTTTCCATAGTGACAGTGCCATAAAGCCCAAGGAGAACAATATACTAAATTTATAATTTATAATTGCAACATTTTCTTCGATATAAAACACTCTGCACCGCTCCATATCGACTGTTTTGATTACAATATTTTCTTTGCTCTGTCGTATTTATACTCCTCTTGCAACGTAGTACCAGGGCGCTTATAAGAATGGGCGGTGAAACGCCAGCGAACGAGCTGAAACATGTGTGATGCACCGCAACCCCCCGCGTAGATTCGAAGGACGCCGATCATTTGTTTTCAAAATGGCGGGCTGCTTGAGCGAAGACGAAGAATTACAGCAAATTATAAGCTTAGACGACACTGATCTTGATACAAATACAAATTCTTCTTTACCAGTAGTTGGAACAACTACTGGTTTTACTGTAAATGATCTAATCGCTGTTCTCGACAGAGTTTCTTCGAGCAAAATCAAATGTGAAGCTGAGCTTGCAAACACGATTCTGGCAAATACGCGCGAAAAGAAGTGTTTGAACCCGTTATGCTGTTTTGTATCTTCGCTTGTTGATGCATTTCGTGAATGCAGTGATCGCATTAAAAAGGTAAAAAATAATAGTATCCGTGTTATTAAGTTGGAGAGAGAGTTTTCAACGCTCAGACATGCTAAAGGGTCGAAGTTATTTGTCGAGTGGAATAAACTCATGGCTGCAAGCAGTGTTTGTCAGGACGAAGGCTCGACCAAGTCTGAAGTTTATGTAGTTTATCAACATGTCCTTCAGTATTTCTGGAGCTTTGTGGCATTAAAAAGTAATCCATGTTCGGAAACTGGATCTGAGATTGTCACGGTGAGCGACGATGTACAAAAGGACGAAGCAGAATATGAGGCAATCCGTCATCATGCTGGCTGGGCTGTAAAAAGAGCACGCGACCAAATTCTTTCTGGATCAACAGGCATATCAATAAGAAAATCGAAGAATGACACTGGTGTAAAGAAGACCGTGTCAAAGCAATGTTTACTTACAATCTTGTGTAGGCTTGGGACTGATCAACGTCAAGATTCAGGACAATTTCTTTTTATAATAAACAATGCTGTACTGTATTTTTTTATTGTTTTGCACAAAATGGTACAGGATTTTTTCAAAGGTGGGATAGATAGTAACACTGTTGTCCAGTGTTTGAAGTGTCTATCAGAGAGCAAAGCTTTACGTGGTGAGTGGATGAAAGTTGTTGGTACCTTATCAGGCGATGAGGAAATAGCAGCAAGTGTCATCCTTCTACAAAGAGTGACCACCATGTTTATAAAGTCCAAGCAACAAATAATCAGAGAACAACTTCATCTGAAACCCCAAAAACAAAGCAAGAGCTTACGACAGACATTATCTGCTGGAAAAAAGTAGTGCAAACGTCCCACAAACCCCAGGGTGCATTCAAAGTACTGTATATAGACCTCTTGCTGTTGACCTTAAAATGAGCTCATGCGTTACATCTGGAGGACACTGAAAAGAGCCACTACTCATTAGAGGATATAATGACATCCAGTTGTTTTCATTATTTGGAATTTTATGCTATGGGTCAGTAGGACCAGGGCGCTTATATGAATTCTTACCGAGAGGAGCTGTTCAAAATTATGCAACCATTGGTCTCAAGGACAAGTAAAAATATACACCTCAGAGGTAAGTTGATTTTTGATAAATACAGTTTACTTTTAAATAATGATGACCCTCTGGATTAATTACTTAGAATAGTTACAACTTACAATTATTTTACTGTTTTATTCTATAATTCAATGAACCACTCAACCAAATCATAAATACTATTTGCATTTCCTCTTTTTGGTAGATTATTATCACCATCAAAATATGTCAATGTTTCCTGTAGCTCATAAACGTTTGTCTGTTTATTCCCAAGTGCTTTGGCTGTCTGCACACAGCTGTATCCATTTATATTGTAAGAATATACGTATGCTGTCATGTTTTGGGTGCCACCGCACATTTGCCTTTGGGATGAAAAAAACGATTCCACAAAGTCTTGATTCAGTTTCACTGGCATGACAAACAAGTTACCAAACTCACTAACAAACTCTTCATTTTCCATAAACTTCACCAGCCTCTTGAATGCATCTATCGTACCCTATTTAAATGAAAAATTATTTGAAAGTTTTACGTAATTTTTTCATAACAATTTTGAACTTTAGAAGTTAGGGTTCCTATTCTATGCTTATAGATGCCCCGGTTACATGAGCACATGACACATGAGCAGATAGGCAAGTTAACCCATTAAGCACCAGCGCTCTCCCCTTGACGAGTAAAATACCTGGTGTTAGACAGAGTAAAGTACAAAAGTAGGGTGCATCAGGGCACATTGCTGCATAATGGGTTAATTATTACTGCAAATGTCTCACCATCAAATCAAACATTGTTTGCCAAGATATAAAGTGTTTAGCCTGTTCAGCTTTTAGCTTGAAAACTTTTTCCAGGCTGTGTTTCCAATTGTTGAAGTAAGTAACTACATCATCTAGAATTTGGAGTTTCTCCTTGTCTTTTCCAGGATGTAATGGATCAGCACTGTTAAAAATGCTCCAAAATTTATCACAAATTGAAATGTATTCTTGTGTAGCTCTTGTGTTTTCGTCATCACACATTCTCATTTCACCAGCCACTTTCTTTGATAGTGTTTGAACAGCTAATTTTACACGCATTTTACTTAGACTGTCTATATTAATGTGTGAACTTCGAAGATCTGTGACATAAAGGTTCCTTAGTTGTTCTCTCTTGTATACATTACGCACATGTTCCCATAGTAAATAGTTATTGTTGTTCATCATTTTCCGTGTAAATCGTTTATGATTCTCTTTAAAGCCACTTTTAAACAAATTATTCCGAAGTTTTTTCATTAGGTGTGGTGGGTCAGACATATAAAAAATGGGATACTTTGAGAAGGGATTTATTCCTTCAGAGTGAAATTTATTGCTGGTGTTCATAGTGTAGAACGTTCTGTTTGACGATGCTCCATCACAACATACAAGAAGTACCTCAAATCCATAACCATGTAACAAGCTAACTCCGAGCCAGAATATTCTGTTGAGCTGAACTGCACTTGCACCTTGTGTTAAAAAATAAGCACATGGAAAGTCAAATTTAAAAAAAAGACTTCTGTAAAAAAATTGTAGAACATGTGTTGCCAGCCTATCAATTGGTTGGCTTTCCATATTTTCCTCAAATGCTTCTGTAAATCCGATAAGTTCCCATGAACTTGTGTCAAAAACCAGTCCTTCTTTGATTTTCACTTCATCAAAGAATAGACCTCCTAATTTGCCATGTTTTGGTGGTTTCATTTTATCATATTTACATTGCATATGCTCAATGGTTTCTGAATGCCATCCAGATTTCGGGGTGTTGAAGTTTTTATAGTCTGATAAAGTCCTACCACTTGGCAATTTCAGGGCCCCAGATGCCCGAATCCCTTCATACAAAGAGTGTGATTTACAGTACATTTTTAAGCACCACTGTATAACCAATGGGTGCCATCTCATCTGTTTGGCCGGTGTGTTCAAAGCAATTGCTTGATCCTTCAGCAGAACCTCCATTAGTTCATCTTTGACATATCCAGTATGATCTCTTAAATGATTATGGAGTAATTTTAATTTTTTAAACTGTTTATTACATTCTTCCCATTGACATGTATACTGCCTTTCTGCTGGGGCAACTGCAACAGTGTTCAGTTTCTCAACATGTTGTTTGCTGTGATTAAAAAGGAAATCGACATTTTCAAATCTTTTGGCGCACTCTTTCCATTTACATATGGGATTTTTCAGATGAGTTTTAGTTTCCAAAATTCCATTGTACATCTTCTTAAACATTTCTTGCAGATCATTATCTGTTTTAGGTCCAACTGAGGTCATTTTATTCCTGTATTCCTCTAACCGTTGGCACTTTTGTCTCCAGAATTTCATCTCCTTAACTGAGTTTCTTGCATAGTTTAGGAGGTCTTCTTGCGTTAAGTAATCTAATCGCACCTTTTTTGAGCTCTTTACTTGCTCTTTACTTTCTCTTGACAGCATTGTCCTTAGATAGTGATTTGTGCTTTTGCATGCTTCACAAGTGTCAGGTGATCTGATCACGTTACTATTCACAAGAAATATTATGCATTTTGTTGATCTAATTACTTTTTGTTTATCTTTAGACACCATGATATCAACATATGCTGCTGGACTACCGTCCTTGGTGTTAAATATTGGTCGTTGTTCCATTATATCACTGTCATCTATAAACGACTTGTACTTTTCAAGATTACAACCTTGACACGATTTCATACTTCCAATGGTATTCAGGAACTCTTCAAGATCTGCGTAAGTTCGCAAGGTATTTGGAATATTTAACCAATTCAGTTCTAGATCCCGTTTTTTCCCGTCAAAATATATCTGCCAAGTTCCATCATATTGAAACTGTATTTCTCGTTCAGCATAACCAGGACACTTACCAAACAGATAGAAATGGAGGTTTTTCTTGTCAACATTAAAATATTTTTTCCACTTGGTAGTAAGTGAGGGTAAAATATCCAATTCAAAGTCTTCATTGATGCTGTTAATGTCAAACTTCTTTTTTTCACGTTCACCATTATTTGAAGACAATTTCTGTGATGTGCAATGGAATGTCAATTGTTGCAGAGTAGAATTGATTGTTACATCGTCCAGTTCAAAACCTTGTAATGCTTGTTCTAAAAATTGCTTGTTATGTTTTGTGAATGATATGACATTTGCTTGATAATAGTTCCAATTGCATACTCCATTTGTTTTCCCGAAACCCTTTAAAGTATTTGTACGGACGCGATGAAAATAGTTCCTAATGCTGTGGTTATTGTATTTCACGCCAGTGACTTCGAAGATTACTCGGCTTATTTCGTTATATTTATTAGGAGCAAAATTTTTAAAAGGTTTGATTTGGGAACACAAGTGTCATCAGTGAATACAGTAGTAATTCATCTTCTCTCAGTTGACAATTATTTGCAAATTGTACAGGTACTGAAAGCTGCGTCAAAACCAGAAGTTGTGGGACACGTAGAGTATAATGATTGTGCCCTGATGTTACTGAGACCTGTCGTACTTGCATTTGAAGGTGTAGAACATGAAGGCGTAGAACATGAAGGAGTGGAACATGAAGCCGTGGAACATGAAGCCGTAGAACATGAAGGAGTGGAACAGGAAGCCGTGGAACATGAAGGCGTAGAACATGAAGGCGTGGAACATGAAGGCGTGGAACATGAAGCCGTGGAATATGAAGGCGTGGAATGAAGCCGTGGAATATGAAGGCGTGTAATATGAAGGCGTGGAACATGAGGCGTGGGACATGAAGGCGTGGAACATGAAGGCAGGAACAGGACGGCGTGGAACATGAAGAAGTTCTTTGGCACGCCAAGAGTCTCTTGCAGGTCGAGGTGGAGTATCAAAATTAGCTGGCCGCTTGCTTATCTCACTCGGGTGGTGAAAGGCTCTTTGCGCTGTTTGACATGGTACAAATAGAATTCATTATCTTCACAGTGTAATATAGGTTATGTGTACATCTTTGGTAAGACATATCATTATTATATATTAATGTATGTATTATAAATAAATGTGTATAAGAAACAACTAACAATGAATAAACTCAAGTAATACTTGCGCAAACTATGGACCGCCCTTAAAAGAATTACTAACATAGATATATAGAATAGCTAAATAATAGTGAAACATTTCAGATGTATTGGAGTGTTGAAACATGTTGATGATATGAGACGACGCGCAGCGAACGATACATGAGATAACATAAGATAATAACATGTTCAACACGAAGAATAATTCCAATATTTATTAGCACCCATGCATTTTTCTGTTTATTATATAAAGGACAGTCTTTGAAAAAGCGATAATTTTTAAAGAAAATTGATAATTGAATAACGACAATTTTCACATGTGAGATTATCAGTTTTATCAGTTTTATCAGTGCTCGAAATCTCTATAAAGCACGTGTACTTTATACGTATAGTAAAGTTGTTTAAAATATGTTTTCAGTAATAGGTTTAATATTTGAAATGCTAGTAACCCTGCGCTTAAGAGCTGAGTGGCTAGTAGCCAAGTGGCCGGCCCTTGAGAAAAAGAACAGGGAATGAGGGCCTGCAAAGAAAAAAGCTTTCATGACTAAACGCTGTTCAATTTTTGTACGTAGAATTTGATTGGTCAACACCCAGAAGTAATTGACATGTTTACGCACACAGAAATATATTATTACATTTCTTCGTCTTGATTGACATGTTTATGCACAAGCGAATACATTTCCTTCGGTTTGGGGTTTCCCCTATAGTCCAGCTGCATTTGTATTGGTCAATTTTAATGAGCCTTTATTAGGGCGTTTAGTCATGAAAGCTGGGTTTTCTTGAAGGCCCTCATTCCCTGTTCTTCTTTTTTTCAACGAGGCCGGCCACAGGCTATGGCTAGTAGTAATTAATACTAATTATAATGTAAAATAATTATAATATAATTTCGTAAACAACATTGTTTATTTACCTTTTAATTGAATTTTAAATAATTATTTTATCCAGACCAGTCGTTGTAAATCTCTATGAGTTTTTATCAATTTTTGTAAGAATTCTCTGTAAGTGTTTGGATTTTTTGGATTTTCCCGCCATTTATCATCTTTGTTTTTACTCGTCCCAGTCCCCTGGAAATCAAAAAGAGTCTGAAGGTTGTTTTGTATTTTTTGGTTGTCGATTTCGAGAGAAAATTGTGGAAAAAGTTCAAAAAATTATGCGACCATACTTCTGTAAAATGGATCCTATTGAACAAGGCAGTAATTCTCTGAAGTTGCTAGCTTTATAGGCTACGGAAATGTTCTCAAATTTTATGGAAAGTTTTGCATTCTGAAATATCGAAGCCGTTTGTTGTGACGCGGTCAAATAATCTTGCAAGTAAGTTGGCATTGTTTTGTTTTGTTTTTCCATTTACAACTAAATATATACATGATGTAAGAAAAAAATATCATATTTTCATATTGAGAACGAAAACTGAGAAATTATTGTGTGTTGACGGTGATGTTTATAGATATTTCAAAACCTTACAGCCGTCAAAATAATTATGATGCAAAAGATTTAATATGTCCACTTCAACCAAAAATTGCAAAAAAAGTTCAAAAAACTACGTGGTGAAATTTGGTAATAATGTGTGTCAACATACTGTACACCAAACCTCTAAGTATCTAGCTTTATGGAGTTTTTCTCGCTTAAAAAATCAAAATAGGTGTCATCTCTGTTAAATCGAACAAAACAGCCGTCCCCGTCTTCCTTTTTAATTTTAAAAATTTGGTCGGTTAACTTTATCCGATGCTGTTATACAGAGCAATACTAATGGATAGACATCTAAACTACACATAAAACAGCTTATGGTAGATATTGCGTTGGTAATTGCAAAGTTTGAGCATTTTTAATCGAGCTCGTTTAAAAAATAAAAATATTGTTTACTTCGAGAATTCAGTTGCCGACTGCGCTAGGCCCAGTCCTAAAGCGCATCACACATGTTTCAGCTCGTTCGCTGGCGTTTCACCGCCCATTATATAAGCGCCCTGGTAGTACGAAGAACATTTAGATTTGCTGCCAAAAACGATAATTTTCATGATTTATATACGAAACTAATAGAATTTGTTTTGAGTTTCGCGAACGCATGCGCAGTTTGGTCGAGGTACAGTTTTCTGTACCTCTGAGTCGGATTATCCCAGAGCCTCCGTTCCTTCTCCCGAAGGATCGCTGGCTCGGGGAACGAGATTGACCATACTCTTGCCCTCACCAAGCGCATGTGGTACAATACTCAGACACATGCGCATCCAGACATGCGTGAAGTGTCTTGGGGCCAGAGTGCTCAAACGACCACAAGGGAAGTGAGCTTTTGCATTATAGCATGTATATATATAACACCACTGGCACTGTTACGAGATAAGCTCGACAACACATTTGCGATCTAAAATGAAATACAGATAATATTTAAAATTCAAACAATTAGTTTCTTATTGAATATTCTCTTCTGAATATTGTTTTCTGAGTTCTTCCTGAGCTCTGTACATCTTCTGGTGTTCTGACTCTCTAGTTCTCGGACGTTCTCTATCTGAGCGAACCAAAAACAGCCTTCTTATGTACGTTGTTGATAGACACAACACATGGCTCTACGTAGATGATTGATGTTGTACCATCTCAATGTTATCCAATGAGTAAATGACGTATTTTCCACTGTTTGTTTCGCTCAAAACAAGGCGTTGTCATGTCCCGGTCGGTTTTTTCACGCTCAGATTTATTTTATTAAATCTTGCTCTTTCTATATTTAAGATTTTTTTAAAGTACCATTTATAAAGATATGAAGTATGTTGCGCCAGCGAACTATCATTCACTAGTCAGCGACGCTTTTATATAATGGCAATTTCCTTACTACTTCATGTTAGAAACACATAATAATTTGAGTTAAATAATTAGATGTTGTTGGGGTTAGCCTTGAGCTTAGGGTTGGGTTTAGGGTCAGGGGTTGTGTTAGTGTAAGTGACACCAAAAATAACTTCGTGCAATATCGTATATCGGCCGGTATATTTGATCATGAAGTAGTAAACGAAAATTTGGCGAATTACGCAGGGTATTTTTACGCATTTTACTTCTTAGTTTCCCCGGTAACCTATCTTCAAATTTTGACCAGAAATTTTAATCTTACTAAATTCTATATATTTCAATTTAAAAAAAATCTTTAGAGAGGAAATCTTGCAATAAAATTTTGGCTTTTAAAATCTCGCACACTAAAGATTTTAATTGAACTTTCACAGTAGTTACAGAACATTGTGCTCTATTGATATATGAAATAAAAAAGATAGGTCACAGAATTCGTTTTTAAGTTACAGACAATTTTAGACGAAAAATGAGCATCTTTTCTACTGTCGCCATGTTGCCATAGCAACACTGACATCGTCAAAAGAAAGTTCTAAATATTCCATAGATGTGGAATATTGCCGCGGCTGCCGCCGAACAGAAAAAAAAAGCGTGATCAGCAAGAAAGAGGCCTTTATTTAAAAGATTTTAGGTAAATAGGTCCAACTGTAGAGAGCCACCTTGCAAAACTGTAAGGACGCAAAGTTCAACGAAGGTCGCACGCAGCAACCGATATTAAATCCTTTCTTAGCGGTCATTACTCAACCTCGTACCCAGGGTTTTTGAAAAAAATCCTGGGTACAAGGTTGGTCATTACTCACAAACCCTAGCATGGCAGCTGTGCGTATTCTTACTTCTTACATAGAGTAAGGAATGAATAGCTAGAGAGACAGGTCCTTTGATCTTTTTTGGGACCACCGACAGCGACTTCTGGTTGGCGGCGGCCATTAATCTGGCCAGATGATATGCAAATTCGTATTAGAAAATATATGGGGAATTGGCATTCTTGGCCTACTAAATCGCGTTTATTAGCGGAAATTTTTCATAATTCCATCTTTTGAACTGGGAAATACAAATGAGAAAGGTAAGAAAGTATTTTTAGCGTTTAAATTGTTAAGGAATTAAAACATATTTATCGGCCGATATTCGCTACTCGAAGGAGTGACAGGAGCGAGACAATGAGGGCACACGTTTATTTATTTATGAATAACGTTCAATAAGCTTCAAGAAAGACTTTTAATGTAAACATACCTCTTTGGTATGACAGTACCAAGAGTATTAAGGCTCTAATATTTTACCCTTTCTAGCTAAATCTGCTAAGCGTAAGTGTAACCTAAAATTATAACATAAGCCACATAAATGTGAATGCGATTTTCTAGTAACTGCGTGCAGGACACGTCTGTTCGTTTAACATTTTGCAAACATCAAAATGACACTTGCAAAGACTGTTCTGAAATTGCATGTCCCCTACATGCATTGTGCAGTACAATTTTATCATGCTTAGTGTTGTTAGGTAATACTTCTTTAATTATGTGATTTTTCTTGTTGGGGAAACTATACGTGATAGAAAACCCAGTAAGTTTAGTATATATATTTTATTTTAAATGTATGTTACAAAAAAGAATATGGTGCACTCCCATATCCAGTTAAATACTACCACCTACTACATGTGCATACCATTATTCTATCATTTTAAAAAGTGGTTCTTTATTATTTACCAGGTATTTTCAAAGAGATATGCGGCAACTCCTGATAACTGATAAGTTTTGTAATTAAGGTGTTAAGGTCTCCATTTTTAAAATTGTCTGCCATGTTAGGCAGAACATATAAAGAAGCGTGCACTGGAGTGCATTGCTACTAAATGGGTTCAAACAAATAGTGTTAGTCATATCAACAGAAAAGGTGGAGTGTGTTGAATAATAAATGTTGCATGAAACCAAAGAACTTCACAAAACCAACTCATCATTAATGTGGAATTCCACCACTTGAAGGGAACAATTTATAATTGATATAGTCATAGTCATTCAAGATTGGAAGACATATAATGCAATGTCTGTGGTATTCCAGTAAGTCGCCTGCAAATACAGTAAAACAAACCCCATGTAAATATTGTATAAGTATGTATAAAACTTCACTATGCTGAGTACTGTATATACTGTATGTATATGCTCCCATCTATACCGTCCATATATTTTGCAAACTATATATTATATATTACCAAATAGCTTTAATACTCTCGGTACGGTCATACCAAAGAGGTATGTTTACATTAAAAGTCTTTCTTGAAGTTTATTGAACGTTATTCATAAATAAATATACGTGTGCCCTCGTAGTCTCGCTCCTGTTACTCCTTCTTTACATAATTATAACAGGTGTTCTTTACTTATAATATGTAATTTGTCTGGTCGTTCATAAACAAGCAATTTGAGACTCCGTGATCAAAGGCCTATATATCGTCAGTCACGCAATGGCTGTCTTATTAAGCATCTGTACGCTTATTTTGATCTCAAGTATACCCAAGCCAGGCGAATGCTCAACTACTAAGCAAGCCGTATTTCGCATAAAGAAGCAACAATACTTGGCGAATCATGTCGTCGAAACAAAACAAGCAGAGAGTGAGTTAGAATGCGGTATGCATTGCGTTGCCCATGGATTATGTGCGTCCGTGAATTACAAAACTTCTGGAGTCGGTAAAGGTCTATGTGAGCTCAACCGTAAGACTCTTCAAGAGACATCTGATGCTGATGCTGATGGACGTATACATAACCCTGAGTTCAACCACCTTAATGTAAGAAAAAATCGACTATCAATTTAAATGCTATGCGGTATTGAGCGTGGTAGTCGGTGCAGGGGTCTTTCATAAAATTGTTGATAATTCAATTGTAATGCTTTAAGGTGGCTCGATACAGTTTTCAAAAATTCAAGCGTACAACATTTTTAAATTTTTGAACTCCGTATTTTTAGGTCTTATTCACCAGATATCGGGGTTTTCATATATTTTGATGTTTCTACTTCAAATTATGTTAGTTTTAGTAACATACATTTCGTTGCTATGACAACATACGCGTGTGAAATTCACTCTAAAATAGCTTATTGCCTCGTGTAGTTGGAAAAAAAGCAGCAGTGCGTATTCTTATTTCTTACATAGAGTAAGGAATGAATAGAGAGACAGGTCCTTTGATCTTTTTGAGGACCACCGACAGCGACTTCTGGTTGGCGGCGGCCATTAATCTGGCCAGATGATATGCAAATTCGTATTAGAAAATATATGGGGAATTGGCATTCTTTGCCTACTAAATCGCGTTTATTAGCGGAATTTTTTCATAATTCCATCTTTTGAACTGGGAAATACAAATGAGAAAGGTAAGAAAGTATTTTTAGCGTTTAATTTGTTAAGGAATTAAAACATATTTATCGGCCGATATTCGCTACTCGAAGGAGTGACAGGAGCGAGATAATGAGGGCACACGTTTATTTATTTATGAATAACGTTCAATAATCTTCAAGAAAGACTTTTAATGTAACATACCTCTTTGGTATGACAGTACCAAGAGTATTAAGGCTCTAATATTTTACCCTTTCTAGCTAAATCTGCTAAGCGTAAGTGTAACCTAAAACTATAACATAAGCCACATAAATGTGAATGCCATTTTCTAGTAACTGCGTGCAGGACACGTCTGTTAGTTTAACATTTTGCAAACATCAAAATGACACTTGCAAAGACTGTTCTGAAATTGCATGTCCCCTACATGCATTGTGCAGTACAATTTTATCATGCTTAGTGTTGTTAGGTAATACTTCTTTAATTATGTGATTTTTCTTGTTGGAAACTATACGTGATAGAAAACCCAGTAAGTTTAGTATATATATTTTATTTTAAATGTATGTTACAAAAAGAATATGGTGCACTCCCATATCCAGTTAAATACTACCACCTACTACATGTGCATACCATTATTCTATCATTTTAAAAGTGGTTCTTTATTATTTACCAGGTATTTTCAAAGAGATATGCGGCAACTCCTGATAACTGATAAGTTTTGTAATTAAGGTGTTAAGGTCTCCATTTTTAAAATTGTCTGCCATGTTAGGCAGAACATATAAAGAAGCGTGCACTGGAGTGCATTGCTACTAAATGGGTTCAAACAAATAGTGTTAGTCATATCAACAGAAAAGGTGGAGTGTGTTGAATAATAAATGTTGCATGAAACCAAAGAACTTCACAAAACCAACTCATCATTGATGTGGAATTCCACCACTTGAAGGGAACAATTTATAATTGACATAGTCATAGTCATTCAAGATTGGAAGACATATAATGCAATGTCTGTGGTATTCCAGTAAGTCGCCTGCAAATACAGTAAAACAAACCCCATGTAAATATTGTATAAGTATGTATAAAACTTCACTATGCTGAGTACTGTATATACTGTATGTATATGCTCCCATCTATACCGTCCATATATTTTGCAAACTATATATTATATATTACCAAATAGCTTTAATACTCTCGGTACGGTCATACCAAAGAGGTATGTTTACATTAAAAGTCTTTCTTGAAGTTTATTGAACGTTATTCATAAATAAATATACGTGTGCCCTCGTAGTCTCGCTCCTGTTACTCCTTCTTTACATAATTATAACAGGTGTTCTTTACTTATAATATGTAATTTGTCTGGTCGTTCATAAACAAGCAATTTGAGACTCCGTGATCAAAGGCCTATATATCGTCAGTCACGCAATGGCTGTCTTATTAAGCATCTGTACGCTTATTTTGATCTCAAAAATACCCAAGCCAGGCGAATGCTCAACTACTAAGCAAGCCGTATTTCGCATAAAGAAGCAACAATACTTGGCGAATCATGTCGTCGAAACAAAACAAGCAGAGAGTGAGTTAGAATGCGGTATGCATTGCGTTGCCCATGGATTATGTGCGTCCGTGAATTACAAAACTTCTGGAGTCGGTAAAGGTCTATGTGAGCTCAACCGTAAGACTCTTCAAGAGACATCTGATGCTGATGCTGATGGACGTATGCATAACCCTGAGTTCAACCACCTTAATGTAAGAAAAAATCGACTATCAATTTAAATGCTATGCGGTATTGAGCGTGGTAGTCGTCGGTGCAGGGGTCTTTCATAAAATTGTTGATAATTCAATTGTAATGCTTTAAGGTGGCTCGATACAGTTTTCAAAAATTCAAGCGTACAACATTTTTAAATTTTTGAACTCCGTATTTTTAGGTCTTATTCACCAGATATCGGGGTTTTCATATATTTTGATGTTTCGTTGCTATGACAACATACGCGTGTGAAATCCACTCTAAAATAGCTTATTGCCTCGTGTAGTTGGAAAAAAAGCAGCAGTGCGTATTCTTATTTCTTACATAGAGTAAGGAATGAATAGAGAGACAGGTCCTTTGATCTTTTTGGGGACCACCGACAGCGACTTCTGGTTGGCGGCGGCCATTAATCTGGCCAGATGATATGCAAATTGGTATTAGAAAATATATGGGGAATTGGCATTCTTTGCCTACTAAAGCGCGTTTATTAGCGGAATTTTTTCATAATTCCATCTTTTGAACTGGGAAATACAACTGAGAAAGGTAAGAAAGTATTTTTAGCGTTTAATTTGTTAAGGAATTAAAACATATTTATCGGCCGATATTCGCTACTCGAAGGAGTGACAGGAGCGAGATAATGAGGGCACACGTTTATTTATTTATGAATAACGTTCAATAAGCTTCAAGAAAGACTTTTAATGTAAACATACCTCTTTGGTATGACAGTACCAAGAGTATTAAGGCTCTAATATTTTACCCTTTCTAGCTAAATCTGCAAAGCGTAAGTGTAACCTAAAACTATAACATAAGCCACATAAATGTGAATGCCATTTTCTAGTAACTGCGTGCAGGACACGTCTGTTAGTTTAACATTTTGCAAACATCAAAATGACACTTGCAAAGACTGTTCTGAAATTGCATGTCCCCTACATGCATTGTGCAGTACAATTTTATCATGCTTAGTGTTGTTAGGTAATACTTCTTTAATTATGTGATTTTTCTTGTTGGGGAAACTATACGTGATAGAAAACCCAGTAAGTTTAGTATATATATTTTATTTTAAATGTATGTTACAAAAAAGAATATGGTGCACTCCCATATCCAGTTAAATACTACCACCTACTACATGTGCATACCATTATTCTATCATTTTAAAAAGTGGTTCTTTATTATTTACCAGGTATTTTCAAAGAGATATGCGGCAACTCCTGATAACTGATAAGTTTTGTAATTAAGGTGTTAAGGTCTCCATTTTTAAAATTGTCTGCCATGTTAGGCAGAACATATAAAGAAGCGTGCACTGGAGTGCATTGCTACTAAATGGGTTCAAACAAATAGTGTTAGTCATATCAACAGAAAAGGTGGAGTGTGTTGAATAATAAATGTTGCATGAAACCAAAGAACTTCACAAAACCAACTCATCATTGATGTGGAATTCCACCACTTGAAGGGAACAATTTATAATTGATATAGTCATAGTCATTCAAGATTGGAAGACATATAATGCAATGTCTGTGGTATTCCAGTAAGTCGCCTGCAAATACAGTAAAACAAACCCCATGTAAATATTGTATAAGTATGTATAAAACTTCACTATGCTGAGTACTGTATATACTGTATGTATGCTCCCATCTATACCGTCCATATATTTTGCAAACTATATATTATATATTACCAAATAGCTTTAATACTCTCGGTACGGTCATACCAAAGAGGTATGTTTACATTAAAAGTCTTTCTTGAAGTTTATTGAACGTTATTCATAAATAAATATACGTGTGCCCTCGTAGTCTCGCTCCTGTTACTCCTTCTTTACATAATTATAACAGGTGTTCTTTACTTATAATATGTAATTTGTCTGGTCGTTCATAAACAAGCAATTTGAGACTCCGTGATCAAAGGCCTATATATCGTCAGTCACGCAATGGCTGTCTTATTAAGCATCTGTACGCTTATTTTGATCTCAAAATACCCAAGCCAGGCGAATGCTCAACTACTAAGCAAGCCGTATTTCGCATAAAGAAGCAACAATACTTGGCGAATCATGTCGTCGAAACAAAACAAGCAGAGAGTGAGTTAGAATGCGGTATGCATTGCGTTGCCCATGGATTATGTGCGTCCGTGAATTACAAAACTTCTGGAGTCGGTAAAGGTCTATGTGAGCTCAACCGTAAGACTCTTCAAGAGACATCTGATGCTGATGCTGATGGACGTATACATAACCCTGAGTTCAACCACCTTAATGTAAGAAAAAATCGACTATCAATTTAAATGCTATGCGGTATTGAGCGTGGTAGTCGGTGCAGGGGTCTTTCATAAAATTGTTGATAATTCAATTGTAATGCTTTAAGGTGGCTCGATACAGTTTTCAAAAATTCAAGCGTACAACATTTTTAAATTTTTGAACTCCGTATTTTTAGGTCTTATTCACCAGCTATCGGGGTTTTCATATATTTTGATGTTTCTACTTTCAAATTATGTTAGTTTTAGTAACATACATTTCGTTGCTATGACAACATACGCGTGTGAAATCCACTCTAAAATAGCTTAATGCCTCGTGTAGTTGGAAAAAAAGCAGCAGTGCGTATTCTTATTTCTTACATAGAGTAAGGAATGAATAGAGAGACAGGTCCTTTGATCTTTTTGGGGACCACCGACAGCGACTTCTGGTTGGCGGCGGCCATTAATCTGGCCAGATGATATGCAAATTGGTATTAGAAAATATATGGGGAATTGGCATTTTTTGCCTACTAAATCGCGTTTATTAGCGGAATTTTTTCATAATTCCATCTTTTGAACTGGGAAATACAACTGAGAAAGGTAAGAAAGTATTTTTAGCGTTTAATTTGTTAAGGAATTAAAACATATTTATCGGCCGATATTCGCTACTCGAAGGAGTGACAGGAGCGAGATAATGAGGGCACACGTTTATTTATTTATGAATAACGTTCAATAAGCTTCAAGAAAGACTTTTAATGTAACATACCTCTTTGGTATGACAGTACCAAGAGTATTAAGGCTCTAATATTTTACCCTTTCTAGCTAAATCTGCAAAGCGTAAGTGTAACCTAAAACTATAACATAAGCCACATAAATGTGAATGCCATTTTCTAGTAACTGCGTGCAGGACACGTCTGTTAGTTTAACATTTTGCAAACATCAAAATGACATTTGCAAAGACTGTTCTGAAATTGCATGTCCCCTACATGCATTGTGCAGTACAATTTTATCTAGCTTAGTGTTGTTAGGTAATACTTCTTTAATTATGTGATTTTTCTTGTTGGGGAAACTATACGTGATAGAAAACCCAGTAAGTTTAGTATATATATTTTATTTTAAATGTATATATTTTATTTTAAATTTATATTTTAAATGTTTAAATCATTGATGTGGAATTCCACCACTTGTAGGGAACAATTTATAATTTATACAGTCATAGTCATTCAAGTTTGGAAGACATATAATGCAATATCTGTGGTATTCCAGTAAGTCGCCTGCAAATACAGTAAAACAAACCCCATGTAAATATTGTATAAGTATTTATAAAACTTCACTATGCTGAGTACTGTATTATACTGTATGTATGCTCCCATCTATACCGTCCATATATTTTGCAAACTCTATATCATATATTACCAAATTGCTTTAATACTCTCGGTACGGTCATACCAAAGAGGTATGTTTACATTAAAAGTCTTTCTTGAAGTTTATTGAACGTTATTCATAAATAAATATACGTGTGCCCTCGTAGTCTCGCTCCTGTTACTCCTTCTTTACATAATTATAACAGGTGTTCTTTACTTATAATATGTAATTTGTCTGGTCGTTCATAAACAAGCAATTTGAGACTCCGTGATCAAAGGCCTATATATCGTCAGTCACGCAATGGCTGTCTTATTAAGCATCTGTACGCTTATTTTGATCTCAAAAATACCCAAGCCAGGCGAATGCTCAACTACTAAGCAAGCCGTATTTCGCATAAAGAAGCAACAATACTTGGCGAATCATGTCGTCGAAGGGAATTTTTCATTACAACTTTTAGCTGTTGTTAAAAATGGACACATTTTTTCACATTTTCAAGACTATACATTTTTAAGAGATTTTCAAGACTGTACATTTTTAAGAGATTTTCAAGACTGTACATTTTGAAGGCTTTACTCATTTTCAAAAGCGCATTCACGAGACATTATATTTTCAACACTCTACATTTTCTGCATGTACATTTTAATGACTTTTAATTTTGAAGACTTGATATTTTCATCACTCTACATTTGCAAGAGAGCTGCATGTACATTTTCTAGACTAAACATTTTATACGCATTTTGAAGACTCGTCATTTTTGAGACTAAATATTTTCAACCGCCTATCTGCATGGATATTAAGACAGTATAATATCAAATGCTTTACATGTTTCAAGACCGTACATTTTTCAACACTCTATAGGCCTAGATGCATGCATGTATTCCAGACCTTGCATTTTCCAATTTGTATTTTACATTTTTAAATCGCGGCTGGATACATTAAATTCATTACGACTGTAAACTTAATTTTTAAGGCTCTCCGATCTCAAAGCTCATTATTTTCAAAACTCTATACATTTTCAATAATAGACTCTATATAATATACGTTCTCCAGGCCCTACATTTTCTATATTCTACATCTTCTATGCTCTACTTTTTCAACAGGCCTACTTTACATTTTCAATTAGACTTTATAATGATTTTTAATAATAGTGTATAGACACTTATTTTCTTGACTTGACATTTTCATTTCGACTTTGCACTCCCGCACTCAGCGTTGCTATGTAAACATAGACCTTTGTTTATACACGGTTAATATAGAAAGCCACATATGTACATGTTTGAATTTCAAGTACAGAAAATTCACCCAGCTGATAATAATCCTACTAATGGTGCTCTGAGATACTCCATAAAAATTGGATAGGTGTTCTTCAGGAAATCCTTGCCTTAGTCCACACAAAGTAATAAATAGTGCTTCCTTTGGGTGTAGTATTCTTGGCCTGCCCTACTTGGTAGATACATCATGACTAGAAGAACCGTCATTACTGTTAGTAGTAGTAGTCGCAGAATGGCAGTAAACAATATTTTCCGCATGTTCTCCGATCCAGGATTACAACACTCGTAAAGAGCATCAAATATACCTTTACCCTTGGAAATCCAGTATAGAATTTGATGCTTTTGTCATCGTAGAGAACACTCTATTTTCGTTACTTGTGCACTTCTCTTTCAAGTCTTCGACTTTGATTTGAAGTGCGTTCGTTTCCTCATTTTATGGTTCTGCAATAGTTTTTACGACGACTCCACTAGTTGATGGACCAGCCCGGCGTGTTTTCATCACTATCAGAGTCTGTGTCTTGGACGTCACATCTCGATTTTCTAGGAGACAATCTCTTCTTAGGAGAAGCTGCTTTCCACTCAAGTATCGAAGTTACTGCCCCGTCACAAATAATACGACTACCAGCTAAAGAAGCTTCAAAATCCGTAGGTTTAAAGTGCCTTGAGCAAATACGAGTGTTGTGGTAAACTTTAAAATGTCGCCCTATGTTTGTTTAGGAAATTTGAAAAAAGAAATATTTCCCCCTCCTTCCACGTAAACCTTCATCTTACAATGAGGAACACAACAGTTTTTCGGCATTTGGAAGAGAAATACAGCCCGAACCCATGGCCTGTAATAGTTTCGCTCTTTGTAACTTAATACATATGATATGGCCATTTTGTCAGCGTTACTCATCGGGGTAAATATCTTGTGGTAAAAGCCAAGCAAGACGGCACGAATTTTCTGAAAAATCTCTCTCCTCGTAACATTATTTATAGTAATATTGCAAAATATGGCCCCCCCTTGTCCTCGAGTGGTCCTCGCGCGCGCCATTTTGGAATAAGGTGTATAACCCTATAAAACAAAAAGACAAAACATCAAACTTGTGATCAACGCGAGGTAATATTTTGATATTAGAAGTTTTCGGCACCTAATTAATGTATACACAAATCCATCAAAGTATATATATTTGGAGGTTTGTCATACAATGGTAAGCATTTTATTCCTTTCTTGCAAAATATGTTCCAAACTCGAAAAACACTCCGCCTGTTTATACTATGTGTGATGGTGTATCTGTCAAATATATGTCGGTCATTTCATACCTTGATTAAATCTCAAACAAAAATAAGGGTCCAAATCAGTGGTAATTTTATGTAATATTTTACGACAATATGCCATTGTGTGTGCCCGAACAACGTGGAAAAATGCATGAGCTCACGAGAAAGATAATATCAAACATATTTCCACTCACTATTTTTGTTTAAATAATGGATGCTATTCCCAAACAGACTGCATCCACGTACCAACTTGATGGGGACAGATGAAGTCATTAGCGAGTATATAATGAACGACGTTGCACCCCCCGATCATCGCTGCTTTGGGAACAAGGTTGTGGAGTGGGAATGTAGGTGCCGGAAATTAAATTTAATCCTTCGGGTATTGTATCCGAATACCGTTTGAAAATATGCAGAGGACCGCTGTGTGTGGGAAAGTAACGAAGGGTGTCGTTCGTAAATTTTCATGCAAATGTTTTTATACAGGACCCGACAACCTTCAAGTGTCCTGATTCTCGATGCTTTGGTGGAAGATGTGTTGGTGGATGTGGAAAGAAAACTTCATTAAATGAATGTTCTCCAATTTATGGGGGGAAATATTGCAATGAATCTTGTAAGTATACGATAAAATATCCCAAATACATACAGCGAAAGGCCACGACGAACTAAACGCAATGTTAAGTTTCCACAAAATATGTGAAGTTTGTATAACTGCTAAAGAAAATCGAATAACATACACAATCTTTGACAAGACTAAATTATCGGAGTTATTGTAATAATTATAGGTTAAGTGCGCATTTATTTTTTTTCCTTGGGCAAAGATACAGTGTCTGTTTTTTCCACTCGGTCCATATTATATTCACGTTTTATGGAATTAATAAGCGATTTATAATAACACTATCAGGACATACTGAATTGTCTTGTTAGAGTAAGTTCGAATGTATTGTCAATGGCAAGTCCAAGTATCCCCTTTACCAATATTTAATATGGTATAAAAAATTGAGAGGAGTTATAAACCAATCGTTGGTCACTTGATTCGAACGCTCAAAATTTCACTGCAGCGTATACATTATTTTCAATCGTGCAACGATTAACCTGAGATTATAAAATGTTATTTCTTCTCCTAATTTATCTTGTTACCGAGACCCGTCTTTTAGGCACATGAATATACCCTAACCAGGCCTTTGAGCAGCTTGATACTCTAAGCCAGTAGAACAGAAAAAAATAGAAATATATCATTTTGCCATTATAGGCCTACATTTGATTGAACTCTTTTAACATGCAATTATATGCATGTTTTAACAATAGAATAATCGTAGTTTTTTCATGGTCATGTATCATCAAGAATGCGAAATATATCTGAATCTTATAAAACATCAAATTATACCCTTGTTAACGGCGCGTACCATCCGTTTCAGACGAAGGCCTTGCCGTGGGTACTAATTTCGTGTGTGCAACATCTATAGTAGATGTGCAACATCTATAGTAGGTCCCATAGTTAAGTTGTCTAAGTCCCACTTATCTCCCATATGTAATTGATTAATTATGTCTATTTACACAAAGAGAATAATAATATAACATAAGATGGGCTAGAAACATTTAAGAAACCTTTTTAACTTTAACCTTTTAAACCTTTTTCATCATATTAATAACGTCTGAAAAAAACGAAAATATTGTCAATATATATGGCACATATTGTTTACATGTTGGAAAAATCATTAATAATTTAAATTTTTGAGTAAGAGAAAGCTGACTTAAAGAAATGTATTAAATATTTATTATTTAGAAATCGCTTTTCGATTTTGTCTCAAATAAATTGTAGGGATAACATGAATATTTTAATAGCGGCACAAATTATTTAAAACATCGATTCTTTTTAATTGCTATACACACGGTATATTTTCTGTAATTCGTTTGTTCAAGATTTTTATGTAACTTATTTGAGTCTGAAGAATTGTGGCACTGTATTTTATTGTTTGCTATAAAATATATTTTGAAAATATCAGGAAAATCTGTTTCAAACAAATTGCAGCGAAACATGAATAAACTAACCAGGTGGTCATTTATAATAATTAGTCTATATTTTAAATTCCTAGAGAAAAAAAAGCTTTTAAGTATGGTATAAACAGAACTTAAAGTCATTAATCTAACCTTTTTCTTTTGTATATTCAATAAAAGTGTATAGTCTGGGTGGTCATCCCACTGAAACAAAATATTTCGGTTTCTCACGAGTGGAATAAGCGCGCGCAAAGAAAAAGCAAAACGCTAAAGGTGGTACTTTACATTGAACTTCAGCTGACAGAATGCGTCAGGACGTTTCCATGTTGTATATTTCTTATTTCGGCCTGTAGTTGAAAGCTTTAATCTTTATATAACTTGTTTTTACCATTCTTGTGTAA
This sequence comes from Trachythela sp. YZ-2020, assembly GCA_016169945.1. Lineage (NCBI taxonomy): Eukaryota > Metazoa > Cnidaria > Anthozoa > Malacalcyonacea > Clavulariidae > Trachythela > Trachythela sp. YZ-2020. The sequence continues at coordinate 2,924,257 of JADLSH010000377.1, read as the reverse complement.
AAATGCATCATAGCTATCATGCACTGATCGGGCTACAATTGTTTGGGTTAGCAATTTGATAATTATAACTATTTAATATGCAGACAATATTTGGCAAGTATAGGTATTTAGGTTAGTAAAGACGAAGAGTTCTTACGTGCTTGTATTTCAGATAAATTATTATTATTATGTTTTCGACGATGCTCTCATTTCGTTTATTCTTCCTTCTCGTGTTTTCAGGCTGTTTTTCAAAGCCAGTGTGTTGTGTCGACAAATTATTGAGAATTTATACCACATATTGAATTTTTTTCCAATATTTCTGATTTAAGGTGCTGATGCCTTACGTTTTCGCGGTTACAATATCGTGCAATATGGAATCTTCACGGGACCGTTGACTAACCTGACTTCCATTACTGCATGTTTTTGGATGAATGCAACTAATTATTGGCGTGGCGTAATCTTATCGTATGCCTACACCATCAACAATGAAAGTTTTCCCAACGGATTACTTATTCTAGTGCGATTGACGGAACTGGAAATCTATATACACCCATATGATGTTGTAAATGCTCCTCCGGTCATAAGGTACTATGTTTTCGTCCACGTTTATGGAAACTTGGACACTTTAATTTACGACGAGTGGATGCATCTTTAGTTTAATGACGCAACCATCCGTTATGTTTAATAGTAAATTAAACAGTATAATTTCGGTAGTAAATAATGGCTTTCTAGTGTTTTGATTGGTTGGCTGAACAGTAAATCTGAGGCATTATTTACTAGAAATACATGCATACAGTAATCCCTCGTCCATTTGAACCATAGTTAAGTTTGAACCAAGTACTGAGTCGACGAATGTAACCATGGTAACACGAAACATTGTATATTTTTTATTTATTTTTTATTTGTAGAAAATCTTATTTTGTTTTTAACTATAAAATTATCAATTGTCCAACTATATAAAGTGGGTATGCTATTGTGTACTCTTTTAGCTTTGTTTTACTGTAACATTCAACTTGAGACGTTCACAAAACGTTTCGAAATTTTCAAAAAACTTCAACTGCCTTTCGAGGAGTATTTTTATACTTCGCACTTGATTTTTTATTATTTTTATTTTTCTATAACATATTTGAATCAATACTAAAATACTCTTAAAGATCATTAGATCAATCAATGTTGTATTGACCACACAGAATGATCTACACATTTTCAAATTCACAAACTATACTGCATGCTATGTTAAAAAATCGGCAAAGCAAGCATGGAAAATAGACACTTGCCTGTTTAAAACGCTCCTTTTTCGGTCTTTCGACTGTTTCTCCTCTTGTTAATTTGTTCTCTAAATAATTTTCATTTATCTTGTTTTGGAGACATAGAGACTTACTTATAAAATGAGTACAAAACTAATTTTGAAAAAAGTTTGCAAAATGGAAGTCTTCTCTCGGCTTGAACTTGCGCATGCGCATAACTTACGAAAAGGTCCAGTCCAGTCCATGACAAAAAAAAATGGCGGACGACTTTGCATTCCACAATTTTTCACATACCCGGGGGTAAATCTCCGAGCGGAATTAGTACCCTCGCACGGCGCTTCGCGCCTGCTCGGGGACTAGCCGGAGTAGTAAATAATGCCTTTCTTTCAAAATGACTACTCAAAAGTCGTTTTGTAGTGACTTATCTCCTCTCTCCACGAATTAGAAAAATAAGGCATAATGCATCTCCACAAAACACAAAATTAGCAACAAAACATGAGATTAAGCTTTTTAAAGGTAAGAAGTGTTTTTTTTTTGCAATTAATTTATTAACTATTTGTTTGACAAATTTAAAACTCACAAGTGACAAGTAAGGAGCGGCAAATTGCAATTGCTAATGACATTCATTGACATTTAACATAAACACGACAACAATTAACTTTTCCTCGTTTTAAATTGTTTGATTTATATCTGCATAATCTTTCGAGTAAATTTTAACCATTATCTGCGCCATTCGGCCATATACTTTGTTGTTTCCTGATTATTTTAAAAGGAAGTAAATTATATTCATGACGGAAGCGCATGTTGTTGTATTTAACTTGATGCACATTTTCCCACTGAAATTATACTTAAACAATTATTTACCTCAATCTCAATGATTATATGTGAATATCCACCTCGACCTCGTCTTGGTGAATATTCTCCGATATTCACCTCGACTTCAGTAAATAATTGTTAATTATTGTATTGAAATCTAAGACAAATTATTTGTTCACCTTTACAGTCACAGCAAATATGACTTCTCCATGTACAGATAATTATTATAACACAATGTTAAACAAATCTTTTATTACCTATATGGATGAATCCAATATCTATTATTCTCTTTGTAGCACTGGATCGGTTTTGGATAACACTGATAAATTTCAGCATGTATGTGTTACATGGCAGTCTTCTGATGGACAGTTCGTCGTTTACGTGAATGGATCGAAAGTGTATGAAATCAAAACTATGGCTGGAAAAAGTCTGCCAGGTGGGGGGAAATGGGTAATTGGCCAAGATCAAGATTCAGTAGGAGGAGGTTTCGAATCATCATCGGCGTTCGGTGGTGAACTGACTGAAGTCCACATCTGGAAAAAAATCATTTCTTCTGCTGAGATTGAGAGTCTCGCCTCCTCTTGTGTTGAAAATTTGAAAGGCAACTATGTGGCGTTCAGTGATTTTGTTATCGAAGGAAATGTTGAAAGATTCCAACCACCTTGTTGCAAATGAACCCTGACAATTAATTACTTTTCACACTTCACTCAAGAAGTTTTTAGCACAGAAAATAGATAACTTGATAGATAATTTCTAGTTAACGTTATACCTTTAACTGAATGGCATCAAAATCAGGTGTCAAACAGCTTCATGTGCAAAGTTTGTATGTTAACTTTTGACGGAGGGCTGCGAGTCAGAGTATGAATAAATGAATAAACGAATGAATGAATGAGAGAACGAACGAACGAAGTAAACGAATGAAAAATTGAATGAATGAAAAACTTTATTTCACATGATAAGTAATGCAGCAGAGCTGGGGGGGGGGGAATTTCAGATAATTACAAATACATAATACAATACGTATATATATATATATATATACGGTAGATATATATGTATCGAAAATTCAAAATTAAACAGACTTCTTCTCTTGCATATTTGATTGCGTCTGTGCTAAACGGTTCCATGTCTTAATAAGCACTTTAATGTATACATCCTAAATAACCTCAATGCTATATTGGTATTCTACTCGGCAACGATCCAGAAAACTTGTTTTGTTGCTGCATGGTTGATATATTTCTGAATTTCACAATTTTTAGGTGCATAATATCAGACCGTGGTAATTATGGTAATTTAGAGTATGAACATAATTATATTTTGCTGCAGGATTCATGCTACGGATGCGATATTAAACTCTCAAGTTTAGGTGGTAATCTCCAATGGGGTATTAGTGTTTACTCAATATAAAGCATTACCGTAGGTCGATACAATCATTGCAGAGTATTCAGTGATTTCACAAAATAACGGATTTTCAAACGTCATGGCAGACGATAACTAAAATATGGTTGAAACGTTTATTTGAATTAAAGATGAAATGATAAATTTTTGAGTTGCAGTTGACGTTGTTGGCATTTCATAAAAATACTCTAGGTACGGTAATTAGAAAATGTTCCCCTATGTAGCCGTGGTGTGCAACTGGTCATGGTTTAAATTTAAGACAAGCAATGTGACCATGTGCAAGGTAATTCGTTAAAAACTGAGGAAAAATCTATTGAGGGCTTTTACTAGTAATAACATTTTGGTAGAAATAGTGGAATGCTATAAACAGCTAAAGTAGAATGATTCATCGCATCTGGATGATTGTTTATGACTCCGTTTGGAATACCAACAGAGTCTCCAACTTCCTTTTATTATTTTTTGTGTAGATAAACTGGTCGCCAAATATTTTTACGATTTAGATTCACATAACAATATTTTAGACATATTTTAGCAATTGGCAAAAAGTCGTAGTTTTGTAAATATATATTTAGAATCAGAGAAGGCGTCTAAAAATCTATTATGAATGATATCGTTTTAGTTTCCAACATCGTTCAAAAGGTCGGAATGCAAGGTATAATGTATTTTATAAAAATTAATAAAATTTGTATTCGGTCGTTACTCTAGTTTAAGTAAGTTTACACAATTCCTGCTCGAATTACATTCACGACTGAAATTTTTGACGAAATGTCCCTCACTTCCCATTACAGTACGTTGCTTTAGATTCTTGCGATCGATCTTTGCACCATTATACTGCTTCATTTACTTTCAGACTTTAATAATAATAATAATAAAGTAATTTATATAGCGTACAACCTACAAGTTTTCCTAAGCGAAAAGGTGTTTAGTTATTGATTCACTTTTCCCAAGATGGGAAGGAATTTCGTTTCATAGTCTTGGTCTAGCAACATAAAAAGATATATCTCCATACGTTTTTAGTCAGGGGTTGTGAATTTGGAGCAGTTCTGTATTTGTTGATCGGAGTGTACGTTGCTAGGTGTGATAATGCAAGAGTTACATTAATTATAAGTACACACGTTTTTTCGTTATTGTAAATATGGTTGGGAGCCTTTAAAAGGGCGCCGTAGTGTGTTTAGAATGGAAGGACCTAAAGAGATATGGCAGTAAAAGATTAGTTTGTCTTATTTAAAATAACTTTTAAAATTTGATACATATATATCTCCCTTCGTAGCTGTTCGTTTCTGTCTTAGCTGCTGAGATCGACATTTTGACAGAAAGTATCATAATCAGCAAACTGTCATTATTGTGGATATGCATGTTACATCACAAGCAGGGTCACGCAAGTATTTTACCCAGAAAGCCAATGGACGGTGTGCGCCCAAAATCATACTTCGGTAACTAGAAATACATGCATGCAGAAACGCCTCGCCCATTAGAACCCAAGCAATATATACTCCCCATAAGTTATTGTAACATGAAGTACTGAGATGATCACTGTAACCATGGTAACACGCAACCGGCCATATATTTCTTTTATTTTTTGTACAAAATGGCAAAATAGTGATAAGGTTTGTACTTTTAACTGTAAAATTATCAATTGCCCAACTATATAAAGTAGCTATGTTATTACGTACTCGTTTAGCTTTGATTTACTCTAAAATTCAATCTTAAACGTCTCACAAAACTTTCGAAATTGTCATAAAACTTTAACTGTTTTTTGAACAGTATTTTTATACTATGTCGTTTCTTATTCTATATAACGTATTTGAATTAATACTAAAACAATTTTTAAGATTAGTCAATGTTGTTATTGACCACAGGATGAACTACGCATTTTCAAAACCACAAACTGTAGTGCATGGACTGCATGCCAATTGACGGCAAAACTGCAAAAGTAAGTATGCAAAATAAACACTTACCTGTTTATCTTGTTTTGGAGACTTAATATTTGTCTGAATTAATATCTCCCGACTTCAAAAAAGTTATCAATGCCAAAAATAAAATGCGAAGATGGCAGTTATTTTTCTGACGTATCATATAAATTAAGAAAATCGTTGTCTTAGCCAATCATGATGTTGCTAGTTACCAGTTTTCTCTCGGTTTTAACTTGCGCATGCGCATAAATTACAAAAAGGTCGTGTCCCGTCCATGACAAAAAAAAATGGCGGACGACTTTGAATTCCACAATGTTTTCACATACCCGTGCGTAAATATCCGAGCGGAATTAGTACCCTCGGACTATATATCATATAACAGATTGTCTGGCAACATTCTAAATATCTAATAATTGTAACTTGGTTACCGATGATAACTTTATATCGCTAACCCTGCTTGTGACGTCAGTATATCCATCGTTAATTTCATCAATGATAGCCATTGCGGAGGGGGAGACGGAGCATTCTCTCAGGCTATCCAACGGAAATATATTGTTCCACATTTATGAAACTTTATGAGTCGGACAGTGTCGAGAATCGGACAAAAGTATTCGAGAATCAGGATTCATGTCGAGAATCAGAATTCATGTCGAGAATCGGCCAAAGGTGTTCGAGAATCAGAATTCATGTCGAGAATCATAATTCATGTCGAGAATCGGACAAAAGTATTCGAGAATCAGGATTCATGTCGACAATCAGAATTCATGTCGAAAATCGGATAAAAGTGTTCGATAATTTACAGCTATTCGAGATTTTACAGCTATTCGAGATTTAACGACTATTCGAGATTTTACAGCTATTCGAGATTTTACTACTATTCCAAATTTTACAAATAAGTTAAAATTTTACAACTGTATATGTTAGACGGCCGGCCAAGTCATCATATCTTGCAACTTGATGGCAATTTTATGTTAGAAGCTAGTAACAATCATATCCATACTCAGGTAGATGTCAGGCTGGGTAGATTATGGAATAAGGTTTGAGGTGTTACCAAGTCGAAATCTTAAATTTTGAGAGGAAAAATATGATATTTCTAAGCATCCTTCCGGCGAAGTCGCGGTAGGTTAATAGAGTTCACTGAGTTTAACTTCAAACGATTACCGACAATTCTGCTCATATGAGACAGACTTCCTCGCTCTGATTGGCTATCGGCATCGGTTCCTAAATTGGTCAGCAACTAAGCGAACGTCGAAAAGTCTTGACGCTTCCGGTTTTTGCAACACGCGAGGTAAACAATATTTGTCCGCGTTGTCCGTAATATTTGTGGTGCACTGAGTGGACGGCTTAACATTAATGATAGAGTTTTCGAGCGTCAACATAACAGGCTGTTCGTCTACTCTATTAAATAAATTTCTTTGGCAAAGTTTAGACAGTTCGGAAAACTAACCCGACCGGATATTCTTCACATATGATGCCAGTACGTCGTGAAAAGACTGTCCATATTATGGAAGACGGTTGGTAGCAGGAAGACTCGGTAGGGAGGAATGCTGCGCTTCGGGCTGGAACCTTTGGAACATTGGCGTCGAGATTGGTGTGGTGTTGTTTATCGACGAAGGCTCAGTGCTTAATTGTTGTGGCTCATTCTTTGGTACTGGCAAGGGCGCACTTACCATGGCTTGTACTGCATCACGAGCGGCGTTTGTGGCGATAACGTTCACCGATTGTTCAACCGTCCTCGCGACGATCGATTGGATTTGGGCCAACTGAGCGTCGTTTGGCAAAGGGCTTTCTCATGTACATTAAAGCATGTTGTTGCAGTCTCGCGATCAATGTGTTTCAACGGCCGTGGTCAGACAGTCCTTTGTCTAAGCATTGTTGTCGAAGCTCGTTCGCCGATGGCTGAATTCCATTATATGCGCGTTGTCGTGTAGCGCCGGGTTGGCGTCGAACAGGAGGCATAGCCCCGCAGAAGTATTTCCAGGAGTTGCGATATATGATAATTTCCATGTCCAAAGATTGCGGTTTATTATAATTTAAATCAAACTTTTTCGCCTCAAAAGGTCCTTCGCTTTGGCTTGCAACTGAGACAATGAGTCTTGTGACCGAAGCAGGAAGAATATACAGACAAAACTTTAATATACTCGAAATGCGAGGTTCCGCGAGAACGAAAGTGTCGTAGGAACCACGGTAGGGGACACAGAGAGCACGTGCCCAACCCCCCAGGTTTTCTTCAGAGTGCCTTTTCTCGAGCTAAAACAATGAATAAAGTGCCCTTTTCTAATAGAAGAGGTGCCCTCAAGACGAAGTGCCCTCAAAGTTAAAGTTGCTTCCGACGCCTATGACGAAAGTTAATGGATTGTGGACCCCATCCATTAATTTGTTTCCTTTTGATATCATATTTCTTCGATCTGTTGCAAACAATCTATAGTTCAAAAGTTTTACAGAAAATTAAAGATTAGAAATTTATTCATTTTTTTATCATACAAATGTTGGTAAATTGTTAGAACGTTGAGTACCGACACATTAATGAACGTTTGAGAAAATTTTAGCCCAAAGTTGGAATACATATGAGGTCAAAATGGATATAGTTGAATTTTTTTTTAGCTAAATCAAATGCAAACCGTAAAAAATATGAGTTCACATAGTGGGAACTTGGAGATACTAGCCTTAAATGGCGTGCTAATTACCTAGGCTGGTCATTAAAGACATGCACCATACATTACAGGTACAGAGTTCTTCTTAAAACAGTTAAACGCCAAAGTTTTCAAAAACAGTAAAATACCATTACTTACTACAAATTGCCACATATAAGCGTACAACACTATTTGTACGGAACTGTGAACATTTTACTATATATGACTCCAAAATGTAACATTTTATGTAAAGTTACCCCTACCTCACGTATCAAAAACAACATAAATGAGAAGTGGTGAAGGTGCGGGCTTCCGTCTCTGAATACTACAGGGTGTATGGAAAGAGATAATCCAATTTTAGCATGTTACATGCGTTTATTATTTAGTTTATATATGATTACTATTTTTCTTAGCAATAAAGATCATTATTTTTTCTCTATGAAAATAAACCAATCTTATTGGCTAGCGAGCGTTTCAGAGCGGTCCGGATTTTTGCATCCGGCCCGCTCTGACACTCATCCGGCCCGCTCTGACACTCATCCGGCCCGCTCTGACACTCATCCGGCCCGCTCTGACACTCATCCGGCCCGCTCTGACACTCATCCGGCCCGCGACAACACACATTTGTGAAACAATTTTAGATTAAAAAATCTACGCAAAAAGTTCAAAAAGCTATAGCCTAAATAACGATAGTTGGCGTACAAAAATGAATAGCATAAGTCTAAAGGCTTCATACTAAGCACGATGCGCCGAGAAAACTAATACATTTGTTTTAAATGCTCATGTATTTCAGTATTTGGCCACATTAAAGCTAAAAAAATACAGTTTAAACAGATATCGTAGAAGAAAAAACTTTTCTCCATACAAAAAACTAAAAAACATGGACCAACTGTAGTGAAAACATGATTTTTCTGCCCATTTGTTAAAGTACTTTTCGTGTACATATTGTAAGCCTTGGCAAACAAAGTTGAGACTATATGTTTTTTATCGTGAAACGACCAGAAAAAAATTACAGCATACCATGTTAATTGTCCAGTTTTATTAGAAAGCGTTGATCGAAGTCAAAACACGTGCATTCACTGCATGATTCACTTTATGAGTTTTTTTATGGTCAAAGCAAGTAAACACGAAGACATCCTTGTCGAAGCAACACTGAACACCATAAAACCAGGCCAAAACTTTTCATTCCTATCCTTTTCTGCTGCCTTTTTTAAAAAAAATATCGTGCACATTTTTACAGAAACTACGTTTTTCTTGTGAGTTTCTTGCCAGTTTTCTTGAGTTTTCGTCTTCGTGTTTTCTTTCAACGCCTCGCTTTGATTTCACAATTGCACTGATCTCAAATTATTTCGCTACACTGGAATTTTCAATTTTAATAAATTATTAAATTTTACATAAATTTTCTGTGCTCGGGCCGTTTTCAAGACCTCGGGCACAGTTTTCTCATCCGGACCTCGCAACAGGTAAATAACATAGTATTTTAGTTGTCAAATGATACCATTTTTGTATCATTACGATCATGATGCGATTATACAATTACTTTATGGTTTCCGTGTTTGGATGGTCTGATCCAAACACGCGGGAATGTTGCGAGAGTTAAGAAAAGCGGGCGAAATCTCGAGCCGAAAGCGAGTGATCTTGCTAGCTTTTCTTAACTCGAGCAACATTTCCGCGTGTTTGGATCAGGCCATCCAAACGTTGCAAGTATTACAACTGAAATAGTGTATAAAAGGGATAGTCAACTTTGGCATGTTACCATGCCAAATACGATCCGATTTCGAATCGATCAAAATCGCATTTTCCCACCATTGGGAATTAAGAGCAAGCCTATTGTTTGAGTATTGAAGTTTTTCGGATCCAAATTTAAGAATAGAGAGTCTTCGTGGTTAAAACATTGAAAGGAAGTGGAAGTTTGCAAGGAACTTGCAATGCCTATATGTTTCCCACATATATAAGCAACTTTTATTTGAGCAACGGCACGGGCGCCATAAATGGCGGGAAAGAGAGACTTGGCAGTTAAAGACTTGGCCGTCATTGATACGAGAAACGTAAATTTATATACTTAATTTTTATACGCATGATTACATCCAAAATTTGGATTACCCTTCAAAGTACTCCCAGTTCACGTTTTATCAAATCTAAAATGGTCGGCCGACGCTCTCGCATTTTAAGTTGGATTCTAAATTGCATTTTAATAAGAGCTCTTATTGTCGTGCTGGAAATATTACATAAATTGTTCGCCATCCATATCAAGAATGAAGCTTCTAAATTAGTGAATTGCAGTACGCAGGGTAACGCAGCAGGCAGTCAAGTCTTGTCTCATACCAGAGAAAATAGCAAATCATAAAGTTTTCGGCTTAATACTTACATTTCGATACATGCATTTTGTTTCAATTTTTATAAATTTTAATTCCAAAACCAAAGGACAATTTTTAAGGTTAAAAAGATGCGCACGTGAGTGATTTGTGTGAGTAGTAATATAGGTACCGATCGAGCATTATTTTTAGGGGGGAGCAGGGGAGAGCAAGGGTGGAGTACATCATTAAAAATTCAAACATCATTAACATATGGTACATTAACATACAGGGGGGAGCAGCGTCACTAACAGGGGAGAGCACATAATTAACATAGCGTCATTAACAGGGGGGAGAAAGGGGGGAGAACATCATTAAACATTCACTAACATAAACATTAAATTATGTATGACGTCACGGAACAAGGCCAGGCAAGTTTGGGCAAAACAGTCATTAAGCTGAGCTCAGGATTTTCGTCACAAAAAGAGTTAATCCTGACGCTTTTTATCACAATAGCTAGACGTTTCTATATATTTGCCAAGCTTTGTGTTCCAAACACAGTCCGTTTCGACAACGAGTAAATAATATATTCTCGTATCTAATATCACCTTATACGAAACGGCTTAGATAACTAATATAGCGACGCTAACCTAGTAAAGTATTATTACCTTATGCGAAATAATAACAAGCAGAGATATAGCTTTCTAAAACGAGAAGATCTTAAAGTTTAATCGGCATTGCTAAGGTCTTATAGAGCAATACAAATATATGATTGCCAAGCGATTGTATAAACATAGTTCTTACAGGGATTTAAACCTAACAAAGTTTCAAGCGTTTTAGATGTAGCAGAGTGGGAAAAGCAGTAATTTTTAAGCGATACAAATAATACAAACATTGTATATAAACATTTAGCGTTTATTAGGTAATTACGGGCAATTAAGATTTTCTAGCTTAAAAATTTGAATAAATTTAGAATATATTATTATAGGACGGGGAAATATTGTACAATGTACATACAACACACACAGAATTAATTCTTAAAACACATTTATTGATAATAATTTCTTTTACAGCGTTCGTAAGGTCTGCTCCTAAGAGCATATCGTTTAGGTGTCTTTTGTATCTTTAAAGAGTTCTCATATTTTTTGTCTGTCTTCGGGGGATAATCTTGCAATTGCTAAATCTTAAGGTCTCCAATCTGAAATCTACCCAATATTAAATATATTGTTAACAAAGTAAATAAGGTCTGCTCTGGGTCTGCTTCTAAGAACGTATTAATCTTAAAACCAAATCCTAAGAGTGAATCATTGAATCCTAAAATTGAATAATTGAATATCGAGCGATGTTAGCTTCATATCGAGCGAGCCATCTTCCATATAGAGCGAGCTTAGCTTCGAGCCGAGCTCTAAGACGTAAGGATAGGCCCGACAGGAGCTCTAACATATAAGTATAGGTCCGAGCCAAGCTTACTATATATCTCCGAGCCTAGTATATATACCAAATCGAGCGAGCTTAGCTCCAAATCGAGCGAGCTTAGCTCCAAATCGAGCGAGCGTATCTACAAATCGAGCGATTATAGTCATAGTTATAGACTAGGCGGGTATACTTGTTAACTAATCCAATTTCTATGACTTATGACTTATGACTTATGACTAATGACTAATGACTTGTGACTTGTGACTTGTGACTTATGACATATGACTTATGACTTATGACTTATGACTTATCACTTATGGCTTATGACTTATGACTTATGACTAATGACTTATGACTGATGACTAATGACTAATGACTAAAGACTAATGACTAATGACTAATGACTATGACTATAGTCATAGACTATAGTCCATGACTATGTACTATAGTCATATATGACTATAGTCATTAGTCATTAGTCATTAGTCATCAGTCATAAATCATCAGTTATAAGTCATAATTCATAAGTCATAAGTCATAAGTCATAAGCCATTTGTCATAAGTCATGAGTCATAAGTCATAAGTCATTAGTCATTAGTCATTAGTCATAAGTCATAAGTCATAAGTCATTAGTCATAAGTCATAAGTCATTAGTCATATGTCATAAGTCATAAGTCATAAGTCATAAGTCATTAGTCATTAGTCATTAGTCATTAGTCTTAAGTCATAAGTCATAAGTCATTGGTCATTAGTCATTAGTCATTAGTCATTAGTCATTAGTCACTAGTCATTAGTCATTAGTCGTAAGTCATAAGTCATAAGTCATAAGTCATAAGTCATAAGTCATAAGTCATTAGTCATAAGTCATTAGTCATTAGTCATTAGTCATTAGTCATTAGTCATTAGTCATTAGTCATTAGTCATTAGTCATTAGTCATTAGTCATTAGTCATTAGTCATTAGTCATTAGTCATTAGTCATTAGTCATTAGTCATAAGTCATAAGTCCTTGTGAATCAAACAACGCATATACGTGGACATTTGCTGGATTTGGTCTTGGTTAGATCGGATATTGATGATTCATTTCTTAGCGATCTACGCGTTTATGATCAGGAAATATCTGATCATTCGGCAATTAGCTTCTGTTTGGATATGGCTAGACCATCGTGTCAGAGAAAGAAAATTACTTACCGCAAACTTAAAGGTATTAATTTTAATACTTTTAATACAGACATTCATGAATCAAATCTCATGAGTGACACGAATGACATATTGTCTATATGTAATCAGTATGAAAAAGTCTTACACTGTCTTCTGGAAAAGCATGCACCCATAAAGCAAAGTATAATTACTATCCGTCTTAAAGCACCTTGGTATAATTCTAGTATTGCAGAAGAAAAAAGGCTTCGTCGACAACTTGAAAGAAAATGGCGTTCGTTTAAAATACTGAGTAATAGGACAGCTTATGTTAACCAATGTAAAGTTGTTAACAAACTGATTTATGAATCAAAGCAAGTATATTACAACAACTTGATAACGGAACATTCCACTAATCCCAAATTGTTATTCAAAACAGTAAATAGGTTGCTTCAGAAAAATGACGTTGATCTAAGATATCCAAAAGCTTTGAATGATCAAAGTCTGGCAAATTCTTTTGCTGACTATTTTACTGCAAAAATTGAGAAAAATTCAAGTTGAAATATGTCATGCAAGAGATACTCTTGATCCACCTTGTGCTGTTGACGAGAAGCCTCTGTCCTCATTTTATTCATTTAAACAACTAACTGACTCGGATGTTAGGGAACTCCTGAACAATTCTAAGATGAAATCCTGCCCACTTGACCCAATTCCGGCGACAGTGCTGAAGGAATGTTATGAAATCTTACTTCCTGTATATACTAGGATAATAAATCTTTCATTGGAAAATGCAACAATGCCGGAGCTCTTGAAGGTTGCAATGTTGAATCCATTACTTAAGAAGATCAATGCTGATTATGAAACGTTTTCTAACTTTCGGCCTGTTTCCAATCTCAAATTTTTGTCGAAGCTAATTGAAAAAGCAGTGTTCGTTCAACTTAATGAGTATCTCACCCAAAACTATTTGCATGAAGTTTTCCAATCGGCCTATAAGGCATTTCATAGTACAGAGACAGCCCTACTACGAGTGTAGAATGATATTTTGCAGTCATTGGACAGGAGAGAGCCGGTTATCTTGGTTTTTCTTGATTTATCGGCTGCATTCGACACCATAAGTCATGACATTTTACTGTCTAGATTAGAAAATCGTTTTGGAATCACTGGGAGTGTTCTTCTTTGGTTTAGATCATATTTATCATCTCGTAGTCAATTTGTAAATATCAATGGAACGTTTTCCTCTACTCGTGATTTGAAGACCGGTGTTCCACAGGGCTCAGTCCTTGGACCAGTTCTCTATTTGTTGTATACAGCCCCCATAGCAGATATTATTAAACGTCATCATCTTAAATATCATATATTTGCTGACGATACTCAACTATATGTGTCTTTTGAAGCTGATAGTCATTCTGATTCTGCGAAGACACGTATTGAGAACTGCATAGCTGATATACGCCAATGGATGCTCTTTAATGGTTTAAAACTGAATGAAGATAAAACACTCTCGGTTGTGGTGCACTTTAAGTTTCGTCCTCGCCCCTTACTTGACCGAATCAAAGTTGGAGATGAATTGATTCCCTATGTTGTCACTGCTACTAGTCTTGGTGTCGTGCTAGATGAAACGTTCTCTTTCGATGAGCATATCAAGCAAGTCTGTAAATCATCGTTGTTTCATTTGCGGAATGTCTCTAGAATCCGAAAATACTTGACGAAAGACTCAGCTGAGATTATAATCCATGCCCTAATAACAGTAAAGCTGGATTACTGTAATTCCCTTCTGTATGGTCTTCCTAAACGACTAATCTCCAAGTTACAATCAGTTCAAAACACAGCTGCTCGAGTTGTTAAAATGTCGCGTAAATACGATCACATTACACCAGTCCTGATGCAACTACACTGGCTCCCTATACATTATCGTATCGTCTTTAAAATCCTCCTCATTGTTTATAAAGTGTTGAATGGATTCTGTCCACCTTATTTGACTTGCTGTTTGGAATACAGAAAATCCAGTCGATCACTGCGTTCTGTTTCAAATGAACTTTTACTCGTGCCACCTTCCAACTACAAAACTTATGGTGACAGATTATTTTCTGTTTGTGCACCAAAACTGTTGAATAGACTGCCCTATGATTTACGAAAGTAATCTACTGTATCATCCTTTAAAAAGGGTTTAAAAACACATTTTTTTAAAATTTTTGTAGATAATAATAAGAGTTTATATTATTCTCCGGATGGACATTAGTTTTTAGTTGTGTATTACATTGTCAAGTACATTTGTTAATATTTTATAACCTTGTAAATAGTTGTAGGTAATTGTGAACATATTTAGCATCTTAGCTTGTTACACTTGTAGAGCGCCTTGGACTTTTTAGGATATGTGCGCTATATAAATAGAAATTATTATTATTATAAGTCATAAGTCATAAGTCATAAGTCATAAGTCATAAGTCATAAGTCATAAGTCATAGGTCATAAGTCATAAGTCATAAGTCATAAGTCATTAGTCATTAGTCATTAGTCATTAGTCATTAGTCATTAGTCATTAGTCATTAGTCGTAAGTCATAAGTCATATGTCATAAGTCATAAGTCATAAGTCATTAGTCATTAGTCATTAGTCATAAGTCATTAGTCGTTAATCATTAGTCATTAGTCATTAGTCTTAAGTCATAAGTCATAAGTCATAAGTCATAAGTCATAAGTCATAAGTCATAAGTCATAAGTCATAAGTCATAAGTCATAAGTCATAAGTCATAAGTCATAAGTCATAAGTCATTAGTCATTAGTCATTAATCATTAGTCATTAGTCTTAAGTCATTAGTCTTAAGTCATAAGTCATAAGTCATAAGTCATAAGTCATAAGTCATAAGTCATAAGTCATTAGTCATTAGTCATTAGTCATTATTCATTAGTCATTAGTCATTAGTCATTAGTCTTAAGTCATAAGTCATAAGTCATAAGTCATACGTCATAAGTCATAACTCATAAGTCATAAGTCATAAGTCATAAGTCATTAGTCATAAGTCATTAGTCATTAGTCATTAGTCATTAGTCATTAGTCATTAGTCATAAGTCATAAGTCATTAGTCATTAGTCATTAGTCATTAGTCATAAGTCATAAGTCATTAGTCATTAGTCATTAGTCATAAGTCATTAGTCATTAGTCATTAGTCATTAGTCATTAGTCATTAGTCATAAGTCATAAGTCATTAGTCATAAGTCATTAGTCATTAGTCATTAGTCATCAGTCATTAGTCTTTAGTCATAAGTCATAAGTCATAAGTCATAAGTCATAAGTCATAAGTCATAAGTCATAAGTCATAAGTCATAAGTCATAAGTCATTAGTCATTAGTCATTAGTATTTAGTCATTAGTCATTAGTCATTAGTCATTAGTCGTAAGTCGTAAGTCGTAAGTCGTAAGTCGTAAGTCATAAGTCTTAGGTCATAAGTCATAAGTCATAAGTCATAAGTCATAAGTCATAAGCCATAAGTCATAAGTCATAAGTCATAAGTCATTAGTCATTAGTCATTAGTCATTAGTCATTAGTCATTAGTCATTAGTCATTAGTCATTAGTCATTAGTCATTAGTCATTAGTCACTAGTCATTAGTCATTAGTCATTAGTCATTAGTCATTAGTCATTAGTCATAAGTCATAAGTCATAAGTCATAAATCATAGAAATTGGATAAGTTAACAAGTATATCCGCCTAGTCTATTACTGTGACTATAATCGCTCGAATTGTAGATAAGCTCGCTCGATTTGGAGCTAAGCTCGTTCGAATTAGAGCTAAGCTCGCTCGATTTGGTATATACACTAGGCTCGGAGATATATACTAAGTTTGGCTCGGACCTATCCTTATATTTTAGAGCTCGTCTCGGGCCTATCCTTACGTCTTAGAGCTCGGCTCGAAGCTAAGCTCGCTCTATATGGAGATTGGCTCGCTTGATATGAAGCTAACATCGCTCGATATTCAATTATTCAATTTTAGGATTCAATGATTCACTCTTAGGATTTAGAGTTTAAGAATAATACGTTCTTAGAAGCAGACCCAGAGCAGACCTTATTTACTTTGTTAAAAATATATTTAATATTGGGTAGATTTCAGATTGGAGACGTTAAGATTTAGCAATTGCAAGATTATCCCCCGAAGACAAACAAAAAATATGAGAACTCTTTAAAGATACAAAAGACACCTAAACGATATGCTCTTAAGAGCAGACCTTACTAACGCTGTAAAAGAAATTATTATCAATAATGTGTTTTAAGAATTATAGAAAATCTTAATTGCCCGTAATTAGGCTACCTAACAAACGCCAAGTATTTATATACAATGTTTGTATATACTTAAAAATTACTGCTCTTCCCACTCTGCTACATCTAAAACGCTTGAAACTTTGTAAGGTTTAAATACCTGTAAGAACTATGTTTATACAATCGCTTGGCAAACATATATTTGTATTGCTCTATAAGACCTTAGCTATGCCGATTAAACCTTAAGATATTCTCGTTTTAGAAAGCTATATCTCATCTTGTTATTATTTCGCATAAGGTAATAATACTTTACTTGGTTAAGCGTCGCTATTTTAGTTATCTAAGCCGTTTCGTATAAGGTGGTATTAGATACGAGAATATACCATTTACTCGTCGTCGAAACGGACTGTGTTTGGAACACAAAGCTTGGCAAATATATAGAAACGTCTATAGCTATTGTGATAAAAAGCGTCAGGATTAACTCTTTTTGTGACGAAAATGCTGAGCTCAGTTTAATGACTGTTTTGCGCAAACTTGCTTGGCCTTGTTCCGTGATGTCAATACATCATTGCTCCCTCCTTGCCCCCCCTTGTTAATGACGCTATGTTAATGATGTGCTCCCCCCTGTTAATGACGCTGCTCCCCCCTGTGTGTTAATGTACCATATGCTAATGATGTTTGAATTTTTAATGATGTGCTCCCCCCTTGCTCCCCCCTGCTTCCCCCTAAAATTAAAGCTCGATCGGTACCTATGATACTACTTGTGTGTCTTGGTTACCTGTGTCATGGTTAACATGGTTAACAGGTTTATGGTATATGTCAGGGGATCAGATATTACATCAGCACAATCCTTTAGCAGAGATAGGGGCAGATTATCTAGACCTGTTGCTCTCTCTCTCGTTTGAGGGATTTAAGCTCCTCAAAACGAATATGCGTGCATGGTACGTACTGATACCTAAAAGTGGCCGTGGTTCTTAAGGGAAACTGTTTCGGAAATTTCCAAATTATATCAGACAGAGGGATATCTTTTGCTTTCAGCTTTCCTGCAACAATGGGACCGAACCATGCAATCTACAAAAGTATTTGCAGTTTGCTTTTTTATCTTGGTCGTCTACACGAGATAACGGCTGCTTCGGTTGAGCGCAAATCTGAACAGGTTACTGCGTTTGTTAAAGACAACAAATATCATATATTTCATGCTATAATTTATGGAATGCATCAGATATCTTAATAAAATTTTACTGTTAAAATAGGGTGGATGAGTCAAATTATATCATATCATTTTTTAATTTTGATTGTTTTCAGTGCATGTAAACACTAAAATGATCTCCTTTCAATTCCATAGAATGCAGATTTTTTATGTTGTTGTTGTAAATAGGTTTAAGTTTACTGCCATAACTGGTACCAACAAATGAAAATGACATTTTCTATCAACTTCACCCCATACAAGACACCCCACCTCATACACTTTCCCTGTGAAAAGAAAGCCCCCCCCCCCCCACTTTGGTCCATTATTCATGTAGCATTGTAGTACTCAATTCTTGCATTCTAAAGCTCAGAGATATCTGCCTAGAGAGAATTTTTTTATGTCCGAATTTTTTTAAATTTCCACAAAATTTACATACCACGTAATAAATGGAAATAACTAATATGGAACACAATGTTTCACTAGTACCTACTACTTATTACCACGCCTGTAAATTGTATTTTGGTAGAGGTAGCCAATCTTTGAATGAAGTTAGGCTATGCCAGAGCAGCCATGGTTGGAATCTGTGATCCACGAAACCAACCAAAATTTCCCTCTCACAGTCAAATCTCCTCATGATTGATCTCCTCCAGGGTTAGTTCTACTAGCGGGACATAATTTTTGGAGCTGTTAGCCAGAAACTTCAGGTTTAGATAGCTACAGTAGCTCCATTACCTCCACATGATTTTTAGAGTGGACTTATAACTCCAGAATTCTCAATTCAACCAAATTTTGAAGCCCACATTATGAATTTTGAGTTACCTCATTAAACTATACAGGTAGCGTCGTTCCACGGCTCCCTGAGTTCTGTAGCCATGCTTATTACTTGTACAATGGTTGACATATAGTATGTACTTTTAAAATGCGTATGGAGAAGTGCAAACTACTACTTTCAACTTACACCAGTGACCAGCTGTGGAACTAAGTTTTTCATGATTCAGTTGCAGTAGTAAAGAAATAATGCCCATTTGAATCTCTATAAGGCCCTGGGTACACGATTAGCACCCTCTTGAATAATTTGCACCCCTAAGCAAATGGACCTTTTCCCCCCAGTTAAAATGTAAAGCAAAAATCACCAAGCATGCTAGCCTTATTGCTTGTGTAATAATAAATTATCAATCATGTTTAATTTACTGTATATTAACTGTACAAGACTCTCTTCGCAAGTAAAATTGTCTAGCATTTATAGACAGAGAAGACTGAGTATGATAAAAGAGGGCACATTAAGACGCATTTGTTTGTAATGTTTTTACATTTTTCATTCTTTGTGATAATTGAAATAATATATATAACTAGACTATTACAGTTTACAAATCGAAACTATGATTGAAAAAAAATTATGTGTGAAAATCTTTTCTTAGCTAAGAGTGGAATACCTGACGTTTCCTGTCCTTTCTGGTATTATAACAACATAAGTACTTCCAAGAAAAAAGGACAAAAACAACAGTAGAAACATAGAATATAAAATCCACTAATCAGCTAAGCCATATTGTATGTTGCGCCCTCGTCGGCAAAGGGCTGGGGACTAGGTGCATTACTGTACCTTGACCGGCAATATATTATAATGCATTGGCTTGATCATTAAACAAATTTTTAAAAAACAGTATATAAATTCAACGTACTGAGACAACACATTAAATCTTTAATTGCTTTAGTCTCTCCTAGAGGGTCTCATGTATACCCTCGTGGGATAAAAACATAAGGCTAGAATGAGTCTTTGGGCTGACTAAAGACAAAATTGGTTCACTTCACTTCGAATCCGTTCTCCTACAAAAATTTGGCGCGAGTTTAATTTATTTTCGGTGTATTTCCATATATTAAGGAAACACACCGGATAATTAAAGCTACAGAATTGTCCTTTGAAGCACGAACGGATAATAATAATAATAATAATAAAAGCATTTATTTGAACACGATGATAATTTTACAGCATAGCTGATGTGGTCGTGCATTAACTACCTAATAACTAACAACTATATAGTCTAATATGACTACTAATATTACGTATAACGTACAGTATGACTAATATAACGACTAATTATTCACATAAATACATTACAAAGATCACATTATTTGACATTTACAGTTACACTTATATCAAGAATTACATAAATCTAATGAGTATATAATGAAAACTTTCATCAATAATTATATGACTATCTACTTCCATGCAACATTGCAAGATAATTTGCATCATACACAACGCAACCAAATGTCATCCTAATTTAACCGAAGAATGTCTATATAATTATATTTCTGCAATTTTTGTACACATACTGTACATGAGCTCATTTGAACTATTTTGAAATTGTATTTGTTTATAATTTGGGGGGAGGGATGTAGTCATGTTATATGTAAACGAGTTGTTTCATTTCATCATTCATCAGCCAAACAAAACGAAATGAAACAATGAAATGACGCAGTGTTTCTTAGTGTTTTATTTTGGTCCCTGATATGAATACAACGAAAGAAAGCTGAAGTTGTTTACCTAAACATCTCACGGCCCGGTATTTAAAGAAATTCAACGCGAAAGTCGAGTTAATTTATGGGTGTTTATTACCGTGGTATCAAGACAACGATACGGTGGTGATTTCCTTTGTGTTTTGCTTATGAATTATTAATGAGTTTTAGATATAATTATAATCAACAGCATCCATTCTATTACAACGTATGTGCTTTAACAGATTTCTTAAATTCTTTAAAACGTTTAAAGCAAGAATTTTACATGATTTTGCGCAGTCGTTGTCTGTCAGATTGTCAACACTTTACATTTTCAAGACTCAGCATGCATTTTCAAAAATCTGCATTTTCAAGACCATGCATTTCCAAGAATCTACTCTTTCAAGAATCTACTCTTTCAAGACTGATATACATTTTCTATACACTCTTGAAAGACTCTACATTTTCAAGATTGTACTTTTCGAGATACTGCAAGAGAATACTTTTTCGAGATACTGCAACCAGTGGAAATTATTAATCTATGCCAGTTAATTATTTTATGCCCTCATAAATATTATGTTGATCCCTCATAAATATGAGTTTGATCAGTTGGTATAATGAAGTTTATCGTTGGTATAATAAAAATTATGAATGTAATTAAAAATTATGAATAATCAACCATAATGCCGGAAAATAGTTGAATCGGCAAATGAAAGTTTGCATATAATCTTTATAGTCAATTCTATTACTGATGGCATGTCTTTTATTTGTATTTATAATTTATGATATAATTGTCCGCCTTTCAAGAGAAAATTTCAATTATTTATAGCCGTACTTTTCGTGCATTTTACAATAGACGTCTATCATATTTCAGTATTTTTGCCGTTGAGCGATAATGAGCCTCTTCACGTAGAATGACCACAGCCGAACAACTAATTCTCAGTTCAAAACGTATTTAATCAAAAGAAATGTGACATACATTAATATATAGTGGTACATGCGCATTCATAAATTATTTCCTTGGTATCATTTTGATTAATCCACTTACAAAAAATCCCTATATATTTAGCTTCTTATAGATTTTCGCTTACCTCAAAACTTGTCTGCAACAGGTTGTTTCATCTGTAAAACTGCCTGATGATTCTTTTACAGATGAAACAGCCTGTTGCAGACAAGTTTTGAGGTAAGCGAAATATACATATTTATATATATATATATATATAGTCAAATCTGCAGACATGCATGTTTCGCCGTTCAACGGCTCGTCAGTGCAGCTTGTAACGCAGTCTAGATGCGAGTGACTTCGTATTTATACACCATACTCTTGCCCTCACCAAGCGCATGTGGTACAATACTCAGACACATGCGCATCCAGACATGCGTGAAGTGTCTTGGGGCCAGAGTGCTCAAATGACCACAAGGGAAGTGAGCTTTTGCATTATAGCTGATAGGCACCAATTCACCTCACAGAGTGCTCAACAACACAAGCGAAGGAGCATATATAGTCAAATCTGCAGACATGCATGTTTCGCCGTTCAACGGCTCGTCAGTGCAGCTTGTAACGCAGTCTAGATGCGAGTGACTTCGTATTTATACACCATACTCTTGCCCTCACCAAGCGCATGTGGTACAATACTCAGACACATGCGCATCCAGACATGCGTGAAGTGTCTTGGGGCCAGAGTGCTCAAATGACCACAAGGGAAGTGAGCTTTTGCATTATAGCTTATAGCCACCAATTCACCTCACAGAGTGCTCAACAACACAAGCGAAGGAGCATATATATATAGATTTTCGTTTACCTCAAAACTTTTCTGCAACAGGCTGTTTCATCTGTAAAAGAATCATCAGGCAGTTTACAAGTATCGAAAGAAATGACCGCTTATATGCTTCCTGCCGGGGCGTGGGTGTGGGAGACAATGTGTGCATGCATGGCTTTGTTTGCGTTGTTTACGCGAAATTTGTTACGATGACGACATCGTGAAATTATTTCAGCTCTTTTGTTGAGTAAACAATCCTTGTTTTTTTCTTTCAAAATACAAAATTTTTCTTCTAAACATAAATTGCATCGTTTTGATCCTCCCGTATACGAAATAGAATGTTTTAAAATTTGCCAATTAATACTGAAATCCTTATTGTTTTCTTTCAATGTCCAAATATATTTCGAAAGTTCCGTGTCATTTGCATGCTTTTTATGCTGAAAAGATTTAGTGTGGTTGGCCAATCGCTCTTTGAATGTGGTTGCAGTCATGCCAATGTAATTTTTGATCGTGTTTGTGTTGCTTACTGTGACTGTTGCTTTGTATACTATGTCCCTAGTCATGCATTGTTTTTGAAGAGGGCATATGGTGTTTTTTCTACAACTGCAATTGGTAGTGTCCCTCTCCTGTGGCTTGTTATTTCTAGATATGCGTGCATTGTGTTTAGTGATTACTGACTTAATATTGTTCATGCAGCTATAGCTTACTTTAACTGTATTTCTGTTATGTAGCTTGTGGTGCGGTGGAAAATGCTTGTCAATTAGACTAAGGAAATTACGTCCCATGTTTGTGCTAACACTCTTGCTAAATGGTGGGTTGAACCAAATGATGTTGCGTTGCCTATTCCTGCGTTGTTTTTGCGGTGTGTGCTGAGTGTAGCTAAGTTCATGACTAAAGTTGCTATGCCTAAGTGCGTTCTGATATATGGGTGCAGATTCCTGAAAAGTTTGCTCATCTGATGAAAGAAGTGCGATGCGCTTGTTAATTGATGCAGGTAGTTGCCTTGTGATGCTCGGTGGGTGATTAGAGTGCATATTTATGTATAGTGTATATATATATATAGTCAAATCTGCTAGTCAAATATATATATACATATATATATATAACACCACTGGCACTGTTACGTCAAATATATATATATATATATATATATAACACCACTGGCACTGTTACGAGATGAGCTCGACAACACTTTTGCGATCTAAAATGAAATACAGATAATATTTAAAGTTCAAACAATTAGTTTCTTATTGAATATTCTCTTCTGAATATTGTTTTCGGAGTTCTTCCTGAGCTCTGTACATCTTCTGGTTTTCTGACTCTCTAGTTCTCGGACGTTCTCTATCTGAGCGAACCAAAAACAGCCTTCTTATGTACGTTGTAGATAGACACAACACATGGCTCTACGTAGATGATTGATGTTGTACCATCTCAATGTTATCCAATGAGTAAATGACGTATTTTCCACTGTTTGTTTCGCTCAAAACAAGGCGTTGTCATGTCCCGGTCGGTTTTTTCAAGCTCAAATTTATTTTATTAAATCTTGTTCTTTCTATATTTAAGATTTTTTTGAAGTACCATTTATAAAGATAGGAACTATGTTGCGCCAGCGAACTATCATTCACTAGTCAGCGACGCTTTTATATAATGGCAATTTCCTTACTACTTCATGTTAGAAACACATAATAGTTTGAGTTAAATAATTAGATGTTGTTGGGGTTAGCCTTGAGCTTAGGGTTGGGTTTAGGGTCAGGGGTTGTGTCAGTGTAAGTAACACCTAGAATAACTACGTGCAATATCGTATATCGGCCGGTATATTTGATCATGAAGTAGTAAACGGAAATTTGGCGAATTACACAGGGTATTTTTACAACCGTTTATACGCATTTTACTTCTTAGTTTCCCCGGTAACCTATCTTCAAATTTTGACCAGAAATTTTAATCTTACTAAATTCTATATATTTCAATTTACAAAAAATATTTAGTGAGGAAATCTTGCAATAAAATTTTGGCTTTTAAAAAATCGCACACTAAAGATTACAGAACATTGTGCTTTATTGATATATGAAATAAAAAAGATAGGTCACAGAATTCGTTTTTAAGTTACAGAAATTTTAGACGAAAAATGAGCATGTTTTCTACTGTCGCCATGTTGCCATAGCAACACTGACATCGTCAAAATATTCCATATATTCCATAGATATAGGTTTTTGAAAAAAGCCCTGGGTACAAGGTTGGTCATTACTCACAAACCCTAGCAGCTGTGCGTATTCTTACTTCTTACATAGAGTAAGGAATGAATAGAGAGACAGGTCCTTTGATCTTTTTTGGGACCACCGACAGCGACTTCTGGTTTGCGGCGGCCATTAATCTGGCCAGATGATATGCAAATTCGTATTACAAAATATATGGGGAATTGGCATTCTTTGCCCACTAAATCGCGTTTATTAGCGGAATTTTTTCATAATTCCATCTTTTGAACTGGGAAATACAAATGAGAAAGGTAAGAATGTATTTTTAGCGTTTAAATTGTTAAGGAATTAAAACATATTTATCGGCCGATATTCGCTACTCGAAGGAGTGACTGGAGCGAGACAATGAGGGCACACGTGTATTTATTTATGAATGACGTTCAATAAGCTTCAAGAAAGACTTTTAATGTAAACATACCTCTTTGGTATGACAGTACCAAGAGTATTAAGGCTCTAATATTTTACCCTTTCTAGCTAAATCTGCTAAGCGTAAGTGTAACCTAAAATTATAACATAAGCCACATAAATGTGAATGCCATTTTCCAGTAACTGCGTGCAGGACACGTCTGTTAGTTTAACATTTTGCAAACATCAAAATGACACTTGCAAAGACTGTTCTGAAATTGCACGTCCCCTACATGCATTGTGCAGTACAATTTTATCATGCTTAGTGTTGTTAGGTAATACTTCTTTAATTATTGATTTTTCTTGTTGGGGAAACTATACGTGATAGAAAACCCAGTAAGTTTAGTAGATATATTTTATTTTAAATGTATGTTACAAAAAATAATATGGTGCACTCCCATATCCAGTTAAATACTACCACCTACTACATGTGCATACCATTATTCTATGCATGGAAAAACAATTGAAAAATTAACTACTTGACTATGACTTGACACATGCACAGTTAACAGGGGTGGCATCAATTTTCAGGTGGGACCTTATTGAGTAATCAAAAAAGAAACGAGCCCTTGAAATTCCTCATTTTAAAAAGTGGTTCTTTATTATTTAGCAGGTCTTTTCAAAGAGATATGCGGCAACTCCTGATAACTGATAACGTTTGTAATTAAGGTGTTAAGGTCTCCCTTTTTAAAATTGTCTGCCATGTTAGACAGAGCATATAAGAAGCGTGCACTGGAGTGCATTGCTCCTAAATGGGTTCAAACAAATAGTGTTAGTCATATCAACAGAAAAGGTGGAGTGTGTTGAATAATAAATGTTGCATAAAACCAAAGAACTTCACAAAACCAACTCATCATTGATGTGGAATTCCACCACTTGAAGGGAACAATTTATAATTGATATAGTCATAGTCATTCAAGTTTGGAAGACATATAATGCAATGTCTGTGGTATTTCAGTAAGTCGCCTGCAAATACAGTAAAACAAACCCCATGTAAATATTGTATAAGTATGTATAAAACTTCACCATGCTGAGTACTGTATATTCTGTATGTATGCTCCCATCTATACCGTACATATATTTTGCAAACTATATATTATATATTACCAAATAACTTTAATACTCTCGGTACTGTCATACCAAAGAGGTATGTTTACATTAAAAGTCTTTCTTGAAGTTTATTGAACGTTATTCATAAATAAATATACGTCATGTGCCCTCGTAGTCTCGCTCCTGTCACTCGTTCTTTACTTATAGCAGGTGTTTCTTTACTTATAAGATGTAATTTGTCTAGTCGTTCATAAACAAGCAATTTGAGACTCCGTGATCAAAGGCTTATATATCGTCAGTCTCGCAATGGCTGTCTTATTAAGCATCTGTACGCTTATTTTGATCTCAAAAATACCCCAGCCAGGCGAATGCTCAACTACTAAGCAAGCCGTATTTCGCATAAAGAAGCAACAATACTTGGCGAATCATGTCGTCGAAACAAAACAAGCAGAGAGTGAGTTAGAATGCGGTATGCATTGCGTTGCCCATGGATTATGTGCGTCCGTGAATTACAAAACTTCTGGAGTCGGTAAAGGTCTATGTGAGCTCAACCGTAAGACTCTTCAAGAGACATCTGATGCTGATGGACGTATACATAACCCTGAGTTCAACCACCTTAAGGTAAGAAAAAATCGACTATCAATTTAAATGCTAGCTGTAAGGTTGTGTGTTATTGGGCGTGGTAGTCGGTGCAGGGGTCTTTCATAAAATTGTTGATAATTCAATTGTAATGCTTTAAGGCATTCAAATCAAGCAATTTCAGCCCTCTGGGCTGCGATGTGAGTTTATTCATAAACTTATATATCTAATCACATCCATCTCTGCAAAAGACTTTAGAGGATGCATGCATTTTAAGCTTGTATTTTTCGTAATTTTAAACCTTTTTTATTATAACCTGTGTAGATTATTATCACATGGCAGTACCATATTTTTCTGGCCTCTCATTATTATATTTAGCAGCATATATGAGTATATGACAGGTTTATCTGGGCGGAAATACACAAAGAAATTGCTCAGTAGTTGTTGGCGAATGAAAGTTTGAAATGTATAAAAATTATATATATTACTACAAGCATGCATGTGTTTTATTTATATCTATAATTCTTTATAATTGTCCGCCTTTCAAGAAAAACTTGAATTTATATACTTTCCGTGCATTTTACAATAGACATCTATTTTGTATACTATTTCGGCATTTGTACAATTGAGCGATATATAATCATGACAACAGCCAAACAACTATATAATGCTCGAAACTAAACAGAAATAGAGCGAGAAGAAATGTAGGTTGCTGTACATATATAGTACATTAATTAAACTGTGCATGTACGAGTTATTTCCGTGGAATCATTTTGATCAATCCAACATTATACATGGCATTTTAGGCATTTTTCATGGGCAGTAGCCGATGGAAAGCAATACATTTTGCGTGTACTTATAAAGTGCCACTTCATTGTTCAGATGGTAAATTCAGACAATCATTATTCTTTATTAAAACTCCGAATCATATTGAAGAAAAATACGTCAATATAAGGTACCTGCGTGCTTAAAGAGCAGGTGATTCAGGTTTCTAGAATAATTTGTACTTATTGTATAATTATGTAATTGTATAGTCGTTGATAAAGGCTAGCAATTTAAGACTGCCTCAGTGTTCAAAGGCCTACATCGTCAGTCTACCAATGGCTGTCTTATTAAGCCATTTATGCGCTAATTTTGATATCCAAAATACCCCAGACAGGCTAAGCAAGCCAATAAATTGCATGTATAGATAATTCAATTGTAATACTTTATTAAGGAGCGTTCAAATTACGAAATTTCAACTTTGTGCTGCGATGTGAATAAATTTATAATTATATGCAACAAGACGTTTGTGTCCTTGCATGCATAGATCTAGCCTGCAATATAGGCCTGATCGCAGGTTAGCATAGATCCGGAATATATCATTCTGCAATTGTCGTGCTTCCAATTTAGTTCAAGCTAAAACAACTGCATGCATGTGGTATACTGTAATTTTCCAGAATATTCGCGTTCCTCCAGATATATCCATGGTGACCACTAGTCTTTTTCTCCTTGAGAGATGAGTTGGGCATTTTCGTTTAGTTGTTTCCAAGCATGAATGCATGTATTGTAATATAAATTATATGCAACCATGATTTAATTGTATAGTATCTTTTATCCAAAAAGTCTTAACATATAGTTTACCTAAAGCCGCGTGTATCTTTTACTATTTTACTTCCTGGAGAATTCTGATATAAGCAATTATGCCAATGGTAAATCTATTGCTATAAATAAAATGGCAATGATCATTATTTTTTGAAGTGATAAATTTAGAATGAGATGGAATTCGAATGAGACAATTTTTGTTGCGTTATAACACTGAACAGACATGCCGCAGCAAAGCAATACAATTCAAATTATTATCAATGAGAGAGACGTCTAAATAATGTAGAATTTTGAACATTTATACGCCCAAGAAAAAAACCACGCCTCACCTTTAACTCTTGTTATTACGTTAGAGTTAAAATATATCGTTTTCATTTCACTGGAAGTTGAAAATTGATTTTATCCGTAAGAGTGTTGGCGGCGTAATAATTAGGCTATATATAGTATCAAATAGTGTTTATACGTTATAGACAAACTGTATGAAGTTCTGCGATATAGTCTATACAACTGATGCATCAACGAATTATAGTCAATGTAGGCCTATATAGTCGTATATACGCCTCACTTGACTATTCCCTCAAATACAAAGAGGCCGACTATAGTCGAGAGGCAATTGTTTCAGTACATATACACCTTCTATATAGTCTAAAATATAAATTCAAGAGCCAAGCAAAAAATAATTTCGTTGATTTTCACAGGGAATTTTTCATTACAACTTTTAGCTGTTGTTAAAAATGGACACATTTCTTCACATTTTCAAGACTCTACATTTTTAAGTTATTTTCAAGACTGTACATTTTGAAGGCTTTACTCATTTTCAAAAGCGCATTCACGAGACATTATTTTCTGCATATACATTTTAATGACTTTTCATTTTGAAGACTTGATATTCTCATCACTCTACATTTACAAGAGAGCTGCATGTACATTTTCTAGACTAAACATTTTATACGCATTTTGAAGACTCTGCATTTTTGAGACTAAATATTTTCAACCGCCTATCTGGATATTAAGACACTATAATATCAAATGCTTTACATTTTCCAAGACCGTACATTTTTCAACACTCTATAGGCCTATACATGCATGCATATATTCCAGACCTTGCATTTTCCAATTTGTATTTTACATTTTTAAATCGCGGCTGGATACATTAAATTCATTACGACTGTAAACTTCATTTTTAAGGCTCTCCGATCTCAAAGCTCATTATTTTCAAAACTCTATACATTTTCAATAATAGACTCTATATAATATACGTTCTCCAGGCCCTACATTTTCTATACTCTACATCTTCTATACTCTACTTTTTCAATACTTTACATTTTCAATTAGACTTTAAAATGATTTTTAATAATAGTGTATAGACACTTATTTTCTTGACTTGACATTTTCATTTCGACTTTGCACTCCCGCACTCAGCGTTGCTATGTAAACATAGACCTTTGTTCATACACGGTTAATATAGAAGAAGACTTGTTAGGATAGCCGGAAAACTTCAAAGAATCAAGGCGGCAAATGAAGTTGGGGATCTAAGGAAAAATATGTCACGTGATGACGTATGGGTTGTATCACATGCGGCCCAATCTTGGGTAGAGTTGTATAAATAGTATACTATAGGCCTACTACAAATACATTCATGCCGAATCCCCTCGCCAATCGCCAATAGAACTAAACAATTATTCTCCAGAACTCCCCAAAAGTTAGTGTAACATGAAGTACTAAATCGATTACTGTAAGGTAACACGCAAGTGAACACTATAATACTGTATATATGTCTTTTCTTTTCTGTACAAACTGGTAAAATAGTGATAAGATTTTTATAAGATAAGTTTGAGCTTATTATAAACTGCCCAATGCTGCAAGCTAGGTTGAATAATAAATTTGCAGTTATTTTTGCTGTAGTATTGCAAGACTTGCATGTTTCAATTTAGATTATTATAATTGGTTTCTGAAGGTTAGATATAGAACAGCGCATACAGTGCACATTTGGTTAACAATACCAAACAAGTTCAGAGGAACAACACCGTACCGTATTCTAAAATTATTTATTTTGTTTACTGCTCTCTCAACATGTACTCGCAACGAAGCAATTAATACTCTGTGTTTTGACAGCATCTTCAGCGCTCATTTGGCCTTGCGATCCAAGAAATGGAGGTATATTCAACCCAACCCCAGGTGCATGGTAATAGGTCATTAATAGTAAAGCCTTTATCAGCCATGACTGAGTCTCCATTATCAAAATGTTGCTCTAAAACCCACTTCTCATTACAATTTATCTGTCAGATATGCTCGCGGTGTACAATTCGCTAACAAGCGAAAATGCACAAACAGGTATTATGCCATCAAGACACTTTAGTGTTGTATGGTTTTGGTACGAGTTAAATAGTTCACTATTCAGGAGAAGGTGCTTAGCATTTTGCATCTGATTTCTGTGCAGTCAATTATCACTCTATTTGAGGGAAGCTTTTATTTGAACTGCTCAGGCATATACTGATCTGCCAGCTCCCTAGAAAGCCACATAGGTACATGTTTGAATTTCAAGTACAGAAAATTAACCCAGCTGATAATAATCCTACTAATGGTGCTCTGAGATACTCCATAAAAATTGGATAGGTGTTCTTCAGGAAATCCTTGCCTTAGTCCACACAAAGTAATAAATAGTTATTACTTTGGGTATAGTATTCTTGGCCTGCCCTACTTGGTGGATACATCATGACTAGAAGAACCGTCGCTACTATTAGTAGTATAGTAGTCGCAGAATGGCAGTAAACAATATTTTCCCCATGTTTTCCGATCCAGGATTACAACACTCGTAAAGAGCATCAAATACCTTTACGTTTGGAAATCCAGTATAGAATTTTATGCTTTTGTCATCGTAGAGAACACTCTATTTTCTTTACTTGTTCACTTCTCTTTCAAGACTTCGACTTTGATATGAAGTGCGTTCGTTTCCTCATTTTCTGGTTCTGTAATAGTTTTTACGACGACTCCACTAGTTGATGGACCAGCCGTGTTTTCATCACTATCAGAGTCTGTGTCTTGGACGTCACATCTCGATTTTCTAGGAGACAATCTCTTCTTAGGTGAAGCTGCTTTCCACTCAAATATCGAAATTACTGCCCCGTCACAAATAATACGACTGCCAGCTAAAGAAGCTTCAAAATCCGTAGGTTTAAAGTACCTTGAGAAAATACGGGTGTTGTGGTTGACTTGAAAATGTCGTCCTATGTTTCTTTAGGAAATTTGAAATAAGAAATATTTCCCCCTCCTTCCACGTAAACCTTCACCTTACAATGAGGAACACAACAGTTTTTCGGCATTTGGAAAGGAAATACAGCCCGAACCCATGGCCTGTAATAGTTTCGCTCTTTGTAACTTAATACATATGATATGGCCATTTTGTCAGCGTTACTCATCGGGGCAAATATCTTGTGGTAAAAGCCAAGCAAGACGTCATACGTACGGCACCAATTTTCTGAAAAATCTCTCTCCTCGTAACATAATTTATAGTAATATTGCAAAATATGGCCCTCTTGTCCTCGAGTGGGCCTCGCGCGCGCCATTTTGGAATAAGGTGTATAACCCTATAAAACAAAAAGACAAAACATCAAACTTGTGATCAACGCGAGGTAATATTTTTATATTAGAAGTTTTCGGCACCTAATTAATGCATACACAAATCCATCAAAGAATATATATTTGGAGGTTTGTCATACTATGGTAAGCATTTTACTCCTTTCTTGCAAAATATGTTCCAAACTCGAAAAACACTCCGCCGGTTTATACTATGTATGATGATGTATCTGTCACATATACGTCGGTCATTTCATACCTTGATTAAATCTCAAACAAAAATAAGGGTCCAAATCAGTGGTAATTTTATGTAATATTTTACGACAATATGCCATTGTGTCATAGTGTGTGCCCGAACAACGTGGAAAAATGTATGAGCTCAAGAGAAAGATAATATCAAACATATTTCACTCACTATTTTTGTTTAAATAATGGATGCTATTCCCAAACAGACTGCATCCACGCACCAACTTCACGGGGACAGATGAAGTCATTAGCGAGTATATAATGAACGACGTTGCACCCCGCGATCATCGCTGCTTTGGGAACAAGGTTGTGGAGTGGGAATGTAAGTGCCGGAAATTCAATTTAATCCTTCGGGTATTGTATCCGAATACCGTTTGAAAATATGCAGAGGACCGCTGTCTGTGGGAAAGTAACGAAGGGTGTCGTTCGTAAATTTTCATGCAAATGTTTTTATACAGGACCCGACAACCTTCAAGTGTTAGGTAATACTTCTTTAATTATGTGATTTTTCTTGTTGGGAAAACTATACGTGATAGAAAACCCAGTAAGTTTAGTATATATATTTTATTTTAAATGTATGTTACAAAAAAGAATATGGTGCACTCCCATATCCAGTTAAATACTACCACCTACTACATGTGCATACCATTATTCTATGCATGCAAAAACAATTGAAAAATTAACTACTTGACTATGACTTGACACATGCATAGTTAACAGGGGTGGCATAAATTTTCAGGTGGGACCTTATTGAGTAATCAAAAAAGAAACGAGCCCTTGAAATTCCTCATTTTAAAAAGTGGTTCTTTATTATTTACCAGGTCTTTTCAAAGAGATATGCGGCAACTCCTGATAACTGATAAGTTTTGTAATTAAGGTGTTAAGGTCTCCCTTTTTAAAATTGTCTGCCATGTTAGACAGAGCATATAAAGAAGCGTGCACTGGAGTGCATTGCTACTAAATGGGTTCAAACAAATAGTGTTAGTCATATCAACAGAAAAGGTAGAGTGTGTTGAATAATAAATGATGCATTACAAAACCAACTCATCATTGATGTGGAATTCCACCACTTGAAGGGAACAATTTATAATTAATATAGTGATAGTCATTCAAATTTGGAAGACATGTAATGCAATGTCTGTGGTATTCCAGTCAAAGTCTTTCTTGAAGTTTATTGAACGTTATTCATAAATAAATATACGTGTGACCTCGTAGTCTCGCTCCTGTCACTCCTTCTTTATTATAATAGTTGTTTCTTTACTTATAATATGAAATTTGTCTAGTCGTTCATGAACAAGCAATTTGAGACTCCGTGATCAAAGGCCTATATATCGTCAGTCTCGCAATGGCTGTCTTATTAAGCATCTGTACGCTTATTTTGATCTCAAAAATACCCCAGCCAGGCGAATGCTCAACTACTAAGCAAGCCGTATTTCGCATAAAGAAGCAACAATACTTGGCGAATCATGTCGTCGAAACAAAACAAGCAGAGAGTGAGTTAGAATGCGGTATGCATTGCGTTGCACATGGATTATGTGCGTCCGTGAATTACAAAATTTCTGGAGTCGGTAAAGGTCTATGTGAGCTCAACCGTAAGACTCTTCAAGAGACATCTGATGCTGATGCTGATGGACGTATACATAACCCTGAGTTCAACCACCTTAAGGTAAGAAAAAATCGACTATCAATTTAAATGCTAGCTGTAAGGACGTGTGTTATTGAGCGTGGTAGTCGGTGCAGGGGTCTTTCATAAAATTGTTGATAATTCAATTGTAATGCTTTAAGGTGGCTCGATACAGTTTTCAAAAATTCCAGCGTACAACATTTTGAAATTTTTAAACTCCGTATTTTTAGGTCTTATTCGCCAGATATCGGGTTTTCATATATTTTGATGTTTCTACTTTCAAATTATGTTAGTTTTAGTAACATACAGTTCGTTGCTATGACAACATACGCGTATGAAATTCACTCTAAAATAGCTTATTGCCTCGTGTAGTTGGAAAAAAAGCACGGCGACCCCCAATTTTTTTTCGTGAATTATTTTGCTTGCGAGATAGACTAACAATAAGCAAAATATAAAAAAATTCTCTAATGCCATTTTATTGAAAAAGGCAAAAATGTCGTTGTCTTCAATAAAACTTTTTTGGCATTACAATTTTTTTTTATTTTTGGTATAATGAAATATTTTTGTGGTGCAATACAGCGTGCAAAATTTTAACATAGGTCACCAGAAAAAATAATGAGATATAGCGCATTGTTTTTCAAAAATGGAATTTTTTAATGGCGTCAGCAATTGACATGCGAACGCTATAGAACACGCACAATGGCGCGAGATGGCGCGAGCAACTGCTCAAGTCAGGTCTGTTTGCATGGAAGTTCTTTCGTTAATATTCCCGCGTGCACAAATTATCACGCGGGTTTATTCATAATTATAGAATAGTCTATTTTCGCGATTCTTGCGTAAGGGTTTCGTGATTACTATATCGAGCTACCTTAAGGCATTCAAATCAAGCAATTTCAGCCCTCTGGGCTGCGATGTGAGTTTATTCATAAACCTATATATCTAATCATCCATCTCTGCAAAAGACTTTGGTGGATGCATCCATTTTAAGCTTGTATTTTTTCGTAATTTTAACCTATTTTATTATAACCTGTGTAGATTATTATCACATGGCAGTAGCATATTTTTCTGGCCTCTCATTATTATTATATTTAGCACCTTATATGAGTATATGACAAGTTTATCTTGGCGGAAAATACACAAAGAAATTGCTCAGTAGTTGTTGGCGAATGAAAGTTTGAATGTATAAAAATTATATATATTACTACAAGCATGCATGTGTTTTATTTATTTCTATAATTCTTTATAATTGTCCGCCATTTATATACTTTCCGTGCATTTTACAATAGACATCTATTTTGTATACTATTTCGGCATTTGTACAATTGAGCGATATATAATCATGACAACAGCCAAACAACTACATAATGCTCGAAACTATACAGAAATAGAGCGAGAAGAAATGTAGGTTGCTGTACATAGCGTACATTTTAATTAAACTGTGCATGTACGAGTTATTTACGTGGAATCATTTTGATTAATCCAACATACATGGCATTTTAGGCAGTTTTCATGGGCAGTAGCCGATGGAAAGCAATAAATTTTGCGTGAACTTATAAAGTGCCGCTTCATTGTTCAGATGGTAAACTCAGACAATCATTATTCTTTATTAACTGACTCCGAATCATGTTGAAGAAAAATATGTCAATATAATGTACCTGCATGCGTGCTTAAAGAGCAGGTGATTCAGGTTTCTAGAATAATTTGTACTTATTGTATAATTATGTAATTGTATAGTCGTTGTTAAAGGCTAGCAATTTAAGACTGCCTGTTCAAAGGCCTACATCGTCAGTCTCCCAATGGCTGTCTTACTAAGCCATTTATGCGCTAATTTTGATATCCAAAATACCCCAGACAGGCTAAGCAAGCCAATAAATTGCATGTATAGATAATTCAATTGTAATACTTTATTAAAAAGCGTTCAAATTACGCAATTTCAACTTTGTGCTGCGATGTGAATAGTTATATCTATCCATCCGTCTCAGCAACAAGACGTTTGTGTTCTTGCATGCATAGATCTAGCCTGCAATATAGGCCTGATCGCAGGTTAGCATAGATCCGGAATATATCATCGTGCAATTGTCGTGCTTCCAATTTAGTTCAAGCTAACACAACTGCATGCATGTGGTATACTGTAATTTTCCAGAATATTCGTGTTCCTCCAAGTATATCCATGGTGACCACTAGTCTTTTTCTCCTTGAGAGATGAGTTGGGCATTTTCGTTTAGTTGTTTCCAAGCATGAATGCATGTATAGTAATATAAATTATATGCAACCATGATTTAATTGTATAGTATCTTTTATCCAAAAAGTCTTAACATATAGTTTACCTAAATCCGTGTATCTTTTACTATTTTACTTCCTGGAGAATTCTGATAGAAGCAATTATGCCAATGGTAAATCTATTCCTATAAATACAATGGCAATGATCATTATTTTTTGAAGTGATCAATTTAGAGGAATGAGATGGAATTCGAATGAAACAATTTTTGTTGCGTTATAACACTGAACAGACATGCCGCAGCAAAGCAATACAATTCAAATTATTATCAATGAGAGAGACGTCTAAATAATGTAGAATTTTGAACATTTATACGTCCAAGAAAAAAACCACGCCTCACATTTAACTCTTGTTATTACGTTAAAGTTAAAATAAATTATATCGTTTTCATTTCACATTTTCAAGACTCTACAATTTTAAGAGATTTTCAAGACTGTACATTTTGAAGGCTTTACTCATTTTCAAAAGCGCATTCACGAGACATATTTTCAACACTCTACATTTTCTGCATGTACATTTTAATGACTTTTCAATTTGAAGACTTGATATTTTCATCACTCTACATTTGCAAGAGAGCTGCATGTACATTTTCTAGACTAAACATTTTATACGCATTTTGAAGACTCGGCATTTTTGAGACTAAATATTTTCAACCGCCTATCTGGATATTAAGGCACTATAATATCAAATGCGTTACATTTTTCAAGACCGTACATTTTTCAACACTCTATACATGCATGCATATATTCCAGACCTTGCATTTTCCAATTTGTATTTTACATTTTTAAATCTCGGCTGGATACATTAAATTCATTACGACTGTAAACTTAATTTTTAAGGCTCTCCGATCTCAAAGCTCATTATTTTCAAGACTCTACACATTTTCAATAATAGACTCTATATAATATACGTTCTCCAGGCCCAACATTTTCTATACTCTACAACTTCTATACTCTACTTTTTCAATACTTTACATTTTCAATTAGACTTTATAATGATTTTTAATAATAGTGTGTAGACACTTATTTTCTTGACTTGACATTTTCATTTCGACTTTGCACTCCCGCACTCAGCGTTGCTATGTAAACATAGACCTTTCTTTATACACGGTTAATATAGAAGAAGACTTGTTAGGCTAGCCGGGAAACTTCAAAGAAGGCGGCAAATGAAGTTGGGGATCAAAGGAAAAATATGTCACGTGATGACGTATAGGTTGTATCATGGGTAGAGTTGTATTTATAGTATACTATACTACAAATACATTCATGCAGAATCCCCTCGCCAATCGCCATTAGAACTGAACAATTTATTATTCTCCAGAACACCCGAAAAGTTATTGTAACATGAAGTACTAAATCGATTATTGTAACAATGGTAACACGCAAGTGAACACTGTAATACTGTATATGTCTTTTCTTTTCTGTACAAACTGGTAAAATAGTGATAAAATTTTTATAAGATAAGTTTGAGCTAATTATAAACTGCCCAATGCTGCATACTAGGTTGAATAATAAATTTACAGTTATTTTTGCTGTAGTATTGCAAGACTTGCACGTTTCAATTTAGGTTATTATAATTGGTTTCTGAAGGTTAGATATAGAACAGCGCATACAGTGCACATTTGGTTAACAATACCAAACAAGTTCAGAGGAACAACACCGTACCGTATTCTAAAATTATTTATTTTGTTTACTGCTCTCTTAACATGTACTCGCAACGAAGCAATACTCTGTGTTTTGACAGCATCTTTAGCGCTCATTTGCCCTTGCGATTCAAGAAATGGAGGTATATTCAACCCAACCCCAGGTGCATGGTAATAGGTCATTAATAGTAAAGCCTTTATTAGCCATGACTGAGTCTCCATTATCAAAATGTTGCTCTAAAACCCACTTCTCTTATTTATCTGTCAGATATGCTCGCGGTGTACAATTCGCTAACAAGCGAAAATGCACAAACAGGTATTATGCCATCAAGACACTTTTGTGTTGTATGGTTCACTATTCAGGAGAAGGTGCTTAGCATTTGGCATCTGATTTCTGTGCAGTCAATTATCACTCTACTTGAGGGAAACTTTTATTTGAACTGCTCAGGCATATACTGATCTGCCAGCTCCCTAGAAAGCCACATAGGTACATGTTTGAATTTCAAGTACAGAAAATTCACCCAGCTGATAATAATCCTACTAATGGTGCTCTGAGATACTCCATAAAAATTGGATAGGTGTTCTTCAGGAAATCCTTGCCTTAGTCCACACAAAGTAATAAATAATTCTTCCTTTGGGTGTAGTATTCTTGGCCTGCCCTACTTGGTGGATACATCATGACTAGAAGAACCGTCGCTACTATTAGTAGTAGTAGTGGCAGAATGGCAGTAAACAATATTTTCCCCATGTTCTCCGATCCAGGATTACAACACTCGTAAAGAGCATCAAATACCTTTACGTTTGGAAATCCAGTATAGAATTTTATGCTTTTGTCATCGTAGAGAACACTCTATTGTCGTTACTTGTGCACTTTTCTTTCAAGTCTTCGACTTTGATTTGAAGTGCGTTCGTTTCCTCATTTTCTGGTTCTGCAATAGTTTTTACGACGACTCCACTAGTTGATGGACCAGCCGTGTTTTCATCACTATCAGAGTCTGTGTCTTGGACGTCACATCTCGATTTTCTAGGAGACAATCTCTTCTTAGGTGAAGCTGCTTTCCACTCAAGTATCGAAGTTACTGCCCCGTCACAAATAATACGACTGCCAGCTAAAGAAGCTTCAAAATCCGTAGGTTTAAAGTGCCTTATAATTGGGCAAATAGGAGTGTTGTGGTAAACTTGAAAATGTCGCCCTATGTTTCTTTAGGAAATTTGAAATAAGAAATATTTCCCCCTCCTTCCACGTAAACCTTCATCTTACAATGAGGAACACAACAGTTTTTCGGCATTTGGAAGGGAAATACAGCCCGAACCCATGGACTGTAATAGTTTCGCTCTTTGTAATCAGTTTACCTCTTTCTGGTCGGTCGCATTTTAATTATGTTGTCGCAAGAGCATTTTGAGTACGATTTCCTTTGCAAAATATTTACTCCCTGGCAATGAAATTAACACCATTGGAATCCTTACAAAATAAGCTTTTTAACAGTGGGCTATTTTGCCGACTAAACATTACAGAATCAAAAATACTAAAAGTTTAATCCCAAACATACCTCCAGTATACTCCAGTTCAACTCAAACAATCTTTAATATCTTCTTTATTCTTCCATATTATGAGAGACTTCTAATTGTCGAAATTTACCTTTTTATCTGTGTCTTTCTTATCTAAAGTTTCGCTTCGATACTAAGTCTAGAAATATTTATTTTGAAATTTTTTTTATTTATCGGGAATTTTCTAGCATGCGCGCGCTTGCCGTAGTTTGACAATATATGGTTTTCCCCACGCGCTTCAGTCCCGACAAAAAGAACTTATATAGGCTATTGTACCCTGGGGAATTCATTCCGGCCACTTAAAAAACCATAGCAACAGTCTTTGTTTGTGTTTGGGCCTTTTCCGGTTGTTTTTGTCTGAAATTCCGGTTTGACCCGTACGCTACATTTCAAATTTAGCCGAAACTTTCTCAATTTTTGTTGTGTTTCTTTGAAAGTTGGTCAGTATGTACTGTTGTTAAAGCTCTATAAAACGGTGTATTAGCGCCATTTTGGAATAAGGTGTATAACCCTATAAAATCAAATAAAAATCAAACTTGTGATCAACGCGAGGTAATATTTTTATATTAGAAGTTTTCGGCACCTAATTTATGCACACAAATCCTTCAAAGTATATATATTTGGAGGTTTGTCATACAATGTAAGCATTTTATTCCTTTCTTGCAAAATATGTTCCAAACTCGAAAAACACTCTGCCTGTTTATACTATGTATGAAGCTGTATCTGTCAAATGTACGTCGGCCATTGCATACCTTGATTAAATCTCAAACAAAAATAAGGGTCCAAATCAGTGATAATTTTATGTAATATTTTACGACAATATGCCATTGTGTGTGCCCGAACAACGTGGAAAAATGCATGAACTCACGAGAAAGATAATATCAAACATATTTTCACTCACTATTTTTGTTTAAATAATGGATGCTATTCCCAAACAGACTGCATCCACGCACCAACTTGATGGGGACAGATGAAGTCCCCCGATCATCGTTGCTTTGGGCACAAGGTTGTGGAATTGGAATATAAGTGCCGGAAATGTAATTTAATCCTTCGGGTAACGAAGGATGACGTTCGTAAATTTTCATGCAAATGTTTTTATACAGGACGTGAAAACCTTCAAGTGTCCTGATTCTCGATGCTTTGGTGGAAGATGTGTTGGTAGATATGGAAAGAAAACTTCATTTTGTGAATGTTCTCCCAATTATGGAGGAAAATATTGCAATGAATCTTGTAAGTATACGATAAAATATCCCAAATACATACACCGAAAGGACGGAGCAAAATGTATTTTCACCAGAGGCCACGACGAACTAAACGCAATGTTTCAACAGAATATGTGAAGTTTGTATAAATGCTAAAGAAAATCGAATAACATACAGAATATTTGACATGACTAAATTACCGGAGTTATTGTAATACTTATAGGTTAAGTGCACATGTATTTTTTTCCTTGGGCCAAGATAGAGTGTCGGTTTTTGCCACTCGGTCCATATTATATTAACATTTTATGGAATTAATAAGCGATTTATAATAACACTATCAGGACATAATACGAATGTATTGTCAATGCAGGTCCAAGTATCCCCTTTACCAATATTTTATATGGTATAAAAAATTGAGAGCAGTTATAAACCAATCGTTGGTCACTTGATTCGAACGCTCAAAATTTCACTGCAGCGTATACATTATTTTCAATCTTGCAACGATTGTTCCAATAGACAGTCTAACAAACATCAGATCACCGTTAGCATTCATCTGGCTGCAGCCGTCGCAAATTGGCTTTAACCTGAGATTAGAAAATGTTATTTCTTCTCCTAATTTATCTTGTTACCGAGACCCGTCTTTTAGACACGTGAATACCCTAACCAGGCCTTTGAGCAGCTGGATAATCTAAGCCTGTAGAACAGAAAAAATTAGAAATATATCATTTTGCCATTACATTTGATTGAACTCTTTTAACAAATGAGTGTCTTTGAACTATTTTTTTCCAAAAATATTTCGTTTGTAAACATACATGGTCATGTATCATCAAGAATGCGAAATATATCTGAATCTTATAAAGCACTAAATTATACCCTTGTTAACGGCGTGTAAGATCCGTTTCAGACGAAGGCCTTGCCGTGGGTACTAATTTCGATGCAGAGCAAAGTGCAACATCTAGTAAGTCCCAGATATAGTTATGTTGTCTATAAGTCCCACTTATTTCCCATAATTATGTAATTGATTAATTATGTCTATTTACACAAAAAGAATAATAATATAACATAAGATGGGCTAGAAACATTTAGGAAACCTTTTTAACTTTAACCTTGGTGGGACTTTACTTTAAATTTCAGCTGATAGAATGCTTCAGGAGTTTTCCATGTTGTATATTTCTCACTTCGGCCTGTAGTTGAAAGCTTTAATCTTCGCATTACATGTTTTTACCATTCTTGTATAAAAAGTGCATCATGGCTATCATGCACTGTTCGGGCTACAATTGTTTGGGTTAGCAGTTTGCTACTTATAACTATTTCATATGTAGACAATATTTGGCAAGTATAGGTATTTCGGTTAGTAAAGACGAAGGGTTCTTATGTGCATGTGTTTCAGTTAAATTATTATTATTATGTTTTCGATGATGCTCTCATTTCGTTTATTCTTCCTTTACGTATTTTCAGGCAGTTTTTCAAAGCCAGTGTGTTGTGTTGTCAAATTATTGAGAATTTGTACCACATATTGAATTTTCTTTCAATATTTCTGATTTAAGGTGCTGATGCCTTACGTTTTCGTAGAAAAAATATCATGGATTATGGAATCTTCACTGGACCGTTGACTAACTTGACTTCCATTACTGCATGTTTTTGGATGAATGCAACTGATTATTCGGGTCGCGCAATCTTATCGTATGCCTACACCATCAACAATAAAAATTTTACCAACGGATTACTTATTCAAGTGCGATTCAAGCAACTGGAAATCTATATACACCCATATCTTGTTGTTTATGCTCCAGAGCGCATAAGGTAGCTACTATGTGTTCGTCCACGTTCATGGAAACTTGGACACTTTAATATACGACGAGTGGATGCATCTTTAGTTTAATGAAGCAACCATCCGTTATGTTTTATTAGTTTAGTTTCAGTAGTAAATAATGGATTTCTAGTGTTTTGATTGTTTGGCTGAACAGTAAATCTGAGGCATTATTTACTAGCCGGAGTAGTAAATAATGCCCTTCTTTCAAAATGGCTTCTCAAATCGTTTTGTAGTGACTTCTCTCCTCTCTCCGCGAATTAAAAAAATAAAGCACAATGCAGTTCAACAAAACGCAAAACTAGCAACAAAACATGAGGTTAAGCTTTTTAAAAGTAAGAAGTTTTTTTTGCAATTAATTTATTAAAAATTTGTTTGACAAATTTAAAACTCACAAGTGACAAGCAAAGAGCGGCAAATTGCAATTGCTAAGGACATTAATTGACATTTAACACAGACACGACAACAATTAACTTTCTTTCGTTTTAAATTGTTTGATTTATATCCTGCATAATCTTTCGAGTAAATTTTAAGCATTATCAGCGCCATTCGGCCATAGACTTTTATAGAATTATACTCAAACAATTATTTACCTCAGTCTCGATGATTATCTGTGAATATCCACCTCGACATCGTCTTGGTGAATATATTCACCTCGACTTCAGTAAATAATTGTTAATTATTGTATTGAAATCTAAAACAAATTATTTGTGCGCCTTTACAGTCACAGGAAATCTGACTTCTCCATGTACAGATAATTATTTTAATTTAATTTAACAGCTCTATTTGGCACACAAATAACTATTCATTATTGTACATAACTAACACAGACTAATATAGAAACATAACACTATGTAAGGTGCCAAAAGTGGCGAAGCACAAACGAGACCAGGTCCCATGCATGGTGCTCACCATTAGACATGACAGTACAAACAGAAAACAGAAATATAGAATAGAAAAAAGAAGAGAGAATGGAAAGCAAGAAGAACAGTAAATTAAAAGAGAGAAGAGATAGAAAACTGACATGGAAGTATTAGTCAGTCGTGATAAGTGAGTTAGAGCTAGGTAGGTCAGGAATGTAGGAAGTTGCAGTAAGGTGGAGGTAAGCCTGGTGTAGGTATGTTTTAAAGGAGGAGAGAGCGTCGTAGCAGTTGGAAGGAGCAGATTTACATACATATTTCCACACATTTACAATTCTGACAAAGTAGGACTTTTGG
Organism: Trachythela sp. YZ-2020; assembly: GCA_016169945.1. Taxonomy (NCBI): domain Eukaryota; kingdom Metazoa; phylum Cnidaria; class Anthozoa; order Malacalcyonacea; family Clavulariidae; genus Trachythela; species Trachythela sp. YZ-2020. The sequence goes on along the minus strand of JADLSH010000377.1, from coordinate 2,880,718 downwards.
AATGTGGTAGTCTTGCAAGCTTGTGTTCTTAAAAGGTGTGAGGTGCCTGCACGTGTCATGCTTGCCGTAATTCCAACATACTGTGCCACGTGTAAATCTACCAGATTGAACTTGCATTTATAATAAAAAGTCAAGTCCTTCTGTTCTCTGTCATACATAAGCGGGATAAGGTTTAGTTTTGTTAGACGTTCGACATAAGTTAGTTCAACATAAGTATTTTAACGCAATGTTAAACAAATATTTTATTACCTATACGGATGAATCCAATATCTATTATTCTCTTTGTAGCACTGGATCGGTTTTGGATAACACTGATAAATTTCAGCATGTATGTGTTACATGGCAGTCTTCTGATGGACAGTTCGTCGTTTACGTGAATGGATCGAACGTTCATAACACGACAATTGGGACTGGAAAAATTCTACCAGGTGGGGGGAAGTGGATCATTGCCCAAGATCAAGATTCAGTAGGAGGAGGTTTCGAATCATCATCGGCGTTCGTTGGGGAACTGGCTGAAGTCCACATCTGGAAAAAAGTCCTTTCTTCTGCTGAGATTGAGAGTCTCGCCTCCTCTTGTGTTGACAATTTGAAAGGCAACTATGTGGCGTTCAGTGATTTTGTTATCAAAGGAAATGTTGAAAGATTCCAACCACCTTGTTGCAAATGAACTCTGACACTTACTTACTATTCACACTTCACTCAAGAAGTTTTTAGCACAGAAAATAGATAACTTGATAGATAATTTATAGTTAACGTTATATCTTTAACTAAATGGCATCAAAATAAGGTGATAAACAGCTTCATGTGCAAAGTTTGTATGTTAACTTTTGACGGAGGGCTGCGGGTCAGAGTATGAATAAATGAATAAACGAACGAATGAATGAGAGAACGAACTAACGAACGAGTAAACGAATGAAAAATTGAATGAATGAAAAACATTATTTGACATGATAAGTAATGCAGCAGAGCTGGGGGGGGTGGTGAATTTCAGATAATTACAAATACATAATACAATACGTATATATATTATATAGATATATTGTATCGAAAATTCAAAATTAAACAGACTTTTGTCTTGCATATTTGATTTAATGTATACATCCTAAATAACCTCAATGCTAAACTGGTAATCTACTCGGCGACGATCCAGAAAACTTGTTCTGTTGCTGCATGGTTGATATATTTCGGAATTTCACAATTTTTAGGTGCATAATATCACACCGTGGTAATTATGGTAATTTTGAGTATGAACAGAATTATATTTTGCTGCAGGATTCGTGCTACGGATGCGATATTAAACTTTCAAGTTAAGGTGGTAATCTCCAATGGGGTATTAGTGTTTACTCAATGTAAAGCGTAAAATCATTGCAGAGTATTCAGTGATTTTACAAAATAACGCATTTTCAAACGTCATGGCAGACGATAACTAAAATATGGTTGAAACGTTGTTGGCATTTCATAAAAATACTCTAGGTACGGTAATTAGAAAAGGTTCCCCTATGTAGCCGTGGAGTGCAACTGGTCATGGTTTAAATTTAAGACAAGCAATGTGACCATGTGCAAGGTAATTCGTTAAAAACTGAGGAAAAATCTATTGAGGTATTTTACTAGTAATAACATTTTGGTAGAAATAGTGGAATGCTATAAACAGCTAAAGTAGAATGATTCATCGCATCTGGATGATTGTTTATGACTCCGTTTGGAACACCAACAGAGCCTCCAACTTCCTTTTATTATTTTTTGTGTAGATAAACTGGTCACCAAATATTTTTACGATTTAGATTCACATAACAATATTTTAGACATATTTTCGCAACTGGCAAAAAGTCGTAGTTTTCTAATTTTTTAGAATCAGAGAACGCGTCTAAAAATCTATTATGAATGATATCGTTTTAGTTTCCAACATCGTTCAAAAAGTCAGAATGCAAGGTATAATGTATTTTATAAAAATTATTAAAATTTGTATTCGGTCGTTACTCTAGTTGAAATAAGTTTACACAATTCCTGCTCGAATTATACATTCACGACTGAAATTTTTGACGAAATGTCCCTCACTTCCCATTACAGTACGTTGCTTGAGATTCTTGCGATCGATCTTTGCACCATTATACTGCCTCATTTACTTTCAGACTTTAATAATAAATAAATAATATATAATAGTAATATTATATGCGTACAACCTACAAAGTTTTTCTAAAAAAAAGGTGTGTTATTGATTCACTTTTTCCCAAGATGGAAGGAATTTCGTTTTCATAGTCTTGGTCTAGCAACATAAAAAGATATATCTCCATACGTTTTTAGTCAGGGGTTGTGAATTTGGAGCAGTTCTGTATTTGTTGATCGGAGTGTACGTTGCTAGGTGTGATAATGCAAGAGTTACATTAATTATAAGTACACACGTTTTTTCGTTATTGTAAATATGGTTGGGAGCCTTTAAAAGGGCACCGTAGTGGGTTTAGAATGGAAGGACCTAAAGGGATATGGCAATAAAAGATTAATTTGTCTTATTTAAAATACCTTTTAAAATTTGTTACATATATATATATATCTCCCTTCGTAGCTGTTCCTATCTTTCTTAGCTGCAGAGATCGACATTTTGACAGAAAGTATCATAATCAGCAAACTGTCATTATTGTGGATATGCATGTTACATCACAAGCAGGGTCACGCAAGTATTTTACCCAGAAAGCCAATGGACGGTGTGCGCCCAAAATCATACTTCGGTAACTAGAAATACATGCATGCAGAAACCCCTCGCCCATTAGAACCCAAGCAATATATACTCCCCAAAAGTTATTGTAACATGAAGTACTGAGTTGATCACTGTAACCATGGTAACACGCAACCGGCCATATATTTCTTTTATTTTTGGTACAAAATGGCAAAATAATGATAACGTTTGTACTTTTAACTGTAAAATTATCAATTGCCCAACTATATAAAGTAGCTATATTATTACGTACTCGTTTAGCTTTGATTTACTCTAAAATTCAATCTTAAACGTCTCACAAAACGTTTCGAAATTGTCATAAAACTTCAACTGTTATTTGAACAGTATTTTTATACTATGAAGTTTTTGAGATTAAATATGTCGTTTCTTATTCTATATAACGTATTTGAATTAATACTAAAACAATTTTTAAGATTAGTCATTGTTGTTATTGACCACAGGATGAACTACGCATTTTCAAAACCACAAACTGTAGTGCATGGACTGCATGCCAATTGACGGCAAAACTGCAAAAGCAAGTATGCAAAATAAACACTTACCCGTTTATCTTGTTTTGGAGACTTAATGTTTGTCTGAATTAATATGTCCCACTTGAAAAAAGTCATCAATGCCAAAAATAAAATGCGAAGATTGCAGCTATTTTTCTGACGTATCATATAAATTAAGAAAATCGTTGTCTTAGCCAATCATGATGTTGCTAGTTACCAGTTTTCTCTCGGTTTTAACTTGCACATGTGCATAACTTACAAAAAGGTAGAGTTCCGTCCATGACGAAAAAAAATGGCGGACGACTTTGAATTCCACAATGTTTTCACATACCCGGGCGTAAATATGCGAGCGGAATTAGTACCCTCGCACGGCGCTTCGCGCCGGCTCGGGGAGTATATCAAATAACAGATTGTCTGGCAACATTCTAAATATCTAATAATTGTAACTTGGTCACCGATGATAACTTTATATCGCTAACCCTGCTTGTGACGTCAATAAATCCATCGTTAATTTCATCAATGATAGCCATTGCGGAGGGGGGAGACGGAGCATTCTCTCAGGCTATCCAACGGAAATATATTGTTCCACATTTACGAAACTTTATGAGTCGGACAGTGTCGAGAATCGGACAAAAGTATTCGAGAATAAGAATTCATGTCGAGAATCGGTCAGAATTCATGTCAAGAATCAGAATTCATGTCGAGAATCGGACAAAAGTATTCGAGAATCAGGATTCATGTCGAGAATCAGAATTCATGTCGAGAATCGGCCAAAGGTGTTCGAGAATCAGAATTCATGTCGAGAATCAGAATTCATGTCGAGAATCGGACAAAAGTATTCGAGAATCAGGATTCCTCGAGAATCAGAATTCATGTCGAGAATCGGATAAAAGTGTTCGATAATCGAGATTTTACAGCTATTCGAGATTTTACGACTATTCCAAATTTTACAAATAAGTTAAAATTTTACAACTATATATGTTAGACGGCCGGCCAAGTCATCATATCTTGCAACTTGATGGCAATTTTATGTTAGAAGCTAGTAACAATCATATTCATACTCAGGTAGATGTCAGGCTGGGTAGATTAGGGAATAAGGTTTGAGGTGTTACCAAGTCGAAATCTTAAATTTTGACTGGAAAAATATGATATTTCTAAGCATCCTTCCGGCGAAATCGCGGTAGGTTAATAGAGTTCACTGAGTTTAACTTCAAACGATTGCCGACAATTCTGCTCATATGAGACAGACTTCCTTGCTCTGATTGGCTATCGGCATCGGTTCCTAAATTGGTCAGCAAATGAGCGAACGTCGAAAAGTCCTGACGCATCCGGTTTTTGCAACACGCGAGGTAAACAATATTTGTTCGCGTTGTCCGTAATATTTGTGGTGCACTGAGTGGACGGCTCAACATTAATGATAGAGTTTTCGAGCGCCAACATAACAGGCTGTTCGTCTACTCTACTAAATAAATTTATTTGGCAAAGTTTAGACAGTTCGGAAAACTAACCCGACCGGATATTCTTCACATATGATGCCGGTACGTCGTGGAAAGACTGTCCATATTATGGAAGACGGTTGGTAGCAGGAAGACTCGGTAGGGAGGAATGCTGCGCTTCGGGCTCGAACCTTTGGAACATTGGCGTCGAGATTGGTGTGGTGTTGTTTATCGACGAAAGCTCAGTGCGTAATTGTTCTGGCTCATTCGTAGGGACTGTCAAAGGCGCACTTGCCATGGCTTGTAGTGCATCACGAGCGGCGTTTGTGGCGATAACGTTCACCGATTGTTCAACCGTCCTCGCGACGATCGATTGGATTTGGGCCAACTGAGCGTCGTTTAGCAGAGGGCTTTCGCATGTACGTTAAAGCATGTTCTTGCAGTCTCGCGATCAATGTGTTTCAACGGCCGTGGTCAGACAGTCCTTTGTCTAAGCATTGTTGTCGAAGCTCGTTCGCCGATGGCTGAATTCCATTATCTGCGCGTTGTCGTGTAGCGCCGCGTTGGCGTCGAACAAGAGGCATAGCCCCGCAGAAGTATGTCCAGGAGTTGCGATATATGATAATTTCCATGTCCAAAGATTGCGGTTTATTATAATTTAAATCAAACTTTTTCGCCTCAAAAGGTCATTCGCTTTGGCTTGCAACTGACACAATGAGTCTTGTGACCCAGGCAGGAAGCATATACAGACAAAACTTTAATATACTCGAAATGCGAGGTTCAGCGAGAACGAAAGTGTCGTAGGAACCACGGTAGGGGGCACAGAGGGCACATGCCCAACCCCCCAAGTTTTCTTCAGAGTGCCTTTTCTCCAGCTAAAACAATGAATAAAGTGTCCTTTTCTAATAGAAGAGGTGCCCTTAAGACGAAGTGCCCTCAAAGTTAAAGTTGCTTCCTACGCCTATGACGAAAGTTAATGGATTATGGACCCCATCCATTAATTTTTTTCCTTTTGATATCATATTTCTTCGATCTGTTGCAAACAATCTATAGTTCAAACGTTTTACAGAAAATTAAAGATCAGAAATTTATTAATTTTTTTATTTATCATACAAATGTTGGTAAATTGTTAGAACGTTGAGTACCGACACATTAATGAACGTTTGAGAAAATTTTAGCCCAAAGTTGGAATACATATGAGGTCAAAATGGATATAGTTGAATTTTTTTTTAGCTAAATCAAATGCAAACCGTAAAAAATATGAGTTCACATGGTGGGAATTTGGAGATACTAGCCTTAAATGGCGTGCTAATTACCTAGGCTGGTCATCAAAGACATGCACCATACATTACAGGTACAGAGTTCTTCTTAAAACGATTAAACGCCAAAGTTTTCAAAAACAGTAAAATACCATTACTTACTACAAATTGCCACATATAAGCGTACAACACTATTTGTACGGAACTGTGAACATTTTACTATATAAGACTTGAAAATGTAACATTTTATGTAAAGTTACCGCTACTTCACGTATCAAAAACAACATAAATGAGAAGTGGTGAAGGAGCGGGCTTCCGTCTCTGAATACTACAGGGTGTATGGAAAGAGATAATCCAATTTTAGCATGTTACATGCGTTTATTATTTAGTTTATATATTATTACTATTTTTCTTAGCAATAAAGATCATTATTTTTTCTCTATGAAAATAAACCAATCTTATTGGCTAGCGAGCGTTTCAGAGCGGTCCGGATTTTTGCATCCGGCCCTCTCTGAAACTGATCCGGCCCGCTCTGGATTGCGCGACAAAACACAGGTGTGAAACAATTTTTAGATTAAAAAATCTACCCAAAAAGTTCAAAAAGCTAGCCTATAACGATAGTTGGCGTACAAAAATGAATTGCATCAAGTCTGAAGGCTTCATACTAAGCACGATGCGCCGAGAAAACTAATACATTTGTTTTAAATGCTCATGTATTTCAGTATTTGGCAACATTAAAGTTAAAAAAATACAGTTAAAAAAGATATCATAGAAGAAAAAACTTTTCTCCATACAAAAAACTGAAAAACATGGACCAACTGTAGTGAAAATATGATTTTTCTGCCCATTTGTTGAAGTACTTTTCGTATACATGTTGTAAAAAAAATTAAAGCCTTGGCCCTTGGCATACAAAGTTGAGCCTATATGTTTTTTATCGTGAAACGACCAGAAAAACAGTTACAGCATACCTTGTTCATTGTCCAGTTTTAGTAGAAAGCGTTGATCGAAGTCAAAATACGTGCATTCACTGCATGATTCACTTTATGAGTTTTTTTTATGGGCAAAGCAAGTAAACACGAAGATATCCTTGTCGAAGCAACACTAAACACCATAAAACCAGGCCAAAACTTTTCATTCCTATGCTTTTCTGCTGCCCTTTTTAAAAAAATATCGTTCACATTTTTACAGAAACTATGTTTTTCTTGTGAGTTTCTTGCCAGTTTTCGTGAGTTTTCGTCTTCGTGTTTTCTTTCAACGCCTCGCTTTCATTTCACATTGCACTGATCTCAAATTATTTCGCTACACTGGAATTTTCAATTTTAATAAATTCTTAAATTTTACATAAATTTTGCGGGCTCGGCCCGTTTTCAAGACCTCGGGCACAGTTTGTCTCATCCGGACCTCGCAACCGGTAAATAACGTGTCTTTTAGTTGTCAAATGGTACCATTTTTGTATCATTACGATCATGATACGATTAAACATTGCTGGTTGAAAACGCATTTTTCCACATTTGTTACGTAAATAGTTATTTTAAGACACGAATAAATGTTGCTGCCCTTGTTGTTGTTGCTTGAGAGTTGAGTGCAAAGCTATTGTCTTGCTAATGGAAATATTCTCATTTTGCATTCAAATTTAAGAATTTTAATTTAACAAAATGCCGTAATCCATGGGCAATTTATCAAGTTTGGTAAATTTAAAGTAGGTTCAAATCGCGATTTAACAGTAAAATGTTGTGGTTGAAACATTTTACGAAACTTGCAGTTTGCAGACTGAAGTGGCAATGCACAAATAGGCAACCATCATTTCGACAAATGGTCAAAAATTCGTTTAATTCCCAAAAGTGAAAATTATATTTCTGACACATTTCTCATCGGATTGTACTGAGCCATTATTGGTCGCAGTCATACAAAAATGTGTAATTTGACAGCTATTTTTGTTATTCTCAGAGATATACATTCACGCAGAAATTTAAAAATTAGCAACAAACGGTTGAGGTTGGCAAGTAAAAAGTTGCTTCTTACACTTCTAGTCTCATTATGTCCGTCAAGAAAATAGTTCTCCACCATCCGTGTGTGTAAGCCTATAGATGCCATATTCTTTGCCATATCAAGCAATAATTTGATTTATGGAACCGTACTTGTAAATATGCAAATATGATAAATGCTGACCCTAAAATCCAACGAGGCGATTTATATTACATTTCACTTGATAAAATATTTCATTCCCAGGCAATTATACTCTTCGCATTTGGATTGTACATTCGACTATTGCAAGTACTACAACTGAAATAGTGTATAAAAGGGGTAATCAACTTTGGCATGTTATCATGCCAAACACGATCCGATTTAGAATAAACGATCAAAATCGCATTTTTCCACCATTGGGAATTAAGTGCAAGCCTATTGTTTGAGTATTGAAATTTTTCGGATCCAAATTTAAGAATAGAGAGTCTTCGTGGTTAAAACATTTAAAGGAAGTGGAAGTTTGCAAGGAACTTGCAATGCCTATTTGTTTCCCACATATATAAGCAACTTTTATTTATAATGGCGCCATGAATGGCGGGAAAGAGAGACTTGGCTACGGCACTGGGAAAAATGTGTTTTTTGATCGAAATTTCAAATCGTATTCTATTGTATTGTATTGCATTTGGTCATTTTTCTTCGCAATTATACAAGCAAGGTAACATTTGACAGTTAAAGACTTGGCCTTCATTGATACGAGAAACGTAAATTTATATACTTAATTTTTAAACGCGTGATTACATCCAAAATTTGGATTACCCTTCAAAGTACACAGTAAAAACAAACTGGTTAAAAAGACCAATTTTTATTGGTTGTAACCAATTTGAATTGGTCATTTTAACCAATTCATGAATTGGTTATTCTGAAATGACCAATTAATATTGGTTAAAACAACCAATTTTTAATTGGTTGCATTTTCTACCAATTTAAATTGGTCAATTTAACCAATTTTTTTTCGTCACTCAATGTTGAATGACCAATTTAGGGATCCAACAAGGGCCAAACAGGCCCAATTTAGTGGATCAATAATAGGGCTAACCTTTAGATCCTCCTGCAAGGGCCTATTATGTATTTATTAATTTTATAAAGTTTCCCTGAATAAATATTTTGATGAATGAATGATAATAACATTTTAACAGGGGGTTCATGTCACCCGAAGGTGTTTTTCGATGAAGCCCTGATTGATTGATATTAATTTACATACAGCATTAGTACTCTGCCCAGATCCTGGCAGGGATATTCCATAGGCTGGACAGCTTAGTTCCCAAATAAACAACTTGTGGGGTGCCCGGTCTTAATTGAAAATAATCCACAGGCCCTAGGTGCATTGGGTGTAAAGTCCTCCTTAAGTCAAACTGTGGCTCTGGTCCCCCAGGGGCTCTTTCGAACAAGGTCCCATTGGTAGGTCAGCCTCGTCACCAAATAGAATAGACAAAAGTTGAAAATCACTAGTTGAAAAGCAAAAAATAAGCCAACTTTCCCCTTGATCTCCCTTTAACAGTGTAAAAGTACAGTTGAGGGAGAGTACATTTTAATTTTCTGAGTCACTTAACCCTTTAATTACAATGTGCCCTGTTTAATTTATTATCATAACCTTGTTATGATGCAAGGCATGCTTTATAAAACCTAAAATTGAACAGAACTAAAGCTCGTGTGTTGTTGCTGTTGACACAAGTAATTCATTATATTGTATGGAATCCCAATTTTCATTTTCCAGCAAATTATTGTACCACAGCAAATGACAAATTGACAGAGCTGGGTGGGTTACTCTGGTTTGAGTAACTGAAGCAAGCATATTGTAAACAGCCACTAAGTTCTATAACAAGAAGTTCCAGTGAGTACTTTTCAGGAAAATGTAAATTTAAAATATTCCTTTACATTGCACTTCCTTGCAGCTTTAGGGTTGTTTGTTTAATTTTACCAAGGATTTAATATACCCTTGTGCATAATATTTTAACTCGGCAAGTGGCAATGCACCCTATTTTGCAGACAATACTGTTTATAAAAGGCCAAGGGAAAAGTGTTGCACTTAGCCTATTAACCAAATTAGCACTGCTGTGAAGTCAGCAAGAATGATGATTTACAATGTTTCTGGCTTATGTTGTCAAAATGTCAATGATGCACTGATACAGAACTACTCAGATTTGATATTTTGGCTGACGCTAAAGTTGGGACAAAGCAGTTATGATGAGAATATCCAATTATATATGTTAAAATTTACCGGCAATGACTATAAGCATGGTACAAAGTATACATAATGTGAATATCATTCAAATTGTCCCTTCATGCATTTGTGTTACTTTCAGACTTCTATTCACTCACAGCTAACTTTGTAAGATTGCAGTGTTTCCTTAATCTGAACTTTTGAAATGTTTTGTTTTCTTTTGCAAAAGAGATGTATTTGTCAAAAGAGATTTGTCATTTCGAATCTAGTATGTACAAAAATTGGTAGTATGACCTCAACAAACTTATGGCTGATATCTGATGTGTAGATATCATAAGTGTATGACATAGGTAATGTTATTTGTTGGCAAAGAAAAACTTTTTTGCTTTCTTACTTAAATTAACAGATCACCGAGGAAGCAAGGAGAGTCTTGGGAATTGGAGGTTGGGAAGGTAGGGATGAATTTAAGAAAGATTGTCTTCAATGGTTGACTGAAGAAATGAGACATTGATATGTTATGGGATTAGTAAAGGAATGAGCCCGCCAAAAAGCCCATGATGCATTGTTTGAAGATACTGATTAAGTCCGCACTGACCAGCTACCGGAAATTTAAAGCTTTATATGCAATAAACTGGACTAAGTATTGCTGTGATCTATAGAATGTATATTTATAAGTATTCATGATGGTAGATAGAACTTGAACTTTATATATATATAAACTACCATGCAGGAAGTGCATGGATTCCTTGAAGAGGCAGTCAAGTGCTTTTAGTCATGCATGTGGGATACAAGATGTAATAAAATCTTCGATCCACTTAATTCTTCTGACAGTATCCCCTGTATAATTGTATGTGAGATTATGAGTGAAAGATTATTTCGGGACGGATCTGTTTTTGTTTCTGTTATATCACCTCAATGTAGAGTGCATCATGTACTATGTATTCTTGTGAGGGTCGTCACAGAGTGCATATGCTGAATGGACTTGATCGCTTCTTTAAGCTCTTAATCTACATAAATTATACTGTATACAGCCACCGGTCGGGTCTAACCAGAAATTGTCCTGACAAATATACTGTATATAGATACATGCTATATATTCTCAATTATTAATATATTTATTTTGTATTATAAACTTAGTATTTATTTGTAATTAAAACCTATTTGATTAATTATTTTTTTCAAGCGTCTTTTGATTGGTTTTGGTCATTTTAACCAATTTGTTTTTACTGTGTACTCCCAGTTCACGTTTTATCAAATCTAAAATGGTCGCATTTTAAGTTGGATTCTAAATTGCATTTTAATAAGAGCTCTTATAGTCGTGCTGGAAATATTACATAAATTGTTCGCCATCCATATCAAGAATGAAGCTAGTGAACGTTTCTAAATTAGTGAATTGCAGTACGCAGGGTAACGCAGCAGGCAGTCAAGTCTTGTCTCATACCAGAGAAAATAGCAAATCAAAAAGTTTTCGGCTTAATACTTACATTTCTCTACATGCATTTTGTTTCAGTTTTTATTAATTTTAATTCCAAATCCAAAGGACAATTATTAAGGTTAAAAAGATGCGCACGTGAGTGATTTGCGTGTCATGGTTACCTGTGTCATGGTTAACATGGTCAACAGGTTTATGATATATGTCAGGGGATCAGATATTACATCAGGACAATCCTTTAGCAGAGATAGAGGCAGATTATCTAGACCTGTTGCTCTCTCTCTCGTTTGAGGGATTTAAGCTCCTCAAAACGAATATGCGTGCATGGTACGTACTGAAACCTAAAAGTGGCCGTGGTTCTTAAGGGGAACTGTTTCGGAAATTTCCAAATTATATCAGACAATGGGATAGCTTTTGCTTTCAGCTTTCCTGCAACAATGGAACCGAACCATGCAATCTACAAAAGTATTTTTGCAGTTTGCTTTTTATCTTGGTGGTTTACACGAGATAACGGCTGCTTCGGTAGAGCGCAAATCTGAACCTGTTACTGCGTTTGTTAAAAAGAAAAAAAAATGCATTGAATAGATTTGTTAAGTAGATAAAGTTTCATACGCCAATTCAATGTTAACTTAATTGAGAGAATTAACACGATTCCGACATGCATCAATTAAAAGCATGCTAAATACAAATACGTTTGCTTGTTAGAATATGTTATCCAATCACATTCTCTATAGTACTCTGAATCCGATGTTGCGCGAATGTAGATACATTTTGCAATGTATATAGCTTTGAATTTTGACAACAAATATCACATATACGTCTACAATATGGATATAAATTATAATGATTCTTGGTAAGGGGCCTGGGCCTTTAAGATAATGGAAACCTCTAAGTAATTTTAAATACAGTGCATGCTATAATTTATCGAATGCACGTCAATTATGTCAAAAATCATTATATCATACTGTCTTATGGTTGCTGAAAAAAATATCAGATTGCATGTGGTAGACTAACTTCCCTTCAGATATCTTATGAATGTCATGTCTGTAATAAAATTTTACTGTTAAAGTAGGGTGGGGGGGGGGTGGGGATGAGTCCCTCATATTTTTGCAAATTATATCATATCATTTTTTAATTTTGATTGTTTTCAGTGCATGTATACACTAAAAATGATCTCCTTTCAATTCCAAAGAATGCAGATTTTATGTTAGTGTTGTAAATAGGTTGAAGTTTACTGCCATAACTGGTACCAACAAATGAAAAGGACATTTTCTATCAACTTCACCCCATACAAGACACCCCACCTCATACACTTTCCCTGTAAAAAGAAAGCCTACCCCAACTTTGGCCAGAGCTATCTGCCTAGAGAGATTTTTTTATGCCAGTATTTTTTGCTAGTGGCAAGATTTCCACAAAATTTACATACAACATAATAAATGGAATAACCAATATGGAACACAATGTTTCACTAGTACTCACTACGTATTACGATGCCTGTAAATTGTATTTTGGTAGAGGTAGCCAATCTTTGAATGAAGCTAGGCTATGCCAGAGCAGCCATGGCCGGGTTCTGGGATCCACGAAGCCAACCTCTCACAGTCAAATCTCCTCATGATTGATCTCCTTCAAGGTTAGTCAACTAGCTGCACATAATTTTTGGAGCGGTTAGCCAGCAACTTCAGGTTTAGATAGCTACAGTAGCTCCGATCCATTGCCTCCACATGATTTTTGGAGTGGACTTATAACTCCAGAATTCTCAACTCAACCAAGTTTTGAAGCGCACATTATGAATTTTGAGTTAACTCATTAAACTATACAGGTAGCGTCGTTCCATGGCTCCCTGAGTTCTGTAGCCATGCTTATTACTTGTACAATGGTTGACATATATGAATATGTACTTTTAAAATGCGTATGGAGAAGTGCAAACTACTACTTTCAACTTACACCGGTGACCAGCTGTGGAACTAAGTTTTTCATGATTCAGTTGCAGTAGTAAATAAATAATGCCCATTGTATCTCTGTAAGGCCCTGGGTACACGATTAGCACCCTCTTGAATAATTTGCACCCCTAAGCAAATGGACTTTTCCCCCCCAGTTAAAATTTAAAGCAAAAATCACAAGGCATGCTAGCCTTATTGCTTGTGTAACAATAAATTACCAATTATGTTTGATTTACTGTATAATAAATGTATAAGACTCTCTTCGCAAGTAAAATTGTCTAGCATTTATAGACAGAGAAGACTGAGTATGATAAAAGAGGGCACATTAAGACGCATTTGTTTGTAATGTTTTTACATTTTTCATGCTTTGTGATAGTTGAAATAATATATATAACTAGACTATTACAGTTTACAAGTGGAAACTATGATTGAAAAAAAATTATGTGTGAAAATCTTTTCTTAGCTAAGAGTGAGATACCTGACGTTTCCTGTCCTTTCTGGTATTATAACAACATAAGTACTTCCAAGAAAAAAGAACAAAAACAACAGTAGAAACATAGAATATAAAGTCCACTAATTAGCCAGGCGCCATATTGCATGTTGCGCCCTAGTCGGCAAAGGGCTGGGGACTAGGTGCACAACCGTACCTTGACCGGTAATATATTATAATGCTTTGGCTTGATCATTAAGCAAATTTTTAAAAAACAATATATAAATTCAACGTAGTGAGACAACACATTAAATCTTTAATTGCTTTAAACTCAGTTATAATATCCAGTCTCTCCTAGAGGGTCTCATGTATACCCACGAGGGATAAAAACATAAGGCTAGAATGAGTCTTTGGGTTGAATAAAGACAAAATTGGTTCACTTCACTTAGAATCCGTTCTCCTACAAAAATTTGGCGTGAGTTGAATTTATTTCCGGTGTATTTCCATATATTAAGGAAATACACCGGATAATTAAAGCTACAGAATTGTCCTTTGAAGCACGGACGGATAATAATAATAATAATAATAATAATAATAATAAAAGCATTTATTTAAACACGATGATAATTTTACAGCATAGCTGATGTGGACGTGTAACTACCTAATAACTAACAACTATATAGTCTAATATGACTACTAATATTACGTATAACGTACATTATGACTAATATAACGACTAATTATTCACATAAATACATTACAAAGATCACATTATTTGACATTTACAGTTACACTTATATCAAGAATTACATAAATCTAATGAGTATATAATGGTACACTGTTGAAAGACTCTATATTTTCAAGATTGTACTTTTTCGAGATACTGCAAGAGAATTTTATACAGTACTAACCTAACCTGTGGAAATTATTATTTTATGCCAGTTAATTTGTCTGGCCCCTCATAAATATTATGTTGATCAGCTTATAATGAGTTTATCGTTGGTATAATGAAAAAGTTATGCTTAACCTAAAAATTATGGATGTACTTGTCAACCATAATGCCGGAAAATAGTTGAAGCGGCAAATGAAAGTTTGCATATAATCTTTATAGTCAATTCTATTACTGATGGCATGTCTTTTATTTGTATTTATAATTTATGATATAATTGTCCGCCTTTCAAGAGAAAATTGCAATTATTTATAGCCGTACTTTTCGTGCATTTTACAATAGACGTCTATCATATTTCAGTATTTTTACCGTTGAGAGATAATCAGCCTCTTCACGTAAAATGACCACAGCCGAACAACTAATTCTCAGTTCAAAACGTATTTAATCAAAAGAAATGTGACATACATTAATATAGTGGTACATGCGTACATAAATTATTTCCTAATTATTTCCTTGGTATCATTTTGATTAATCCACTTACAAAAAATCCCTATATATTTAGTTTCTTATAGGCAGTAGCGGATGGAAAGCAAAACAAATTGCGCGTTTTAATTTTTTAAGATGAAACAGCTTTATGCAGACAATTTTTAATATATATATATATATATTATATATATATATAACTTAGGTCTTTTAAACCTCACGAAAGGAATAGTGTAAGAGTTCTCGAATCAACAAATTATAGATATATATATTATATATATATATATATATATCATATATATATATATATATATCAAATATATATATATATATATATATAACACCACTGGCACTGTTACGTCAAATATATATATATATATATATAGTCAAATCTGCAGACATGCATATATATATATAACACCACTGGCACTGTTACGAGATGAGCGCGACAACACTTTTGCGATCTAAAATGAAATACAGATAATATTTAAAGTTCAAACAATTAGTTTCTTATTGAATATTCTCTTCTGAATATTGCTTTCTGAGTTCTTCCTGAGCTCTATACATCTTCTGGTGTTCTGACTCTCTAGTTCTCGGACGTTCTCTATCTGAGCGAACCAAAAACAGCCTTCTTATGTAGACAGACACAACACATGGCTCTACGTAGATGATTGATGTTGTACCATCTCAATGTTATCCAATGAGTAAATGACGTATTTTCCACTGTTTGTTTCGCTCAAAACCAGGCGTTGTCATGTCCCGGTCTATTTTTTCACGCTCAGATTTATTTTATTAAATCTTGCTCTTTCTATATTTAAGATTTTTTTTAAGTACCATTTGTAAAGATATGAAGTATGTTGCGCCAGCGAACTATCATTCACTAGTCAGCGACGCTTTTATATAATGGCAATTTCCTTACTACTTCATATTAGAAACACATAATAGTTTGAGTTAAATAATTAGATGTTGTTGGGGTTAGGCTTGAGCTTAGGGTTGGGTTTAGGGTCAGGGGTTGTGTTAGTGTAAGTGACACCTAGAATAACTACGTGCAATATCGTATATCGGCCGGTATATTTGATCATGAAGTAGTAAACGGAAATTTGGCGAATTACACAGGGTATTTTTACAACTTTATACATATTTTACTTCTTAGTTTCCCCGGTAACCTATCTTCAAATTTTCACCGAAAATTTTAATCTTACTAAATTCTATATATTTCAATTTAAAAAAAATTTTAGTGTGAAAATCCTCCAATAAAATTTTGGCTTAAAAAATCGTACACTAAAGATTTTAATTGAACTTTCACAGTAGTTACAGAACATCATGCTCTATTGATATATGAAATAAAAAAGATAGGTCACAGAATTCGTTTTTAAGTTACAGAGAATTTTAGACGAAAAATGAGCATGTTTTCTACTGTCGCCATGTCGCCATAGCAACACTGACATCGTCAAAACCAAGTTCTAAATATTCCATAGATGTGGAATATTGCCGCGGCTGCCGCCGAACAGAAAAAAAAGCGTGATCAGCAAGAAATGGGCCTTTATTTAAAAGATTGTAGGTAAATAGGTTCAACTGTAGAGAGCCACCTTGCAAAACTGTAGGGACGCAAAGTTAACGAAGGTCGCACGCAGCAACCGATATTAAATCTTTCCTAGCGGTTATTACTCAACCTCGTACCCAGGGTTTTCGAAAAAAGCCCTGGGTACAAGGTTGGTCATTACTCACAAACCCTAGCAGCTGTGCGTATTCTTACTTCTTACATAGAGTAAGAAATGAATAGAGAGACAGGTCCTTTGATTTTTTTGGGACCACGGACAGCGACTTCTGGTTGGTGGCGGCCATTAATCTGGCCAGATGATATGCAAATTCGTATTAGAAAATATATGGGGAATTGGCATTCTTTGCCTACTAAATCGCGTTTATTAGCGGAATTTTTTCATAATTCCATCTTTTGAACTGGGAAATACAAATGAGAAAGGTAAGTAAGTATTTTTAGCGTTTAATTTGTTAAGGAATTAAAACATATTTATCGGCCGATATTCGCTACTCGAAGGAGTGACAGGAGCGAGATAATGAGGGCACACGTTTATTTATTTATGAATAACGTTCAATAAGCTTCAAGAAAGACTTTTAATGTAACATACCTCTTTGGTATGACAGTACCAAGAGTATTAAGGCTCTAATATTTTACCCTTTCTAGCTAAATCTGCTAAGCTTAAGTGTAACCTAAAACTATAACATAAGCCACATAAATGTGAATGCCATTTTCTAGTAACTGCGTGCAGGACACGTCTGTTAGTTTACCATTTTGCAAACATCAAAATGACACTTGCAAAGACTGTTCTGAAATTGCATGTCCGCTACATGCATTGTGCAGTACAATTTTATCATGCTTAGTGTTGTTAGGTAGTACTTCTTTAATTATGTGATTTTTCTTGTTGGGGAAACTATACGTGATAGAAAACCCAGTAAGTTTAGTATATATATTTTATTTTAAATGTATGTTACAAAAAAGAATATGGTGCACTCCCATATCCAGTTAAATACTACCACCTACTACATGTGCATACCATTATTCTATCATTTTAAAAAGTGGTTCTTTATTATTTACCAGGTATTTTCAAAGAGATATGCGGCAACTCCTGATAACTGATAAGTTTTGTAATTAAGGTTAAGGTCTCCATTTTTAAAATTGTCTGCTATGTTAGGCAGAACATATAAAGAAGCGTGCACTGGAGTGCATTGCTACTAAATGGGTTCAAACAAATAGTGTTAGTCATATCAACAGAAAAGGTGGAGTGTGTTGAATAATAAATGTTGCATGAAACCAAAGAACTTCACAAAACCAACTCATCATTGATGTGGAATTCCACCACTTGAAGGGAACAATTTATAATTGATATAGTCATAGTCATTCAAGATTGGAAGACATATATTGCAATGTCTGTGGTATTCCAGTAAGTCGCCTGCAAATACAGTAAAACAAACCCCATGTAAATATTGTATAAGTATGTATAAAACTTCACTATGCTGAGTACTGTATATACTGTATGTATGCTCCCATCTATACCGTCCATATATTTTGCAAACTATATATTATATATTACCAAATAGCTTTAATACTCTCGGTACGGTCATACCAAAGAGGTATGTTTACATTAAAAGTCTTTCTTGAAGTTTATTGAACGTTATTCATCAATAAATATACGTGTGCCCTCGTAGTCTCGCTCCTGTTACTCCTTCTTTACATAAATCTAACAGGTGTTCTTTACTTATAATATGTAATTTGTCTGGTCGTTCATAAACAAGCAATTTGAGACTCCGTGATCAAAGGCCTATATATCGTCAGTCTCGCAATGGCTGTCTTATTAAGCATCTGTACGCTTATTTTGATCTCAAAAATACCCAAGCTAGGCGAATGCTCAACTACTAAGCAAGCCGTATTTCGCATAAAGAAGCAACAATACTTGGCGAATCATGTCGTCGAAACAAAACAAGCAGAGAGTGAGTTAGAATGCGGTATGCATTGCGTTGCCCATGGATTATGTGCGTCCGTGAATTACAAAACTTCTGGAGTCGGTAAAGGTCTATGTGAGCTCAACCGTAAGACTCTTCAAGAGACATCTGATGCTGATGCTGATGGACGTATACATAACCCTGAGTTCAACCACCTTAATGTAAGAAAAAATCGACTATCAATTTAAATGCTATGCGGTATTGAGCGTGGTAGTCGGTGCAGGGGTCTTTCATAAAATTGTTGATAATTCAATTGTAATGCTTTAAGGTGGCTCGATACAGTTTTCAAAAATTCAAGCGTACAACATTTTTAAACTTTTGAACTCCGTATTTTTAGGTCTTATTTACCAGATATCGGGGTTTTCATATATTTTGATGTTTCTACTTTCAAATTATGTTAGTTTTAGTAACATACATTTCGTTGCTATGACAACATACGCGTGTGAAATTCACTCTAAAATAGCTTATTGCCTCGTGTAGTTGGAAAAAAAGCAGCAGTGCGTATTCTTATTTCTTACATAGAGTAAGGAATGAATAGAGAGACAGGTCCTTTGATCTTTTTGGGGACCACCGACAGCGACTTCTGGTTGGCGGCGGCCATTAATCTGGCCAGATGATATGCAAATTCGTATTAGAAAATATATGGGGAATTGGCATTCTTTGCCTACTAAATCGCGTTTATTAGCGGAATTTTTTCATAATTCCATCTTTTGAACTGGGAAATACAAATGAGAAAGGTAAGAAAGTATTTTTAGCGTTTAATTTGTTAAGGAATTAAAACATATTTATCGGCCGATATTCGCTACTCGAAGGAGTGACAGGAGCGAGATAATGAGGGCACACGTTTATTTATTTATGAATAACGTTCAATAAGCTTCAAGAAAGACTTTTAATGTAACATACCTCTTTGGTATGACTGTACCAAGAGTATTAAGACTCTAATATTTTACCCTTTCTAGCTAAATTTGCTAAGCGTAAGTGTAACCTAAAACTATAACATAAGCCACATAAATGTGAATGCCATTTTCTAGTAACTGCGTGCAGGACACGTCTGTTAGTTTAACATTTTGCAAACATCAAAATGAGACTTGCAAAGACTGTTCTGAAATTGCATGTCCCCTACATGCATTGTGCAGTACAATTTTATCATGCTTAGTGTTGTTAGGTAATACTTCTTTAATTATGTGATTTTTCTTGTTGGGGAAACTATACGTGATAGAAAACCCAGTAAGTTTAGTATATATATTTTATTTTAAATGTATGTTACAAAAAAGAATATGGTGCACTCCCATATCCAGTTAAATACTACCACCTACTACATGTGCATACCATTATTCTATCATTTTAAAAGTGGTTCTTTATTATTTACCAGGTATTTTCAAAGAGATATGCGGCAACTCCTGATAACTGATAAGTTTTGTAATTAAGGTGTTAAGGTCTCCATTTTTAAAATTGTCTGCCATGTTAGGCAGAACATATAAAGAAGCGTGCACTGGAGTGCATTGCTACTAAATGGGTTCAAACAAATAGTGTTAGTCATATCAACAGAAAAGGTGGAGTGTGTTGAATAATAAATGTTGCATGAAACCAAAGAACTTCACAAAACCAACTCATCATTGATGTGGAATTCCACCACTTGAAGGGAACAATTTATAATTGATATAGTCATAGTCATTCAAGATTGGAAGACATATAATGCAATGTCTGTGGTATTCCAGTAAGTCGCCTGCAAATACAGTAAAACAAACCCCATGTAAATATTGTATAAGTATGTATAAAACTTCACTATGCTGAGTACTGTATATACTGTATGTATGCTCCCATCTATACCGTCCATATATTTTGCAAACTATATATTATATATTACCAAATAGCTTTAATACTCTCGGTACGGTCATACCAAAGAGGTATGTTTACATTAAAAGTCTTTCTTGAAGTTTATTGAACGTTATTCATAAATAAATATACGTGTGCCCTCGTAGTCTCGCTCCTGTTACTCCTTCTTTACATAATTATAACAGGTGTTCTTTACTTATAATATGTAATTTGTCTGGTCGTTCATAAACAAGCAATTTGAGACCCCGTGATCAAAGGCCTATATATCGTCAGTCTCGCAATGGCTGTCTTATTAAGCATCTGTACGCTTATTTTGATCTCAAAAATACCCAAGCCAGGCGAATGCTCAACTACTAAGCAAGCCGTATTTCGCATAAAGAAGCAACAATACTTGGCGAATCATGTCGTCGAAACAAAACAAGCAGAGAGTGAGTTAGAATGCGGTATGCATTGCGTTGCCCATGGATTATGTGCGTCCGTGAATTACAAAACTTCTGGAGTCGGTAAAGGTCTATGTGAGCTCAACCGTAAGACTCTTCAAGAGACATCTGATGCTGATGCTGATGGACGTATACATAACCCTGAGTTCAACCACCTTAATGTAAGAAAAAATCGACTATCAATTTAAATGCTATGCGGTATTGAGCGTGGTAGTCGGTGCAGGGGTCTTTCATAAAATTGTTGATAATTCAATTGTAATGCTTTAAGGTGGCTCGATACAGTTTTCAAAAATTCAAGCGTACAACATTTTTAAATTTTTGAACTCCGTATTTTTAGGTCTTATTCACCAGATATCGGGGTTTTCATATATTTTGATGTTTCTACTTTCAAATTATGTTAGTTTTAGTAACATACATTTCGTTGCTATGACAACATACGCGTGTGAAATTCACTCTAAAATAGCTTATTGCCTCGTGTAGTTGGAAAAAAAGCAGCAGTGCGTATTCTTATTTCTTACATAGAGTAAGGAATGAATAGAGAGACAGGTCCTTTGATCTTTTTGGGGACCACCGACAGCGACTTCTGGTTGGCGGCGGCCATTAATCTGGCCAGATGATATGCAAATTCGTATTAGAAAATATATGGGGAATTGGCATTCTTTGCCTACTAAATCGCGTTTATTAGCGGAATTTTTTCATAATTCCATCTTTTGAACTGGGAAATACAAATGAGAAAGGTAAGAAAGTATTTTTAGCGTTTAATTTGTTAAGGAATTAAAACATATTTATCGGCCGATATTCGCTACTCGAAGGAGTGACAGGAGCGAGATAATGAGGGCACACGTTTATTTATTTATGAATAACGTTCAATAAGCTTCAAGAAAGACTTTTAATGTAACATACCTCTTTGGTATGACAGTACCAAGAGTATTAAGGCTCTAATATTTTACCCTTTCTAGCTAAATCTGCTAAGCGTAAGTGTAACCTAAAACTATAACATAAGCCACATAAATGTGAATGCCATTTTCTAGTAACTGCGTGCAGGACATGCACGTCTGTTAGTTTAACATTTTGCAAACATCAAAATGACACTTGCAAAGACTGTTCTGAAATTGCATGTCCCCTACATGCATTGTGCAGTACAATTTTATCATGCTTAGTGTTGTTAGGTAATACTTCTTTAATTATGTGATTTTTCTTGTTGGGGAAACTATACGTGATAGAAAACCCAGTAAGTTTAGTATATATATTTTATTTTAAATGTATGTTACAAAAAAGAATATGGTGCACTCCCATATCCAGTTAAATACTACCACCTACTACATGTGGATACCATTATTCTATCATTTTAAAAAGTGGTTCTTTATTATTTACCAGGTATTTTCAAAGAGATATGCGGCAACTCCTGATAACTGATAAGTTTTGTAATTAAGGTGTTAAGGTCTCCATTTTTAAAATTGTCTGCCATGTTAGGCAGAACATATAAAGAAGCGTGCACTGGAGTGCATTGCTACTAAATGGGTTCAAACAAATAGTGTTAGTCATATCAACAGAAAAGGTGGAGTGTGTTGAATAATAAATGTTGCATGAAACCAAAGAACTTCACAAAACCAACTCATCATTGATGTGGAATTCCACCACTTGAAGGGAACAATTTATAATTGATATAGTCATAGTCATTCAAGATTGGAAGACATATAATGCAATGTCTGTGGTATTCCAGTAAGTCGCCTGCAAATACAGTAAAACAAACCCCATGTAAATATTGTATAAGTATGTATAAAACTTCACTATGCTGAGTACTGTATATACTGTATGTATGCTCCCATCTATACCGTCCATATATTTTGCAAACTATATATTATATATTACCAAATAGCTTTAATACTCTCGGTACTGTCATACCAAAGAGGTATGTTTACATTAAAAGTCTTTCTTGAAGTTTATTGAACGTTATTCATAAATAAATATACGTGTGCCCTCGTAGTCTCGCTCCTGTTACTCCTTCTTTACATAATTATAACAGGTGTTCTTTACTTATAATATGTAATTTGTCTGGTCGTTCATAAACAAGCAATTTGAGACTCCGTGATCAAAGGCCTATATATCGTCAGTCACGCAATGGCTGTCTTATTAAGCATCTGTACGCTTATTTTGATCTCAAAAATACCCAAGCCAGGCGAATGCTCAACTACTAAGCAAGCCGTATTTCGCATAAAGAAGCAACAATACTTGGCGAATCATGTCGTCGAAACAAAACAAGCAGAGAGTGAGTTAGAATGCGGTATGCATTGCGTTGCCCATGGATTATGTGCGTCCGTGAATTACAAAACTTCTGGAGTCGGTAAAGGTCTATGTGAGCTCAACCGTAAGACTCTTCAAGAGACATCTGATGCTGATGCTGATGGACGTATACATAACCCTGAGTTCAACCACCTTAATGTAAGAAAAATCGACTATCAATTTAAATGCTATGCGGTATTGAGCGTGGTAGTCGGTGCAGGGGTCTTTCATAAAATTGTTGATAATTCAATTGTAATGCTTTAAGGTGGCTCGATACAGTTTTCAAAAATTCAAGCGTACAACATTTTTAAATTTTTGAACTCCGTATTTTTAGGTCTTATTCACCAGATATCGGGGTTTTCATATATTTTGATGTTTCTACTTTCAAATTATGTTAGTTTTAGTAACATACATTTCGTTGCTATGACAACATACGCGTGTGAAATCCACTCTAAAATAGCTTATTGCCTCGTGTAGTTGGAAAAAAAGCAGCAGTGCGTATTCTTATTTCTTACATAGAGTAAGGAATGAATAGAGAGACAGGTCCTTTGATCTTTTTGGGGACCACCGACAGCGACTTCTGGTTGGCGGCGGCCATTAATCTGGCCAGATGATATGCAAATTCGTATTAGAAAATATATGGGGAATTGGCATTCTTTGCCTACTAAATCGCGTTTATTAGCGGAATTTTTTCATAATTCCATCTTTTGAACTGGGAAATACAACTGAGAAAGGTAAGAAAGTATTTTTAGCGTTTAATTTGTTAAGGAATTAAAACATATTTATCGGCCGATATTCGCTACTCGAAGGAGTGACAGGAGCGAGATAATGAGGGCACACGTTTATTTATTTATGAATAACGTTCAATAAGCTTCAAGAAAGACTTTTAATGTAACATACCTCTTTGGTATGACAGTACCAAGAGTATTAAGGCTCTAATATTTTACCCTTTCTAGCTAAATCTGCAAAGCGTAAGTGTAACCTAAAACTATAACATAAGCCACATAAATGTGAATGCCATTTTCTAGTAACTGCGTGCAGGACACGTCTGTTAGTTTAACATTTTGCAAACATCAAAATGACATTTGCAAAGACTGTTCTGAAATTGCATGTCCCCTACATGCATTGTGCAGTACAATTTTATCTAGCTTAGTGTTGTTAGGTAATACTTCTTTAATTATGTGATTTTTCTTGTTGGGGAAACTATACGTGATAGAAAACCCAGTAAGTTTAGTATATATATTTTATTTTAAATGTATATATTTTATTTTAAATTTATATTTTAAATGTTTAAATCATTGATGTGGAATTCCACCACTTGTAGGGAACAATTTATAATTTATACAGTCATAGTCATTCAAGTTTGGAAGACATATAATGCAATATCTGTGGTATTCCAGTAAGTCGCCTGCAAATACAGTAAAACAAACCCCATGTAAATATTGTATAAGTATTTATAAAACTTCACTATGCTGAGTACTGTATTATACTGTATGTATGCTCCCATCTATACCGTCCATATATTTTGCAAACTCTATATCATATATTACCAAATTGCTTTAATACTCTCGGTACGGTCATACCAAAGAG
This sequence comes from Trachythela sp. YZ-2020, assembly GCA_016169945.1. Classification (NCBI taxonomy): domain Eukaryota; kingdom Metazoa; phylum Cnidaria; class Anthozoa; order Malacalcyonacea; family Clavulariidae; genus Trachythela; species Trachythela sp. YZ-2020. The sequence goes on along the minus strand of JADLSH010000377.1, from coordinate 2,855,776 downwards.
GTATGTTTACATTAAAAGTCTTTCTTGAAGTTTATTGAACGTTATTCATAAATAAATATACGTGTGCCCTCGTATAGTCTCGCTCCTGTTACTCCTTCTTTACATAATTATAACAGGTGTTCTTTACTTATAATATGTAATTTGTCTGGTCGTTCATAAACAAGCAATTTGAGACTCCGTGATCAAAGGCCTATATATCGTCAGTCTCGCAATGGCTGTCTTATTAAGCATCTGTACGCTTATTTTGATCTCTAAAATACCTAAGCCAGGCGAATGCTCAACTACTAAGCAAGCCGTATTTCGCATAAAGAAGCAACAATACTTGGCGAATCATGTCGTCGAAACAAAACAAGCAGAGAGTGAGTTAGAATGCGGTATGCATTGCGTTGCCCATGGATTATGTGCGTCCGTGAATTACAAAACTTCTGGAGTCGGTAAAGGTCTATGTGAGCTCAACCGTAAGACTCTTCAAGAGACATCTGATGCTGATGCTGATGGACGTATACATAACCCTGAGTTCAACCACCTTAATGTAAGAAAAAATCGACTATCAATTTAAATGCTATGCGGTATTGAGCGTGGTAGTCGGTGCAGGGGTCTTTCATAAAATTGTTGATAATTCAATTGTAATGCTTTAAGGTGGCTCGATACAGTTTTCAAAAATTCAAGCGTACAACATTTTTAAATTTTTGAACTCCGTATTTTTAGGTCTTATTCACCAGATATCGGGGTTTTCATATATTTTGATGTTTCTACTTTCAAATTATGTTAGTTTTAGTAACATACATTTCGTTGCTATGACAACATACGCGTGTGAAATTCACTCTAAAATAGCTTATTGCCTCGTGTAGTTGGAAAAAAAGCAGCAGTGCGTATTCTTATTTCTTACATAGAGTAAGGAATGAATAGAGAGACAGGTCCTTTGATCTTTTTGGGGACCACCGACAGCGACTTCTGGTTGGCGGCGGCCATTAATCTGGCCAGATGATATGCAAATTCGTATTAGAAAATATATGGGGAATTGGCATTCTTTGCCTACTAAATCGCGTTTATTAGCGGAATTTTTTCATAATTCCATCTTTTGAACTGGGAAATACAAATGAGAAAGGTAAGAAAGTATTTTTAGCGTTTAATTTGTTAAGGAATTAAAACATATTTATCGGCCGATATTCGCTACTCGAAGGAGTGACAGGAGCGAGATAATGAGGGCACACGTTTATTTATTTATGAATAACGTTCAATAAGCTTCAAGAAAGACTTTTAATGTAACATACCTCTTTGGTATGACAGTACCAAGAGTATTAAGGCTCTAATATTTTACCCTTTCTAGCTAAATCTGCTAAGCGTAAGTGTAACCTAAAACTATAACATAAGCCACATAAATGTGAATGCCATTTTCTAGTAACTGCGTGCAGGACACGTCTGTTAGTTTAACATTTTGCAAACATCAAAATGACACTTGCAAAGACTGTTCTGAAATTGCATGTCCCCTACATGCATTGTGCAGTACAATTTTATCATGCTTAGTGTTGTTAGGTAATACTTCTTTAATTATGTGATTTTTCTTGTTGGGGAAACTATACGTGATAGAAAACCCAGTAAGTTTAGTATATATATTTTATTTTAAATGTATGTTACAAAAAAGAATATGGTGCACTCCCATATCCAGTTAAATACTACCACCTACTACATGTGCATACCATTATTCTATCATTTTAAAAAGTGGTTCTTTATTATTTACCAGGTATTTTCAAAGAGATATGCGGCAACTCCTGATAACTGATAAGTTTTGTAATTAAGGTGTTAAGGTCTCCATTTTTAAAATTGTCTGCCATGTTAGGCAGAACATATAAAGAAGCGTGCACTGGAGTGCATTGCTACTAAATGGGTTCAAACAAATAGTGTTAGTCATATCAACAGAAAAGGTGGAGTGTGTTGAATAATAAATGTTGCATGAAACCAAAGAACTTCACAAAACCAACTCATCATTGATGTGGAATTCCACCACTTGAAGGGAACAATTTATAATTGATATAGTCATTGTCATTCAAGATTGGAAGACATATAATGCAATGTCTGTGGTATTCCAGTAAGTCGCCTGCAAATACAGTAAAACAAACCCCATGTAAATATTGTATAAGTATGTATAAAACTTCACTATGCTGAGTACTGTATATACTGTATGTATGCTCCCATCTATATACCGTCCATATATTTTGCAAACTATATATTATATATTACCAAATAGCTTTAATACTCTCGGTACGGTCATACCAAAGAGGTATGTTTACATTAAAAGTCTTTCTTGAAGTTTATTGAACGTTATTCATAAATAAATATACGTGTGCCCTCGTAGTCTCGCTCCTGTTACTCCTTCTTTGCATAATTATAACAGGTGTTCTTTACTTATAATATGTAATTTGTCTGGTCGTTCATAAACAAGCAATTTGAGACTCCGTGATCAAAGGCCTATATATCGTCAGTCACGCAATGGCTGTCTTATTAAGCATCTGTACGCTTATTTTGATCTCAAAAATACCCAAGCCAGGCGAATGCTCAACTACTAAGCAAGCCGTATTTCGCATAAAGAAGCAACAATACTTGGCGAATCATGTCGTCGAAACAAAACAAGCAGAGAGTGAGTTAGAATGCGGTATGCATTGCGTTGCCCATGGATTATGTGCGTCCGTGAATTACAAAACTTCTGGAGTCGGTAAAGGTCTATGTGAGCTCAACCGTAAGACTCTTCAAGAGACATCTGATGCTGATGCTGATGGACGTATACATAACCCTGAGTTCAACCACCTTAATGTAAGAAAAAATCGACTATCAATTTAAATGCTATGCGGTATTGAGCGTGGTAGTCGGTGCAGGGGTCTTTCATAAAATTGTTGATAATTCAATTGTAATGCTTTAAGGTGGCTCGATACAGTTTTCAAAAATTCAAGCGTACAACATTTTTAAATTTTTGAACTCCGTATTTTTAGGTCTTATTCACCAGATATCGGGGTTTTCATATATTTTGATGTTTCTACTTTCAAATTATGTTAGTTTTAGTAACATACATTTCGTTGCTATGACAACATACGCGTGTGAAATCCACTCTAAAATAGCTTATTGCCTCGTGTAGTTGGAAAAAAAGCAGCAGTGCGTATTCTTATTTCTTACATAGAGTAAGGAATGAATAGAGAGACAGGTCCTTTGATCTTTTGGGGACCACCGACAGCGACTTCTGGTTGGCGGCGGCCATTAATCTGGCCAGATGATATGCAAATTCGTATTAGAAAATATATGGGGAATTGGCATTCTTTGCCTACTAAATCGCGTTTATTAGCGGAATTTTTTCATAATTCCATCTTTTGAACTGGGAAATACAAATGAGAAAGGTAAGAAAGTATTTTTAGCGTTTAATTTGTTAAGGAATTAAAACATATTTATCGGCCGATATTCGCTACTCGAAGGAGTGACAGGAGCGAGATAATGAGGGCACACGTTTATTTATTTATGAATAACGTTCAATAAGCTTCAAGAAAGACTTTTAATGTAACATACCTCTTTGGTATGACAGTACCAAGAGTATTAAGGCTCTAATATTTTACCCTTTCTAGCTAAATCTGCTAAGCGTAAGTGTAACCTAAAACTATAACATAAGCCACATAAATGTGAATGCCATTTTCTAGTAACTGCGTGCAGGACACGTCTATTAGTTTAACATTTTGCAAACATCAAAATGACACTTGCAAAGACTGTTCTGAAATTGCATGTCCCTACATGCATTGTGCAGTACAATTTTATCATGCTTAGTGTTGTTAGGTAATACTTCTTTAATTATGTGATTTTTCTTGTTGGGAAACTATACGTGATAGAAAACCCAGTAAGTTTAGTATATATATTTTATTTTAAATGTATGTTACAAAAAGAATATGGTGCACTCCATATCCAGTTAAATACTACCACCTACTACATGTGGATACCATTATTCTATCATTTTAAAAGTGGTTCTTTATTATTTACCAGGTATTTTCAAAGAGATATGCGGCAACTCCTGATAACTGATAAGTTTTGTAATTAAGGTGTTAAGGTCTCCATTTTTAAAATTGTCTGCCATGTTAGGCAGAACATATAAAGAAGCGTGCACTGGAGTGCATTGCTACTAAATGAGTTCAAACAAATAGTGTTAGTCATATCAACAGAAAAGGTGGAGTGTGTTGAATAATAAATGTTGCATGAAACCAAAGAACTTCACAAAACCAACTCATCATTGATGTGGAATTCCACCACTTGAAGGGAACAATTTATAATTGATATAGTCATAGTCATTCAAGATTGGAAGACATATAATGCAATGTCTGTGGTATTCCAGTAAGTCGCCTGCAAATACAGTAAAACAAACCCCATGTAAATATTGTATAAGTATGTATAAAACTTCACTATGCTGAGTACTGTATATACTGTATGTATATGCTCCCATCTATACCGTCCATATATTTTGCAAACTATATATTATATATTACCAAATAGCTTTAATACTCTCGGTACGGTCATACCAAAGAGGTATGTTTACATTAAAAGTCTTTCTTGAAGTTTATTGAACGTTATTCATAAATAAATATACGTGTGCCCTCGTAGTCTCGCTCCTGTTACTCCTTCTTTACATAATTATAACAGGTGTTCTTTACTTATAATATGTAATTTGTCTGGTCGTTCATAAACAAGCAATTTGAGACTCCGTGATCAAAGGCCTATATATCGTCAGTCACGCAATGGCTGTCTTATTAAGCATCTGTACGCTTATTTTGATCTCAAAAATACCCAAGCCAGGCGAATGCTCAACTACTAAGCAAGCCGTATTTCGCATAAAGAAGCAACAGTACTTGGCGAATCATGTCGTCGAAACAAAACAAGCAGAGAGTGAGTTAGAATGCGGTATGCATTGCGTTGCCCATGGATTATGTGCGTCCGTGAATTACAAAACTTCTGGAGTCGGTAAAGGTCTATGTGAGCTCAACCGTAAGACTCTTCAAGAGACATCTGATGCTGATGCTGATGGACGTATACATAACCCTGAGTTCAACCACCTTAATGTAAGAAAAATCGACTATCAATTTAAATGCTATGCGGTATTGAGCGTGGTAGTCGGTGCAGGGGTCTTTCATAAAATTGTTGATAATTCAATTGTAATGCTTTAAGGTGGCTCGATACAGTTTTCAAAAATTCAAGCGTACAACATTTTTAAATTTTTGAACTCCGTATTTTTAGGTCTTATTCACCAGATATCGGGGTTTTCATATATTTTGATGTTTCTACTTTCAAATTATGTTAGTTTTAGTAACATACATTTCGTTGCTATGACAACATACGCGTGTGAAATCCACTCTAAAATAGCTTATTGCCTCGTGTAGTTGGAAAAAAAGCAGCAGTGCGTATTCTTATTTCTTACATAGAGTAAGGAATGAATAGAGAGACAGGTCCTTTGATCTTTTTGGGGACCACCGACAGCGACTTCTGGTTGGCGGCGGCCATTAATCTGGCCAGATGATATGCAAATTCGTATTAGAAAATATATGGGGAATTGGCATTCTTTGCCTACTAAATCGCGTTTATTAGCGGAATTTTTTCATAATTCCATCTTTTGAACTGGGAAATACAACTGAGAAAGGTAAGAAAGTATTTTTAGCGTTTAATTTGTTAAGGAATTAAAACATATTTATCGGCCGATATTCGCTACTCGAAGGAGTGACAGGAGCGAGATAATGAGGGCACACGTTTATTTATTTATGAATAACGTTCAATAAGCTTCAAGAAAGACTTTTAATGTAACATACCTCTTTGGTATGACAGTACCAAGAGTATTAAGGCTTTATATTTTACCCTTTCTAGCTAAATCTGCAAAGCGTAAGTGTAACCTAAAACTATAACATAAGCCACATAAATGTGAATGCCATTTTCTAGTAACTGCGTGCAGGACACGTCTGTTAGTTTAACATTTTGCAAACATCAAAATGACACTTGCAAAGACTGTTCTGAAATTGCATGTCCCCTACATGCATTGTGCAGTACAATTTTATCATGCTTAGTGTTGTTAGGTAATACTTCTTTAATTATGTGATTTTTCTTGTTGGGGAAACTATACGTGATAGAAAACCCAGTAAGTTTAGTATATATATTTTATTTTAAATGTATGTTACAAAAAAGAATATGGTGCACTCCCATATCCAGTTAAATACTACCACCTACTACATGTGCATACCATTATTCTATCATTTTAAAAAGTGGTTCTTTATTATTTACCAGGTATTTTCAAAGAGATATGCGGCAACTCCTGATAACTGATAAGTTTTGTAATTAAGGTGTTAAGGTCTCCATTTTTAAAATTGTCTGCCATGTTAGGCAGAACATATAAAGAAGCGTGCACTGGAGTGCATTGCTACTAAATGGGTTCAAACAAATAGTGTTAGTCATATCAACAGAAAAGGTGGAGTGTGTTGAATAATAAATGTTGCATGAAACCAAAGAACTTCACAAAACCAACTCATCATTGATGTGGAATTCCACCACTTGAAGGGAACAATTTATAATTGATATAGTCATAGTCATTCAAGATTGGAAGACATATAATGCAATGTCTGTGGTATTCCAGTAAGTCGCCTGCAAATACAGTAAAACAAACCCCATGTAAATATTGTATAAGTATGTATGAAACTTCACTATGCTGAGTACTGTATATACTGTATGTATGCTCCCATCTATACCGTCCATATATTTTGCAAACTATATATTATATATTACCAAATAGCTTTAATACTCTCGGTACGGTCATACCAAAGAGGTATGTTTACATTAAAAGTCTTTCTTGAAGTTTATTGAACGTTATTCATAAATAAATATACGTGTGCCCTCGTAGTCTCGCTCCTGTTACTCCTTCTTTACATAATTATAACAGGTGTTCTTTACTTATAATATGTAATTTGTCTGGTCGTTCATAAACAAGCAATTTGAGACTCCGTGATCAAAGGCCTATATATCGTCAGTCACGCAATGGCTGTCTTATTAAGCATCTGTACGCTTATTTTGATCTCAAAAATACCCAAGCCAGGCGAATGCTCAACTACTAAGCAAGCCGTATTTCGCATAAAGAAGCAACAATACTTGGCGAATCATGTCGTCGAAACAAAACAAGCAGAGAGTGAGTTAGAATGCGGTATGCATTGCGTTGCCCATGGATTATGTGCGTCCGTGAATTACAAAACTTCTGGAGTCGGTAAAGGTCTATGTGAGCTCAACCGTAAGACTCTTCAAGAGACATCTGATGCTGATGCTGATGGACGTATACATAACCCTGAGTTCAACCACCTTAATGTAAGAAAAAATCGACTATCAATTTAAATGCTATGCGGTATTGAGCGTGGTAGTCGGTGCAGGGGTCTTTCATAAAATTGTTGATAATTCAATTGTAATGCTTTAAGGTGGCTCGATACAGTTTTCAAAAATTCAAGCGTACAACATTTTTAAATTTTTGAACTCCGTATTTTTAGGTCTTATTCACCAGATATCGGGGTTTTCATATATTTTGATGTTTCTACTTTCAAATTATGTTAGTTTTAGTAACATACATTTCGTTGCTATGACAACATACGCGTGTGAAATCCACTCTAAAATAGCTTAATGCCTCGTGTAGTTGGAAAAAAAGCAGCAGTGCGTATTCTTATTTCTTACATAGAGTAAGGAATGAATAGAGAGACAGGTCCTTTGATCTTTTGGGGACCACCGACAGCGACTTCTGGTTGGCGGCGGCCATTAATCTGGCCAGATGATATGCAAATTCGTATTAGAAAATATATGGGGAATTGGCATTCTTTGCCTACTAAATCGCGTTTATTAGCGGAATTTTTTCATAATTCCATCTTTTGAACTGGGAAATACAACTGAGAAAGGTAAGAAAGTATTTTTAGCATTTAATTTGTTAAGGAATTAAAACATATTTATCGGCCGATATTCGCTACTCGAAGGAGTGACAGGAGCGAGATAATGAGGGCACACGTTTATTTATTTATGAATAACGTTCAATAAGCTTCAAGAAAGACTTTTAATGTAACATACCTCTTTGGTATGACAGTACCAAGAGTATTAAGGCTCTAATATTTTACCCTTTCTAGCTAAATCTGCAAAGCGTAAGTGTAACCTAAAACTATAACATAAGCCACATAAATGTGAATGCCATTTTCTAGTAACTGCGTGCAGGACACGTCTGTTAGTTTAACATTTTGCAAACATCAAAATGACATTTGCAAAGACTGTTCTGAAATTGCATGTCCCCTACATGCATTGTGCAGTACAATTTTATCTAGCTTAGTGTTGTTAGGTAATCCTTCTTTAATTATGTGATTTTTCTTGTTGTGTAAACTATACGTGATGGAAAACTCAGTATGTTTAGTATATATATTTTATTTTAAATGTATATATTTTATTTTAAATTTATATTTTAAATGTTTAAATCATTGATGTGGAATTCCACCACTTGTAGGGAACAATTTATAATTTATACAGTCATAGTCATTCAAGTTTGGAAGACATATAATGCAATATCTGTGGTATTCCAGTAAGTCGCCTGCAAATACAGTAAAACAAACCCCATGTAAATATTGTATAAGTATTTATAAAACTTCACTATGCTGAGTACTGTATTATACTGTATGTATGCTCCCATCTATACCGTCCATATATTTTGCAAACTCTATATCATATATTACCAAATTGCTTTAATACTCTCGGTACGGTCATACCAAAGAGGTATGTTTACATTAAAAGTCTTTCTTGAAGTTTATTGAACGTTATTCATAAATAAATATACGTGTGCCCTCGTATAGTCTCGCTCCTGTTACTCCTTCTTTACATAATTATAACAGGTGTTCTTTACTTATAATATGTAATTTGTCTGGTCGTTCATAAACAAGCAATTTGAGACTCCGTGATCAAAGGCCTATATATCGTCAGTCTCGCAATGGCTGTCTTATTAAGCATCTGTACGCTTATTTTGATCTCAAAAATACCCAAGCCAGGCGAATGCTCAACTACTAAGCAAGCCGTATTTCGCATAAAAGCAACAATACTTGGCGAATCATGTCGTCGAAACAAAACAAGCAGAGAGTGAGTTAGAATGCGGTATGCATTGCGTTGCCCATGGATTATGTGCGTCCGTGAATTACAAAACTTCTGGAGTCGGTAAAGGTCTATGTGAGCTCAACCGTAAGACTCTTCAAGAGACATCTGATGCTGATGCTGATGGACGTATACATAACCCTGAGTTCAACCACCTTAATGTAAGAAAAAATCGACTATCAATTTAAATGCTATGCGGTATTGAGCGTGGTAGTCGGTGCAGGGGTCTTTCATAAAATTGTTGATAATTCAATTGTAATGCTTTAAGGTGGCTCGATACAGTTTTCAAAAATTCAAGCGTACAACATTTTTAAATTTTTGAACTCCGTATTTTTAGGTCTTATTCACCAGATATCGGGGTTTTCATATATCTTGATGTTTTTACTTTCAAATTATGTTAGTTTTAGTAACATACAGTTCGTTGCTATGACAACATACGCGTATGAAATTCAATCTAAAATAGCTTATTGCCTCGTGTAGTTGGAAAAAAAGCACGGTGACCCCCAATTTTTTTTCGTGAATTATTTTACTTGCGAGATAGACTAACAATAAACAAAATATGAAAATATTCTGTAATGCCATTTTATTGAAAAAGGCAAAAATGTCGTTGTCTTCAATAAAACTTTTTGGCATTACAAATTTTTTTTATTTTTGGTATAATGAAAGATTTTTGTGGTGCAATACAGCGTGCAAAATTTTAACAAAGGTCACCAGACAAAATAATGAGATATAGTGCATTGTTTTTCAAAAATGGAATTTTTTAATGACTTCAGCAATTGACATGAAAACGGTATAGAACACGCACAATGGCGCGAGATGGCGCGAGCAACTGCTCACGTCAGGTCTGTTTGGAAGTTATTTCGTTAATATTCCCGCGTGCACAAATTGTCACGCGGGTTTATTCATAATTATAGAATAGTCTATTTTCGCGATTCTTGCATAAGGGTTTCGTGATTACTATATCGAGCCACCTTAAGGCATTCAAATCAAGCAATTTTTAGCCCTCTGGGCTGCGATGTGAGTTTATTCATCAACCTATATATCTAACATCCATCTCTGGAAAAGACTGTATTTTTCGTAATTTTAAACCTATTTTATTATAACCTGTGTAGATTATTATCACATGGCAGTAGCATATTTTTCTGGCCTCTCATTATTATTATATTTAGAAGCTTATATGAGTATATGACAAGTTTATCTGGGCGGAAAATACACAAAGAAATTGCTCAGTAGTTGTTGGCGAATGAAAGTTTGAATGTATAAAAATTATATATATTACCACAAGCATGCATGTGTTTTATTTATATCTATAATTCTTCATAATTGTCCGCCATTTATATACTTTCCGTGCATTTTACAATAGACATCTATTTTGTATACCATTTCGGCATTTGTACAATTGAGCGATATATAATCATGACAACAGCCAAACAACTATATAATGCTCGAAACTAAACAGAAATAGAACGAGGAGAAATATAGGATGCTGTACATATAGTATATTTTATTTAAACTGTGCATGTACGAGTTATTTCCGTGGAATCATTTTGATTAATCCAACATACATGGCATTTTAGGCAGTTTTCATGGGCAGTAGCCGATGGAAACCAATAAATTTTGCGTGTTCTTATAAAGTGCCGCTTCATTGTTCAGATGGTAAACTCAGACAATCATTATTTTTTATTAACTGACTCCGAATCATATTGAAGAAAAATACGTCAATATAAGGTACCTGCATGCGTGCTTAAAGAGCAGGTGATTCAGGTTTCTAGAATAATTTGTACTTATTGTATAATTATGTAATTGTATAGTCGTTGACAAAGGCTAGCAATTTAAGACTGCCTGTTCAAAGGCCTACATCGTCAGTCTCCCAATGGCTGTCTTATTAAGCCATTTATGCGCTAATTTTGATATCCAAAATACCCCAGACAGGCTAAGCAAGCCAATAAATTGCATGTATAGATAATTCAATTGTAATACTTTATTAAAAAGCGTTCAAATTACGCAATTTCAACTTTGTGCTGCGACGTGAATAAATTTATAATTATATCTATGCATCCGTCTCAGCAACAAGACGTTTGTGTTCTTCCATGCAGAGATCTAGCCTGCAATATAGGCCTGATCGCAGGTTAGCATAGATCCGGCAATCATCGTGCAATTGTCGTGCTTCCAATTTAGTTCAAGCTAAAACAACTGCATGCATGTGGTATACTGTAATTTTCCAGAATATTCGCGTTCCTCCAAGTATATCCACGGTGACCACTGGTCTTTTTCTCCTTGAGAGATGAGTTGGGCATTTTCGTTTAGTTGTTTCCAAGCATGAATGCATGTATAGTAATATAAATTATATGCAACCATGATTTAATTGTATAGTATCTTTTATCCAAAAAGTCTTAACATATAGTTTACCTAAAGCCGTGTATCTTTTACTATTTTATTCCTGCCGAATTCTGACATAAGCAATTATGCCAATGGTAAATCTATTCCTATAAATACAATGGCAATGATCATTATTTTTTCAAGTGATAAATTTAGAATGAGATGGAATTCGAATGAGACAATTTTTGTTGCGTTATAACACTGAACAGACATGCCGCAGCAAAGCAATACAATTCAAATTATTATCAATGAGAGAGACGTCTAAATAATGTAGAATTTTGAACATTTATACGCCCAAGAAAAAAACCACGCCTCACCTTTAACTCTTGTTATTACGTTAAAGTTAAAATAAATTATATCGTTTTCATTTCACTGGAAGTTGAAAATTGATTCTATCCGTAAGAGTGTTGGCGGCGTAATACTTATATATAGTATCAAATAGTGTTTATACAACTGATGCATCAACGAATTATAGTCAAAGTATATAGTCGTATATACGCCTCACTTGACTGAATCCTCAAATACAAAGAGGCCGAGTAGTCGAGAGGCAATTGTTTCAGTATATATACACATTCTATGTGTGCCCGAACAACGTGGAAAAATGCATGAGCTCACGAGAAAGATAATATCAAACATATTTCCACTCACTATTTTTGTTTAAATAATGGATGCTATTCCCAAACAGACTGCATCCACGTACCAACTTGATGGGGACAGATGAAGTCATTAGCGAGTATATAATGAACGACGTTGCACCCCCCGATCATCGCTGCTTTGGGAACAAGGTTGTGGAGTGGGAATGTAGGTGCCGGAAATTAAATTTAATCCTTCGGGTATTGTATCCGAATACCGTTTGAAAATATGCAGAGGACCGCTGTGTGTGGGAAAGTAACGAAGGGTGTCGTTCGTAAATTTTCATGCAAATGTTTTTATACAGGACCCGACAACCTTCAAGTGTCCTGATTCTCGATGCTTTGGTGGAAGATGTGTTGGTGGATGTGGAAAGAAAACTTCATTAAATGAATGTTCTCCAATTTATGGGGGGAAATATTGCAATGAATCTTGTAAGTATACGATAAAATATCCCAAATACATACAGCGAAAGGCCACGACGAACTAAACGCAATGTTAAGTTTCCACAAAATATGTGAAGTTTGTATAACTGCTAAAGAAAATCGAATAACATACACAATCTTTGACAAGACTAAATTATCGGAGTTATTGTAATAATTATAGGTTAAGTGCGCATTTATTTTTTTTCCTTGGGCAAAGATACAGTGTCTGTTTTTTCCACTCGGTCCATATTCACGTTTTATGGAATTAATAAGCGATTTATAATAACACTATCAGGACATACTGAATTGTCTTGTTAGAGTAAGTTCGAATGTATTGTCAATGGCAAGTCCAAGTATCCCCTTTACCAATATTTAATATGGTATAAAAAATTGAGAGGAGTTATAAACCAATCGTTGGTCACTTGATTCGAACGCTCAAAATTTCACTGCAGCGTATACATTATTTTCAATCGTGCAACGATTAACCTGAGATTATAAAATGTTATTTCTTCTCCTAATTTATCTTGTTACCGAGACCCGTCTTTTAGGCACATGAATATACCCTAACCAGGCCTTTGAGCAGCTTGATACTCTAAGCCAGTAGAACAGAAAAAAATAGAAATATATCATTTTGCCATTATAGGCCTACATTTGATTGAACTCCTTTACCTTTTTCATCATATTAATAACGTCTGAAAAAAACGAAAATATTGTCAATATATATGGCACATATTGTTTACATGTTGGAAAAATCATTAATAATTTAAATTTTTGAGTAAGAGAAAGCTGACTTAAAGAAATGTATTAAATATTTATTATTTAGAAATCGCTTTTCGATTTTGTCTCAAATAAATTGTAGGGATAACATGAATATTTTAATAGCGGCACAAATTATTTAAAACATCGATTCTTTTTAATTGCTATATACACACGGTATATTTTCTGTAATTCGTTTGTTCAAGATTTTTATGTAACTTATTTGAGTCTGAAGAATTGTGGCACTGTATTTTATTGTTTGCTATAAAATATATTTTGAAAATATCAGGAAAATCTGTTTCAAACAAATTGCAGCGAAACATGAATAAACTAACCAGGTGGTCATTTATAATAATTAGTCTATATTTTAAATTCCTAGAGAAAAAAAAGCTTTTAAGTATGGTATAAACAGAACTTAAAGTCATTAATCTAACCTTTTTCTTTTGTATATTCAATAAAAGTGTATAGTCTGGGTGGTCATCCCACTGAAACAAAATATTTCGGTTTCTCACGAGTGGAATAAGCGCGCGCAAAGAAAAAGCAAAACGCTAAAGGTGGTACTTTACATTGAACTTCAGCTGACAGAATGCGTCAGGACGTTTCCATGTTGTATATTTCTTATTTCGGCCTGTAGTTGAAAGCTTTAATCTTTATATAACTTGTTTTTACCATTCTTGTGTAAAAATGCATCATAGCTATCATGCACTGATCGGGCTACAATTGTTTGGGTTAGCAATTTGCTAATTATAACTATTTCATATGCAGACAATATTTGGCAAGTATAGGTATTTAGGTTAGTAAAGACGAAGAGTTCTTACGTGCATGTATTTCAGATAAATTATTATTATTATGTTTTCGACGATGCTCTCATTTCGTTTATTCTTCCTTCTCGTGTTTTCAGGCTGTTTTTCAAAGCCAGTGTGTTGTGTCGACAAATTATTGAGAATTTATACCACATATTGAATTTTTTTCCAATATTTCTGATTTAAGGTGCTGATGCCTTACGTTTTCGCGGTTACAATATCGTGCAATATGGAATCTTCACTGGACCGTTGACTAACCTGACTTCCATTACTGCATGTTTTTGGATGAATGCAACTGATTATTGGCGTGGCGTAATCTTATCGTATGCCTACACCATCAACAATGAAAGTTTTCCCAACGGATTACTTATTCTAGTGCGATTGACGGAACTGGAAATCTATATACACCCATATGATGTTGTAAATGCTCCTCCGGTCATAAGGTACTATGTTTTCGTCCACGTTTATGGAAACTTGGACACTTTAATTTATGACGAGTGGATGCATCTTTAGTTTAATGAAGCAACCATCCGTTATGTTTAATAGTAAATTAAACAGTATAATTTCGGTAGTAAATAATGGCTTTCTAGTGTTTTGATTGGTTGGCTGAACAGTAAATCTGAGGCATTATTTACTAGAAATACATGCATACAGTAATCCCTCGTCCATTTGAACCATAGTTAAGTTTGAACCAAGTACTGAGTCGACGAATGTAACCATGGTAACACGAAACATTGTATATTTTTTATTTATTTTTTATTTGTAGAAAATCTTATTTTGTTTTTAACTATAAAATTATCAATTGTCCAACTATATAAAGTGGGTATGCTATTGTGTACTCTTTTAGCTTTGTTTTACTGTAACATTCAACTTTAGACGTTCACAAAACGTTTCGAAATTTTCAAAAAACTTCAACTGCCTTTCGAGGAGTATTTTTATACTTCGCACTTGATTTTTTATTTTTTTTATTTTTCTATAACATATTTGAATCAATACTAAAATACTCTTAAAGATCATTAGATCAATCAATGTTGTATTGACCACACAGAATGATCTACACATTTTCAAATTCACAAACTATACTGCATGCTATGTTAAAAAATCGGCAAAGCAAGCATGGAAAATAGACACTTGCCTGTTTAAAACGCTCCTTTTTCGGTCTTTCGACTGTTTCTCCTCTTGTTAATTTGTCCTCTAAATAATTTTCATTTATCTTGTTTTGGAGACATAGAGACTTACTTATAAAATGAGTACAAAACTAATTTTGAAAAAAGTTTGCAAAATGGAAGTCTTCTCTCGGCTTGAACTTGCGCATGCGCATAACTTACGAAAAGGTCCAGTCCAGTCCATGACAAAAAAAAATGGCGGACGACTTTGCATTCCACAATTTTTCACATACCCGGGGGTAAATCTCCGAGCGGAATTAGTACCCTCGCACGGCGCTTCGCGCCTGCTCGGGGACTAGCCGGAGTAGTAAATAATGCCTTTCTTTCAAAATGACTACTCAAAAGTCGTTTTGTAGTGACTTATCTCCTCTCTCCACGAATTAGAAAAATAAGGCATAATGCATCTCCACAAAACACAAAATTAGCAACAAAACATGAGATTAAGCTTTTTAAAGGTAAGAAGTGTGTTTTTTTTTGCAATTAATTTATTAACTATTTGTTTGACAAATTTAAAACTCACAAGTGACAAGTAAGGAGCGGCAAATTGCAATTGCTAATGACATTCATTGACATTTAACATAAACACGACAACAATTAACTTTTCCTCGTTTTAAATTGTTTGATTTATATCTGCATAATCTTTCGAGTAAATTTTAAGCATTATCTGCGCCATTCGGCCATATACTTTGTTGTTTCCTGATTATTTTAAAAGGAAGTAAATTATATTCATGACGGAAGCGCATGTTGTTGTATTTAACTTGATGCACATTTTCCCACTGAAATTATACTTAAACAATTATTTACCTCAATCTCAATGATTATATGTGAATATCCACCTCGACCTCGTCTTGGTGAATATTCTCCGATATTCACCTCGACTTCAGTAAATAATTGTTAATTATTGTATTGAAATCTAAGACAAATTATTTGTTCACCTTTACAGTCACAGCAAATATGACTTCTCCATGTACAGATAATTATTATAACACAATGTTAAACAAATCTTTTATTACCTATATGGATGAATCCAATATCTATTATTCTCTTTGTAGCACTGGATCGGTTTTGGATAACACTGATAAATTTCAGCATGTATGTGTTACATGGCAGTCTTCTGATGGACAGTTCGTCGTTTACGTGAATGGATCGAAAGTGTATGAAATCAAAACTATGGCTGGAAAAAGTCTGCCAGGTGGGGGGAAATGGGTAATTGGCCAAGATCAAGATTCAGTAGGAGGAGGTTTCGAATCATCATCGGCGTTCGGTGGTGAACTGACTGAAGTCCACATCTGGAAAAAAATCATTTCTTCTGCTGAGATTGAGAGTCTCGCCTCCTCTTGTGTTGAAAATTTGAAAGGCAACTATGTGGCGTTCAGTGATTTTGTTATCGAAGGAAATGTTGAAAGATTCCAACCACCTTGTTGCAAATGAACCCTGACAATTAATTACTTTTCACACTTCACTCAAGAAGTTTTTAGCACAGAAAATAGATAACTTGATAGATAATTTCTAGTTAACGTTATACCCTTAACTGAATGGCATCAAAATCAGGTGTCAAACAGCTTCATGTGCAAAGTTTGTATGTTAACTTTTGACGGAGGGCTGCGAGTCAGAGTATGAATAAATGAATAAACGAATGAATGAATGAGAGAACGAACGAACGAAGTAAACGAATGAAAAATTGAATGAATGAAAAACTTTATTTCACATGATAAGTAATGCAGCAGAGCTGGGGGGGGGGTGAATTTCAGATAATTACAAATACATAATACAATACGTATATATATATATATATACGGTAGATATATATGTATCGAAAATTCAAAATTAAACAGACTTCTTCTCTGGCATATTTGATTGCGTCTGTGCTAAACGGTTCCATGTCTTAATAAGCACTTTAATGTATACATCCTAAATAACCTCAATGCTATATTGGTATTCTACTCGGCAACGATCCAGAAAACTTGTTTTGTTGCTGCATGGTTGATATATTTCTGAATTTCACAATTTTTAGGTGCATAATATCAGACCGTGGTAATTATGGTAATTTAGAGTATGAACATAATTATATTTTGCTGCAGGATTCATGCTACGGATGCGATATTAAACTCTCAAGTTTAGGTGGTAATCTCCAATGGGGTATTAGTGTTTACTCAATATAAAGCGTTACCGTAGGTCGATACAATCATTGCAGAGTATTCAGTGATTTTACAAAATAACGGATTTTCAAACGTCATGGAAGACGATGACTAAAATATGGTTGAAACGTTTATTTGAATTAAAGATGAAATGATAAAGTTTTGAGTTGCAGTTGACGTTGTTGGCATTTCATAAAAATACTCTAGGTACGGTAATTAGAAAATGTTCCCCTATGTAGCCGTGGTGTGCAACTGGTCATGGTTTAAATTTAAGACAAGCAATGTGACCATGTGCAAGGTAATTCGTTAAAAACTGAGGAAAAATCTATTGAGGGCTTTTACTAGTAATAACATTTTGGTAGAAATAGTGGAATGCTATAAACAGCTAAAGTAGAATGATTCATCCCATCTGGATGATTGTTTATGACTCCGTTTGGAACACCAATAGAGCCTCCAACTTCCTTTTATTATTTTTTGTGTAGATAAACTGGTCACCAAATATTTTTACGATTTAGATTCACATAACAATATTTTAGACATATTTTCGCAACTGGCAAAAAGTCGTAGTTTTGTAATTTTTTAGAATCAGAGAACGCGTCTAAAAATCTATTATGAATGATATCGTTTTAGTTTCCAACATCGTTCAAAAGGTCAGAATGCAAGGTATAATGTATTTTATAAAAATTAATAAAATTTGTATTCGGTCGTTACTCTATGAAAATAAGTGCTCGAATTACATTCACGACTGAAATTTTTGACGAAATGTCCCTCACTTCCCATTACAGTACGTTGCTTTAGATTCTTGCGATCGATCTTTGCACCATTATACTGCCTCATTTACTTTCAGACTTTAATAATAATAATGATAAAGTAATTTATATAGCGTACAACCTACAAGTTTTCCTAAGCGAAAAGGCGTGTAGTTATTGATTCACTTTTCCCAAAATGGGAAGGAATTTCGTTTCGTACTCTTGGTCTAGCAACATAAAAAGATATATCTCCATATACGTTTTTAGTGAGGGGTTGTGAATTTGGAGCAGTTCTCTATTTGTTGATCGGAGTGTACGTTGCTAGGTGTGATAATGCAAGAGTTACATTAATTATAAGTACACACGCTTTTCGTTATTGTAAATGCATGAGTGGGAGCCTTTAAAAGGGCACCGTAGTGGGTTTAGAATGGAAGGACCTAAAGGGATATGGCAATAAAAGATTAATTTGTCTTATTTAAAATACCTTTTAAAATTTGTTACATATATATATATCTCCCTTCGTAGCTGTTCCTATCTTTCTTAGCTGCTGAGATCGACATTTTGACAGAAAGTATCATAATCAGCAAACTGTCATTATTGTGGATATGCATGTTACATCACAAGCAGGGTCACGCAAGTATTTTACCCAGAAAGCCAATGGACGGTGTGCGCCCAAAATCATACTTCGGTAACTAGAAATACATGCATGCAGAAACCCCTCGCCCATTAGAACCCAAGCAATATATACTCCCCAAAAGTTATTGTAACATGAAGTACTGAGTTGATCACTGTAACCATGGTAACACGCAACCGGCCATATATTTCTTTTATTTTTGGTACAAAATGGCAAAATAATGATAACGTTTGTACTTTTAACTGTAAAATTATCAATTGCCCAACTATATAAAGTAGCTATATTATTACGTACTCGTTTAGCTTTGATTTACTCTAAAATTCAATCTTAAACTAAAAGAGTCTCACAAAACGTTTCGAAATTGTCATAAAACTTCAACTGTTTTTTGAACAGTATTTTTATACTATGAAGTTTTTGAGATTAAATATGTCGTTTCTTATTCTATATAACGTATTTGAATTAATACTAAAACAATTTTTAAGATTAGTCATTGTTGTTATTGACCACAGGATGAACTACGCATTTTCAAAACCACAAACTGTAGTGCATGGACTGCATGCCAATTGACGGCAAAACTGCAAAAGCAAGTATGCAAAATAAACACTTACCCGTTTATCTTGTTTTGGAGACTTAATGTTTGTCTGAATTAATATGTCCCACTTGAAAAAAGTCATCAATGCCAAAAATAAAATGCGAAGATTGCAGCTATTTTTCTGACGTATCATATAAATTAAGAAAATCGTTGTCTTAGCCAATCATGATGTTGCTAGTTACCAGTTTTCTCTCGGTTTTAACTTGCACATGTGCATAACTTACAAAAAGGTAGAGTTCAATCCATGACGAAAAAAAATGGCGGACGACTTTGAATTCCACAATGTTTTCACATACCCGGGCGTAAATATGCGAGCGGAATTAGTACCCTCGCACGGCGCTTCGCGCCGGCTCGGGGAGTATATCAAATAACAGATTGTCTGGCAACATTCTAAATATCTAATAATTGTAACTTGGTCACCGATGATAACTTTATATCGCTAACCCTGCTTGTTACGTCAATAAATCCATCGTTAATTTCATCAATGATAGCCATTGCGGAGGGGGGAGACGGAGCATTCTCTCAGGCTATCCAACGGAAATATATTGTTCCACATTTACGAAACTTTATGAGTCGGACAGTGTCGAGAATCGGACAAAAGTATTCGAGAATAAGAATTCATGTCGAGAATCGGTCAGAATTCATGTCAAGAATTAGAATTCATGTCGAGAATCGGACAAAAGTATTCGAGAATCAGGATTCATGTCGAGAATCAGAATTCATGTCGAGAATCGGCCAAAGGTGTTCGAGAATCAGAATTCATGTCGAGAATCAGAATTCATGTCGAGAATCGGACAAAAGTATTCGAGAATCAGGATTCCTCGAGAATCAGAATTCATGTCGAGAATCGGATAAAAGTGTTCGATAATCGAGATTTTACAGCTATTCGAGATTTTACGACTATTCCAAATTTTACAAATAAGTTAAAATTTTACAACTATATATGTTAGACGGCCGGCCAAGTCATCATATCTTGCAACTTGATGGCAATTTTATGTTAGAAGCTAGTAACAATCATATTCATACTCAGGTAGATGTCAGGCTGGGTAGATTAGGGAATAAGGTTTGAGGTGTTACCAAGTCGAAATCTTAAATTTTGACTGGAAAAATATGATATTTCTAAGCATCCTTCCGGCGAAATCGCGGTAGGTTAATAGAGACAACTGAGTTTAACTTCAAACGATTGCCGACAATTCTGCTCATATGAGACAGACTTCCTTGCTCTGATTGGCTATCGGCATCGGTTCCTAAATTGGTCAGCAAATGAGCGAACGTCGAAAAGTCCTGACGCATCCGGTTTTTGCAACACGCGAGGTAAACAATATTTGTTCGCGTTGTCCGTAATATTTGTGGTGCACTGAGTGGACGGCTCAACATTAATGATAGAGTTTTCGAGCGCCAACATAACAGGCTGTTCGTCTACTCTACTAAATAAATTTATTTGGCAAAGTTTAGACAGTTCGGAAAACTAACCCGACCGGATATTCTTCACATATGATGCCGGTACGTCGTGGAAAGACTGTCCATATTATGGAAGACGGTTGGTAGCAGGAAGACTCGGTAGGGAGGAATGCTGCGCTTCGGGCTCGAACCTTTGGAACATTGGCGTCGAGATTGGTGTGGTGTTGTTTATCGACGAAAGCTCAGTGCGTAATTGTTCTGGCTCATTCGTAGGGACTGTCAAAGGCGCACTTGCCATGGCTTGTACTGCATCACGAGCGGCGTTTGTGGCGATAACGTTCACCGATTGTTCAACCGTCCTCGCGACGATCGATTGGATTTGGGCCAACTGAGCGTCGTTTAGCAGAGGGCTTTCGCATGTACGTTAAAGCATGTTCTTGCAGTCTCGCGATCAATGTGTTTCAACGGCCGTGGTCAGACAGTCCTTTGTCTAAGCATTGTTGTCGAAGCTCGTTCGCCGATGGCTGAATTCCATTATCTGCGCGTTGTCGTGTAGCGCCGCGTTGGCGTCGAACAAGAGGCATAGCCCCGCAGAAGTATGTCCAGGAGTTGCGATATATGATAATTTCCATGTCCAAAGATTGCGGTTTATTATAATTTAAATCAAACTTTTTCGCCTCAAAAGGTCCTTCGCTTTGGCTTGCAACTGACACAATGAGTCTTGTGACCCAGGCAGGAAACATATACAGACAAAACTTTAATATACTCGAAATGCGAGGTTCAGCGAGAACGAAAGTGTCGTAGGAACCACGGTAGGGGGCACAGAGGGCACATGCCCAACCCCCCAAGTTTTCTTCAGAGTGCCTTTTCTCCAGCTAAAACAATGAATAAAGTGTCCTTTTCTAATAGAAGAGGTGCCCTTAAGACGAAGTGCCCTCAAAGTTAAAGTTGCTTCCTACGCCTATGACGAAAGTTAATGGATTATGGACCCCATCCATTAATTTTTTTCCTTTTGATATCATATTTCTTCGATCTGTTGCAAACAATCTATAGTTCAAACGTTTTACAGAAAATTAAAGATCAGAAATGTATTCATTTTTTTATTTATCATACAAATGTTGGTAAATTGTTAGAACGTTGAGTACCGACACATTAATGAACGTTTGAGAAAATTTTAGCCCAAAGTTGGAATACATATGAGGTCAAAATGGATATAGTTGAATTTTTTTTTAGCTAAATCAAATGCAAACCGTAAAAAATATGAGTTCACATGGTGGGAATTTGGAGATACTAGCCTTAAATGGCGTGCTAATTACCTAGGCTGGTCATCAAAGACATGCACCATACATTACAGGTACAGAGTTCTTCTTAAAACGATTAAACGCCAAAGTTTTCAAAAACAGTAAAATACCATTACTTACTACAAATTGCCACATATAAGCGTACAACACTATTTGTACGGAACTGTGAACATTTTACTATATAAGACTTGAAAATGTAACATTTTATGTAAAGTTACCGCTACTTCACGTATCAAAAACAACATAAATGAGAAGTGGTGAAGGAGCGGGCTTCCGTCTGTGAATACTATACAGGGTGTATGGAAAGAGATAATCCAATTTTAGCATGTTACATGCGTTTATTATTTAGTTTATATATTATTACTATTTTTCTTAGCAATAAAGATCATTATTTTTTCTCTATGAAAATAAACCAATCTTATTGGCTAGCGAGCGTTTCAGAGCGGTCCGGATTTTTGCATCCGGCCCTCTCTGAAACTGATCCGGCCCGCTCTGGATTGCGCGACAAAACACAGGTGTGAAACAATTTTTAGATTAAAAAATCTACCCAAAAAGTTCAAAAAGCTAGCCTAACGATAGTTGGCGTACAAAAATGAATTGCATCAAGTCTGAAGGCTTCATACTAAGCACGATGCGCCGAGAAAACTAATACATTTGTTTTAAATGCTCATGTATTTCAGTATTTGGCAACATTAAAGTTAAAAAAATACAGTTTAAAAAGATATCATAGAAGAGAAAACTTTTCTCCATACAAAAACTGAAAAACATGGACCAACTGTAGTGAAAATATGATTTTTCTGCCCATTTGTTGAAGTACTTTTCGTATACATGTTGTAAAAAAAATTAAAGCCTTGGCCCTTGGCATACAAAGTTGAGCCTATATGTTTTTTATCGTGAAACGACCAGAAAAACAATTACAGCATACCTTGTTCATTGTCCAGTTTTAGTAGAAAGCGTTGATCGAAGTCAAAATACGTGCATTCACTGCATGATTCACTTTATGAGTTTTTTTTATGGGCAAAGCAAGTAAACACGAAGATATCCTTGTCGAAGCAACACTAAACACCATAAAACCAGGCCAAAACTTTTCATTCCTATGCTTTTCTGCTGCCCTTTTTAAAAAAATATCGTTCACATTTTTACAGAAACTATGTTTTTCTTGTGAGTTTCTTGCCAGTTTTCGTGAGTTTTCGTCTTCGTGTTTTCTTTCAACGCCTCGCTTTCATTTCACATTGCACTGATCTCAAATTATTTCGCTACACTGGAATTTTCAATTTTAATAAATTCTTAAATTTTACATAAATTTTGCGGGCTCGGCCCGTTTTCAAGACCTCGGGCACAGTTTGTCTCATCCGGACCTCGCAACCGGTAAATAACGTGTCTTTTAGTTGTCAAATGGTACCATTTTTGTATCATTACGATCATGATACGATTAAACATTGCTGGTTGAAAACGCATTTTTCCACATTTGTTACGTAAATAGTTATTTTAAGACACGAATAAATGTTGCTGCCCTTGTTGTTGTTGCTTGAGAGTTGAGTGCAAAGCTATTGTCTTGCTAATGGAATATTCTCATTTTGCATTCAAATTTAAGAATTTTAATTTAACAAAATGCCGTAATCCATGGGCCATTTATCAAGTTTGGTAAATTTAAAGTAGGTTCAAATCGCGATTTAACAGTAAAATGTTGTGGTTGAAACATTTTACGAAACTTGCAGTTTGCAGACTGAAGTGGCAATGCACAAATAGGCAACCATCATTTCGACAAATGGTCAAAAATTCGTTTAATTCCCAAAAGTGAAAATTATATTTCTAACACATTTCTCATCGCATTGTACTGAGCCATTATTGGTCGCAGTCATACAAAAATGTGTAATTTGACAGCTATTTTTGTTATTCTCAGAGATATGCATTCACGCAGAAATTTAAAAATTAGCAACAAACGGTTGAGGTTCGCAAGTAAAAAGTTTCTTCTTACATTTCTAGTCTCATTATGTCCGTCAAGAAAATAGTTCTCCACCATCCGTGTGTGTAAGCCTATAGATGCCATATTCTTTGCCATATCAAGCAATAATTTGATTTATGGAACCGTACTTGTAAATATGCAAATATGATAAATGCTGACCCTAAAATCCAACGAGGCGATTTATATTACATTTCACTTGATAAAATATTTCATTCCCAGGCAATTATACTCTTCGCATTTGGATTGTACATTCGACTATTGCAAGTACTACAACTGAAATAGTGTATAAAAGGGGTAATCAACTTTGGCATGTTATCATGCCAAACACGATCCGATTTAGAATAAACGATCAAAATCGCATTTTTCCACCATTGGGAATTAAGTGCAAGCCTATTGTTTGAGTATTGAAATTTTTCGGATCCAAATTTAAGAATAGAGAGTCTTCGTGGTTAAAACATTTAAAGGAAGTGGAAGTTTGCAAGGAACTTGCAATGCCTATTTGTTTCCCACATATATAAGCAACTTTTATTTGGCACGGGCGCCATGAATGGCGGGAAAGAGAGACTTGGCTACGGCACTGGGAAAAATGTGTTTTTTGATCGAAATTTCAAATCGTATTCTATTGTATTGTATTGCATTTGGTCATTTTTCTTCGCAATTATACAAGCAAGGTAACATTTGACAGTTAAAGACTTGGCCTTCATTGATACGAGAAACGTAAATTTATATACTTAATTTTTAAACGCGTGATTACATCCAAAATTTGGATTACCCTTCAAAGTACACAGTAAAAACAAACTGGTTAAAAAGACCAATTTTTATTGGTTGTAACCAATTTGAATTGGTCATTTTAACCAATTCATGAATTGGTTATTCTGAAATGACCAATTAATATTGGTTAAAGCAACCAATTTTTAATTGGTTGCATTTTCTACCAATTTAAATTGGTCAATTTAACCAATTTTTTTTCGTCACTCAATGTTGAATGACCAATTTAGGGATCCAACAAGGGCCAAACAGGCCCAATTTAGTGGATCAATAATAGGGCTAACCTTTAGATCCTCCTGCAAGGGCCTATTATGTATTTATTAATTTTATAGAGGTTCCCTGAATAAATATTTTGATGAATGAATGATAATAACATTTTAACAGGGGGTTCATGTCACCCGAAGGTGTTTTTCGATGAAGCCCTGATTGATTGATATTAATTTACATACAGCATTAGTACTCTGCCCAGATCCTGGCAGGGATATTCCATAGGCTGGACAGCTTAGTTCCCAAATAAACAACTTGTGGGGTGCCCGGTCTTAATTGAAAATAATCCACAGGCCCTAGGTGCATTGGGTGTAAAGTCCTCCTTAAGTCAAACTGTGGCTCTGGTCCCCCAGGGGCTCTTTCGAACAAGGTCCCATTGGTAGGTCAGCCTCGTCACCAAATAGAATAGACAAAAGTTGAAAATCACTAGTTGAAAAGCAAAAAATAAGCCAACTTTCCCCTTGATCTCCCTTTAACAGTGTAAAAGTACAGTTGAGGGAGAGTACATTTTAATTTTCTGAGTCACTTAACCCTTTAATTACAATGTGCCCTGTTTAATTTATTATCATAACCTTGTTATGATGCAAGGCATGCTTTATAAAACCTAAAATTGAACAGAACTAAAGCTCGTGTGTTGTTGCTGTTGACACAAGTAATTCATTATATTGTATGGAATCCCAATTTTCATTTTCCAGCAAATTATTGTACCACAGCAAATGACAAATTGACAGAGCTGGGTGGGTTACTCTGGTTTGAGTAACTGAAGCAAGCATATTGTAAACAGCCACTAAGTTCTATAACAAGAAGTTCCAGTGAGTACTTTTCAGGAAAATGTAAATTTAAAATATTCCTTTACATTGCACTTCCTTGCAGCTTTAGGGTTGTTTGTTTAATTTTACCAAGGATTTAATATACCCTTGTGCATAATATTTTAACTCGGCAAGTGGCAATGCACCCTATTTTGCAGACAATACTGTTTATAAAAGGCCAAGGGAAAAGTGTTGCACTTAGCCTATTAACCAAATTAGCACTGCTGTGAAGTCAGCAAGAATGATGATTTACAATGTTTCTGGCTTATGTTGTCAAAATGTCAATGATGCACTGATACAGAACTACTCAGATTTGATATTTTGGCTGACGCTAAAGTTGGGACAAAGCAGTTATGATGAGAATATCCAATTATATATGTTAAAATTTACCGGCAATGACTATAAGCATGGTACAAAGTATACATAATGTGAATATCATTCAAATTGTCCCTTCATGCATTTGTGTTACTTTCAGACTTCTATTCACTCACAGCTAACTTTGTAAGATTGCAGTGTTTCCTTAATCTGAACTTTTGAAATGTTTTGTTTTCTTTTGCAAAAGAGATGTATTTGTCAAAAGAGATTTGTCATTTCGAATCTAGTATGTACAAAAATTGGTAGTATGACCTCAACAAACTTATGGCTGATATCTGATGTGTAGATATCATAAGTGTATGACATAGGTAATGTTATTTGTTGGCAAAGAAAAACTTTTTTGCTTTCTTACTTAAATTAACAGATCACCGAGGAAGCAAGGAGAGTCTTGGGAATTGGAGTTTGGGAAGGTAGGGATGAATTTAAGAAAGATTGTCTTCAATGGTTGACTGAAGAAATGAGACATTGATATGTTATGGGATTAGTAAAGGAATGAGCCCGCCAAAAAGCCCATGATGCATTGTTTGAAGATACTGATTAAGTCCGCACTGACCAGCTACCGGAAATTTAAAGCTGATATGCAATAAACTGGACTAAGTATTGCTGTGATCTATAGAATGTATATTTATAAGTATTCATGATGGTAGATAGAACTTGAACTTTATATATATATAAACTACCATGCAGGAAGTGCATGGATTCCTTGAAGAGGCAGTCAAGTGCTTTTAGTCATGCATGTGGGATACAAGATGTAATAAAATCTTCGATCCACTTAATTCTTCTGACAGTATCCCCTGTATAATTGTATGTGAGATTATGAGTGAAAGATTATTTCGGGACGGATCTGTTTTTGTTTCTGTTATATCACCTCAATGTAGAGTGCATCATGTACTATGTATTCTTGTGAGGGTCGTCACAGAGTGCATATGCTGAATGGACTTGATCGCTTCTTTAAGCTCTTAATCTACATAAATTATACTGTATATACAGCCACCGGTCGGGTCTAACCAGAAATTGTCCTGACAAATATACTGTATATAGATACATGCTATATATTCTCAATTATTAATATATTTATTTTGTATTATAAACTTAGTATTTATTTGTAATTAAAACCTATTTGATTAATTATTTTTTTCAAGCCTCTTTTGATTGGTTTTGGTCATTTTAACCAATTTGTTTTCACTGTGTACTCCCAGTTCACGTTTTATCAAATCTAAAATGGTCGCATTTTAAGTTGGATTCTAAATTGCATTTTAATAAGAGCTCTTATAGTCGTGCTGGAAATATTACATAAATTGTTCGCCATCCATATCAAGAATGAAGCTAGTGAACGTTTCTAAATTAGTGAATTGCAGTACGCAGGGTAACGCAGCAGGCAGTCAAGTCTTGTCTCATCCCAGAGAAAATAGCAAATCAAAAAGTTTTCGGCTTAATACTTACATTTCTCTACATGCATTTTGTTTCAGTTTTTATTAATTTTAATTCCAAATCCAAAGGACAATTATTAAGGTTAAAAAGATGCGCACGTGAGTGATTTGCGTGTCATGGTTACCTGTGTCATGGTTAACATGGTCAACAGGTTTATGATATATGTCAGGGGATCAGATATTACATCAGGACAATCCTTTAGCAGAGATAGAGGCAGATTATCTAGACCTGTTGCTCTCTCTCTCGTTTGAGGGATTTAAGCTCCTCAAAACGAATATGCGTGCATGGTAAGTACTGAAACCTACAAGTGGCCGTGGTTCTTAAAGGGAAACTGTTTCGGAAATTTCCAAATTATATCAGACAATGGGATAGCTTTTGCTTTCAGCTTTCCTGCAACAATGGAACCGAACCATGCAATCTACAAAAGTATTTTTGCAGTTTGCTTTTTATCTTGGTGGTTTACACGAGATAACGGCTGCTTCGGTAGAGCGCAAATCTGAACCTGTTACTGCGTTTGTTAAAAAGAAAAAAAAATGCATTGAATAGATTTGTTAAGTAGATAAAGTTTCATACGCCAATTCAATGTTAACTTAATTGAGAGAATTAACACGATTCCGACATGCATCAATTAAAAGCATGCTAAATACAAATACGTTTCCTTGTTAGAATATGTTATCCAATCACATTCTCTATAGAATCCGATGTTGCCCGAATGTAGATACATTTTGCAATGTATATAGCTTTGAATTTTGACAACAAATATCGTATATATGTCTACAATATGGATATATAATGATTCTTGGTAAGGGGCCTGGGCCTTTAAGATAATGGGAACCTCTACGTAATTTTAAATACAGTTCATGCTATAATTTATGGAATGCATGTCAATGATGTCAAAAAGCATTCTATTATACTGTCTTATGGTTGCTGAAAAATATATCAGATTGCGTGTGGTAGACTAAGTCCCCCTCAGATATCTTATGAATGTCATGTCTGTAATAAAATTTTACTGTTAAAATAGGGTGGGGAGGGGTGGGGATGAGTCACCAATTATATCACATCATTTTTTAATTTTGATTGTTTTCAGTGCATGTAAACACTAAAAATGATCTCCTTTCAATTCCATAGAATGCAGATTTTATGTTAGTGTTGTAAATAGGTTGAAGTTTACTGCCGTAACTGGTACAAACAAATGAAAATGACATTTCCTATCAAGTTCACCCCATACAAGACACCCCACCTCGTACACTTTCCCTGTAAAAAGAAAGCCTCCCCCCACTTTGGTCCATTATTCATGTAGCATTGTAGTACTCAATTCTTGCATTCTAAGGCTCAGAGATATCTGCCTAGAGAGAATTTATTTATGCCCGTATTTTTTGCTAGTGGCAAGATTTCCACAAAATTTACATACAACATAATAAATGGAAATAACTAATATTGAACACAATGTTTCACTAGTACTTACTACTTATTACCATGCCTGTAAATTGTATTTTGGTAGAGGTAGCCAATCTTTGAATGAAGTTAGGCTATGCCAGAGCAGCCATGGTCGGAATCTGGGGTCCACGAAGCCAACCAAAATTTCCCTCTCACAGTCAAATCTCCTCATGATTGATCTCCTCCAGGGTTAGTTCTACTAGCGGAACATAATTTTTGGAGCTGTTAGCCAGAAACTTCAGGTTTAGATAGCTACAGTAGCTCCATTACCTCCACATGATTTTTGGAGTGGACTTATAACTCCAGAATTCTCAATTCAACCAAGTTTTGAAGCGCACATTATTAATTTTGAGTTAACTCATTAAACTATACAGGTAGCGTCGTTCCATGGCTTCCTGAGTTCTGTAGCCGTGCTTATTACTTGTACAATGGTTGACATATATGAATATGTACTTTTAAAATGCGTATGGAGAAGTGCAAACTGCTACTTTCAACTTACACCGGTGACCAGCTGTGGAACTAAGTTTTTCATGATTCAGTTGCAGTAGTAAAGAAATAATGCCCATTTGAATCTCTATAAGGCCCTGGGTACACGATTAGCACCCTCTTGAATAATTTGCACCCCTAAGCATGCAAATGGACCTTTCCCCCCCAGTTAAAATGTAAAGCAAAAATCACCAAGCATGCTAGCCTTATTGCTTGTGTAACAATAAATTATCAATCATGTTTGATTTACTGTATATTAAATGTACAAGACTCTCTTCGCAAGTAAAATTGTCTAGCATTTATAGACAGAGAAGACTGAGTATGATAAAAGAGGGCACATTAAGACGCATTTGTTTGTAATGTTTTTACATTTTTCATTATTTGTGATAATTGAAATAATAGATATAACTAGACTATTACAGTTTACAAATTGAAACTATGATTGAAAACAAATTATGTGTGAAAATCTTTTCTTAGCTAAGAGTGGAATACCTGACGTTTCCTGTCCTTTCTGGTATTATAACAACATAAGTACTTCCAAGAAAAAAGGACAAAAACAACAGTAGAAACATAGAATATAAAATCCACTAATCAGCTTGGCGCCATATTATATGTTGCGCCCTCGTCGGCAAAGGGCTGGGGACTAGGTGCACTACCGTACCTTGACCGGCAATAGATTATAATGCATTGGCTTGATCATTAAACAAATTTTTAAAAAACAATATATAAATTCAACGTACTGAGACAACACATTAAATCTTTAATTGCTTTAGTCTCTCCTAGAGGGTCTTTGGGCTGACTAAAGACAAAATTGGTTCACTTCACTTCGAATCCGTTCTCCTACAAAAATTTGGCGCGAGTTGAATTTATTTCCGGTGTATTTCCATATATTAAGGAAATACACCGGATAATTAAAGCTACAGAATTGTCCTTTGAAGCACGGACGGATAATAATAATAATAATAATAAAATTAAACACGATGATAATTTTACAGCATAGCTGATGTGGTCGTGTAACTACCTAATAACTAACAACTATATAGTCTAATATGACTACTAACATTACGTATAACGTACAGTATGACTAATATAACGACTAATTATTCACATAAATACATTACAAAGATC
Organism: Trachythela sp. YZ-2020; assembly: GCA_016169945.1. Taxonomy (NCBI): domain Eukaryota; kingdom Metazoa; phylum Cnidaria; class Anthozoa; order Malacalcyonacea; family Clavulariidae; genus Trachythela; species Trachythela sp. YZ-2020. The sequence continues at coordinate 2,824,976 of JADLSH010000377.1, read as the reverse complement.
ACATTATTTGACATTTACAGTTACACTTATATCAAGAATTACATAAATCTAATGAGTATATAATGAAAACTTTCATCAATAATTATATGACTATCTACTTCCATGCAACATTGCAAGATAATTTGCATCATACACAACGCAACCAAATGTCATCCTAATTTAACCGAAGAATGTCTATATAATTATATTTCTGCAATTTTTGTACACATACTGTACATGAGCTCATTTGAACTATTTTGAAATTGTATTTGTTTATAATTTGGGGGGAGGGATGTAGTCATATAATTATAATCAACAGCATCCATTCTATTACAACGTATGTGCTTTAACAGATTTCTTAAATTCTTTAAAACGTTTAAAGCAAGAATTTTACAGGCTTTTGCACAGTCATTGTCAGTCAGATTGTCAACAATTTACATTTTCAAGACTCGGCATGCAATTTCAAAAATCAGCATTTTCAAGACCCTGCATTTTCAAGAATCTACTCTTTCAAGAATCTACTCTTTCAAGACTGATATACATTTTCTATACACTCTTGAAAGACTCTACATTTTCAAGATTGTACTTTTTCGAGATACTGCAAGAGAATTTTATACAGTAGGCCTACTAATCTAACCAGTGGAAATTATTATTTTATGCCAGTTAATTTGTCTGGCCCCTCATAAATATTATGTTGATCAGCTTATAATGAGTTTATCGTTGGTATAATGAAAAAGTTATGCTTAACCTAAAAATTATGAATGTAATTGTCAACCATAATGCCGGAAAATAGTTGAATCGGCAAATGAAAGTTTGCATATAATCTTTATAGTCAATTCTATTACTGATGGCATGTCTTTTATTTGTACTTATAATTTATGATATAATTGTCCGCCTTTCAAGAGAAAATTTCAATTATTTATAGCCGTACTTTTCGTGCATTTTACAATAGACGTCTATCATATTTCAGTATTTTTGCCGTTGAGCGATAATGAGCCTCTTCACGTAGAATGACCACAGCCGAACAACTAATTCTCAGTTCAAAACGTATTTAATCAAAAGAAATGTGACATACATTAATATATAGTGGTACATGCGCATTCATAAATTATTTCCTTGGTATCATTTTGATTAATCCACTTACAAAAAATCCCTATATATTTAGTTTATAGATTTTCGCTTACCTCAAAACTTGTCTGCAACAGGTTGTTTCATCTGTAAAACTGCCTGATGATTCTTTTACAGATGAAACAGCCTGTTGCAGACAAGTTTTGAGGTAAGCGAAATATACATATTTATATATATATATATATAGTCAAATCTGCTAGTCAAATATATATATACATATATATATATATATATATATATATATATATATATATATATATATATAACAGCACTGGCACTGTTACGTCAAATATATATATATATATATATATATATATATATATATATATATATATATATATAACACCACTGGCACTGTTACGAGATGAGCTCGACAACACATTTGCGATCTAAAATGAAATACAGATAATATTTAAAGTTCAAACAATTAGTTTCTTATTGAATATTCTCTTCTGAATATTGTTTTCGGAGTTCTTCCTGAGCTCTGTACATCTTCTGGTTTTCTGACTCTCTAGTTCTCGGACGTTCTCTATCTGAGCGAACCAAAAACAGCCTTCTTATGTACGTTGTAGATAGACACAACACATGGCTCTACGTAGATGATTGATGTTGTACCATCTGAATGTTATCCAATGACTAAATGACGTATTTTCCACTGTTTGTTTCGCTCAAAACAAGGCGTTGTCATGTCCCGGTCGGTTTTTTCAAGCTCAAATTTATTTTATTAAATCTTGTTCTTTCTATATTTAAGATTTTTTTGAAGTACCATTTATAAAGATAGGAACTATGTTGCGCCAGCGAACTATCATTCACTAGTCAGCGACGCTTTTATATAATGGCAATTTCCTTACTACTTCATGTTAGAAACACATAATAGTTTGAGTTAAATAATTAGATGTTGTTGGGGTTAGCCTTGAGCTTAGGGTTGGGTTTAGGGTCAGGGGTTGTGTCAGTGTAAGTAACACCTAGAATAACTACGTGCAATATCGTATATCGGCCGGTATATTTGATCATGAAGTAGTAAACGGAAATTTGGCGAATTACACAGGGTATTTTTACAACCGTTTATACGCATTTTACTTAGTTTCCCCGGTAACCTATCTTCAAATTTTGACCAGAAATTTTAATCTTACTAAATTCTATATATTTCAATTTACAAAAAATATTTAGTGAGGAAATCTTGCAATAAAATTTTGGCTTTTAAAAAATCGCACACTAAAGATTACAGAACATTGTGCTTTATTGATATATGAAATAAAAAAGATAGGTCACAGAATTCGTTATTAAGTTACAGAAATTTTAGACGAAAAATGAGCATGTTTTCTACTGTCGCCATGTTGCCATAGCAACACTGACATCGTCAAAATATTCCATATATTCCATAGATATAGGTTTTTGAAAAAAGCCCTGGGTACAAGGTTGGTCATTACTCACAAACCCTAGCAGCTGTGCTTATTCTTACTTCTTACATAGAGTAAGGAATGAATAGAGAGACAGGTCCTTTGATCTTTTTTGGGACCACCGACAGCGACTTCTGGTTTGCGGCGGCCATTAATCTGGCCAGATGATATGCAAATTCGTATTACAAAATATATGGGGAATTGGCATTCTTTGCCCACTAAATCGCGTTTATTAGCGGAATTTTTTCATAATTCCATCTTTTGAACTGGGAAATACAAATGAGAAAGGTAAGAATGTATTTTTAGCGTTTAAATTGTTAAGGAATTAAAACATATTTATCGGCCGATATTCGCTACTCGAAGGAGTGACAGGAGCGAGACAATGAGGGCACACGTGTATTTATTTATGAATGACGTTCAATAAGCTTCAAGAAAGACTTTTAATGTAAACATACCTCTTTGGTATGACAGTACCAAGAGTATTAAGGCTCTAATATTTTACCCTTTCTAGCTAAATCTGCTAAGCGTAAGTGTAACCTAAAATTATAACATAAGCCACATAAATGTGAATGCCATTTTCCAGTAACTGCGTGCAGGACACGTCTGTTAGTTTAACATTTTGCAAACATCAAAATGACACTTGCAAAGACTGTTCTGAAATTGCACGTCCCCTACATGCATTGTGCAGTACAATTTTATCATGCTTAGTGTTGTTAGGTAATACTTCTTTAATTATTGATTTTTCTTGTTGGGGAAACTATACGTGATAGAAAACCCAGTAAGTTTAGTAGATATATTTTATTTTAAATGTATGTTACAAAAAATAATATGGTGCACTCCCATATCCACTTAAATACTACCACCTACTACATGTGCATACCATTATTCTAAGCATGGAAAAACAATTGAAAAATTAACTACTTGACTATGACTTGACACATGCACAGTTAACAGGGGTGGCATCAATTTTCAGGTGGGACCTTATTGAGTAATCAAAAAAGAAACGAGCCCTTGAAATTCCTCATTTTAAAAAGTGGTTCTTTATTATTTAGCAGGTCTTTTCAAAGAGATATGCGGCAACTCCTGATAACTGATAACGTTTGTAATTAAGGTGTTAAGGTCTCCCTTTTTAAAATTGTCTGCCATGTTAGACAGAGCATATAAGAAGCGTGCACTGGAGTGCATTGCTCCTAAATGGGTTCAAACAAATAGTGTTAGTCATATCAACAGAAAAGGTGGAGTGTGTTGAATAATAAATGTTGCATAAAACCAAAGAACTTCACAAAACCAACTCATCATTGATGTGGAATTCCACCACTTGAAGGGAACAATTTATAATTGATATAGTCATAGTCATTCAAGTTTGGAAGACATATAATGCAATGTCTGTGGTATTTCAGTAAGTCGCCTGCAAATACAGTAAAACAAACCCCATGTAAATATTGTATAAGTATGTATAAAACTTCACCATGCTGAGTACTGTATATTCTGTATGTATGCTCCCATCTATACCGTACATATATTTTGCAAACTATATATTATATATTACCAAATAACTTTAATACTCTCGGTACTGTCATACCAAAGAGGTATGTTTACATTAAAAGTCTTTCTTGAAGTTTATTGAACGTTATTCATAAATAAATATACGTCATGTGCCCTCGTAGTCTCGCTCCTGTCACTCCTTTACTTATAGCAGGTGTTTCTTTACTTATAAGATGTAATTTGTCTAGTCGTTCATAAACAAGCAATTTGAGACTCCGTGATCAAAGCCTTATATTATATCGTCAGTCTCGCAATGGCTGTCTTATTAAGCATCTGTACGCTTATTTTGATCTCAAAAATACCCCAGCAAGGCGAATGCTCAACTACTAAGCAAGCCGTATTTCGCATAAAGAAGCAACAATACTTGGCGAATCATGTCGTCGAAACAAAACAAGCAGAGAGTGAGTTAGAATGCGGTATGCATTGCGTTGCCCATGCATTATGTGCGTCCGTGAATTACAAAACTTCTGGAGTCGGTAAAGGTCTATGTGAGCTCAACCGTAAGACTCTTCAAGAGACATCTGATGCTGATGGACGTATACATAACCCTGAGTTCAACCACCTTAAGGTAAGAAAAATTTGACTATCAATTTCAATGCTAGCTGTAAGGTTGTGTGTTATTGGGCATAGTAGTTAGTCAGTGCAGGTGTCTTTCATAAAACTGTTGATAATTCAAATGTAATGCTTTAATGCGTTCAAATCAAGCAATTTCAGCCCTCTGGGCTGCGATGTGAGTTTATTCATAAACCTATATATCTAATCATCCATCTCTGCAAAAGACTTTAGTGCATGCATGCATTTTAAGCTTGTATTTTTCGTAATGTTAAACCTTTTTTATTATAACCTGTGTAGATTATTATCATATGACAGCAGCATATTTTTCTGGCCTCTCATTATTATTATATTTACCAGCTTATATGAGTATATGACGAGTTTATCTGAGCGGAAAATACACAAAGAAATTCTGCCTAGTAGTTGTTGGCAGAATGAAAGTTTGTCGTCGTAATTTTAAACCTTTATTATTCACTGCCATTATTATCATGGCAGTGTGTAGACGGATATCACTCTCATTATTCATATTTACAGCAGCTCATATCAGTATTATTTAAAGGAGTACATGAGTATATGACAGGACAATCTAAGTGGAAGTAGTTGGCGAAAGAAAGTCAGTAGGTTGTTGGCGAAAATTATATTGAAATGTATAAAAAATTCATATATTTATATCTATAATTCTTGTTTTATTTATATCTATAAAGAAAAACTTGAATTTATTTCAGAAAACTTGAAATTTATATATTTCCGTGCATTTTGCAATAGACATCTATTTTTGTATAATATTTGCATATTGTACAATTGAAGGATATATAATCATGACAACAGCCAAACAACTATAATGAAAGAAAACTAAACAGAAATAGGAGGAGGGTTGCTGTACATATATGTACATATATATAGTACATTAAATAAACTGTGCATGTACGAGTTATTTTGTGAATCATTTTGATCAATCCAACATTATATACATTTTTTTTAGGGCATTTCATGGCAAAGCCGATGGGAAAGCAATGTTTTGCGTGTAAAACTTATAAAGTCTCACATTGTTCAGATGGTAAATTCAGACAATCATTATTCTTTATTAAAACTCCGAATCATATTGAAGAAAAATACGTCAATATAAGGTACCTGCGTGCTTAAAGAGCAGGTGATTCAGGTTTCTAGAATAATTTGTACTTATTGTATAATTATGTAATTGTATAGTCGTTGATAAAGGCTAGCAATTTAAGACTGCCTCAGTGTTCAAAGGCCTACATCGTCAGTCTACCAATGGCTGTCTTATTAAGCCATTTATGCGCTAATTTTGATATCCAAAATACCCCAGACAGGCTAAGCAAGCCAATAAATTGCATGTATAGATAATTCAATTGTAATACTTTATTATGGAGCGTTCAAATTACGAAATTTCAACTTTGTGCTGCGATGTGAATAAATTTATAATTATATGCAACAAGACGTTTGTGTCCTTGCATGCATAGATCTAGCCTGCAATATAGGCCTGATCGCAGGTTAGCATAGATCCGGAATATATCATTCTGCAATTGTCGTGCTTCCAATTTAGTTAAAGCTAAAACAACTGCATGCATGTGGTATACTGTAATTTTCCAGAATATTCGCGTTCCTCCAGATATATCCATGGTGACCACTAGTCTTTTTCTCCTTGAGAGATGAGTTGGGCATTTTCGTTTAGTTGTTTCCAAGCATGAATGCATGTATTGTAATATAAATTATATGCAACCATGATTTAATTGTATAGTATCTTTTATCCAAAAAGTCTTAACATATAGTTTACCTAAAGCCGCGTGTATCTTTTACTATTTTACTTCCTGGAGAATTCTGATATAAGCAATTATGCCAATGGTAAATCTATTGCTATAAATAAAATGGCAATGATCATTATTTTTTGAAGTGATAAATTTAGAATGAGATGGAATTCGAATGAGACAATTTTTGTTGCGTTATAACACTGAACAGACATGCCGCAGCAAAGCAATACAATTCAAATTATTATCAATGAGAGAGACGTCTAAATAATGTAGAATTTTGAACATTTATACGCCCAAGAAAAACCACTACGCCTTTTAACTCTTTATTACGTTAGAGTTAAAATATATCGTTTTCATTTCACTGGAAGTTGAAAATTGATTTTATCCGTAAGAGTGTTGGTGGCGTAATAATTAGGCTATATATAGTATCAAATAGTGTTTATACGTTATAGACAAACTGTATGAAGTTCTGCGATATAGTCTATACAACTGATGCATCAACGAATTATAGTCAATGTATATAGTCGTATATACGCCTCACTTGACTATTCCCTCAAATACAAAGAGGCCGACTAGTCGAGAGGCAATTGTTTCAGTACATATACACCTTCTATATAGTCTAAAATATAAATTCAAGAGCCAAGCAAAAAATAATTTCGTTGATTTTCACAGGGAATTTTTCATTACAACTTTTAGCTGTTGTTAAAAATGGACACATTTCTTCACATTTTCAAGACTCTACATTTTTAAGTTATTTTCAAGACTGTACATTTTGAAGGCTGTACTCATTTTCAAAAGCGCATTCACGAGACATTATTTTCTGCATATACATTTTAATGACTTTTCATTTTGAAGACTTGATATTCTCATCACTCTACATTTACAAGAGAGCTGCATGTACATTTTCTAGACTAAACATTTTATACGCATTTTGAAGACTCGGCATTTTTGAGACTAAATATTTTCAACCGCCTATCTGGATATTAAGACACTATAATATCAAATGCTTTACATTTTCCAAGACCGTACATTTTTCAACACTCTATAGGCCTATACATGCATGCATATATTCCAGACCTTGCATTTTCCAATTTGTATTTTACATTTTTAAATCGCGGCTGGATACATTAAATTCATTACGACTGTAAACTTCATTTTTAAGGCTCTCCGATCTCAAAGCTCATTATTTTCAAAACTCTATACATTTTCAATAATAGACTCTATATAGGCCTAATATACGTTCTCCAGGCCCTACACTCTAAAAAAAGGTGTGTTAAATTAACACACACCAAGGTATTTAATTTTGACACACACCAAGGTGTGTTTTATTACACAGCTAAAGCTGTGCTAGACAACACATGTATTGACCCTGTACTCTATTACACACCTTTCCTAAAACACAACTTAGAACACACAAATTGAATCAGGCTTAAGAACATACAAAACAATGCACACATCGAAAATGGTTGACATCTTAATTCTATGTTTCAATGATTGCAAGATGGTTGAAACACAGAATTCAAATGTTATACTCATTCCCAGATTGTGCAGTGCTTTGTATTTTCAAAGTTACTCTGTGGCAACCATGATTTTTGAATCTAGTTTTACCATTATATAAGAAAGCATAATACTATAATAATTGTTAAATAATTTATTAAGACTATAAAGTAATGTTAAGACTATTAAATAATGTACAGACTGTTTTGTAGGATTACAGTTAGCTTAATTCATAACAGAATAGTTCTACAGTTCGTTTTCAGCTATTGACATGCTACTGTTTAGTTCAGTCATTAATGCTGAGTACTTTGTACCTTTGTATGCATTATCGCTTGATCGCAACACAATTTCCTGAAGAAAGGATAAGGCCACAACCATACCATCTGGGTAGGAAACGTTGAAAACGTACGGTAGTGCGCGGATATGACATATATCAGAGCGTTGATCACATCAGTACCAGGGCATTCAACAAACACTTGGTTCTCCCCAATAATCATTAACTGGTCTACATCCTCCGGGCACCCAGTGCACAGTACACAAAACTGAACCATTTTGTCCCAGATTATACTCTCCGTTGCTGACGAGGGCTATGGAAAACAAATATTGTGAGTGTCAATGTAGATATTGGTGTAAAAGACAACTACTCAACTAGAATACGATTACACATCCAACATAGAATATGAGGTCTGAGGTCAGAGCACATGCACAACATTAAATATCCCGCAGTAAATAGCACTTGCCAAACATCAAATGTCCTGCAGAAAGCAAGCTAGATTATATACTTTGTCTCAGTGGTGAAGCTAGACATTAGCAACTAGCCATGCTATGCAACTATATTTTTTAAATTATTGAAACCTGTATTTGAGTTATTATAGGAGAGTGGGATACTCGGCAGTTGACTGTTCTGTAAAACTACCTGAAGACTGGTAGACTGCCTGGACATCACGTAATGCTATAAGCTAGCTCTTTTGGATTAAGCAAAACATCTGGCCACAATAGAATCTTAGGAGAATAAAAATTAACACACTATTTTAAAATGCATTGGACATTAATCGGTTAACCTTGAATTATCTCGATCGTGCGGTGCCAGTGTGGCTAGAGTATAGCAAATATGGCGGTTGACTGTTGTGTAAAACTTCGTCTGGAAGTTAGTAGAAGCCCAGACAAAGGGCCTTCGAACTTCTTATTGTATTTTTCAGGTAGTTTTACACATGTTCAGTCGTCAACTGCCATAACCTTGAATTAGTTAACTACATACTGTATCAAATCTTTGCACCGCATAAAAATACAAAAATTATAATTGTTATTTTTGTAAGTCCCTATTGCGACCAGAGGTTTTTCTCATCCAAGAGAGATAGCTTATGGTATTACCTGTACATAATGTCTACCCAGTCTCCTACTCTCCCTTTGATTACTCAAATTGTCTGCAGTTAGAAAGAGCATCAATTGGCAAAGCAAGCCATGGAAACTGCTCTTGCTATTCAAATAAGCATGCATTAAAATAGGCCAAAGACAATGCATTTCTGAAGGTTTCAATAATTAAAGAATCAACAATTTGCATAGCACAACCAGTTGCTATCTCTAGCTTCATCAGTGAGACAGAGTATAATTATAATCTACCTTGTTGTGAGACAACCCACTGATTAAAACAGCCTGGTTTAGAACAGGTTGCTGTATATTGATTGAAAAACTGCCTGGTATTAGACAGAGAATAATAGCGAATTAAGGCACATTGCGGTTTAATAGGTTAACCATAAGTGAGGAGTTAATTAGAGTTAGAATACTATACTGATATTAATCGTCTCATAGTTTGTAGACATGTGATTGTCAAAAGACTGCAACCCTAAGTTTTCCATGATCTGAATACCTTTTACATTGTCACATTGGCCAATATCAAACACACATAACTTGCTGCAGTTCATTCAATCCTTGTAGCATTTGCTTTGTCTCTTCCAGTAATATATCATTGTTCTAGTCTTTGAGTCCTGAGGACAAGGTGAACCATACAGAAATATACCTTGTTTCGCCAGCTCCAAATATACAATATCTGTCTCAAGAGAAGTAAACATATATATATTAGGACAACCTTATAATACATATAATGGAGTATATATTGAATGCCAATAGACTGGTCTCATAATTATGTCTATTTAAGCCATGCATATCTAACACTCTCCCCTTAACAAGTAAAATCGTCTGCCATTTAGACAGGCCACTAGGGTGAAATGAGCAAATTGTCTTAATGGGTTAAAAAGAGACATGGGCAAACAGTTCGGTTAACCCACCATCATCCAGCGGTCTGTGACGAGTACAATCATGTGGTGTTAAACATAGTAAACTAACGTATGGGGAATTAGGGCATATCCTTAATGATTAACCACTCAACCTTGGTAACGGTCAGGCATCATTAAATATGTACAAAATGTATTACCTTTTCAATTTGTGCAGGAACATTATAGAATTCTGTAATATTAAGCAGTGGCAGACAGTAAGGGGGACTATATAATCTAAAAATATAAGATGTATTTTAATTTTCAAGCACATTTCAAAAGGTAATAAATTTTGCTCACAGACACAAAAACATTAATTAATGAACCCTGGTACGCATACTATACATGTAAGAGTAAACTATTATTGGATTAAATTACAGTTATATCTAAAATCATAATCAATTTTAAGTATTTTGCAATAAGCAGTGGTAGACACTGGGGGGGGGGGGACAAGAGGGGTAGTTGCCCCCTCCAATAATTTCTCAAAGCCTTTGAATGATAGCTGGTTAACTGTGTAACAAAGCTGTATCAATGAATTTACAACCACAAATGCCTTGATAGGCTATAATTTAAGTAAATTTGCATGAAATTTTAAGCGAAAATGGTTTTAAGAATTGAGATTTGCAGCAACAGAAGGATGGTTATATGTTGGCAACCTAAGTTCGCACCCCCAATATTTCGCGAAGTGTCCGGCACTGGCAAGTTCCATATCCACACATTGCTTCTGTCTGCGCCAGGACCCAGGGGGATTGGTCTTTTTACCCAGTCAAACCTTAGCAAATTCCCTTGGGGACAAGATACAGGTATTAAATACAACCCCCACCCTCAAGCAGTATCTTTTTTTCAATCCTATATCAAGTTACACAGCCAGTTGCAAGCGGTATAAGCTCTTGTTTATTGACTGACTTATCAACACTAAAACATCAACAATGACTTGTAGCAAAAGGTAGGAAATGTATAATATGAATGGCCCTAGACCAATCCTATAAATTCATAATAAATTCAATGCATCCAAGTCACATTTGGGAGTTTCTAAATCAAAATCTCCTGGGTACTTTCCTGTGGGTTTTCGGCTTGAGAACCAAATTTGACTTTTCCCCCACCCCCATGGGATGCAAACACTTGGCAAATGCCTCTGGGTCCCCAGGGGGAAGCCGCTGATACATGGATAAGTAGGGCATAGTGTTAGTCCTCTCTACTCTTGGAACATAGGCATGATATAATTTAACATCTATGATTAACTTTTGAAGCAAGCTATTTTTGTGTAAAAGGGGAGAATATTCCTGGTACTACCAAATATCCACTTATCGGCAGCATGAGAGCATCGTGGATTTACATTGACTGGTGCATAAACTTCTCACAATGAAAATATATCAACCAGGCATTCGAACATTCACCTGTGATAGTATTAAATAGTTGGACAATGGGCCCAGTGATTTTACATTCTTGGACAGGTTTCGGACATGTGAAAATATATAAAAGTCATGCGAATCTGACCTATTAGTATCGATGAAACATTTCAGCTTACAAAATACAGCAGAATTTAGATACATGACTCTGATTGACAGTATACCAGTTAGTGGTGACAAGGATGCAATCTCTTGAACTCAAATAATATATTTAGAATAGGCAATACTTTGTTTTTTCTCCATTTTCACTGCATATGTTCAACGTAATTATGTTAAAATCTTATATGAAAGTTGTAGCTGATATTTGAAGTGGTTAAATCTTTAAATAAAGCTATATACTAGGACAAGATGGGCTCTGAGTATTTAACTGCCAATCTGTCATATACAGTTGGTAAATATAAACATTGAAAGCCCAAGTAAAAGTGAAGATTTTGTTAGCAGCATTTGCTGAAGTAATTTTAAATTGGAACTGTATTATTTTCAGCGTTTTAATTCATATATTGTCGCGGCAAATTCAAATTTTAAGCGGGGACAACATGCTTGACATCCACGAACGAAGATTGCAAATATTTCCTAACAAAATCGCTCTATTACATATAAAACATAACAATAACCTTACCTGAATATTATTCAGTAGTCGCCGATGTATTGCTTCTGAAAATCCAGTTTATCTTGGGTCAAAAATACAAAATTTCGAGCTCGATTTGGACTAACAGAACAAAAATAAAAATTTTAAAATATGGAGGTGTGATGACTCTATCCCGAGAACCTTTGCGCGCGTAGTAAGAAGACTATACACCAGTCTGTCAGTCAGCGCGCATTGCGGAATATTCATTTTTCGTTCATTCTTTGATAGAGTGACAAAACTTCAATTATAGAGCTCTAAAATAACTAGATAGTCGCTGAGATGCCCTTCAAACTTGAGCATACCGATATATTGCCCGATATATTTCAATATTTTCGTAGAAATATTATAGCATACATGTGGAATTCTGGTATAAGGAAGGATATTAACATATAATTAAGGTATTTGATCAAAATAATAACTAAACGGTTTGAAATTTTTCGAGAAACATCTATTACCGCCGTTGCTATGGTGATAATGACGTTTTAAGATAGCAGTTTGGGTTTAAAATGCTTTAACCAGGGACTGCGGGACAGAGGAGGGGCGGTTGGGAGGGAGAGGGATTGCACCAATAATTTATCATACATATTTGTCATACACATAAGTTAAACATGTTATAATTTTTCACATCTATAAACAAGAAAACTAAAGAAAATATTATATACGCCAACTATGATAACTAACTCGATCACTGTTGTATTCAAGTCAGTCGAGTCTCTTTGTTTTTCAAACCAAAAATAATTGTCAAAAAAATTGGATCTAAGTAGGAAATCTACTATCTCTTTTATAAAATGTAGGAGCCACTTTAAAAGGCATTTCCTTTCTCATTCCATGCTGTGTTTTGTTTAAAATATCCGTGCGAGGTGTGTTCTGTAACACACCAAGGTGTGTTTCTATAAAAAGTCAAAGGTGTGTTGTCGAACACACCAAGATGTGTTTTCATTCAAAAGGTGTGCAACTTAACACACCTTACAGTCATCAAAGAAAGGTGTGCTAAAAGGAAGTGTGTTCCATAACACACCTTGGTGTGTTTTGTGACCCACCATGGTGTGTTCTCTTACACACCAAGGTGCGTTTTCTAACACACCAAGGTGTGTTTTCCAAAAGTGCGTAGAAAGGTGTGTAAAAAGTACACACCTTGGTGTGTAATGAAACACACCTTGGTGTGTCATGAAACACACCTTGGTGTGTAATTAAACACACCTGTTTTTAGAGTGTACATTTTCTATACTCTACATCTTCTATACTCTACTTTTTCAATACTTTACATTTTCATTTAGACTTTAAAATGATTTTTAATAATAGTGTATAGACACTTATTTTCTTGACTTGACATTTTCATTTCGACTTTGCACTCCCGCACTCAGCGTTGCTATGTAAACATAGACCTTTGTTCATACACGGTTAATATATAGAAGTAGACTTGTTAGGATAGCCGGAAAACTTCAAAGAATCAAGGCGGCAAATGAAGTTGGGGATCTAAGGAAAAATATGTCACGTGATGACGTATGGGTTGTATCACATGCTGCACAATCTTGGGTAGAGTTGTATAAATAGTATACTATAGGCCTACTACAAATACATTCATGCCGAATCCCCTCGCCAATCGCCAATAGAACTAAACAATTATTCTCCAGAACTCCCCAAAAGTTAGTGTAACATGAAGTACTAAATCGATTACTGTAAGGTAACACGCAAGTGAACACTATAATACTGTATATATGTCTTTTCTTTTCTGTACAAACTGGTAAAATAGTGATAAGATTTTTATAAGATAAGTTTGAGCTAATTATAAACTGCCCAATGCTGCAAGCTAGGTTGAATAATAAATTTGCAGTTATTTTTGCTGTAGTATTGCAAGACTTGCATGTTTCAATTTAGATTATTATAATTGGTTTCTGAAGGTTAGATATAGAACAGCGCATACAGTGCACATTTGGTTAACAATACCAAACAAGTTCAGAGGAACAACACCGTACCGTATTCTAAAATTATTTATTTTGTTTACTGCTCTCTCAACATGTACTCGCAACGAAGCAATACTCTGTGTTTTGACAGCATCTTCAGCGCTCATTTGGCCTTGCGATCCAAGAAATGGAGGTATATTCAACCCAACCCCAGGTGCATGGTAATAGGTTATTAATAGTAAAGCCTTTATCAGCCATGACTGAGTCTCCATTATCAAAATGTTGCTCTAAAACCCACTTCTCATTACAATTTATCTGTCAGATATGCTCGCGGTGTACAATTCGCTAACAAGCGAAAATGCACAAACAGGTATTATGCCATCAAGACACTTTAGTGTTGTATGGTTTTGGTACGAGTTAAATAGTTCACTATTCAGGAGAAGGTGCTTAGCATTTTGCATCTGATTTCTGTGCAGTCAATTATCACTCTATTTGAGGGAAGCTTTTATTTGAACTGCTCAGGCATATACTGATCTGCCAGCTCCCTAGAAAGCCACATAGGTACATGTTTGAATTTCAAGTATAGAAAATTCACCCAGCTGATAATAATCCTACTAATGGTGCTCTGAGATACTCCATAAAAATTGGATAGGTGTTCTTCAGGAAATCCTTGCCTTAGTCCACACAAAGTAATAAATAGTTCTTCCTTTGGGTGTAGTATTCTTGGCCTGCCCTACTTGGTGGATACATCATGACTAGAAGAACCGTCGCTACTATTAGTAGTATAGTAGTCGCAGAATGGCAGTAAACAATATTTTCCCCATGTTTTCCGATCCAGGATTACAACACTCGTAAAGAGCATCAAATACCTTTACGTTTGGAAATCCAGTATAGAATTTTATGCTTTTGTCATCGTAGAGAACACTCTATTTTCTTTACTTGTTCACTTCTCTTTCAAGACTTCGACTTTGATATGAAGTGCGTTCGTTTCCTCATTTTCTGGTTCTGCAATAGTTTTTACGACGACTCCACTAGTTGATGGACCAGCCGTGTTTTCATCACTATCAGAGTCTGTGTCTTGGACGTCACATCTCGATTTTCTAGGAGACAATCTCTTCTTAGGAGAAGCTGCTTTCCACTCAAATATCGAAGTTACTGCCCCGTCACAAATAATACGACTGCCAGCTAAAGAAGCTTCAAAATCCGTAGGTTTAAAGTACCTTGAGAAAATACGGGTGTTGTGGTTGACTTGAAAATGTCGTCCTATGTTTCTTTAGGAAATTTGAAATAAGAAATATTTCCCCCTCCTTCCACGTAAACCTTCATCTTACAATGAGGAACACAACAGTTTTTCGGCATTTGGAAAGGAAATACAGCCCGAACCCATGGCCTGTAATAGTTTCGCTCTTTGTAACTTAATACATATGATATGGCCATTTTGTCAGCGTTACTCATCGGGGCAAATATCTTGTGGTAAAAGCCAAGCAAGACGTCATACGTACGGCACCAATTTTCTGAAAAATCTCTCTCCTCGTAACATAATTTATAGTAATATTGCAAAATATGGCCCTCTTGTCCTCGAGTGGGCCTCGCGCGCGCCATTTTGGAATAAGGTGTATAACCCTATAAAACAAAAAGACAAAACATCAAACTTGTGATCAACGCGAGGTAATATTTTTATATTAGAAGTTTTCGGCACCTAATTAATGCATACACAAATCCATCAAAGAATATATATTTGGAGGTTTGTCATACAATGTAAGCATTTTATTCCTTTCTTGCAAAATATGTTCCAAACTCGAAAAACACTCCGCCGGTTTATACTATGTATGATGATGTATCTGTCACATATACGTCGGTCATTTCATACCTTGATTAAATCTCAAACAAAAATAAGGGTCCAAATCAGTGGTAATTTTATGTAATATTTTACGACAATATGCCATTGTGTCATAGTGTGTGCCCGAACAACGTGGAAAAATGTATGAGCTCAAGAGAAAGATAATATCAAACATATTTCACTCACTATTTTTGTTTAAATAATGGATGCTATTCCCAAACAGACTGCATCCACGCACCAACTTCACGGGGACAGATGAAGTCATTATCGAGTATATAATGAACGACGTTGCACCCCGCGATCATCGCTGCTTTGGGAACAAGGTTGTGGAGTGGGAATGTAAGTGCCGGAAATTCAATTTAATCCTTCGGGTATTGTATCGGAATACCGTTTGAAAATATGCAGAGGACCGCTGTCTGTGGGAAAGTAACGAAGGGTGTCGTTCGTAAATTTTCATGCAAATGTTTTTATACAGGACCCGACAACCTTCAAGTGTTAGGTAATACTTCTTTAATTATGTGATTTTTCTTGTTGGGAAAACTATACGTGATAGAAAACCCAGTAAGTTTAGTATATATATTTTATTTTAAATGTATGTTACAAAAAAGAATATGGTGCACTCCCATATCCAGTTAAATACTACCTACTACATGTGCATACCATTATTCTATGCATGCAAAAACAATTGAAAAATTAACTACTTGACTATGACTTGACACATGCATAGTTAACAGGGGTGGCATAAATTTTCAGGTGGGACCTTATTGGGTAATCAAAAAAGAAACGAGCCCTTGAAATTCCTCATTTTAAAAAGTGGTTCTTTATTATTTACCAGGTCTTTTCAAAGAGATATGCGGCAACTCCTGATAACTGATAAGTTTTGTAATTAAGGTGTTAAGGTCTCCCTTTTTAAAATTGTCTGCCATGTTAGACAGAGCATATAAAGAAGCGTGCACTGGAGTGCATTGCTACTAAATGGGTTCAAACAAATAGTGTTAGTCATATCAACAGAAAAGGTGGAGTGTGTTGAATAATAAATGATGCATTACAAAACCAACTCATCATTGATGTGGAATTCCACCACTTGAAGGGAACAATTTATAATTAATATAGTGATAGTCATTCAAATTTGGAAGACATGTAATGCAATGTCTGTGGTATTCCAGTCAAAGTCTTTCTTGAAGTTTATTGAACGTTATTCATAAATAAATATACGTGTGCCCTCGTAGTCTCGCTCCTGTCACTCCTTCTTTACATAATTGTAACAGGTGTTTCTTTATTTATAATATGTAATTTGTCTAGTCGTTCATAAACAAGCAATTTGAGACTCCGTGATCAAAGGCCTATATATCGTCAGTCTCGCAATGGCTGTCTTATTAAGCATCTGTACGCTTATTTTGATCTCAAAAATACCCCAGCCAGGCGAATGCTCAACTACTAAGCAAGCCGTATTTCGCATAAAGAAGCAACAATACTTGGCGAATCATGTCGTCGAAACAAAACAAGCAGAGAGTGAGTTAGAATGCGGTATGCATTGCGTTGCACATGGATTATGTGCGTCCGTGAATTACAAAATTTCTGGAGTCGGTAAAGGTCTATGTGAGCTCAACCGTAAGACTCTTCAAGAGACATCTGATGCTGATGCTGATGGACGTATACATAACCCTGAGTTCGACCACCTTAAGGTAAGAAAAAATCGACTATCAATTTAAATGCTAGCTGTAAGGACGTGTGTTATTGAGCGTGGTAGTCGGTGCAGGGGTCTTTCATAAAATTGTTGATAATTCAATTGTAATGCTTTAAGGTGGCTCGATACAGTTTTCAAAAATTCCAGCGTACAACATTTTGAAATTTTTAAACTCCGTATTTTTAGGTCTTATTCGCCAGATATCGGGGTTTTCATATATTTTGATGTTTCTACTTTCAAATTATGTTAGTTTTAGTAACATACAGTTCGTTGCTATGACAACATACGCGTATGAAATTCACTCTAAAATAGCTTATTGCCTCGTGTAGTTGGAAAAAAAGCACGGCGACCCCCAATTTTTTTTCGTGAATTATTTTGCTTGCGAGATAGACTAACAATAAGCAAAATATAAAAAAATTCTGTAATGCCATTTTATTGAAAAAGGCAAAAATGTCGTTGTCTTCAATAAAACTTTTTTGGCATTACAATTTTTTTTTATTTTTGGTATAATGAAATATTTTTGTGGTGCAATACAGCGTGCAAAATTTTAACATAGGTCACCAGAAAAAATAATGAGATATAGCGCATTGTTTTTCAAAAATGGAATTTTTTAATGGCGTCAGCAATTGACATGCGAACGCTATAGAACACGCACAATGGCGCGAGATGGCGCGAGCAACTGCTCAAGTCAGGTCTGTTTGCATGGAAGTTCTTTCGTTAATATTCCCGCGTGCACAAATTATCACGCGGGTTTATTCATAATTATAGAATAGTCTATTTTCGCGATTCTTGCGTAAGGGTTTCGTGATTACTATATCGAGCTACCTTAAGGCATTCAAATCAAGCAATTTCAGCCCTCTGGGCTGCGATGTGAGTTTATTCATAAACCTATATATCTAATCATCCATCTCTGCAAAAGACTTTAGTGGATGCATGCATTTTAAGCTTGTATTTTTCGTAATTTTAAACCTATTTTATTATAACCTGTGTAGATTATTATCATATGACAGCAGCATATTTTTCTGGCCTCTCATTATTATTATATTTACCAGCTTATATGAGTATATGACGAGTTTATCTGAGCGGAAAATACACAAAGAAATTGCTCAGTAGTTGTTGGCGAATGAAAGTTTGAATGTATAAAAATTATATATATTACTACAAGCATGCATGTGTTTTATTTATATCTATAATTCTTTATAATTGTCCGCCATTTATATACTTTCCGTGCATTTTACAATAGACATCTATTTTGTATACTATTTCGGCATTTGTACAATTGAGCGATATATAAACATGACAACAGCCAAACAACTACATAATGCTCGAAACTAAACAGAAATAGAGCGAGAAGAAATGTAGGTTGCTGTACATATAGTACATTTTAATTAAACTGTGCATGTACGAGTTATTTCCGTGGAATCATTTTGATTAATCCAACATACATGGCATTTTAGACATTTTTCATGGGCAGTAGCCGATGGAAAGCAATAAATTTTGCGTGAACTTATAAAGTGCCGCTTCATTGTTCAGATGGTAAACTCAGACAATCATTATTCTTTATTAACTGACTCCGAATCATATTGAAGAAAAATACGTCAATATAAGGTTCCTGCGTGCGAGCAGGTGATTCAGGTTTCTAGAATAATTTGTACTTATTGTATAATTATTATGTCATTGTATAGTCGTTGATAAAGGCTAGCAATTTAAGACTGCCTGTTCAAAGGCCTACATCGTCAGTCTCGCAATGGCTGTCTTATTAAGCATTTATGCGCTAATTTTGATATCCAAAATACCCCAGACAGGCTAAGCAAGCCAATAAATTGCATGTATAGATAATTCAATTGTAATTCTTCATTAATTAAAAAGCGTTCAAATTACGCAATTTCACCTTTGTGCTGCGATGTGAATATATTTATAATTATATCTATCCATCCGTCTCAGCAACAAGACATTTGCGTCCTTGCATGCATATATCTAGCCTGCAATATAGGCCTGATCGCAGGTTAGCATAGATCCGGAATATATCATCGTGCAATTGTCGTGCTTCCAATTTAGTTCAAGCTAAAACCACTGCATGCATGTGGTACTGTAATTTTCCAGAATATTCGGTTCCTCCAAGTATATCCATGGTGACCACTAGTCTTTTTCTAATTTCTCCTTGAGAGATGAGTTGGGCATTTTCGTTTAGTTGTTTCCAAGCATGAATGCATGTATAGTAATATAAATTATATGCAACCATGATTTAATTGTATAGTATCTTTTATCCAAAAAGTCTTAACATATAGTTTACCTAAAGCCGTGTATCTTTTACTATTTTACTTCCTGGAGAATTCTGATATAAGCAATTATGCCAATGGTAAATCTATTGCTATAAATAAAATGGCAATGATCATTATTTTTTGAAGGGATAAATTTAGAATGAGACAATTTTTGTTGCGTTATAACACGGAACAGACATGCCGCAGCAAAACAATACAATTCAAATTATTATCAATGAGAGAGACGTCTAAATAATGTAGAATTTTGAACATTTATACGCCCAAGAAAAAAACCACGCCTCACCTTTAACTCTTGTTATTACGTTAGAGTTAAAATATATCGTTTTCATTTCACTGGAAGTTGAAAATTGATTTTATCCGTAAGAGTGTTGGCGGCGTAATAATTATATATAGTATCAAATAGTGTTTATACGTTATAGACAAACTGTATGAAGTTCTGCGCTATAGTCTATACAACTGATGCATCAACGAATTATAGTCAATGTATATAGTCGTATATACGCCTCACTTGATTATTCCCTCAAATACAAAGAGGACGAGTAGTCGAGAGGCAATTGTTTCAGTATATATACACCTTCTATATAGTCTAAAATATAAATTCAAGAGCCAAGCAAAAAATAATTTCGTTGATTTTCACAGGGAATTTTTCATTACAACTTTTAGCTGTTGTTAAAAATGGACACATTTCTTCACATTTTCAAGACTCTACATTTTAAAGTTATTTTCAAGACTGTACATTTTGAAGGCTTTACTCATTTTCAAAAGCGCATTCACGAGACATTATTTTCTGCATATACATTTTAATGACTTTTCATTTTGAAGACTTGATAATTATTCTCATCACTCTACATTTACAAGAGGGCTGCATGTACATTTTCTAGACTAAACATTTTATACGCATTTTGAAGACTCGGCATTTTTGAGACTAAATATTTTCAACCGCCTATCTGGATATTAAGACACTATAATATCAAATGCTTTACGTTTTTCAAGACCGTACATTTTTCAACACTCTATAGGCCTATACATGCATGCATATATTCCAGACCTTGCATTTTCCAATTTGTATTTTACATTTTTAAATCGCGGCTGGATACATTAAATTCATTACGATTGTAAACTTCATTTTTAAGGCTCTCCGATCTCAAAGCTCATTATTTTCAAAACTCTATACATTTTCAATAATAGACTCTATATAATATACGTTCTCCATGCCCTACATTTTCTATACTCTACATCTTCTATACTCTACTTTTTCAATACTTTACATTTTCAATTACACTTTAAAATGATTTTTAATAATAGTGTATAGACACTTATTTTCTTGACCTGACATTTTCATTTCGACTTTGCACTCCCGCACTCAGCGTTGCTATGTAAACATAGACTTTTGTTCATACACGGTTAATTAGAAGAAGACTTGTTAGGATAGCCGGAAAACTTCAAAGAATCAAGGCGGCAAATGAAGTTGGGGATCTAAGGAAAAATATGTCACGTGATGACGTATGGGTTGTATCACATGCTGCCCAATCTTGGGTAGAGTTGTATAAATAGTATACTATAGGCCTACTACAAATACATTCATGCCGAATCCCCTCGCCAATCGCCAATAGAACTAAACAATTATTCTCCAGAACTCTCCAAAAGTTAGTGTAACATGAAGTACTAAATCGATCACTGTAAGGTAACACGCAAGTGAACACTATAATACTGTATATATGTCTTTTCTTTTCTGTACAAACTGGTAAAATAGTGATAAGATTTTTATAAGATAAGTTTGAGCAAATTATAAACTGCCCAATGCTGCAAGCTAGGTTGAATAATAAATTTGCAGTTATTTTTGCTGTAGTATTGCAAGACTTGCATGTTTCAATTTAGATTATTATAATTGGTTTCTGAAGGTTAGATATAGAACAGCGCATACAGTGCACATTTGGTTAACAATACCAAACAAGTTCAGAGGAACAACACCGTACCGTATTCTAAAATTATTTATTTTGTTTACTGCTCTCTCAACATGTACTCGCAACGAAGCAATACTCTGTGTTTTGACAGCATCTTCAGCGCTCATTTGGCCTTGCGATCCAAGAAATGGAGGTATATTCAACCCAACCCCAGGTGCATGGTAATAGGTCATTAATAGTAAAGCCTTTATCAGCCATGACTGAGTCTCCATTATCAAAATGTTGCTCTAAAACCCACTTCTCATTACAATTTATCTGTCAGATATGCTCGCGGTGTACAATTCGCTAACAAGCGGAAATGCACAAACAGGTATTATGCCATTAAGACACTTTAGTGTTGTATGGTTTTGGTACGAGTTAAACAGTTCACTATTCAGGAGAAGGTTCTTAACATTTGGCATCTGTGCAGTCAATTATCACTCTACTTGAGGGAAACTTTTATTTGAACTGATCAGGCATATACTGATCTGCCAGCTCCCTAGAAAGCCACATAGGTACATGTTTGAATTTCAAGTACTGAAAATTCACCCAGCTGATAATAATCCTACTAATGGTGCTCTGAGATACTCCATAAAAATTGGATAGGTTTTCTTCAGGAAATCCTTGCCTTAGTCCACACAAAGTAATAAATAGTTCTTCCTTGGGGTGTAGTATGCTTGGCCTGCCCTATTTGGTAGATACATCATGACTAGAAGAACCGTCAACACTGTTAGTAGTAGTAGTCGCAGAATGGCAGTAAACAATATTTTCCGCATATTCTCCAATCCAGCATTTCAACACTCGTAAAGAGCATCAAATACCTTTACGCTAGGAAATCCAGTATAGAATTTGATGCTTTTGTCATCGTAGAGAACACTCTATTTTCGTTACTTGTGCACTTCTCTTTCAAGTCTTCGACTTTGATTTGAAGTGCGTTCGTTTCCTCATTTTCTGGTTCTGTAATAGTTTTTACGACGACTCCACTAGTTGATGGACCAGCCGTGTATTCATCACTATCAGAGTCTGTGTCTTGGACGTCACATCTCGATTTTCAAGGAGACAATCTCTTCTTAGGAGAAGCTGCTTTCCACTCAAGTATCGAAGTTACTGCCCCGTCACAAATAATACGACTGCCAGCTAAAGAAGCTTCAAAATCCGTAGGTTTAAAGTGCCTTGAGCAAATACGAGTGTTGTGGTAAACTTGAAAATGTCGCCCTATGTCTCAGTAGGAAATTTGAAATAAGAAATATTTCCCCCTCCTTCCACGTAAACCTTCATCTTACAATGAGGAACACAACAGTTTTTCGGCATTTGGAAGGGAAATACAGCCCGAACCCATGGACTGTAATAGTTTCGCTCTTTGTAATTTACCTCTTTCTGGTCGGTCCCATTTTAATTATATATGTTGTCGCAAGAGCACTTTGAGTACGATTTCCTTTGCAAAATATTTACTCCCAGGCAATGAAATTAACACCATTGGAATCTTTACAAAATAAGCTTTTTAACAGTGGGCTATTTTGCCTACTAAACGTTACAGAATCAAAAATACTAAAAGTTTAATCCCAAACATACCTCCAGTATACTCCAGTTCAACTCAAACAATCTTTAATATCTTCTTTATTCTTCCATATTATGAGATACTTCTAATTGTCAAAATTTAGCTTTTTATCTGTGTCTTTCTTATCTAAAGTTTCGCTTCGATACTAAGTCTAGAAATATTTATTTTGAATTTTTTTTTATTTATCGGGAATTTTCTAGCATGCACGCCCTTGCCGTAGTTTGACAATATATGGTTTGCCCACGCGCTTCAGTCCCGACAAAAAGATCTTATATAGGTATTGTACCCTGGGGAATTCATTCCGGCCACTTAAAATACCATAGCAACAGTCTTTGTTTGTGTGTTGGGCCTTTTCCGGTTGTTTTTGTCTGAAATTCCGGTTTGACCCGTACGCTACATTTCAAATTTCGCCGTAACTTTGTCAACTTTTATTGTGTTTCTTTGAAAGTTGGTCCGTATGTACTGTTGTTAAAGCTCTATAAAACGGTGTATTAGCGCAATTTTGGAATAAGGTGTATAACCCTATAAAATAAAATAAAAATCAAACTTGTGATCAACGCGAGGTAATATTTTTATATTAGAAGTTTTCGGCACCTAATTTATGCACACAAATCCTTCAAAGTATATATATTTGGAGGTTTGTCATACAATGTAAGCATTTTATTCCTTTCTTGCAAAATATGTTCCAAACTCGAAAAACACTCTGCCTGTTTATACTATGTATGAAGCTGTATCTGTCAAATGTACGTCGGCCATTGCATACCTTGATTAAATCTCAAACAAAAATAAGGGTCCAAATCAGTGGTAATTTTATGTAATATTTTACGACAATATGCCATTGTGTGTGCCCGAACAACGTGGAAAAATGCATGAACTCACGAGAAAGATAATATCAAACATATTTTCACTCACTATTTTTGTTTAAATAATGGATGCTATTCCCAAACAGACTGCATCCACGCACCAACTTGATGGGGACAGATGAAGTCCCCCGATCATCGTTGCTTTGGGCACAAGGTTGTGGAATTGGAATATAAGTGCCGGAAATGTAATTTAATCCTTCGGGTAACGAAGGGTGACGTTCGTAAATTTTCATGCAAATGTTTTTATACAGGACGTGAAAACCTTCAAGTGTCCTGATTCTCGATGCTTTGGTGGAAGATGTGTTGGTATAGATATGGAAAGAAAACTTCATTCTGTGAATGTTCTCCCAATTATGGAGGAAAATATTGCAATGAATCTTGTAAGTATACGATAAAATATCCCAAATACATACACCGAAAGGACGGAGCAAAATGTCTTTTCACCAGAGGCCACGACGAACTAACAGAATATGTGAAGTTTGTATAAATGCTAAAGAAAATCGAATAACATACAGAATATTTGACATGACTAAATTACCGGATTATTGTAATACTTATAGGTTAAGTGCACATGTATTTTTTTTCCTTTGGCCAAGATACAGTGTCGGTTTTTGCCACTCGGTCCATATTATATTAACATTTTATGGAATTAATAAGCGATTTATAATAACACTATCAGGACATAATACGAATGTATTGTCAATGCAGGTCCAAGTATCCCCTTTACCAATATTTTATATGGTATAAAAAATTGAGAGCAGTTATAAACCAATCGTTGGTCACTTGATTCGAACGCTCAAAATTTCACTGCAGCGTATACATTATTTTCAATCTTGCAACGATTGTTCCAATAGACAGTCTAACAAACATCAGATCACCGTTAGCATTCATCTGGCTGCAGCCGTCGCAAATTGGCTTTAACCTGAGATTAGAAAATGTTATTTCTTCTCCTAATTTATCTTGTTACCGAGACCCGTCTTTTAGACACGTGAATACCCTAACCAGGCCTTTGAGCAGCTGGATAATCTAAGCCTGTAGAACAGAAAAAATTAGAAATATATCATTTTGCCATTACATTTGATTGAACTCTTTTAACAAATGAGTGTCTTTGAACTATTTTTTTCCAAAAATATTTCGTTTGTAAACATACATGGTCATGTATCATCAAGAATGCGAAATATATCTGAATCTTATAAAACACTAAATTATACCCTTGTTAACGGCGCGTAAGATCCGTTTCAGACGAAGGCCTTGCCGTGGGTACTAATTTCGATGCAGAGCAAAGTGCAACATCTAGTAAGTCCCAGATATAGTTATGTTGTCTATAAGTCCCACTTATTTCCCATAATTATGTAATTGATTAATTATGTCTATTTACACAAAAAGAATAATAATATAACATAAGATGGGCTAGAAACATTTAGGAAACCTTTTTAACTTTAACCTTGGTGGGACTTTACTTTAAATTTCAGCTGATAGAATGCTTCAGGAGTTTTCCATGTTGTATATTTCTCACTTCGGCCTGTAGTTGAAAGCTTTAATCTTCGCATTACATGTTTTTACCATTCTTGTATAAAAAGTGCATCATGGCTATCATGCACTGTTCGGGCTACAATTGTTTGGGTTAGCAGTTTGCTACTTATAACTATTTCATATGTAGACAATATTTGGCAAGTATAGGTATTTCGGTTAGTAAAGACGAAGGGTTCTTATGTGCATGTGTTTCAGTTAAATTATTATTATTATGTTTTCGATGATGCTCTCATTTCGTTTATTCTTCCTTTACGTATTTTCAGGCAGTTTTTCAAAGCCAGTGTCTTGTGTCGTAAAATTATTGAGAATTTGTACCACATATTGAATTTTCTTTCAATATTTCTGATTTAAGGTGCTGATGCCCTACGTTTTCGTAGAAAAAATATCATGGAATATGGAACATTCACTGGACCGTTGACTAACTTGACTTCCATTACTGCATGTTTTTGGATGAATGCAACTGATTATTCGGGTCGCGCAATCTTATCGTATGCCTACACCATCAACAATAAAAATTTTACCAACGGATTACTTATTCAAGTGCGATTCAAGCAACTGGAAATCTATATACACCCATATCTTGTTGTTTATGCTCCAGAGCGCATAAGGTAGCTACTATGTTTTCGTCCACGTTCATGGAAACTTGGACACTTTAATATACGACGAGTGGATGCATCTTTAGTTTAATGAAGCAACCATCCGTTATGTTTTATTAGTTTAGTTTCAGTAGTAAATAATGGATTTCTAGTGTTTTGATTGTTTGGCTGCACAGTAAATCTGAGGCATTATTTACTAGCCGGAGTAGTAAATAATGCCCTTCTTTCAAAATGGCTTCTCAAATCATTTTGTAGTGACTTCTCTCCTCTCTCCGCGAATTACAAAAATAAAGCACAATGCAGTTCAACAAAACGCAAAACTAGCAACAAAACATGAGGTTAAGCTTTTTAAAAGTAAGAAGTTTTTTTTGCAATTAATTTATTAAAAATTTGTTTGACAAATTTAAAACTCACAAGTGACAAGCAAAGAGCGGCAAATTGCAATTGCTAAGGACATTAATTGACATTTAACACAGACACGACAACAATTAACTTTCTTTCGTTTTAAATTGTTTGATTTATATCCTGCATAATCTTTCGAGTAAATTTTAAGCATTATCAGCGCCATTCGGCCATAGACTTTTATAGAATTATACTCAAACAATTATTTACCTCAGTCTCGATGATTATCTGTGAATATCCACCTCGACATCGTCTTGGTGAATATATTCACCTCGACTTCAGTAAATAATTGTTAATTATTCTATTGAAATCTAAAACAAATTATTTGTGCGCCTTTACAGTCACAGGAAATCTGACTTCTCCATGTACAGATAATTATTTTAATTTAATTTAACAGCTCTATTTGGCACACAAATAACTATTCATTATTGTACATAACTAACACAGACTAATATAGAAACATAACACTATGTAAGGTGCCAAAAGTGGCGAAGCACAAACGAGACCAGGTCCCATGCATGGTGCTCACCATTAGACATGACAGTACAAACAGAAAACAGAAATATAGAATAGAAAAAAGAAGAGAGAATGGAAAGCAAGAAGAACAGTAAATTAAAAGAGAGAAGAGATAGAAAACTGACATGGAAGTATTAGTCAGTCGTGATAAGTGAGTGAGAGCTAGGTAGGTCAGGAATGTAGGAAGTTGCAGTAAGGTGGAGGTAAGCCTGGTGTAGGTATGTTTTAAAGGAGGAGAGAGCGTCGTAGCAGTTGGAAGGAGCAGATTTACATACATATTTCCACACATTTACAATTCTAACAAAGTAGGACTTTTGGAATGTGGTAGTCTTGCAAGCTTGTGTTCTTAAAAGGTGTGAGGTGCCTGCACGTGTCATGCTTGCCGTAATTCCAACATACTGTGCCACGTGTAAATCTACCAGATTGAACTTGCATTTATAATAAAAAGTCAAGTCCTTCTGTTCTCTGTCATACATAAGCGGGATAAGGTTTAGTTTTGTTAGACGTTCGACATAAGTTAGTTCAACATAAGTATTTTAACGCAATGTTAAACAAATATTTTATTACCTATACGGATGAATCCAATATCTATTATTCTCTTTGTAGCACCGGATCGGTTTTGGACACTGATAAATTTCAGCATGTATGTGTTACATGGCAGTCTTCTGATGGACAGTTCGTCGTTTACGTGAATGGATCGAACGTTCATAGCACGACAATTGGGGCTGGAAAAATTCTACCAGGTGGGGGAAAGTGGATCATTGGACAAGATCAAGATTCAGTAGGAGGAGGTTTCGAATCATCATCGGCGTTCGTTGGTGAACTGGCTGAAGTCCACATCTGGAAAAAAGTCGTTTCTTCTGCTGAAATTGAGAGTCTCGCCTCCTCTTGTGTTGAAAATTTAAAAGGCAACTATGTGGCGTTCAGTGATTTTGTTATCGAAGGAAGTGTTGTTAGATTCCAACCACCTTGCTGCAAATGAACTCTGACACTTCATTACTATTCACACTTCACTCAAGAAGTTTTTAGCACAGAAAATAGATAACTTGATAGATAATTTATAGTTAACGTTATATCTTTAACTAAATGGCATCAAAATCAGGTGATAAACAGCTTCATGTGCAAAGTTTGTATGTTAACTTTTGACGGAGGGCTGCGAGTCAGAGTATGCAGAATGAATGAATAAACGAATGAATGAATGAATGAACGAATGAGAGAACGAACGAACGAACGAGTAAACGAATGAAAAATTGAATGAATGAAAAACTTTATTTTACATGATAAGTAATGCAGCAGAGCTGGTGGGTGGTGAATTTCAGATAATTACAAATACATAATACAATACGTATATACATACTAGATATATATGTATCGAAAATTCAAAATTAAACAGACTCTTTTCTTGCACATTTTATTGCGTCTGTGCTAAACGGCTCCATGTCTCAATGCTAAACTGGTAATCTACTCGGCGACTATCCAGAAAACTTGTTCTGTTGCTGCATGGTTGATATATTTCGGAATTTCACAATTTTTAGGTGCATAATATCACACCGTGGTAATTATGGTAATTTAGAGTATGAACAGGATTATATTTTGCTGCAGGATTCATGCTACGGATGCGATATTAAACTTTCAAGTTAAGGTGGTAATCTCCAATGGGGTATTGGTATTAACTCAATATAAAGCGTTACCGTAGGTCGATACAATCATTGCAGAGTATTCAGTGATTTTACAAAATAACGGATTTTCAAACGTCATTGCAGACGATAACTAAAATATGGTTGAAACGTTTGATTGAATTTAAGATGAAATGATATTTTTTTTAGTTGCAGTTGACGTTGGCATTTCATAAAAATACTCTAGGTACGGTAATTAGAAAAGGCTCCCCTATGTAGGCGTGGAGTGCAACTGGTCATGGTTTAAATTTAAGACAAGCAATGTGACCATGTGCAAGGTAATTCGTTAGAAACTGAGGAAAAATCTATTGAGGGATTTTACTAGTAATAACATTTTGGTTGAAATAGTGGAACGCTATAAACAGCTAAAATAGAATGATTCATCACATCTGGATGATTGCTTATGACTCCGTTTGGAACACCAACAGAGTCTCCAACTTCCTTTTATTATTTTTTGTGTAGATAAACTGGTCTCCAAATATTTTTACGATTTAGATTCACAAAACAATATTTTAGACATCTTTTAGCGACTGGCAAAAAGTCGTAGTTTTGTAAATATATATTTAGAATCAGAGAACGCGTTTAAAAATCTATTATGAATGATATCGTTTTAGCTTCCAACATCGTTCAAAAAGTCAGAATGCCAAGGTATAATATATTTTATAAAAATTAATAAAATTTGTATTCGGTCGTTACTCTAGTTTAAGTAAGTTTACACAATTCCTGCTCGAATTACATTCACTTTTCCCAAGATGGGAAGGAATTTCGTTTCATAGTCTTGGTCTAACAACATAAAACGATATATCTCAATATGTTTTTAGTCAGGGGTTATGAATTTGGAGCAGTTCTCTATTTGTTGATCGGAGTTTACGTTGCTAGATGTGATAATGCAAGAGTTACATTAATTATAAGTACACACGCTTTTCGTTATTGTAAATGGTTGGGAGCCTTTAAAAGGGCACCGTAATGGGTTTAGAATGGAAGGACCTAAAGGGATATGGCAATAAAAGATTAGTTTGTCATATTTAAAAGAACTTTTAAAATTTGATATATATCTCCCTTCGTATATGTTCGTATCTTTCTTAGCTGCTGAGATCGATATTTTGACAGAAAGTATCATAATCAGCAAGCTGTCCGCCATCTTGGACTATTGTGGATATGCATGCTACATGACAAGCAGGGTTACGCAAGTATTTGACCCAGAAAGCCAATGGACGGTGTGCGCCCAAAATTATACTTTCGTAACTATATCAAATAACAAATTGTCTGGCAACATTCTAAATATCTAATAATTGTAACTTGGTCACCGATGGTAACTTTATATCGCTACCCCTGCTTGTGACGTCTGTAAATCCATCGTTATTAGATCAATGATAGCCATTGCGGAAAGGGGAGACGGAGCATTCTCTCAGGCTATCCAGCGGAAATATATTGTTCCACATTTATGAAACTATTTATATACTAAATTGTAATATTGTAAATTTTAGTATATCTATTTACTTAGCAATATATATATTTGCGACGCAAATTCAAGCTAAATTGATAAGTTCAAAGAATATGCAAATTGGTTTGAATTATTATAATACAAACATTGGCAGATTGCCACATTGGCACATCATCACATGTTCCATATTCTGTACCCTCGGAAATTTGAATATATTGATAAGGCATACATGCATTTGGAAATTCCTACATTAAATTTTTTAGCAACAAATTCGGTGCACCAAAACTTGACGTCCCTACATTTCAGCCAGATTTCCAGTTAAGCATGGTTCTAGATCTGAACTTATATTAATATATACTATAATTTGAGAACACACGATAACGTACAGGGTGCCCAAAAACGTTTCAGTTTCCTATATTCGATGGAATAACTATCATATCAGGGCAATACATTGATATTTGACTGATCAAAATAGGCAACAGTTATTTGTTTTCTAGAATCACTTTTGGAAGGATTTTTAAACCTATCATTCCTAAAACTGATTTTTTTTTTACCTATCATCATGACTTTGTTTAATACAAAAAGAAGTAAAATGGAGACAAGCCGTGGCAAGGTGGATAGAATGCCCAGAATTTGCTCTTTTCCATTCATTGTGCGTCAAAACTACAAATTCAGTACATTTTTATTTTCCTGCCCGATCTCCGGCCCCATTTTCAGTAAATTTTTACAGTAAGCAAATTCTCGATGTTAGCGACAACAAATAATTTGTTTTAGAGAAGATAGTTAACCATTTGCTTTAAAAATCTTTTCTAAAACTTTCGAAATATGTTTAACCTAATTTCCATAATTTGGCCAAAAGACAATATTGGTGTCGCGAACTTAAGTGATTCTAGGAGGCAAATGGTTAGCTGTTTTGCTCAGTCAAATATAAATGGATTGACACGATAGGTTTGTTATCCACTCTAGGGCTAAAATTTGAATATTTGATTAAAGCAAACGAAATAATAACAGAAAATATGACGGGACACCCTATATACTGCAATATATTCTTCGTTGTATTAATCCTAGCAAGTTGTTGGTATTTCCTTACAATTGATAGGGGAAAAATAACAAGTTCCAACTGATTCTTGTTTCGATGACGGTTTAACCAGAACTCTTTGGTGTGGGGGGTGTTCTTTTAAAATACACGTACTGTGCACAATAAATGTGTAATACATTTACTTCGTTGTATTTTGCATAACTTTACCTTGTATTTTTTTCTTAAATTGCCTCAAATTGCTTTAAATGCATTAATTGCGGGATAAGCCGAGTTAATTTCCATCCCAAAAGTAAGTAGGCATATTGTCGTCCGTCCAAACCGCAATAAATGAGTATTGCATGTTATTATAGGTAAGTATTCTTACAAACATTTCCTATATGTTATTTAAAACCTGTAATATATTTCGAAAACCGTATATATTAATTCATTCTTTTACGTATTTTGTTTTAACATTTCCCGTAAGCCATTAATTAACCTTCTCTCTGTAACATTCCTTTTGGCGCAAAAAAAATGACTACTGCTGCATACATTATGTTCTTTTTCGATACACTCCATACAATAACATCGTCAAGCCAGCGAATCGCAGTTACCTAGACAGCGTGTTCTTATACTTATCTCTCGCTCATCAAACTACTAAAAATATATACATGCCTGAAGCAACCCGTCGCTCTATCTACCAACTATAATTCAAATATATTATTAACAAATTCGCGCACATGAAATATCGGTTGTTAAGCTTTGGAGGAAATTATGTGCTTGCGGAATCAGTGTTTGCCATGGTGACAAAAATTCTATATTTGTGTCCAAAATGCAAAAAGATGACAAGATTAATACTTATAATTAACCTTATCACAACCCGCATTACACGACGTATATATATACAGTAAGTTGTCGCTAGCTCTTAACTGATCTCTGTTGCTCAGTGGTCAGAGCACTGCATCGGAATCGCAGGGGCGCAGGCTCGATTCCTGGCGGAGGACCTTAGAGTTTCATTTTTCGCAGCCGTTCCCGGTAAGGTTGAAAGTAGTATATATTTATCACTCGTAATTGACCTTTTCGGCACCAAAAACACGTGCAGCGCCACGTGACAAAAAATCTAAACAAACACCAAGAGTTCGGACATTTGTACAAGCTCGTATTATATGCTCGAAGAACAGCTTGCACGCGATCACGCTATATATAATTATAATCTTTTAAAATAAAAGCATTTTGGAAATCTTGGTCAAATTTTCAACCATTACTAGTAAACAATGAAAAGTGGTTTTGAAGGAATGGATTTTAAAACGACGAATAAAGAAATATTTAGTTGAATGTGGAGTTAGCGTAAATGGCTACAACAAACCAATATTAATAGAAATCGTGTTTTCAGTTCAAGAAATAGGATTGCCGACTTTTGAAAGCTCAATGGGCAACAACTCGAGCGAAGAAAGACGTGATGGATAATTAATTATTCATGATATGGAAATTGAACGCATTCAAAATGAAAGTCGTGAACAACTTTAACGACTCGCCGCCGTTAGAACTATGCGATATATTCAATCACTTGATTTGCCAATTGACCAACTACGACAAACAAGTCCTTGCCACATACAACTGAGTCTTTCGATGACTACAGACTGTCTGAAGAGGGGTATGTAGAGTCGTTGTTAACAATCATGCTAAGGAATGAAGGTCTACATGTTTATGTTTGGAAAGTGATACTAGCCTTGAAGATTAAAACCGATGACGGGAGAGACTTTTACGAGCTGTATTTCATCGTGGTCATCGTGGAGGGAAAAGGCGCATACAGAGGCAGCATTCTAAATGCCAAGTGTATATGTAAAGGTAGTCGTGACGGTGGATATAAGCACACATCTGCTGCAATGTATTCGCTCGAATAACTTTTAAATACTTGTGGCAATAATAGCGCAACAAGCGGTCCCTGTTCGTGGTTAAAGAAGCCGACCTCAAGCACGCAACCGTGCGAAGTCCGAGAGTTGGTGATAGAGAAAGGAAAGTTACCATCTCATAAAAAAATAAAAATAAAACACACTTATGCGCAAAATATTGACATTGATGTGAGAGAAACGTGCGACAGACTTCCACCACGCAAACAACACCACAATGACCCGAGGAATGACCACATGTAGACGTTCATTCTTTAGCGTGATTGTTAACACCGATTCTACACACTCCTCTTGAAACAGTCTGTAGTCATCGAAAGACTTGTATGCGGGAAGGCCTTGTTTGTCTTTAGTTGGTCGATTGACAAATCGAGTGATTTAATATATCGTATAGTCCGAATGGCGGCGAGCAGGGGCGCACATTAGGGGGGGGGGGGGGGGTGTGGGGGGTGTGACACTCCCCCATCAATTGTGAATTTTTCTAAAAATTCGGTCCCAAATTATAAAATTACACTCCTTAATTCGGTCCGAGTTGGTCCGAAACATCCTGTCTGAAAAGTATAATAAACGATACAGAAATTGTCAATAAAATAAATAAATATTGGAAAACCCAGATATATATTTTCTTCTTAAAGCAATATACTCAAATGTAAGATGACATAGCCATACACGACTTCACAAAACCTCCTAACTTTGCTCTGCTGCATTGTGCGTTCTATTTCCACGTCAGTATTCTCGAGTAAAATTAAGTCAACTCTGTTGTAAAAATGGAGTTTCTAATTGGGTCTTTATGATGTTGAAGGTTACCATTTGGGGGCGTTTTAAATAACTGCATTTAAAGAAAATTGCAGCGAAATATTTGAATTCGAAACTAGAAGTATTTGAAATCTTATATATATTAATGAAAGGGCCGAACAAAAGAGGTAGAGAGGACTCTGAAAATGCCATTTCCGACGATCTACGTACAGACTCAAGTTCTTCAAAATTTTCCCCGTCGGCGCCAACCATGATGGCGCCTCGTGCGATTCGACCCCCTATGTTTTAACAATCCTTCTACAGCCCTGGCACTACACATATTTTTACATTAACTCGTAATGCATGTTTTGATGTGGTCAACAAATATAAAAAGTCGGTTCCTGAACAATGGACGCTCCACAAATTTTTTGGAATGTGCGCCACTGGCGGCGAGTCGATAAAGTTGTTCACGACTTTAATTTTGAATGGGTTTTCAATTTCCATATCATGAATTATTAATTTGCCATCACGTCTTTTTTCGCTCGGGTTGTTGCCCATACAGCTTTCAAAAGTCGGCAATCCCATTTTTTGAACTGAAAACGCGATTTCTATTACGCACTTGTTTGCTATAGACTTAGCCATTTACGCTAACTCCACGTTCAACTAAATATTTATTTATTTCCACGACAGTTATCGTTTTTAAATCAATGCTTTCGAAAAAACTTTTCATTTTTTACCAGTAATGGCTGAAAATTTGACCAAGATTCCCAAAATGCTTTTATTTTAAAACTTTATAGCGCGATCGCGTGCAAGCTGTTGTTTGAGCATATAATACGAGCGTGTACAAATGTCCGAACTCATGGTGTTTGTTTATATTTTTGTCACGTGGCGCTCCACGTGTTTCTAGTGCCGAAAGGGTCAATTCGATTAACAAACAACCTTCAATGACAAGATTAATACTTTGAACTAGAGAATTGTATATTATAAATGTAGTTGTTTTAAATGACATTCAGGTAAAATTAAGTCTGCTACGTTTTGCAAAACATTTGGAAATATATGTTCATGAAACTCCACTGTAAATTCCTTTCAGTTTTTCACGCGAATCTGTGAAATATATTTATCACAAACGTTTAGTTAATTGCTACATTTGAAACACTTTTGTTCAAGCCACGTGCATTCTATTGTTACAAATATCGTTTTACACAAGCCACATTTTACAAAGGTAACAAAGGAAACCTAACAAAATAGACACTTTCAAACATTCTAAACGTTTGTACCTGGATATTTCGAACGAAAATTATATTCGTATTTTCGACCTACCCCGGAACAGTTGCGAAAAATGGAACTAGGGACCCAGTGACTCCTATTATGTTGAGAGAACATGTAAACAAATAAAGTGGATGTTGTTTTAACGCTTAGTGAAAGCGTTAGTTCTCTTGATTACTAACAACGGTGTTTTGTTCCTTAATTAAGGGCGAGTTAGTCATATACACCATTAACTTATTTGATGCAGAAGGAACTAATCATGTATAAAACACAATGATTATCTTAGCTTCATATTGCACACATTCGGAAACACGAAAATTACAAAACAAGGTTGGAACTTGTTTATCACACTTCGTCAAATCAGTACTTTTCGAATATTGCGTATTATCTCGACAAATATCATGGGGACGGACAAAAATGCCTATGACGTAAATAGACGTCCGTTGACAATAATTTGCGGTTGTTGTTCCGACATTCAGAGGATAAAATAAATAATTGACTTAGTGATGTTTAACTGTGTAGAGAGTGGGATTAGACTAAAATATGTAATTGGCTTGGCTCAAGAGTATGACAATACTATTTTCATCACGAATGAAAGATTCAATAATTTTTTGTTTCAAGATTCGGATTTTCTAACCTAGAACTCTCTGGCTAATTGTTATTTTTAATAGAAACTAAATTTTGGCGTGATCGGTATATGTTTAATTTACAACACTACCAACTCAATATCAGAAGATTATACAGATTATGGCAATACATATTTTTCCTAATTAAACATTGATCTAACAAGCACTATGACTATGTGTTAAATAATGGTATACGGCCATGAAGTAATAATGCAAATTAAGCCAGTTGTACGACTTTAATCCGCCATGCTCAACGCCAATCAATACAACGAGAGAAACAGCGCAGTCGGCAGAAAGTTCCTTCGCCTTAACGCCTGTGGGCGAAGTCTTCATTAAAACGTTCGTGACACCAAGAAAGGCACAAAAGGTCCATGAAGCCATGGTACTAGAAAAAGAAGCGCATAGATGTGCGCTGAAGATCCTACGGTACTTCTTCACAAAGGTAGAGCTAAAAACCTGCAACGTTGCAGGCACAAATAACCTGAATGCTCTGAATAGCAGTAAATTGAATGCTTTAAAAGGTAGGTTTTTACTTTTGCAAATGAAACTTCTATCGTGAAGCCCACATAGAAATGGAATATAAGCACTCTAGACAACTGACGTCTTGTATAATAAATGTTGAATGTTTCAATATTTCATGCACGGTTTGGTCATGCTTCCCGGATTAATTATAACTGTGCTTTTTTGTTCTTTTTAGTATTGATCTTTGCAAGATACAAACCACGGTCCATGGTGGAAGAACTTGGCATGTGGCGCAAGATCAAAAGTAAAATAAATTCGAAATGTAGAAGCATATATACGTTTTAATAGTGCAATTAAGGCTGAAAAGGTTGATCAATGTGAAACGAACAAAACACAAGAATAGTTGCAAGCTTCTTCAACGAAAGACGCCCTTATATATAGCTACTCGTCAGCCTGTTTCCATTTACACTTATACAAATGTTCCATAATTTTTTTAGCATACTTTCTCAATAAATATATATTCATACAATAAATCGCGTAAATTGATATGACCTGTAACATGCGTATCAGAGACAACAGTATTGCCTGAATAATAACAACACGCGTCGCAACTTGATTTATGTTAGTGGAAAGTAAGTTATTCATTATAGGCGAGTGCGTTTAATATTGTCGAACATATTATAGTCTTATTGGCACTCACAAAACATAGTTAAATGGGATCTATACAATACTAAGGTTGATTGGCTAGAACCGATGATTCAGATGTAATTATAATTTTATTATAATTTTATTCCAAACAAAGTAACAAAAGAGGTACAAAGGATACAAACAAATTACAAGGTAAAAGATAATACCTAATACTAGCCTAAATTACATAAATATATCTAGTTGTATGATTGTAGTAGATCAAAAGTTGTTAATATATCATAACAGTATTTGGAAGAAATTTTTAAAATATTTCTATCTCGCATAGCAATAACATAATGAAACAGGTCTTGTAAATTGAATAACATTGTAATGATTTTGTATTTTCAATTTCATCCTTATACCCAGTTTGTGCATGATTGTGTTTGGTAACATTATTGAATATTGGCACTATATTCCATGTACATGCAATGAACCAGATGAGAAGCGTTCAGCATGCAAGCGCTTAAAATATATCTGAATTCCAGTCCGCATATATACAAACCCAGAATTCGCGATAATTTCGACAATCCATGCAGCTGTCATTTACTAAAATTGACAAATGCGTCCTGCAACGACGAAACTGATAGTGGGAGATTGAATATATTTCTCACCCAGTTAATTACCAGTACTGTAGAGGTCTTAAAGGAGCGAAACAAAGCAATATGGAATAAATACGAATTAATGAAGTTTAATATGTTGAAATATATCATAAAATACTTTGGGCAACAGGCAACTTTAGCAAGACAACAAACACAACAGACGCATTTTGTGGCATATATTTTGGGCAAGGAAGTGCTCGAACAGTCTAGAGGCTCTAACTAACCTAAGTTTTACCTAGAGGAACAGGAGGACCTCTAGGTTGCAGAGGGGGTGAGCCAGTTCTGTGCATGTTGTTCAGTGGGTTGAGGCCTGATGGTCTAGAGACCACCATTGGTTATACTGAGACAGTAAGGGCTCTCAAGACCTGACAGAGCATGCAAAAACTGTAGGTTTTTCTAGAGGAACAGGTGGACCTCTAGATAACAGGGGAACAGGCGGACCCCCGTTCAGGTCAGTCAGCTCGTTGAAATTGAGTCCTAGTTGGACTGGTGACCAACCATTGGTGCAGGGTACTCAACTATGTATGACTGACCCATCGAGTCTCTAGGTCAGGTAATTAGGTCGCATTTTCGACCTGAATGACCTGTAAAATGCACTTCACGTGGCGAAGTGTTGTCCCAAAGGACAGCACTTCCCTGCCATTAATTACAATCTGTACGAAGTACATATTGTCATTTCCGCCACGGGAAGCCGAGCCGAGTTTATTAATTACGCATATTTATAAAAATGCGTGGGAGCAGTAAAATGATGAAAGCGTAATTACAGAAATGGGTTTCGGAAGTCGAAGCTGTAGAAACAGTTTGTAGTTTTGAACCAGTTGAATTTTTCTTATTTATGTTGGTTTTACCCTTTGATGCATCGATATATTCTGACTTTCATGTATATTATAAATGTGTAAAAACCGAAACAAACGGCGAACATAAATTATGTACTTGGTTGCTATTACGAAGACCCATTTCGAAAGTAATTTTTCATCAGTTATTACTCCATGCTCAAAAGGAAACGTACGTATCTAAGTGCGAGAAGGAAATCGAAAAGCTGAGGGCTAATATTAGAATGCCGTGCACATGATGCCAACACTTATGCTAAGGCTGGATAATCAGGGAGGCCAGAAAAACCTGCAGTACAGAAAAACCTGGGTAGGGCCAAGACCTCCAGCAGCTTCCCCACATAGCTCCACTTTCTTTACAAATCAAAGAAGTATCGCCATCTACATTACACAGCATCATGCCAAGTATGATAGACAGTGTCCGGACGAAAAGCATGGAATTGATTGCATTAATGACTTTTAACCTGCAAGTTTAAATTATGCAAGCGCCAAGATTGTAAGTTTAAACTACAGTACAAAATTTTGCGTTGTAAACTAGCTGAGCCCCAGTACTAATTTCATTCTCGCAATGCATGCAGTAATGACCGAAGGATGGCGGTCATGGGTTTTCATGCTCCTGCTGTTGTCCTCTTTATAGCTTTGTTTTACTATAGGAAATTTTATATCCAGACTGAGAATATTGATTCCAATCTACCGCTTGGGGAGCTAAGTATTACGTTTGAGAGAACGAAGCCTATTCCTGTTGGATTCGAAGCTCTACACGTTGCCTTGGGGTTAAAGCAATCGAGCATATCCTCGAATAAATGTCGACTGATGCGATGGCTGTCTATGTCACTGCTGGTCTTAAGTGGTGACATCCAACTTAATCCTGGACCGGACATGAAATGTGGTGTATGTACCAAACGAGCGAAATCGAACCAGATGACTATTTGCTGCGATTCGTGCGACCAAGTGTATCACAAAGACTGCTGCCTTGTGCCCGACTACCCATATAGTACTTCCTCCTGCATTTGGATATGTGGTTCTTGTGACATTCCTAATTTTTCTGGTTCGCTTGCCCATGGTTCGGACGTCTATTTATCAAACAACTACTCTGTCTTAACAGGTTCACAAACATCGGTGATTAACCAGTCAAAGCCTACCGACAAAGGTGAAACCAAACAAACAAATAACGCGAAGCAACGTAATGCAGCTACGATCAGAATAATGTCTGTTAATTGTCGCAGCCTAAGAAGTACTGAAAAGCGTGCTGAATTTCATGCCCTGATTGACCAGGAGAAACCAAATATCATTTTTGGAAGTGAGTCACATCTTGATAAGTCGTTTTGTGATGGCGAGATATTCCCACCAACATTTGAAGTGTTTCGTAAAGATCGTGAACTTGGAGGAGGAGGGGTGTTTATCGCCGTAGACAACAACTATATGTTGCTGCTGAGATGTCAGAGCTGGATGTAGACGACTGTGAGGCTGTCTGGGCTAAACTACAGGTACAGAACTCTAAAACATTATATTTATGTTCCTATTATAGACCTCCAAATAAGGATCTAGCCTCCCTAAATGCTTTGGATGCATCGATAAGTAAATTGCACACTAGAACTGCTATGCCGAACCTTGTGTTAGCGGGCGATTTCAATTTACCAGACATTAATTGGGAAAGCGATACCATAAAATCTGGTCGTATCTACAATGCTAGCCTCAGCTATAGAATGCTGGAGATTGCAAGAGACAATTATATCTCGCAAGTAAATTCCCAGCCAACAAGGCTTCAGAATATACTTGATCTAGTATTTGTCACCAACCCAGATCTGGTTACGGATATGCATACAAGCCCAGGGATGAGCGATCATGATATTGTTATTGCTGAAATTGATATGAAAGCAACAATAAATAAGAAAGCGGTAAGATATGTAAATATGTATGGCAAAGCTAACTGGGCTAACATTAAAAGTGACTTGAGTTTATTTCAAAATAACTTTTTTGAGAATAATCCCATTGGTAATACCGTTGAGGAAAACTGGTCGGCTCTTAAGTCTGCCATTATGAACACTATAAAAGATCATATCCCACAAAAACGCATAAGTGGACGATGGAATTTACCATATCTAACAAGGGAACTCAAGCGGAAAATTCGAACAAAAGCCCGACGATATAACAAAGCCAAGAAAACAGGTAAACCGGAAGACTGGAAGAAATATAAGGACATGAGGCGGCACATTAAAAAAGAAATCAATGCAGCACATGACAACTATATTAGAGAAATTCTTGATATATCCCAGTTGCATCAAAAGCCTAAGCGCTTTTGGTCATATATTAAGAGTCTGAAGAAGGATAAAGTTGGAGTGTCGCAACTCAAATGCCATGGTATAACAGCATCTGATAATAAAACCAAAGCTAATTTGCTTAGTAAACAATACGAGGAAGTATTTACCCATGAAGATCTTAATGCCTTACCGGAAATGGCCACGGGTGCCGCGGACGTCATGAATGACATAATTATAACAACAGCGGGCGTTAATAAATTACTTAAAGAATTGAAAACCAATAAAGCTATGGGCCCTGACCTTCTGCCTACAAAAGTTTTAAAAGAAGCCGCCGATGAAATAGCCCCAGTTGTCGCATTCATTTTTAATCAAACTCTTAACAGTGGTGTGCTACCAAAGGACTGGGTTCTGGCTAATATTACCCCAATATTTAAAAAGGGTAAGCGTTCGAACCCAGCAAACTATAGACCTATTTCCCTTACATGTGTCTTGTGTAAATCAATGGAACATATTATTTATAGCCAAATTATGCAACACCTCGATCAAAACAATATCTTAGTAAATTATCAGCATGGGTTCCGTTCTGGACATTCCTGCGAAACACAACTAATCTCTACTATTTACGATCTAGTTAAATCAATGAAAGGGAGAAATCAAATTGATTTACTGATTTTAGATTTCTCAAAAGCCTTCGACTCTGTTCCGCATGAACGTCTACTATCGAAGCTTAAGCATTATGGTATATCGAGCAAACTACAGAACTGGATTAGAACATGGTTAACGAACCGTCGTCAAAGAGTAGTGGTTGATGGGGAATGTTCAAACTATACCCATGTACGATCTGGGGTACCTCAAGGGACAGTGCTTGGTCCGCTCATGTTCTTGCTGTACATTAACGACATTGGTGAAGGGATATCTTCGAAAATTAAATTGTTTGCAGATGATTGCCTTCTCTACAGAGAAGTCAACTCCATGGAGGACTCACTCGCCTTACAGTCAGATCTTGATAAGCTATCTAATTGGGGAAGAGATTGGCTATCGTCATTAAATATCTATAACTATCATATAACTGGGAATATGCTGCAATCAGTGAGTGACCATCCTTATCTTGGTGTCCACTTATCCAATGACTTAAGTTGGAATGTACATGTTGCCGAAATAAGCAAGAAAGCAACTAATCAGCTTAATTTTATCAAGCGTAACTTATCCAAATGTACCTCACAAGTCAGGTCATTGGCCTACACCACACTTGTAAGACCACACCTAGAATTTGCGTCGGCGGCATGGGATCCACATACCAAAAAAAATATAACGCAAATTGAGGGTGTACAACGTAGAGCTGCCCGATTTGTTAATAATTGTTATGACAGGTATTCCAGTGTCACAGCTATGGTCAAGCAATTAGAATGGGACACTCTTGAGGTCAGAAGGAAAGTAAATCGACTTACGGTCTTCTATAAATCTGTGAACGAGGTGATAGCGCTACCACTTCCAGATGAATTGCATAAATCAACAAGAATTACAAGAAATAAACATTCAAAGTCGTACCTAGGAATGCCAACAGGACCAAACTATTTTACTGAAAGTTTTTATCCGAGAACTGTCCGAGATTGGAATCTTTTACCCGAAGACATTATTCAAACGGCGAGTACCGAAACATTTAAGAAACATGTTCTGGACCATTTTAACAATAAATAAATCGTCTAATATTTTTATAATTATTATATACAGTATATATACACTTTTACTGACTTAATTATTGACTTTATATATTTATCTTTTTTTACCTTATCTAAATTACTGTATATATATTAACATCCATGTGATACTCAAAAGGTTTTATGGATAATAAACGTAGATGTAGATGTAGAATGCGAACAATAAATATATACAACAAATGCACTAGAGTTCATAATTTAGTTGGGAACGATGATGCAGCAAATCAGGGATTGACGTGGAATTCAGGAATTAACATCGCCAGGTTTCATTCATATCTGTACTTCGTGCTTTACTTCGTCTTACTAACAACGAGAAAACGGAAAGAAAACAAGTACCCTGCGGTGGGGAATTTGGTGAAAGGGGGGGATTTTATGTACCAATGAATATCTATACCAAAGTATCGAGTAACATTTTACAGTGCCTGGGTTGTTTGTGTTATTGTGTGATAGTATACAAAGTAGCTGTTGACAGATTTCCTGGGAATTAGGAAATTATAAGGACGGAAATGTTTTGATGTTCATATCGGTCACGCAAACTCAAGCGCTGGAACGTAGGCTATGTGGCATGCAGTAACAGAAAGTTATAGTAAAAGAAAATATTTGAAATACATTGTTTAGAGTCGACATGAACCATCATGATAGGACAGTTGCATACAATTTGTGCCACATCCTCTGGCTTTAGACACATTGTGACTAATGACACTCGTAGCAATATACCAGACAAGAGCTATTATAGTGGTCATATTAATGGTTTTAAATTCGAAGTTTGATAGGTAGAGCCTTGTAGCACCATACACCAGACAAGAGTAGATTCATGTATCGGATCATACTAGTAGGTATGAAAATTGAGATAGGTGGCACAATACACAAAGCACGAGGCTCATAGCACTATACCAGACAATATTAGTATATTCATGTATAGGATCATATTAAAAGCTATAAATTCAAGTTGCGATAGCTAGCTTAAAACCCTAAAACATGAGACTCATAAGCACTAGATCAGATAAGAGTATATTCATGTATAGGAGCAAATTAAAGGTTATAAATTCAGGTTGAGATAATTAGCATAGAAAACGCAGAAAAAGCTAAACAGGGACCCATAGCACTAGACCTGACAACTAGTACATTCATGTATAGGATCATATTAAAAGCTAGAAATTTGAGTTGCGATAAGTAGCATAGTACGTCAAACACGAGACTCATAGCACTATACCAGACAAGAGTATATATAGTCAGGTATAGGATCCTATTGAAAGCTAGTCAAGCTAGAGTTGAGATAAATAGCGTAATACACTATAAAACATACCAAATACTAAACATCAGACTCGTATAGCACTATACCAAGCAAGAGTATATAGGATCATGTATTCAGGTTTTGGATCATATTACAAGCTAAGAGCTAGAAATTCGAGTTTAGATAAGTAGCATAATGCACTAAACATACTAAACATGAGATTCATAGCACTATACCAGACAAGAGTATATATTCAGGTATATATAGGATCATATTAAAAGCAAAAAAATTCGAGGTGAGATAAGTATAAATAATACGCTAAACCTGAAACTCATAGCGCTAAACCAGACAAGAGTATATTGCTATATTCATGCATGTAGAGGATCATATTAAAACATTTAGTAGAGTCTAGATAAATAGCATACTGTAACACGTGAAAAGTACACCTATAGTTATAACAATAAGAAACGAACTCACTCGGTTTTGGGGTCCCAGAAATAAGATTAAGAGCGACAGCGATTTCCCAGGTTCAGAACAGAGGGAGCTTGTACATGTGAGGGAAAAACAATCTCGTGCCGAGATGAAGAACTACGCCGGCCGTTCTTGAGTAGGTAAAACATATTGTTCCTGACTGGGCCATTTGTCCCAGGCCTGGTGGTTACATCGCAATGCAAGCGGTCCTCTTCAAATTGCGTGATTTCCATATGGAAGTCTGAATATGAAAGGTACGCCAGCCGTTCTGGTGTAGGGAATAAACCTATA
The DNA here is from genome assembly GCA_016169945.1 of Trachythela sp. YZ-2020. Classification (NCBI taxonomy): domain Eukaryota; kingdom Metazoa; phylum Cnidaria; class Anthozoa; order Malacalcyonacea; family Clavulariidae; genus Trachythela; species Trachythela sp. YZ-2020. The sequence continues at coordinate 2,780,453 of JADLSH010000377.1, read as the reverse complement.
TTGTTCACAACTTGACAATTTGTCTCTGATATTGGTGGTTGTACCGCAGCGTAACCGATCCTCTTGAACTTGTGTAACATTGCGCAAATTCCACATGGTCTTCCGCTGAGGTTCGAACCAAGATTTGTTATTCTTTCCGTCCAAAAGCCTTATAGCCTTTGCTCTCAACGTAATCTTTACATGTTTTGCTAGGTTTTTGTTTTTTTTGGTTGTTTTTTTGAGTTACAAGGTTTGATACCTTGAAACAAACTTTGAAAAATTTCACTAGCATTGTTTACACACTGACTGAAATCTTGCGAATGCGCGGCAGACACATAAACTGTACCCAAATGTTTTTAATACAAAGAGGACCATTGTATGCATGATGGTGACAGCTACCTTTAGGAGAGCTTTTGATTGGTTAGGCCCAAGTTTGCATCAGTTGTTCACATGCTAAGTTGCCAAAGTTCAATTTCTTATCATATTTTATATTTATTAACAGGACACGGGAATAAACGCCTTGTTCTGTCAAGGTATTGTTTGAGCTTTCCCTGAGCTACATTTGGTGCATGCACTAATTGTGTTGACAGACTGGCAAGGTCTTAGGGCAAATGGAATCTTCTTGAACATATTACCTCATTAACCGCAATTTATTGCTTTGCATAAATTGAATATTTAAACATGGAGGGCTTGGTTATTAAAAGAACGAAATGCATGGCACAGAGTCAGCTCCTGGGTAAGGTCACACTCTCCTCCGCAGAGGCTGTGAGCTACTAAAAATAATTAGTCGTCTTTAATATTGAGTTCTTGAGCATTTTCATTAGTCTTACACGAAGTTTTCAGGGAAATGTGAGCCTCCTTCCCTTCATTCTTTGCGCTCCCCCACCCTCGTCAAAACTTCGTGTAAGACTAATGAAAATGCTCAAGAACTCAATATTAAAAACGACTAATTATTTTTAGTAGCTCACAGCCTCTGCGGAGGAGAGTGGTAAGGTCATTAAAGTTCATATTACTGTTTGACGACTTGACATATTACTATAATTTAAGAAATTCAAAATTTACTTTTAAGGGATAATAAGATAAGCGGCTGTCAATTTTTCTGTCAAAGAGCAAGGAAGTAATTATCTCGCCGCTGAAGCGTCATGTGGACCTTTCTAATCACAGTATAAACTGTAAAATTAAACCAATTCAGTATGATACCCATATTGTATTGTAACCGTAGAAAATATAAGTCCTCTCTTAATGTTAATACTCGGACTAAGTGACAAAGCGGTCCCTACTGTACAGGACAATTGCCAATACAAGACGATACAGAACAGAAAAGCACTTGCTATTAGGTTGTTTAGGTTTGCATGTCTCGTCACAAGTATAGCGTGAAATGTTGTATACTATCATTTTCATTTCTTATATTTTCAACTGGCCAACCTCGTGAATAAACCAAACTCATTTACCTGTTAATGAGACACAGCTGGAAGCCAGTATTTCTTGGGCGATTATGATCATATACCAATATACAAATGAGCCAATAATCTACAATCACTCCTTTCTTAAATTGTGCACGTCAGTAGACATGTCTCGAACGAAGATAGTCAATACAACTCCTAATTCCTCAGCCATCTCTCGAAGTGCTATACCAACGAACAATTATGTAATATGACCACCAGTTTACTCTGACGAGACTGACAGGCTGCGCGTAATCTCTCATTATTATAATCATAGCTCGCGGCGAAAATGGTTTGGCGTTCAATATTATTCAATCGATTGCGACAAACAAATACGGTTTCATATAATTATGTACTGTATATGGCTGTCGTATATGTTTGTAATAACTGTTTAATCGTCATAGTTGATATCAGGACTTGCTCTCAAAAAAAGTTAATTGCCAAGGTCAATTATTAGTTTATGTTTGTAATAGCATGGCGTTTCGACTCCTATTCTCTGGACTTTTAACGGGCTATCAAGTATCAACGCAGTAATAACGCCCGATAAACGATGTACGCACGGTCGAAAAACACACAAAAACCCCGTTCAAAAATACTGAACGCGAATCAAACACCTTTCAAGGCAGAATTTATGAACACATCGCAAACGCTGAATGATTCATTGTGAACGCTTTTAACCATACACAGGCACGCTCAGAAAACGCAAGAGGCAGACGTGTAAACGATAGAAAAACTTAGTTCATATTTGTTTGGACTCAACGCCCCGTGAACGCAGCTTGGAATGCATTTTAACGACGTTTTAAGCAATTTGTGAGATGACTTAAAGTACGTTTTCCTATGAATGGTCACATATTGTATAAGCATGATGTATTATTTGAAATGATAAAGTTTATTAAACGATTTCGGTGCTGGGTGTGCTTGAACACCTCCATGCATATATACTGTCATTCGTTTATGTGCATGTGTATAAATTAGAGGGAAAATGTCAGTTTACACCTTCATTCGAACGTAATCTTAATAATTTTTGCGCGGGCTAAATGCTCACGTTTTACTATGCCTGAATGAGAATATAGCAATGTGATGTAGGAAAATGTGTGAGTATGAAATTGTTTAATTATTTAGTCATGTTATTTATGCAAGACATTTTGATAAAATCAGGATTGGCTTCATATTATAATCTTAATTAGTTAAATATATTTTCCTATTGTTTGCAGGTATGACGCGGAACGTCGTGCTTGTGTGCGCATCAGTATGAGTACAAAAGGAGGTGATTAGGACAGAATAATCCTTCACGTTTTCGGCAACAACAACTTAACACTTGATTCTAAAAAATTCGTACTTAATTTTTTTTACAACAAAGTTCACTTGAATTTGTTTGCCACATGTCGACTTCCAGTCAAGAGAAAGATAGTCAATCTGAAGTTGGGCACGTATTTGAGGAATTTAAAAGCTATATCGATACAAGATTAAGTGATCTGGCGGCAGGGCCTTTTTTAGGAAATCGTTAGTGGGGGGGGGGCATAATCGAAAGGGGACATAAGAAGTAGGTGGTATATTACAGGTGTGGGGAGGTGAAGGGGGGTCTGGGTGTCTTCCCCCAGAAAATGTTTGTATTCTTGAGTCTCTGTGTCTTGATTTCCTGCATTTTCAGAGACAATTTTTGATATATTCCATCTAAATGGAGCCAGGTTTTTTTGTGAGAATACCATAACTTTCTTCTAAACTTTTTCCCCTTTTTGCTTATATTTTGGACAAAAGGGACCTTCACTGGGGGGGGGGCAAAATAGCTTACTGGGGGGCCAACGTGGGGACTGGGGGGGGGGGGCATTTGCCACCCCCCCCCATTCTAACCGTTAAAAAAGGCCCTGTCTGTCGGGTTCTTTACAATCGGCGAACCATGATCAAACAGCAGATAAGAAAGACATTCAAGCTTCGAGCAGGAAACTACAGCGAGAGGCAGACGCTTTAAAGTTTAAATGTAGGGCGAACGCTAAGCAATTTATGTACAATGCCGAAGTCGAAGATCTGGTTGCTTCAACTGCAGAGCATCTCGAGAAAGAAAATCGTAATCGAGAGCAGGCATTGGAGTTCGAGAAAAGAGCTCTGGCGTCAATATAAAAGCGGCAAAAGCTGACTAAACTGGCTGACAAAAGCGAGGCGGGTTGCCTCGTGGTTCAGGAATATGAAAGCGACGAGTTAGCTGAAGACTCGCAGGACGACAAGAGAATCAGGAAGGCTAAAGATAAAGCTGCCAGAAAGAAAAAGCAATTCCTGCAAACGAATAATAAACAACAGCGAACGAGTTCCTCGAGTTTTACTAGGGTACGATCTGGGGATCGGCCGCTTTTGCGAGGTAATTGTATGCTTGCATGCTTTCTTCGTGATTTCAATTAGGCTTGTTTGCCAAGACAAGCCTAGCCTATAATAAAAAATTAGTTTGGTTATTTCTAGTATGTACAGAGCAATGACGAATTAATAGGAAAATGCTTTTCATTCGGACGAATAACATGAAGCAGATGAAAATATATTTTCCTACTGTTTGCAGACATGACGCGGAACGTCATGCTTCTGTGAGCATCAGTATGAGAACACAATGAGGTGATTAGGACAGAATAATCCTTAACGTTTTCGGCAATAACAACTTAACACTTGACTCTAAAAAATTCTTACTTAATTTTTCTTTTTCAAAGTAATAAATTAATCTTAGTTCTGTTTTTGTTCTTTTCCTCTATATTTCACGGTGCAATGCGGTCAGCAGACTCGTGGGAAAGCCAACGACGTCTGCTTCACATGTGGGTATAAAGGTCACTGTAGTTACGAATGAGGTGTTGGATACCGATCCAGGCAAGGAGGGGCCAGCTCCTATGAAAATTATCACTAGTCCAGAAAGCCGAGTTGGGCACAGCAACGTACTAATATAAAACAGAGTGGGAAGTGAGTGTTAGAGGTACAATCAGATCAAAAAGGGGAATTTGTTTGTAAAGGTAGAAGTGGTAGCCCTAAATGACCTATTAAGCCTTGTCAAGTAGACTTAAACAACAGATGGGGTAGACTTAAACAACATATACAGTTTTGGGAAACGATCGGGGCTCCAGAATTTATAATGAACACGATGCGTGAAGGGTATAAATAGGGTTGAACCACCCTATTCATTTAAGTCGAATAATCGTTCATCAAAATTGCATAACGATTTTGTCAGTGAAGCAATAATTGAGTTATTAGACGGAGACAGGATTTCCGAAGTACAACGTAGAGAAGATTTACATGTAATCAGTTCTTTCACAGTATCAGTTCAGTCATCAGAGAAGAAGAGAGACTTGCTAACTAGAAATACATGCATGCAGTAACCCCTCACCACAGCTAAACAACGACAGTTCCTAAACATTTCTAAGCTTTTCGTTGCAAAATCTGCATGCAAAGGATGATTTGTTCAAAACCAGAATATAGATAGACATAGTCAAAAGGCTTAATTGAATATAATGCGTCGTTATTCGGGGTTATCGTTGTTGCATGTGTATTTTTGAGTTGTTTTCGTACCTGCGTAGTGCACATAACACTGCATAATTATCCACGTTTAAGATAGGCAGCACTGGCAATATTTTGTGTTCAACAAACGAAGAAAAATTATGCGTCAGAGCTGATTTCTAAAACAATGAAAATATTGTGCTGTGTCCTGTGAACCGTGTATTGTCAACATTATTCGGCTCGTGCAGTCACGTGAGAATATTACGTCATGGTAAATAACCCGCAATTTTGGGTGGCATAATCGTGGATTTCATTGAATTGCCGTTTTCGCTTATATCTTGCGAAATACGGTGAGTTATAAAACAAGTATTATAAGAAGAGTATTTTGGTGCATAGTTTGTTGTTTAAACATGTCTAGAACTCGAATTATTAAGGAAAGTTGGCGTACGCATTGGTGTCAGCCATGTTGGATTTCATGTTCCCCGAGTCGGCGAGAAGAGCCGTGCGAAGAGGGTACTAATTCCGTTTGGATATTTTCACCAGGGTATGTTACAAAACAAAGGGAATGCAAAGTCGTTCAACATTATGCAATGGACAGTTTTCTACGTTATGCGCATGCGTTAGTTCAAACCGAGGTAAAGCTGGAAACTAGCAACCTCATGATTGGCAAAAAATTATTGACAAGAGAAATAATTTGTTTTTTTAATGATACGTCAGAAACTTAACTGCCATTTTTCAAACTTTTTTCAAAAAATGTTTTGTACTCGTGAGTCGGGATATAATACAGATAAACAAAGTCTCTAAAACGAGATATATGAAAATCAAAACACCAAAAAAAAGACAAGATTTTACGGTTTTAAAGCGTTTTAAACGGGTAAATGTCTATTTTGCATACTTGCTTTTGGCGTATTGGCATGTAGTCTAGTTTCATAGTTTGTGTATTTGAAAATACGTAGGTCATGACCTACCTGTGATGTCAATACAACATTGATTAATCTGAAAATATATTTTAGCTTTAATTCAAATACGTATATAATAAGAAACAACATATTAAATATCAAAAACTCATATCAAAAACAAGTAAGAAGACGAAGTATAAAAATATTGTTCAAAAAACAGTTGAAGTTTTTTTTAATTTCGAAACGTTTTGTGAGACTTCGAAGTTTGAATTTAATACTAAATCAAAGGTAAAAGAGTACATAATAACATACCTACTTTATATAGTTGCAGGCAATAGCACTTATGCAGGTTTTCCCTAAGGCTATTGTCTTCACCACAAAGCCTCGGTGTAGTGTAACGAGAACGTATTGCGTCAATGTGAGGCTTGGTGGTGGCTTACGGAAAACCTGCATAAGTGCTATTGATAATTTTATAGTTAAAAAACAAAACTTATCAATATTTTACCATTTTGTAAAAATTGAAATAGAAGAAAAATACAGTGTTGCGTGTTTCGCACTGTTACCATGGTTAAAGTGATCGACTCAGTACTTCATGTTACAATAAATTTTGAGCAGTAAATTGTTTGGTTCGAATCGGTGAGAAGATTTTGCAAGCATGGATTTCTAGTAATGAGTTTGAACATAGTCCCTAAATAAACAGTGTCTGGAAACGCATCTAAAGCTTTTGTTCTATGTTTTTGTCCATCTTTGTGCACCTTCACGCTCAGTAAACACATTGCTCTCTTAGCATAATGAAGGAAGCAGCCAAACAACTCCGTGCAGCTGAATATTAACATTTGTAAAACAAAGAAAACGTGCATTCGCAGTACACCCTCAACATCAACCCACGGACATGGCTATAAACTTTCAAGTTTGCCGCGTTTCCAGACACTACAGTATATTATAGGGACTATGGTTTGAATCCGTGGTTTCAATTTGCCAACCACAATATTGCATAAGCCAAACAATTATATACGTGGATTTTTGCTGTTATAGCCCTATGCTTGTCGTGTAAACACAGCTATGTAGGTCTCTACCGGGCCTCCATCAAGCCAGTCATCATGGGACATAAAATTGCAAATGATGGCAACTGTCCGTTCTATGACACAGTATTATTTACATAACTAGAAATACATGCTTGCAGTAACCCCTCGCCCCAGCTGAACATTGCCAGACATTACATTCCAAAACATTACTATTGCTAATCTTTTTTATCAAAAAATCTGCCATGCAAAGGTTGTAGGCGAGTTGGATATCTGCGTTCAAAACAAATTTTTGGCATAGAAAACAAAATTGGATCCTTGGCTCACACCCCTCTTCACGACGCAATCAAAGGCTATCGCCAAATGAAATGTTTTACCTGACGTAATCACTGTGGCTTCCTTTTAAATTTGCCATTAAAAGAGTGGAAGGAAACAATATTATTTTGGGAAATTTATTTTGAAAGAATAAAAAATGGAAATTTTGTTTCAAGAAGAGGAAGCACAGTAGCCATGGCAACACGATAAAATAAACTTCTTTTATGGAGTACAAAACAACAAGTTACAAAAATTACAAAAATAATTAAAATATTAGTTGTTTTAGCCATACAAATCTGAGATATATGGTGTAGGTATGTTCTTATGCATTCTATAAGCTTCAAATTAATGTTTAAATGCAACCTTCCGTTTACTAAAAGTAAAACGTTGCCAAAAGTTTATAAAACTAAACTGCCTTTTATAAATTAGTTTTTGAAATTAAATCAGTAGAAAATATACAAATTCTGTCGTGTGAAACGATTTCGCTTTCCTTTTAAGTTGGAACTTTTTGATAGCATAAAATATAGGATATTTTAATTGTGAAAAAATGAAAATCTATGTAAATAAAACAACATTCTTACGGCTATATCAACAATTTAATATAAGAAACTTGCCATATTTTTTCGACCATCTATCTCTATTTATCCTTTTTTATAAAGTATAAACGATAAATTTGTTCCGCAGCTTTTCCTGAAGTCCCAAAAAGACTTACTGATATGACTTACTCATGTTTTTTTATAATTCGCTCATTCCACTCCTAACAAAGATTAGTGAGATGACCACCCATCACACCCATCACACCCATGCGCCCGCAAAACTTGATGAACTTTGGATTTCCCATTGCTTTCCTTTTTTCCGGGTGTAAATATCCGCGCGGAGTTAGTACCCTCGCACGGCGCTTCGCGCCGGCTCGGGGATTATGCCAAGTATGTAATCTGCTTGTTTATCATTTCTGTTTCTTCTAGTTTAATTAATTCATTCCTTTTGGATCTGCTCAAGCCTTAACTGCAATTGAAGAAGTTCCTGTCAATTACAGGATCATTTTGAATTGTCTCTGTTATAAGGTTGTTTATAGCAAAAAATATTGTTTATGGCATTTTAAGTGGAGCAATAGAATAATTTCCTGTGTAAGATAACATTTGAACAAGTTCCAAGGTTCTTTCAAACAAATTCATTTGAATATTGGGTTTTGCTGGAACTAGGATGCCACTTATAAAACTAAGAGCAGGAAAATACATTAGAGTCAAACAAAGCTGATATGTCAAATTAAGATATTGATCAATTGCAAGAACACAGCACAGACGTGAATGTAAACAAAATGCTGCTCCTACCATATGTATGAAAACCTTCATCGCTTCAACATCTAAACCGAAAATATATTCATTCACACTCACTGTGGATGTTGGTCACTGAACGACCAGGATGTTTAAACACCTCGATTTAAATATTCATTTGTCTAATAAATGAATATATATAAATTACTTGCCTTCCTCGTGAAAGTTCTGGTTATAAAATCCAATATTATACGCAAAAATCCACACAATATCCATTTTAAACCAAATCACGGCTCTCGCTCTGTATATTTTATATTCATTCTAGCAGCAAGTTACTGGCCAAAGTAATGGTCACCCTCTTATTTCCGGTATATGTACACGACATGCGCGTGGACACCAACTTCAAAGTGTCCCGACTAAGGTCGGCATGACTATCCACCCTGCTATCCGTGTTTGGTACAACGGCTTCTTATCCAGCGGGGATAACTATCCACCGTTTGGTACAACGGTCGTACGCAGAGGTCGAATTTTAAAAATGGCATGAAAAAATAATGTTATACAGCCAAGCCAAAAATAAGATGGAATGCGAAATTCTGACATGTCAAGGGGCTCACTCGAGCGAGAATACTACGTCATGCTAAATAACCCGTTGTTGTTGGTAACATTATCTTGGTAGTATGCGTTTCAGTTTCCTTTGAAACTAGTGGACATAAATAAGGTTCTCCCATTTTCGGAAGAAAAATTTATGACGCAAATCTCATTCCCATCCCATCTTCCGGTCAAAAAATCATGCTCATGACTGGTATACATAAAGATATTTATTTTTAAAACGCTTAAGCACTACAACCAGTCATGACAAACTGGCAATTCTACAAATTACGAAGCAAAGTATTATATCAATCATGCGTTATAATAAAATAATATAAAACCAAAGTGAACTTATGTGTAGTTCAAAAGCAATGGTACGTTGTCCAAGATGACACGTTTTAGATTAAGCACAGGCAATCCAAGAAAATCTCACTCCATATACCTTGGTGGACGCCCAAGTTTCATACTTAATGTCGAAGGAGGAAGTGGTTACGTTAGTCGCCGATAACATCACACGAAGGTTGAAGTTCTTGTCGACATCAAGGCCCTGCAATGATACGCTAACAGAAGGTGTTTCCCCAAAAGGTTGCGGGATATGGACATGAAAAGATTGACTGTTACACGTGTCAGGCCAACATTGTTGATTTTTTGTCCCCAGTTGGCCTAATTGAAACAAGAGAAGAAGGTTTAGTAACAATGTATTCCGAAAATAAAAAACTAACCATCCTCTGCCCTGCTCTGCCCTGCTCTGCCCTGCTCTGCCCTGCTCTGCCCTGCTCTGCCCTGCTCTGCCCTGCTCTGCCCTGCTCTGCCCTGCTCTGCCCTGCTCTGCCCTGCTCTGCCCTGCTCTGCCCTGCTCTGCCCTGCTCTGCCCTGCTCTGCCCTGCTCTGCCCTGCTCTGCCCTGCTCTGCCCTGCTCTGCCCTGCTCTGCCCTGCTCTGCCCTGCTCTGCCCTGCTCTGCCCTGCTCTGCCCTGCTCTGCCCTGCTCTGCCCTGCTCTGCCCTGCTCTGCCCTGCTCTGCCCTGCTCTGCCCTGCTCTGCCCTGCTCTGCCCTGCTCTGCCCTGCTCTGCCCTGCTCTGCCCTGCTCTGCCCTGCTCTGCCCTGCTCTGCCCTGCTCTGCCCTGCTCTGCCCTGCTCTGCCCTGCTCTGCCTGCTCTGCCCTGCTCTGCCCTGCTCTGCCCTGCTCTGCCCTGCTCTGCCCTGCTCTGCCCTGCTCTGCCCTGCTCTGCCCTGCTCTGCCCTGCTCTGTCCTGCTCTGTCCTGCTCTGACCTGCTCTGTCCTGCTCTGTCCTGCTCTGACCTGCTCTGTCCTGCTCTGTCCTGCTCTGCCCTGCTCTGCCCTGCTCTGCCCTGCTCTGCCCTGCTCTGCCCTGCTCTGCCCTGCTCTGCCCTGCTCTGCCCTGCTCTGCCCTGCTCTGCCCTGCTCTGCCCTGCTCTGCCTGCTCTGCCCTGCTCTGCCCTGCTCTGCCCTGCTCTGCCCTGCTCTGCCCTGCTCTGCCCTGCTCTGCCCTGCCCTGCCCTGCCCTGCCTGCTCTGCCCTGCTCTGCTCTGCTCTGCCCTGCTCTGCCCTGCTCTGCTCTGCTCTGCCCTGCTCTGCCCTGCTCTGCCCTGCTCTGCCCTGCTCTGCCTGCTCTGCCCTGCTCTGCCCTGCTCTGCCCTGCTCTGCCCTGCTCTGCCCTGCTCTGCCCTGCTCTGCCCCTGCTCTGCCCTGCTCTGCCCTGCTCTGCCTCTGCCCTGCTCTGCCCTGCTCTGCCCTGCTCTGCCTGCTCTGCCCTGCTCTGCCCTGCTCTGCCCTGCTCTGCCCTGCTCTGCCCTGCTCTGCCCTGCTCGGCCCAGCTCTGCCCTGCTCTGCCCTGATCTGCCTGCTCTGCCCTGCTCTGCCCTGCTCTGCCCTGCTCTGCCCTGCTCTGCCCTGCTCTGCCCTGCTCTGCCCTGCTCTGCCTGCTCTGCCTGCTCTGCCTGCTCTGCCTGCTCTGCCTGCTCTGCCTGCTCTGCCTGCTCTGCCTGCTCTGCCTGCTCTGCCTGCTCTGCCTGCTCTGCCTGCTCTGCCTGCTCTGCCTGCTCTGCCTGCTCTGCCTGCTCTGCCTGCTCTGCCCTGCTCTGCCCCTGCTCTGCCCTGCTCTGCACTTCTCTGCCCTGCTCTGCCCTGCTCTGCCCTGCTCTGCCATGCTCTGCCCTGCTCTGCCCTGCTCTGCCCTGCTCTGCCCTGCTCTGCCCTGCTCTGCCCTGCTCTGCCTGCTCTGCCCTGCTCTGCCCTGCTCTGCCCTGCTCTGCCCTGCTCTGCCCTGCTCTGCCCTGCTCTGCCCTGCTCTGCCCTGCTCTGCCCTGCTCTGCCCTGCTCTGCCCTGCTCTGCCCTGCTCTGCCCTGCTCTGCCCTGCTCTGCCCTGCTCTGCCCTGCTCTGCCCTGCTCTGCCCTGCTCTGCCCTGCTCTGCCCTGCTCTGCCCTGCTCTGCCCTGCTCTGCCCTGCTCTGCCCTGCTCTGCCCTGCTCTGCCCTGCTCTGCCCTGCTCTGCCCTGCTCTGCCCTGCTCTGCCCTGCTCTGCCCTGCTCTGCCCTGCTCTGCCCTGCTCTGCCCTGCTCTGCCCTGCTCTGCCCTGCTCTGCCCTGCTCTGCCCTGCTCTGCCCTGCTCTGCCCCTGCTCTGCCCTGCTCTGCCCTGCTCTGCCCTGCTCTGCCCTGCTCTGCCCTGCTCTGCCCTGCTCTGCCTGCTCTGCCCTGCTCTGCCCTGCTCTGCCCTGCTCTGCCTGCTCTGCCTGCTCTGCCCTGCTCTGCCCTGCTCTGCCTGCTCTGCCCTGCTCTGCCCTGCTCTGCCCTGCTCTGCCCTGCTCTGCCTGCTCTGCCCTGCTCTGCCCTGCTCTGCCCTGCTCTGCCCTGCTCTGCCCTGCTCTGCCCTGCTCTGCCCTGCTCTGCCCTGCTCTGCCCTGCTCTGCCCTGCTCTGCCCTGCTCTGCCCTGCTCTGCCCTGCTCTGCCCTGCTCTGCCCTGCTCTGCCCTGCTCTGCCCTGCTCTGCCCTGCTCTGCCTGCTCTGCCTGCTCTGCCCTGCCCTGCCCTGCTCTGCTCTGCTCTGCCCTGCCCTGCCCTGCTCTGCCCTGCTCTGCCCTGCTCTGCCCTGCTCTGCCCTGCTCTGCCCTGCTCTGCCCTGCCCTGCCCTGCCCTGCCTGCTCTGCCCTGCTCTGCTCTGCCCTGCTCTGCCCTGCTCTGCCCTGCTCTGCCCTGCTCTGCCCTGCTCTGCCCTGCTCTGCCCTGCTCTGCCCTGCTCTGCCCTGCTCTGCCCTGCTCTGCCCTGCTCTGCCCTGCTCTGGTATGGCACCATAATTACGACAAAGGTTGTTGGAAAAATCGCTTTGTCGTCATGTTAAATATTTTGTGTACAAAGCGATACCTGTTAACACGTCATATTATAACATAATACAATCATAAAATTCAGTAAATCTACACATATTTTAACATTTTGACTGTCACTATCATATGCAATCAATACCGAATATAATCTGTTCTGTTATAGAAAGGCTTTAATTATATATAAATACTCACATCCTTCAAAACCGTGACCATGGTTATAACCTCGACGCTGCAAATTCTGTTCTTTTTCAACTCTGTATTGAGCAATATCACTATTCTCGTCGTTCTGAATAAAATACATTTATCACTAATACTGACGGCGAGGAAAACAGTAGTTTTGTGGACATATGACCACTGTCGAGGGGTCACGTTTTCCAGAGGTTTCACTAAATACGTGATTTGTCATAGGCCAAGTTTCAAATGACAAAAAATTCGTCGCTTTAAGTTTTAAAATTTCGATTAAAATAAAGAACAACCGTAAAAAGTGGACCTTCTGTCTTCACTTCCGGTTTTGCTATTTTTTTCTTGGGAAATAATAAATGTTTGTTGGCATTACGAAACATATTTTTATATATATTGAATATATAAAACAAATATAAGAAATAGATAAACTATACTGATGAAACAATGTGGAACATTGACGCTCTACTTCCAATCCTCTGCAGACTCGAAATTACAATATTTTACTATGTACTTTACAATTTAGAGTATGTCAACTGCTTTCGATAGGGAACAGCTGTTGAGCATTTGTATCAACTATTGAACAACTCTTGACCATTTTTAAAAGGGGGGCACCATATTGAAAAAATATATTATTATTTGAAATTTTGTCTAGTAGTAGTAAAAAAAAAAAAAAAAAAGTAGTAAAACTTTATTTAAAAGTCACACGCTAGCCTCGTCAACTTTAAAGCTGGTTTCCACGAGGGGCGTGTGAATAACATATTTAAGAACATAATATTATACAATTATATACATTACATACATATTAAATAGTACAATGAACCACATCTACGATACGCTATACTGAACACAAGTATGACAAATAAGGCATGCAATAAATTTAAAAATTGAATACAGAAGAACAGAATTTAATTTAGAAAAAAAATTTTAGGAGGTATGAGCACGAATTCCGTTTTTGAATATTGTCAATGTATCCGAATTACGCACATCTGCAGGTAGAGAATTCCGAACTCTAGCTCCATCGTATGAGAAACTTTTCTTTAACTTTTCAGTTTTTGGTTGAGGCAACTGCAGCGAGGTAGAAGAGCCCCTGAGGTCGTATTGAGTAATATTTCTCTTTTGTTCAAACAGTTCCGCAAGCGAGCTCGGAGCCAGGTTATTTAAAACCTTGTACATTGTTTTTGCTTTGGACTTGGCTCGTCGAGTCTCAAGAGTTTCCCATCCTAACGCTTTTATTGCTTCTGGTCCAGAAATATCATTTCCAAAGTTCATTATGACTCTAGCAGCTCTATTTTGGAGTTTTTGAAGCCTGTTTGAAAGTCCGACACCCAGGGTATCCCATACCTCACTGCAATAATCAAAATGAGGATTAATTAAGGCATTGTAGATAGAAATCAAAGTGTCTCGATCAACGAAATCACGAATTTTCCTGATAGCTTCTATTCCCGAGGTAACTTTTAGCAACTTTATCAATGTGTCTATTCCAAGATAATTTATCATCAAGTTCTACTCCAAGTACGGTAGCGTTACAGACTTGTTTAATTTTTTTATGATTAATTTTGAGATCTGGCTGTGTAACAAGGTTGTTTAGTTTATGAGCTGAACCTATGAGTATAAATTCTGTTTTTGTAACATTAAGGCTCAGTTTATTGGCCAAAAGCCACTCATTTATGCATGCAAGATCACTATTCATGTTCAACTCAATTTCCTGAATACTTTCACCAGCTACTGTAAGATTAGTATCGTCGGCAAACAGCCGAGGAGTAGCCTGATTTAAACATTCTGGAAGATCATTTATGTATACAAGGAAAAAGAGAGGTCCAAGAATAGACCCTTGGGGAATACCACATGTAACACGCCTTTCAGTTGACATAAGGTCCCCCAACTGACATTTTTTATTACGATCAGATAAGTATGAAGAGGCCAAACACACGCGCATTATCGATGATAAATTCTCTCTGACAGCAGAATCTTTTCTCAATTCAAACTGGCAAAGTAAGAGTGATTTTACACGTAAATATTCCATTAGTTTGCATTCACACTTAAAACGATTGGAAATATTAACGCAAGAACTGGACATACCAAAATATGTTTTTTCTTGAAAGCGCCGCGCGCGCGCGCTCGTTGCACCGCCCTATATATAAGGGCACTGACGCAAACACTTCGTATTTAAGGCAAGTACTACATTCGCAGCCAAAAAATTGCTGAAACCCATATACAAGACTCGACCACTAACTTACCGAATGCCATTTGGTGCAACGACCATATTCTGACAAAGTCTATACCGATCTAGAGCTAATCATGATTTGCATAGCAGATTTTGTGACGAAAAAGCATAGAAATGTTTGGTATCTGTCGTTGTTTAGCTCAGTGTGGCGAGGGGTTGCTGCATGCATGTATTTCTAGTATTTAAATTAAACACGCGATGTAAGAACGGTTGTACATACCACTCTCTGGAAGGTTTGCTCCCCAATGTTTCGTGCATTCGCCGCAATTAAGTTAGCCACCTGAAATTATGTTAAAATGGAATATATCATCTAATTTATTGTTTTAATTTCCAGGATTATTACTTCATACAATAAAGATATTTATACTTTGATAACATACCAGAAAAGATGCCAAAACTATCCAGAAAAGAACCATTGTAAAAAATTTCAGTGAACAAACTAGGAACCGACAAAAAGTCATAATCATCTATCGACACAATAATATAATTGATGTGCATGGTGTATTTTTATATTTGTTCGAATTAAGTTTCATATACGAAATCCCAAAAGACTCGTTTCAGCGGGTTTCTAGTCTGAGGCTAAACTTCACGTCGTGAAATACTCCTGGCACATATGTCAAATTGGAAAGAAAAATAGGTTTCTTAATCGGTCTATCTATAGGTTGATAAGTGATTAAAAACCGACTGTATAGCTTAGCATTAGTATATACCATCATCAAACTAAATATTTTTGGCTGCCAACTGACAAAATATACCTTAACATTATAACTGATGCTGACAAACGAGGAAACTGCATGCATTGCGAAACTGACATCTTAAAAGGGCAGCCAAGCCACTGAGAGACTAGCCTGCATGCATGAACTCTCAGCAATTAAATATTTTTTCCCAACACTGCAAAATAATTCATTAAATATCAATACGAAATGATTTTTATTCCTAAGTCCTATGACAAGCATTTGGATAATGTTGCTACCCAAAGTACAACATGCATAAATCAATGACTGGGATGTGAAATAAAGTCGAACATTTACAGTTTCAAAAAATAGTTTTCCCTTAATTCGTATATCCATATTAATGTATCAGTATAGAAATACCTGTGAATAGTCTTCGGATTGTTAATCTGTCTTTCTTGATCCGGCTTTGCCAAAACTTCCAGAGCTTCTGCACCAGGAACTTTTCTACAGCATTTTTATAGGGTTAGAATCCGCGGGTATATTAATAATTATGTTATTGTGTTCATCAATATAATGTGATTAAATATTTTTTTTAGTTTTGTCAGACATTTCGGTTTCCTAAACGGAACCATATTCAAGGTTTAATTAAGGTACTTACAACATTCACTTTCGAGTGCATCACGAACTTTCTCTGTTGGCGCCACAAGGTCGAGTATCTCTAAGTACTTTATTTTGTATGTCTTGTAGCAGACCATCAAATATCGAACGTTACTGAACTGACACGTCGCTTAATCAACAAAAACACTTGAAAAGTCTCTTGAGGCACAATCTATTAATAAATGCTGAAATAAACAGATTTTGGATCGTACGCCAAAAAGAAAACAACGTCTTCTAATGCAAAAAAGAAATATATTCATGGTATATATAGGGAGTGAACAACGTGTAGTTTCTGTGTTGGTGCCACAAGATCATGAGGGCGGGGAAAATTAATTACATTAATTTAATTGTTTTGTTTCTGACCTTGTTTATCTAACGCTATAATTAAAAAGCTCTATGACTACAAGCATAGCCTATAGGCATTGCTTCAACACCAATCTCAAATCATGATACTGTCTTAACAACTAAGATACTGTAAGCAATATGCTTAACAAAAATAGATAAGGTTGGCAGATATCGAAAATAGATCAGTGTGGACTCGAGATCAGGGCAGGGATTTCACCAGCTCCAGAATTATTTCAATCCTTTTCAAATTTATAGAATTCATTACCCAGAACAATTATTAGCACTGTCATTAATTTTAGCCAGAATGAAGTGAAATTCTATAGAGGTGTCCGGTTGTATAAAGCCACGCAGCAAAGTCTGGTTAATCAAGCAAGAAATACTTCAAAAGTGATATAGAAATTTCAATAAAAAAATGTTCGAAAGAAATACCGAAGTGTTAGGAACCGCTTCTCGATCAAAGACTAAATTCTCCTCACATCAAACTACTTTTGGGAGAATTGATTGTTTTTCCGTAATATTTTTCTGTGACATGTAGCACGCCGTCAAACTTCGAAAAGACTGAACTGACACGTTTCTCAATCACATAAAAATATGTTGAAGGCACAATCAATTGGAACCCGGGGAGAATATTAATTTAACCATGGTTCATATATAGCATGTATAAAAAAAACAATCCTCGATTCAAATGTGGATTTTGAAAATAATATAGCAGTAAAGCCTATATGTTTATATTAATTTGAAAGCGTTAGCCATTTAGCTTTCCAACGATGGGTTACTTCTTAAATTTGAACGATTGGTTCGCGAAAAATATTGCTTTAAGCAACTGAGATTGGAAAATTCAAAATTTGAAATGCAGTAATAAAGTGGCCCTAAAATAGAAGAAATCATTTAGTAAAAATCCCCAAATACTATAAAAGCTTTTGCTGAAAGCAGATCAAAATACGGTAATAAACCACCGCTTTCAATACACCATTTTTAACTTATTACTATCTTTCGATAGACGACGGTGCTGATTTAAACAGTTTAAGCTTGCGGCCACCAGCTTGCTAATTTCTGTTTATGTTACAATTAACATACGGCGCTGTTCGATGGGCAATGTACGGAGACTGTTTTTGTCACTTTTTGGCACGATTTAGGAGTGTAAAGTGAAGTACACTGCTCAACATCTTTTCAAACGTCTTTTAAAGATCTAGAAAATTCAATAATTCCAAGTACGACTATTAATAACACTAGTAAAATTGCATAATTAGACTGCAGCTAAAAATGATTTGTTTCACTAAATTTTCTCTAGCACCATTATTACTTGCGCTTGAAACGCACATAACCACTTAAAGTCTGAACAATTAAAGTTAGTCATATTAGTTATATTCGATACTTCAGAGCGTGCTACAAGGCATACAACACAAGTATTTATAGAAATACTTGACCTTGTGACGCCAACAGAGTGAGCTCGTGATGCACTCGATGGTGACTTTTGAAAGTATCTTAAACTTTGAGCATGGTTCCGTTTAGGAAGCCGAAACGTCTGGCAAAACAAAAATTATTTCATTACATAATATTGAATCTATAAAATCAATTTGAAAATGAAATTGGAGGAGGGTCTTGATATTATTAGAACCTAACCTTGCTAACTGAATGTAATGTCATGATCTGTACATTCAAAATATCGTGTAGATAGTAGTGGAAATGGTGTTGTAAACACCTTAAAACAGTATCGAAGTTTTCTGGGATGCACGTCCTAGACATCCATAAATTTATATTTGTTCGATAATTGTTTTAATATTTACATTTCACCTAAGTATTATCACATATAGCCAACATTCAGTTCTTCTAAATGCGAGTATACCCCCAGACCAACTATAATGCGATATTAGATATATATTTTAATATGTTCCCCCAATATAAATTTCGTCCTGATGCCATGTAAATGTCAAAAAACCTAGGCTCAATTCGGCCCACCAAGAGTCTCCAAGAAGTTAAAGAGAAATTTGTGTTTCTTAAGCGAAGGGTAAATCACTTCAAAAATCTCGTACACTTATTATAGTAAACCTAATAAAACAGGCAGGCATAATTTGAAAATCAAACCGAATAATTATATTGAATTTTTTGAATTAGGCATGCATCCTGGCTTTTAATGTTGTTCAGTTTTCTTACCTCCATAAGCGTACAAGGAAAGGAAATCGAGAAATTCAAAGAGCCCAGATAATTCGGCAAAAGTGATTCAGCATTTCGTGTATATGTTCCGTTGACAATTCAAGTGTTTACTGTTATCAGAATGCATGCATCTACTTGGGCACGGAGCATTTGATTTTGTTGAGAGATGAGACGACGAGGGGGGAATATTTTAATTAAACCTAATTTGTTTTGCTCCTCTTGAAGCTTAACGCTGCAAGATATATCTATTCTATCATATACGAGGCTTTCGCGCGATATTTTGATCAGTACAATATCTTCAATTGCTATCGAAAATATTTAGCGCAGACACCACTCTAATATCGTACACTTATTACTAAACAGACAGAATTTGAAAGTCAAAGAAATATATTGAAATCTTTTGAATTAGATGTGTATCTTGCCATCTGATATTGATCAGTTTTCTTATGTTCATAACATAGGCGTGAGAGGAAAGGAAAGTCGAGAAATTGAAAAGCCCTCAAAATTCAGACGTATAACTGAGTTTAGTGAGCAGAGTGGTCCGTTCACAATTGAAGTGTTTACCGTTATCAGAATGCATGCATCTACTTAGACACGGAGCATTTGATGTGAGATGAGAGAGGGCATGCATCTACTTAGACATGCACGGAGCATTTGATGTGAGATGAGAGAGGGCGTGCATCTACTTAGACACGGAGCATTTGATGTGAGATGAGAGAGGGCGTGCATCTACTTACACACGGAGCATTTGATGTGAGATGAGAGAGGGCGTGCATCTACTTAGACACGGAGCATTTGATGTGAGATGAGAGAGGGCGTGCATCTACTTAGACACGGAGCAATTGATGTGAGATGAGAGAGGGGGGTGTATATTTTAATTAGATCTTATATTTTTTCCTCCTCTTCAAGTAAGCGTCAAGAGATATTTATTTCAACGTATACGAGGCTTTCACACGATATTTTGATAGAATATTTCGGGTAATCGGAAAGCCTAAACTCTAAATAATGTATACTATCAGCTATTATACCTTGTTATACTAACTCGTAAATCTTTAACTGAGATCGTTTACAATCATTCATCAGGAAATTAACCAACAATATTTTACCATAGTCTCTAGATTATACTTAAAAGTTGGTTAAGTATATACGGCTTTGATCTAGTGATCAAACTCACATAATTATGAAGTGTTATTTGCTGTCGAGTAAGTCAGCCACTTGTCGATTCGCCGATGCTTGGAAGCGCTCTTCAGCCTCTTATGAACTATTGTTGGAGATCACTGAAGAAGAAAATAGGAAAACAAATTCTTGAAGAACCCCCCATTTTGGATATAGTGTCCAAATCTGCAAACGCAATGAAATTTGGAATTGAAATTTTGCACAATTGTGTACAAAAATACCCTTTCTATACAAGTGTCCCAAATTTCAATGTCACTGATTGTCTGAGTTTTTTCTTATGGCTTGCTGTTAGTTAGGAATTTGTTGGTATTAGTTTGCTAGATAATTAAGTCTAATAAATTGCTAAGGTGGTTCTTTAAACATCGTTCTATCATATAAAGATGTGATTCGTATGAAATTGTAGCCTAAAGCTACGCAACAGGCAGGCATAATTTGAAAATCAAACCGAATAATTATATTGAATTTTTTGAATTAGGCATGCATCCTGCCTTTTAATGTTGTTCAGTTTTCTTACCTCCATAAGCGTACAAGGAAAGGAAATCGAGAAATTCAAAGAGCCCAGATAATTCGGCAAAAGTGATTCAGCATTTCGTGTATATGTTCCGTTGACAATTCAAGTGTTTACTGTTATCAGAATGCATGCATCTACTTGGGCACGGAGCATTTGATTTTGTTGAGAGATGAGACGAGGGGGGAATATTTTAATTAAACCTAATTTTTTTTGCTCCTCTTGAAGCTTAACGCTGCAAGATATATCTATTCTATCATATACGAGGCTTTCGCGCGATATTTTGATCAGTACAATATCTTCAATTGCTATCGAAAATATTTAGCGCAGACACCACTCTAATATCATACACTTATTACTAAAGAGACAGAATTTGAAAGTCAAAGAAATATATTGAAATCTTTTGAATTAGATGTGTATCTTGCCATCTGATATTGATCAGTTTTCTTATGTTCATAACATAGGCGTGCGAGGAAAGGAAAGTCGAGAAATTGAAAAGCCCTGAAAATTCAGACGTATAACTGAGTTTAGTGAGCAGAGTGGTCCGTTCACAATTGAAGTGTTTACCGTTATCAGAATGCATGCATCTACTTAGACACGGAGCATTTGATGTGAGATGAGAGAGGGCATGCATCTACTTAGACATGCACGGAGCATTTGATGTGAGATGAGAGAGGGCGTGCATCTACTTAGACACGGAGCATTTGATGTGAGATGAGAGAGGGCGTGCATCTACTTACACACGGAGCATTTGATGTGAGATGAGAGAGGGCATGCATCTACTTAGACACGGAGCATTTGATGTGAGATGAGAGAGGGCGTGCATCTACTTAGACACGGAGCATTTGATGTGAGATGAGAGAGGGCGTGCATCTACTTAGACACGGAGCAATTGATGTGAGATGAGAGAGGAGGGTGTATATTTTAATTAGATCTTATATTTTTTCCTCCTCTTCAAGTAAGCGTCAAGAGATATTTATTTCAACGTATACGAGGCTTTCACACGATATTTTGATAGAATATTTCGGGTAATCGGAAAGCCTAAACTCTAAATAATGTATACTATCAGCTATTATACCTTGTTATACTAACTCGTAAATCTTTAACTGAGATCGTTTACAATCATTCATCAGGAAATTAACCAACAATATTTTACCATAGTCTCTAGATTATACTTAAAAGTTGGTTAAGTATATACGGCTTTGATCTAGTGATCAAACTCACATAATTATGAAGTGTTATTTGCTGTCGAGTAAGTCAGCCACTTGTCGATTCGCCGATGCTTGGAAGCGCTCTTCAGCATCTTATGAACTATTGTTGGAGATCACTGAAGAAGAAAATAGGAAAACAAATTCTTGAAGAACCCCTCATTTTGGATATAGTGTCCAAATCTGCAAACGCAATGAAATTTGGAATTGAAAAAATAATCTGCCCGGTAATGGATAAAATCCAACTTTGCGAAGCTAGCCTTCCGCATCGCCGCAAACTTTAAATGTTAAATCCATGTTATTCGTGAGCCATCGCTTGCCAGACCCTCTTAGGGTCTGTTCATATGAGTCCGCCTTACGGCAAAACTTACCTGATTGAAATATTTGGTAATCTATAAAAAAATTGGTACGCACAGCATACATGTTGCAGCCGTTATCGTAACGCTGGAATTTCCAGGTGTTGGAGTACCCTGGTGAACAATGTTAATATTAATGCACTGTGATCCTTAATGCAACTTATCTCACAACGCAGTTGCATGCATGACAAGCTACATGAATAATTGCACCGCTTAACACTATATTTGACTCTAGCTGCTTCACATAAACAATATAGCCTACAGTGCATTTAACTTGTGAATTCTAAGCAGTTTAAAAGATTAGATATATTTAAAATTTTTATTTAAATTACAGATGTAATTGAAAATAAGATTTTTTAAATTTCTATTCAGTGATGGTATATTTGATTGTTGTCAGTGGTACTAGTACATGGAAGAGGACTACTGCAA
The DNA here is from genome assembly GCA_016169945.1 of Trachythela sp. YZ-2020. Classification (NCBI taxonomy): domain Eukaryota; kingdom Metazoa; phylum Cnidaria; class Anthozoa; order Malacalcyonacea; family Clavulariidae; genus Trachythela; species Trachythela sp. YZ-2020. The sequence goes on along the minus strand of JADLSH010000377.1, from coordinate 2,758,211 downwards.
ATATTAAAATACCAAATGCACAAATAGCACACTTCCCTTGAATTGTTTATACAATGTGGCAAATCACTCCTCTCCTGTTAGAATCCCCTTTTTATAAAATTAGGCACAAATAGCAGTCATATAACTGAGATTGGAAGCGGGTTTTGGTACTCTTAAAACCTAACCTTGCTTACTGAATGTAATGTCATGTCCTGTTCATTTAAAATTTCGGGTCAATATTAGTGGAAATGTTGTTGTGAAAACCTGAAAGCATTTTCGAAGTTTTCTGGGATGCACGTCCTAGACATCCATGAAGTTACATTTGTTCGATAATTGTACGACTAACTTTTAATATTTACATTTAACTTAAGTGTTATCACATATAGCGAACATGCAGTTCTCCTTAATGCGAGTATACCTCCAGAACCGCTATAATGCGATATTGATATATCTTTTAATAAGTTCCCCCAATTTAAATTTCGTTCTGATGCCATGTAAATGTCATACAACCTGGGCTCAATTCGGCCCACCAAGAATCGATAAGAAGTTAAAGAGAAATTTGTATTTTTTAAGCGAAGGGCAAATCACTCCAAAAATATCGCACAATTATTAGTAAAGCTACTAAAACAGGGAGGCATAATCTGAAAATCAAACCGAACATATTGAAATATTTTGAATTAGGCATGTATCTTGCCTTTTGATGTTGTTCAGTTATCTTACCTCCATAAGCGTACAAGGAATGGAAGTCGATAAATTCAAAGAACCCAGGAAATTTTGGCAAAGTGATTCAGCATTTAATTTCGGTATAATTATAATTATGCTTCGTTCACAATCCAGGTGTTTCCGTTATCAGAATGCATGCATCTAATTAGACACGGAGCATTTGATTTTGATGAGAGAAGAGAGGGGGTGGAATATTTTAAATAAACCTAATATTTTCCTCCCCTTGAAGATATAACGCTGCTAGATATACTTTTTGATCGTATTATACAAGACTTTCGCACGATTTGTTAATACAATATTTTCAATTCTTATAGAAAACATTTAGCGCAGACACTATTCTGCGCTCCTTACAGTCAAAATCTCTTTTTATAAATTAGGCAAAATAGCAGACGTATAACTGCATGAGTTTGAACTCTTATAACTATACTCTTAGAACATAACCTTGCTTACTGAATGTAATATCATGTCCTGTACATTTCAAATATTGGGTGAATAGTAGTCGAAATGGTGTTGTTTCAAAGTTTACTGGGATGCAAGTCCTAGACATTAGTAAAGTTACTTTTGTCCGATAATTGTACGACTAAGTTCCCATATTTGCATTTCACCTAAGTATTGTCACATATACCCAGCATTCAGTTCTTCCAAATGCGAGAATGCCCCCAGAAGCCCTATAATGCTACAATAGATATATCTTTTAATATGTTTCCCCAATATAACTACGAGGCTTTCGCACGATATTTTGATACAAGATTTCGTGGAATATACCTTGTTATACTAACTCGTGAATCCTTAACTGAGATATTTTACAATCATTCATAAGGAAATTAACCAACAATACTTTATCATAGCCTCTAGATAATACTTAAAAGTTGGTTAAGTATACGACTTTGATCTACTGATCAAATTCACATAATTATGAAGTGTTATTTGCTGTCGAGTAAGTCTACCTGCTTCACCTGAGCAATATCAGGGCGACTATAAGATAGGGCGGCGAAACGGCTAGATAATATCGTGATCAATGTGTGATGCGCTTTGGGACTGGGGCGACCGGCCCCTGTGTAATTTAAAAAAAAAACAAGGAGTGGAAGAAACTCCAGGTGGTCGAGTAAATGATTAATTTTTAAAAAGTATTCAGTCGATTGTTGCTGTATTTTTTCAAGATGTTATTCAAGCCTTTTAGCGTTCATACAACAAGTTTGAAAGCGTACTGTACTATCTAACATATAAAATTTTGTGTTTTAAATCTCGAAACATTTGTGACTTCCCTGTCCAATTTCGCCCCGCTCGCAAAACAATTTACTAATTTCGTTCGTTAGAATCGAAACACTGCCACGAATTAAACTTTATTCCTTCCTGCCCAATTTTGTCTTGTAATTTTTTGAACTTTTTTTGCTATAGCTAGCATGTCAACTGCAGCATAAAAATTGGGTTGTAGTGTAAACATTTCTCAGGTTCGACTGTTTTGAAAATTCAGGTAGTCAAACACACTAAGACCACTTTTGCAATTTCAATCTACACAAAAATATATACGCTTCCTACCATAAGAACAACATTTGCCAATAACAAACATTTGAAGAGATATTGCAGATTTCGTAAAGAAGGGTCGTTCCATCCATCACGAGAGCTTCGGCAGTTTCAACCCCGGTTGGTTTTATAAAAAATTCAACAGCTTCTTTTGGCACCCGAACTTAGTAAATCCCAGGCCAGTTAGACCATTAATAGATGTGTATTTGGTATAAATATCGTTTCATAATTTTTTGAACTTTTTTTGCTACCTGCCATTGAATGCGCACCAACCGGTCAATAAAATGGGGAAAGTATGACAGGCAATAGACAAATTTGGCTAAGGCTGTTTACATCAGTGTGTTTACGTCGTTGCTACCCAATTCACAACTTCGGATAACTCACATGCCTGATTACTATTATTGTTCTAGTTTGCGAAAACATTGAATAGAACAAAAGTAACTAAGCATTAGAATTATGTATAAGAGCTATTCACTCATGTAGATCATTCTAATGCTTAGTAACCTTTGTTCTATTCAATGTTTTCCCGAACTAGAACAATAGTAGTTTCTGGCCTGTGTATATAACAAATTTGTGGTAATTTTCTTTAACAAATAAAAATGTCTCCACATGCATAAGAAGAATATTTGGGGGGTTCTCGCGCATCACACATTGATCAGGGGTTACGCCGTTTCGCCGCCCTATCTTATAGTAATCTATTCTAACTGCAACAATGCTTCCATAGGCTTACAGGAAGAGAGTTATGGGAAATGCGAGCCCGTAAGCCTATAAGAGTGATGCAGGTACCAGTCGTTGGTAGGCACAGACAGATTGTGCTCGGCAACCTTTTGGCAACTTTTTGAATTTTGAGCAACTTTTTGGCAAACGAGCAACTTCGAGCAACTTTCCCTAAAATGTGCATACTTTAGCAAAAGTATGGCCGGCCGGGGCCTGGGCTCTATGAGAGGCCAATTTAATTTATTCCAGCATTCACAAAATTAATATTTAAAATATGGCGGACGCATCATCATCAAGCGAGGAACTGTTGAAACTGAGATTGAACTCCCATTAATTTTCTCATTACAGTTCCTGTGAAGTGTGAACACTTGTTAAGTGTTGTTTGTATTGAGCGCATAAAACCTGTGATATAAAATACCGAATACTGTACATGCTCGTTGAAGTTTGAAATACAGTCATTCATGATGTCAAATGTGTATTCTTGTAAATATAAGCAAATAAAGCAGACAACCAGTCAATTTCTGTGCGGAAAATACTAAATTTTAGGAGCATTTTTCCCGACTTTGGCAGCAACTTGTTCCATTTTTAGCAACTTTTTAGTGTTGGAGCAACTTTTCGGATTTTTTTGAGCAACTTTTTCGCAATTTACTAGCACAATCTGTCTGTGCCTAGTCGTTGGGGAGGGGAGGGTGGGATTGAAACGAAAGCACCCCCCCCCCAAAAAAAATAACAGAAAAACAAACACTACATCAAACTAAACTAAAGATTATATGGACAATAAACAACAGCCAATATTATAACCTTCCCCCGTTAGGTCAATCACGCCGTACCCAAGAGCGTCTCGTTTAACAAACTGACCCAGAGTGAATGTAGACTCAGTCTTTTATACCCTATCTTACGCATGGTTACACTTAGAATAGTAATCTATTCTAACTGCAACAATGCTTCCATAGGCTTACAGGAAGAGAGTTATGGGAAATGCGAGCCCTGTCGCCGGACTATACGGATTAGGATTGTAATTTGAGGCTGGGCCTCATCTCACCCATACAAACCTAACCACTACCCGTAACTTAAATCCATACCAAAACCTCATAACCCAAAACTTTCTTCCCCAAAACTCTCCTCAAAAGCGTCTATATAAACGCCAGGAACAAATGAGGAACGGTAACGGAAAATTACGCCCCGTGGGCTAGGTAAAACCTGTCCACGCGACACCATCAGCGGAGACGGTCTAGGGCCGACATTAGACACGGACGAGCCCTGCCAATCACAACATTGGATACTTGGCCTCGGGTGATGCCCACTGCAAAACGACTGGTCGTTACTAATTCTTTGGCGCTTTGGAGCGGAAGTACCCTTAAGAAAAATAGGACTCCGGTAAAAGCGAAATATCGACCCGAGATCCGGTGAGTTCGCCCACTCCATTGTCGGCCCCAGGCAACCCCTCGCTGGGCATACGAGGCTGTAGAAAGCCCGCACCTACAATCTTGGCAAAAATTACGTGGACAGAGAAATCCATAAGCAAAAAAAATAGCACTAAAAAGTTAATATATACTATTTCCCCCCATGCCCCCCTATTCAACGTTGTTTCTCGCATTTCGTTTTGTTTTGGTATTGATTTATCAACATTGAAATGGGGATGGGAGGGGGAATAAGATTTTTACATTAATATAACTACAACACGACAACTTAAAAGATTAACGCACGCGCTGTCCACGATAATTTTTGCCAGGATTGTAGGTCCAGCAATGAATCAGTGACATAATTATTGGACCAATTATTTGCGAGATTTAAAAAATATTTTGCTACTAGTATGCATGTATTCAGTAAACATTATACAACAATAAAATAAAATAAGTATGATAAGTATGAAATTAGGACTTCTTTCTCGGAGTTGCATAATTGCTCTTTTGAGTTTGCGCTCATCTCGTTGTGTCAATGATTTACGCCGACCTTGATAAGACTTTTTCAGCTTTTCGGTATTTTTATTTTTAGTATCAAACCGCTTAAAAACTCTTACAAGGCTTGACTTTGACATGTTAACGCAATTTTCTGATACGAATATTTGAATTCGCGCCGCAGCAAGGGGGCTAAAGCTCGCTGCTCTGCAGTTATATCATGAATTCTTGCCATGTTTGTATATTAAAATGAAACTATTGTTACGCAATATAATTAATTTTGGAATGATATCGACCTATCAATAGCTCAATTACCACTGAATTCTTGCTGAAAGTTTCATAAAGATATCTTGCTTAGTTTTCAAGTTACGGACATTTCAAAAGTATGATAACGCAGTAAAATACTCAGACAGGTCTGAGTTTTTTCTTATGGCTTGCTGTTAGTTAGGAATTTGTTGGTATTAGTTTGCTAGATAATTAAGTCTTATAAATTGCTATGGTGGTTCTTTAAACATCGTTCTATCATATAAAGATGTGATTCGTATGAAATTGTACCCTAAAGCTACGTTTGCTGCAGATTTTGCTATCTATATATATATATATTTTATATATAGTGAAGCTTAAAACGCGCGCGCTATATTATTGTAATTTTGCGTGGTTGTATTACAAACTATGCTTGCCGGCACTCTTTGAAATATTTATTATTGGCCGTTCAATGACACATCAACTATATATATGACTGGTTCGCTTAATTATTTGCTAGCAAATACACTACCAAGTTTAATTTTACCAACAAAATGTGAATTCCCTATTTGTAGACAAGTAATTATCATGCGGGAAAGTCTAAAGAGCACAAGTAACCGCACGTATATCCACAAGTAACCATCTTTAAGCATTCAAATAAGATGCAATGTGTAGTTATTTTGGACAAATATAACTGTCTAATGTTACACACAAATTGTGAATTCGCTATTTGTTGACGAATAATCATCATCCAAGTATAAATAGCAAGTTACAAGTAACCACAAGTAACCATCAGTAAGCTTATATAAGTAAGTATATCATATATAGTTATTTAATCAAATGGTTACTTGTGGTTACTTGTGGTTACTTGTGCAAAAAGTCTGCTATTTTTAGATAAACACATGGTTACTTGGCATTAATATATATCTGTATTATATATACATATATATATAATCTGTATATAAGCCTAATATACACTAGAAATTCCGCCGTGTTGTAAGAACACGCCATTTTGTCCGCGTATACGACACGGTAAAAGCGTGTTGAACACGTTCTTGGTGTGTTCTGTTCAAGGCGTGTTGTAGATTTGGTGTGTTGTAGGAACACGCCCGCCGTATTGTAGGAACACGCCAGCCGTGTTGTAGGAACACGCCTGCCGTGTTTTATAGAGCACACTTTTGGTGTGTAATCGTAAATCCAAAGAACACACCATTTTGTCCGCGTATACGACACGGCAAAAGCGTGTTGTGTGTTCCAAGAACACACCGGTGTGTTCTTAGAACACATGGTGTGTCCCTTCGGCACATCAAGCATAAAACATATCAGGCATACAACACAGCTATCAAACAACACACCAAGTATAGAACACATCAAGCATACAACACGGCTGTCGGGCTACACATCAAGTATAGAACACATAAAGCATACAACACGTTAAGCGGATATCTGCAAAGACTTGCAGGTTAAGATTTTATTTAAAGAAAACGCTCTTCGACTTCAACTTCAACAAAACAAAATATTAATTGACATATCAAATCCTGTCTCTTTAAGTCTCTCGTAAACCGTCTGTACTTTGCTCGATAAGAAGACTTTTAGCGCTTTATTCTTTCTGTATGCGCCCAATGGCAATGTGTTTTCGTTGGCCTGTTTTACTTCAATAAGCGTTGAAACGGTCCTGTAGCATCAATCTATTTGGAATATAAATAACAAAAAAGGAATGGGTGTATTTCAAACATTGTTCTAACTATCTCCATATTTGTGACCGAATGGAAACCACACGGCGTGAATGCTATTTCAAAACTTGGGAATGAGATTGTAAAAAGTTAAAAAGTGTGTTACAAAATCTTGAATTCTGAGGTGTAAAAACCTCACAACTACGATAAAAATTCCTCTCAGGAAACACGGAAATGCACATCTGAGACTTCGAAAATGCGAAATTTTCTCCAACGAACCCTAGGTTGCTCCTCCCCGGTCAATTATTCCTTTTCAGGTATAATTAGCTTTTAAACAAGGCTCCTTGTCAAGGAAAACTTGTAATTTTTTGGTCATACACACGAGTAAATAAAACATGTCAGGGAAAACTTTTCAAGAAAAACTTGCTAGTCTGTATGGAGCTTAAATTTTTTGGTCACGTTATTACTGCGATTTGTTACAACTACCCCTCCCCCCCTTAGCTTACCTTAGAGTATCTTAGCATACCTTAGCCTACTTTACATTACCTTAGCCTACCTTACACTACATTAGCTTACCTTAGCCTACCTTAGACTGCTTTAAACTACCTTAGGGAATCTAAGGTACTCAATAGTCTAAGGTACTCTAAGGTAGGCTAAGATAGTATAAGGCACAACTAAGGTAGTCTAAAGCAGGCTAAGGCAGTGTTAGGTATACTAAGGCACTCTAAAATAAGTAGTCTTAGACTACCTTAGTCTACCTTATGGTACCTTAGACTACCTTAGCATAACCTAGCCTATATTTGACTACCTTAGACTACCTTAGCATACCTTAGCCTACTTTAGACTACCTTCGACTACCTAAAATTTAGCCTGGCTTTGACTACCTTAGGGGCTGTTTATATGGAAGCCGGGCTAGCTCGCTGACCGGGCCAGCCCGGTAAGCGGGATGAATTTGTCTTGTGATTATATGAGAAAATTTCATCCCGGCAAGCGGGTGATTTTGTTGTTTTAACAGTTCTTAAAAGATAGCTCGCAGACAAATTGGCGGCGGCGTCTCTTTGAACTTTCTTCCCGGCAACCGGGCTGGCCCGGTTACTGATTGTTTATATGGGGCAATTTTCATCCCGGTAAGGGAGATCTCGCCTTTTTCAAGGGAACCGGGCCAGCCCGCTTGTCCATATAAACGCACAGTAGTTTTTACTATAAATCAATTACACGGCAAGATCTCGCTAAGCGTAGTCTAAGGTAGTGTAAGGGTATTATAAGGCAGGGTAAGGTAGTCTAAGGTATGCTAAGGCACTCTAAGGTCGTCTAATGTAGGCTAAGGTACATTAAGGTAGTCAAAGATGGTCTAAGGTAAGCTAAGGTAGTCTCAAGTAGTCCAAGGTATGCTAATATAGTCTAATGTAGGCTGAAGTAGTCTAAGGTAGTCTTAACAATTGGAGGGTTTTGTAGATGGAAAATTATTGAGTGTAAATTATATACATTTAATAGACCTAACCACGAACAGCTGCGAAAAATGCAACCACTGGTCCCTGGCAGGAATCGAACTGCCCCCCTGCGATTCTGGTGCAGCGCTCTAACCAACTGAGCTACAGAGTCCAGTTAAGTTGTCGAGTTCTAACCGCAAGTTCATGTATATATACTAGGGTACTGCCATGTTAAGTTGTGGGTAAATATCTAGATTTTGTTGGCATCTCACTCGATTGAATAACAATTGGAGGGTTTTGCAGATGGAAAATTATTGAGTGTAAATTATATACATTTATTAGACCTAACCAGGAACAGCTGCGAAAAATGCAACCACAGGTCCCTGGCAGGAATCGAACCTGCCGCCCAGCGATTCCGGTGCAGCGCTCTAACCAACTGAGCTACAGAGTCCAGTTGTCGAGTTCTAACCACAAGTTCATGTATATATACTAGGGTACTGCCATGTTAAGTTGTGGGTAAATATCTAGATTTTGTTGGCATCTCACTCGATTGAATAACAATTGGAGGGTTTTGCAGATGGAAAATTATTGAGTGTAAATTATATACATTTATTAGACCTAACATTTATTAGACAACTGGACTCTGTAGCTCAGTTGGTTAGAGCGCTGCACCGGAATCGCAGGGCCGCAGGTTCGATTCCTGCCAGGGACCTGTAGTTGCATTTTTCGCAGCTGTTCCTGGTTAGGTCTAATAAATGTATATAATTTACACTGAATAATTTTCCATCTACAAAACCCTCCAATTGTTATTCAATCGAGTGAGATGCCAACAAAATCTAGATATTTACCACAACTTAACATGGCAGTACCCTTAGTATATATACATGAACTTGTGGGTAGAACTCGACAACTGGACTCTGTAGCTCAGTTGGTTAGAGCGCTGCACCGGAATCGCAGGGCCGCAGGTTCGATTCCTGCCAGGGACCTGTAGATGCATTTTTCGCAGCTGTTCCTGGTTAGGTCTAATAAATGTATATAATTTACACTCAATAATTTTCCATCTACAAAACCCTCCAATTGTTATTCATTCGAGTGAGATGCCAACAAATTCTAGATAAGGTAGTCTTAGCCTGCCTTAGACTTCATCATTGTACCTTAGACTACCTTAGCTCAAGTTTAGACTACTTTATAATACCTTAGATTACCTTAGGGTACCTTAGACCAGAGGTGGAAAAGTTTTTTTCTCCTGGGAGCCTGGGTTTCAGATTCAAAATTAATAATTAATGAGGTTCAATGATCATTGATTGATTTTGACATTAGACTGATTGGAGTGATGATATTTAGTGATGTTCAATTAGATATAGTGAATACAAAATGCATTACAATTACTAGTCTAAACTAGAGCATACTCTAGTTTTGTTATTACGCATCAGTTCATTATGAACTTATAGTTTCTGTGAAAAGGTATTTCAAAGCTCAAATCCAAAAATATTTCTGGTAACTAGGTTCCCATGATCCGATACTTTTTCCACCTCTGCCTTAGATTACCTTAGAGTGCCTTAGCACACCTTAGATAGTCTAAGGTATGCTAAGATAGTTTAAGGCTAAGGTACTCTAATGTAGACTTAGCCTGCCTTAGACTACCTTAGACTGCCTTACGGTACCTTAGCCTAACTTAGAGTTCCCTAGCATATTTTAGACTACCTTAAACTACTTTAGACTACCTTAGCCTACTTTAGGGAATCTAAGGTAGCCTAAGGTAGGCTAAGGTAGTCTAATGTACGCTAGGGTAGTCTAAGGCAGGCTAAGGTACATTATGCTAAGGCACTCTAAGGTAGGCTAAGGTACACTAAGTTAGTCAAAAGAACACTAAGGTAGGCTAAGGTAGTCTAAGGTAGTCTAGCGTACCCTAAGGTATCTCGAACGTAAGGTGCCAGTGTCGGTAGAGTAAAGCAAATACGGCGGTTGACAGTTGTGTAAAACTACCTGAAAAATACAATAAGAACTTCGACGTTTCGAGCATTGGTCCTTCGTCTGGAAGTTAGTAGAATGGGAATGAAAATTCGATCTCTGTGTCCCATTTCTGGTAGTAACGATAGCCGCAAAAGCCAAGAAATGCGTCTCATTTCTCAACTTGTCACCATTCATCCTCTCGGCATTAATGAGCGCCTCTCTTACATTTAACTCCTATTTGTTTATGCATGCCATCAGCAGATACTCTACATCTCACCGTATCTCATATTTCATTCCTTATTTTCTGTCTTTCTTGCTTTGTTATTTTTGTTCGCTGCTCCTTATATGCTACTATATTTTGTGATGTGATTTCCTTATTTTGTTTATGGGTTGTTTTTATTAAATCCATCTGATTGGTGTATTTTTTATCACGTGATCGCTTTTGTATTCACTATAAAAGCACATGTTTTTCCCCGACCCATTCTACTAAGGGCCTGTTTATATGATCCCGTCTAGGCGGACAGGACGTTTCCATCCCGCCTAGCAGGGAAACTCGCCTTGGCGGGATGGCGTGTTTATATGGAGAAAATACATTGCCGGGATGAAGCCAGTTCGGTGCTTGACGTCATATTTCCTTGCAGAAAAGGGATTTACACATGCTCAGAAGAAAAGTTCATCCCGCCTGGCCAGGATAGAGTGTTTATATGGGAATTTTTCGTCCCGGCTAGGCGGGATCCCGGCAACAGATGTGGGATTCTGTCTAGGCGGGATAGAAGCGGGATCATATAAACACTCAATAGAATTTATATTACAAGCGGGATCTCTGCAACTGTCCCGTCCCGCCTTAAGCCGGTATCATATAAACAGACCCTAACTTCCAGACGAAGGGCCTTCGCTCGAAACATCGAAGTTCTTATTGTATTTTTCAGGTAGTTTTATACAACAGTCAACAGCCGTACCCTGTAAAGGTAGTCTAAGGTTGTCTAAAGTATGCTAAGATAGTCTTAGGTAGGCTTAGGTAGTCTAAGACAGTCTAAGGTAGTCTAAGGCAAGGTAAGGTAGTCGAATTTAGGCTTAAAAACCGACTGCTGAGCAACAAATTTTACAATCCATAAACTTGAAAATACGATTATTTAAACGAAAAAATATGCATTTTTATTATAACATAAAAATATAATATGTCAGTACTAACCTTTATTGTCAATTTCTGAGTTATCCCTGAAACTCGCCGCTCTGACTTTCCAAATTAAGTTTTTCCTTTGGCTTCGTAAATACGGACTAAAATCATATTTGTCCTTTTTGTTTTTCATACCGAGTTTATTTCGACTATTTCAAGTCCAAATTTTGAGCTAAATGGTCAAAAACCTTCTAACATCGTCGAACTATTGTTTCAAAGTCATTGCTTTAGACAACAAAAGATAAAAAAACTCCCTGCAAAAGAGTATTTAGCTTCAAATTTTAGAGTTATGGGGGTTGTGTTTCTTGTCCAAACTTTCGTCAGCAAAACTCACGACGTGATTGGCCAACTTTCCCGCCACGTTTACAACACGTTGACGTGTTCTTTCAGCACGCTAATTTCTTATGAAACAACAACACACTGTTGTGTTGTTTAAGCACGCTGCGTGTTCTACGGCCTCAAAAACACACTTTTGCTGTGTTGTAGTGAATTTTTGACGTGTTCTTGCTTTCTGACGGTGTGTTGTTAAATCTGGCGTGCTGTTCAGACACACCTGCCGCCATATTGGTGTGCTGTTCTGTAATGAAAAACACACCATCATGTTCATATCCAAATTTTGCAGCACGTCAGCGTGTTATATAAGCACGCTAACATGTTCTTAAAACACACCGACAGCACGGCAGAATTTCTAGTGTACGCAATAAACACAACATACTCAGACAGTCTGAGTTTTTTCTTATGGCTTGCTGTTAGTTAGGAATTTGTTGGTATTAGTTTGCTAGATAATTAAGTCTTATAAATTGCCATGGTGGTTCTTTAAACATCGTTCTATCATATAAAGATGTGATTCGTATGAAATTGTACCCTAAAGCTACGTTTGCTGCAGATTTTGCTATCTATATATATATATTTTATATATAGTGTAGCTTAAAACGCGCGCGCTATATTATTGTAATTTTGCGTGGTTGTATTACAAGCTATGCTTGCCGGCACTCTTCGAAATATTTATTATTGGCCGTTCAATGACACATCAACTATATATATGACTGGATCGCTTAATTATTTGCTAGCAAATACACTACCAAGTTTAATTTTACAAACAAAATGTGAATTCCCTATTTGTAGACAAGTAATTATCATGCGGGAAAGTCTAAAGAGCACAAGTAACCGCACGTATATCCACAAGTAACCATCTTTAAGCATTCAAATAAGATGCAATGTGTAGTTATTTTGGACAAATATAACTGTCTAATGTTACACACAAATTGTGAATTCGCTATTTGTTGACGAATAATCATCATCCAAGTATAAATAGCGCAAGTTACCACAAGTAACCACAAGTAACCATCAGTAAGCTTATATAAGTAAGTATATCATATATAGTTATTTAATCAAATGGTTACTTGTGGTTACTTGTGGTTACTTGTGCAAAAATCTGCTATTTTTAGATAAACACATGGTTACTTGGCATTAATATATATCTGTATTATATATACATATATATATAATCTGTATATAAGCCTAATATACGCAATAAACACAACAATTTTGTTGCATTAGCCACGGCTATAAGCATTATGTAATACGACACCAATGCATTAGTTAGGCAAATTTGCGAGATTTAAAAAATATTTTGCTACTAGTATGCATGTATTCAGTAAACATTATACAACAATAAAATAAAATAAGTATGATAAGTATGAAATTAGGACTTCTTTCTCGGAGTTGCATAATTGCTCTTTTGAGTTTGCGCTCATCTCGTTGTGTGTCAATGATTTACGCCGACCTTGATAAGACTTTTTCAGCTTTTCGGTATTTTTATTTTTAGTATCAAACCGCTTAAAAACTCTTACAAGGCTTGACTTTGACATGTTAACGCAATTTTCCGATACGAATATTTGAATTCGCGCCGCAGCAAGGGGGCTAAAGCTCGCTGCTCTGCAGTTAAATCATGAATTCTTGCCATGTTTGTATATTAAAATGAAACTATTGTTACGCAATATAATTAATTTTGGAATGATATCGACCTATCAATAGCTCAATTACCACTGAATTCTTGCTGAAAGTTTCATAAAGATATCTTGCTTAGTTTTCAAGTTACGGACATTTCAAAAGTATGATAACGCAGTAAAATACTCAGACAATCAGTGACATAATTATTGGACCGATTAGCCTGAAAAGGCAAAATTCTCCCCTTCCCCCCTTTTCAATGTTGGTAGTCTAACATTCATTTTCTATGTTACATGCTATTGTCTCGTATTAGACTGTCGATGCTTTTCCAGCAGATAAACCAACATTGAAACGGGAGGGTTTACCAGTGAATTTTGCACAATTGTGTACAAAAATACCCTTTCTATACAAGTGTCCCAAATTTCAATGTCACTGATTGTCTGAGTTTTTTCTTATGGCTTGCTGTTAGTTAGGAATTTGTTGGTATTAGTTTGCTAGATAATTAAGTCTTATAAATTGCTATGGTGGTTCTTTAAACATCGTTCTATCATATAAAGATGTGATTCGTATGAAATTGTACCCTAAAGCTACGTTTGCTGCAGATTTTGCTATCTATATATATATATTTTATATATAGTGTAGCTTAAAACGCGCGCTATATTATTGTAATTTTGCGTGGTTGTATTACAAGCTATGCTTGCCGGCACTCTTTGAAATATTTATTATTGGCCGTTCAATGACACATCAACTATATATATGACTGGATCGCTTAATTATTTGCTAGCAAATACACTACCAAGTTTAATTTTACAAACAAAATGTGAATTCCCTATTTGTAGACAAGTAATTATCATGCGGGAAAGTCTAAAGAGCACAAGTAACCGCACGTATATCCACAAGTAACCATCTTTAAGCATTCAAATAAGATGCAATGTGTAGTTATTTTGGACAAATATAACTGTCTAATGTTACACACAAATTGTGAATTCGCTATTTGTTGACGAATAATCATCATCCAAGTATAAATGGCGCAAGTTACCACAAGTAACCACAAGTAACCATCAGTAAGCTTATATAAGTAAGTATATCATATATAGTTATTTAATCAAATGGTTACTTGTGGTTGCTTGTGATTACTTGTGCAAAAGTCTGCTATTTTTAGATAAACACATGGTTACTTGGCATTAATATATATCTGTATTATATATACATATATATATAATCTGTATATAAGCCTAATATACGCAATAAACACAACAATTTTGTTGCATTAGCCACGGCTATAAGCATTATGTAATACGACACCAATGCATTAGTTAGGCAAATTTGCGAGATTTAAAAAATATTTTGCTACTAGTATGCATGTATTCAGTAAACATTATACAACAATAAAATAAAATAAGTATGATAAGTATGAAATTAGGACTTCTTTCTCGGAGTTGCATAATTGCTCTTTTGAGTTTGCGCTCATCTCGTTGTGTCAATGATTTACGCCGACCTTGATAAGACATTTGCAGCTTGTCGGTATTTTTATTTTTAGTATCAAACCGCTTAAAAACTCGGACCCGGCTTGACTTTGCCATGTTAACGCAATGTTCCGATACGAATATTTGAATTCGCGCCGCAGCAAGGGGACTAAAGCTCGCTGCTCTGCAGTTAAATCATGAATTCTTGCCATGTTTGTATATTAAAATGAAACTATTGTTACGCAATATAATTAATTTTGGAATGATATCGACCTATCAATAGCTCAATTACCACTGAATTCTTGCTGAAAGTTTCATAAAGATATCTTGCTTAGTTTTCAAGTTACGGACATTTCAAAAGTATGATAACGCAGTAAAATACTCAGACAATCATCAGTGA
The DNA here is from genome assembly GCA_016169945.1 of Trachythela sp. YZ-2020. Classification (NCBI taxonomy): domain Eukaryota; kingdom Metazoa; phylum Cnidaria; class Anthozoa; order Malacalcyonacea; family Clavulariidae; genus Trachythela; species Trachythela sp. YZ-2020. Next base: position 2,743,078 of record JADLSH010000377.1, on the reverse strand, counting down.
CATAATTATTGGACCGATTAGCCTGAAAGGCAAGAATTCTCCCCTTCCCACTGTGTTGTTCTAACAGTAAATTTCTATGTGTTTTGCTATTGTGCTCATGTTAGACTGTCGATGCTTTTCCAGCACATGAAACCAACTTGCATTGAAGAAGGGGAGGGGTTTCCAGTGAATTTTGCACAATTGTGTACAAAAATACCCCTTTCTATAAAATAGTCCCAAATTTCAATGTCACTGATTGTCTGAGTTTTTTCTTATGGCTTGCTGTTAGTTAGGAATTTGTTGGTATTAGTTTGCTAGATAATTAAGTCTTATAAATTGCTATGGTGGTTCTTTAAACATCGTTCTATCATATAAAGATGTGATTCGTATGAAATTGTACCCTAAAGCTACGTTTGCTGCAGATTTTGCTATCTATATATATATTTTATATATAGTGTAGCTTAAAACGCGCGCGCTATATTATTGTAATTTTGCGTGGTTGTATTACAAGCTATGCTTGCCGGCACTCTTTGAAATATTTATTATTGGCCGTTCAATGACACATCAACTATATATATGACTGGATCGCTTAATTATTTGCTAGCAAATACACTACCAAGTTTAATTTTACAAACAAAATGTGAATTCCCTATTTGTAGACAAGTAATTATCATGCGGGAAAGTCTAAAGAGCACAAGTAACCGCACGTATATCCACAAGTAACCATCTTTAAGCATTCAAATAAGATGCAATGTGTAGTTATTTTGGACAAATATAACTGTCTAATGTTACACACAAATTGTGAATTCGCTATTTGTTGACGAATAATCATCATCCAAGTATAAATAGCGCAAGTTACCACAAGTAACCACAAGTAACCATCAGTAAGCTTATATAAGTAAGTATATCATATATAGTTATTTAATCAAATGGTTACTTGTGGTTACTTGTGCAAAACGTCTGCTATTTTTAGATAAAACATGGTTACTTGGCATTAATATATATCTGTATTATATATACATATATATATAATCTGTATATAATCATAATATACGCAATAAACACAACAATTTTGTTTGCATTAGCCACGGCTATAAGCATTATGTAATACGACACCAATGCATTAGTTAGGCAAATTTGCGAGATTTAAAAAATATTTTGCTACTAGTATGCATGTATTCAGTAAACATTATACAACAATAAAATAAAATAAGTATGATAAGTATGAAATTAGGACTTCTTTCTCGGAGTTGCATAATTGCTCTTTTGAGTTTGCGCTCATCTCGTTGTGTCAATGATTTACGCCGACCTTGATAAGACTTTTTCAGCTTTTCGGTATTTTTATTTTTAGTACCAAACCGCTTAAAAACTCTTAGAAGGCTTGACTTTGACATGTTAACGCAATTTTCCGACACGAATATTTGAATTCGCGCCTCAACAAGAGGGCTAAAGCTCGCTGCTCTGCAGTTAAATCATGAATTCGTGCCATGTTTGTATATTAAAATGAAACTATTGCTACGCAATATAATTAATTTTGGAATGATATCGACCTATCAATAGCTCAATTACCACTGAATTCTTGCTGAAAGTTTCATAAAGATATCTTGTTTAGTTTTCAAGTTACAGACATTTCAAAAGTATGATAACGCAGTAAAATACTCAGACAGTCTGAGTTTTTTCTTATGGCTTGCTGTTAGTTAGGAATTTGTTGGTATTAGTTTGCTAGATAATGAAGTCTTATAAATTGCTATGGTGGTTCTTTAAACATCGTTCTATCATATAAAGATGTGATTCGTATGAAATTGTACCCTAAAGCTACGTTTTACTGCTGCAGATTTTGCTATCTATATATATATATTTTATATAGTGTAGCTTAAACGCGCTATATTATTGTAATTTTGCGTGGTTGTGTACATATGCTTTCTATTGAAATTTATATATTTATTGTCAATGACACATCAACTATATATATGACTGGATCGCTTAATTATTTGCTAGCACATTTCAAGTATTTGGACAAATACACTACCAAGTTTAATTTTACAAACAAAATGTGAATTCCCTATTTGTAGACAAGTAATTATCATGCGGGAAAGTCTAAAGAGCACAAGTAACCACGATATATCCACAAGTAACCATCTTTAAGCATTCAAATAAGATGCAATGTGTAGTTATTTTGGACAAATATAACTGTCTAATGTTACACACAAATTGTGAATTCGCTATTTGTTGACGAATAATCATCATCCAAGTATAAATAGCGCAAGTTACCACAAGTAACCACAAGTAACCATCAGTAAGCTTATATAAGTAAGTATATCATATATAGTTATTTAATCAAATGGTTACTTGTGGTTACTTGTGGTTACTTGTGCAAAAAGTCTGTTATTTTTAGATAAACACATGGTTACTTGGCATTAATATATATGTGTATTATATATACATATATATATAATCTGTATATAAGCATAATATACGCAATAAACACAACAATTTTGTTTGCATTAGCCACGGCTATAAGCATTATGTAATACGACACCAATGCATTAGTTAGGCAAATTTGCGAGATTTAAAAAATATTTTGCTACTAGTATGCATGTATTCAGTAAACATTATACAACAATAAAATAAAATAAGTATGATAAGTATGAAATTAGGACTTCTTTCTCGGAGTTGCATAATTGCTCTTTTGAGTTTGCGCTCATCTCGTTGTGTCAATGATTTACGCCGACCTTGATAAGACTTTTTCAGCTTTTCGGTATTTTTATTTTTAGTATCAAACCGCTTAAAAACTCTTACAAGGCTTGACTTTGACATGTTAACGCAATTTTCCGATACGAATATTTGAATTCGCGCCGCAGCAAGAGGGCTAAAGCTCGCTGCTCTGCAGTTAAATCATGAATTCGTGCCATGTTTGTATATTAAAATGAAACTATTGTTACGCAATATAATTAATTTTGGAATGATATCGACCTATCAATAGCTCAATTACCACTGAATTCTTGCTGAAAGTTTCATAAAGATATCTTGTTTAGTTTTCAAGTTACGGACATTTCAAAAGTATGATAACGCAGTAAAATACTCAGACAATCAGTGACATAATTATTGGACCGATTAGCCTGAAAAGGCAAAATTCTCCCCTTCCCCCCTTTTCAATGTTGGTAGTCTAACATTCATTTTCTATGTTACATGCTATTGTCTCGTATTAGACTGTCGATGCTTTTTCCAGCAGATAAACCAACATTGAAACGGGGGGAGGGGGTTTACCAGTGAATTTTGCACAATTGTGTACAAAAATACCCTTTCTATACAAGTGTCCCAAATTTCAATGTCACTGATTGTCTGAGTTTTTTCTTATGGCTTGCTGTTAGTTAGGAATTTGTTGGTATTAGTTTGCTAGATAATTAAGTCTTATAAATTGCTATGGTGGTTCTTTAAACATCGTTCTATCATATAAAGATGTGATTCGTATGAAATTGTACCCTAAAGCTACGTTTGCTGTAGATTTTGCTATCTATATATATATTTTATATATAGTGTAGCTTAAAACGCGCGCGCTATATTATTGTAATTTTGCGTGGTTGTATTACAAGCTATGCTTGCCGGCACTCTTTGAAATATTTATTATTGGCCGTTCAATGACACATCAACTATATATATGACTGGATCGCTTAATTATTTGCTAGCATGAATTACACTACCAAGTCTAATTTTACAAACAAAATGTGAATTCCCTATTTGTAGACAAGTAATTATCATGCGGGAAAGTCTAAAGAGCACAAGTAACCGCACGTCTCCACAAGTAACCATCTTTAAGCATTCAAATAAGATGCAATGTGTAGTTATTTTGGACAAATATAACTGTCTAATGTTACACACAAATTGTGAATTCGCTATTTGTTGACGAATAATCATCATCCAAGTATAAATAGCGCAAGTTACCACAAGTAACCACAAGTAACCATCAGTAAGCTTATATAAGTAAGTATATCATATATAGTTATTTAATCAAATGGTTACTTGTGGTTACTTGTGGATTACTTGTGCAAAAGTCTGTTATTTTTAGATAAACACATGGTTACTTGGCATTAATATATATATCTGTATTATATATACATATATATATAATCTGTATATAATCATAATATACGCAATAAACACAACAATTTTGTTGCATTAGCCACGGCTATAAGCATTATGTAATACGACACCAATGCATTAGTTAGGCAAATTTGCGAGATTTAAAAAATATTTTGCTACTAGTATGCATGTATTCAGTAAACATTATACAACAATAAAATAAAATAAGTATGATAAGTATGAAATTAGGACTTCTTTCTCGGAGTTGCATAATTGCTCTTTTGAGTTTGCGCTCATCTCGTTGTGTCAATGATTTACGCCGACCTTGATAAGACTTTTTCAGCTTTTCGGTATTTTTATTTTTAGTATCAAACCGCTTAAGAACTCTTAAGGCTTGACTTTGACATGTTAACGCAATTTTCCGACACGAATATTTGAATTCGCGCCTCAACAAGAGGGCTAAAGCTCGCTGCTCTGCAGTTAAATCATGAATTCGTGCCATGTTTGTATATTAAAATGAAACTATTGCTACGCAATATAATTAATTTTGGAATGATATCGACCTATCAATAGCTCAATTACCACTGAATTCTTGCTGAAAGTTTCATAAAGATATCTTGCTTAGTTTTCAAGTTACGGACATTTCAAAAGTATGATAACGCAGTAAAATACTCAGACTGTCTGAGTTTTTCTTATGGCTTGCTGTTAGTTAGGAATTTGTTGGTATTAGTTTGCTAGATAATTAAGTCTTATAAATTGCTATGGTGGTTCTTTAAACATCGTTCTATCATATAAAGATGTGATTCGTATGAAATTGTACCCTAAAGCTACGTTTGCTGCAGATTTTGCTATCTATATATATATATTTTATATATAGTGTAGCTTAAAAACGCGCGCTATATTATTGTAATTTTGCGTGGTTGTATTACAAGCTATGCTTGCGGCACTCTTTGACATATTTATTATTGGCCGTTCAATGACACATCAACTATATATATGACTGGATCGCTTAATTATTTGCTAGCAACAAATACACTACCAAGTCTAATTTTACAAACAAAATGTGAATTCCTATTTGTAGACAAGTAATTATCATGCGGGAAAGTCTAAAGGGCACAAGTAACCGCACGTCTCCACAAGTAACCATCTTTAAGCATTCAAATAAGATGCAATGTGTAGTTATTTTGGACAAATATAACTGTCTAATGTTACACACAAATTGTGAATTCTCTATTTGTTGACGAATAATCATCATCCAAGTATAAATAGCGCAAGTTACCACAAGTAACCACAAGTAACCATCAGTAAGCATATATAAGTAAGTATATCATATATAGTTATTTAATCAAATGGTTACTTGTGGTTACTTACTAATTGATTACTAAAAAGTCTGTTATTTTTAGCTAAACACATGGTTACTTGGCATTAATATATATGTGTATTATATATACATATATATATTCTCTGTATATAAGGATAATATGCGCAATAAACACAACAATTTTGTTTGCATTAGCCGCGGCTATAAGGATTACGTAATACGACACCAATGCATTAGTTAGGCAAATTTGCGAGATTTAAAAAATATTTTGCTACTAGTATGCATGTATTCAGTAAACATTAAACAACAATAAAATAAAATAAGTATGATAAGTATGAAATTAGGATTACTTTCTCGGAGTTGCATAATTGCTCTTTTCAGATTGCGCTCATGCATGCATCTCGTTGTGTCAATGCATTACGCCGACCTTGATAAGACTTTTTCAGCTTTTCGGTATTTTTATTTTTAGTATCAAACCGCTTAAAAACTCTTAGAAGGCTTGACTTTGACATGTTAACGCAATTTTCCGATACGAATATTTGAATTCGCGCCTCAGCAAGAGGGCTAAAGCTCGCTGCTCTGCAGTTAAATCATGAATTCGTGCCATGTTTGTATATTAAAATGAAACTATTGTTACGCAGTATAATTAATTTTGGAATGATATCGACCTATCAATAGCTCAATTACCACTGAATTCTTGCTGAAAGTTTCATAAAGATATCTTGTTTAGTTTTCAAGTTACAGACATTTCAAAAGTATGATAACGCAGTAAAATACTCAGACAATCAGTGACATAATTATTGGACCGATTAGCTTGAAATTTTCAATGTTGGTAGTCTAACATTCATTTCTATGTTACATGCTATTGTCTCGTATTAGACTGTCGATGATTTTTCCAGCAGATAAACCAACATTGGTGAATTTTGTACAAAAATACCCTTTCTATACAAGTGTCCCAAATTTCAATGTCACTGATTGTCTGAGTTTTTTCTTATGGCTTGCTGTTAGTTAGGAATTTGTTGGTATTAGTTTGCTAGATAATGAAGTCTTATAAATTGCTATGGTGGTTCTTTAAACATCGTTCTATCATATAAAGATGTGATTCGTATGAAATTGTACCCTAAAGCTACGTTTGCTGCAGATTTTGCTATCTATATATATATTTTATGTATAGTGTAGCTTAAAACGCGCGCGCTATATTATTGTAATTTTGCGTGGTTGTAATACAAGCTATGCTTGCGGCACTCTTTGAAATATTTATTATTGGCCGTTCAATGACACATCAACTATATATATGACTGGATCGCTTAATTATTTGCTAGCATGAATTACATTTCAAGTATTTGGACAAATACACTACCAAGTCTAATTTTACAAACAAAATGTGAATTCCTATTTGTAGACAAGTAATTATCATGCGGGAAAGTCTAAAGAGCACAAGTAACCGCACGAATATCCACAAGTAACCATCTTTAAGCATTCAAATAAGATGCAATGTGTAGTTATTTTGGACAAATATAACTGTCTAATGTTACACACAAATTGTGAATTCGCTATTTGTTGACGAATAATCATCATCCAAGTATAAATAGCGCAAGTTACCACAAGTAACCACAAGTAACCATCAGTAAGCTTATATAAGTAAGTATATCATATATAGTTATTTAATCAAATGGTTACTTGTGGTTAAAAAGTCTGTTATTTTTAGATAAACACATGGTTACTTGGCATTAATATATATTATATATACATATATATATAATCTGTATATTAGCATAATATACGCAATAAACACAACAATTTTGTTTGCATTATAGCCACTCTATAAGCATTATGTAATACGACACCAATGCATTAGTTAGGCAAATTTGCGAGATTTAAAAAATATTTTGCTACTAGTATGCATGTATTCAGTAAACATTATACAACAATAAAATAAAATAAGTATGATAAGTATGAAATTAGGACTTCTTTCTCGGAGTTGCATAATTGCTCTTTTGAGTTTGCGCTCATCTCGTTGTGTCAATGATTTACGCCGACCTTGATAAGACTTTTTCAGCTTTTCGGTATTTTTATTTTTATTATCAAACCGCTTAAAAACTCTTAGAAGGCTTGACTTTGACATGTTAACGCAATTTTCCGATACGAATATTTGAATTCGCGCCTCAGCAAGAGGGCTAAAGCTCGCTGCTCTGCAGTTAAATCATGAATTCGTGCCATGTTTGAATATTAAAATGAAACTATTGTTACGCTATATAATTAATTTTGGAATGATATCGACCTATCAATAGCTCAATTACCACTGAATTCTTGCTGAAAGTTTCATAAAGATATCTTGTTTAGTTTTCAAGTTACAGACATTTCAAAAGTATGATAACGCAGTAAAATACTCAGACAATCAGTGACATAATTATTGGACCGATTAGCCTGAAAAGGCAAAATTCCCCCCTTCCCCCCTTTTCAATGTTGGTAGTCTAACATGCATTTTCTATGTTACATGCTATTGTCTCGTATTAGGCTGTCGATGCTTTTTCCAGCAGATCAACCAACATTGAAACGGGGGGGGGGGGGTTTACCAGTGAATTTTGCACAATTGTGTACAAAAATACCCTTTTTATACAAGTGTCCCAAATTTCAATGTCACTGATTGTCTGAGTTTTTTCTTATGGCTTGCTGTTAGTTAGGAATTTGTTGGTATTAGTTTGCTAGATAATTAAGTCTTATAAATTGCTATGGTGGTTCTTTAAACATCGTTCTATCATATAAAGATGTGATTCGTATGAAATTGTACCCTAAAGCTACGTTTGCTGCAGATTTTGCTATCTATATATATATTTTATATATAGTGTAGCTTAAAACGCGCGCTATATTATTGTAATTTTGCGTGGTTGTAATACAAGCTATGCTTGCCGGCACTATTTGAAATATTTATTATTGGCCGTTCAATGACACATCAACTATATATATGACTGGATCGCTTAATTATTTGCTAGCATGAATTACATTTCAAGTATTTGGACAAATACACTACCAAGTCTAATTTTACAAACAAAATGTGAATTCCCTATTTGTAGACAAGTAATTATCATGCGGGAAAGTCTAAAGAGCACAAGTAACCGCACGTCTCCACAAGTAACCATCTTTAAGCATTCAAATAAGATGTAATGTGTAGTTATTTTGGACAAATATAACTGTCTAATGTTACACACAAATTGTGAATTCGCTATTTGTTGACGAATAATCATCATCCAAGTATAAATAGCGCAAGTTACCACAAGTAACCACAAGTAACCATCAGTAAGCTTATATAAGTAAGTATATCATATATAGTTATTTAATCAAATGGTTACTTGTGGTTACTTGTGGTTACTTGTGCAGAAAGTCTGTTATTTTTAGACAAACACATGGTTACTTGGCATTAATATATATGTGTATTATATATGCATATATATATAATCTGTATATAAGCATAATATACGCAATAAACACAACAATTTTGTTTGCATTAGCCACGGCTATAAGCATTATGTAATACGACACCAATGCATTAGTTAGGCAAATTTGCGAGATTTAAAATATATTTTGCTACTAGTATGCATCTGTATTCAGTAAACATTATACAACAATAAAATAAAATAAGTATGATAAGTATGAAATTAGGACTTCTTTCTCGGAGTTGCATAATTGCTCTTTTGAGTTTGCGCTCATCTCGTTGTGTCAATGATTTACGCCGACATTGATAAGACTTTTTCAGCTTTTCGGTATTTTTATTTTTATTATCAAACCGCTTAAAAACTCTTAGAAGGCTTGACTTTGACATGTTAACGCAATTTTCCGATACGAATATTTGAATTCGCGCCTCAGCAAGAGGGCTAAAGCTCGCTGCTCTGCAGTTAAATCATGAATTCGTGCCATGTTTGTATATTAAAATGAAACTATTGTTACGCAGTATAATTAATCTTGGAATGATATCGACCTATCAATAGCTCAATTACCACTGAATTCTTGCTGAAAGTTTCATAAAGATATCTTGTTTAGTTTTCAAAGTTACAGACATTTCAAAAGTATGATAACGCAGTAAAATACTCAGACAGTCTGAGTTTTTTCTTATGGCTTGCTGTTAGTTAGGAATTTGTTGGTATTAGTTTGCTAGATAATTAAGTCTTATAAATTGCTATGGTGGTTCTTTAAACATCGTTCTATCATATAAAGATGTGATTCGTATGAAATTGTACCCTAAAGCTACGTTTGCTGTAGATTTTGCTATCTATATATATATTTTATATATAGTGTAGCTTAAAACGCGCGCGCTATATTATTGTAATTTTGCGTGGTTGTAATACAAGCTATGCTTGCCGGCACTATTTGAAATATTTATTATTGGCCGTTCAATGACACATCAACTATATATATGACTGGATCGCTTAATTATTTGCTAGCATGAATTACATTTCAAGTATTTGGACAAATACACTACCAAGTCTAATTTTACAAACAAAATGTGAATTCCCTATTTGTAGACAAGTAATTATCATGCGGAAAGTCTAAAGAGCACAAGTAACCGCACGTCTCCACAAGTAACCATCTTTAAGCATTCAAATAAGATGCAATGTGTAGTTATTTTGGACAAATATAACTGTCTAATGTTACACACAAATTGTGAATTCGCTATTTGTTGACGAATAATCATCATCCAAGTATAAATAGCGTAAGTTACCACAAGTAACCACAAGTAACCATCAGTAAGCTTATATAAGTAAGTATATCATATATAGTTATTTAATCAAATGGTTACTTGTGGTTACTTGTGGTTACTTGTGCAAAAAGTCTGTTATTTTTAGAAAAACACAAGGTTACTTGGCATTAATATATATGTGTATTATATATACATATATATATAATCTGTATGTAAGCATAGTATACGCAATAAACACAACAACTTTGTTTGCATTAGCCACGGCTATAAGCATTATGTAATACGACACCAATGCATTAGTTAGGCAAATTTGCGAGATTTAAAAAATATTTTGCTACTAGTATGCATGTATTCAGTAAACATTATACAACAATAAAATAAAATAAGTATGATAAGTATGAAATTAGGACTTCTTTCTCGGAGTTGCATAATTGCTCTTTTGAGTTTGCGCTCATCTCGTTGTGTCAATGATTTACGCCGACCTTGATAAGACTTTTTCAGCTTTTCGGTATTTTTATTTTTATTATCAAACCGCTTAAAAACTCTTAGAAGGCTTGACTTTGACATGTTAACGCAATTTTCCGATACGAATATTTGAATTCGCGCCTCAGCAAGAGGGCTAAAGCTCGCTGCTCTGCAGTTAAATCATGAATTTGTGCTATGTTTGTATATTAAAATGAAACTATTGTTACGCAATATAATTAATCTTGGAATGATATCGACCTATCAATAGCTCAATTACCACTGAATTCTTGCTGAAAGTTTCATAAAGATATCTTGTTTAGTTTTAAAGTTACAGACATTTCAAAAGTATGATAACGCAGTAAAATACTCAGACAATCAGTGACATAATTATTGGACCGATTAGCCTGAAAAGGCAAAATTCCCCCCTTCCCCCCTTTTCAATGTTGGTAGTCTAACATGCATTTTCTATGTTACATGCTATTGTCTCGTATTAGGCTGTCGATGCTTTTTCCAGCAGATCAACCAACATTGAAACGGGGGGGGGGGGGTTTACCAGTGAATTTTGCACAATTGTGTACAAAAATACCCTTTTTATACAAGTGTCCCAAATTTCAATGTCACTGATTGTCTGAGTTTTTTCTTATGGCTTGCTGTTAGTTAGGAATTTGTTGGTATTAGTTTGCTAGATAATTAAGTCTTATAAATTGCTATGGTGGTTCTTTAAACATCGTTCTATCATATAAAGATGTGATTCGTATGAAATTGTACCCTAAAGCTACGTTTGCTGTAGATTTTGCTATCTATATATATATTTTATATATAGTGTAGCTTAAAACGCGCGCGCTATATTATTGTAATTTTGCGTGGTTGTAATACAAGCTATGCTTGCCGGCACTATTTGAAATATTTATTATTGGCCGTTCAATGACACATCAACTATATATATGACTGGATCGCTTAATTATTTGCTAGCATGAATTACATTTCAAGTATTTGGACAAATACACTACCAAGTCTAATTTTACAAACAAAATGTGAATTCCCTATTTGTAGACAAGTAATTATCATGCGGGAAAGTCTAAAGAGCACAAGTAACCGCACGTCTCCACAAGTAACCATCTTTAAGCATTCAAATAAGATGTAATGTGTAGTTATTTTGGACAAATATAACTGTCTAATGTTACACACAAATTGTGAATTCGCTATTTGTTGACGAATAATCATCATCCAAGTATAAATAGCGTAAGTTACCACAAGTAACCACAAGTAACCATCAGTAAGCTTATATAAGTAAGTATATCATATATAGTTATTTAATCAAATGGTTACTTGTGGTTACTTGTGGTTACTTGTAAAAAAGTCTGTTATTTTTATATAAACACATGGTTACTTGGCATTAATATATATGTGTATTATATATACATATATATATAATCTGTATATAAGCATAATATACGCAATAAACACAACAATTTTGTTTGCATTAGCCACGGCTATAAGCATTATGTAATACGACACCAATGCATTAGTTAGGCAAATTTGCGAGATTTAAAATATATTTTGCTACTAGTATGCACGTATTCAGTAAACATTATACAACAATAAAATAAAATAAGTATGATAAGTATGAAATTAGGACTTCTTTCTCGGAGTTGCATAATTGCTCTTTTGAGTTTGCGCTCATCTCGTTGTGTCAATGATTTACGCCGACCTTGATAAGACTTTTTCAGCTTTTCGGTATTTTTATTTTTATTATCAAACCGCTTAAAAACTCTTAGAAGGCTTGACTTTGACATGTTAACGCAATTTTCCGATACGAATATTTGAATTCGCGCCTCAGCAAGAGGGCTAAAGCTCGCTGCTCTGCAGTTAAATCATGAATTCGTGCTATGTTTGTATATTAAAATGAAACTATTGTTACGCAATATAATTAATCTTGGAATGATATCGACCTATCAATAGCTCAATTACCACTGAATTCTTGCTGAAAGTTTCATAAAGATATCTTGTTTAGTTTTCAAGTTACAGACATTTCAAAAGTATGATAACGCAGTAAAATACTCAGACAGTCTGAGTTTTTCTTATGGCTTGCTGTTAGTTAGGAATTTGTTGGTATTAGTTTGCTAGATAATTAAGTCTTATAAATTGCTATGGTGGTTCTTTAAACATCGTTCTATCATATAAAGATGTGATTCGTATGAAATTGTACCCTAAAGCTACGTTTGCTGCAGATTTTGCTATCTATATATATATTTTATGTATAGTGTAGCTTAAAACGCGCGCTATATTATTGTAATTTTGCGTGGTTGTAATACAAGCTATGCTTGCCGGCACTATTTGAAATATTTATTATTGGCCGTTCAATGACACATCAACTATATATATGACTGGATCGCTTAATTATTTGCTAGCATGAATTACATTTCAAGTATTTGGACAAATACACTACCAAGTCTAATTTTACAAACAAAATGTGAATTCCCTATTTGTAGACAAGTAATTATCATGCGGGAAAGTCTAAAGAGCACAAGTAACCGCACGTCTCCACAAGTAACCATCTTTAAGCATTCAAATAAGATGCAATGTGTAGTTATTTTGGACAAATATAACTGTCTAATGTTACACACAAATTGTGAATTCGCTATTTGTTGACGAATAATCATCATCCAAGTATAAATAGCGTAAGTTACCACAAGTAACCACAAGTAACCATCAGTAAGCTTATATAAGTAAGTATATCATATATAGTTATTTAATCAAATGGTTACTTGTGGTTACTTGTGGTTACTTGTGCAAAAGTCTGTTATTTTTAGAAAAACACATGGTTACTTGGCATTAATATATATGTGTATTATATATGCATATATATATAATCTGTATATAAGCATAATATACGCAATAAACACAACAATTTTGTTTGCATTAGCCACGGCTATAAGCATTATGTAATACGACACCAATGCATTAGTTAGGCAAATTTGCGAGATTTAAAATATATTTTGCTACTAGTATGCATGTATTCAGTAAACATTATACAACAATAAAATAATATAAGTATGATAAGTATGAAATTAGGACTTCTTTCTCGGGTTGCATAATTGCTCTTTTGAGTTTGCGCTCATCTCGTTGTGTCAATGATTTACGCCGACCTTGATAAGACTTTTTCAGCTTTTCGGTATTTTTATTTTTATTATCAAACCGCTTAAAAACTCTTAGAAGGCTTGACTTTGACATGTTAACGCAATTTTCCGATACGAATATTTGAATTCGCGCCTCAGCAAGAGGGCTAAAGCTCGCTGCTCTGCAGTTAAATCATGAATTCGTGCTATGTTTGTATATTAAAATGAAACTATTGTTACGCAATATAATTAATCTTGGAATGATATCGACCTATCAATAGCTCAATTACCACTGAATTCTTGCTGAAAGTTTCATAAAGATATCTTGTTTAGTTTTAAAGTTACAGACATTTCAAAAGTATGATAACGCAGTAAAATACTCAGACAATCAGTGACATAATTATTGGACCGATTAGCCTGATTCAATGTTGGTAGTCTAACATGCATTTTCTATGTTACATGCTATTGTTTCGTATTAGGCTGTCGATGCTTTTTCCAGCAGATAAACCAACATTGAAACGGGGATTTCTATACAAGTGTCCCAAATTTCAATGTCACTGATTGTCTGAGTTTTTCTTATGGCTTGCTGTTAGTTAGGAATTTGTTGGTATTAGTTTGCTAGATAATTAAGTCTTATAAATTGCTATGGTGGTTCTTTAAACATCGTTCTATCATATAAAGATGTGATTCGTATGAAATTGTACCCTAAAGCTACGTTTGCTGTAGATTTTGCTATCTATATATATATTTTATATATAGTGTAGCTTAAAACGCGCGCTATATTATTGTAATTTTGCGTGGTTGTAATACAAGCTATGCTTGCCGGCACTATTTGAAATATTTATTATTGGCCGTTCAATGACACATCAACTATATATATGACTGGATCGCTTAATTATTTGCTAGCATGAATTACATTTCAAGTATTTGGACAAATACACTACCAAGTCTAATTTTACAAACAAAATGTGAATTCCCTATTTGTAGACAAGTAATTATCATGCGGGAAAGTCTAAAGAGCACAAGTAACCGCACGTCTCCACAAGTAACCATCTTTAAGCATTCAAATAAGATGCAATGTGTAGTTATTTTGGACAAATATAACTGTCTAATGTTACACACAAATTGTGAATTCGCTATTTGTTGACGAATAATCATCATCCAAGTATAAATAGCGCAAGTTACCACAAGTAACCACAAGTAACCATCAGTAAGCTTATAAGTAAGTATATCATATATAGTTATTTAATCAAATGGTTACTTGTGGTTACTTGTGGTTACTTGTGCAAAAAGTCTGTTATTTTTAGAACAACACATGGTTACTTGGCATTAATATATATGTGTATTATATATGCATATATATATAATCTGTATATAAGCATAATATACGCAATAAACACAACAATTTTGTTTGCATTAGCCACGGCTATAAGCATTATGTAATACGACACCAATGCATTAGTTAGGCAAATTTGCGAGATTTAAAAAATATTTTGCTACTAGTATGCATGTATTCAGTAAACATTATACAACAATAAAATAAAATAAGTATGATAAGTATGAAATTAGGACTTCTTTCTCGGAGTTGCATAATTGCTCTTTTGAGTTTGCGCTCATCTCGTTGTGTCAATGATTTACGCCGACATTGATAAGACTTTTTCAGCTTTTCGGTATTTTTATTTTTATTATCAAACCGCTTAAAAACTCTTAGAACACTTGACTTTGACATGTTAACGCAATTTTCCGATACGAATATTTGAATTCGCGCCTCAGCAAGAGGGCTAAAGCTCGCTGCTCTGCAGTTAAATCATGAATTCGTGCCATGTTTGTATATTAAAATGAAACTATTGTTACGCAGTATAATTAATTTTGGAATGATATCGACCTATCAATAGCTCAATTGCCACTGAATTCTTGCTGAAAGTTTCATAAAGATATCTTGTTTAGTTTTCAAGTTACAGACATTTCAAAAGTATGATAACGCAGTAAAATACTCAGACAGTCTGAGTTTTTTCTTATGGCTTGCTGTTAGTTAGGAATTTGTTGGTATTAGTTTGCTAGATAATGAAGTCTTATAAATTGCTATGGTGGTTCTTTAAACATCGTTCTATCATATAAAGATGTGATTCGTATGAAATTGTACCCTAAAGCTACGTTTGCTGCAGATTTTGCTATCTATATATACATTTATATATAGTGTAGCTTAAAACGCGCGCGCTATATTATTGTAATTTTGCGTGGTTGTAATACAAGCTATGCTTGCCGGCACTATTTGAAATATTTATTATTGGCCGTTCAATGACACATCAACTATATATATGACTGGATCGCTTAATTATTTGCTAGCATGAATTACATTTCAAGTATTTGGACAAATACACTACCAAGTCTAATTTTACAAACAAAATGTGAATTCCCTATTTGTAGACAAGTAATTATCATGCGGGAAAGTCTAAAGAGCACAAGTAACCGCACGTCTCCACAAGTAACCATCTTTAAGCATTCAAATAAGATGCAATGTGTAGTTATTTTGGACAAATATAACTGTCTAATGTTACACACAAATTGTGAATTCGCTATTTGTTGACGAATAATCATCATCCAAGTATAAATAGCGTAAGTTACCACAAGTAACCACAAGTAACCATCAGTAAGCTTATATAAGTAAGTATATCATATATAGTTATTTAATCAAATGGTTACTTGTGGTTACTTGTGGTTACTTGTGCAAAAGTCTGTTATTTTTAGAAAAACACATGGTTACTTGGCATTAATATATATGTGTATTATATATACATATATATATAATCTGTATATAAGCATAATATACGCAATAAACACAACAATTTTGTTTGCATTAGCCACGGCTATAAGCATTATGTAATACGACACCAATGCATTAGTTAGGCAAATTTGCGAGATTTAAAATATATTTTGCTACTAGTATGCATGTATTCAGTAAACATTATACAACAATAAAATAATATAAGTATGATAAGTATGAAATTAGGACTTCTTTCTCGGAGTTGCATAATTGCTCTTTTGAGTTTGCGCTCATCTCGTTGTGTCAATGATTTACGCCGACCTTGATAAGACTTTTTCAGCTTTTCGGTATTTTTATTTTTATTATCAAACCGCTTAAAAACTCTTAGAAGGCTTGACTTTGACATGTTAACGCAATTTTCCGATACGAATATTTGAATTCGCGCCTCAGCAAGAGGGCTAAAGCTCGCTGCTCTGCAGTTAAATCATGAATTCGTGCTATGTTTGTATATTAAAATGAAACTATTGTTACGCAATATAATTAATCTTGGAATGATATCGACCTATCAATAGCTCAATTACCACTGAATTCTTGCTGAAAGTTTCATAAAGATATCTTGTTTAGTTTTAAAGTTACAGACATTTCAAAAGTATGATAACGCAGTAAAATACTCAGACAATCAGTGACATAATTATTGGACCGATTAGCCTGAAAAGGCAAAATTCCCCCCTTCCCCCCTTTTCAATGTTGGTAGTCTAACATGCATTTTCTATGTTACATGCTATTGTTTCGTATTAGGCTGTCGATGCTTTTTCCAGCAGATAAACCAACATTGAAACGGGGGGAGGGGGTTTACCAGTGAATTTTGCACAATTGTGTACAAAAATACCCTTTCTATACAAGTGTCCCAAATTTCAATGTCACTGATTGTCTGAGTTTTTTCTTATGGCTTGCTGTTAGTTAGGAATTTGTTGGTATTAGTTTGCTAGATAATTAAGTCTTATAAATTGCTATGGTGGTTCTTTAAACATCGTTCTATCATATAAAGATGTGATTCGTATGAAATTGTACCCTAAAGCTACGTTTGCTGTAGATTTTGCTATCTATATATATATTTTATATATAGTGTAGCTTAAAACGCGCGCGCTATATTATTGTAATTTTGCGTGGTTGTAATACAAGCTATGCTTGCCGGCACTATTTGAAATATTTATTATTGGCCGTTCAATGACACATCAACTATATATATGACTGGATCGCTTAATTATTTGCTAGCATGAATTACATTTCAAGTATTTGGACAAATACACTACCAAGTCTAATTTTACAAACAAAATGTGAATTCCCTATTTGTAGACAAGTAATTATCATGCGGGAAAGTCTAAAGAGCACAAGTAACCGCACGTCTCCACAAGTAACCATCTTTAAGCATTCAAATAAGATGTAATGTGTAGTTATTTTGGACAAATATAACTGTCTAATGTTACACACAAATTGTGAATTCGCTATTTGTTGACGAATAATCATCATCCAAGTATAAATAGCGTAAGTTACCACAAGTAACCACAAGTAACCATCAGTAAGCTTGTATAAGTAAGTATATCATATATAGTTATTTAATCAAATGGTTACTTGTGGTTACTTGTGGTTACTGTGCTAAAAAAGTCTGTTATTTTTAGAAAAACACAAGGTTACTTGGCATTAATATATATGTGTATTATATATGCATATATATATAATCTGTATATAAGCATAATATACGCAATAAACACAACAATTTTGTTTGCATTAGCCACGGCTATAAGCATTATGTAATACGACACCAATGCATTAGTTAGGCAAATTTGCGAGATTTAAAATATATTTTGCTACTAGTATGCACGTATTCAGTAAACATTATACAACAATAAAATAATATAAGTATGATAAGTATGAAATTAGGACTTCTTTCTCGGAGTTGCATAATTGCTCTTTTGAGTTTGCGCTCATCTCGTTGTGTCAATGATTTACGCCGACATTGATTTGACTTTTTCAGCTTTTCGGTATTTTTATTTTTATTATCAAACCGCTTAAAAACTCTTAGAAGGCTTGACTTTGACATGTTAACGCAATTTTCCGATACGAATATTTGAATTCGCGCCTCAGCAAGAGGGCTAAAGCTCGCTGCTCTGCAGTTAAATCATGAATTCGTGCTATGTTTTGTATATTAAAATGAAACTATTGTTACGCAATATAATTAATCTTGGAATGATATCGACCTATCAATAGCTCAATTACCACTGAATTCTTGCTGAAAGTTTCATAAAGATATCTTGTTTAGTTTTAAAGTTACAGACATTTCAAAAGTATGATAACGCAGTAAAATACTCAGACAGTCTGAGTTTTTTCTTATGGCTTGCTGTTAGTTAGGAATTTGTTGGTATTAGTTTGCTAGATAATTAAGTCTTATAAATTGCTATGGTGGTTCTTTAAACATCGTTCTATCATATAAAGATGTGATTCGTATGAAATTGTACCCTAAAGCTACGTTTGCTGTAGATTTTGCTATCTATATATATATTTTATATATAGTGTAGCTTAAAACGCGCGCGCTATATTATTGTAATTTTGCGTGGTTGTAATACAAGCTATGCTTGCCGGCACTATTTGAAATATTTATTATTGGCCGTTCAATGACACATCAACTATATATATGACTGGATCGCTTAATTATTTGCTAGCATGAATTACATTTCAAGTATTTGGACAAATACACTACCAAGTCTAATTTTACAAACAAAATGTGAATTCCCTATTTGTAGACAAGTAATTATCATGCGGGAAAGTCTAAAGAGCACAAGTAACCGCACGTCTCCACAAGTAACCATCTTTAAGCATTCAAATAAGATGTAATGTGTAGTTATTTTGGACAAATATAACTGTCTAATGTTACACACAAATTGTGAATTCGCTATTTGTTGACGAATAATCATCATCCAAGTATAAATAGCGTAAGTTACCACAAGTAACCACAAGTAACCATCAGTAAGCTTATATAAGTAAGTATATCATATATAGTTATTTAATCAAATGGTTACTTGTGGTTACTTGTGGTTACTTGTGCAAAAAGTCTGTTATTTTTAGAAAAACACAAGGTTACTTGGCATTAATATATATGTGTATTATATATGCATATATATATAATCTGTATATAAGCATAATATACGCAATAAACACAACAATTTTGTTTGCATTAGCCACGGCTATAAGCATTATGTAATACGACACCAATGCATTAGTTAGGCAAATTTGCGAGATTTAAAATATATTTTGCTACTAGTATGCACGTATTCAGTAAACATTATACAACAATAAAATAATATAAGTATGATAAGTATGAAATTAGGACTTCTTTCTCGGAGTTGCATAATTGCTCTTTTGAGTTTGCGCTCATCTCGTTGTGTCAATGATTTACGCCGACATTGATTTGACTTTTTCAGCTTTTCGGTATTTTTATTTTTATTATCAAACCGCTTAAAAACTCTTAGAAGGCTTGACTTTGACATGTTAACGCAATTTTCCGATACGAATATTTGAATTCGCGCCTCAGCAAGAGGGCTAAAGCTCGCTGCTCTGCAGTTAAATCATGAATTCGTGCTATGTTTGTATATTAAAATGAAACTATTGTTACGCAATATAATTAATCTTGGAATGATATCGACCTATCAATAGCTCAATTACCACTGAATTCTTGCTGAAAGTTTCATAAAGATATCTTGTTTAGTTTTAAAGTTACAGACATTTCAAAAGTATGATAACGCAGTAAAATACTCAGACAGTCTGAGTTTTTTCTTATGGCTTGCTGTTAGTTAGGAATTTGTTGGTATTAGTTTGCTAGATAATTAAGTCTTATAAATTGCTATGGTGGTTCTTTAAACATCGTTCTATCATATAAAGATGTGATTCGTATGAAATTGTACCCTAAAGCTACGTTTGCTGCAGATTTTGCTATCTATATATATATATTTTATATATAGTGTAGCTTAAAACGCGCGCGCTATATTATTGTAATTTTGCGTGGTTGTAATACAAGCTATGCTTGCCGGCACTATTTGAAATATTTATTATTGGCCGTTCAATGACACATCAACTATATATATGACTGGATCGCTTAATTATTTGCTAGCATGAATTACATTTCAAGTATTTGGACAAATACACTACCAAGTCTAATTTTACAAACAAAATGTGAATTCCCTATTTGTAGACAAGTAATTATCATGCGGGAAAGTCTAAAGAGCACAAGTAACCGCACGTCTCCACAAGTAACCATCTTTAAGCATTCAAATAAGATGCAATGTGTAGTTATTTTGGACAAATATAACTGTCTAATGTTACACACAAATTGTGAATTCGCTATTTGTTGACGAATAATCATCATCCAAGTATAAATAGCGTAAGTTACCACAAGTAACCACAAGTAACCATCAGTAAGCTTATATAAGTAAGTATATCATATATAGTTATTTAATCAAATGGTTACTTGTGGTTACTTGTGGTTACTTGTAAAAAGTCTGTTATTTTTAGAAAAACACAAGGTTACTTGGCATTAATATATATGTGTATTATATATGCATATATATATAATCTGTATATAAGCATAATATACGCAATAAACACAACAATTTTGTTTGCATTAGCCACGGCTATAAGCATTATGTAATACGACACCAATGCATTAGTTAGGCAAATTTGCGAGATTTAAAATATATTTTGCTACTAGTATGCACGTATTCAGTAAACATTATACAACAATAAAATAATATAAGTATGATAAGTATGAAATTAGGACTTCTTTCTCGGAGTTGCATAATTGCTCTTTTGAGTTTGCGCTCATGCATGCATCTCGTTGTGTCAATGATTTACGCCGACATTGATTTGACTTTTTCAGCTTTTCGGTATTTTTATTTTTATTATCAAACCGCTTAAAAACTCTTAGAAGGCTTGACTTTGACATGTTAACGCAATTTTCCGATACGAATATTTGAATTCGCGCCTCAGCAAGAGGGCTAAAGCTCGCTGCTCTGCAGTTAAATCATGAATTCGTGCTATGTTTTGTATATTAAAATGAAACTATTGTTACGCAATATAATTAATCTTGGAATGATATCGACCTATCAATAGCTCAATTACCACTGAATTCTTGCTGAAAGTTTCATAAAGATATCTTGTTTAGTTTTAAAGTTACAGACATTTCAAAAGTATGATAACGCAGTAAAATACTCAGACAATCAGTGACATAATTATTGGACCGATTAGCCTGAAAAGGCAAAATTCCCCCCTTCCCCCCTTTTCAATGTTGGTAGTCTAACATGCATTTTCTATGTTACATGCTATTTTTTCGTATTAGGCTGTCGATGCTTTTTCCAGCAGATAAACCAACATTGAAACGGGGGGAGGGGGTTTACCAGTGAATTTTGCACAATTGTGTACAAAAATACCCTTTCTATACAAGTGTCCCAAATTTCAATGTCACTGATTGTCTGAGTTTTTTCTTATGGCTTGCTGTTAGTTAGGAATTTGTTGGTATTAGTTTGCTAGATAATTAAGTCTTATAAATTGCTATGGTGGTTCTTTAGACATCGTTCTATCATATAAAGATGTGATTCGTATGAAATTGTACCCTAAAGCTACGTTTGCTGTAGATTTTGCTATCTATATATATATTTTATATATAGTGTAGCTTAAAACGCGCGCGCTATATTATTGTAATTTTGCGTGGTTGTAATACAAGCTATGCTTGCCGGCACTATTTGAAATATTTATTATTGGCCGTTCAATGACACATCAACTATATATATGACTGGATCGCTTAATTATTTGCTAGCATGAATTACATTTCAAGTATTTGGACAAATACACTACCAAGTCTAATTTTACAAACAAAATGTGAATTCCCTATTTGTAGACAAGTAATTATCATGCGGGAAAGTCTAAAGAGCACAAGTAACCGCACGTCTCCACAAGTAACCATCTTTAAGCATTCAAATAAGATGTAATGTGTAGTTATTTTGGACAAATATAACTGTCTAATGTTACACACAAATTGTGAATTCGCTATTTGTTGACGAATAATCATCATCCAAGTATAAATAGCGTAAGTTACCACAAGTAACCACAAGTAACCATCAGTAAGCTTGTATAAGTAAGTATATCATATATAGTTATTTAATCAAATGGTTACTTGTGGTTACTTGTGGTTACTTGTGCAAAAAGTCTGTTATTTTTAGAAAAACACAAGGTTACTTGGCATTAATATATATGTGTATTATATATGCATATATATATAATCTGTATATAAGCATAATATACGCAATAAACACAACAATTTTGTTTGCATTACGGCTATAAGCATTATGTAATACGACACCAATGCATTAGTTAGGCAAATTTGCGAGATTTAAAATATATTTTGCTACTAGTATGCACGTATTCAGTAAACATTATACAACAATAAAATAATATAAGTATGATAAGTATGAAATTAGGACTTCTTTCTCGGAGTTGCATAATTGCTCTTTTGAGTTTGCGCTCATCTCGTTGTGTCAATGATTTACGCCGACATTGATTTGACTTTTTCAGCTTTTCGGTATTTTTATTTTTATTATCAAACCGCTTAAAAACTCTTAGAAGGCTTGACTTTGACATGTTAACGCAATTTTCCGATACGAATATTTGAATTCGCGCCTCAGCAAGAGGGCTAAAGCTCGCTGCTCTGCAGTTAAATCATGAATTCGTGCTATGTTTTGTATATTAAAATGAAACTATTGTTACGCAATATAATTAATCTTGGAATGATATCGACCTATCAATAGCTCAATTACCACTGAATTCTTGCTGAAAGTTTCATAAAGATATCTTGTTTAGTTTTAAAGTTACAGACATTTCAAAAGTATGATAACGCAGTAAAATACTCAGACAATCAGTGACATAATTATTGGACCGATTAGCCTGAAAAGGCAAAATTCCCCCCTTCCCCCCTTTTCAATGTTGGTAGTCTAACATGCATTTTCTATGTTACATGCTATTGTTTCGTATTAGGCTGTCGATGCTTTTTCCAGCAGATAAACCAACATTGAAACGGGGGGAGGGGGTTTACCAGTGAATTTTGCACAATTGTGTACAAAAATACCCTTTCTATACAAGTGTCCCAAATTTCAATGTCACTGATTGTAGTATGTTTATGACATTCAGTATATAGTTCATAATTTCCAGTCTTCAATCCGTCCTGACCGTGTAGCTCAGTTGGTAGAGCGCCGATCCAGTAATTCGAAGGTCGCGGGTTCGAAACCCAGCCGCGGCGGGCAGAATTTTCTGCTTACTGCGGTCTGGAAATTATGAAATACATCACTCGAGAACATTCTCTCCTTAAATATATATATATATATAATAATAATAATAATAATAATAATAATGGTAACTTCGTAATAGACAAAAGAGTGCTCAATACTGAGAGTATTCAGCAGAGCTATTTATTTGTTTATCTTAAAATATATTTGCCGACATTTAGCGAAGATTTCCGATCTCTTATTCAGTTGGTTTTGTCTATCAGCATTCATTAAACATAGCTTTTCCTCAACACATAGATTGCAGCGTTTCCTACCAGATGAATATGCGGGTGCGCGCTTCAAGATGGACCAGGATATAGTAAAATCCCTTTTGCAAAATAGCAAGAGAAGCAAAAGGGATTTTACTATATCCTTGTAACAAACAAGTAGAAGGCCCCTGGTGCCGGTTGTTCAAAAGCCGGTTAACGCTAACCCCAGGTTAAATTTTAATCTCCTGTTTTGGTTTTTATACTTCTACATGTTTGTTTATTTCAAGACTTTATAAACAAAAATTTCTATCGCCCAGTACAAGGTTGATAGAAAAAAGTATTCATACTAGAAGTTACTATCGCAAGGGGAGTGCTGCCTTACGACCAAAGCCCTGGGGATTGATTATACCAATAAACTTCATTTAATTAAATTGTCTTATACACACTGTATGTATGAATTTATTTTGTTTAAAAAATATCAAAATTACAACATGCAATAATTACCATATATACTGTAAAGTGTACTTCGTAACTTCGGATTTTCATATTTACATGTATGCACGTGATTGTTGGTACCAATGTTTTAAATCATCTTCACTTGTCAGAACGTCTGGAAGAACACAGTCAATTAGGAATATACACAATGTGTGTTTTAACGTGATACGACTAGTTTTTGCAAGTTTTCATATTCTTTCCAAGGTAATGATAGTCTACTGTCCTTACAAACCTGAAAAAATCACCACGCCTAATGGTAGCTTGCAAACAGCAGCATGTATGTAGATATATTTGAAAAAGTTGATATTTGGGGTTATGTTTTGGTTACAGTTGGGATGACGAAGTTATTACTTTGTTGAGACAGACAATTAGCATGCATGTAGAGCTTGTTGTATTTGTAGAGCTTGTTGTATTACGAAAGTCACCGAACTGTGGAATCGCATCAAAAATTTGTATATCGACCACTCCCACAAACGTCTACAACCGCGCCTACATAGTTTTGCATGTTTACAATTCTAATTTTAAACAGCCAATCGACGTTTAATTGTAATTGTTACCAAGAACCTGATTGGCTGTTCAAAATTAGAATTGTAAACATGCAAAACTATGTAGGCGCGGTCATAGATGTTTGTGGGAGTGGTCGATATGCAAATTTTTGATGCGATTCCACAGTTCAGTGACTTTCGTAATACTTTCATATTTGAAAATGTTGATATTTGGGGTTATGTTTTGGTTACAGTTGGGTTATTACTTTGTTGAGACAGATATTTATGCATATAAAAACAACTTTCTGTACTTTTGTGTTTGAAATATTGATATTATTTTGGGTAGCTTTCTTTGTGTTTTCTGCACAGACAATTTTCTTTGAATGTCGACCAGACCACACCCTAAAACCTGGCTGGCTAACTGGAATTGCATAATCATCCATATGTGGCCTTGTGTAGTTCAATCTTAGCCAGGCTTGGCTTCTGGCAACAGATTATCCCAGAGCCTTGCGTTCCTTCCCGAGGATCGCAGGGTCGGGGAATGAGATTGCTTGCCGGACCGAGGCAAGATCACGAATAATATATATATATATATATATATATACATAATAATTTGAGATTCAAACACACTCGTGCAAATGGTCAAATTTAATCAACATGTATAGCAGAACATACCTATATATAAAAATAATAATTGTACTAACATGCAAATTTATATAACAAAGATCATCATATATACAACTAAGATGTGTGTTCAAATAAAATAGAAACACTAGGAATGAATTATGTTAGTATTTCGCATGAAAAAGAACAGCCAGTTGATCAATGACTACAATATGATGGAATAAATATCGCTTCTGGACTTGGGCCCTTGGTTTGGGTATAAAATATTGTTTACATCATGTCATCATTCAGATCAGTATAAAAAATAAATAATGTGTGATGTATATCGTTTCTGGACTTGGCCCTTAGGCATAAATTGTTTAATTCAGATCAGCAGAAAAGTTTGTATGAAAGAAGATCGCTCTGGTGTATAAAATATCACTAGCAGAAGCAACTGGTGTATAAAATATCACTAGCAGAAGCAAATAGAAAAGTAATTAGTCATACTAACCTGATCGATTTTAATCCGTATTTAGTTTGCAAATTGTAATTATGTAATGTTCGAACACATGTCGTTTCAAGTGTGAACATTTTAATTCCCCTCACTTCACAAACTTCTCTTGCGCAATGTCCCCCCGTAATACGACATCTTACCGGACAAACAGAGCCCAGATCGAGATTGACTATACATAACTCCGCGAAAAAGACTGGGGCGAGTAAAAACGGGAAGCACGTCAAGAATAGGGTGCTGCCTGCGGCAGCAATTAATATAATCGATGTCGGGAAACTTGTATGAAAGTTACCACTTACCCAGGGATAAGTTAAGTTAATTCAGCAGTTTTGCATTACGCACTTTTTCTGCGCATATCTAATAACAAATCATTGCGTAATACTTTCAAAATGGCGGCGATTTTAACACAAAAAAATCATTCAATAAGAGTGAGGAACAGCCGCTTTTGTAAGCTTAGAAAATTCCGAAGAAGAGAAACGGTGTCAAAAATTAGAAGGAGAAAGTTCGGTGAAAGTACAGAAAAAGAAGAAGGTGAAAAGGGAGAAAAAACACCTGCGAAGTTAGTCGACAGACGAATAGTTGAACTAGATGTGTTGTCAAACGAATTGGATAGTGGCTGTCAAACTTGTGGAAGCCCGTTGAAGCTGTCAAACTGTGTCCAGGAAACTGTTTCAGGGTTAGGAAGTTACCTTTACATAAACTGTACGGATGGAGACTGTGGAGAAATAAACTTGTGCCATACTAATAAAACACACAAAACAAATCACAATCGTGGCCCTGGAAGGAACGTGTTTGACGTCAACACAAAACTGGCCGCAGGTTAGTACATACGTTTGCAATTACCCCATGGATCCAAACCCTTTTGGCCTTTTTGTTGATTAGAAGTATTAAATTGTTTAATATTTTTATCATAAGGAATGTTACATGCAGGAATTGGTCCAACTCATGTAAACGCTCTTTTGACATCTATGAATGTATCTGCTGTTTCGGAGAACACATTGAAAGCCAGAGAACGAGAAATTGGGCCTGTGATAGAAAACATTGCCAAAAGTTCGTGTTTGGAATCCTTAGAAATGGAAAAAAGTTACTGGATCCCTGAAAATATTCATCAGGAGCCATCAAGCAGTATTGTCGATAATGTAGCAATCAGAACGTCGTATGACATGGGCTGGCAAAAGAGGGGGAACGGACATAACAGCCTTACAGGTAAATGTTCGATACATTGGCATTGTTTTGCTGTAAATACAATGAAGTATGGGGTTTTTTGTTGAACGAGCAGCGAAGATAGCCTATGGGATATGTCTTTGTTCATCAATTCATACACTTTCTGATAGCATAATCTTATTTATTTTAAAAATACGAGTGATGTACTTTTAAAGCCTTTGGAGCAAATATGAGTTCGAATATTATGCCTATCAATGCATGCAAATTACCGTGTGTTGGGGAGGGGGCGGTGGTGGTCTAGGGGTAAGAAAGGCGTACGTACTCACTTTGTCAAAACATATGAATATAGCCCTTATAACTGTTTATAATAATTTCATAGGTGTGGGATCCATGATTGGATTAAAAACTGGAAAGGTTATTGCATTTGGAACACGGAAAAACACTGCGCAGTATGTCAATCGGCTGCACGTAAAGGACAGGAGCCAAGGGCACATGACTGTCGTCGTAATTGGTCAGGATCATCAAAGGCTATGGAACCAGATGTAGGTGCTGAACTTGCTGCAACATGTGAGAACCAAGGTGCTCAAGTGACAATCCTGGTTGGAGATGATGACTCTGCTACCATAAAGAAAGTGCGAGAAAGTTTCTCACATAGTGTAGATAAGTCGTCTGACAGAGTACATGCAAAAAGATCTTTCGGATCCCATCTATATTCCTTACAGTCAAAACATAAAGGAAAGTTGAGTGGAAAGGTGATTGATTATTTACAGAAATGTTTTGGTTATGCTCTGAAACAAAACAAAGACAATGTAGAACAGTTGACGAGAAGTCTAAAGGCAATTGTTCCTCGCGCATTTGGAGAGCATGAACAATGCAGCATCACCTGGTGTGGCTACCTTAATAATCCAACCACTTACAAACACAGTTCCCTACCACATGGAAAGGATTTGGAAGGAGAAACTTTAAAACAAGACCTTGAAGAACTTGTCGAAATGTTTTTTCAAAATTCAGAGAAATTGGCTCCTCTCGGATCAAGCCAGGCCAATGAGGCTTTAAACAATACAATTGGTAGCAAAGCCCCGAAAATTCGCTACTATGGTTCAAGCGAAAGCAATGATTTCCGGGTAGCATGTGCTGTAAGTCAAAAGAACCTTGGGCATGATTATGTGCCAGCAGTGAGTATCTAAATTTATTTTTTATTTTTTATTTTTTGTGAGCGGGCGGTATCCTGTGCTTTCCTGCAATTTGATTGGCTACTTCAGCGGGCGTTTTTTTACGATATCTGACCACGGTCAACGGTATCCTAAATTTCCATAAATTTTTTTCACAAAATTTGCAAAAAAATTGGATTAGGAAGCGATTCACAGTGATAATTATTTAAAATTCATTCAGCAAAAACAAAGATATTTGTCTCGGTCTCATAAATGTCCCTCGTCCCCGGCCTCGCGCCATTTTCGAGACCTTCTGCAAATATTTCTCCAGTACGGACCTCCAAGCCGGTAAATAATATATATATTTCTTCATTAGCTGTAATCTTGAGGTCATACTGCATACTAATATTTATTGAGTGTAAATTACATACATTTATTAGACCTAACCAGCAACAGCTGCGAAAAATGCAACTATAGGTCTCCGGCAGGAATCGAACCTGCGGCCCTGCGCCGGATTCGCAGGGCCTGCGGCCCTGCACTGGAATCGCAGGGCCGCAGGTTCGATTCCTGCCAGGGACCTATAGTTGCATCTTCCGCAGCTGTTCCTCTTTAGGTCTAATAAATGTATGTAATTTACACTCAATAATTTTCCATCTACAAAACCCTTCAATTATTATTCAATCGAGTGAGATGCCAACAAAATCTAGATATATACTAATATTTACAAGCTTAGGATAGATTATAGCATCAATTAACCAATTGTACTTTTCCAATATTTTTTAGTCACTACATAGCGTCATGCTGTCACCTGGCACCTCAAAAAAGGTAGATAGGAAGATTGCTAGACTTAGAGAGAAAGAAAGTACCAAAGAGTACAAAAAGACAAGAAGGCATAGGAAAGAAAAGAGAAATTCTAAAACCAAGCAGCTAGAAGTTAGAGAAGGTCCACAATATCAAAGTGGTATGGGGTACAGGAATGATGTTTTAGAGGAGATTCCTCCCCCAGTCCAATTTCCAGATGTCAAACAAGTTTCCAATACTAAATAATTCAAGAGAGTAGTGTTTGATTTGGAGACGTCGTCACGTGGTATTGTAAAACTGACTATGTACTGTCTATAAATAGATAGCCAAACCTTAACTCCAGAGGAATGTCCTTTGAGTCAAATTACCAAATATTTGACAATAAACAAACCAGAACATTTCTTTGTATATTTGGAAAAACTAACAAACATTTCTGTGTGAGGGCTCTAAGCTTGGCTGAAGACTTGGCTCAGTTCTTGACCTGGCTGAGCAAGAAAGTACCATGCATTTTGTTGGCACACAATGTAAAGACTTTCGATGCAAAACATCTAATGAAAGCGCTGAGCTTGTGTAACAACATGGAAGAATTTTGCCAAATGGTTGTTGGGTTCTCTGATACCTTACCTGCTTTCCGGGAACTGTTTCCAGATAGACGATCATTCAGTCAAGAAAATCTTGCTAAAGATCTGCTTGACAGCACATATGATGCCCATAATGCCCTTGGAGATGTGCAAATGCTTCATACGTTATCGTCACAGTTCATTGGGGACCAGTTACTACTGAGGCACAGTTTTGCAACGTCATGGTTCCAAGAATATACCATATTTCTGGAGCAGAAGAGAGCAAACCTACAGACCCTCCAAACTCTGCTCCACTCAAAAGCTGTATCGAAGGGAATTGCTGATAATGTCATTTACGAAATTTATGGAAAAATCATTTTTACAACTCGTAATATTTTACTTTTTTTACCCATACTTCCTAAAAATAACATGTCTGAGAATATGATAAAAATTGTTTCCGCACCAAAAAGCTGCACGTCAGTGGTTTTTGAATTCCATAAAATGTCATTTTTTCTTGTATTTCAATTAGTAGATGGGTATACTACGGTAGGATCATTGATAAATTCAATAACAGTTGGGCAATTGCAATTTTTTCCTGTAAATCAAAATAGAATGAAAATGGCGCCATATTCGAAAAACGTGGTGTATTATGCCTGTCATATCTTCTGAACGAGTTCAGCATATTCTCATTTAGGGAACAATTACTGCGGAAATACCTTAACCGGCTTTTTAACACCTGGCTCCTGATGATTGCCTTGCAAGAGGCATGAAACTTTAAGTAGCGATCGATATATTTCAAGATAAACAAATATATATATATATATATATAATTATGTACTACTTGAGTGATTTTCGATCTGAAGATCGTTTTTTATACGTGAAACTCGAGTATCAGATGTTTTTCTATTACTTTTATTAATCTTTATACATGTCTCTCTCTTTATATATACATGTATGTATTGTAGAGTTGTGTATATTATTGTAAATCGTAAAAAATAACCCGTCGTAACATAATGCCAGACTTGCGAATTTGGAAATTTTTTCAGTTCGGTATTGTACTTAAAATAAATCGCCGGACATTCAGTATCTCAAAAAATACAAATAGATCAGGTCGCTATACAACAGAGTTAACCACAACTTTTGAAGGAACTTTTACTTTGCAAATTCAGAACCAAACATCATCACGATCATCATCTACGAATCATCGTGTCCCAATAATGTCGTTCTTCCTTAGGGCATTCCTGTTTGGTAGTGGGCTCGTTGGTGACTGATGAGCCCAAACTTAGCTCTGAAAAATCGAAAGCATTTGTTGCATGTGATGGTTAGTGATGGCTGTGATTGTGCAGCCTTAGCTTTCTCCGTTGACGCTTGGCTTGGAGGTCCGTTCTTATCTTGGCTTCAAAGGAGTCTGTCCCAGTTCGGATATTCTGCCTTCAATTTTTGTCGTCTCCCAGGTCTTTGGATTGATGTGTGGTGCCTTGAGAATCTGTTTCAGCCAGGGTACTTATATATAGGGCGGTACAACGCCATTGATTTCTTTGATCGACGTGCGATGTGGAAGTGGCCTGCGACGTTCGGAAATCCAAGCGAAACAGATTTTAATTTTTTGGCGATTTTTTCTCACTATTTTACTTCTGAGAAGAACATTATTCAGAACCTCAAGTAAAATATTGTTTCCCTATACATGCATTATATTTTGGGTGTACAAACCGTTGTGAAAGAGATTTAATGTGGAATGTTGTCCTTACTCGTTGCCGACTTCCATGGCGGCGAAAATATCCTTTTACAACGATTGTGTTAGCCTGAGACAGACGAATAACGAAAAATATTCGTCTGAGAACATTCGTCACTAATCTTGCCTGGTGACGTCAGAGCGTTAGTCGAGATTTAGATAACAGGTTGTCATTGGTCACACTAAAATTGCATGTATTGCGCGTTTTTATTGGTTCATTAGACATGTCGGAAAAAATAAAAGATGGCGGAATTTACATTGTGGAAACAGATCGAAATATTTTACGGAAACGTGAAATTAATAAGGTATTAAATGTTTTTCAACTACCTTCTCTGTATAAAGAACAGGCAGAGGCCCTTGCTCAATTGTTTTCGAAGCGAGATGTTTTCATTAATCTCCCTACATCGTATGGGAAATCCCTCATATTTCAAGCTTCACCCGTAATGGCCGATATTCTCTTTCGGTGAAGCACGAGAACCAGCATAGTAGTGGTTATTTCTCCACTGAAAGCCCTCATGGAAGATCAAGTAAGATCACATGGTCGTTCGATACTTCGATACAGTGTCGCTCATAGTAAACGCCATTTTGTTTTTCTCAAAAAGGTAATTATGCAAATATTTATGATAAATTATGATAATATGACTTTTTATAGAAACACTCCTTCGTGTGTTACAGAACACACCTCAGACGGATTTTTCGACAAAACACAGCATGGAAAGTGCTAGAAAGGAAGTGTTTTCCCTACATTTTCTAAAAGATAGTAGATTTCCTATTTAGATCCAATTTGTTTGACAATTATTGTTGGTTGAAAAACAAAGAGAGTCTGACTTGTATAAAACAGTGATCGAGTGAGTGAGTTGATCGTTAACGAAAAGCCTTTTATAGCTATATAATGTTTTCTTTAGTTTACTTGTTTATGGATGTCAAAAATTATAACATGTTTTACTGATGTGTATTCAAATAGAAATCACTATATGTATGACAAATTATTTGTGCCCCCTTTCCACCACCCCCCCCCCCTCCCCCTCCCCTCCCCCTCAGCTCCGCAGTCCTTGGTTAAAGCATTTTCAACCCAAACTGCCATATTGAAAGGTTATTACCACCATAGCAACGGCTGTAATAAATGTCTCTCGAAAAATCTCAAACTGTTTAGTTATTATCAGTCATAACATTCAACAATGGCGGCTGCAATAAACATCGCTCTCCTGATTTTTGTTTTGTCAAATGTTAAGAAGCCATCTTTCGCCAGTTTAAATTCAGTTTGTTATTCGTTTGATGGTGGAGAAGTCACGGATGCATATAATTATCGCATTACGACTTCATTGTGGGTTTACAAGCAAGAAAGAGGTATTCACTTAGGTCAAAAGTCATACTCTGGCTTAAGCCTATTGCTGATTCTGGCTGGAGACGTTGAACTCTGTCCTGGTCCAAGTGTAAAATGCTTTAGTTGTAACAAGACGATACGGAAAAAACAAAGCTCAGAAACGTGCTGCCATTGCGAAAGTAAATGTCATATTAAGTGCCTGGTGGACGCGGTTGAACATGGCCATGAGAAGCTGTATTGCTGAGACTGTGTGAATATAAATGAAAGCCAAATCAACGAGCCCAGTATGCCCAATTCACTCTACGATGGTGTTAAAACGTTTCTCCAGGCTAGAGGCCTGAAGATCTTTCATCAAAATGTTTATGGCCTAACACGAAAAATTGATATCATTGATCACTTGCTGAAGGAGACGAGCGGGAAAATCGATATATTGGGGATATCCGAAAAACACTTGCATAGCGACATCATGCAAGAGGAGGTAAAAGTTGACGGATATACATTAATCCGAAATGACAGAAAGATCGACCCCGGCGGTGGAGTGGGTTGTTTTATTCGCAGCGACTTAGGATGACAAAGACCAACTGATTTAGAAAATGTCGGAGTTGAAGCGATATTGTTAGAGATCTTTATTAAGAATGCAAGATCCCTTCTTGTTTGTAACATATATAGGCCGCCAATTACCTCGAAACACCTGCATCCAGAGTTGGAAACCATATTCGAGGACATGATAAATACCAGCGTCTGTGAGAATAAAGAGACCATTTTAGTTGGGGACATGAATGCCTAAGGATAAAAATATCAAGCGTACTATAAACACAAACGGCTTAAAGCAGTTAATTGAAAAACGAACTAGCGTGACAAAAGACTCGAGCACGCTTATCGATATTATAGCAACTAGGCATGAACAAAACATCTCAAAGATCATGACATATGCAAATTCCATCAGTGATCATGACCTCGCGGGAATGATTATGAAGAAAAACAATCGTAAATTCAAACCGAGAACAATATACACGAGAAATTTTGCAATTATAAGGCAGATTTACGTAATCTTGATTGGAAAAATGTAACGCAAGAGTCTAATATTAATAAGGCGTGGGATATTTTAAAAAGCCTTTTGAAATCGGTAATAGATAAGCATGCCCGACTAATCATGAAAAGAGTGCGTGGTCGAGAAGCTGGTTCTAAAGTGTTTCATGTTGATGGCAGACCTACGTCGAACGTGAAAGAGTTTGCGAACGGTTTCTGTAAATTCTTCACCAGTATTGGAAAAAGGCTACAGGACGTCCTACCAAAGCTGACTGACATAGCCTGGACGCATCCTGATTATTTCAATTCCAAACGCAAACTGAACCTACAAAACTGCACTTTTACATTTCTGAAGGTCATCAGTAAAAAGATAAAGAATGTTATGACGAAATTGAACAGAAAGAAAGGCCAAGAATATGACGAAATCCAAACATCATTTATAAAAGATGGTGCTGATATATTGGCTGAACCACTAGCAAGCCTAATCAACCGATGCTTAGAAAATTCCCTCTTTCCATCAGGAGAAAAACGCGCGAAAATTACACCAATATACAAGTCTGAAGAAAGATCACTTCTAGACAACTACAGGCCTATTTCCATCCTACCGGCGCTTTCCAAAGTGTTCGAGCGTGTGGTCCACCGACAACTATATGCATATCTTGAAGAAAAGAATCTCCTTTCAAAAAATAAATTTGGCTTTCGAACCAAATCATCGACTCAACATGCAGTGACAAAATTTTCTGACACCATAAGACAAAACATGGATAAAGGTTAAATGACTGGTGCAATATTTATCGACCTACGAAAGGCGTTCGATACCGTAGACCATGCTCGCTTGCTGTCGAAATTGACCATTTACGGCATCAGAAACAAATAACTTATGTGGTTCGAAGACTATCTCTTTAACAGAACACAATTTGTTGCATTCGAGGGTGTTGAATCATCGGTTCAGACAATTTCCTGTGGTGTGCCTCAGGGCTCAATCCTGGGTCCACTGTTGTTTGTCCTTCTAATCAATGATATTGATATTCATCTAAACCGATGTGAAATTATCCTGTATGCTGATGATACTGCCATTTACTGTGCCGACAGAACTTGTGAAAGAATCGAAGAATACCTTAACAATGACATGGAACAGATTTCCAACTGGTTTGTCCAAAACAACTTGGTAATTAACCTCAAACGTTCAAAGACGGAGTGTATTCTCTATGGTACCCACCAGAAAACTTCCAAATCAAGATCAATGGAAATAAAAGTCGGTGGAATCAACATTGTGCAATCGCAAGTGTATGAATATCTGGATGTCAGGATGGACAAGAACTTAAATTATATTGAACATCTGGAAAAGACAATTAAGAAACCAACATCGAAAGTTAAACTTCTGTATCGCATAAGACAGAATGTCAGCTCATCGACAGCAGAAACAATCTACAAAATGATGATCTTACCAATAATGTTATACTGTAACACCGTTTACCTGAAGAAATCTACCACCAACAGGAAAAGTTTGAGAGAATCCAGAATCGAGCATTAAGTGTAATAAATGGTCAACAAATTTCCGTAAGGCTGCCAAGTGTGAACGAAATTAGAAATAGGTCCTGTGCTCTTGAGGTTTTTAAATGTTTAAACGGCATAGCGCCAAAATCCTTTCAAGGTTACTTCAAAAGAGTTGCACATGTTAAATGTACACGTGCGAATAACACGAATATTGTCCTTCCGAAGATCAGAACTGAAACCGGAAAGAAAACTTTTGCATACCAAGGGCCAATTCTTTTTAATAAGCTATCTAGTGATTTGAAGACAGAACAATCACTTTAGGATTTAAGTCTAGCTGCAAACGTTTTAACTTTGACTTTTATCATTGACTTTTAACACATTTTTCATATTTTATATGCCCATGTAATTATCATACCTTAATGTAATAATATTAAAATTGTTAGTTTAGAGGACAGACACATCGACAGATCCTTGGTTGATACAGCAATTTATGTTGCTGAAACAAGTTTTTAACCTGTATAAATATGATATTATTATTATTTTTATTATTATTATACAAATAATGGTTGTAGGAAATTAGGCATCAAAGTCAAAAATCTTCCCTATTTTAACAATTAAATGATGGATCAAAATTTAATGTTGAATAATAACAGAACTATTACAACCAACTTGCCAAGTTTTGGTCAAACACAATTTCAATTGGATGAGTCACACAATCATAATGCATAAATACATACATTACATTACATACATAAAGTTACATTTTTTACTTTAGAGAGTATGTTTTAAACCCTAAAATTCAAGAACCCACTCTTCCAGGTGCACAGACATTGCACCTCGCCTAAAATTTATTTCATCTCCCCCAGCATGTACACCAAAATCTGGCCTTCGTCACTAGCAAGCGGGCAGTCATGGCCGATGTTGTGGGACTAGCAGTGTTGTATATTTTTGGCTGCAGCCGACACTGGACTCCAAGGTTACAGATTTATATAAAACAATATGTGAAGAAATCTTTGTATGGGCATAGCAAGCATGGTTCTTATGAACAGCCCCTAAACAATTATAGGAGAACTACAGTATATCATGGGACAAAGGGCTGTTTATTAACAACTTTCAGCAATCACTGGTAGTCACTACTTGCTGTCTGCAGTAGTGCACAGACAAAGGACTTTGCAAATAATATATTTTCAGTTATTTTAACGGAAGGTCTTCTTAAAAATACAATCTTTTGCATACCCACAGCAACCAAAACACTAGTTTTTGCAACTATTCTATAAACACATGTGGCCACAACCAAAAATATAGCCAAGCTAAAGTCAACAGCAAAGCAGGAGTATTTTACAGTCAATACTGTTCGGAAATAACGAGAAAGTTGCTAGCAAACCGGGTTTGAAAGTTTATATTTATTGAAAACAAAGCTTGACAGATTTGTACTATATGTTATATAATATAGTCAGTTGTGTTGAGTTCTGTGACAATAATTAAGAATTATATTATAAGTAGCATCTAACGAGCAATTTGATTGGCTAATGCGCGTGCTTTATGACGCAATAAAGCACGGCCAGCGTTTTCATTTTTCTCACTTCGTCCCCGCTTGTTAAATTTTCCTCGGAATTGTCAATACAATATGAACAAAATTATAATAGTTTTAAATCCAAAGTCTGCCAAAAAGCAAGAAAAAATAGACCTAAACGAGATGGCAAAAAGCCAGCCAACAAATAACAACGGAACATAAACGGCGAATAAAGATTCGTAGCTGTTTCTGAGTTTGAAATATACTTTTTTGCTTGAAAGTTGGCATTCAACGGCGACAAGAAACGCGATAATCTGTACTATTTTGACATATAAAGGTACAAAAACTGTTTTTAAACATAAACCAAACCAAATTTATCCACAGTTCTAGGTGCAAAAAATTAAAATTAACCATTTTGGCATTGATTTAGATAAAAAAAATATGTGTACAGTTTTTAAGCTGTCAAGATGCAACGACAAAAACCTACACAAATACGACATGTTTATGCATTTCTTGACAGTTTGTCTGAGAAATTTTTTAACCACCAACCACTGAACTAGCAAAAAACACAAAAAATATTCAAACAGTACCTTCAAATAAAAACTGCCTGATATATTTGGTTCAAGATGAAAAATCAACTTGACAGCCAATGTCATCAAAGCAGCTTGACAAAAACGGAAAACCCTTCGCTTTTTTACGAATCCAGGACAATAGTGAAGCAGAACAACGAAAAACCAATCTGTCTATCATTGTGCACTATATTTGAAAAAAATTCAACAGTTTTTGTGCCTTTTTAATCCATAATTTTTGTTGAGTTGCAAGTTTTTCGCTCCTTCGCCGGCCAGAATTCAAGCTTGTAGTTGTTCTGTTGTTGCCAAGCAATGAAAACATTAAAAAGCTTGCGAGTGACGTCAGTGATTACATGTTAGGAGAATATCAATATTGATCTTTGAACAAAATTGTTTACTGTGCTTATATACCACATATAACATAAAAGAATTAAAAAACTCGTCTTGTGCCGTTATGGTGTAATAATGCACTCGGGGGAATGTTGGGAGAATACTCGAGAAGCGTGTAAAACACTCGGCTACGCCTCGTGTTTTACAAGCTTCTCTCGTATTCTCCCAACATTCATCCCTCGTGCATTATTACACCATAACGGCACGCGACTCGTTTTTTAATTCTTAATTTGTGTAGGTTTTTGTCGTTGCATCTTGACAGCTTCAAAACTGTACACATAGTGTTGTCTAAATCAATGCCAAAATGGTTAATTTTAATTTTTTGCACCTAGAACTGTGGATAAATTTGGTTTGGTTTGTGTTTAAATACAGTTTTTGTACCTTTAAATGTCAAAATAGCACAGATTTTCGCGTTTCTTGTCGCCGTTGAAAGCGAACTTTCAAGCAAAAAAGTATATTTCAAACTCAGAAACAGCTACGAATCTTTATTCGCCGTTTATGGATCCCGTTGTTATTTGTTGGCTGGCTTTTTCCATCTCGTTTAGGTCTACTTTTTCTTGCTTTCTGACAGACTTTGGATTTAAAACTATTATAATTTTGTTCATATTGTATTGACAATTCCGAGGAAAATTTAACAAGCGGGGACAAAGGGAGAAAAAATCAAAACGGTGGCCGTGCTTTATTGCGTCATAAAGCACGCGAATTAGCCAATCAAATGCTCGTTAGATACTACTTATAAAATAAGTTTATCTACTGCTTTTGCGTGAGAATTTATCCCGAACCAGGAGATGCATAAATAATTATTGTATGAATTCTTCAACTTTCTTTACATTTTGTGTGTATCTCTGTATTTTGCGAGTGCGAATCTGTCAAAACGTTTTATGTCTTTTTCGTTGAATGCAGCAAAGCGGGCTTTTTCCTTCAATCTATTTTTTCCTTCAAATTTCTTAATTATGTTTGAATAATTTATGTAAGCTAATATTATGCGATCCAAGATGGCGGACAAAACCCAAGGTGGCGGACATTTTTGAACCCTTAAATGGGCGCTGCTTCCAGACTTTGTCGTCCTGATTGGAAATGGCTACCTAGGTTTTTTGTTAATTTAGAGCCTAACGGAAATATTTAGTCACTCAAACCTCTTGGAACGAATGAGTTCAGCGGTATTACAGCCAGCTACAGTATTGCTAATGATTTTTCATATATTCGATGCGATGTCATGGCATGCCATCACGTCACATCAAATCACATATATTATATATTATATATTATATATTATACAGCTATTTTAATTAAGGTTGTCGGAGTCAAATGGACAATCCAGGCGCGAACAGCAAATGGATATACCTAATTTCTACTGATAATTTTAGATGTTTAGGTAGCCTATGACGATAGCTCCTTTTGTTGTGACAATTCCCAGAGGTACACTTGCATACTTTTCTGGGTTTACAATTAATTTGGCGGCGACAACAAGTACATAAATTCACGCTAGTTGGGACAAACGGCTGACTAGTTTGTATGTCCACCCTATTATTTCTGTCAAGAAAATAGTTTTCCAATAAGTCTTGACTGTAAGTCTATTAAGAACTACGCATAAGGTTATCTTTTACTATTGATTTAAAGACTGTGTTCCTTGTAAGTATGCAAATTTGATAAATACTCACTGCACTCTAATCCCACGAAGCGATATATAATACATTTCACCATATAAAATTTCGCATTCCCATAATACTTTTCGCGCTTGGATTGTACGTTTGACTATTGCATGCAAGACGACCTTAATTGAAATAGCTGCATATATTATATAATATATATTTTCGGATTATATATTATACCATTTAGAATTCGGATATTTTCGAAAATATCGTTCTTCTCGTCGGCCCAAACAGATAATTGGGTTATAAAACTAGCGTGCATTTAAATGAATGAATTGGTTAAAGGGTAATTCGAGTACCATGAACCCGAAATGAGAAAATTGCTGATTATTTCAAGCTAGCTAATTACACTCACCCAGCATTAGGGTCCACTGCCAAACTTGAAATACGTTCACTTGTATTGACAAATATTCTTGAAAATTCGAAGTTCTCACTACCAACAATGATCATGTTTTTCTCATGAGCAGCTACAAAGAACCATCGTTTACCAACCCAATCAAAAGCAAATTTCGTAATATCGGAATTCGCATCATCTTTTGAAACAAGTTGTACATTAGATCCGTCAAAATTGGGTTGGAAAATCTTTTGGCGATCTTCATAATACATTTTTCCTTCCATTGGGTTAATAGCAAAGTTTTTGGTGTTGCCATATTGATAAAGTCCCTCAATAACACATGTTGAATAAGTAGATGTCAAATCAACGACAGCGATCTTGGTTGTACTCTTCACCAGTAAATATGGTTCTGGATAAGGACCTGGGAAAATGTGACGTGAAATTGAATATTTCGCTATCTTATTAGGAGACTATATCTATTTAAATACAGCTGTTTAAGGTTACATGGAAGCTGATTATACTAACAAAAGAATACACCGTTATATTCGGGGAATAATTTCATCTTTCCTCTCACTCCCTGGAGGAATAAAAAAATTATACTTTTTCAACTCTATTATTTGGTGTTTCAATAACTCTTTGGAGTTGTTAATGGAGAAGCAAGATATTTACCCGACAATATAATATTTTTGAGAAAATGATTGAAGTAAACATTCAAGTCTATGTTATCCCGATACTACAAATGTAGTATGTCAGTAGCCATTTTTATTCCCACGAGGCAAGTGATGTGTATTCCCATCATTCATTTAGCGCTCATATTGTACATTTGACTATTAACTGTGACAACCCTAATTGAAATAGCTGTATATACACAGCTAATTCAAAAAAGGTTGTCCTTTGCCAACCTTACACTCTAACACCTTAAATCTATATATATATATATATATACAGCTAATTCAAAAAGCTAACTCTAAACCCTTAACCTTAAACTCTAAGCGCGAAAAGCACAATGGGAGCGCAAGTTTCAAGTTTAGGAAATGAATTTGGCGGTCATTTGTGAGTGAAATTATTAATATCTCCCTACAAGGATATATAAATCACCATAGTGTAGTGTCTTGACTATACTATATACTTTCCTCCTTATGTTGAGCTCTGTGAGGTTAATTGGTGGCTATTAGCTATATAAAAAGCTCCTCACTCCCTTTGTGGTCGTTTGACTCCTCTGGCTAAGACACTTCACGCATGTCTGGATGCGCATGTGTCTGAGTATTGTACCACATGCGCTTGGTGAGGGCAAGAGTATGGTGTATAAATACGAAGTCACTCGCATCTAGACTGCGTTACAAGCTGCACTGACGAGCCGTTGAACGGCGAAACATGCATGTCTGCAGATTTGACTATATATATATATATATATATATATATGTATACTGTATATACATGTATATACAGTATATTGTGAATTTAGGAAAGGTTGTCTCTTCACATAGTAAAATAGGTATATATACCTGACACGTGACCACATATATGGAATAAATTAACTAGCTATGATAACTAATTATATATTCATATTTTAAGAAGTCGAACATTTGCAATGCGAACAAAGTACATGCATAGAACATTTTGATGTTTGTAGGTGTCATATTCTACAATCTTTAATAACGTTGCTAAATTATTGCTGCGAGGGAAGCGAGCAGCATTCCATTCTGTTTGCGTATATGATTTCGATGTTTTGGCGTACGTACGTACGTATGATGTGTGACGTCATGGAGGTGATGCTTTCGCAATTCATTATCAGCGGTATAATTTATTGTGCTGCATTGTCAAGGGCATTATCTCCTAATTTGGCAAAATAGTGAACCACGTCCGTTTGTTTGTTCTTTGACTTATTTCAGTGCTTTTTTGCGGATCTGGATTATCATTTATCAGGCTGTTTTTTGAGGTAAGTTCAATTTTTATGGAAAAAATTATCATGTTAAAACCATTACTTTATGTTGGTGGAAGTATTCATCAAGGTGACGAAATGTTAGTGATATTTCACGGGGAAGGCAATGTTCGTTGATGTGTTTTTCGGCGTTGTTATATGAGCTCAAATCTACCCTACACAACGTTGGCGTGGTTTTACAATAGATCATTTATTGAAAGAAGGGGATAAATTGTTTCCTGTTTTGACGTTTTGATTATTGACAGTTTACATTTCATCAAGACCATGTCCATGTTTAGATTATGAATTGGCTTACTAAACATTGTGCCTCTTTTAAAGTTTTGTTATGTAAACAAACAATACATTGACATAATTATACTAGATCTGAAAACTATTATGCCGAAATTGTTCTGTATAAAATATATCATAATTATATGAAAATTTATTTAAATGTACTGTTATTGTTATATGATATATTGATTAAATGTATTTTGCTTTCTTCAATCTTCATCTTTCATGCAATATTCCATGTGTATATAGAAACGCCTAGTTGTTCGTCTGTTAATATCTCTATATATTGTCTATAATTATAGTATAGAAATACATATTAAGTACATTTCGCAGCAACTCACTTTCTGTTAGAAATTTCTAGTTGCTACCAAGTTATTTAGCAAAGGTTATACATGCAGACTGTCAATGCAGAATAGTATAGTAAATTCTATGACTTTTTCTGACAATATATTAGCGTCATAAACAAAAACTATCGACATATTCTAGCTGAGACAAACCACACTAAACATCACTGCAGGCAGATCATCTAAACCTCAAGGGAGAAAGTATATATACCCATTACCCAGCGATTGCTTATATAGACTTGAATCGAGCGGGAGTTGATTATATAGTATAGTTATGCGAGATTAAGCTACGCTTAGATCGACTTTATCAACAAACAAATTTCAAAATATTACTGGCATAATTGTTAAGTCTTGTGAGTGGTAGTTGCTGAACCGTAGCCAGGCATAAAGTTCATACATTGCACGCTGCAGTCCTAGACAGAGAATATAATATATATTATATTCATTTTGGAAGCAACTTTCGGTAGCTAAAAGCATATATTTATTTTATTATGTGCTCAAGTACTGCATTGCCTGGTAGTGGTAATATATAAAGTTATCTATAAGCGGAGTTTGATATCGTATGTAGTAACCTCTCACACAAGTTTATATTGGCAATTGCAATATATAATATTTAGACGTTTTCTCTTACACTTTATATGCTCTGTGATGTTTAATACGACTTGTGCGAGACGCACAAATATGTTGTCTAAGCAAGTCATGCAATTTACTACACTCTACAATGTATAAAGTTTGCGATAAAACTATTGAAATACTTCAAGAACATTACTAGAGAGTGTAAAATATATTGCCTACAAACGGCATCGAAATGTCTTAAGTACTTTGCCAAATTGGAAAAGTTCGATTACCACTCCTTGTAGCAAACAGTAAAACATGAATATATAATTAATTATCAAGGCTAGTTAATATATTCCATATATGTGGTCACGGTGGCAGATATATATACCTATTTTACTATGTGAAGAGGAGGCTGTTCGGAGTACTCCCGATTTTAGGAACAGTAATGGATGGAACAGAATACGGTCACATGACTGTTCAAAGCTGTTCTAGCTACCCCAACTTTAAAGTGGGGGCAGCCACAACAGAACAGGTAACCTCGTGATTTGAGCGACGTTAAAAATTGCCATATTGAATTTATAATGAATATATAATGAATTTTAACCTGCAATCAGGTGTGTTTGATGTTCCAGAACCAGCGTACACTCCATTTTAGTCAGGTGATGTTCCTGAACAGTATGTACACTCCATTGCACACAATTCTGGAACAGTGTTTTGAATTATTCAGAACAGTAAAAAAGCAGCCTCGAGACAACCTCTCCTAAATTCACAATATATATGTATATATATGGCTGCTTGCTTGGCCTCAAAAAGTATGGTCACATGATGGCGTTTATCCACTCAAACAATCAACTCCCCAAAAAATGCCGAAGCGGACATGAGCTAGCCAAATAATGAAAACACATATTAGTTGTTGTTAGAGTTAGCAGATATTGTAGCGTACTCTATTTTAGCGAGACAAATCGAAATATTATTTTATTCTTGTGTATTAAGGTTGCCTTGTAAAACACAACGCGTTTTCTGGTAAGAATCGACACACAAGAATTTTGTTTTAAAACGCATATTTTTCTTTAAGCTACTTATTTGCAAAGTTAGAAAGGTCCAACTGCATGATATTCTATGATAATATATGGTATCTTAAGATATTGCATGATGTCTTATGATATCGTATGGTATCCTATAAGACCTCGCCGTCAAAAAAGAT
Organism: Trachythela sp. YZ-2020; assembly: GCA_016169945.1. Classification (NCBI taxonomy): domain Eukaryota; kingdom Metazoa; phylum Cnidaria; class Anthozoa; order Malacalcyonacea; family Clavulariidae; genus Trachythela; species Trachythela sp. YZ-2020. The sequence goes on along the minus strand of JADLSH010000377.1, from coordinate 2,698,950 downwards.
GTTGAACGCCCCTATATTATTACTTATTTAAAATATTTTTTAATATCAGAATGGTCTGTATTTCTTTGATGATTAAAACAATATATTTTTGATGCTTCAGACAAGCTCGTTCTGCAGGAAAGTCCACCTTTGTTGAGAAAATGCTGCAGTATACAATATACATTTGATATGTTACCATCAAATCAATCAGAAGACATGCGCTGTTTTCCAAAAGGATTGCTAAAAATTGGCTTGTATTTTCTATTTATTACACATTCAATACATAATTCAAAATTGAAGGGTATTACCTGTGAAAGAAACTAATATAAACGTTTTGGTGTTGATATATAATAAAATCACTCTCGCAGATTATCTCTTTTGCCCTGGATTTTTAACAGCAAGAAAGGTGCGACACTAGTGACGCCTTGAACTGGAAATAATCTATTACATTTTAAACATGTAGATCTATTTTGAAATGGATATACAATATGGTCATACGCTCATTTCATGTTGATATTTTTAGGACGAAAAGGCTGCTGATAAAGGCTCCTCTATCCTTTTGTGAGTGAAACATTGCCAAGCTAATTGCTATGACACTTTAAGCAAGGATCAAATTAAATTCGTTTTACAACTTTGTAAAACCAGTAGCTGTAAAATGTGTGCAGTTTACTTAATACAACGTTCTTGTTTGTAAATGTCTTTTCTTTCTATTTTAGGTTGATATTAAGATGCCAAAACACTTGAAGCTTGATTCGTAAACCGCGAAACATCATTTATACGTACTTTCAAATTTACAAACAATGAAGCGAGACCGAGGGCGAGGACCATGCTATGTAACGCACCAACACGCAGCCCACCTTTTAATCTTACTTTTTTTCACACGAGAAATTTACTTGTTAAGGGGGAAATGTTGGGCATTAATTAGTTAATGATCCAATTGATTTCCAACAATTTACTTTGTATCACCGAACTGGAAACAAGAATCGTCCTACCGACTCTTATTTTAAAAATTACTATATTCCAAGCGAATGGTGCATGTATTACATATTCCAGAGAAATCTTTGTTTTTTGGATTGCAATTGATGACTTTGTTGAAGCGAGATGAAGCTTTAAAAATTACGCGGATTTTTGAATTCTCGATGCTTACCACGTAAGTGCCATTAAGCCTTCAAAATATAGAATTAATACACTAGAGCTCTGAAAGAAATTTTTAAATCAGTCGAAGAAGACATCACAAGAGTTTGTTTGGGAGGCCAGGATCCGAAACAGTTTAAAGTGAAACAATTAAGGTTCGTTTTTGTCTTGTCTGCCGGGAGCTCAAATATGTCAGGAAAAACGACAAGTCCATGGCAAGAGTTAATAACTACAAAGCACAGTTAAATACCCGAAATACTTTAAAAAATAACTGACCCAGACCCGGACAAGGATTTCACAAAGTTGAAACGTGAAAAACTAATCTACGGGTAATAAAGAGAAGTGGTATATTCCAAGTATGATGAACTGATGAGCTATAATCTCTTTCCCAGTTTTAATGAAAAAGTTCCAACTATTCGTTGCCTGTTGCTTATGAGGCGCCAAATGTAAAAAAATTATATGCACATATTTCGAAAGTGCCGTTTTTTTCATGGTTTGTGCAAAACTCCTGGTATACCTTATTGTCTGCAAATAAGCATTATAGCGCATGAGATTGTTTATAAATAATCATTTTCACAAAAACGTTTATTTGTAATAATCACTTATACAAAATTGCTTATTTATAAATAATCATTTCTACAAAACTGCTTATTTACAAATCATAATTTTTACAAAATTACTTATTTATAAATAATTATTTTTACAAAATTACTTATTTATAAATAATCATTTTTACAAAATTGCTTATTTATAAATAATCATTTCTACAAAATTGCTTATTTATAAATAATAATTTTTACAAAAATTGCTTATTTACAAATAATCATTTTTATTACAGAAGCAGCTTTGCTTTTATGCGCAACTTCAATGCGCAATGACAATCCAAATCCAAACTTCCGGGGGTGTTCCCGCCATTCCGCGAAATGTTGTGTTTGAAAGTCGATAGAAATTCATCAGAATATACGCGGTTACGCTCGATTTATTTTTGAATAATGAACAATATAAACTCCGAAGAGTTGGGAAGAGTCGTTGCCAGTGCCATTGCAAGTTATTTGCAATCCAATAGCCAAAGTCAACGAAGAACTGAAGGCAATTCGACGGTCGACGACGTGCCGCAAAACACTATTACTACATCGAGTGCTACGCGGAGTCAGGCAAGAACAGTGAACTCAATTTGTTTACCAATTTGTAAACAAATTGAGTTCACTGGGTAAGAACTGCACAACGCTATATTTATAATTCCCTATAAACATTCTATTATATGACAATATACGCTATAAATTTACAATGGCATACAACTACAAGACCACAAGCACAAAAGGGCTTTGAGAGCAGACCTCGCAGGAGTAGAATGTGTGTGGGAATGGATGCTATTAAGGGCCATTCCAAATATAATCCACACCCGCCTATAGATGAGTTCAATAAAATTTGAACCCCTAAGAAAAAAAGATCAAAGTGCCGACAAATACACCCCCTCAGAGATTGATAAATTGTTGCCTTTATACCCCTCAGAAAAAATGCAAAGGTCAAAGAATCCCGATGTTCATAGCTCCCCAGAAATGACTTTTCGAACCCCCTCAGAAATTCTCATCCATAGGGGGGGCTTGCCATATTTAATAAAACTCCATAACCTGATATAAACATTTGATAACATTTGTGATAAATGCACCACAAAGCCCCTTTAATAATCCACCAAGAGTAATAAATATATGCAGAAGTACTTAAGCCAATGTACCCAATCTATTTGACAGGCTGTAAACTCTGGTGAATGGTCCAGTGGATTGGATCAAAGTTCCACAAGTGCAGGGTTACCAGATTTTGATTGTGATTTCAGGTTTGCATTACATATGTTATGTTACTCATATCATTGATTTCTAATCTTGGCATGGACCGCTGTACCACGCACAATTTATTGGGGGCACAAATATGAGTGTCAAAAACACAAGCTTCCTAGGGAGTCCAGGGAATGCTCCTCATCTCAAAAATATTTGAAATTCACGTTTCTAAAAACTATATTTAGCCTCTGGCAGTAGACATAGTTTGGAAAGGGGTTTTATCCCCCCTACTAAAGAAGGGGGCATTGAACTATGGTATAGATTGCATAGGATTTACCTTTATGAAGAGTTAAACTAAATAAAAATGTTATCCCCCCCAGCCCCTAGTATGGCTTTGGCACCATTGGTCAATGGTTACATACCTAAAGATGAGAATATGTTCATGCCGTGACCATGTATCAGTGGTGTAGAGGTATATATCAGGCAAGCCCTAGTTCAATATGTGAAAAGACCAACTGTGCTGTTACATAACACTTCTGGCGAACTCCATGCGCAGTTACGAAAGACAATTCTGGCTTAGTGTTGCAAGACTGTAGTATAGTTCCAATTTATTTTGAGAAAGTTCAAAACGTTTTTGAGCCCCTGAACTTATTGGGGCCTCAAGCCATGCAAGAATGCTTGCTTGCATGACCAGTCTGTCCCTTTCAATAATTAATTCAATAAAGGTTATCCTTTCTAGGTAAAAGGTCATTGTGATTGATCATTACATAATAATTTAAACTGAATTATCCTAATTGTATCATAACATTATATGTAATGCAGAACCTGAAATCACAATCAAGATCTGGTAACCCTGCATGTGTGGAACTTTGATCCAATCCACTAGACCATTCACCAGAGTTTACAGCCTGTCAAATAGATTGGGTACATTGGCTTAACTACTTCTGCATATATTTATTACTCTTGGTGAATTATTAAAGGGGCTTTGTGGTGCATTTATAACAAATGTTATCAAATGTTTATATCAGGTTATGGAGTTTTATTAAATATGGCACATCCCCCCCTATGGATGATAATTTCTGAGGGGGTTCGAAAAGTCATTTCTGGGGAGTTATGTCCATCGGGATCCTTTGACCTTTGCATTTTTTCTGAGGGGTATAAAGGCAAAAATGTATCAATTTCTGAGGGGGTGTACGTGTCAGCACTTTGATCTTTTTTTCTTAGGGGTTCAAATTTTATTGAACTCATCCATAGGCGGGTGTGGATTATTTTTGGAATGGCCCTTAATAGCATCCATTCCCACGCACATTCTACTCCTGTGAGGTCTGCTCTCAAAGCCCTTTTGTGCCGTGTGGTCTTGTAGTTGTATGCCATTGTAAATTTATAGCGTATATTGTCACATAATAGAATGTTTATAGGGAATTATAAATATAGCGTTGTGCAGTTCTTACCCAGTGAAACAAATTGAGTTCACTGTTCTTACCTGACTCCGCGTAGCACTCGATGTAGTACTATAACTAGTGTTTTGCGGCACGTCGTCTGAGGCGCCAAATGTAAAAAAATTATATGCACATATTTCGTGCCGTTTTTTTCATGGTTTGTAAAAAATTTCCTGGTATACCCTATTGTTTGCAAATAAGCATTATAGCGCATGAGATTGTTTATAAATAATCATTTTCACAAAAACGTTTATTTGTAATAATCACTTATACAAAATTGCTTATTTATAAATAATCATTTCTACAAAACTGCTTATTTACAAATCATCATTTTTACAAAATTGCTTATTTATAAATAAGCAATTTTGTAAAAATGATTATTTATAAATATACCAGGAAATTTTTTACAAACCATGAAAAAAACGGCACGAAATATGTGCATATAATTTTTTTACATTTGGCGCCTCATAGTTGCTTTGAATTAAGTTTTGGTTTGAAAACAGTTTTTATACCGTTACATAGACGGAACTAGACTTGCTCCAAGTCTGTCTCTTAAAAGGTTTTTTATTGGGGAGTTATAAAGGATTGGGGAGTTATAAAAGGCACTGCCCGCCCGTTCTCCGCCTTAATTTCCTCCCGCCCGCATTTTCGTGCGCCCTTTATAACTTCGTGCGCCTTATATAACTCCCCAATCCTTTATAACTCCCCAATAAAAACAACTTTAAGAGACAGACTTGGAGCCAGACTAGGACGGAACGTGCCCGATGATTCTTGTTTCAAATAGCACAAAGGCAGCTGGACGTTAGTACTGCTCGTTTATATCTGGCAAGATGTTATGAAGCATGCAGGTATAATCATGCAATAAATGCTTTCAACGTAACAAAAGTACAAAATTCTACCGAGGTAAATAAAGGCAATATAAATCCAGCTCATCAAACTTAAAGTTAAAGACGTCAAATATTTACGAGCAGACAAACATGAAAATGTGGCCAACTACTCTCTCGTAGAACGCTTCTCTCGGGCGAAAATTTAAAAAGGTTATTGCCTAATTGCCGTACTTGGATATACAACTTATTTTCGTCCCAGTGGATGTGCCTCTCAAGTTTGGACTTTGTGAAAACCTTGTCCGGGTCCGGATCAAAGATTTTGTGTCTTTTTTTCCGACGTATCTACGTGCTCCCCGACAAGACAAAAAAGGACCCTATTTGTTTAAAGGGAAATTGGTTTGAATCCTGACTTCCAAAGAAGCTCCTGTGATGACACATTTTGTGCCGCAAATTCTATATTTCCTGCCATCTTTGTTTACGTTTGGCTATAGAGCCTTGTTTTCGTGTTTTGTCGTGTATGCTTTCCAGAAGCGTGTATTGTAACAATATACCTGGGGCCGGTTGTATAAAACTCTTAACTACTTTTTAACTACCCGTTTTGTAGTTAAATAGTTGTTAACTTTAACCACATAGTTAAGTCGGTTGTATAACTAGGGATCCAAGGATTGTGCAAAGTTTCAAAGAGCCATAAGTTTTGAGGAAAACGAAATATTAATATGGAAGCACTGAAGTACTCTGCGGCGAAGACATGATTTACACCATAATTTACAACCTTGAAGTTTGACGATTTTAACGCGTTTGTTTACTTTTCAAACATGAACGTTTGCTAACAAAACATGAACGTTTGCTAACAAAACGTACACCTCATGAAATATTAGATTTTGCGATTTTTTGGCGAAGTATGAATATGTTTTTGATCCTTACTTTATGATCCTTATATCTTTCATTCTGTCTTGCAAAATAACTTAAATTTTGCGAGCGTAACATTCGAAAATATGGAAAATTGCTTAAAACGGATTTAAGACGAGTTTCCCGTCTAGATGGGATTCCCGTCTAACTTGGACGGGAAAGTTAGACGGGAAACTCGTCTGCCCCCGGATTCATATTAGAAGAGTTTCCCCGTCTAAGACGAGTTTCCCGTGGGCGTGACCAAACGTTCACATTTGAAAAGTAAACAAACGCATTAAATCGTCAAGCTTCAAGCACAGAATAGACATGTCTATTCTGTGCTTCAAGGTTAATTATATCCCATCAATTCAAGGTATACTGTAAAGTTTAAATTAACACGACTATTGGGACTGCAGGCTTTGCAGCACGTTTATATCATTATATGATCCCGTTTTATACCATAGAGGTTATAATATAAATCGGATACTATAGTCTACACTGTTTTGATAGTTCAGAATACAGATTACAGATCGAATACATGCAGTCATCGACTATATATATCCAGCCATCGACTTGCACAAGTTTATTGACATTGGCATTGCCCCTATAGTTCATAAGGCTATAGTTGTATTTGAAATAATATAGCCTTTAAACTGCTACCACATTTACCTTCCTTATCATTTATATAATCTGCAAACTCGCATTTGAGATACAGTCTTTAAATATTTTGTCATAATCATAATTCTCAAAAGCAAATGTCAAAGTGTGAAAATAAGTGAATTTCTACAATCCTTCCCGTTGATTATCCAGTACTGAAGGCAAGTTGGTAAGTCAGTTATAATGACTGATTTCTCTCCGGTTCATCGACATACTTATAGTTATACTATATATTGATAATTTGATATAATGATAATGTTCTTGTCGCTAGACACGCTACACGGCACGCGTACGAATCTCGCAGTCACCTCGCGGCCACGCACTTGATTTAGCGAATTAGCGCACGTGCATTTGTGATTGCACAAAAAATCGCGTGTTCCGGGGGAAAGATCACCAATTTAATGTCAATTCAACGTCTTCAGCAAATGTTTCAAGTTCAATATAAAGACTCTAATTCAGCATAGTTTGTGTAAAGTCGCCATAAGATCAAAAGAATATTTAAAGAAAAATGTGAAGCCCTGTCTTGAAGCACTAAATCACTAAATGTTAATGAAATTTAAAAAGAAACATAAATTGTATACACCCCCCGGAAAGTTTACACTATGATTGAATGAATGAATGAATGAATGACTGACTCGTTTGAATTTTCGCCACTCACCACAATATTGCAAAGTTTCGAAGAAACTTTGCACTAAAAATGTAGTTAGCGTAAACTGCAGTTAAAACGTAGTTAAAGTTAACTATGCTCTAGGGTGTCGTTAACTTCCCAAAACGTAGTTAAATATGGCGTTTTGTAGGAGTGATGAACTTTAATCAGTAAGATAATACTAAAAGCAACGCTTACCGAGGGTTTTCAATCATCATCTTCCCTGGAAAGTTTATCTGATACTCGTGAGCTTTTAAAACGCTATAATTTTGGTCTTTTCGACGAAAACGGAATATATTTTTTGCATAGGAAGATTTATCGATGACGAGAGACAACCCATAACAAAGAAAAACAATGTCGTTTTTACCAAAGAACTGCAGTTTGACTTTCATGGTAAATACGCCTTTTTCGTAGACTTTATTGGTCTTTATGTCTTGTTTTCTTGCATATTTTTCAATATTTTGAATAAAAATACCGCCATTTTTGGTAAATATGAGTCCGCAGTCGTTTTCAAAATGCTTGTCAGCGGGTGCTAATCAGTGCATACTTTGTGTTATTTCATGTTTAATCACCCCACGCGAACCCCACGCGCAGTTAACTGTGTGATTAGTTAACTACCCGACTAACTACGTTTTGTGCAACGCAGTTGAGTCATGTTGTTAACTAATTATAGTTAAGGATTTAACTACGGTAGTTAACGCTAACTATAGTTAACTTTAACTACATTTTTATACAACCGGCCCCTGCATTGTATAATATTTTCCCGGCAATTGACATAATTCTATAGTTAAATTAAACGTATCAATATTTCTATCGTTTCGTCTATTATTTTGCACAAAATATATATTTGACAACACTATTTTGTCTTATTTTACCATGACTAATATTGATAGGGCCACATGCTTTTTGATCTGCAATTTGCTAATTTAAAATACTTCATATTGAAACTACTTTGCGAGTTATAATTCTTTTGTAAAAAATAACGGTTTTCAAAGCGGGTCCTTAAATTTTTCATGTTCTTTTCAAATCATGAACAACTGTATATTTGAGTAAAACTGTTGTATATTAATATTTGTTTGGCCAAAACATTACACCAAATTGATCCCTCTATTGTCCGTTTTTTTTCTCCCTCGCTGAGCTCGCTCAGAAATATTTACTCTTATTGAATTTCCAAAGTTTTGTCTGTATATCAACTTATCATGCATGATCTTGCTACTACGAGTTACCTTTTTTATTGATCTATTGTCGAAAAGAGAGAATCTAAAGTAAAATCTATCAAGATTTTCTACCTTCATAGAAACACATTTGTTTGTGCACCAATCTCCTCTCTTCAAAGTATTCTTTCTCTGCTTGACAACATGTTGAATCAATTTTGCGATCTCCATCAAAACATCGTTCACGCCAGCTTGCCATATCTTTCCCAAGGTCTCTCCATAGCTTATGACAAAACGGAATATCTTTGTTGCCAACAGCAGGGTTTGCAGCGAATATAACCAAAGCTAGTGAAGCAAGACCAAGCTTTACTGCTAAAGGTGCTGCGCTCTTCATTTTCTTGTAAATGACTGTCGTAACTAGGAGTAATAAGATAAATTTATCATGCTTCGTAAAGCAGTTAATAGTTCACCAAGAAATACATTATTCTTGTTTATATGGTAGTACTGTTTAAACCAACAACATATGTTTCATTGGAACTTTCAGGTTGAGCGGCAAATAATTGGCAATATTTTCGTACAAATTAATGTGTGTAAAAGTAAGTTTCGTAGCTCATTGTATATATTTGTTCTATGTGTAAGTATGACTATATATACCTCACAAGTATGCTGATTTTCCACTGAAAGATTCTACTTGATGTATTCTTTTCCAACGTATGGAGCGAAATGAAAAGCTATCCATCACAGCTGACGAATTTGCTATATTGGACTCAAGTGTTTGTTGACGTATACGATCACAGATGTCTTTTGAGAAGTTCTTTGGCAAATAAGGCGTAAAAAAATTGTTTTCGGTAGAAAATTAGCACGTAACAGAACGTATATAATTATATATTGGAATAAAATACTTGCCGTCTTAAATTGGCGATTTTCAGTTCTGCTCAAATTGCAATACCGCGTAAATTTAGATACTGATGAAGTGAACAGATGTTATCATTTATATTAAGCATCACTTGACTTAATTATAACTAATTGAAATATTTTCCTGCCGCGTTCTTTTCATACATACTGTAGTTAAAACCTCGAATAGTAATATCAATCACATAATTGGTTAACCTATATTGAAGCTCAATCACATTTTGTGGCGTTTAATTCCTTTTAGTTTTCTTAAGCCATGATCACAACCCTTGTAAATTCTAAAGCACAAATGTGTTAGATAGAGAAGTTTCCACATTAATATTAATTCATTAATCCCATCTGGTTTGTGATCCTATTGTTTTGCCTGACCATTATATCTCATAATGGGTAGGAGGTGCCAATATTTAAGTATAACCTAATTATTAGAGGAGAAATAACGAGAAGGCAAGGAAGCGAAATTATATGTTTGCCACTTTCTGGCCAGTCATTTTGACCAGATTGTAGCCAGATTGTGACCCGGCTCGACACGCGCGTCGTAGATACGTGGCCTTGCAAATGTCGAGATTAAATGGCTGATACTATGCTGTGACAACAGGATTTATAAATTTTAATATCTACGTTGCTACCCAAGTTATTATCTCAATGTCCGTTCTGTAAATAACACGATTCCAAAGGACGAGGCTATTTGGGGTTTTTCAAAAATGTCACGAGTGCATATTATATCGAAATTTCACGAGAAATCATGCTATTACTTAACAATTATTCGCCGAAGGCCAGACCGATATTCACAGAGTCTGAGGCGAGTAATTGTTTTAGTAAAATTACATAAGCGATTATTTGGAAAAAAATAAAATATGCACATTTCAAAAATATTTAATTAGTCTAGGACCTGTATAGGAGTTTGTGTGCGTTTCATTTACCACAGGCAATCTCAACAGTTTTAGGGTAATATGACCATGGCGGTCAACATGGCATATGTGCCAAAAACCTGAATCGGGGACGAAAGTCCTGAAAATGACCCCGCCCTGAAACGGCAGTGCCGACATAGCTCTAACTTCCGAAAAGCAGAAGCGACAGCCTTTCTGAAGTGCTTATAGTGTTTAGAAGGTTGCTTTTAGGGGTAGTTATTGGAAGGAAAAATATGTATAGGTTATTTTGAGGCAACGAGGGGATATGTGATTTATTCACCGAGGCGCGAAGCGCCGAGGTGAATAAACACATATCCCCGAGGTGCCTCAAAATAACGTACTTATTTTTCACATTGCGAGGTTGCATTGATGCGTCATAATAGAAATAACTGCTTTTTCAAAGATAATCAAACTAAAGAAATTGTCTTTCTAAAGAACGAGCCACAAACACTGATCACTTTTGTTTCAGAAAGGAAATCACAAACATGATCACTTTAGCGGGTTAGTATATTTACTGTTTTTCAATGGTGATTTGTCATGCCTCGTAAACGCGTGAAATAATAGAACAAAGCACGAGTGTTAAATGCATAAAGTGTTAAATTTGAATTGTAAAACGTTGCGTTCGTTCTGTTGAAGATGCTAGAACTTGTTAAAGTTAGTTATACGTGGAAGACATGAGTGAGTCGGACGAAGACATTTATATAACACAAAATAAGTTTAGCGGCGTGGTATTTCCGACGATTGAATTGGATGAAATTCTCGGTAATGCAGCAGGAGAGTTTGGTTACGAGAACGAAAGCGAAAAGCAATCTCAGGACAAGCTTGACGAACAGACAACTTTTAGGAGAGGAGTTGTCGCCCTAAATGATGCAGAGGTCTTGGCGAGAAATAGTGAACGGAAACCACTAAACACTAAAAAGACAACATTGTGGTGTTTAAATGTTTGGGACGAGTGGCGAAAGGAACGAAATACTGTTACAGAGAATGCTGTTGATGTTGCTGGCCGATTTGGCGTAGTTCCCTCGGGTGATTTGCTACATTTAAGTAGTGACCATGAACTGTGTTTCTGGCTGAGCAAATTTGTTTACGAGGTTCGTAAGAGAGGTGAGGAATATCCGCCAAACAGCCTGTACCAAATGTGTGTTATAATGATTATTAAAGTGTGTATATTGCAATATATTGCAAGTCTGGTTGATGTTGTTTTTCATTTTTTTGTGCTGCTAGGACGTTAGAGGGGAATATTAGAGGGGAATATTAGAGGGGAATATTAATTTTGTCATTGTTATCAGTGATTGTTTTCAGCCACGCGCTCCCCTGCTGAAATCAAAAACCGCCACCGGCATTTCAGACACTTGACTATTGAATATATTCCCCGACAAGAACAAAGGAAACCGAGCAATGTGAAAAATAAGTCTAAGTATAATATGTTACAAGAAAATGACCATGCACCACCCCAGGTCAACTGCTAATTATCCATGAAATAACTAATATACCTGGCAGAGATTAAATTTTCTTATTTCCTAACAATTTTTATCATGGGATGAAAAACTATGCTTAATTTAATATAATTATTGTAGATTTCATAAGGATTGACATTGTTTTGTTTAAATATAATACATTTTATTTCACTTACCCCCCACCAAAACACGATTTCAGCCATATTTTGCCGTCTTGTTTGCTTTTTATCGCCGAGTCTCGCAAGTATCATCCAATTGTTGTACTTTTACATAATGATAGATGGCTAAAGAGGATTTCAACCAAGTTTCGTCAAGTTTTGAAGCAGTGCAGTGTATTTTATCTTCGATATTGTGTCCTTCGATATTTCGTCAAATAGCGGCCTTTGCAATGCCTCGCCGTTTCTCGTCCCGATAAATGCCACTTCTTCGTCTTCATATGTATTTAGATTACAGTATCCAAGAGTACTTCATTCTAGAATAGTCCCAAACGAAAAACTAGAGTAGTATAGTCGTACTTGAAAGGAAAAAACCTCCCATAACAAATTTAGGATCAGAATCAAAGACACAAGTTTAAAAATAATTTGAAAGTCACGCGCAATCTTCGCGAAAACTCCTCGTGTGCTACTTGACAGGGGGGGGGCAATATTTTCACGAAACGCTGGTTCGCCACCACAGAACCCAGTAAATATATTATATTTATTGTATTTTTATGATTTATGATAAAAACAATAGAAAATACGCAAATATTTATTGTTTTTTTTATAAATCATAAAAATACGAAATATCGAAGGACACAATATCGAAGATAAAATACACTGCACTGCTTCAAAACTTGACGAAACTTGGTTGAAATCCTCTTTGGCCATCTATCATTATGTAAAAGTACAACAATTGGATGATACTTGCGAGACTCGGCGATAAAAAGCAAACAAGACGGCAAAATATGGCTGAAATCGTGTTTTGGCGGGGGGTAAGTGAAATAAAATGTATTATATTTAAACATAACAATGTCAATCCTTATGAAATCTACAATAATTATATTAAATTAAGCATAGTTTTTCATCCCATGATAAAAATTGTTAGGAAATAAGAAAATTTAATCTCTGCCAGGTATATTAGTTATTTCATGGATAATTAGCAGTTGACCTGGGGTGGTGCATGGTCATTTTCTTGTAACATATTATACTTAGACATATTTTCCCTTCCAATAACTACCCCTAAAAGCAACCTTCTAAACACTATAAGCACTTCAGAAAGGCTGTCGCTTCTGCTTTTCGGAAGTTAGAGCTATGTCGGCACTGCCGTTTCAGGGCGGGGTCATTTTCAGGACTTTCGTCCCGGATTCGGGTTTTGGCACATATGCCATGTTGACCGCCATGGTCATTTTACCCTAAAACAGTTGAGATTGCCTGTGGTAAATGAAACGCATACAAACTCCTATACAGGTCCTAGACTATATTTACGATAAAACTGGTTTAAAAACGCTTTAGGTTATTATCGCGTATTAATCCGAGGTAGCGCAACCAATCAGCGTTGAGAATTTTCAATAATCACCTAGGTAATTTTACTAATTATTAAATATACCAGACGTTACTATCGCAAGGAAAGTGCTGCCCAAAGCCCGTATGTGTTCGCGCAAAACGAAGCGAAAAACAGATTTCGGCAACGGAATGGCTAGCGAAAATTTTCGCCGCGAAAAAGTTCAAAGCGATCCTACTTAATTTTTCGTAGCGAATATATTTTTTCGCTAATCACGTGCCGGATTAATATTTCGCTTCGCGTCGCACGGACAAATTTTGCCTAGTGGAAAACTGGATTTAGCGGTTTTTAGGCTGATGGCAAATTACTCGAAGCCACCTTTGCCACGGGGAAAAGACTGTCATATAAAAAAAAATTTAGAATTAATAGGCATAAGGGAGTAACAGTGGATAGTGAGGGACAATTGGAGCTGGTTGCGCCTACCGATCAGCGGCATGTCATTGTCAAATTATGCGCTCCGCAATTCTACGGAATAAGCTAAATACCACGTGTTTTAATAGCCTCGTTGACCGCCAGGTTTAATATAAACTCTCATGATAGGCAAAGCACGAGCAATTAACATTTCCTCAATCTGAGTTAAATTTTGTAATTCATCTGGAAGATGCGAAGGTATCATTAAATTTTCACAAGAAACTTTTTTAGGAGATTTTTTTTCCCCTGGGTTATGCCTCAAGACAAACAGTACACTGACTGAAAGTATATTGCACAGACTTATGAAATCTATGTTATCTTTTGCGCAACATTGCTCTTCAATAACACCATTATTGGTGGTGTCAAACATATTTAAATAATCCTATTGGCTTATTTCATGATGAGTTTGTGACCTTCTTTTGGCCCGCTTTTGTTTTTGATAAAGTCTATCTTCCTCAAGTATAATTTGTTTCACATTGTCAGTTTCTTCTGACCATTTTCTTTTTACACAGTCACTTTGTTTTTGAAGTCTGATTTTTGTTTCACTGTCAGTTTCCTCTGACTGCATTCTCCTTCTATAATCAAGCCTATAGCTTGTTTTTCACTTGCTGTTAGTTTCTACTGAACGCCTATTTTTCTGATATTCTCTATATTCTGCACATTTAGCTTTGCTTTTGGAAGCTATATATTTATTTAATTGCACAGGTACAATTTCAAAAAAAGTTGGTATGTAGTTCTATTGACAGAGGGTACAAATATTGATCCAACTGTAGAATATTAGTAAACTTCATGACAACAGCAGTGCCATTATATAGGATCAGGCATATCACGTATGTCTCTAGCATATGAGTCAGATAGATAGAAAGAATCCATTTTCTTTATTAAAGCCATCATATAGCCTTCTAATATTAAAATAGCATAACTATCATTCAATTGGTACCCTCGGATGAATATTTTATAGTTCTGTGCAGTAGTACACTGGTGCCTCCGACGTGTTTCCAACATTTCATTTATACTGCATCAACTGTATCGAGCATACACAAGCATTCTCATTGGTATAGCCGCTAATTCCTTTGTTGTCTTGATCCTAGGAACTGAGTAGAAAGTCAGTTCCCTCAGTGATAAAATTGAGCGCAGGAACTGTCCATACCTCAATTACAATAGCAGCGGAGAGGGACCTCTAAATAGGATTATATATAAAAACTTATTTTTCTTAATATACTTATTTTTCTCCTGCTAATGCTCTGCAAAAACTTGATGCAACTGATGAATATTGTGATACTCGTGATTGTATTATAGAAATAGATCTCCAGCATAATGCACCCACTATGATAAGAGCTAAACAGACAGATACAATGTAAAATTTTCCACTTCTCAACCAGAATATACAATGATAAAAAGTACTATTCGTGTAGCCACGCGAGAATATTACGTCATGCTAAATATTCCCTATTATGGACGGCATTATCTTCGATTTCATTGAAGTGGCGTTTTCGCTTATATCTTGCGAAAAACTGAGAGTTATAGGAGAAGCTACATACGGACAAAATCCTTGAACAACAATTAATGTCAGCCATGTTGGATTTCATGTTGATTAGCTTCAATTTGTCCAACGGAAATGATGAAATTTGCCGCCCAAGATCTCGCTTAGTAGAATGCGATATTAAAGCCATTTTCTCAATTCCCAGCGAAAAGATACCTACCACCAGGAAGACTAGCAAAATAGAAATACAAATTACTATCCTCCTCCCAAGCAATAGAACCGAAGGACAGTTTTTGTTTGGAACTAATTGTCCCACTTGCGTCTTGAAGATGAATATACTCTTTTCGCTATAAATTTTAACTCACGAATGGCGACCTTGCATTTTATCTGATTTAGTTTTTCTTACGCACAAGATATGATTTTACAGAGAGTTGCATAAGTTGAGTTGATATAAGTACTTTATATTTCTACAAATTTTATTACCGGAAATGTGGTAGGACTTCTAGCGGGCATTAGTTCGCATGAAAATTTCACGCTCACTTCTGGAAGGCCAGAAACTAGGCTACGTTACATGTAGATATAGCGAGGTCAATAGTAATAGTCTTTATTTACCATCCTTGGGGAAAAAGTACAATGGTATTACAATATATGAATTTAGCTTATGTACAATAAGAATTACAATCGTTTCCATATATAAATATTAAATATGTAAGATTAAATTTAAAAAAATTTACAATTAGAACATCACCTATTTCTTATGCAAAAGTCGAATGGCTCTCGGTATAAAAGACTGTTTGTGCCTCTCAGTTTGTGACAGAGGAATTCTAAAATTTATTTTCGATCTAAGATTATGATTATGAACCAGTATATTATCAGTAATAAGTTGGTTGAGGTCACCATTATCCTGAATTCTCATAAATTCTTTCTGAGTTTGCTTACTCGCGTCTCTGTGCAAGTGATTCCAATACGGCAAGACCGAGTTTTACTTTTTTACCGTTAAGACCGAACGTTTGAGGTTAATAAGTATTTTATTATATGGCACAACCATAAGTAGTAAAATAAGTAGTTTATTATATGGTTGTTTTTGTTGTAGGGCATTAAAAATGTCGTAATGCCCCGGGGGGGATTACGTGATTTTCCCGACCGCTGATTAGCCAATCATATCGCGTAAACTACTCGAACTAGCGCTTGCCATATATTAATAACAATTATTATATGGCTGAGATAAATACCGCACGCTGATTGGTTAATTACCGGTCTGGAAAATGTCATCTTGCCCGCTCAGAAATTCATCTTGCCCGCTCCTGAAATTGTAAAAACACTGTCCAAATATTTTCTAAAAGAAGCTGGTAAACTTCATTTAATGCGGTATAGTGACGACGAGGAGCACTCATCGAGTGAATTTTATAATCCTGATGAAATCTTGGATGAAAGAAATGACCCAAATGGTAGGCTTCAAGGCGAAAACGCCGAACAAAACAACAACAAAAACAGCCAAGAAAAAATTGAAGAATTTATATACAACCAGAAAGCGAAAACCACAATAACGAAAAGCGACATGAACGTTTTCCAGCGTTACCTTGAGACAGTTAACAAAGGTGAAAAACAAATTGAGTACTTACCGAAAGCAGAACTTGACCACTTACTCTGCAAATTTTTTATCAATGTCCGTAAAGCAAATGGCGACGAATACGAACTGTCTTTGTAATGATTTATTAAACAAAGATCTTTAAGTCTATTTACCAAGCTCTTATATACTAAAAGTCATTCCTAATTTATACAGTCATGAATAATCATGACATCTTCCCTTTTCGGGAACACATGCAATATACACTATATATATATTTTTTTACATTATTTCACTAAGATAAAATACTGTTCACTTTTATAAGTTTATAAGATTTATACAAGTCAAATTTAATGTTCATATGCTTGAAGCCACGCAGGTGGTTTAACAGTTCTTCCTGATCTTGTTCTGTATGGGGATATCTGGTTTATAGTAGGTAGGGAAGAACACGTTGCAGGATCTTGGGCAATAGCGGTGGTCTGAGTATCAGAGGTGGCTGGTTCTTCAAATTCCACGTCTTCGTCTCCCGAGTATTGTGTGCTTCCCAAGATAAAGCTTTCATCAGTGTGCAGAAGATCCCTCCTATTTCTCCTCAACTTTCTACCATTTTCATGTTGTATTATGTATGACCTGGGCGTATCTGCCTTCTTTATGACTTGTGCCAGTGAATCCCAACCATTTCCACGTTGAATTCGTACTGTGGATCCTTCATTAAGAGGACGAAGGGATTTGGTCTTGATATCATAATACTGTTTTTGCTTTTGTTGTTTCTTCTCCAGCACCATTTTTTTTTGATGTGATGTTTCTTCCTTCATTCTAGGTAGCCTTGTGCGCAAATCTCGATTCATTAACTTAGTGGCTGGTGCTGGTGTTCCATCTGGACATGCTCTGAAATTCATCAAGGCTAGGTACGGATCTTCTTCATCTTTAGAGGCTTTCTTCATTAATGACTTTATGGTCTGTACTGTTCGTTCAGCTTTACCATTCGCTTCGGGATGATAAGGACTTGACGTAATGTGCTGAAATTCCCATTTCTTTGCGAATTCCTGATATTCCTTACTAGTATATTGCGGACCGTTGTCGGATATGACAACTTCCGGAATGCCATGTCTCGCGAATATTGATTTGGTGTGCTTAATTACAGTGGAACTAGTGGTATTTGGTAAGAGGCTAATTTCTGGGTAATTTGTGTGGTAGTCTACTACAAGAAGGTAATCTTTGCCTTGCAATTTGAACAAATCAGTTCCAACTCGTGTCCAGGCTTCAGTTGCTGGTGGCAAGGGTTGCATTGGTTCTCGTTGATGTTTTCGTCTAGATTCAAGACAGGTGCTGCATCGCGAAATCATGTCAGTAATTTCTGAAGACATGCCAGGCCAATACAAAGTTTCTCGAGCACGCGCTTTACACCTTTCTACGCCAAGATGCCCTTCGTGTATCCGGCTCTTCATCTCTTTTCTCATTGACGTTGGCACAATAATGCGACCGCCTCTTAGCATGATACCTTCTGCTTCAGAAATTTCATCTTGATGGGTTAGGTATGGTTTGACTGCATCTGCTATTGTCCCTTTGTCATCGGACCATCCTTCTTGAATGAAAAGTCTCAATTTCTGGAGATTTTTATCCTTCGCAGTTTCTCTCTTAATCTCATCTAGTTTGGACGCAGACACTGGTAAACTGTTAATTATGGAATGAACATGACATCTAATTTCTTGCTCTGGAACTTCCGGCTTGGCAGGATGTGTAAGATACGCTCTGCTGAGTGTATCGGCAACAGGAATCTCACTTCGGGGGGTAAATTCAACTTGAAGATCATATTTCTGGAGTCGAAGTAGGAATCTCTGAATTCTTGGAGGTGCCTTGTTAAGCGGCTTGGAAAAAATTGCCCTGAGTGGTTTGTGGTCTGTTCGCACTATGACCCGCTTTCCATAGGTATATTCATGAAACCGTTCACACGCAAACACTATGGCGAGTGTTTCCTTCTCAATCTGTGCATAATGCTGCTCACATTGGGTCATGGCTCGGCTGGCATATGCGATTGGTTTCCATAATTCTTCGTGTTTCTGTTCCAGAACCGCTCCAAGGCCTGCTTTTGACGCATCAGTTGTAAGTCGTGTAGGTAACTTTGATTCATAATAGGCTAACACTGGACTACTGGTAATCATCTTCTTCAGCATGTCAACTGCTGCTTCGTGTTGCTGTTCAATATGCCATTGAACATCCTTTTCCAGTAGCTGACGTAGTGGTGCTGTTTCTTTCGATAAATTTGGAAGGAATTTACCGAGGTAGTTGATCATTCCAAGAAATCTTTGAAGCTCTGTTTTGTTCTCTGGTGTTGGCATTTTCAAAATAGCTTCGATCTTACGAGGATCTGGCTTGATTCCATCGGCAGAGATGAGATGACCAAGAAACGTCGTTTCCGTCACTCTGAAGGTACATTTCTTCTTATTCAACTTGAGTCCGGACTCTCGAACTCTATCAAGGACTTGCTTGAGGGCTTCATCGTGCTCTTCATTATCTTTTCCAAAGACAATAATGTCATCTTGATCGTTATCTGCGCCATCAATATCGCTGATTATTTCCGAAATCTTCTTCTGGAACACTTCCGCTGCACTATGTATCCCAAATGGCAGTCTCTTAAATCGATACCTGCCAAATGGTGTGTTGAATGTGAGCAATTTCGAACTTTCGTCGTCAACCTTTATCTGCCAGTAGCCACTTGACGCATCTAATTTTGAAAATACTTTTGCTCCCCCAAGCCTGGATAAAATTTCATCGACAGTTGGCATGGGATGATGATGTCGTTTTATTGCTTTGTTGAGATCCCTCGGATCAAGACATAAGCGAATCTTGCCATCAGGTTTCTCGACGATCACCAAGGAACTAACCCAATCAGTTGGTTCATCGATCTTTTCTATCACGTCAAGTTGTTTCATTCTTTCTAGTTCAGTTTTAAGTTTGTCCATCATCGATATGGGAATTTTTCTAGATGGATGTACGACAGGTGTGACTTCAGGATTTGTGACAATGTGATGCTCTCCTTGTAAACATCCAATTTCACCAAATACATCTTCATATTGTTCCATTAAATTTGGCTCCGAGGTGTTGACAATCCATATTCGTTTGATAATGTTGAGCTGTTGACACGTTTGAAGTCCAAGGAGGGGTGGTGATTCGGTGTCGGTGACAATGAACGTGACTTTGTGATTTTCACTCTTATTTTCTAAATTTAATTCACACTTTCCGATAGCTGGTATGTCTCCCCCATTATATGCTGATAATTTCACGTCTGTTTTTTTTAATGTGGACTTGATGTTGAGTTGGTTGTATGTTGATAGCGGTAAGACGTTAGTTTGAGCTCCTGTGTCTATTTTGTATCGGATATTAGAACCATTTGATTGTAATGAAATGAACCAATCTAGCTCGTTGGTTTCCAAAGAATTAGCATTGTCCCCCGACATATCTTTATGCTGTTCAGTCTGTTCAACAATCCCAATGAAAAAATCTTCATCTTCGCTTTCGTGCTGTGGTTGAGCTTGTGTGAAGTCGATTCGTTTTTGACTTGAAAGACAGACTGAAGCGAAATGATTTAATTTTTTACATTTTAGACATGTTTTGCCAAACGCTGGACAGTTTCGGCGCTTATGAATCGTACCACAGTATTTGCATGACTGGGAAATGTACTCATTGTTTGCTTGTCTTGGCTTGCTATTATGTTGGTTCAGCTTGAGTGCATCTATTGCCTGGTTTCCTTGTAATCTGCATAACTCGTAGGCGTGTTTTTTCGTTGCTTCGGCTGCTTGTCCTAACTTTATAGCATCTTCGAGACTTAGGTTATCCATTCGAAGTAATCTTTCTCTCAACGAGTTGCTTATAACCCCGATTACAATCATATCTCTAATCAAAGAGTCCCGTAGAGTTGCAAATTCACACTGCGAACTTCGCTTCTTTAGTTCCGTTATAAATGCATCGAATGACTGACTTCCGCTTTGTCTATATATGAAAAAATGATGGCGTATAAGTGTTATGTTCTTTCGTGGCTTGCAATATGCTTCAAACTTCTCCATAACTAGCTTTAACTTCATTTTATCACCGTCATTTGCAAACGTAAATGTGTTGTATATTTCAATAGCTTGGCGCCCAATACAAGTTAAAAATATCGAGGTTTTGATGTTGTCGGCCTTCTCATTAGATTCTGTAGCCATGATATATAACTCAAACTGTTGCTTCCATCGATCCCATTGCTCAGCTATATTCCCTTCAAAGGATATTGGTTCTGGTGGGCGAAATTTGTTCATCCTGACTCCATGTAATTATTTATTAAACAAAGATCTTTAAGTCTATTTACCAAGCTCTTATATACTAAAAGTCATTCCTAATTTATACAGTCATGAATAATCATGACAGTCTTCACTCTCAAGTTTCCAGAGAAGTTTACAACGATACTTAACTGAAAGTAACATTCAAACAAACATTTTAAAAGACATTGAATTCGAGAAGTCTCGACAAGTCTTAGCTGCCAAAAGAAAAAATCTTGTAAAACAAGGAAAAGGATGCAAACCACAAGCAACGAGAGCACTTACGGACGACGAAGAGAGCACTCTATTTGTCACTGGCCAGTTTGGCGATAGCTCTCCAAGTGCGTTGCAAAGAACTATGTGGTGGTTTCTATCTATGCACTTCGGGTTTCGTGCCAGAGACGAAAGTCGAAAGTTACGCTGGGGCGACGTTGAACTACAAAACGACCCAGAAGACAATCGTGAAATGTTGGTTTGGCTTGCCGAACGAGGAACGAAAACTCGCTCAGGACAAGAGCAAGGTCACCAAAGAGCATTTCAACCGAAGTTGTACGCTACAAACTCCGATAGATGCCCTGTAGAATTTTACAAAAAGTTTCGAAGTCACCGTCCTGTGGAAATGAATAAATTGGACTCGCCATTTTATTTGGCTGTCAAACACAATTGCAGAGCTAACGACCACATCTGGTACAAGAAGTCACCGCTTGGCAAAAACGAAATTGGGAACTTTCTATCAACTGCAGCAAAAAAGGCGAACCTCCTACAAAGTCAAGGAGCAAAAATTACCAACCATTCTGTTCGGAAAACATCAATTTCAAGGTTACTCGACGCTGACATCCCTGAAAATTATGTCGCACAGCTGAGCGGGCATAAAAGCATCGACAGTTTACAGTCGTACAAGTCTGCAGGCCAACAACATTAGCGAAAAATGTCTTTAACATTAAGTAGATGTCAAATCCAAGCTAAATCCAACGTGAGTCAGTCAACAAGGTGCAACCCAAAATCAAGTCAGTCCAGTCAACGTACGTTTTCCTCAAGTACAAAGACGACAAACCTCCCTTCGAGTTCCCTTATGTCTACAACAGAAGAAAACTCGTTCATTTCTGCATCTAATGTGTCGCACTCATTAAATATGACACCTCCGCAAGCCACCGAAGTGCCTTTGTTTGCTGGGTCAAATGTCCACACCATATCTGGCTGTAGTTTTCATATCTACCGTGGTCCTGTGACTATTCAACAAAATACGGAAGAACCAAGAAAATCAAGCAAGCGCCGTCGACTGGTAATTGATAGTGACCTAGACGATTAAACGCTTAGGCTTCAGGGGCCGGTTGTTCAAAAGCGGGCTAACGCTATCCCTGGGCTAAAATGGCCTATCCTAGGGCTAAATTTTAACCCTAGGATAAGTTGCGGTGTTCAAAGGTGGGTTAACGTTAAGCCAGGGATAAACCATGGGCTAACTTTAACCCACCTCAAACAGTGGGTTAACGAGTGGGCTAACTTTAGCTCACCGAGTTTAAAACAAAACAAACATGGCTGGTCTACTAGATCTGAATTTATTTCATGTAAATTATGCTCGTCAACAACGAAGATATCGCCCACGCCGTCTAAATGTTGATGGTTTCAATGACCAGCATTTAAGAGCACGATATAGATTTGGCAGAAATGCTATAAACTATATCACAAACCTTCTTTACGACGACTTAATTCGCGACACGAAACGTGGCCATGCACTTTCTCCCGAGCAACAAGTATTGATTGCATTACGTTTCTTTGCGTCTGGGAGTTTTTTGCAAGTCATCGGCGACACATTCGGTACTGACAAGTCAACCGTATCGCGAGTGGTCAGAGACGTGTCCTTGGCACTTTGTCGTAGGCGACAACAATTTATAAAATGGCCATCCAATGAAGAAATTGACGACATAAAAGCAGGCTTCTATGCAAAAGCTGGCTTCCCCAGTGTTATCGGATGTATCGACGGTACACATATTCGGATTCAGGCTCCTCACAACAATGAGAATAATTACGTCAACCGGAAGCGATACCATTCAATAAATGTTCAAGGCATTTGTGATCATGAAGGTAAATTATTGAAAATTATTAAAATATTTAAAAATTATAATACTATAATAATAGTCGTGGGTCAGGGGGTAGGGTTGCTAAGTACAAAATGCAAAAAACAATTATTATAGGAAAGATTCTCCACAATGTACATTTCCTTTTAGATTTATTGCATTGTGCATTTACTGTACTAAGCTGTACTATACATGTAAACAATGTTTTCATAGGACGATTCACCAATGTCGTTGCACGATGGCCTGGTAGTACACATGACAGCCATATTTTCCGTACATGTCATGTGTATGAATATCTTGAGAACAACAATCACCAACTAGAAGATGGTGTCCTTCTTGGTGACAGTGGTTATGCTCTGAAGCCTTACCTGATGACACCATACAACAACCCTTCCACGGCTAGTGAAAGAGCATTCAACCGATCACAACGATCAACACGGGTGACAATCGAACAAACCTTTGGGAGGTTCAAACGACGCTTCCACCTGCTTCACTCAGAAGTGCGAATGCAACCACAGAAAGTTTGCAAACTCATTGGTGCATGTGCAATATTGCACAATATTGCACTTGCATTTAATGAACCCATGTTGGAGCTTGAGGTTGATGATGACCAACCTGAGGTGGAGATCTATGAAGGACCTCAAACTGGTCGTTTAATCAGGCAACATATAACAATCACTTTCTTTTAAGTTTGTAAACAAATAACACAATTCAATTATTTTAAAAATAATTATTAACTCATTGAATTCCTTGTATATACAATATAACTTTGTTCATTGATTATAATTCACAATACAATATTTAAAATACAGTAATGTAGGTAAGTATCACCATATTCAATTGACTTTTTTAATGAATATGGCTTGTCAAAAACATGAGCCAATCAGATTGTGTAACATTGCATTTTCTGCACTCTATATATGTCATTATTAAACAAGTCTATTATAATCCACTTTGAAAAATATGGTTCAATAGTGTAATATTAACAATTATGTACAATAATTAACAATGTTAAATAATTGGTCAACACTCCATAATTTTTTTTGTTATCTATGTTTGACTGACTACACTATTGAATATTTGTTTGTGGTTTTATAGTTTAAATCCATTGGCTGTCACATTTACATAATAATATGTCAATAGTTTTCACCATAATTTGTGCCCACAGGCTGACAGCCAATGGATTAAAACTATAAAACCACAAACAAATATTTGAAGTAGAAAAGAAAATAAACAGTTAAAGCAGTGACTTAGCCTGGTCCTGGCTCTGGGATTATTAGTTGTAAAATGAGCCTTCATTTTCTGAATTTACAGTTGAAGTTTTCCCTTTTTCAAACACCCCTCTTTGCATAGCAAGCACTTCTATGCAAGTCACACTGTAGTTTGGAAATAATATTAAATCAAGTTATCTCTTTATACTGCCTAATATTATTAAATCTCAATTGTGTTCTATAAGTAACACGAAAACGGAAGAAAATATTTCAAGCAGGTTGAAAGCACAAAACAGATGATGTTGTTCAACAATTGAAAATGAAGGACCCTTAAAATTTCTTCAATTTACCGATTTCAAGCTCAAGCTTTTCCTTCTTTAATTTCAACACTGCTTTCTGCAACTCGAGGACTTCGGTCTGTAGTTGCATAATATCTTGGTTGGATACTCGCTTCGTGGGGACTTTCTTAATGTTGATATTTTCAACCGGGAATGAACATGCTGGGATTGGCAATGATGTTGGTACGAAAGACAAATCTGAATTATCTTCTGATAAAAGATGCTCCAGACTATCCTCCTCAAGGACCAGCTGAAACTCTGCATCTGCCTTTGGTTCATCTAAAACTAAGATATCTAAGACAAGAGTATCGTTTATTTAAACACTTTAGTTTCTAAGATTCGTCTTACAGTACATTTATAGCACATATGATGAAAATATACTTATCTCATCATCAGTTTCCATTTCTGCTCGTCATATCAGTAATAATGATTTGTTAGCTAGTTGAACCGATTTAAAACAATATAGGTATTATAAAGACTCTGAATTGATAAACACATGGAAAATGTAGGTTGATTGCCCGGCATTCTGCCCTATGCTCGCCGTTGGCTGGCAACCAGTTTCACGGAAAACTTGCCCAAACTTGCCCGAAATGCGGCGTTTTATTTTACACTATACGTACCTGTCTCAAAACCATCAAGACCAGAGAAAAGAGGAGTTTCTTTAAACATTTTGATAATTCTCTCATCAGATTGAGAGGGTTCTGGTGGTGCAGGTCCGCCGCCGGTTCTTTGCTGCTGTTTTCTTATCTCCGAAAACGTCTTCTTTGCACCGCTCGTCATTTTTTTCCACTTCTCTTTGATGTCCTGTGTTGTCCTTTTCGCCACTCCTACTGCGTTAACTTCCTTTGTTATTGCTTCCCAAATCTCGTTTTTTCTCTTGTTTTGTAACCGCGTTTGTAAATTTTGAGTTTAAAACTTTAAGGTTTTCTTCAACTTTATCTGTTATTATGTTTATCTCTGAAATACTAAAGTTTAATTTACGTTTTCTTTCCTTTTGCTCACCGGAAACGTCGGCCATTTTGAAAGATTTTGATTTCGCGCGCTTTGTTAGCCCAGGGTTAAGTCTCTTATCCCTGGGTTAACTAACCCTAGCGCTAACCCGGCTTTGAACAACGCAATTTTAGCCCAGGGTTAGCTAACCCTGGGCTAGGGAATTTAGCCCAGGGTTAAGTCTTATCCCCAGGTTAAGTTAGCCCACGTTTGAACAACCGGCCCCAGACTTCTAATATTGTATTTTGTTCACTTGAACATTTTAACTCGTATAATTTGTCATATCTTGCGCTGAATGCTTTGCATTTTACCTTACACTACATAGTTGTAAGTTGTTTACAGACTTTTGCCTTCAAAAACGTTCGACGAACTGTCAAAAAATGTTGCAAACATTTTGTTCTTAAATTTTAATGGATTTATCTGTCATAGAACTTTTGTTGTATGTTTATCACGAAAACGCCTGACGAAAACGTAAAAAAACATATTTTTGAAGGTTAATTTTTTTTCTTTGGTGTATTTTTATCAATTGTTTTGTTATTATCAGCGAATCAGCAAGCGCGACGACAGAAACCGCCAGTATATACGGCTGAAAGCGGTTTTATAGCTGCAAAAAGGTTTTCTGGTTTATTCAAAAAGTCAGAAAAAACTGCGATGCGACAAAGCCATATAATAAATCCCTTATTAACCTCCTTTGCTCGGTCTGTACGGGAAAGTATTGCCTTCGGTTTTTATCGCACAGACCTCGCTCCTTCGTCGCTCGGTCTGTACGAAAAACCTCAGGCAATACTTTCCCGTACAGACCTCGTAGTCGGTTAATAAGTCCTTATTATTATATGGCAAGTGCTTGTTTTGGTGAATCTCGCAATCTGATTGGTCGCTGACGAGGCAGGATTTTCCCGTATTGCCCACGGGCAATACGGTATTCTTATTGCCCTGCGACGACTTGAACACATTTCAAACCAATAAAAGCATTAAAAAATCCTTAAAAATAATTTAAAACAATGAAAAATAAACGGAAAATACGGAAAAGGGATAACTACAAGGGATAAAATCAAGTTTTGTTGGCTCAAGTCGAAATATTAAGGTAAATTTTACGATGTTTTTTAACTAAAACGGTCAAGAATATTTTTGTTTTTTCGAACATGCAAACTGAGTTGTTTTTGTCCTTGATCCGATAGCTCAATATCACTATATTTTCTATTAATTTTATATTTTATTCTATAAATGGTACTGTAGAGTAGTTTTACTAAGCTAAGATTACATAAATTTGTAAAAAACTAAGACAAATTCGTATCATTGAAATTATTTTGACATTTGAAAATGACCGGCTTTGAGTTTCGGACTTTGTACTTTGCCCTCGCGTGACCAATTTTTGGCAAAATGAATTGTTTTTTGTTGTCTGAAATGCCATATAATAAACAACTTACTAACTTCGACTGTTCGGTCTGTACGGTAAAATATCAAGCCTCGGTCTTGCTGTATTGACCTCGCTATCGCTCGGTCAATACAGCAAGACCTCAGCTTGATATTTTACCGTACAGACCTCACGCTCAGTCAGTAAGTAGTTATTATTGGATGAGGCAGAGCATGATATCAAGAATTATTCAGACCGACGTCAATGTTATCTGCCGAAGCGAAACTGAGCATACATTAGAATGACAAAAACCAGACAAGAAAGCCAAGACTTATATAGATGCATGTCGGAAAGATGCATAGACACATAATTTTACATTTAACTAGAAATACACTCATGCAGAATCGCATCGCCTATTCGAACTCAGGAATTATACTTCCCAAAATTTATTGTAACATGAAGTATTCGGTCAATCATTGTAACCATAGCAACACACAATTTTTGTTACTTTTGGTACAAAATGATAGAAGGGAAATATAAATATTTGTACTTTTAACTATAAAATTATGAATTGCCCCACTATATAAAGTAGATATGTTATTACGTACTCTTTTTGCTTTGGTTGTAAAATTTAACCTCAGACATTTCACAAAAACGTCAAAAATGTTCAGAAAACTTCAACTGTTTTTTGACAATTGACAGTATATATTTTTAAATTTATCTTAAAATGAAGTTTTTGACATTACGTCGTTTCTTCAAAATTCAAATTTAAACTTGCTAAAATACCTTTTAGGTTTAATCGATATTATAATAACCTCACAGAGTGACATACGCTTTTGCAAATCCACAAACTAAGATATGAAAAATATACACTTACCCGTTTAAAACACTTCAAAAGTGTCATTTTTTCAGCCATTCGACTCCTTCTCGTTTATTTTGTTTTGAAGACTCTGTTTATCGGTATGTTTTTCCAATAGCCCGAGTATTAAACATCATTTTTGATGAATAACAAAATCTTTATCCGTAAATCTTTTAAAAATGTTTACCCGTATGTTTCTCTCGACCTGAATTCGCGCATGCGTATAAAGTAGAAAACCCTGAACCGTCCATGACATCGCGGCGGACGACTTTGGATTGCACTGTGTTTTTTCACATACCCGGGTGTAAATATCCGAGCGGAATTAGTACCCTCGCACGGCGCTTCGCACCGGCTCGGGGATAAAACAATAAATACTTGTTGAAGATGGTTTTGTATTGTTTCGTGGCCTTTTTGGTGCAGTCACTATATATTTTTTAGAATAATTTGGACATTTTCCCTTCGTTTGTAAAGGCAAAATTACAAGATGCCATTTGGTCTTGGCGTCCACTAACACAGTTTTTTAGATCGATGTTCGATCCAAAAAAAATATTATTCCACGCTGACGACGTCACCAGCGGAAATAACATGAGAACTACCGGATATTGACAATTATCAGGAGCTTTTTGACCAATGAGAAACTAGAAGAGTATTTGGATATATAATAATCAACAATTATTCGCCGAAGGCGAAGTGATTATCGGTGAATATTCACAGAGACGAAGTCGAGGTGAATATTCACCATAATCACTGAGCCTGAGGCGAATAATTGTTTTAGTATAAATTTTGCATATGAAATTAAACAACAGCTTTAAATATCAGTTTAAAAATTCAGAAATTAAGTTATGTTCAGCCGGTTTACAATTGCTTTATTTTATATTGTTGCAATGTTTCTTGTTCGCACGCACTTTCAAAAGTAGTTTCCTTTTTCGAGAACAGAACAAAGTTTTTTATCTTACTAAATCTCTGTTTAGAATATAATACACAAGCTAGGACAGGCTGACTGGCTACGTTTGTAGTTGAAAATTTGGAGAAATGCTGTACTCAACTTACGAACTTTGTTTTGCGAAAATTTTTCCAAACGACAAGTTGTTTATTTTCAGCCTCAGCAAAACAGAGCATAAAAACACACTTTGCAAAGAATAGATCAATGCCTATAGGTATCGAAGATAAAATTGTAGCGGTGAATTGACATTTAAAATATATTGTTGAGATTCTGGTTATTCTGTCGAGAAAAAACTGAGAAAAATAGGAAAATTCAACCGAAAAACTGATGATATTATAGCTATAGTAAACACATCTCACATGCGAGTTTCGAAAACATAATTATAAATATATTGATAAAGCACGACAAAAACAAAACATTTAAAAGTGAATATGGTTACCATAGAGAGTCTCGCATAGATACAAATATATATATACAGAGTAAAATGATTTAAAAATATTATTAACAGCCAGGTTTTGCCAGCCTTAAAGTATATTTTTTTGCTAGGAAACTTGAAATAAAACGGACAAAGTTTGAAGCGTATCACGGATGTTTCGGAGTTTTTAGATGATATAAATTGTCAAAAAAAGTTTGATATAAAGTATTTAAAGGCATCTTACCTTTTATAGAAAAACACTAAACTTTTGTTCTTCTTTTGGGAGTTTTTTTCATCGTTTAAAAAGGTTTCAAACAACTTTGCCAGGCCATTCTTTTGGAAAGCATTATTTACTAGCAGGCTAGTAAATAATGCCTCAGATTTACTAGTGCAATAACCAATCAGAACGCAGGAAAGCTCATTTCGTATGCAAAATTTATACTAATGGTTGCTATTCGGTTTGTTTTTTTTATACTTAAACTGCATTCTACCGCGCATTAACAGTTCTTTACCTAAAAAGTATGAGCGAGAAATTATACGCACTCATTTCATTGCCCCCTCCTCCCACTCAATGTTAATTTACAAACATCTTATGTAAGTCGCGTCTTATTTTCTCCCGTATAAATGGCCCTAATATTACAGTATATAGTTGCCAAACTATTGTTTCAACATGACGTAGTTATAAATTAGCAAACTGCTGAGCAAACGGTAGCGATTGTAACATTGTCAGAACTTTTTTGTACACTATACAGTACAAATGACAAAATGAATCAATTAATACTATTAAATACAGAATTTGAAAATTGCCGAAATCTACTGTAAAATGTCCGTACGTTTTTGGGCATTGCATGTGCTTCGAATTAATGTGAAAATTAGCTTTGGAAATTTCGCAATATTTGGAAATGATCATAGAACAGGGTTTTTCCGATAAATTTTGTAGGGCTAAAATAACGGCTGCTCACCGGTCATTGACTGGCCAAACTTTTAATATGACCGGTCAAATTTGTATGACGCTGGTCACAGTGACGGATCATATTTTGGCTCTGGGAATGAGATTGATTTTTGAGATGCTGTGGACCCGTTAAATATTATATCAATGCGTGTGTAATTCACACGTTAATGTTTAACTTTCCCAACATTCTATGAGAGGTTGTGAGCTGACGTTCGGGACGAGCCGAACGTTTACGAAAGGGAAAATTGCATCGCCGACAGCCAAAACGATCTCGCCGAGAATACAATACAATACAATACAATACAATAAAACTTTATTTTGACACGGTAAAAACTTCAGTACATTAATTAGATAAGAAAAATAATTACAACTGATTTCCAAGTTTGCCGTGTGGGAGTCATTTTACAAATTATAGTAATAATTTAAGGAATTCTTAAATAGTGGTAACGAACGAAGCATTCGTATATCTTGAGGCAGATTATTCCACAACAAGGCTCCAGTATAACAAAGGCTTCGTTTTAAATAGTTAGTTCGTGGCTTGGGCAAAGTTAGCTTTATTTCAGAGTTTCTTAAGTTGTACCCACTGTCGTGAACAGAGAAAAGATTTTGTAGGTAAGATGGTGCATCACCAATGACTATTTTAAACATAATTCCAGCCTTAATCTTTTTGCGTCGTAAACAAAGATTGTCTAGGTGCAAATTATTCAAAAGAGGACTAGCACTTGCATCATAGTGCGACCTCGTAATGACTCTTACTGCTCGGTTCTGTAGTTTCTGTATTTTATTACTGAGAGTTTCTCCAAAACCGTCCCAGACTGAGCAGCAGTAGTCAAAATGAGGTTGTATCAAGGCTTGATACACCTGAACAGCTGTTCTCGTGCTTACAAATGGTCTAATACGTTTTAATGCACCAATGGCTGAGGCAATTTTCTTAGTTAATTTCTCAATATGGGTTGACCAAGAAAGGTGTTTGTCGATATGTACTCCTAAGGATTTAACAGTATCGACTTTGTTGATTTCACTACCATCAAGCTTAATGGTTATACTACCCTGAGTAGCATTGATTCTTTGTCGAGATCCAATGGTCATAAACTCCGTTTTCGCAATATTTAAACTGAGCTTATTTGTAATCAGCCAGCTTTTAAGACGTTCTAATTCAGAGTTAATGACACTTTGGAGCTCTTCCAGAGAATCAGCTGCAAAGCTTACATTCGTATCGTCTGCAAACATTCTAGGAGTGACGTGGTGGAGGCAGTTTGGCAGGTCATTAATATAGATAAGGAACAGCAACGGACCCAAATTACTCCCTTGTGGGATACCACACGTTACTGACGTCGAACCTGATAGCCGATCGTTGACTTTGCATTTTTGTGTTCTGCCAGTAAGATATGATTCGAACCATTTTAAACTATTATGGTCGATTCCATAATTTTCTAATTTCTGTAAAATTATCTCATGGTCAATAGTATCAAAGGCCTTTTTCAGATCAATGAAAACAACCCCATTAATTAGACCATTATCTATATTAACAGACCAGCTATTTGTAACCTCCAGCAACGCTGTTACTGTACTATGCAATGACCGAAATCCAGATTGACAGGAAGTCAACAGATTGTTGTCGTTAAAATATTTATTAAGTTGGTCAAAAATAATTTTCTCAAAAATCTTTGAGACCGTTGGAATCACAGATATAGGCCTATAATTACTCGGCTCATGCTTTGCACCGTTCTTATACACAGGCGACACCCTTGCTTCCTTCCATTCATCTGGAAATATTCCAGTATGAATAGATTTAGCAAATATCTCTGTTAAAGAAGGTGCAATCACATCTGCCGCCATTTTTAACAATTTATTTGGTATTTTATCAAGACCAATAGATTTCTTTTCATCAATCGTTTTCAACAATCTGTGGACTCTATCGATCTTAGGAGTTTGCAGGTTGAACGTTTTATCTGTAGGTGTGAGATATACCTCTGGGTTATACTCAGAAGCAGGTATTTCAGCTGCAAGATCAACCCCAACCTTAGAGAAATAGCTATTAAACGTTTCAGCCATTTCGACAGGTGAAGTTACTACTTGCTCGCCTATTTTAATTTCCGAAATTCTTTTAATTTTCGTACAGTTTCGCGAACTTAATTCATTAATTAACTTCAATGTTTTTTTCATATCTCCTTTATGTTTATCAAGATTTTTGGTAAAGTAAAGTCGCTTTCCTTTTTTGATTTCATTGTTGACCTGATTTCTTGCATGTCTATATTGAGACCATTCTTGTGAATCTTTAGAAGAGATAGCTCTCTTTTTTAAGAAATCACGATTAAAAATTAAATGTCTTAATTCAT
Organism: Trachythela sp. YZ-2020; assembly: GCA_016169945.1. Lineage (NCBI taxonomy): Eukaryota > Metazoa > Cnidaria > Anthozoa > Malacalcyonacea > Clavulariidae > Trachythela > Trachythela sp. YZ-2020. The sequence continues at coordinate 2,666,403 of JADLSH010000377.1, read as the reverse complement.
TGGTAACCCAGGGGGATCGCTTGCTGCTGACTCGCCTGGTCCTAAGGGGTGCATGCCTGTCAATTACATTCATTAATAAATCTTTCCATGTTACCCACATTACATTTGGGTCTTCATAGTGATAAACATTTTCCCAAGGTTGTTGTCCCAGTTCGCTTAGAAAACTATCTCTATTAAATTTTTTCATTGATCTAGTCTCTATGTTTCTTGTCCCTGTCTGTACATAATGTGCTTTGCGTATAATATAGACCATCGAGTGGTCACTAATTGAAAGATGAATTACACCAGAATCAACAGTTGTTGATAATGAATTTGTTAGGCAGAGGTCAATCATAGTGGTAGATTTCTCGGTAATTCGAGTTGGTTCTTCAATCAACTGATGCAAGCCATAAATATCAAATAGTTCAATTAATGTGTTTTTACATGAGGAGTTAGACGTCGGTGTGAAATCAACATTTATGTCTCCAAGAAGAAAATATTCTAAATTTTCGGCGTCAAGTGCCCCAATCATTGTTTCGAACTCGGCAAAGTGACTTACTGGACAATCAGGAGGTCTGTACCAAGTGCTTACCAAAATAGATTTTGATCGTGGTTTTGTAATCTCTACGATCAGATTTTCTAGGATTTCTGACTGCAAATCATAACGTTTTTTATAATTTATGTTTGAACGAACATAAAGACAAACTCCACCGCCATTACGGCCATTAACTTTTCGATCTCTCCTAATTATTTCAAATCCTGGTAAACAAACCTCCTGATCACTAATTGTGAAGTCAAGCTTAGTTTCATTGATACATAATATATCAATTTTATTACTACAAATAAATATACGTAATTCATCTATATGCGCTATAAGACTGTTAATGTTTAAGCATGCCATTACCATTCCTCGAAGGAAAGGCGTTGTGGATATATTAAAGTTAGTGGCGTTTAACTCACCAAATCCTTCTACTATTTGATCATCACCATCTGTTTGTCGTAACTCAACATTGTTTGACTCCCAAACGGCAATTTCCTAGTCTTTCTTATTATGAATATACTTGTTAAAATTGCGAGATAGCATTGTTGTCCCCATTTTGTTGAGATGAATCCCGCTTCGATTAAGATGATTTGATGTAATGTTAGGATGTCCAATGAATTTCCAGTGGCGTTCGATACACATTTCTTTTAAAACTTTGTTAACCTGATTCACTTTACTTGCAAGATCACCATTATCTACCCGAGTAATTAGGCCTGATATTGCTTCTTAGAAGATGAAGTGACAACGCGTCGGTGTCAGTATAATAGCAGAGAATGTGATTGATGTGTTTTTTTTTGTTGTGTTGCTTTTTGATTGTTTTTGGAAGGGCTCGAGGGAGTAGTTGACCGGTCCGAAATCACGTGTGACCGATCACCAGTACAGTAACTTGTTCATTTGTCAGAATACAGTACATAAATCACAAATTTAAGGATGGAAAGATAACCTAATTATTACTTCTTCACTCCAGTGAAGTTGGGATTCAATCCCGGCATACAGTAGCGAGGTCAGACATTTAGGTTACCAAACCGGTGACTCTGGTGTAAACCACTGATGGGAGTCACATCAATCTCCAGAGACGCGTACATTTTAATTGAAAACTTGTTTGTTTGTACAGTACAAGCACTTTCTATAGGCATTTTGAAGAGCCTCTTACAAAGGAATTTTTCATGGTTGCAAGGAGTCTAATCTTTACAGTGATTAGCTAAAGGTGGTTTTATAAACTGTACTTATTTCTTGTTGGTCGAAATCTCTTCTGTGTCCCTGGATATATCACTGCAAGATCATTTGGCCATTTGGTCCATGTTCACTTGTGTTTAATTCTTCAGTTCTTTAATCAAACCTTACAGTATCTACATTCAATAGATTGATTTTTTCAATAACTGATATGTAGTGATACTGTATGATTTTTTTAGTCCCGGCGTTAAACTGCCTGCAACGTCATTGGCTATGAAGTCCTATAAAAATGGGGATCACATGATCAAAGCGGCAATTTTGGTACTCGGTATTGCTTAGCAATTTTGTACTGATTGAAGTAATGAGATCATAATACACTACAAAAGTTGACCATTCTCACCTAAATGAAATTCGTAGTCCTCTTTCAGTGCTCATGGTTGTTCCTGTGTGCCGTCACAAAATCTGAAAAATCATAGTTAATTTTAGCACTGTAACTCAATGCTTGCCTAATTACAAGGAGACATTTAAAATTATCATGGGCAGACAAAGTCACCCATTTCAGAATAAACACCTCAATTGTTTAAAAGATAGACAAGCTATTAAGTTTGATCAGTTTACTGTGCAAAAAAAACTATGTTGGAACTCGTACACCAATATTACACCAATGGATTTCCACCGAGTAAACTAAATAGTACTGGGAGCCAGAATGACTTCTTTCAACTTACCAGAATCTATATCCTTTACACTGTTGGAAGTACCGCTTTTATGTAATGTTCAGGTTGTAGCCCTATACACAGAAAAATTGTAGGTAAATTAGAGGGCAGTTGATAATTTTAGGCATATAATACTTGAATACATGATACAAATACAGCTATACGCATATAGTGTAAGTTGGAACACTGTTAATTAAGATAGCTCCATACTGTATATTAATCGTCAAATAATCTCTTAATATACAAGAATAACAAAAACAAAATTTTAAGCTATATGAAGATAGATAGATAGATATTTTAATAGTTGTTCCCTACAGGGCTTTTCAACAACCATTTACATTACGACTATAGAGACATTACACAGACATGAACAGACCGAGGTAAACCGTAAGCTTACAAATGGCGCCTATAGCACCCCTTTTATGATCTGCACATGCAACTAGGTGTTGATTTTGAAGAGGGGGGAAAACCGGAGTACCCGGAGAAAAACCTCGAAGCACGGGAGAGATCAACTACGACAACTCTATTCACATGAGTCCCTAGTTGTTGCAAGTCGACACGAAGACTGTGCCCAGGTGGCAACCCATCCAGCCACTGAACTCGCCCGACCGGGCTTAACTTGGAACTTAGTGGTGAAAGGCGACGCGCTAGCCGTGTGCGCCACCCGTACTTCAAGAAGAACCAAATAATATGAATAGATATTATTATTATCAAATAATAATTATACCAGTAATATCTATTATAATAATAGTATAATACATTTATAACGCGCTATATTTCCTGTAGCTCAATAGCGCTGTACATTAAAAACTACTAACCAGGAAATTGTTACATTTACAATATAAACTAGTGATCCAAGGATAGTGCAAAGTTTTAAAAGACAAATGCTTTGTTGTTACATGGTTTATAGTATAGTGCGTACGTAATTGTTGTGCATCCATGCATGTTGTGTTGTGTTGATATTTGCATATCACGTATTTACACGAGCAATTTTTATTTGGCAATTATTTTTACCTTTACTATTTTTATTTGTCCTTGAAAATTGATGAAATGTGACAAGCTTTTGAAAAGCTAGCATGCCAGTTTTTCAACAATACACTTGTCAATGGAAAGCTTGTAATATTTCATCATTCGTAATTCTAAATTCGCGATGAGTGATTTATGTTTTTGCCAATATATTATAGTAAGCAGATAAAATTGTCTTTTGTTTACGGTTGCAATATTTGATTAGTTTTATTCAACTAATTACAAATATGTCAACTCAACTTCGATTATTTCAAATTTTATTTATTATTTCATCGTGTATATAAAATTTCGAGAGTACGGTTGTACACAGACTACTAAAATAAAGGCTAAGCAAAACTAGAAAGTATATAGAATGCAACATACATCATAGTTATATATACAGACGCATCCTCATCAAAATGCCATTCGCATTTGTAAACAACAGAGATGTGTTCTATTAATATTGCATAACAAATGTCAAATTTCAAAATTATGCAGTTCATACTACACTCTACTACTCTAGTGACTCTACAAATTACACTCTACGAGTCTACGGACAGAGTATAGCAACTTCTACTATCTATAAAATTCGCGGCCACAAACAATACAGTAGCCGTATTAATGTGTATAAATTGTACGGCGGCAAGTCGACTTACCTTAGATCGCTGGTAAAATCCAATGCTGTATACTATAACTAACATATTTGATATTTACGGTAAGGCCAAAGGAATCTCATCGGGTCTTGAATCTTGTATTTGAATTTTTTTATATATAACCAGCACCAACTACCAAGTCCAAAATATGTGACATGTTTGAGGCGAAACTTAATACGCTTCGGAATTTATAAAAATATTGCAATAATGAATATTCGACCCATTCAATATTGTCTATTGTCTTATTGAATATATAAATGACAAAACGCACTACTAATCCAAAAGGCCAAAATGAAAACGTTTATTTATAAATTAGATCGTAGGCTATTTCCATCACATTCCCACTCCCAGCTGCCACCATTGTGCGGTAAATATTTCGAAATTTCGTTTTTTCGTTCCATGATATTATTAGATCAGTGGACTTGAACGCACGTGTTCATAGCTACCGGGGGAGTTAGCAACCCAATATTATATAAAAACGATTGTTATGATGTAATAATACCACAACCCATATGTTGTTCGTAAATCTAATTAAACACTGCATGAATACAACCGAATTGAGCTATATATAAGATAACTTGAAAGTGCTTAAACGAGAAATAGAGCGAAACGAGACTATACATAATATGCAAGCGTTAAAACATTGGAAAAAAATCGGTGATAATGAAAGTACATGCACCACTGATCTGAAAATATAGTACCTGGATCGAGCTTCTATACCTATGAAAATTGAAGCCAGTTTTAGATTTGGCGGCCATATTGGAGGGACCAGCGATGGCCGTCGTACAAGGAGTGCAGTACGAGGAGATATTTTCAATTTGCGCTGTGTTGAGCGATGGAATTATTGAAGTTTAATTGGAAATATATAAAGGAGTGTGTATATTGTTAAAAGTCACCGATTTGGTTTGATTTCGGGCGTTTCTCGGCGAAAAAACTGTTCGCGTGTGTATGTTGTTGTCAGCCATGAGTGAGCATATTTACGTGAAAATTTTGGAATAAATCGCCGTACTGTGCCTCTCGGCGTAGAAATCAAAGAAATTACAAGAAAGGAGACAGTTCCACATCTGAAAGTAATACTGGACAAATAGTGATGGTGAAAGATCGGCCTTAAAACGGGTTTTTGTGACGATTAAAGTCGACGAACTTTGCGTGTTGTAGCTACAATAATTTGCCTTCCGCAGTAGGCCTAATAGTAAATCAAGAAACGAGAAAGGATGTCTTGTGGGAGTAATATTGCGCGTATAAATAATGAGGAATCACTGAATCAGGCTGAAAACGAATGTTATTACAGAAACTTTACGCGTAAGTGGCCGTGATGCACTGTCGCCATATAGGACATGCATATAGAATTTATTAGTGCTTGTAAATAACAGTATACTTTCTATGCTCAGTTCATGCTTCAAATTTAGTATTATGTTTGTAGTGAAGTCATAAAAACTATTTTAATTTTTGTACTGTATATTTCTTGTAAAAGTATGTTTTAAATTTCTGTGAAAGATTTTATATGTCTGAAACATTCTGATTCTGTGTCCTGTAAATAATTTTGCAAAAAGCTGCATGCAATAAATCAGCATACCATGATAACCGGCCAATGCTATTGTGAAAGTTCTCATTGGCAAATGTTTTTATTAATTCAAATTTCTTTTTAATATGTCTTTCAAGTAGATTTATACCATTTGGTTCCTGATCTACTTGTCAGCTATATGGTGTCAATTCCTTGGCACAGGAAAAAACAGGGGCTAAATATATTAGGCCATCCTTTTAAAGCAAGGTCTGAAATTTGCAATAACTTGTTGTATCCTTTGGTGTTGGATACTAAATAGTGAATGACTTGATACTATACAAAATTTCAAATATTGGTATTAAATGTCTTTAATCAACATTCAAGACAAGTGCATACAAGTTTGCTTAAGGTTTATATACATCTTAGTGTATCATGATACCAACTTATTTAGTGTCTAGTTGTTGACTGTTGTGTCTTATGTTATTGTTACTTGTAACAGTGAGATGGGTCAGGAATGGGTAACTCAGACTGTTGTGTCTTATGTTGTTATTGTTACTTGTAACAGTGAGATGGGTAAGGACTCAGGAATGGGTAACTCAGTTGGAATGGATAATGAAAATAATTTAAATTTCAGATTCTGGAAAGGGAGTCTATAAATTTTTTAACCAAGACTTAATGCATATTATATGGTTTGTAGCTCAAACACAGCAACTGAATGTGACAATCCCTGATATATTGGTGTGTTTCCCCAATGGAGCCTGGGCTTCCCAACAGAGCATGTATTCCCCACTAGCACCACCCCTGCTTTCTCTGTACAGATTCAAGCTTAAAATACATGTTGTAAATAAATTGTTCATTTAATTCATAAGGAAACTAAATGCCACAGCATGATGTTTTATATAGATGACCTGTAATCAATCTCGTGAGACTAATGAGACACAGTAGACAAATTTGTGACACACTTTTTTGGGTTGGTAACTTGGTGTATACAGTGTGAACAATATATTTTGTACATGCTGTTGTGGCATTTATTGCAATCCAATTATTGGCAGTGCAACCCATGTAGTGGAACATTCTGACGAATTCTGTCAATCTGACCAGTGTATTAAATTTAGTGAATACAAGAAAAAATACATAACAGCATAAATATATACTTTCTATTTATTGTGCCTCAGCAAACAATGAACTATTTTCTTGGACCAATTAATTATACTGTAGTATTTTATACAAGTATGAACAACGTCCGGGCAACGACAATCAATTGCTAATTGTTGTAGATACAACACCCAAAGTTCGTCGACTTTAATCGTCACAAAAACCCGTTTTAAGGCCGATCTTTCACCATCACTATTTGCCCAGTATTACTTGCAGATGTGGAACTGTCTCCTTTCTTGTAATTTCTTTGATTTCTACGCTGAGAGGCACAGTACGGCGATTTATTCCAAAATTTTCACGTAAATATGCTCACTCATGGCTGACAACAACATACACACGCGAACAGTTTTTTCGCCGAGAAACGCCCGAAATCAAACCAAATCGGTGACTTTTAACAATATACCAACTCCTTTACATATTTCCAATTAAACTTCAATAATTCCATGGCCCAACACAGCGCAAATTGAAAATATCTCCTCGTACTGCACTCCTTGTACGACGGCGATTGGTGGTCCCTCCAATATGGCCGCCAAAACTAAAACTGGCTTCAATTTTCGTAGGTATAGAAACTCGATCCAGGTACTATATTTTCATCGCGTGACCCCCCGGAAAGTTTACACTATGATGCCTCTGCCTCGTACCCAGGCGTCTCCAGAGCATTATTTAGAAATTAGCTATGATGTTTTTTTTACATGAAGTATTACACTGGCGAGCGAAGCGCGCAGGGGAAATTGGGAAGAGTGCACTTGAAACGGGAGACGCCTGGCAGTTCTTGGTCGATTTCTTGCAACAAAGTACGATTTCTTGCAAGTTGTGATATTTCGCTCTCGTTTTCGTTATTTTTCTACTTGTCTTTGTTGTATTGGTCAAAATATACAGTAGTTAGTTATGTGAGCGTTCATTTGTCCTGTTGCACTTGGTATACGACCTTTCACACATGCCCTAAAGTCAGGAAATATCAACATGTCAACACTGGAAGAAGACTTGCAGGGATTAGATTTGCAAGGTATGACAAATAGACTATAAAAATGCATTGTAGTGATAAATATTTCAATATTTACGGCTGTGGGTGTAAATTTACAGCGTTTATTCATTTTAAATGAACCACAGGTGAAGCAAGACCTGTTCGAAGATCTGCAAGACGTCTTGCCTGTAACTTTCAACGTCCAATATCGCCTGATCCTTCGCCAAATCTAAGCGAGAAGCATGGCTTAACGTCAAAATCAAAGGTTGGAGGTAAAACTTGTTGTATTATATATTTCTTGGTTCAGAGAGATCACAAATGGGCATATTGTGAGGGTATCAATATTTAGCCATGCCAGTATCCAGGGATATTGAGATGCTGGTACACCAGTTAGGCTCCCTAACTAGGTCCCAAAAAAAGAAAAATAACATTGTAACCCTCAAAACTAGAAGTTTTAAAAATAGATACTCAGAATGTTAATTACATGTCTTAAATGTGTAAGTTTTCATTTCGCGCGTCACCTCCGTTGCAATACTTCATGTATTCCTCTTATATAGCCTGCCGCAGACTGAGAACGCCTGGGTACGACCGTACGAGGCAGATTGTAGGGCATATGGAAATTTAATACTGATTTACATAATACGCTTCAGTATAATTATGCATGGGTTCAAACCATATGCTCAAATTTACCGGAATACAGAAATTCAGAATAAATCCCACTAAATCATACTTTTTTTTAGCATGTATATATTATAATATTAGTAAGTGCAATTTCAGAGAGTAATATGCCCAATTCCTTATGGATTGATATGAGCTGATATAAGCACTTAGTCAGAATATAAGATCTACAAGATAATTTGTTGAAATGGTGGTGTACTTGTGTAAAATATACTTGTATATTAACAAGGTTTTTGATCATGTTTTGGTATAGTTCCCACCTGCAAAAGACTTGTGCCTGGAGCTTTTCCTTCCCTAAATTTACCAGAGAAAAGCATACCCTCCACCTCCACAACTGCACCCAGAAGTGAACTTGTTCGACACAAGCCCAAACAAAACAATACTATTCAAGCCTCGAAGATTTTAAAAAGAAGGTTGAGAAATTTGTGGTTGTAGGACTTGGAATTATTAACCTCAAATATGACTGAAAAAAGCCCCCTCCTGGCTTAATAAAAGATTTATGGTTATTTATTCTGTGCAAGACAGAATATCTGTAAAGATGGACTATACAGATCAAGCAAGCATTGGATAAACTATAAGACTAGAACATTATATCAAGAAACACAGTATTTATATTTATATTTGTTGGGGATTGTATTGTTGAAATCATTTTAAATTGATTTCATAATTTTTTAATTGAACAAAAGTCTATATCTACAAAAATCACTATCAGATACAATTTTGGTTGACTCCTTCAAGAAAGAGAACAAATAATATGAAGAAATTAGTATTTACATTGTGGGTAGGCTCAGATTCAAGCTGTTGGAGTTCTCCATGCATGCTATGGTGCATGCAAGAGCCCCAACATATGGAATCCGAGCTTACATTGAAGAATAGTGTACATATTATTTACAGCTGAAGTTCACTGTTCTTTTTTTTCCAAGTAATTTATACTTGTTAACGACATCTCTTGCAAAGGAGAATCCTCTGACAGTTGCGTATAGTTTGATAATGTTTTCAAAACATAAGTTTTGACACTCTTTTGACACTGCAACATTGCATTGTTCAACAATATTGTTCCACAAACTTTTCGCTAATGGAGAAGCTTGGACCTCCTCAACAACTTTATCCACAGGTAATGAGGTAGGTTTGCCAATTCTTGTGTGCTTTCTAAAGCACAATCAGGAATTTCTGCAATATTTACCAGCCAGGAATTGGGTGCCCACAGTGCTCCTCGGGAAATTGAAGAAATGTAGTCATTTTCTTCAGTAGGTACTTTCATTGAAAACAATAATGCTTGTAACTCTTGGTTTCTTAATGAATCTGCATTTTTGGAATTCTTTCTTTTTCCATAATGCTTGGATTACATAGCCAGCAACATACTGTAAGCAAGGGGTCCAAGCTTGTCAGGTGTGATGGATAATTCACTCTAAACAGAAGAAATGAAAATATTAAAATGATTTTTAACCCACATACACCTAACACCCTCATTGGTAAGTAAAATCATCTGGCATTAGACGGAATAAAAAATACCAATTTTAGTGCTATCAGGATTAACCCATTATCTGGTGTTAAAGTAGGGCGCATACTAAAGTAGGGACCCTGTAGGGTGCATCTATTTATTTATATTAAAGTAGGGTGCATCTGCGTATAATTTTGCAATTCAAATTACTTTAAAATGAAAAATTCATATACCTGGGTAGATCGTATATGAAATAATTCGCCAAGACATCGCAGGGTTTCCTCGCCATGTAATTTCTTCATAAAAAAGCCACGTGAACTGGTCTTTGTAATGGATTTGTAGAAATTTCTACTTCCTCGATCGAATGTCCGCCATGACAGTATACAAGAACTGCCAGGCGCTCCCCCGCGTTTCCAATTTCCCCTTCGCGCGTCGCCTCAGTTGCAATACTTCATGTATTCCTCTTATATAGCCTGCCGCAAACTGAGAGCGCCTGGGTACGAGGCAGATGATGCCTGACTCATATGAATTTTCGCCACTCATCACAATACTGCAAAGTTTCCAAGAAACTTTGCACTAATAAATTGGTAGAACTATTCGCAATAGCCCCAGGTAAAGTTAGCTAGTCCTAAATCTGCTTAAATCTTCTAAGACGAATATTATCAGGAAGTGAGTTTCTTATCTTCTAAGTCTTAAGTCACTAAGACGAATATTGTCAGGAAGTGAGTTTCGGCGGTGCAAAAGAGAAGGACCTATGACCGTAGTGAACCAATCTAACTGATGGTATTTTCAATAGGTTCTTTGAGGTGGATCTTAGATACATGCTCGGGGTATATGGTGGTAATAGCGCTTTAATGTAGCCATGAAGGTGCTAGTCCATTTAACGCTTTATAAGTTATCAGTAATAGCTTATACACGATAGGATGACTCACTGGAAGCCAATGTAGTTGCTTCAAGACTGGCGTAAGGTGGTCGTACTTCCTACTACGTGTAAACATACGAGCTCCAGAGTTATCTACATTTTGCAGACGGTCGATTAGCAATTTAGGCAACCCATAAAGTAGTGAGTTGCAGTTATCTAATTAAGAAGTAATGAACGCGTGGAGTAAAGTTTCAGTGTCTGCTTGAGATAAACAATGTCTTATCCTTGCCATGTTGCGGAGATGGAAGAAACATGCCTTACAGGTAGAAGTAACATATTCGTCGAGGGATATAAGTTTGCCGAAAATTACCCCAATATTCCTTCTTGAAGTAGACGGCTGAATCAGTTCGCTGCATATATCTACATGCTCTATCAATGGGCACGGATGCAAGTACTCAACAGATGTTATCACAGGACCATTATTTCAAGTGCTTTTCAAGTGCATTATTTCAAGTGATCCATTACCGCAAGTACACGGGACTATATTCCAGTCGAAATCAGCAATGCCATAAGACTGAGAAGTGAAGGAGTTTGTTTGCACAATAATAAAGACTTTGTATAAGCATTTTCAGGAGCCTCTGACAAAGCACTTTTACATAATGGTTTCAAAGAGTATAATCTCTACAGAGAATATGGTGGTTTATATAAACGTTATAATAGCCAGCGAGTATAGTATCGTAAAAGACCATACTGTATATGAAAAAGACAGGACATTACAGTACAAGATATAATAAACAAGAAACAAGATTAAACAACAGAAGTAAAAACAAAATACAAGAGAATACGCACCAGACACTGGGAGATCTGATAGCATATGCAGCAATAATACGCAAGCTATTTTACTAACGGACACGAACTATCAGAAGACAACCAAAAATCTTATACCTCAATCATGTTCAAGCTTCAGATTACAGTACTTACTTTGCAATCCAGTATGTCAAATTCCCCATATTATCTGTGTTAAACAGATAAAATGCTGCAGATCCTGAAAGAAATGAACAAACACAAATACATCATCAATGCAGGTATTTAAAATAGTTTTGTGAGATTTATGAAACGGTTCTGATATTACCAGAAACATATGCATGCAGCAACCCCTTGCCCTTACTAACCAAGCAGATGTAAACAATAGGGCCATTTATTACGCGACTTACATGTATAAGACGCAAACACTCTCGTATAAATGGTCAAATTCTAATAAGTTGCGCGTATTGTGGAACAGCCTGAACCCCTGTTCTTATTTAAGTCGCGTCTTATGTAAGTGGCGTCTTATTTTCTCCCGTATAAATGGCCCTAATATTACAGTATATAGTTGCCAAACTATTGTTTCAATATGACGCAGTTATAATTAGCAAACTGCTGAGCAAACGGTAGCGATGATAACATTGTCATAACGTTTTTGTACACTACAGTACAAATGACAAAATGAGTCAATTAATACTATTAAATAAAGAATTTGACAATTGCCAAAATCTACTGTAAAATGTCCGTACGTTTTGGGGCATTGCATATGCTTCGAATTAATGTGAAAATTCTTAAAATATTAGCTTTGGAAATTTCGCAAAACATTTCAAAATGATCATAGAACTGGATTTTTCCGATAAATTTGGCAGGGCTAAAAATAACGGCTGCTCACCGGCTGCGCAAATTTTTTATATTACCGGGCAAATTTGTATGACTCTGGTCATAGTGACCGGTCATATTTTGGCTCTGGGAACGAGATTGATTTTTGAGATGTTGTGGACCCATTAAATATTATGCCAATTTGTCAATGCTTGTGTGATTTACACGTTGATGTTTGACTTTCACAACATTCTATGAAAGGTTGGACGACCTGAGCTGACCGTTGGGGACGAGCGGCGAACGTTTAGGAAAGGGAAAATTGCATCGCCGACAGCCAAAACGTTCTCGTCGAGAATGCTTCTTCGAAGATCAAGTGACAACGCTTCGGTGCCAGTATAATAGCAGAGAATGTGATTTATGCGTTTTTTGCTGTGTTGCGTTTTCGTTGTTTTTGGAAAGTCTCGAAGGAGTTGACCGGTCCGAAATCGTGTGTGACCAATCACCAATAGAACTGACCTGTCACCATGACCGGTGTGTGATGAAATGCTATTTGGAGCTCTGAATTTTGTATTTTTAAAATTAAATCAGTTCAGAACAGAGTAATAAGTACACATAAGAATGGACATTGCGTTTTTTTGGTTAACCTTGTTCATCTGTATTGCTATTATGCAAATGAAGATTTATTTATTTATAACTCATACAGTACAGTAACATGTTCATTTGTCAGAATACTGTATATGAATCATAAACTTAAGTATATCACAAGGTTAAAGCAAGCCATGGAAAGATAACTTAAATATCACTTCTTCACTCAAGTGAAGTTGGGATTTATTCCCGATTTAACCATTACATAATACACTACAAAAGTTGAACATTCTCACCCAGATGAAGAGCATTCGGAGTCCTCTTTCATTGCTCATGGTTGTTCCTGGGTGCCAAACCTGAAAATTCATATATAATTTTAGCTCTGTAACTCAATGCTTGCCTATACTTACTGTACAAGGAGACATGTAAAATTATCATGCAGAAAAAGTCACCCATTTCAGAATACAGTCGATACCTCAATTGTTTAAAAAGATAGACAAGCTATTAAATTTAATCAGTTTATTCCAAAACAAACTATGTTGTCACTCGTACAGTAATGTCATAGCAATTAATTTCGACCAAGTAAACTACATGTAAATAGAAATGGGAGCCAGAATGGCCGCTTTCGACTTACCAGAATCTATATCCTTTACACTGCTGGAGGTACCGATTTTCTGTAATGTTCAGGTTGTAGCCCTACATACAGAAAATTTCACAAGAAAATAATGTGGGAAAATAATGTGGGTAAATTAGAGGGCATTTGATCATGATAAGCATATACATGATACAAATACAACTATGCACAGATAGGTTGGCACATTGTTGATACAGGTGGCTCGATATATTAATCCTCGCAAAATCCCTTCTAATGCAAGAATTACAAGAACAAAATGTTATGCTATATGAAGAAACAACTAATATTAATGCATATATTACTGTAAAATAATATATCGGTAATACTGTATCTATTGATATATATAAATAAGGTGACTAGCAATAGTATTACATGATACCCAGCTGATAACCAGGATACATTTTGTCAGCCAAGAACCACGTACTGTACGTATGCAGTACTCTTGGTTTCTACATTTCCAAGACTAGGCTAGGTCACTAAATGTGTAAATCTGCATGTCACAGTCTTGGCATAATATGTTTGCCTTTTGTCATTCATGCAACTAACAAGTACATATGAAGACAAACCTATCTTTTCCATTCAATGATGCAGTAAGAAGTGTTCTCAATCAAGCCATTTAACAATCCCTAAAAGAAGACATACTTGAGTAAAATCTCATAAATTTGATGGCATGCCCTGAAAAAGGAAAACTAAATTAACTGGAATGTTTAAAACAGACCAGGTAGTTACAGGGTCAAGGATAGTTAATTATGGCAAGCAATTGGCCATAAAAGCAAATAATTTGAATTAGAATCATACAGGCTTTGTGCAGCTTGAGAGTAAGAGGCTGTATATATGGGTTATGCTGAGATACGGCATTTGTTATTATTTTTATTAAATTTCATATTACATGTATATGGGAACCGAGCCAGCCCGCCTAAGCAAGATCTGCCTCAACAGACAAGTGATCTTGTTTAAACCGAACTAGTATTTTCAACATAATAAACATGTGACATGGGCTGTCTCATCTACATGTACACAGGGCTCAAGATTTGATTTTTTTACTAGTATCCAAATGGATACTAGCACCTTAAAATCTGGTATCCTTCCTTGAAATTTAGTATCCCAGATTTGGATAGTAGGTATTCCGATTAGCAGTATCCAAACAAGGTAAAATATGAAAAAAATAAGCCAGACCAGTGCTTATAATGGTATAACAATGATGAATACATACTGCCATTTGTCATCAAGGGCGTCAATCCTGGGGGGGGACGAATCCCCCCACTTTTTGGGCAGAGGGCGACCGATATGTAATTATTCCCCCACTTTTTTCCACTTTGGCTTATACGACATGTTCTGATCATCAGAATTCTGTAAAGTCGTCCCCCAAAGTGCACGAAATGGCGTTTCTAGATTTCTAGTGGAGCATGCCCACATACTCCCTTGTGCTTTCGGGTGTACATTGTCTGGAATAACGATAAAAATGGCTTTTTTCGTGGTTATGATTTTTCTCCAGAACTTGTCTCAAGATGGATCAAATGCTCTTGTATATAGACACCCTAGAAATTCAAAATTTCTCAAGGGGAGCATGACCCCTGGCCCCCTAACATTCTCGTGCCATTGGCGGTCGCGTTCTGAATCTATGTTTGTTTTGTCCCCTCAAAGTCAACACAGTGGCTATGCCACTGGTCGGGAGGTGTCTATAAATGATGCGGAAATGATGCGGAATTGTTAAACGTGTTACATGCCTCCATAACTATTAGCGGGCTCATCCCCCCCCCCCCCCCACACACTTTTTGAGATGGATTTTCGCCTTTGTCTGTCATGAATTAATCTTGTGGACAAATCCATTCCGCATTCGCACAACAAACAACAAACAACAAAAAAATACACAGAATAAGAAACAAAGCGCCAAAACAGAGCTTCAGTATTTTGTTGAACATTCGCGACAATGTATAGAGTTTGGATCGGAAACTCAAAATTTTTATAGTATCCCGTCGGAATACTAAGCCTATGATAACCAATAACCAAAATCAAATTCTGGTATCCCGTGGATATCGGGATACCGCAAATCTTGAGCCCTGTGTACAGTAGCTGGGCTATTAAGGTTGTAAATAACATTTTGTGGACACATTTCAATTTTAGAAGTGGTGATCAGGTTGTTGGGTGTAAAACTTGTTTCCAAAAGTGTGATTTTAGGTTCGTTGAAAATCTGTTCGGTTGCTAATCCTCAGCCAAATCTTTTGATCTCTTAACACAGTGGTTATTCCTGTGGCAACGGATTCCAATATGTAATGCTTATGACCTGTTCATCTGACAAAAATGCTACAAAACACTCATATAAACGCGGGTTGAAAAACGTTCCATCCCGGCAAACATCCCCTCCTGTCTCTCATATAAACAGGCTCTAAATCTCCGAACAGCTGAATAGGGGTCGATAACTTTTTTGTGTGCTTGGGAACGCAAAACTATTTGATGTGCCTGCAAAACATCGCCATAAAAATGCGAAATAATTATGTGATGAGCTGTGAATTTCTATAATTCTATAGTCGGCTGACTCGGCTGATTGGCTCAGCCCTTTATAGGTTTCTCTACCGTCATTAACTACCATTAATAATAAAGACTAAAGTTGTTTCCCCATAACTGGTAGACATTTCTTTCAACTTTCCATCAATGACTTATAACAAGTCTTTTAATACAAAATGTGCCTACAAGTTGTTTGTTTCTGAAATGTACCTGCGACTGTTGGTCCCAACTTTAACTTTAGAAGGCAATGCCATATTGTTTTGGTTTGTGTAGATCATGACTTCAAACATGCAATATTATTTTTTCATATCCAAAGTTTGATCTCATTTCTTGTGATATGACCCAGGGTGCATTCCATGTAAACTCTACGCCGGAGATACGCCGACATTTACGATAGTTCACGCCAGTAATTTGGAGATTTTCAATTTTGGGGGACCAAAATCCATGTTATATAATTTTTGTGTAATTTCTATATCATGTGTATAGAGTATCGGTTTTTTGGATCCTACCGTTACTATGTTCCGTCTCCAGGACAGTATGAACTTCATGAAATTCATTCCTGCAATCTGATTTGAGATCATGTGTTGACATTCATTGGTAATATGATCAATGTGCTATTTACGATAATGTATTACATGAAGTAACAAATATATGAAAGTGTTGATGTTATGACGTGTGTAGTGTATCACATGATATGCTTTGATCTAACGTCTTTGAGCGGGAGAGACTGAGATGGCGTGAATATGGCAATTTGTGTCGTCTTCATGTCATTGTTTTTACGTGGTTCCATCCTCCGTAGGTGGCTGTGACTGACTTAGGACATCATGTAAAGTCCCATGATAGTCGATCTGCCGTAATCCCTCAAAGAACCGAGGGGTTAATCATGACAATAGCAGAGGTCACGGCTGGGAACCAGTTTAGGTTTATCAACGTGAGTAGGACCTTGTGAACATTTTTCAAAAAATCTAGACAGGCATTTTCATGAATTGCATGCCTAAGTCTCCCGCCTAGGATACGTTTGGCTGTGTGATTTCGACCCCGAATTAGTCTTAGTATAATTTCTAAACATTTGAAGGGCGTGGGAGATCCATGTCGGATTTTACTGTGGTGTTTCCACTTTAAGGAAATTCCAAATTTCCCAGACAGAAATAGGAAATGATTTTGATAGGAAAGTTGGTGTTTTGTGCAATTGTTTCATGTTCAAATGCAGTGTAATCATCTGTTAGGAATCACCCTCGTTCTCTCTTGCCGTCGTTTGTGTAAAAATGACCAGTGTGCACCGGGGAATGTTGGAAAGTTGTATCTTTGTGTCAGTGCCACATGCTAGGTCCATGCATGATAACAACCGCACTCACCCTGAACCAACATATATTTTTTGCATGCACGATGTGATCCGGCGACAAGAAAGTCACGGAATCGAAATAATGACCCCATTGACCACATGCATGTTGAAAGCCAATAACAAAAGCACAAACCCTTTCCCATCAAAAAGTCTTTTGCATATATTTTGGGTGCAGTGCAGTGAACATGTGTCTGTGTGAAGAACATAGGGTTGGACAATTGCTCATTTTAATAAGCTTTGTCCTTAGGGTGGTGTTGCACAGTGTACTGTATCGTGAGCGCTTTGTGTGGTGTGCACAGGGGCATGCCCATGAATGGGCGTGGCAATGGGAGGATGGGGGTGGACTGATGATGTGGGTTAGGTTTCCGCCGAGTCTCCAATTCATTGTGTAATTTCTATATCCTGTGTGTAAAATGCGCTTGGAGCTGGGCTAGGCATGTGGATCATGGCCCTTGACACTCCCGTCTAGCTACTTGGAAGGTGAAAGAAGAAAGAGAGAAAGGTGTGTTGAGAGAATTGCAAAACCCGGGTGTTATAAAAGTTACGAAGACAACTAGAATGCATACATTTGCAGAAGTTATAACTGCATGCATTCTACCCGTGTGATCGTGATTCATCAGGCTCCAAGCACGATCAGGGGGGCGCGTTTCTAGCTCACCGGCGAGCCTTGGAACGACGCGCCCGTTGTATACGAAAGCTAGGTTGGAGTGTTGCAGTAAAGGAGGAAGAAATATGTCCTGATCACTAAATATATTATTTTGTATGTTTGAAACCCGAGAGGCCGCTGTGTCGTACGCGTGGCGTCAGCGTTGACGGGATTTGCGATAAACTAAGTTTAACGGAGGTGGATTTTGAAATTGTGTTTTGTGGCCGTACCCAATGTGGACTGTGTAACATGTGGATATTATTAGATTTATAAAAGGATTGTTTATATAGTATATCATGTAGGAAAACGCTCAGAAATAAATGGGATGTCGTCAGCAAAATATTTTCTGTGTAATTACTTGGCAGCGATTATCATGAAAATCATTGCCTTAGATCGTGTAAAAATTGCGTGCATCTATTCACGATATTAATACGAGCTAAAACTATGTGTCAAATTAATAAATTGATAGAAAATATGTAAACAAACTTACGATGTTTCCGGTGAATTCTCGTCACTTCCTGGTTCTCAGGCAGACATATGAGTGTATTGCGCGATCGTGTATGATTACGTCATTTATGGAAAACGTTGTTCGTTTCAAAATGGCGTGCGTGCAAATGTCTTATAAAATGGGATATTGTGAATGAAAGATTGCCGAAATCCTGGTTGTAAACGTGTAAAGTCGTCAATAAAGAAAAGCTGGAGGATTTGTGAATGTTTATTCATTGGTACACGTAAATATCCACAGCAAAATGTGAGTTTATTATACAGAATTCTACGATGTCAATTATCAATACACATGTGATTCGATTCACAATTTAATATTTTATATACCTTATATACTATAAATATCCTGATATCTTGCAAGAATCTCTGCCTACTATATACATATACGACGGTGCAATCCTACAATTTCTATTTGGTGTTATAAAATATGATATAAATTATGAATAGGCTATCCTCATCAATCATTTACTGAGTGAGAGTTTATAGTTCTGAACATTATATCAGTGTCACGTGTGTTTAGAACGTATAAAATGTTCTCTTAGATTCTTGTGTCTCTGGAAGGCGACCGTTGGTGCAGTTGGAAAGATCCCCGCAAGATATCTGTCGCTTTCAATATATGCCCAGTGTTGTCGCAGGATTCTGTTCACTTGGTGCAGTCGTGGATGGTATGGTATCACAAATGGTAGGACTGATGGTCTGCTGTTTCTCTGGGATGTGTTATCGAGTAAGTGTGATTGGGTGTAAATGCTTGCTCTGTCTACAGCCTGTAGGATATCGTCATCTTTATAGCCACGAGCGAGCAAAACTGCCCTCAGGTGTTGCACCCTCGAGGCAAATCGGTCGTCGTCCGTGATTATGCGACGATATCTCAACATTTGACTGTACACTAAGCCAGCTTTACATTGTTTGGGATGGAATGAGTTATTGTGTAAAAGCGGTTGGCAATCCGTTGGTTTGATGTAAAGGTCTGATTTGATTTTGCCGTCCGCATCCTTATAAATTGTTGTGTCCAAAAAATTAACTTCTTTTTCCGAATAGGTGTACTCAAATTTAATTGTTTTATGAAACGAATTCAATTTGTCCATAAATTGTTTAAGTGCAACTAGACCATGTGTCCAGATAATAAAGCCGTCATCGAGAAATCGACGGTAAAACAAAGGCTTTTCGTTGTGCCTTAAAGTTTTGAAAAAAGATTCTTCTAGTTCAGCCATGAAAATGTTTGCAAAGGATGGTGCCGTTTTTGTGCCCATGGCTGTGCCGTGTTTTTGCAAATATAATTTTGCTTCGAATGTGAAGTAGTTACGTCTCATGGTGTAATCGAGAAATTGTTCAATTACCGGCAACAAGGGCCAGTCATCTGAGTAAAATGATTTCAAGGCTTGCATGCATGCATTTATCCCTTCACTGATTGGTATGTTGGTGTATAAGGATTTCACATCAATTGTGACTAATATGGTGCCCTCTGGGAGGCAGTCCGTTAAATTCAAAATGATGCTTAGAAAGTGATTTGTATCCTTAATGTAGGATGGTATTGTTTCTGTTATCGGATTTAGATATTTGTCCACGAAATGCGACAGGTTGTCGGTGGGCGATCCACATCCCGAAATGATTGGCCTACCGGGTACATTTGTCTTGTGTATTTTGGGCAGCATGTAAAATATGGGTACGCGTGGGGTCGTTTCCGGCAACAGAAACAAAAATGTTTTATGATCAATCAGATGTGAACATAGAATATCATGCAAATATTTGGTAATTTCTCCGGATAAACTGTTCAACATCAATCTAGGCTGAGAATCAACCAGTTCGTAATTCTGGGGGTTGGAAAGTTGCGTGTGTGCCTCTGTCTTGTAGTCCTCAGAGGACCAAATCACAACGGCACCGCCCTTGTCCGCAGGCTTTATGATGTGTTTTTCGTTCCTTTCATAGTTTGAAATAAAATCTCGTTCTTTCCAGTCAGGTTGTCATGCATGTTGAATTGCTTTTCATGAAAATTTTCTCTTAAGGTAGCCAAAATGTTCGCAATGTATGCCACAAGATTTTCGTTTGTTGGTTGTGGTGGTTCCCAAGTACTGGGAGTTCTAAAATCATGGCTCTCGTTGTTAATCTCCATGTCAAAGAAATAATATTTGATGTACATGCATCGGCGGAATTTTAGAAATGCATTATAAACAATTTCCCATGCAACCGGTTTTGGCTTCGGTACAAATTTTAAACCCTTGTTCAAGACTGAAATGAGGGGCTTGGGTAGTTGTTCTTTTGTTAGGTTCACAACCAATTTGTTGTCGACCTTTTCATTCAATTGTTTAAATAAACATTTTTCTCTTTGCATTTTTTAGAAATCCGTCTCCGTTGTTTGACATTCAAAAATTGTTTCATGCTGGTTCGTTTACCTGGAAGTGTTTTAGAAATAGGAGGATTTATTGTCGCCAACCCTGGTGGATTGGCTGATGGCGAAAATGGGGTACAGTTGGAGGTGATGATGGGTCAAGCAACATCAGGTCTGGTGGTGTGTCCCTCTTTGATAATAATTGCTGCTCATGGTGCGTCATGAGGATGTTCGTTAGTTTCAAGGAACAACCCATCACGCAAGATTGCCACTTGTGCAATAGATCGTCGGAGAGGTCTACTTCCGGTTGAATATCAATTTTTGGGACTGTTTTGTTTCGGCTATGCCTCCGTAGCCGCTTCAACGACCTTCGTGAATTCGAGTTCTTCTTGGGTACAGATGGAGTGGTGGATGTAACATCGTTCTGTGGAATTTCATCGTTCTCTGGAATTTCATCGTTCTCTGGAATTTCATCGTCAGGAGACATTTCAAGCGTGAATGGTTGAACTTGCGAGTCTGCAATCAACTCTTTCGGATCTACTGGCGTGTCTGATTCAAGGTTGTTAAGGAGTTCTTCTATATCTTGGAGCACTTGGGTTGTAAGCGGTGACATTGGGTATCCATCCTCCATGATGGTATTGGAAGAGGAATGCGTTTGTGTTAGAAAAGTGGTGTTAGTTTATCAGTCCCATCATTTGTGGAAAGCGTTCTGGAATGGATTGAAATTTAGAGACTCATGAATTTTGTGGATTTCCTAATGGAGTTTGTAAAGCCTTGGACGGTCATTAGTGTAGGGTAGGAGATCATTCATGATCGTTCCCCGTTCACCGAATGGTATTTGAACATAATTTTTGTGTAATTTCTATATCATGTGTATAGAGTATCGGTTTTTTGGATCCTACCGTTACTATGTTCCGTCTCCAGGACAGTATGAACTTCATGAAATTCATTCCTGCAATCTGACTTGTAAACATTTGAGATCATGTGTTGACATTCATTGGTAATATGATCAATGTGCTATTTACGATAATGTATTACATGAAGTAACAAATATATGAAAGTGTTGATGTTATGACGTGTGTAGTGTATCACATGATATGCTTTGATCTAACGTCTTTGAGCGGGAGAGACTGTGATGGCGTGAATATGGCAATTTGTGTCGTCTTCATGTCATTGTTTTTACGTGGTTCCATCCTCCGTAGGTGGCTGTGACTGACTTAGGACATCATGTAAAGTCCCATGATAGTCGATCTGCCGTAATCCCTCAAAGAACCGAGGGGTTAATCATGAAAATAGCAGAGGTCACGGCTGGGAACCAGTTTAGGTTTATCAACGTGAGTAGGACCTTGTGAACATTTTTCAAAAAATCTAGACAGGCATTTTCATGAATTGCATGCCTAAGTCTCCCGCCTAGGATACGTTTGGCTGTGTGATTTCGACCCCGAATTAGTCTTAGTATAATTTCTAAACATTTGAAGGGCGTGGGAGATCCATGTCGGATTTTACTGTGGTGTTTCCACTTTAAGGAAATTCCAAATTTCCCAGACAGAAATAGGAAATGATTTTGATAGGAAAGTTGGTGTTTTGTGCAATTGTTTCATGTTCAAATGCAGTGTAATCATCTGTTAGGAATCACCCTCGTTCTCTCTTGCCGTCGTTTGTGTAAAAATGACCAGTGTGCACCGGGGAATGTTGGAAAGTTGTATCTTTGTGTCAGTGCCACATGCTAGGTCCATGCATGATAACAACCGCACTCACCCTGAACCAACATATATTTTTTTCATGCACGATGTGATCCGGCGACAAGAAAGTCACGGAATCGAAATAATGACCCCATTGACCACATGCATGTTGAAAGCCAATAACAAAAGCACAAACCCTTTCCCATCAAAAAGTCTTTTGCATATATTTTGGGTGCAGTGCAGAGAACATGTGTCTGTGTGAAGAACATAGGGTTGGACAATTGCTCATTTTAATAAGCTTTGTCCTTAGGGTGGTGTTGCACAGTGTACTGTATCGTGAGCGCTTTGTGTGGTGTGCACAGGGGCATGCCCATGAATGGGCGTGGCAATGGGAGGATGGGGTGGACTGATGATGTGGGTTAGGTTTCCGCCGAGTCTCAATTCATTGTGTAATTTCTATATCCTGTGTGTAAAATGCGCTTGGAGCTGGGCTAGGCATGTGGATCATGGCCCTTGACACTCCCGTCTAGCTACTTGGAAGGTGAAAGAAGAAAGAGAAAGGTGTGTTGAGAGAATTGCAAAACCGGGTGTTATAAAGTTACGAAGACAACTAGAATGCATACATTTGCAGAAGTTATAACTGCATGCATTCTACCCGTGTGATCGTGATTCATCAGGCTCCAAGCACGATCAGGGGGGCGCGTTTCTAGCTCACCGGCGAGCCTTGGAACGACGCGCCCGTTGTATACGAAAGCTAGGTTGGAGTGTTGCAGTAAAGGAGGAAGAAATATGTCCTGATCACTAAATATATTATTTTGTATGTTTGAAACCCGAGAGGCCGCTGTGTCGTACGCGTGGCGTCAGCGTTGACGGGATTTGCGATAAACTAAGTTTAACGGAGGTGGATTTTGAAATTGTGTTTTGTGGCCGTACCCAATGTGGACTGTGTGCCATGTGGATATTATTAGATTTATAAAAGGATTGTTTATATAGTATATCATGTAGGAAAACGCTCAGAAATAAATGGGATGCCGTCAGCAAAATATTTTGTGTAATTACTTGGCAGCGATTATCATGAAAATCATTGCCTTAGATCGTGTAAAAAATGCGTGCATCTATTCACGATATTAATACGAGCTAAAACTATGTGTCAAATTAATAAATTGATAGAAAATATGTAAACAAACTTACGA
Organism: Trachythela sp. YZ-2020; assembly: GCA_016169945.1. NCBI lineage: Eukaryota > Metazoa > Cnidaria > Anthozoa > Malacalcyonacea > Clavulariidae > Trachythela > Trachythela sp. YZ-2020. Next base: position 2,642,695 of record JADLSH010000377.1, on the reverse strand, counting down.
TGTTTCCGGTGAATTCTCGTCACTTCCTGGTTCTCAGGCAGACATATGAGTGTATTGCGCGATCGTGTATGATTACGTCATTTATGGAAAACGTTGTTCGTTTCAAAATGGCGTGCGTGCAAATGTCTTATAAAATGGGATATTGTGAATGAAAGATTGCCGAAATCCTGGTTGTAAACGTGTAAAGTAGACAATAAAGAAAAGCTGGAGGATTTGTGAATGTTTATTCATTGGTACACGTAAATATCCACAGCAAAATGTGAGTTTATTATACAGAATTCTACGATGTCAATTATCAATACACATGTGATTCGATTCACAATTTAATATTTTATATACCTTATATACTATAAATATCCTGATATCTTGCAAGAATCTCTGCCTACTATATACATATACGACGGTGACTCAATCCTACAATTTCTATTTGGTGTTATAAAATATGATATAAATTATGAATAGGCTATCCTCATCAATCATTTACTGAGTGAGAGTTTATAGTTCTGAACATTATATCAGTGTCACGTGTGTTTAGAACGTATAAAATGTTCTCTTAGATTCTTGTGTCTCTGGAAGGCGACCGTTGGTGCAGTTGGAAAGATCCCGCAAGATATCTGTCGCTTTCAATATATGCCCAGTGTTGTCGCAGGATTCTGTTCACTTGGTGCAGTCGTGGATGGTATGGTATCACAAATGGTAGGACTGATGGTCTGCTGTTTCTCTGGGATGTGTTATCGAGTAAGTGTGATTGGGTGTAAATGCTTGCTCTGTCTACAGCCTGTAGGATATCGTCATCTTTATAGCCACGAGCGAGCAAAACTGCCCTCAGGTGTTGCACCCTCGAGGCAAATCGGTCGTCGTCCGTGATTATGCGACGATATCTCAACATTTGACTGTACACTAAGCCAGCTTTACATTGTTTGGGATGGAATGAGTTATTGTGTAAAAGCGGTTGGCAATCCGTTGGTTTGATGTAAAGGTCTGATTTGATTTTGCCGTCCGCATCCTTATAAATTGTTGTGTCCAAAAAACTAACTTCTTTTTCCGAATAGGTGTACTCAAATTTAATTGTTTTATGAAACGAATTCAATTTGTCCATAAATTGTTTAAGTGCAACTAGACCATGTGTCCAGATAATAAAGCCGTCATCGAGAAATCGACGGTAAAACAAAGGCTTTTCGTTGTGCCTTAAAGTTTTGAAAAAAGATTCTTCTAGTTCAGCCATGAAAATGTTTGCAAAGGATGGCGCCGTTTTTGTGCCCATGGCTGTGCCGTGTTTTTGCAAATATAATTTTGCTTCGAATGTGAAGTAGTTACGTCTCATGGTGTAATCGAGAAATTGTTCAATTACCGGCAACAAGGGCCAGTCATCTGAGTAAAATGATTTCAAGGCTTGCATGCATGCATTTATCCCTTCACTGATTGGTATGTTGGTGTATAAGGATTTCACATCAATTGTGACTAATATGGTGCCCTCTGGGAGGCAGTCCGTTAAATTCAAAATGATGCTTAGAAAGTGATTTGTATCCTTAATGTAGGATGGTATTGTTTCTGTTATCGGATTTAGATATTTGTCCACGAAATGCGACAGGTTGTCGGTGGGCGATCCACATCCCGAAATGATTGGCCTACCGGGTACATTTTTCTTGTGTATTTTGGGCAGCATGTAAAATATGGGTACGCGTGGGGTCGTTTCCGGCAACAGAAACAAAAATGTTTTATGATCAATCAGATGTGAACATAGAATATCATGCAAATATTTGGTAATTTCTCCGGATAAACTGTTCAACATCAATCTAGGCTGAGAATCAACCAGTTCGTAATTCTGGGGGTTGGAAAGTTGCGTGTGTGCCTCTGTCTTGTAGTCCTCAGAGGACCAAATCACAACGGCACCGCCCTTGTCCGCAGGCTTTATGATGTGTTTTTCGTTCCTTTCATAGTTTGAAATAAAATCTCGTTCTTTTCCAGTCAGGTTGTCATGCATGTTGAATTGCTTTTCATGAAAATTTTCTCTTAAGGTAGCCAAAATGTTCGCAATGTATGCCACAAGATTTTCGTTTGTTGGTTGTGGTGGTTCCCAAGTACTGGGAGTTCTAAAATCATGGCTCTCGTTGTTAATCTCCATGTCAAAGAAATAATATTTGATGTACATGCATCGGCGGAATTTTAGAAATGCATTATAAACAATTTCCCATGCAACCGGTTTTGGCTTCGGTACAAATTTTAAACCCTTGTTCAAGACTGAAATGAGGGGCTTGGGTAGTTGTTCTTTTGTTAGGTTCACAACCAATTTGTTGTCGACCTTTTCATTCAATTGTTTAAATAAACATTTTTTCTCTTTGCATTTTTTAGAAATCCGTCTCCGTTGTTTGACATTCAAAAATTGTTTCATGCTGGTTCGTTTACCTGGAAGTGTTTTAGAAATAGGAGGATTTATTGTCGCCAACCCTGGTGGATTGGCTGATGGCGAAAATGGGGTACAGTTGGAGGTGATGATGGGTCAAGCAACATCAGGTCTGGTGGTGTGTCCCTCTTTGATAATAATTGCTGCTCATGGTGCGTCATGAGGATGTTCGTTAGTTTCAAGGAACAACCCATCACGCAAGATTGCCACTTGTGCAATAGATCGTCGGAGAGGTCTACTTCCGGTTGAATATCAATTTTTGGGACTGTTTTGTTTCGGCTATGCCTCCGTAGCCGCTTCAACGACCTTCGTGAATTCGAGTTCTTCTTGGGTACAGATGGAGTGGTGGATGTAACATCGTTCTGTGGAATTTCATCGTTCTCTGGAATTTCATCGTTCTCTGGAATTTCATCGTCAGGAGACATTTCAAGCGTGAATGGTTGAACTTGCGAGTCTGCAATCAACTCTTTCGGATCTACTGGCGTGTCTGATTCAAGGTTGTTAAGGAGTTCTTCTATATCTTGGAGCACTTGGGTTGTAAGCGGTGACATTGGGTATCCATCCTCCATGATGGTATTGGAAGAGGAATGCGTTTGTGTTAGAAAAGTGGTGTTAGTTTATCAGTCCCATCATTTGTGGAAAGCGTTCTGGAATGGATTGAAATTTAGAGACTCATGAATTTTGTGGATTTCCTAATGGAGTTTGTAAAGCCTTGGACGGTCATTAGTGTAGGGTAGGAGATCATTCATGATCGTTCCCCGTTCACCGAATGGTATTTGAACATAATTTTTGTGTAATTTCTATATCATGTGTATAGAGTATCGGTTTTTTGGATCCTACCGTTACTATGTTCCGTCTCCAGGACAGTATGAACTTCATGAAATTCATTCCTGCAATCTGATTTGAGATCATGTGTTGACATTCATTGGTAATATGATCAATGTGCTATTTACGATAATGTATTACATGAAGTAACAAATATATGAAAGTGTTGATGTTATGACGTGTGTAGTGTATCACATGATATGCTTTGATCTAACGTCTTTGAGCGGGAGAGACTGTGATGGCGTGAATATGGCAATTTGTGTCGTCTTCATGTCATTGTTTTTACGTGGTTCCATCCTCCGTAGGTGGCTGTGACTGACTTAGGACATCATGTAAAGTCCCATGATAGTCGATCTGCCGTAATCCCTCAAAGAACCGAGGGGTTAATCATGACAATAGCAGAGGTCACGGCTGGGAACCAGTTTAGGTTTATCAACGTGAGTAGGACCTTGTGAACATTTTTCAAAAAATCTAGACAGGCATTTTCATGAATTGCATGCCTAAGTCTCCCGCCTAGGATACGTTTGGCTGTAGTATAATTTCTAAACATTTGAAGGGCGTGGGAGATCCATGTCGGATTTTACTGTGGTGTTTCCACTTTAAGGAAATTCCAAATTTCCCAGACAGAAATAGGAAATGATTTTGATAGGAAAGTTGGTGTTTTGTGCAATTGTTTCATGTTCAAATGCAGTGTAATCATCTGTTAGGAATCACCCTCGTTCTCTCTTGCCGTCGTTTGTGTAAAAATGACCAGTGCCAGGGAATGTTGGAAAGTTGTATCTTTGTGTCAGTGCCTCATGCTAGCATAGGTCCATGCATGATAACAACCGCACTCACCCTGAACCAACATATATTTTTTTCATGCACGATGTGATCCGGCGACAAGAAAGTCACGGAATCGAAATAATGACCCCATTGACCACATGCATGTTGAAAGCCAATAACAAAAGCACAAACCCTTTCCCATCAAAAAGTCTTTTGCATATATTTTGGGTGCAGTGCAGAGAACATGTGTCTGTGTGAAGAACATAGGGTTGGACAATTGCTCATTTTAATAAGCTTTGTCCTTAGGGTGGTGTTGCACAGTGTACTGTATCAGTGGGCTTTGTCTTATGTACTGTTAACATCATATTCTTGAAGTTATACTGTGAATATACATATGACAATGAATTCGAGCACAAACTTGGTTACACTTATCACTTCTTTTTGAGTGATCTCACGCCAATACGGCAACGAATTTTAAAACCCACGCCGGATATATCCGGCGTGCATGGAATGCACCCTGGGATATGACGTTACAATTTTATTCCATATTTGGCGGCTAATGGGTTGATATGAGCATTGCACCTAGATGTATGTACTGTATTAATAGCCAATCAGAAACCATACTTTTTTTCTCGCCATCTCGTTCAATAGAACTTATATAGTAGGTGCTTTTAGATGGAAAATTTAAACAAAAATTTATATACCGGTACACTTTTAGACCTAGCCAGGAGCAGTTGCGAAAAATGTAACTTAGGCCTGATCTTGCAGGAATGAAAAATTTAAATGGGGATCAGATGATCAATGCGGCAATTTTGGTACTCGGTATTGCTTAGCAATTTTGTACTGATTGAAGTAATGAGGTCATAATACACCACAAAAGTAGAACATTCTCACCTAGATGAAGAGCATTCGGAGTCCTCTTTCAGTGCTCATGGTTGTTCCTGCATGTGTTCCATCAATAAACCTGAAAAATCATAGATAATTTTAGCACTGTAACTCATTGCTTGCCTAATTACAGGGAGACAGTTAAAATTATCACGGCAGACAAAGTCACCCGGCATTTCAGAATAAACAACTCAATTGTTTAAAAGATAGACAAGCTATTAAAGTTTGATCATTTTACTGTGCAAAACAAACTATGTTGCATCTCGTACACCAATGTTACACCAATGAATTTGCAACGAGTAAACTAAATAGTACTGGGAGCCAAAATGACTGCTTTCAACTTACCAGAATCTATATCCTTTACACTGTTGGAAGTACCGATTTTATGTAATCTTCAGGTTGTAGCCTATACACAGAAAAATTGTACGTAAATTAGAGGGCATTTGATAATTTTAGGCATATAATACGTCAATTATACATGATACAAATACAGCTATTTAACAATTAGTTGCCGAAGGCGAAAAGCCTTTGGCTGAGTGACTATAGGCTTGTAAATCACCGAGCCTGATGCGACTAATTGTTTTAGTATAAATTTCCAGGTGTTTACAAATAATAATCAACACAACTTTATAAAAATTCCCTTCAAATTTATAAATAGTTTGTTTACATAATTTAAATCTCAGACACGGCTCTGTGTCGCGTTGCGACGAAGCCAGTTTTTTCCAAATAAAAGCACGTAAAGTTTAATATTTTTACATTTAAATATTTTTAAACCATATTTTGTAGCTTGTTTGGTTTTTTCCGGAATGCTATCTTCTTTAATTTGGGCAATTTCCTCTTCTGTTACTACGGCAAAAAGAACAGCCATTTTGAAAAAAAAGCAAAAAGCTATAGTCACTGACCAGTGACTATCACTTCAGAGACAGTGAATCAGAATGCAGGAAAATCAATAGTCACCTGGAAATTTATACTAAAGCGCTATCTATATTTCCTGTAGCTCAATATAGCGCTGTACATTCTAGTTACAATAAAAACTACTAACTAGGAAATTAGGACAAATTAAGGGTCGATTCGCGTGTGCCTAAAAGATATAAACAAAATCTCGAAGTTTCGAGCTAAAGCCCTTCGTCAGGAGAAATTAGTTTGACTAATTTTTCCTGACGAAGGGCTTTAGCTCGAAACGTCGAGATTTTGTTTATATCTTTTAGGCACACTGCGCGAATCGACCCTTAATTTGTTCTATATGTCCGTGGCCGAAGCTGAATTAAAGTCTAACTAGGAAATTGTTACATTTACAATAATTATAAATAAATTGGTAGAACTATTCGCACTAGCCTCAGGTAAAGTTAGCTAGTCATAAATCTGCTTAAAAGGATAAGTCTTAATGCTAGCTTTAAAACTTGTCAGCGAGTCACTATGACGAATATTGTCAGGAAGTGAGTTCCACAGTTTTGGTGGAGGTGCAAAAGAGAAGGACCTATGACCGTAGTGAACCAATCTAACTGATGGTATTTTCAATAGGTTCTTTGAGGTGGATCTTAGATTCATGGTCGAGGTATATGGTGGTAATAGAGCTTTAATGTAGCCAGGAAGGTGCTAGTCCATTTAACGCCTTATAAGTTATTAGTAATAGCTTATACTGCACGATAGGATGGTTCACTGCAAGCCAATGTAGTTGCTTCAAGACTGGCGTAATGTTGTTGTACTTCCTATACTACGTGTAAACATACGAGCTGCAGAGTTCCGTACATTTTGCATACGGTCGATTAAGAATTTAGGCAATCCATAGAGTAGTGAGTTGCAGTTATGTAATTAAGAAGTAATGAACGCGTGGAGTAAAGTTTCAGTGTCTGCTTGAGATAAACAATGTCTTATCCTTGCTATGTTGTGGAGATGGAAGAAACATGCCTTACAGGTAGAAGTAACATATTCGTCGAGGGATATATGTTTGCCAAAAATTACCCCATTATTCCTTGCTGAAGCAGACGGCTGGATCAGTTCGCTGCATATGTCTACATGCTCTATCAATGGGCACGGATGTAAGTACTCCATTATTTCAAGTGCTTTTCAAGTGCATTATTTCAAGTGATCCTACCGCAAGTATACACGCGACTATATTCCAGTCGAAATCAGCAATGCCATAATATGTCTACAGACTGAGAAGTGTAAGGAGTTTGTTTGCACAACAATAAGGACTTTGCATATTAAGCATTTTCAGGAGCTTCTGACAAAGGAATTTGACATAATGGTTTCAAAGAGTCTAATCTCTACAGAGAATATGGTGGTTTATATAAACGATATAATAGCCAGCAAGTATAGTAGCGTAAAAGACCATACTGTACATGAAAAATACAGGAGATTACAGTACAAGATATAATAAACAAGGAACAAGATTAAACAACAGAAATAAAACAAAATACAAGAGAATACGCACCAGACACTGGGAGATCTGATAGCATATGCAGCAATAATACGCAAGCTATTTTACTAACGGACACGAACTATCAGAAGACAAGCAAGCATGTTTCAAGCTTCAGATTACAGTACTTACTTTGCAATCCAGTATGTCAAATTCCCCATATTATCTGTGTTAAACAGATAAAATGCTGCAGATCCTGAAAGAAATGAACAAACACAAATACATCATCAATGCAGGTATTTAAAATAGTTTTGTGAGATTTATGAAACGGTTCTGATATTACCAGAAACATATGCATGCAGCAACCCCTTAACCTTACTAACCAAGCAGATGTAAACAATAGGGCCATTTATTACGCGACTTACATGTATAAGACGCAAACACACTCGTATAAATGGTCAAATTCTAATAAGTTGCGCGTATTGTGGAACAGCCTGAACCCCTGTTCTTATTTAAGTCGCGTCTTATGTAAGTGGCGTCTTATTTTCTCCCGTATAAATGGCCCTAATATTACAGTATATAGTTGCCAAACTATTGTTTCAATATGACGCAGTTATAATTAGCAAACTGCTGAGCAAACGGTAGCGATGATAACATTGTCATAACGTTTTTGTACACTACAGTACAAATGACAAAATGAGTCAATTAATACTATTAAATAAAGAATTTGACAATTGCCAAAATCTACTGTAAAATGTCCGTACGTTTTGGGGCATTGCATATGCTTCGAATTAATGTGAAAATTCTTAAAATATTAGCTTTGGAAATTTCGCAAAACATTTCAAAATGATCATAGAACTGGATTTTTCCGATAAATTTGGCAGGGCTAAAAATAACGTCTGCTCAAATTTTTTATATTACCGGGCAAATTTGTATGACTCTGGTCATAGTGACCAGTCATATTTTGGCTCTGGGAACGAGATTGATTTTTGAGATGTTGTGGACCCGTTAAATATTATGTCAATTTGTCAATACTTGTGTGATTTACATGACGATGTTTAACTTTCCCAACATTCTATGAAAGGTTGGACGAGCTGAGCTGACCGTTGGGGACGAGCGGCGAACGTTTAGGAAAGGGAAAATTGCATCGCCGACAGCCAAAACGATCTCGCCGAGAATGCTTCTTCGAAGATCAAGTGACAACGCTTCGGTGCCAGTACAATAGCAGAGAATGTGATTTATGTGTTTTTTGCTGTGTTGCATTTTCGTTGTTTTTGGAAGGGCTCGAAGGAGTTGACCGGTCCGAAATCGCGTGTGGCCGATCACCAATACTGTAGTCTGTAGAATGTTATTCTATTCGCAGTTCAGAACAGAGTAATAAGTACACATAAGAATGGACATTGCGTTTTTTTTTGGTTAACCTTGTTCATCTGTATTTTTATTATGCAAATGAAGATTTATTTATTTATAACTCATACAGTACAGTAACATGTACATTTGTCAGAATACTGTATATGAATCATAAACTTAAGTATATCACAAGGTTGAAGCAAGCCATGGAAAGATAACCTAAATATCACTTCTTCACTCAAGTGAAGTTGGGATTTATTCCCGATTTAACCATCACATAATACACTACAAAAGTTGAACATTCTCACCCAGACGAAGAGCATTCGGAGTCCTCTTTCATTGCTCATGGTTGTTCCTGTGTGCCAAACCTGAAAATTCATATATAATTTTAGCTCTGTAACTCAATGCTTGCCTATACTTACTGTACAAGGAGACATTTAAAATTATCATGGGCAGAAAAAGTGACCCATTTCAGAATACAGCCAATACCTCAATTGTTTAAAAAGATAGACAAGCTATTAAATTTAATTCGGTTTACTCCAAACAAACTATGTTGTCACTCGTACAGTAATGTCATACCAATGAATTTCGACCAAGTAAACTACATGTAAATAGAAATGGGAGCCAGAATGGTCGCTTTCAACTCACCAGAATCTATATCCTTTACACTGTTGGAGGTACCGATTTTCTGTAATATTCAGGTTGTAGCCCTACATACAGAAAATTTCACAAGAAAATAATGTGGGTAAATTAGAGGTGATACAAATACAGCTATGCACAGATAGGTTGGCACATTGTTGATAAAGGTGGCTCAATATATTAATCCCCGCAAAATCCCTTGAAATGCAAGAATTACAAGAACAAAATGTTATGGTATATGAAGAAACAACTAATATTAATGCATATATTACTATAAAATAATATATCGGTAATACTGTATCTATTGATATATCCAAATGAAGCGACTAGTAATTGTGTTTCATGATACCCAGCTGATAACCAGGATACACCTATATAATGGTCAGGTACATTTTGTCAGCCAAGAACCACGTACTGTAGGTATATGCAGTACTCTTGGTTTCTACATTTCCAAGACTAGGCTAAGTCACTAAATTTGTAAATCTGCCATGTCACAGTCTTGGCATAATATGTTTGCCTTTTGCCATTCATGCAACTAACAAGTACATATGAAGACAAACCTATCTTTTCCATTCAATGATGTGGTAAGAAGTTTTCTCAATCAAGCCATTTAACAATCCCTAAAAGAAGACATACTGGAGTAAAATCTCATACATTTGATGGCATGCCCTGAAAAAGTAAAACTAAATTAACTGAAATGTTTAAAACAGACCAGGTAGTTATGGGGTCATTAGGAGTGTTCATTATGGCAAGGAATTGGCTATAAAAGCAAATAATTTGAATTAGAGTCATACAGGATTTGTGCAGCTTGAGAGTAAGAGGCTGTATATATGGGTTATGCTGAGATACGGCATTTGTTATTACTTTTATTAAATTTCATATTACATGTATATGGGAACCGAGCCAGCCCGCCTAAGTAAGATCTGCCTCAACAGACAAGTGATCTTGTTTAAACCAAACTAGTATTTTCCACATAATAAACATGTGACATGGGCTGACTCATCCACATGTACTGTAGCTGGGCTATGAAGGTTGTAAATCACATTTTGTGGACACATTTCAATTTTAGAAGTGGTGATCATGTTGTTGGGTGAAAAATTTGTTTCCAAAAGAGTGATTTTATGTTCGTTGAAAATCTGTTCCGTTGCTAATCCTCAGCCAAATCTTTTGATCTCTTAACACAGTGGTTATTCCTGTGACAACGGATTCCAATATGTAATGCTTATGACCTGTTCATCTGACAAAAATGCTACAAAACACTAATTATTTAATATAAACGCGGGTTGAAAAACGTTCCATCCCGGCAAACATCCACTCCTGTCTCTCATATAAACAGGCTCTAAATCTCCGAACAGCTGAATAGGGGTCGATAACTTTTTTGTGTGCTTGGGAATGCAAAAGCTATTTGATGTGCCTGCAAAATATCGCCATAAAAATGCGAAATAATTATGTGATGAGCTGTGAATTTCTATAATTCTATAGTCGGCTGACTCGGCTCAGCTCTTTATAGGTTTCTCTACCATCATTAACTACCATTAATAATAAAGACTAAAGTTGTTTCCCCATAACTGGTAGTTTTGACATTTCTTTCAACTTTCCATCAATGACTTACATAAAGTCTTTTAATACAAAATGTGCCTACAAGTTGTTTGTTTCTGAAATGTACCTGCGACTATTGGTCCCAACTTTAACTTTAGAAGGCAATGCCATATTGTTTTGGTTTGTGTAGATCATGACTTCAAACATGCAATATTAGTTTTTCATATCCAAAGTTTTATCTCATTTCTTGTGATACAGTATGACGTTACATTTTTATTCCATATTTGGCAGCTAATGGGTTGATATGAGGATTGCACCTAGATGTATACATATACTGTACTGTATTAATAGCCAATCAGAAACCATGATTTTTTTCTCGCCATCTCGTTCGATAGAACTTGCTGTATCCTAATGTCTCGATCAATTCCAGGAGTGCCCACCCCCCCCTTGGCATTTGTCTGGCATTTGACATTTAGGCGAAAAAAACTTGCAAATGCCCCACCATGGTCCATGGGGTCAAAAAAGTGGCACAAAATCCCCACCTAGGGGACTTGAAATTGATGCAAATGCTCCGCCCTTGGGGACAAAATAATAGTTTTCGGGCAAGCAAATTTTTATAATATCTGTTTTATAAATTTTTATAATATTTTTATTAATACTACATAGGAAAATCATTTTCCAAACCATAAAATCTGAATGCACACTGCATTTCATCCTGTGTGTCAATTGTCCCCAATTTGACCTCAAAGTGCTGCATATAAATAACGAAAGATCTATTAAGCCTTGCAGAATGAAGTATTTTGTGAAAATTGAGAAATAGAGTTGTTCCAAAAACTTAACAATTAACACGTTGTAATCATGTGAACAATAACAAGATAAAACGCTCCAAAGTCAAGGTCTCAATCTGAATTATAATGCACTTGGTCAACAGTGTTATATACCGTAAACCTCCGATTATAAGCCCCCCGATTATAAGCCCCCCTGTCTATAAGCCCATCACATTACTAACGTTCTCACCATTCCAAATATAAACCCCCCCCCAAATAACCCCCCCAAATATAAGCCCCCCGAATATAAGCCCACTAGACCGGTATATAAAACTATTGCAACCAAAAAATTCCACATAGCAGTAACTGAACAAAAACTTTTTATAGCAGTGTGTATTTAAATGTTATAAAGTATTAATTTTACAAAACGCTTGAATGTTCGTCCTGATGGTGTTTCAAGGCGTCCTGATGGTGTTTCAAGGCGTCCTGATGGTGTTTCAAGGCGTCCTGATGGTGTTTCAAGGCGTCCTGATGGTGTTTCAAGGCGTCCTGATGGTGTTTCAAATCTTTTGTGTAGCTTTGGCCCATAAAGGAAGTATGTACACGGAAGTTCTATTCCCCCTCCGAAGACCCACCTGAACACGCGTTATTAATTTTTGTTTAATTCCGTGTTTATATACTTGGTTACCACTAACCCAAAATGTCGTCCATGTATACCCCCCCCATATATAAGCCCCCCCCCATATATAAGCCCCCCCGGTATATAACCCCCCTCCCCCGTACAAACTTATATAAGCCCAGGGCTTATAATCGGAGGTTTACAGTAATACAGTATGCAGTAGTACAATGCAGTGTGAAACATAGTGTATAAAAACAGTAAAACCATCTGTTATAATTGCGTACTAAAATATGGTTAAATGGCAAAAAAAGCAACAAACCTGCGACTTTTTAGCGCTTGCCTACGTTATAAATTATACAGTGGATATTGAACGCTTCGACAAACCCACCCCCGGGACGACCTGAAGGAAGCAAATGCCCGACCCTAGGAATAGATGTAGCTGTATAATTCCCGACAAATGCCCGGGGGGGAATGGGCACACATGGAATTGATCCGATTTGATCGAGACATGACTCAATCTCAACCTCGCCAAAACGTCTATTTTTCGAGTAATTTTTCAGAAAATACAAATTAAAATACTTAATAATCTCTTACCATATATACCTTGTGAGGAAAGCAACCATTTATGACTTCAATAACTGCCACAATTATCCACCCGGCTCTCTGAGACCCCCTGATATATATTCTGACAAAGTTCTCTTCGCGTTTTTGAACTATTGTCCTATCATTTCGTTCCTTCAATACATGAAAAGCTTCATTCATCATTTTTCTTCATACTAATTTGCAAATTGAGTTCACAAACCCTTCTCAAGAGGTCGGATTGAAAACGATTTTCCTTTACATCAATATATTTTGAATTTTCCGCAGGGAACTTAAGCTGTGACTTAAGCAAAGACGGCGGGAACTGGGAAAGGGCCGAAGGGCGACAACAGTGACAGGAAATAAATTTTACTTCCGGTTGACGTTTTCCAGTTTAGACCAGGTGCCGGTTGTACGAAGGCCGTAATTAAAACCACTTTCACACATTTGGTGAACGACTGAACTTAAATCTTATGCCCTTGATATTCTTATGCCGTTTTTAATTTCTGTTTTATATACTAGGCTGTCTTTTAAAATCTTTTAAACAGTAAATCGGCAGTTTTCGTCGTTTTTTTTCGCAGTAAAAAAGCTAAATTATAGATATTTTATACGTTTTGCAGTTACATATGATGGAATGGACAGATGAACATGATGTTTTGCTGGGCAGGGAAATACTTATAGTCGACCCTTTTAAAGCAAAACCCGAACAGTACTCCGTGGTCCATTATGGACAAAGGTGGCAGATGCTTTAATTTGACCGGTTTAAAGAAGCCAAAATTTTCTCTGAGATCTGTACGTGATCGTTTTTTCAAGCTTTTAGCTGAAAAATTTAAAAAGAAAATTGTTGCCGAGGAGCGCGGGTCTGGAATTTCTCCAGAAGTCTCGATACGTTACTGGAAGAAATTCTTGCACTTGAGAAAAAGTATACTGATGTTCAAGAAACTGCAGAAAAAAACAAAACAAGACCAAGAGGACAAAGAAAATGTAGAAGATATGAGGTTGAAAGTTATGGAGTCTTTAAAAGAAACACAGAAGAGAAAAGCTAATGCTGATGGAAATGAGAAAAGAGAAAAGAGAAGAAGCAATGGGTCAGAGGCTTTGACGTTTTTACGGGAAAAGATGGATAATGAGAAAGAGCATCGAGAGCTGGATTTAGAGGTGAGGAGGAAAGAAATTGAACGGGAAAAGGATAAGGAAGAAAGAGAAGAAAAGCAGCATCAAGATATGATGCAAATCATGCAAATGCAACAACAACAAATGCAACAAATGCAAATGAATTTCCTACAGTCGCAAGTCCAACAGCAGCAGCTTTTGATGGCACTCATTGAGAAACTCTCCAAATAAACAATGCCAGGGAACATTTGAGCATGTTAATCTCAAGTATGAGTAACAATATTTCAACATTTATTCACCCAAATGTTTGTATAAATATAATTGTAGGCCTAAATGAAAATAAATAAATAATAATAATAAAATAAATGTACAAAAATCCTGTTAGGCTCTAAGGTCATTTGATAAATAAATAATAAATTTATTTGTAAGAAAATATTTATTAATTTATGTCTGTAAAAATATTATTAAAATATTCTTAATGTTCCATTAAATATTTATCAAACTATTCTTCAGCAAGATATTCATGAATTGTAGGTGGTGGCAGGTCAAAGAAATCAGATGTTGAATTGCCATACATACATGTAATGCAATTTCTCAATATACCCGAGACCATATACATTTTGCCAACATCACTTAAAGCAATTTTTAAGTTCTTACTGGAGACAATGTCACCAAAGAGCCATTCAACTGACACACGAACGCGACTCATACTTTTGTTAAAAGCCTCCATGTCAGGATTAGGTTGCACTAATCTAAATGGAGCTTGCAAAGTAATCCTCAGAGGGTATGCAGGATCCCCATAAATGCACATAGGTTGCATGTTTGTTCCAAGTGCATTCTCTTCAAGCATCGTCATTAGCCATGACTCTCGAAGCATGCTGGCATCATGTTTTTCCCCTCTACAAATATAAAAACAAAAAAGGTGAAATGTTTTTATCCATACTTTGCACGTAGAAATATTTACAGAAATTTCTCCATATAAACACTCACAAGCCCAGCTGCCAGGATGAAATTTCAAAGATGCCGCCGCAAGCTATTTTTAACAACTGTCAAAACAATGCGGAAACAACAAAATCGTCCCAGCAAGCAGGATAAAATTCTCTCATATACACACAAGACAAATTCACCCCGCTTACTGGGCTGCCTCTCTAAGCAGGCCAGCCCTGCTTCCATATATAAACAGCTTCTCAGTCAACTTTGTCTGGCAATAAAAATTCGAACTTTTTGAGTAGGTGAAATTGCATTGCAGGATCTATTTTTTCCTCTATTTTTATAGTAATAATCTATTAATACAAGCAGAACTATTAAAGCCTGCACTTTTAAATGCAATGGTTATAAATTTGTGCACTTACCCACAGGCCCATAAAGATTTGCTATCCTGCCATTAGGGGTTACTCAGGCGGTGTGCGCACTACGCCGCAAAGGCTTCTTGTAGCAGTATTTTCGCGTGGAAGAAGCAATGGCGGATTTTGGCTAAAAATTATGGTAAGTTCAAATGCCTATTCTATCACGTTTTTTAAAGATTTCTGTATTTTTTTCGGTTTCTAGTAACTTAAAATATTCGTTATTTTTAGGGTTTGGTTTTTTTATTATTTTACTACATGGAAATATTTTTTGAAGGCTTTGTCTGTATGACCGATCGGGGAGCGCTTCGAAGAGTCATTCAACACACTGATTTGTTCTTGTCATAGTACACTCAATATTTGAGCTAGTGTATTGAGACTTCCAGAAATAGTAACTAGAAAGGGGAATTACGTCTACTATGTAAACGCTCCCAAACGCTCCTCAAGCTTAAATACGTTAATATTGACTCAAACCATACTGGAAAGTTTGTACTGCGTGGCCTAGATCTAGGCCGCGCAATTTCGGACAAAATGCGCGTCAGGACGCGCAAATTTTGAAGTTTTCCCTATCCGCCGCGAAATATCGTAATGTGCCGCGCCTGTAAAGATATTGCGCAGTATTTCAAGCGCGAGGGCGCAGCAAAGCCTGAACTTACGGTAAACGCGCGTGTGAGAAGGGAAAACGCGCGCGACTCGAGAAACGTTCGTGAAACTGAGAAAGGCACGCGACACTAACCGCGAATTCAATGCGTTGGCAGCGCTGCAGACAACAATAACATTAGAGTTGCCAAAGGCGCCCCACGTGCCGCATTTAATTAAGTTTACTTCCGATTTGGTGGGCTTAGCGAATAGAAATTTGGCATTGACAAATCTGATCTTTGCTGTTGGCAAATTATAAATTTTTCGCCGTATCGCGCTTTTTCGGTTTGACTTTTCAAGGCGAACATCGATACTTCGAACTGTTCGAAGTGACAAGCTGCTATTGAGTAGTTTTACTGTGGAATTATTTCGTGGAGACGTTCAAGAGACTTTAGGCGTTCAATTTTGCGAGGTGAGTGTATGTCGTGGCTCGTGTTCGTAGTGACTGTATTTTTGTTTGCGTTTTATGGAAATTTATATAGCGTAATAGCGACTCATGTCTGAACTGTCTGAACACAGTAACACCTCCCCAAGATGCCCCGCGTTTCGTGACCTCCCCAAGTACCCCCGCGCGCTCGCTCAGCTTAGCCACTGATCTCTATAAATTAGCTGAATGCGTAAATTTTCTTTTCCTTAAAAGCGCCTGGGTAAGAGGCTGCAGTAACACACTGTTATATATACACTCAGGCGCCCGCCTTGGGCGATTCAGACGTGATTTCTGCAAAAGCACGCGAGTGATGTCTTCACCCGACATATATAGGAAATTACTTCCTCATTGACATTTTTCAGCTGGAGAAAAAGGCACTTTGAAAAACTAAAAGTGCCCACTGTGCACCACTGCCCACTGGACTAAATTACTACACATTTAACCACGTGTCAAACGAGCAAAAACTCTCATCAACTCACATCAAATTTGAACCTGCTCAACGTTGATGAGAGCTGATGAGAGTGCATACGAATCTCTAATTATAATGCCCCTGTCAAACGAGAACAAGAGTTGCACGAGATTTGAGAAGAATTGGTGGTCAATTAAACGCGAGTGAGAATTGCAGCTCTTATTCACATTGATTATGTTAACATTAAGTAATACTTCAAGTTATATAGAGTAAATCGGTTCATATTGTTTAACATAAATTAAGAAAGCATGATACTACAGTTAGAATATATAGTGCATCGGACACGTGATCATATGGCGTGAGTAGAACGTTTTTATCCGCCATTATCAATAGTTGTTGATTCGTCTCGAACGAAAACCTATATTTTGTAAACCTTTTTTGTTTCTTTTTCCAAATAAACTGCATAATCTAACAGGTTATGGGCCCAGGAGCGTAAAAATGGACAGTCAAACGATAAAATGGCTAGTTTTCAATGGAAAAGTCGAAGATTATCCGGTTTGGAGTACGAAGTTCATTGCGTATATGCAGAGGAAAGGTTTATATAAAGCACTTCTAGGGAAATAAGTTTTACCAGAAGAAGTAGCACCGTTAGCAGAAGATGCTACAGATGTACAAAAGGTTTACTTGTGTCTGCAATGGGAGAATAAAAAAATACAAGAGAGAAATCAACAAATCAAAAAGATTGAAGAAAGAAATAATATGGTATGGCGTCATATTGCTTTAGCCCTCGATAACAACAGTCTTTTATATATACGACATTATTACCTGTCATCAGATGGTGTTGGGGACGGAGCAAAAGCGTGGCGTTTACTACAACAGAGATATTCCAACGTCGAAAAGCCAACTGTAGTAAGTCTAGTTCGTCAAATATCTAGATTACAGTTAGGTGAAAATGAAAAGTTATCCGAATATTTCATACGAGCACAAGAACTAATGTCCCGACTTACCGAAGCTGGTGAAAAGATATCAGAAACACTATTCAATGCTCTTGTTATAAACGGACTTCCAGAAAATCTTTCAATCCGGCACTAATTACACCGAATTACGAACACGTTTACAAAACCATGAAGATAGTCGACTCCAAAGACATCAAGCAGAAGAAGATAATGCTACAGCAATGCATTCTAGGAATGCATCGGGTCGAAATAAAGTCCAACCAAACCGAAGGGAAATTGTTTTGTCTGTGGACTTCCCGGTCACTTTGCCAAGCAATGCAATAAAAGAAGTTCAGCTGTATGTTCAAAGTGCAAAAAGAGGGGTCATCTAGCAAAAGCGTGCAGAGGTCCAAGTAAACCTGAAGATCCTCCAACAAATGAATCGACTTCATTTTCATCGTACTCTCAATGTATGAACAGTGGTACTGGATCAAGCAGTGGTACTGGAAATCATCTCATCATTCATACTGGTTGTACAGATCATATTATTACCGAAAAGAAACTGTTCGAAAACTTACAACCTTGCAATGTCAAAAACGTTAAGGATCCAAAAGGAAACCTTACACCTATCGAAGGAATTGGCGATGTACCAATTAAGCTTCAATCAACAAATGGAAAAGAGGTAGAGATGGTCCTACGAAATGTTCTTTATGTACCAAATTATGAAGTAAACCTACCCTCTGTCAACCGATCTGTCAAATTTGGACACAAGTTCATATTTAACGAAAACATTAAACAAAGCGAAGGTAATGTTGCATCGTGGCCCAGATATTGATCTAACCGAAGACGCAGGTTTATTTCATCTGAAAGTTATCTTTGAAAGGTCCAGAGCATGTAATTCTACCACATGCAACCCAAATTCGACAACAAGTAAAGGAGATGCTAGTTTGTGGCATCAATGTCTCGGACATCTGAACAAGGACGATGTCAAACGCACCATCGGCTGTGAAGATAATCTAAAGGAAGTATGTGAAACATGTGCACTTGGAAAGCAATCCAGTAAACCTGTACCAAAAGAATCTAAGAACAAGTCCCAGAAACCTCTCGAACTTGTTTACTCAGATATTTTTGGTCCATTCGAAGTCCCTAGCCTCAATGGATCCAGGTATGCGATTACATTTGTGGACGAATATTCGAAATATTCAGTCGTAAAGTTTATGAGCAAGAAATCCCAAGCCTTTGAAAGATTCAAAGAGTATGTAGCAGAATCAGGGTCATCTCGGAGACTACGAACCGACAACGGCACAGAATATACATCGAAACAATTTAAGGATTACTGCAGAGATTAAAAAAAAAGCAGGAATATACCGTGCCAGAAACCCCACAACAGAATGGAGTTGCGGAACGCTTTAATCGAACTCTGGTTGAAATGGGACGATTTCTATTGATCCAAGCAAAATTATCAAAGCGCTATTGGGTAAGAGCATTATCTACAGCAGCTCATATAAGAAATCTTACCGTGAGTGCCAACAGCAACCAAGGCAAAAGTCCCTTCGAGCTCTCTACCGGAAAGCCGCCAAGGCGAAATCATCTACGAGTTTTTGGCTGCACAGCATATGTTATAAAGAGAAAGGTCAACTTAAAGAAGTTGGATTCTAGATCTGTAAAGGCAAAATTTATCGGTTATGATGACAAGAGCACAGCATGATTCTGCAAGAATTTGATTCAAAGAAAATCATCAAAGCGCGAAATGTTCTCTTGAAAGAAAATGAAATCCAATCATTTTCAGCAAAGGAAACAATAAATCCGGAAGAATCAAACCTTGTGAGTCCCAACATGGACCTCAACCATGATCGCTCAAATCACCAGGACACAACGGAACCGGTTCAAGGTAAAATGGGGGGAAATAATGCACTAATACCTGTCGTAGAAGATCAGCACGAAGCTGAAGAAACCCCAGAGGAAGACGAAAACACACTTCCCGGAGCAAGCAGAAATCGGCGTCCACCTGAGAGATATGGATCACCCTACACTTTCAGCACAACTAAAGAAGAAAACGTTCAAGAACCCAAGTCGTATAGTGAAGCAGTTAATTCACCGCAAGCAGAGAACTTGAGAAAAGCTATGAAAGCGGAGAATGATTCACCAATAGACAGTGAAACCTGGACAATAGTTGATGAACCAAAGAAGAAACAAGTTTTACCAGGAAAATCGGTGTATAAAATAAAGTACGGAGCAGACGGACAAGTAGATAAATTCAAAGCAAGATACGTAGCGAAAGGTTATGCTCAAATCGAAGGTTTAAACTTCTTCGATACGTACGCTCCAACTTGTAAACCCGAAACGTTCCGAATCCTACTAGCAACGGCAGCACAAAAAGATTTGCATCTTGGACAAATGGACGTGAAATCAGCCTACCTTCACGCCAACATAGAAGAAGAAATTTACCTAGAGCAACCAAAAGGCTTTACCAAGAAAGCAAACTCGGGAGAAAAGCTGGTATGCAAACGAAACAAATCAATCTATGGCTTGAAACTGGCTGCAAAGAATTGGTATGAAGCACTGTCAAGTCGACTTCTCAAAGAAGGATTCAAACGAAGCTGTAATGACTGCTGCTTATTTGTAAGAAAGAGGAAGATGGAACATTCTCATACGTGTTAGTCTGGGTAGATGACATTATAGTAGCTGGAGCAAGCGAAGAAGCAGTTAACGAAATCAAGGCAGTGTTAAATGAGAATTTCAAGATGGAAGATCGTGGCACATTACACTTGTTCTTAGGAATGCAGATTTTACGGTCGCACGATAAGATTACTCTTGACCATAGGAAATACATCGAGTCTGTTCTTGAACAATTCCACATGAGTGATTGCAAAGCAGCAGCAACACCTGGGGAAGTAAATCGGAAGTTAATTAAGAACAACGACGAACAGTATAGAAGTTTATTTATCGGAAAGCAAACCCGTCCAGACATACTGCACCTTGTCAATCAGCTGTCAAGATTCATGGATAAACCTGACACATCACACTGGAAAGCTGCGAAACACGTACTAAGATACCTGAAAGGAACTATAGATTTACGATTAACATTTGCGAAGAATTCCAACCTCAACGTGATTGGCGACTCAGACGCAGATTGGAGCAGGGACCTCAACGATCGCAAATCGACAACGGCTATTACTTCAAGTTAGGAGCATTAACTGGGCTAAAAATAGTGTTTGGTGATTTTAAACACTCAGACAACCAACTTAAAGTGACAATTTCACTATGTCGACGATCTGACATATGTCCAGTGCAGAGCTTGCTTGACTATTTTGCACTCCGAGGCTTCTCTGACGGCCCTCTATTTCGAATGCTTGACGGCCAAGCTGTTTCACGTAACTGGTTCACAGCAAATCTTGCTTCAATTTTTCGTCAATGTGGCTTAGATACTACGAAATATAAAGGCCACAGCTTTCATATCGGGGCTGCAGCCGAATTCGGCTTTTCTGATGCACAAATACGATTGATGGGACGTTGGAAATCCGATGCGTTCCGAAAATGTATCCGTGCTCCAAGTTTTACTGTGAGTGCACGAGGGTCATACAAGCCTGGCTGGAGTGGGGGTTGACTATGGCTGCCACATTCACTGTTTCCTTAGTTACTGTTATTTCTTCATGTGGGCTTATTTTTAGGACTAGGTTTGCGTGTAGTTTACTGCGATGCTGACGCAGGGGCAAGGCTCGCGGGACGCTACTCTGCAATTTTCAGGTACAGCTACGTTAACGTTACGAAGTTTGCATTATTCAGCACGTTAACGCAGGGGCATGACTTGTCTGGATTTCTTGCATTAATTCGTGACAATATTTCATTTACCCACAATGAGCGCATGATTTTCTGCTTATGTTCTTTCTTGTTGTTGAGTTTAGCGTAGGTTTTCTGCCTCCGGCAGTTTCTTGTCGCGCTGGGGTGGGGGTTTTGGGGTTTTAAATACCCCACCTTTTCTGTACGAACTCATATTTATAATGATTAATATTTGTGGCATTAGTCATCAGATCATTGAAGTATATTTAAAGAGGAACATGACTCATGAACAGTTTTTCGCGATTCAAAATCACAAATCACGGGAAATTTATTTGAGTCTGAATATATCAAAGTGAAAAACACGAGCCTTTTATCAACGCATTTACAAGTCAGCACATTTTCACTTGAGAACTAGGACCTTTATGACGTCAGTATTTTCGCGGACACCAAGCTCCAGTCAAAATAGATTGAGCGGTCTGACATACTAGGATAGTGATAAGCTATATTTAGCATCTAGTCACCAATAAATATGTCTTTCGAAAACAAAAAATTCCCTACATAAATCGTGGATGCGATTTCACATAGGCTCATGATATTGCAAGAAAAATCTTAGCTAACTCGGTTCCCTCTTTGGTTTGAGAGGATCCTGGTTCTAGGTGAGCATGTCTGACTTTCATCGTTAACTGAAATTTTTTTGTAACACTATCCAAGACAGTTTGACTAACTGTGTGATTAACAGAGTCCCTTAAAAGTTGTGCATCCCAACGACACCGAACGTAGGAACGCACAAAGAACTGCAACATATCATATATTAACAACAATATAGGTGACTTATATTGGTCCTGCGACTAAATCGCGCTGTAGCAAATGCTTGGAAAATTAAACTAGACTTACCTGTAAGTTGAATATTCTACCGAAACATTTGCAGAAACGAGCAAGTCACGTAAGACAGTAAGGAGTACCACGAGGTCAGTCCTCAGAACGTACTTGGAGCATTCACTCGGATGTCACACGAGATTTTACAGCAGATGACCACCAAATACAATTTGTTAGTGCTTTTATTTTTTTTTTGACTATTTATTGAAATAGTTTCAATAATTTGTTGTTTAGATATATCAAAAGACACTTCTGATCTGACAAGCTGAGGAGTATGTGTAAAATTATCGGGAAACATCTATCTCGCGCCATGATCTATAAGAGGACAGCAGACGCACGGTCAATTTCGCTCAGAAGATCAAAACCATCACGAACCAGTAGCGTGCGTTGTTTTGTATAGATCATGGATGTATGTAAATGTATGTAGGCCTATGTAAAACTTTATTTAAACACGCTAGCCTCGAACAACAATATCTGGTTTCTACGAGGGGCGTCACACAGTAACTATATAGAAAACCATTTACAGAACTAGTAAGGAGGTTAAAAATTATTACAAAATTTAAAAAAAAAAAGAGAAATATCATTGGTGCGATCAGCCCAATTAAGTTTGACGTATCATTCGCTTGAAGGAATGTAGTGTTTCAGACTGTTTAGCATCACGTCGAATGGCGGGTAAATCTTTTTCCGTCGCAAATCGAAGCCCAGAAACATTCCCGTGCGAGCCTAGTTTAGCTAATTTTATAATTTTTTATTATATAAAACAAATATTGATAACATTTTGCCGTTATCTAATTATAGATACACAGTCATAACGTGGGAAGAACCATAAAGATTATAAAATATTAGAAGGGACATCCGAGGATAAATTTAAGGGGACTAGAAGCTTCCTAATGGGGGCCCCTTGTAAGTCCCGTATGTAAATCCCGTTGGCTACATTTGAAATCTCCTTAGCAACGCTGCCTCAGCAGCAACAAAACCATTTTTTGAAAAAATATTACGGCCCGTCTAAATTAAGAAAAATGTTAAAAATCCGCCCAAATTCAGCGAAAAACTACTCCTATATGAGCAAATTTGTCTTTGATTTGATATTTAAAGATGTGGAGTTGGTGTGAAACAATGAAACTGCTTAGAGGGACTGGCATTTAACTTAAAAGGCGGGTATTTTCACTCTGCAGTCTGGGTTTTTCTCACTTAGTTGCTCAACTTTAAAGAGACAAAAAAGGAAAACAAGTCAACTATATAAGTTTTTAGCAGGTTTATTCTCAATATATATTAAATATTAACACATTTTTTAAATTTTGAGACACATAGGAGTGATTTCTAATGAATGTTTTTGAGATTTTTCGTGTATTTTTCCGCATCCAAAACACAATTTTGTTGTTGCTAAGGCAGTGTTGCTAAGAATATTTCAAATGTAGCCAATGGGCGCGCAATTTCGCATCCGGGACGCATAAGGGGCCCCCATAAGGAAGCTTTATAATCTCTATGGGAAGAACATCAGTGACAAACTCGGCCAGGCGGCTCGTGCCATATTTTTGTTTTTACCACGTTATGACGTCATAGTGTGGATCTATAACTATGTTCTGCAAGTCCACGTTTTACAAGTCCATGTTTTACGAGTCTGTATTTTACAAGTCCATGTTTTACAAGCTAGTCCATGTTTTACAAGTGCATGTTTTGCAAGTCCATGTGTTACAAGTTTATGTTTTACAAGTCTATATTTTACAAGCCTATGTTTTACAATTTCAGGTTTTACAAGTTCATGTTTTACAAGCCTGTGTTTTACAAGTCACCGTTTTCCAAGGCCCTGTTACATGTCCATGTTTTACATTTCCATGCTTTACAAGGCCATGTTTTACAACTGCACGTTTTATAACTCCACGTGACCACGTCTTACAAATCCATGTTTTACAATTCCAGGTTTCACATGCCCATGTTTTATAAGTCAACGTTTTACAAGTCCATGTTTTACAAGTCCATGTTTTACAAGTCCATGTTTTACAAGTCCATGTTTTACAAGTCCATGTTTTACAAGTCCGTGTTTTACAAGTCCATGTTTTACAAGTCCATGTTTTACAAGTCCATGTTTTACAAGTCTATGTTATACAAGTCCATATTTTACAAGTCCATGTTTTACAAGTCCATGTTTTACAAGTCCATGTTTTACAAGTCCATGTTTTACAAGTCCATGTTTTTACAAGTCCGTGTTTTACAAGTCCATGTTTTACAAGTCCATGTTTTACAAGTCCATGTTTTACAAGTCCATGTTTTACAAGTCCATGTTTTTACAAGTCCGTGTTTTACAAGTCCATGTTTTACAAGTCCATCTTTTATCAGTCCATGTTTTACAAGTCCGTGTTTTACAAGTCCATGTTTTACAAGTCCATGTTTTACAAGTCCATGTTTTACAAGTCCATCTTTTATCAGTCCATGTTTTACAAGTCCATGTTTTACAAGTCCATGTTTTACAAGTCCATCTTTTATCAGTCCATGTTTTACAAGTCCGTGTTTTACAAGTCCATGTTTTACAAGTCCATCTTTTATCAGTCCATGTTTTACAAGTCCGTGTTTTACAAGTCCATGTTTTACAAGTCCATGTTTTACAAGTCCGTGTTTTACAAGTCCATCTTTTATCAGTCCATGTTTTACAAGTCCATGTTTTACAAGTCCATGTTTTACAAGTCCATGTTTTACAAGTCCGTGTTTTACAAGTCCATCTTTTATAAGTCCATGTTTTACAACATGCCGTTTACAAGCCAGGGTTAACAGTGTTGTAAATACTCGTTACTAGAGTGACGCGTTACCAATTACTAATTAATTTTTAAGTAATTTTTCGGTAATTTGTTACTTTTTGTAGGAAAGTAATTAATTACTTTTTGAAGGTAACGAGAAATATTTTGCATCAAGTAAAATTAATTACAATTTTTATAATATAGAATTGTGGAAATAATATACGTAATATAAAGCCACAAATTCATGAACAGTCCCTGTGAAGAAAAACCCAATGTTGAAATCTCAACGTGGGCATCTGATAACAGCAAGTTGCTCTAGCCCATCACAAATATACATATCATGATAACAATTGGAAAATAAATAAAATCATCTGAATTGGGGAGTGAATAAATTTCCATGTATTATAACATGATAAAAATAGCAAGGGATGCCAAAATATATGCAAATAGGCCATGTGGCCTGGCCAATAAAATAACACTCCCCAAAGATATGTATTTATAAATTACAACGATACGACACACAAGTACACAACCGGTATAAATGCAATAATATCTGAATATCATCAACTCATGAATGCCAATGCTTTTAAAATGGCCCCACGATATAACTGCGGTATAAGCAGTATTGTCCGGCAGAGTTACAGTGTACCCCACCTTGGCAAAGAAGGACTCGATCACTCCGAGAAAAGTTCCGATGCTCCCATAAAAATATACCCGGCTCATCCGCGAGCACCACAGACAAGTATTGTCTCAAGATTACAGCTTTATCGTTAAACAACTTACCAGCCGCGTTTGAGTGCGGAACTTTCCGGTTTATGACCTGGCACACACCAACTACCCCAACTTTTAGTTGGTCACGAAGCAAATGTGCAAGCCCATCAATTTTTGAGCCAACGACCTCCGGGGGCAAAGTTGGTAAATCGTTACTGCCCACTTCAAGCAATACAATCTTTGGGCGGAGATTTTTAACTCCTGTTGCATGAGCCTTTGAACAGTAAGAACCCCAGCTGTGCCCTTCAAACAGATATAACCCGACTCGGAGAGGTGAAAATTCTGACTCGCACGCGGATCAAATCCCGCCTCTAAATCACGCTGTAAGCGACGAACAAAAGAATGCCCTAGAACCAGGATTGTCGGAACAGTAACTGACATTATTTAGAAGTATAAATAAAGAAACAAAGCTGCTAAAAAATGAATAAATTCTTCAGAAACTTAGGGATGACTGATATGACGCTTGAGCTTTCACGTGCTGAGCAGAATGAGCGATAATGTGGCTAACCTGGATTTTTATGCGCCATAGCCCGTTATCACGTGCATCACATGAAAATCACTCATGTGTGAAATTACTTGTTTATCAAGCAATTTCACACACGTGCGTGACATACCTACTTACGATAAATAACAATAAATAAATTAAATAATAATAATTAACTGCCTGAAGCAATAAAGACTTTATTGGCTCGCCAATAATTCCTATATACAGCTAATTCAATAAAGGTTGTCTTTCCAAAAGCGTAAACCGTAAACTCTGAGCGATCAAACGATGATAGGATATCGCCTATTCAGGTCATTAAACTCAAGGCTTTTGTAGCAAGTTGGTTTTCTATCGTAAGTTTTCTATATGCCTATATATAGACATCGTTTAAAAGAAAAATATTCGAGTTTACTGGTCTAAATAAACAATAACCCATCATCCATTGTGCGCTCATAGTTTATCGTTTACGGCTGTATATGTATATGAATAATATAATGCAATTTATTAATTATTAATAATTAGGAGATTTTAACCCATTTTAACAGGGCAAATTTGTTCATGCCAAGTGAATCTAAAAACTAATTTCAGCAACTTGATTGGTTACCGAAAAAATTTGCCGCGAAAGACTAGATACGAATCCTACTATTTCACAGCAAATTTTTTCACTAACCAATAACATTGCCGAAATTTGTTTTTGGTTTCGTTCCGGGAACAAATCGCATCGTGAAAATTTGCAAGCGTAAATTCTACAATTCATAATGTTTTTTAGTTAACGACCAGAGAAGACAACTTTTTGCTAGCTCTCTATTTCCATATTACTGGAGGGCCACCATTGACAACGATACATCTTAGTTGTGAGTTATTTTGAGGGTCCAAACATCTTAAGTACAAATTACAATCAATACATTGGCTGTCGTGGATGCAAGACTGCTCGTAATCTGGACAGGAACTTCCCAGCTGAGCAAGACTACGAACTCTCCAATTGTCAGGAGTCACCTACAAAATGATAAGTATAAGGTAAATTGCTTAATAAATAAGCTCAGTTTTTATCAGTTTATTTCCTATCCAACGGTTAGTTTTTAGTCTTATTCACTACTGTACTATTTCTATCACCATTTTTCCTTTCTTTTAAAAACATTCGAACTAATTTGAACTAGTACCATATTATATCTATTTACAGTTTACTTATGATCTACGGGCTTAAATAAAAACCCATATGGCTTGTAGTAGGTTCCTAGCCTCCTAGCCCACTTCTTGTAGATATATATATTTATAATATAACATTTATAGTACGCGCGTGCTGATTGGTCGAGAAGCGTGTTTCTATAAATGTATAGAAACACGGAAATTTTCCCGCCAAAATGTAAAATCATAAAAAAAACCAAATTTAATGCGAATTATAAAACGTTGAATATTATTTAAAAACAATTTGAATGCTTTTACACATTTTTGACTGTTAATTTTCAAACAGAGTTGTTTTCTTGCAGCGAAATTGACGAGCAAAGACCAGCATGCGTACGTAATGAGAATTTGTAAATTAATCGAGTTTAACTCGCCCTACGGGCTCGTTTTCCCACTGATTATTTCTCGTTCTCCCAAACTCCCATGCGTGTTTCTATAAGTGTATAGAAACACAGAAAATGTTTTCTATTTCTTAAATATATATCCATAGCCGCTTATTAGGTAGACTTGCTCCAATTGTCTTTCTGTATCGATCCACTATAATGTAAATAACATGACGTATCTCGGAGTGGCGGTGTGAGATTGAGATTAGTTCAGCGAACTAATTTCATTAGTATAAATGAATTGCACTATTTTAAGTCGATACGTACAGAAAGACAATGAAAAAGAGAATTGAAAGAAGTCTAGCCGCTTCAGTTTAGTTTTTGAATCGAGATTTTCCGAAATTGTCAAGTCTCTCTTTCTCGCTCCACCGCCCCGCGCTACGTCATGTTATTTACACTACAGTGGATCGATACAGAAAGACAATGAAAGCCAGAGACTTGAAGCAAGTCTAGTGAGTAGTATGACACGGGCGCACGTTAATGAGGGATCCGACCATCTCGGAGGGGTCTACGGTTTCGAAATTTGCCGAGGCGCAGCAGCCATTGTTTTTTTAGCAATCTGTTGTATTCCCGTACTTCCTGCTAGAAAACTGCTGATTTTATATTTCAATTCCGATTATCTCCCTATCAAACTGACGAGTTTGTTACAATTTTTTTGCACTGTGCATGGTTAAGGTTTTACACTATGATTGCACATTTTTACAATCTGATGACAAATTTTTGCACTGCTGTTTCAGATAAACTCCACTGTAAACAGCCATTTATACAGTCTACTAACATTTTGTTTCATATTATTAAAATATTAAACACTTATGTGAACAGCATTATGTCAGATAAAGAAATATGTAGCTACGTTTTTATGGTGAATTGATATACTCTTCGGTTTGTTAAATTATGGGAGATGTCATGAAAATATATCAAAGGTTATAAAGCAAGAATTAAGACTATATGGATAAACCCCAAGCAGTAGCGAAGCCAGGCAACGAGCGCCGAAGGCGCGAGACCTGCTAGGGGGGTCCGGGGGCATGCATCCCCGGGAAAATTTTGAAATATTGACTCCCAGAATTGCCATATGCAGCAATCTGGGCATCAACTTCTATGAATAGTTGTTGAGAATTGTTGAGAAATGTTGAGAATTTTGCATATTTCAGAGAACAATAATGAAGGTAAACACAAAAATAGGAAAACCCATTCAGAATAATATCTAAATTTTGACTGTTTCGCTCACTCGACAATACCCGCCGCTTCGCAACAAAGAAAGCATTTTCACAAGAATTGCCATAAAAGGGCTAGATTATGTCGTATTGTAATAAAAATGGATTCATTTCAAAGATATCACAAAGACCCGTCGAATGGGGGTATTTACGAGTTTGTACCGTGTAAACGAAAGGTAGGAAAGCGAAATGAATATTTAATTAGTTTATATTATTGCTAATTTGTAAACAAAACAAAATTCAGAGTGTTTAAAAGCGGCTAAATTGGCCGCATAGCGTTGTAAACAAACACAATTTACTTCTCTAAAGAGATCGTAAAACGCTGAATCGAACGGTGGTATTGCCATCTACATAGCATGCACCGAACCGAAGATGTCCCCTGCCGGTCAAATAGTATTTTCTTGACGAAAGATCTGGCGTTGGTCGCTGCTTAACAATACTGTTCAGCAGTACTGCAGTAGCCCAAGCAGAAAAGGATTTCCTCACCAACTCCGAAACAATATCGTTAACTTCGAGTGAAGAAGAACTCGAAATGCCTGAATGACTTGAAGCCATGTTCATTCAGGCGGAAAGCTTCGAGCAAAGAGGCTGTGATCAGGTTGGGCTGCCCGTTAGTCATGCAAATCGAAAATTGCATGACCATTGCTTCAAAAACAACCGCATTGCGCGTGCGCAAACATCGTAAGCCAATCAAAAAACAAGAAACCTAATATAAAATAATATTAGCTAGTCATGCAATTCTGAAAATGCATGACCAAAACACGCAGCGGGTAACCACGCAGCAATTCCACGCACTCGTTTTCCACTCGTATTACGCAACCGGTCATGCATGTGAAAATATGCATGCCCTACTCACAGGGTTTCCACTTTCAAGGAAATTTCCTTTTTCAAGGAAATTCTGACCCCAAAAAGGAATTTTCAAGGATGGAAAAAATTTAAGGAAATCTAAGGAAATTCAAGGAAATCTAAGGAAATATTGTCAAAAGTCTGTAAACAGAGTTGTAAACAGTAAAAATATATTTTTTGGCATATTTGGCAGCAATTTTTTATCTATAGACAATTTAAGAACATTATTACATGAAGTATTATAGTGTTTCCTTGGCTCATACCAGTATCACACGACCCGGGGGCCCGGTACCGGTACCTTCGCAAAATGCCAACATGTCTGAAATGAAACATGTTGCATGGTCTAGCAATAATGCAATGTGAATAAGTCATGAAGCGATCTCTTGCTGTTGATGAAGGTCAGACATCAGAGTCAGACGGCTTCGAATCTGACCTTTCCAATCAAGATGAACCAACCTTACCAATGGCCGCAACAGTCACATTGTCACAAATTGAATTGACAAATGTCAAAATTCATTACAGCAATATTTCACTGTTTGAATGCCTTTGAAATTAGCACTATAACACTAAACAGTCTAAAGATAAGTTAGTAGGGCTTTGGTAGGGCTGTAAGCAGTAAAATAACTAAAAGTCTTCTCAAGGAAATTTCAAGGAAATTGTATTTCATGGTCAAGGAAATCTAAGGAAATTTTGACACGAAAGTAAGGAATTTCAAAACTAAATAGTGGAAGCACTGCCTACTCAGTTGCCAAGGCAACAAAGCCGAAATCAAAAACATACGAGAATATTCAGCGAAAATATTGCGTAAAGACCATTGATTTATGTTTAAAAATATAGCATAAAGCAGCTGAACGTATAAAGGCAAAGATAAAGCGTAATTCTATTTTAGACAATTTTATTGAACTGATTTTTAAACATTTTTGGGGAAAGTTTTAGTCATGCACTGCATGACCTGCATGACCGCTGGCTTCGCCACTGACCCCAAGCCACCTATAGGGCCAAAAATTGGGACTGATATTTGAGAGATATAATATGGAGAAGAGAAAACCAACCTTTCAAGAATATATTCTGACATTACGAAACTATTTGAATCAAGATCGTGTACATTACCAACCAAAGTATTCATCTTATAAGGCATAATAAAGTTTTATAAAGCTTCTACCTTGATCATACGATTAACATTTTGACTTATAGTTGCTCATTTCTGTTCACATTACCGCGCTATTCACTTAATGCTATGAAAGGAATAATCATGATATTATAATCACTGTTTTTGGAATGGATTTAGCAGTTCCGAAAACGTTGGGTTCTACTAAATTTTGCTAACATTAAGTGTAGAAAGGCCACTTCTTCTAAAGAGAAAAGAACAAGCCATAAAATATGACCTAAATAATTTTAGAACGTCCGTTATTCAGCTTAAAAACGAATCCCTTTCTTTATACATGACCTAGTAGAGTGTGTAGTTCTTTGAAAATACGAACATAACGCTTCCTTATATTTATACCACGGACATTCCACTTCGCCTTGCATCAATTCCCTCTCACAATTCCTTTTTCTATACTCACCCTGAATAATGTCTTGGACTCCCCTGAATTGACAGTGAAGATCAACAGACAGAACAAAACAAATCGACAAAAATATATCATTTTTGGTGCAAATCAAACTCCAACAGCTCTGATCAATAGATGTGAAAATTTCTGCAGCCCTCAGTGATATGCTTAATGTCACTGTTTAACTTAAACTAAACTTTTAATAGTTTTAGGACGTATAAATATTCGGAAATGTTGCTAATGAGAGCTGATTCATGTTCTCACGCTAATTATACTTAATTGTTAAAGCATTTGCTACAGCGCGATTTAGTCGCATGATCAATATATAAGTCAACTACATTGTTGTGTAGAATTTAATCATCAACATAAATTGTTGACGATACGTTCAGTAATGTACAATATGTTGCAGTTTTGTGTGCATTCCCACGCGGGTTTCGTTTCGTGCTTGTATGCATAACATTTAAAGGACCCCTGAAATCATCCCGGTTATCCAAACTATCCCAGTTAGTGTTGCAAAATAATTTCAGTTTACGATAAAAGCGAAGCTAGCGCAATTATAACCAAGATCTTTCTAACCATAACCGGAGTATATGGGCAGCTATACTTTTTACATGTAATATCACTAGCATGCGAGGAATCCAAGTCTGCACAAGAGCCTGCCTCCGGAATTGTAGAAAAGATGATAATCTGACTTATTTTTATGTTGTTCCTTTCGATTATTGATATTTAAGCAAGTCTAGCCGCTTCGGTTCAGATTTTGGATCGAGATTTTCAGAACTTGTCAAGTCTCTCTTTCTCGCTCCACCACCCCGCGCTACGTCATGTTATTTACACTATAGTGGATCGATACAGAAAGACAATGAAAGCCAGAGACTTGAAGCAATTCTACTGAATAGTATGAGAAGGTCGCAGATTAATGAGGGACCCGACCATCTCGGAGGGTTCTACGGTTTCGAAATTTGCCGAGGCGTAGCAGCCATTGTTTTTTTAACAATCTGTTGCATTCCTGTACTTCCTTCTAGAAAACTGCTGATTTTATATTTCAGGTCCGATTATCTCCCAATCAAACTGACGAGTTTGTTACAATTTTTTTGCACTATGCGTGGTTAAGGTTTTGCACTATGATTGCAAATGAACCTCTCTTAATGCTGCACATAAAAATATATAATCGGGCAATCTGAAAACAACAGGCCGCTCCATCCCACAATATATTGACTTCAACTGCAGGCTTCTTATATATATATATATATATCTGAGTTTTGTACCACGTGCGCTTGGGAGAGCAAGCTTATGGTGTATAGATGCGAAGTCACTCGCATCTAGATTGCGTTACAAGCTGCACTTACGAGCCGTTGAACGGCGAAACATGCATGTCTGCAGATTTGACTTGGCTATATCAAACTTATATATATCAAACACAGAAACAGTGGCAAATTATATATACCTAATCACACATATATAAAAAAGCCAATGCCAATGGCTTAGCTAGGACATATTCCAACAAATATATACAAGTACAAATAACAAACGAATGATACACAACAATCGTATATATAAAGCCACAAATTCATGAACAGTCCCTGTGAAGAAAAACCCAATGTTGAAATCTCAACGTGGGCATCTGATAACAGCAAGTTGCTCTAGCCCATCACAAATATACATATCATGATAACAATTGGGGAATAAATAAAATCATCTGAATTGGGGAGTGAATACATTTCCATGTATTATAACATGATAAAAATAGCAAGGGATGCCAAAATATATGCAAATAGGCCATGTGGGCCAGGCCAATAAAATAACACTCCCCAATCCCCAAAGATATGTATTTATAAATTACAACGATACGACACACAAGTACACAACCGGTATAAACGCAATAATATCTGAATATCATCAACTCATGAATGCCAATGCTTTTAAAATGGCCCCACGATAACTGCGGTATAAGCAGTATTGTCCGGCAGAGTTACAGTGTACCCCATCTTGGCAAAGAAGGACTCGAACAGTCCGGGAAAAGTCCCGATGCTCCCCGGCGATCCGCGAGCACCACAGACAAGTATTGTCTCAAGATTACAGCTTTATCGTTAAACAATTTATCAGGCGCGTTTGAGTGCGGAACATTCCGTTTTATGACCTTGCACACACCAACTACCCCAACTTTTAGTTGCTCACGAAGCAAATGTGCAAGCCCATCAATTTTTGAGCCAACGACCTCCGGGGGCAAAGTTGGTAAATCGTTACTGCCCACTTCAAGCAATACAATCTTTGGGCGGAGATTTTTCACATAAGTCAACTCATGTTGCATGAGCCTTTGAACAGTAAGTTAGGGTAGCACGGGTGGCGGAAGCGGTTAGCGCGCTGCCTCTTACCACTGAGTTGAGCCGGTTTCACAACAGGTCGAGGTCACTGTTGGTACTCGCACGAGATTGGCAGTGTGCTCAAATAACTCATGTAAGTTGAGATTCTCTCCTGTGCTTCGAGGGTTTTCCCCGGGTACTCCGGTTTCCTCCCTCTAATACTAACCCTTAGGAACTAACAATGGGGCCACAGTAATTGGCTGACGCTGTTGTGGACTCCCTGCCATTGAGGCGAAGTTGAATAACCCCTGTGCCCTTGAACCCTAGAACCAGGATTGTCGGAACAGTAACTGACATTATTTAAAAGTATAAATAAAGAAACAAAGGTTACAATACCTGCTAAAAAATGAATAAATTGGGATGACTGATATGACGCTCGAGCTTTCACGTGCTGAGCAGAATGACCGATCATACGGCTAACCTGGATTTTTATACGCCTTATCACGTGCATCACATGAAAATCACTCATGTGTGAAATTACTTGTTTATCAAGCAATTTTACACACGTGCGTGACATGCCAACACTTACGATAAATAACAATAAATAAATTAAATAATAACTACTTACTGACTGAGCGTGAGGTCTGTACGGTAAAATATCAAGCTGAGGTCTTGCTGTATTGACCGAGCGATAGCGAGGTCAATACAGCAAGACCGAGGCTTGATATTTTACCGTTCAGATCGAACAGTCGAAGTTAGTAAGTTGTTTATTATATGGCATTTCTGACAACAAAAAACAATTCATTTTGCCAAAAATTGGTCACGCGAGGGCAAAGTACAAAGTCCGAAACTCAAAGCCGGTCATTTTCAAATGTCAAAATAATTTCAATGATACGAATTTGTCTTAGTTTTTTACAAATTTATCTAATCTTAGCTTAGTAAAACTACTCTACAGTACCATTTATAGAATAAAATATAAAATTAATAGAAAATATAGTGATATTGAGCTATCGGATCAAGGACAAAAACAACTTTGTATGTTCGAAAAAACAAAAATATTCTTGACTGTTTTAGTTAAAAAACAACGTAAAATTTACCTTAATATTTCGACTTGAGCCAACAAAACTTGATTTTATCCCTTGTAGTTATCCCTTTTCCGTATTTTCCGTTTATTTTTCATTGTTTTAAATTATTTTTAAGGATTTTTTAATGCTTTTATTGGTTTGAAATGTGTTCAAGTCGTCGCAGGGCAATAAGAATACCGTATTGCCCGTGGGCAATACGGGAAAATCCTGCCTCGTCAGCGACCAATCAGATTGCGAGATTCACCAAAACAAGCACTTGCCATATAATAATAATAATTAACTGCCGGAAGCAATAAAGACTTTATTGGCTCACCAATAATTCCTATAGATATGTATATGTGAATAATATAATGCGATTTATTAATTATTAATGATTAGGAGGTTTTAACCCATTTTAACAGGGCAAATTTGTTCATGCCAAGTGAATCTAAAAACTAATTTCAGCAACTTGATTGATTACCGAAAAAATTTGCCGTGAAAGACTAGATACGAATCCTACTATTTCACGGCGAATTTTATCACTAACCAATAACATTGCCGAAATTTGTTTTTGGTTTCGTTCCGGGAAAAAATCGCATCGTGAAAATTTGCAAGCGTAAATTCTACAATTCATAATGTTTTTGAGTTAACGACCAGAGAAGACAACTTTTTGCTAGCTCTCTATTTCCATATTACTGGAGGGCCACCATTGACAACGATACATCTTAGTTGTGAGTTATTTTGAGGGTCCAAACATCTTAAGTACAAATCACAATCAATACATTGGCTGTCGTTGATGCAAGACTGCTCGTAATCTGGACAGGAACTTTCAGGAAGCAGCTGAGCAAGACTACGAACTCTCCAATTATCAGGAGTCACCTACAAAATGATAAGTATAAGGTAAATTGTTTAATAATAAGCTCAGTTTTTATCAGTTTATTTCCTATTCAACGGTTAGTTTTTAGTCTTATTCACTACTATTTTTATGACTATTTTTCCTTTCTTTTAAAAACATTCGAACTAATTCGAACTAGTACCATATTATATTTATTTACAGTTTACTTCTGATCTACCGGCTTAAATAAAAACCCATATGGCTTGTAGTAGGTTCCTAGCCTCCTAGCCCACTTCTTGTTCCCGAGCCGGCGCGAAGCGCCGTGCGAGGGTACTAATTCCGCTCGGATATTTACACCCGGGTATGTGACAACATAGCGGAATGCAAAGTTGTCCGCCATTATGCAATGGACGGTTTTCTATAGTGGTGGGCGATACTGCGAATATCGATTTCGATACGATACCGAGTACTTTTTAATCGATACCACTGTTTCGATACTTTTTTTCGATACTGATACTGGTCAGTAGACAAAGTACTTCATACACTAGTTAAATATGTTCGTACCACAACGATTAATAGTCTTTATATTTAATTTAACATTTCTGCCATTTTCCAGCATGAAAAAGAAAAACCTGCATGCTCGTTTGGCAAAGAACTAAAACGAAGAACTTCATGTAACATTAAATATTAAACATAATCCGGTCACATGACAAGTATCGAAAACATCGATATTTAAAAAAAGTATCGATACCATCTTTTGAATTGTGAATATTGAAAGTATCGATACTTTAGTAGTGGTATCGCCCACCACTAGTTTTCTACGTTATACGCATGCGCGAGTTCAGGCCGAGAGAAAACTGTTTTGTACTCGGGAGTCGGGGCATAAACAGACAAACAAAGTCTCTAAAACGAGATAAAGGAAAAATATTTAGAGGAACAGGAGGAAAAAAGAGTCAAAAGACCGAAGAAAGACAAGATTTTCGAGTTTTAAAGAGTTTTAAACGCGTAAGTGTCTATTTTGTATACTTGCTTTTGCCGTATTGGCATTTTTTTTTGAGAGCGCGCGCTAGGTGAGAAGTTGGGGGGGGGGAGGAGAGAAAGCGAAGGAAGAGGCGAAATGAACGCCTGCCCAAATCCATAGAAATGGGAGACCTAGATTGCTGACTCTAATGTTGTCTATAACGCACGCGCGTGGCAACATGAGTATTCAAAATGGCGGCTCAACCGGTCAAAAATCATAGAGCGGTATAGGGAAAAACCATGTTTTTTGCATTTTGCGTCTTCCTGGTGTTACCGATCCCGTTATATCACATTATTTTGGGAAGAACTAACTGGTGTGAAGGTTTTGGATGAATATTTGCATAATTTAAGTTATAAAGACGAAATAATCGATCGCTAAATGTTGTCTGAAAATCATCACATAGTCGGTTGAGCAGTTCGAGACATTTTGTTGCAGAAAATAAAGGTTTTGGTTCCTTGGGTATTTTTTTTCCGAGGATCTCGGTTGGCATAAAAAACAGGGAACAATATTGTGAAGTATTTTGAAGTTAAAACCTATTTTGCTTGATTTACCTGGTCTGCTGGTCCGAAAACTCTGATGCTCTGTTTAGTGTGACTTTGATGACCTCCTTGCTGCTGCAGATGTCAAGGGATCTCATGTCTATATGGCCTGGACTGTGAAAAGTGATGAATCAATCACGTTTTTAGAGAAACTAGTGACAGCGAAAGTTTTCAATACAAACTAGTTTGAAGAAACTGACTAATTTGTGTAGTATGCATAAAAAACCTTCACAGTATCTAGTTTACATTTATCCCCGAGCCGGCGCGAAGCGCCGTGCGAGGGTACTAATTCCGCTCGGATATTTACACCCGGGTATGTGCATGAAAACACAGTGGAATCCAAAGTCTTACGCCGCGATGTCATGGACGGTTCAAGGTTTTGTATGTTATACGCATGCGCGGATTCAGGTCGAGAGCAACATACGGATAACATTTTTAAAAGATTTACGGATAAAGATTTTGTTATTCATCAATTCATTTTTAATACTCGGGCTATTGGAAATAAAAATGAAAAACAGGGTCTTCAAAATAAGATAAACGAGAAGGAGTCGAATGGCTGAAAAAAGGACACTTTTCAAGTGTTTTAAACGGGTAAGTGTCTATTTTTCATATTTTAGTTTGTGGATTTGCAAAAGCGTGTGTCACTCTGTGAGGTTATTATAACATCGATTAAACCTAAAAGGTATTTTAGCACGTTTAAATTTGAATTTTGGAGAAAGAACGTAATGTCAAAAACTTCATTTTAAAGATAAATTAAAAAAAATATACTGTCAAAAAACAGTTGAAGTTTTCGGAATATTTTTTGAAGTTTTTGTGAGATGTCAAAGGTTAAATTTTACAACAACCAAAGCTATAAAATAGTACGTAATAACATATCTACTTTATATAGTGGGGCAATTCATAATTTTATGAATTTGTAAATTTTAAAAATTGTGTGTTGCTATGGTTACAATGATTGACCGAATACTTCACGTTACAGTAAATTTTGGGAAGTATAATTCCTGAGTTCGAATAGGCGAGGGGATTCTGCATGAGTGTATTTCTAGTAGATATATATATATCTATAGCCATGCACTTATTAGTTATAGACTTTCTCCAATTGTCTTTCTGTATCGATCCACTATAGTGTAAATAACATGACGTATCTCGGGGTGGCGGTGTGAGATTGAGATTAGTTCAGTGAACTGTTTAATTTCATTGTCTTTCTGTGTCGATATACTATAGCATAAATGAATTGCACTATTTTAGGTCGATACAGAAAGACAATGAAAAAGAGAATTGAAAGAAGTCTAGCCGCTTCGGTTCAGTTTTTGGATCGAGATTTTCAGAACTTGTCAAGTCTCTCTTTCTCGCTCCACCGCCCCGCGCTACGTCATGTTATTTACACTATAGTGGATCGATACAGAAAGACAATGAAAGCCAGAGACTTGAAGCAATTCTACTGAGTAGTATGAGAAGGGCGCAGATTAATGAGGGATCCGACCATCTCGGAGGGTTCTACGGTTTCGAAATTTGCCGAGGCGCAGCATCCATTTTAGCAATCTGTTGTATTCCCGTACTTCCTTCTAGAAAACTGCTGATTTTATATATTTCAGTTCCGATTATCTCCCAATCAAACTGACGAGTTTGTTACAATTTTTTGTACTGTGCATGGTTAAGGTTTTGCACTATGATTGCAAATTTTTACAATGTGATGACAATTTTTTGCACTGCTGTTTCAGATAAACTCCACTGTAAACAGCCATTTATACAGTCTACTAACATGGTGAATTGATACTCTTCGGTTTGTTAAATTATGGGAGATATCATGAAAATATATCAAAAGTTATTGATTTCGTTTTATTTCCCGAATTTCTTTAGTCATGAAAAGCCACGCAAGAAGCAAGAATTAAGACTATATGGATAAAACCCAAGCCACCCATAGGGCCATAATTTGGGACTGATATTTGAGAGATATAATATGGAGAAGAGAAAACCAAACTTTCAAGAATATACTCTGGCATTACGAAACTATTTGAATCAAGATCGTGTACATTACCAACGAAAGTATTCTTCTTATAAGGCATAATACATTTTTATAAAGCTTCTACCTTGATCATACGATTAACATTGTGACTTATAGTTGCTCATTTCTGTTAACATTACCGCGCTATTCATTTAATGCTATGAGAGGAATAATCATGATATTATAATCACTATTTTTGGAATGGATTAAGCAGTTCCGAAAACGCTGGGTTCTACTGAATTTTCCCTGTGTGCAGTTATTGCTAACATTAATTGTAGAAAGGATCACTTCTTCTAAAGAGAAAAGAACAAGCCTTAAAATATGACCTAAATAATCTACTGATGACCAGTAGAGTGTGTAGTTTCTTGAAATTACGAACTTAATGCTTCCTTATATTTATACCACGGACATTCCACTTCGCCTTGCATCAATTCCCTCTCACAATTCCTTTTTCTATACTCACCCTGAATAATGTCTTGGACTCCCCTGAATTGACAGTGAAGATCAACAGACAGAACAAAACAAATCGACAAAAATATATCATTTTTGGTGCAAATCAAACTCCAACAGCTCTGATCAATAGATGTGAAAATTTCTGCAGCCCTCAGTGATATGCTTAATGTCACTGTTTAACTTAAACTAAACTTTTAATAGTTTTAGGACGTATAGATATTCGGAAATGTTGCTAATGAGAGCTGATTCATGTTCTCTCGCTAATTATACTTAATTATTAAAGCATTTGCTACAGCGCGATTTAGTCGCATGATCAATATATCAACTACATTGTAATGTAGAATATTTCTCTTCTTTTAATCATCAACATAAATTGTTGACGATACGTTCAATAATGTACAATATGTTGCAGTTTTGTGTCCATTCCCACGCGGGTCTCGTTTCGTCCTTGTATGCATAACATTTAAAGGACCCCTTAAATCATCCTGGTTACCCAAACTATCCCAGTTAGTGTTGCAAAACAA
Source organism: Trachythela sp. YZ-2020 (assembly GCA_016169945.1). Classification (NCBI taxonomy): domain Eukaryota; kingdom Metazoa; phylum Cnidaria; class Anthozoa; order Malacalcyonacea; family Clavulariidae; genus Trachythela; species Trachythela sp. YZ-2020. The sequence goes on along the minus strand of JADLSH010000377.1, from coordinate 2,602,539 downwards.
TTTCAGTTTATGATGAAAGCGCGAAGCTAACGCACTTATAACCATGACCTTTCTAACCATAACCGGGGTACATGGGCAGCTAAACTTGGAAAACCGGAGTACCCGGAGAAAGACCCTCGAAGAACAGGAGAGAGCCAACCAATCTCAACGTACATTAGTTTATCAAGGACACTGGCGTTACCCAAGCTGAGGAAATACGTGCCCTCGACCTGCTGTATATATTTAGCCGGCTTATATATAGCGCGCTAATCGCATCTGCCACGCGTGCTTCCCACCGCTTTGCGGTGCTCGTGCTTCGACAATAACAATGGCTGATTTGTTGTACGCGTAATTACTAATTTCTGAGTATGCCGACTATTTTTGCCAAATATAGAATCCAAATTAAAGAAATACACATTTAATGATAGTTTCGTAAAACTATTATTATCCCCTGATAATCAGACTGCTAAAACGAAAAACAATTATTTTAATTAACGTATTGAATCTTGAGTTATCGGGTTAGTTTTGGCTGATACTTCGACATGAACATTGCAGACTACGGTTTCTGTGTTTTTTTTTGTCAACAGAAATGTGAACAACTACAATATTATTTATGTTTCCGTTTCGTACTAAATATAATGCTTGAGGATAAAAATATGTCTTTAAAAAAGCGTTAAACAGTATTCCTCTTAAGTTACAGGGTTATAGTTTGATAAGGGTTTAAATTAGCCCATATCACGGATGTCGCGAATGACGACAGCTTTTTGCACTCGCGTTTCCTGTCCATTCCTCTCGATAGTCGATGAACAAACACGTACCTTAAAACCGAGCCAACGGCGCATCAGAGTTCAATTCAATTAAACATGCACAACCAGTTTTTTAAAGATAACAAAAGTAAAACAAGTACGAGGAACAGTGCGATTTTGAGGTCTTCAAAAAACTCACGATTGCTTGTTTTAATCAATTGCACAGGAAACCATCTTATTACCTCTTTACATACAATACACTAAAAGCTTTATACTTTTACATTGCGGGTCGCTTTGGCCAAACGTCTTTTGATCAAGTTGTTTTATTTTTCAGCTCCGTACAGTACCTGATTTCTTAGATCACCATAATTATATACTATACATTCCCAATTTCAGTGTTAAGGCAGAAGACACAATATGTAGGTACAAATGTCACTTAATGCAGTTCGATTGTCGCTATATGTTAAACATGCACAAGTCTATGATTGAACAGTTCAATGCTTTGTAATGAATAATATTTTAATCCTTCCTGCCTTGATCAGCTGGGGTTTCAACTGCAATTTTATTCCTACCCTGACATAGTTTTATACGACGAATTGTCTTTCAACACTGATGAAATATTTCGTTCAGTAGCATTTACTCGCTCCCGCATTTCCTCTCTCTATATCTAGTCTTGATTTCCCTGAATCTGCATTGAAGATCAATAGACAGAGTAACGCAAATCCACGAAAATATGTCATTTTTAGTTGAAATGAAACTACAATATTCGCATCAATTCATGTGAAAATATTTACTGCTCTCGAATGGCCGCTCTCGTTGATATGCTAATTGCTATGTTTAACTTAAACTAACCTTGCAATTATCTCGAACGTGCGGTGCCATTGTGGGTAGAGTATAACTGACGAAGATTTGGCGGTTGACTGCCTGAAAAAAACAATAAGAACTTTGACGTTTCGAGGGAAGGCCCTTCGTCGGGAAGTTAGTCTTCGTCTACTGACTTCCAGACGAAGGGCCTTCGCTCGAGACGTCGAAGTTGTTATTTTATTTTCCAGGCATGATGAATACATAAAATTATCGCAAAAAAGTTGTTAATGAGAGCTCATAATAATGGGTAATTATATTTCGATTTTGTATAAAGCATTTGTTTCATTTTCCCGATTTAGTCCCATGACCAATATCGGTCACCTATTGTATAGTAGAGAATATTCTCGTCTATAGGTTTAATTTCTCGATTGCAATATTCCAGGTTAAATAAAATGCTCGTTCACACAAATTTTGTTCATATCAAAATATTTATTTTATACTAAATTTGAGAATAAATTACAATATTCTACATAGCAGGCTCATGAAAATTGTGCTGGTTTATATGAATTTTTAAACAGGAAAAAAACATTTTTATAAACTGCAAATCAATATGCAGCGACCAAAGTCAAACTGACAATATACGGTTTCATATACACAATAATAAGAAATATCAGTAACTATCCTCCCACTATTGTACCATTAAATATTTTACCCTACAAAACGTTGAGCTGTTGACGCCTCAACTTTTCGATACAAAAGTCATACTATATGCCACTTTACCATTGGCTTTGAGGTCAGAGCACTTGCGCAACATCAAATGTCCCCCAGTAAATAGTGCAGTGGTGTCTCAAGCTCAGTGTTGAAACCTTTAGAAATGTATTGTCTTCGGCCTACCTAAGTGGACATTTACTTGAATACCAAGACCAGTTGTCATGGCTAGCTTTGCCACTACTCTTTCTAAGTGCAGACAATTTGAGTTATTATATAGGGAGAGTGGGAGACTTCCTGGACATTTCAATTCAATTTCAATTACGTCTTTATTACAAGTAGTGGAGCACAAACGTGCAACTTTACAATTGATATGTAATACAAAAGATTAAATTATTTACAAAGTTATTTACATATTAGTCAGATTATACAATGTAATAAAATTAATATTATTAATATAAATACAATATAATTAAAGCGTTCTGTATTTACATGTGGCAACATAAATGGATGATCACGTTCTCTTAAAGGCCGTAGACGTTTTTCTGGTAACAACTCGTACAGTTCAGGATTGTTCATGATTTTTTTGAACAATAATCGATCTCTCTCCTCAATCATCTCAGCCATTGAATGTTTTTTTAGAGTATCCATATCGGAATGCACGATTGAAAGGACAAGTCTATCCTGAAATAATCTTTCACTCATAATCTCCATCAGGAGACTCCATCATGCCTGCAGAAGAAGTGGATAAAGACTTTTAATACATCTTGTATCCCACATGAATAAACCAAACGGACTGGACCGCCTCTTTAAGGAATCCATGCACTTCCTGCATGGTAGTTTATACAGTATATAAAGTATTAAAGTTCAATCTATCATATGCATATGAATATACGTTCTACATCACAGCAATACCTGGTCCAGTTTATTGCATAGCATTTGGTAGCTGGTCATTGCTGACTTCAAGGGACTGGCGATGTATTCTGGCACATTTAGGTCTTCAAAAACATACTGCTGAAGAACGTTCAAGCCAATCTCTTGGGTCCGCGGGTAATCGAAATCCAGGAAGTAAAAACTGGCCAGTAATGCAAGTGCTGCCTCATTCAGTTTGGTCACTTCGACTTCGCACATCATTGCCTTCCCAACGATCAGATAACATTTATTCTTTTCCAAAAGTAAAACAGGGACATTTCCCGAGCGCCTGGAGCACCAATTTTCAGGATCTTCATGGTCCTTAAAAAAGGATAGTATGTATTTAATATTTTGTCTATATGACAAACAATGGTTATGTTTCATAAAACACTCTGGACAATATCTATGCCATTTTATATCTGACTACATATACAAATACTGAAGTGGAAAAAACTCAGCGACAAAACACTGAAAACTTGAAGTAATAGTTCAAACACGAGTTGTTTAGAAATTGGAGGAAGTCCTCCTTACGAGTGTTTGAACTTACTTCTCAAACGAACGTGTATTTTGCGAGAAAACCGACCGGCGTGAAAGTTCATTTAATTTATGTCATTTCTTCCTCTGATTTCAAACCATCTTCCACGCTTATGATTCTCTTTGTTTTTGGTTATTAATGAGTATGAGAAAAACCGTTCAAGGTCATAGATGAAAAATGTGTAAAATGATCACAACTAACCTTAAGTTTATGCAACAAGTCCAGTGGTTTCATGCTTCCCTTTTTTGGGCCAAACACATTGTGCAAATTCTGCAATACATGCATGCACGATTTTTGAATCTAAAAACAGGAAAATTGATTGAATTTCTCGTGCTATATAGGACATCATGAATTTTGCGACTTCATGTTAGATGTGAGCATCTGCTTGCTGGTTTGATAATAAACTGCTGATAAAAAAGCAAACACAGTAGTTTAATGCCAAAGCAAACACGTAGTTTAATACCAAACCCACCAGAAATAGAAATAACCAACATTAGTTACTTCAAATGCTTTGGAAAACTGGTTTTGGATAATTTAATAAACCAAGATACTCAAAACATATTATTATTGCCATAAAAAACTTACTTGTCTTTGGGCTTTTCGGAGCACATATCCCTTTGGAATTAATTCCATAATAAATGATTGATTCCACTTCTTCAGCCAATCTCTTTAGACAACCATTTTTGAAATCAATCCGATCACCAGTGTCTTTAATTAATCATCATCACTCTTCTTGCCTCCTCAATTATCTGTTACGGCAGAAAGCTTAATTATACTACTTAATTGCATATTACATTAAGGCATATTACATTAAGGCAAGTGAATCTATCAGTCACTATAGAAAACAACTTTACCCTAACTGGTGTTAATCTAGAAACCAAGGTCACAAATGTTAGCACTTTATACTGCCCTGGGCGAAGACTTTTTTTTGGAAAATCAAGACATTTTATGGCGAATATACAGATATAGAGCAACATAAAAGCAAGCATTTTCTTAACTATAACGGTAATATTTACCTCTACATGATCTTTAAAGCAAGGGTAAGCTTGCAAGAGTTGTTCGACTCTTTCTCCCGCGGACACAGCTTGCAACCAATCCCGTCTGGCAGTAAACTCTTTGTTTAGGTAAGAATTGACCACAAGTGCATTAGGTTTTTTCTTCTCCAAATCCTTTGACAATCCCTTGTAATGACTATCCATTATTGCCTTTGAAGCCTTTCTATCAGTAGGATCATCTGTAGGATTATAGTAATGAAGAATAAGCACCTTTTCCCAAAAGGTTTTGGGCAGCCAAAGGCATGTACTGCATGTACCTGTTGTTGTACCACAATAAGGTATTTGAAAGTGCACATCTGACTATAAACCAGTGACTATATTTCTACATTTTACTAAAAGCACATTGTGTCTTTGACCAGTACACCAAAGTTTACACTTACATGCTATAGTAATGAAAAACTTGATGAGATGCTTGTATACCACAGCTGTATACTATACAGCATATTAATTATATCAGGTGATACTCCGAGTTATGAACCATGCCCGGACAAGCAGGGAAAACTCTACTTATCCTGGGATTAGAACCTGCAACTCTGATGCTCCGCCGATTGAGCTATTGGTCAAGTTACAGTAGGAGCAGACCGTGGAAAGATAGCATTTGATATCATTATCAAGTTCACTCCCATGGATGAGTTGTTGTAACCTATATAGAAGAAACTATATTCAATTTTGAAATATCATGAAGTCATGAACCATATGGCCCTATTGCTCAGTCAGTATCTAGCCTCTGGGTGGTAATATTTTTTTGTTATTTAAAATCAAAGTTGATAAATAATATTTTCTATCAAGAAAATACTTGAATGTAGACATGAAATGTGAATGCTTGCAAATTCATGTACCTGAGGTCTTGTTATCATCATCACCATTATCCTCACAGTCACAGGCAACATCATCAACCACAATATCTTCTTTGCTCGCCTTTTTTATCTTTTCATCAACAGTACCGGTACTTTCAATATACTTCCTTTTATTTGGAATAGGTCCTTGCGGTTTAAGAACTGGTTTTATATTACTCAACCTCCTTTTTAGAGCTTTAAATACAACACCCTATGGAAATGCCCCTACTCTCCCTTTGATTACTCAAATTGTCTGGGGTTAGAAAGAGTAGTGGCAAAGCAAGCCATGGAAACTGGTCTTGCTATTCAAATAAGCATGTATTAAAATGGGCTAAAGACAATACATTTCTCAAGGTTTCAATAATTAAAGATCAACAGTTTGCATGCATAGCACAACCAGTTGCTATGTCTAGCTTCATCACTGAGATAGAGTATATAATCTACCTTGGTGTAAGACAACCAACTTGTCTTACGACTTGTCTGTTTTACGAGATATATAGTAAAGTAAACCTTGATCTATTCATTCGACAATGTCGACATGACATAGATCAGCTCCCCCGTTTCAGGCCCAAAAGGCCCCCTAATCTTAGTTTAGCCGAATTTAGTGCTCTAAGGTCTTTGCGTACCCGGAATGACATTGTGATCAAGCCTGCTGACAAGGGGGGTGCCCTAGTCGTCTGGAGGGCCGACTTGTACCGTCAAGAGGCTCACAGACAACTGGGTGACACCTCTTTTTATAGCAGGATTGATACTGATTTGACATCCAAACACAACACCATAATCCGTTCCACCATCAACCATCTCATCACGACTGGGGAATTACCTGCTACGGCAGGCAATCTCCTAGTCACCACTCCACGCACACCAGTCATGTATTTCCTACCCAAAATTCACAAACCCGACAACCCGGGCAGACCAATCGTGTCAGCTTTTGGTTGCCCCACTGAACTCCTCTTCAGCTCCCTCCATCACATCATGGCGCCCTTGGTTAAGAACTTGCCTTCTTATATCAAGGACACCAAGCATGCCCTGAAAATTCTTGACAACATCAATTTTCAGGGTCCACACAAATTCATTTTCACCATGGATGTCAAATCACTTTACACTGTCATCCCGCATCAAGACGGCCTTCAAGCACTAAAATACTTTTTAGACCAAAGGGTAATTCAGGATCCATCTACCACCACCTTGGTACGCTTGGCAGAGTTAGTGCTCACCTTGAACAATTTCTCGTTTGATGGTGAACATTACCAACAAATAAGTGGTGTGGCCATGGGTACCAAAATGGGACCCAACTATGCTAATTTGTTTGTTGGTTATGTGGAAAAACAAATCTTCGAACAGTACACTGGCCCCTCACCTGACTTCTATCGCCGGTTCATTAATGATTGCTTAGGCACTGCATCATGTTCGCGTGCTGATCTGAATTGCTTCATTAACTTTGTTAATGATTTCCATCCAGCACTTCAGTTCACATGGGAGATCAGTGAGACCAGTGTATCATTCCTAGACATTCTCATTTCTATCAATGGTAATAGGCTGAGCACATCTGTCTTTTACAAGCCTACTGACTCCCACAGCTATCTTCTCTTCTCATCCTGTCATCCTAAGCACACTAAAACTGCTATCCCTTACTCTCAATTCTTACGTCTTCGTCGCCTCTGTAGTGAAGACGACGACTTTGATGCCAAATGTTCAGAAATGAGAAGCTTTTTTGTGAATCGTGGTTATCCTTCCCACCTTTTAGATACTGCCCTTAACAAGGCTTCCCTTATACCCCGTTCAGACACCTTAAGAGAACCTTCGGTTGCAATTTCTAATGAAAAAGTACCTTTAGTTTTAACCTTTCATCCCTTCAATTTTAAAGTAAGGGACATCATTTGTCGGAATTTTAATCTACTTAAAAATGACCCTGCAACGTCTTCCATTTTCTCCGAGACCCCACTAGTCTCTTTTCGACACAGTAAAAACATCCGGGAAACCCTAGTGCACAGCTCACTGCGACAGGATTCTGTGTCACCAGCTGGCACTGTTTCCTGTGGTCGTGCTAAGTGCTACACTTGTAAGCATTTAAACCCCACCACCTGTATTTCGGCTCCTAAATCTCAGTTTGTAATCAAGCACAGTTTCACGTGCATCTCCTCCAACCTCGTTTACTGCATCTCTTGCAGCAAATGTGGCTTGCTCTACATCGGAGAGACTGGAAGACGTTTAGGCGATAGGTTTGCTGAGCACTTGCGTGATGTTAAGAACAATGTGCACAACAAACCTGTTGCTAGGCACTTCAACAGTGCCAACCACTCCTTTTCTGATATGAAAATATGCGCCATTCATCCCATTATTGGTGCTAATGATACCCGTCGGAAGCAAGAAAAGCGTCTCATTTTTAAACTTGGCACCATTCAGCCTGATGGTATCAATGAGCGCCTCTCCTTCATCTAGCTCATTCTTTTCTCTTAAATACTTCTTATATACTTTCCTCTATATCCCCTCTTCCCTTCCTTGTACGACATTTATAGCGCTTTGATAAGTGTAACGCCTGTGCGCAGGCCTTCGACCCTATAATCGGGCCGAAGCCTGCACGCAGTCTATATCTTTACATATTAATTCTATTTTGTTATGATTGTTATGACTACTTTATTTTCATTGGTTAATATTTTGTTCACGTGACAGCTTTTATAGCGTTGCTATAAAAGCTGATGTAATGTGTTTATCTATCTACTAATTTCTCCTGACGAAGGGCTTTAGCTCGAAACGTCGAGATTTTGTTTATATCTCAATTAGGCACACGCGAAACAACCCTCATTTGTTCTTATTCAATATAGCTTAAATTTAAATTTACTATCTAAATAGTTCAAAACAGGTTCAAAACTACATAGTTCAAAACAGGTCGCTGCTTATTGGTTGAACATCTGCCAGGTATTAGACAGAGTATAAAGCAAATTAAAGCGCACTGCGGCTTAGTAAGTTAACCGTGAGTGAGCAGTTAGAGTTAGAATACTATACTAACACTAATTGTCTCATAGTTTGTAGACATGTGATTGTGAAAAGACTGCAACCCTATGTATTCCATGATCTGAAAACTTTTTACAATGTCACATTGGCCAATATCAAACACATAACTTGTAGGCCGTAGGATGAGCGTCCAAAAGATGCTTAGAAAACGGATTCCGTTGCACCCCTCGTGGAACTACATAATTTTCACATGAATCAATAGATAAAAACTTACTTTATCAGAATCCGTTGCTCCCCAAGCAAAACAGGTGCACAATTGGGAAAAAAATCCCTCCAAAGTTTGCTATTTTCGCGCTTCGAAATATTCGAACCGCCATTGTTTTGGTAGCAAATACGCATGCGCAGTCAGCAAAACTCGCACTACGCACGCGCACAAACACGCACATGCTTCGAGGTGGAAACACGCTTAGTTATGCAAAACAATCATGGCTGAAGATATTTATATAACTCGAATATCCTCATGTTTTATGCATTTTTATGGCGTTACGGAGCAACTTTGCAAAGTTACACGCCAAAGGCTTAAGAGATTTCTTGAGTGTAGGTCTAAATAGGCCAAACTTAAATGTCAACAAGCTGAAATAGCTAAGAAATCGTACGAGAACATCGATGACGGATCTGTCAATTCATAGAATGATACAATCATGAAATGCTCGAAGAGATTTTGTGATGAAGAGAAGATCCGTAGACAACAGAGAAAAGAAGAAAAAGGAGAAGGAACTAGCTCTAAAACTGTAACTTCTACCGAAGAACCACATGTGGAAGTGGAGCCAAATAGCCAATAGAACCAAGGCGAAAAATTACACGTCAATCCACTCAATCAGTCGTAGAACCTAATAAGACCCTGCCTAAAAGAAACGAGCATGTACTCCCAGAGATATGTATTATTTGTGGAAGAGACGCCTCTTGGTTCTCACTAGACAAGGTATGGTCATTTTGACAGGTATATACTAGCGCAATTTGCACAACATTCTCGGGTTTGGTTTTAAAATATCTTGAATTGTGATCAATTATAAAGTTTATTTAGGGTAAAGTAGTTTCTAATGCTACAAACATCCAACCTTGTTATTAGCAGATATTTAGTTAATAATTTTGTTTTACACCAGGTAACTAAGAAGAGAAGCTGTTGATGCTGGTCTTCTACGTACACCTGCCGAGAGAAAGAATGATGAACGGATACTTGTGCAAATCCAGGGGAAAGACTGTGTGCGCTATCACAACGTTTGCTACTGCAATTATACAAAATTTCTCACCAGAGAAACGAAGAAGCAATCGCGGACTGAAAGATCTACATTAGTGTATGCAAAGTCTTATGATGTCTTCTGTAATGCATCAGTCAAATCCAAGCGTGCCCATCCCCCGGGCCACCGTGGGGGCATTTGACACTTTGGCTCCTCCCTGGGGTGGGGGATTTGAAAGCCCGGGGTAGGGCATTAGAAAATTTTATATTTTGAACCTAATAAAACCATTTGGCCAAATAGAAAGACTTCGGCTTTGTGGTGCCAGTGTAGGTAAGTTTCGAACCGGGGGCCCTTCGTCTGGAAGCGTAGGCCCTTTGTCTGGAGCGGACGAAGGGTCTCCCGCTCGAAACGTCGTAGTTCTCGTTGCTCAAAGCTTAGACTTAATTTGGCTGCAATGTTCCACATTATTTTCCTCCTAACAAAGCATGGTTTGTTCATACGGCCACAATGCCAATTTGATATAGCTTTTTAACATACAAAAAATGTGTAAAAAATTATTAATATTTGCTATGTAGTTGTTTTGCCTTGTACCAACATTAACGTGCTTATATTTTGTAATATCTGCTTTCAAAAGTGGAATAAGGTTCCCCGGGGTGGGGAATTTGCCACTGACTTGTGGCCCCACCATGGGGCATTTTCACTTGTTTGTGACCCCACCGGGGGGGGCATTAGCACCATTTTTACAAAATTTGTCAAATTCCCGGGGGGGGGATGGGCACGCTTGGATTTGACTGATGCGTAAGAAAGTAATCGAGACGGAGGTCATCGGAAATAAGCAAATAAAGTATATGAAAGATTTGCTGGAGAAATTTGTTATCATTGCTAAGGACACTGAGAATGTGGAGCTTTTAAACTCAAGCAACGACTGGTGATAAGTTATCCCCAACTTGTGTTCTGTGTACCGAAAATGAGAAATGTTAGTGAGATTGTATAATTATGTGGAACATTTGGATTCTTCTGAATTGGTTGAGGAACATATGTCAAATAAGTCTGAAAATAACAATGAAGAGTGCTGTACCATTGATGATGATGATCTGAATTCCAACACAAAAACTGAGGGAAATTTTAAATCGTTCCTTGCAATTCTAGATAGTGGCTAAATACCAACTTATGTCACAATATAATATATGTACTAGTTCAAATACGAGAAGTAGAACTTTACCAGACAAAAGCCAGGACAGCTTATTGTAGAATACATGCAATCTCGTTTTGAGCGTAGGCCCTTGGCCAGGATCCAATAAGTGGGATTTTATTGCACTGATGAAAATCTGGGCTCAAGGATGAAAACATTTCTTTCAATTATAGATAGTTATGATGAAATTATGGATTTTATATTTCCTCCCAATTGATCTTTTTTTATGATGAATTTCGAGTTGGTGCCCGGGACATGTTTCTTTCAATTAGAGGTTTTCCTAGGAGTTTATATAAATATCCCTTAAAGCCCGGGACCAACTGGGAAACATTGTTGCGCAAAGATATTTGTCATATTATTTGTCTTACCAATGTTTCGGTTTGTCATATTGTCCTACCAGCGTCGGCAAACGGAGAAAGGGTGTTTCATCAAATGTTTCTGAATTTGGTAGGAAATATTTTTGCTTTCTGGGAAGCAAATTTTGTTTCTGCAATAAAAGCCAAATGTTTCCAGATGTGGGAGACAGCGAAACATTTGAGCAAACATTGAAAATCACGAATATTTCCGCGACAATGTTTCTTACGTTTGGCCAAGACTTTAGTTTAGTGAAATATTTAATTTGTTCCTTGATCGTGTGAATTGTATGTATACTTTAAATATATTTTATATATTCTCTGTCCTGTTTGATACAGGTGGGTTTTTTACCTCACACAAATTTGTATTGAATTAGGATGTTGATAAGTAGAATTACACGTTAAAACGGTATTTTGAAACAACAGCCAATGAATTGAAGTGATTTAGCATATGAGCAAGCAAAATGTACAATGTGTTTTAAACAATATTTAATGTGTGTGTATTTATTCGTTAATATTACAAGGTTTTATCTCTATTCCGTGATTTTATTTTTTTGTTTTTACGGGGGAAATCGGGGAAAACCCACAGGGAAAATCCATTTTTCTGTCTGCGCGTGCGCAGTGCGAGTTTGGCTGACAAGCGCATGCGTATTTGCTACCAAAACAATGGCGGTTCGAATATTTCGAAGCGCGAAAATAGCAAACTTTGGAGGGATTTTTTTCCCAATTGTGCACCTGTTTCGCTTGGGGAGCAACGGATTCTGATAAAGTAAGTTTTAATCTATTGATTCATGTGAAAATTACGTAGTTCCACGAGGGGTGCAACGGAATTGCATCTTTTGGATGCTCATCCTACGGCCTATTGCTGCAGTTCATTCAATCCTTGTATCATTTGGTTTGTCTCTTCCAGCAATCAGTGGCGAAGCCAGCCTGACAATTTGGTCATGCAATGCAAATATTTCCGTTTTCATAGACTGTGAAAACAATCAATTTCTAAAGAAATTAATAATGATAATGATTTAAAATTTGCATATAACATGACCAAATTATCAGGCTGGCTTCGCTACTGCCAGCAATATATCATTGTTCTATTCTTCGAGTCCTGAGGGCAAGAAGAACCATACAGAAATATAACCTTTTTTCGCCAGCTCCAAATATACAGTATCTGTCTCAAGAGAATAAACATATATATTAGGATAACCTGACAGCTTGATATATAACACATATAATAGAGTATATATTGAATGTCAATAGACAGGCGTCTCATACTGTAATTATTCCCCACGTACCCCCTTAACGAGTAAAATCGCCTGCCGTTAAACAGATAAAAATAGGATTGTAGTGCCACTAGCTAGGGTGAAAAGTAGGAATATACGGGGCAATCCGGATTTTTGTGGGGAGCAGGGGGAGCAAGGACGTCATTATGATATGCAAGGTGACGTTTGTGCGCGTTTGGGCAAAACAGTCATTATGCGGACATGTCACAATAGTTAAGCGTCCCTATATATTTTGCCAAGTTTTGTTTGAGCGTCATTTACAAGCAATACGATGGAGTCTTGAAACAGGAGATATATTTAACAGTAGAAAAGCTGATCCAAAGACGCGTACGAGGAATATCTTTCACTCAAATCTGTAAACGCTCTTGCGAGTGAACTTGATTAAATATTATAAATATAAATGATTGTTTGTAATAAAACTTATGAATATCGTGTCGTTCACTGTGTACCTTTCATTTGTAAGAAAATTAACACAATTATATGCCTTGCTATGTGCTGTTAGGTTGTAACTCATTTGTCAGCCAGTAGCGGTAATTAAGATTTTCCAGCTTAAAAATTTGAATAAATTGAGAATACATAATTATAGGACGGGAAAATATTGTACAATGTACATTATTAGTCGATAAATATATACACAAAATTAATTTTTAAACACATTTATTGCTTAAAATTTCTTTTACAACGTTATTAAGGTCTACAAGTTACGTTTTCCACTTCGTGGACAGTTCTTCTTCGTTGCTGGGCCACTTTCGGATTTTTCTATTTTAGTAGACGATTTTAATATAGTTTCTTTTTTGTGGTCTATTCCCAACAGGTTTTCTAGATTGCACTCTTGCAAAGTTATTAAAGTTTGTTGACATTTAATTTCCTCTTGTCGCTTTATTAATCTTCCAATAGCTTTTCCACATTTATTTCTTTATCGTTTGCGACTGACGTATCATCATCAGACTCAACGTATTTTCTTTTTTTCCCATCTCTACACTATGATCTGAGTCAGATTCTGCTGATGAGTTGTGATCTCGCGGAGTATAGTATTCCTTTCGCGTCTTCTTATGTTAAACCAACGATTAAACGATAGCTATAACTCCTACCTTCATCGAAACTAACCAGTGAATGTTTTATTTTATGAACAACATAACATTTTATAATTATGCTTATACGTAATTCATAATTAATGGCCCCGATTTGATCCAATTAGGCAAGTAAACGGAGTGGCTCGGGTGTAAATAGGGGTTTTAGGGTTTTAAATAATCAGATGTGTACATATGATCAAGAAAAGAACGCTTTTAGTTATTTTTATCCGAAACGGAAAGTTTTGGAAGATGGTTTTTCCACTATTCCTTTAGATAGTTAAGTGTGTTATGTACGTGTTATCGTTGGGGGGAGGACCCCAGCAATCTAGCGTTTCGGGACTCCCGGGACCTTTTTTCCTTGCGGGACACATTTTTGAATCTATAAGCGATAACATGGACTCCCGGCACACAAAAAGTCCCGCGGGAACATATTGAATTATTCATAATGACCCTAACGAGCAGGCCCGATTTGACCCGATTAGACTCGATTAGATTTTTCTAACCCAATACTCGAAAACTGAAAGTTTTTAGAAGTGCAAACAAGCGGATTTGGATTAAGTATGATTAATCCTAATTATGTATCTTGTTTTAAAGTAGCCCGAACCCGGGCAACGAAACTGAACGATAACGTGCCACAGAATACTGCCTATTTTTGAACATATAACAACCTTCATTTCGGCAAAAGAACTCACAGCTATGTCTCTGTCCACAGAACCAAATGTTCCATGTTGGGTTGTTGTATAGAGTGCAGATAGACCGTGTAGACACTCCATCGTATTGCTTGTAAATGACGCTCAAGCAAAGCTTGGCAAAATATATAGGGACGCTTAACTATTGTGACGTGTCAGCATAATGACTGTTTTTCCCAAACGCGCCCAAACGTCACCTTGCATATCATTATGACGTCAATACATAATTAATGAATGTGCTCCCTCCTTGCTCCGCTCTGCTCCCCCACAAAAATAAGGGTTGATCGGTACTAGCCTCATAATTTATTATGTTAATGATGATGCTCATCCCCATATGCTAATGTTCATGCTCCTCGTCCCTACATTATGTTAATGTCCCATATGCTAATGATGTTTGAATTTTTAATGATGTGCTTCCCCCTTGCTCCACCCTTCTCCCTCCCAAAAATCCGGGTCGATCGCCCCCTATATTACTACTTCGTCTAGGACCTGTATAGGAGTTTGTATGCGTTTCATTTAGCACAGGCAATCTCAACTGTTGCCAAAACCTGAATCCGGGACGAAAGTCCTGAAAATGACCCCGCCCTGAAACGGCAGTGCCGACATAGCTCTAACTTCGGAAACGCAAAAGCAACAGCCTTTCTGAAGTGCTTATAGTGTTTAGAAGGTTGCTTTTAGGGGTAGTTATTGGAAGGAAAAATTTGTCTAAGTATAATATTTTACAAAAAAATGACCATGCACCACCCCAGGTCAACTGCTAATTATCCATGAAATAACTAATATACCTGGCAGAGATTAAATTTTCTTATTTCCTAACAATTTTTATCATGGGATGAAAAACTATGCTTAATTTAATATAATTATTGTAGATTTCATAAGGATTGACATTGTTTTGTTTAAATATAATACATTTTATTTCACGTACCCACCAAAACACGATTTCAGCCATATTTTGCCGTCTTGTTTGCTTTTTATCGCCGAGTCTCGCAAGTATCATCCAATTGTTGTACTTTTACATAATGACAGATGGCTAAAGAAGATTTCAACCAAGTTTCGTCAAGTTTTGAAGCAGTGTAGTGTATTTTATCTTCGATATTGTGTCCTTCGATATTTCGTCAAATAGCGGCAATTGCAATGCCTCGCCGCTTCTCTTCCCGATAAATGCCACTTCTTCGTCTTCATATGTATTTAGATTACAGTATCCAAGAGTACTTCATTGTAGAATAGTCCCAATCGAAAAACTAGAGTAGTATAGTCCCACTTGAAAGGAAAAAACCTCCCATAACAAATTTAGGATCAGAATCAAGGACACAAGTTTAAAAATAATTTGAAAGTCACGCGCAATCTTCGCGAAAACTCCTCGTGGGCTACTTGACAGGGGGGGGGATATTTTCACGAAACGCTGGTTCGCCATCACAGAACCCAGTAAATATATTATACCTATTGCATTTTTATGATTTATGAAAAAAAACAATAAATATTTGCGTATTTTCTATTGTTTTTATCATAAAAATACAATAAATATAATATATTTACTGGGTTCTGTGGTATGAACCAGTTTCGTGAAAATATTTGCCCCTGTCAAGTAGCCCACGAGAATTTTTCATGAAGATTGCGCGTGACTATCAAATTATTTTTAAACTTGTGTCTTTGATTCTGATCCTAAAAATGTTATGGGAGGTTTTTTCCTTTCAAGTGGGACAATACTACTCTAGTTTTTCGATTGGGACTATTCTACAATGAAGTACTCTTGGATACTGTAATCTAAATACACATGAAGACGAAGAAGTGGCATTTATCGGGAAGAGAAGCGGCGAGGCATTGCAATGGCCGCTATTTGACGAAATATCGAAGGACACAATATCGAAGATAAAATACACTGCACTGCTTCAAAACTTGACGAAACTTGGTTGAAATCTTCTTTAGCCATCTATCATTATGTAAAAGTACAACAATTGGATGATACTTGCGAGACTCGGCGATAAAAAGCAAACAAGACGGCAAAATATGGCTGAAATCGTGTTTTGGTGGGTACGTGAAATAAAATGTATTATATTTAAACAAAACAATGTCAATCCTCATGAAATCTACAATAATTATATTAAATTAAGCATAGTTTTTCATCCCATGATAAAAATTGTTAGGAAATAAGAAAATTTAATCTCTGCCAGGTATATTAGTTATTTCATGGATAATTAGCAGTTGACCTTGGGTGGTGCATGGTCATTTTCTTGTAAAATGTTATACTTAGACAAATTTTTCCTTCCAATAACTACCCCTAAAAGCAACCTTCTAAACACTATAAGCACTTCAAAAAGGCTGCCGCTTCTGCTTTTCGGAAGTTAGAGCTATGTCGGCACTGCCGTTTCAGGACGGGGTCATTTGCAGGACTTTCGTCCCGGATTCAGGTTTTGGCACATATGCCATGTTGACCGCCATGGTCATTTTACCCTAAAACAGTTGAGATTGCCTGTGCTAAATGAAACGCATACAAACTCCTATACAGGTCCTAGACTAACTGTGAAATTACCAAATTGTCTTAAAGGGTTAAAAAAGACATGGGCAAACAGTTCGGTTAACCCACCAACATCCATTACATCCTCCCTTTGACTAGTATAATCATCTGGTGACAAGCATAGTAAACTAAAATATGGCGGGGGAAATAGGGCACATTCTTAATGGTTACCTGCTCAAAATTGGTAACAGTCAGGCATCATTAACACGTACAAGCACTGCTCTCACAGACACATTTCCATTTTGTCCAGGAACATTATAGAATTCTGTAGAATTAAGCATTGACAAACAGTAAGGGGGATTCATATAATCTAAAAATATAAAATGTATTTTAATTTGCAAGCACATCTCAAAAGGTAATAAATTTTGCTCGCACACCAAAACGTTGGTGAACCCTCGTACCCAAACTATAGGATTTAACTATTATTAGATTAAATACAGTTATAGCTAAAATCTTAATCAATTTTTGGTATTTTTTCAAAAATTACATACCTTATCCTCACACATTGCTTCTGTCTGACTTCATTAGAATGTGGGAAGGAAGTACTAGTCGATACCACATAGTGTACAGTGAGAAATAGATATGTTGTACCACAACAATTATTGCTCTAAGGAATAAGTAGGGCATAGTATTAGTGCTCTCTACTCTTGGAACAGAGACATGATATAATTTAACATCTATATGATCAACTTTTGACAAAAAACAGCAGAATTTGGATACATGACTCTGATTGACATTATACCAGTTTAATAGTGATGACAAAAATGTAATCTTTTGAACTCAACTAATATCTTTAGAGTAGGCAATGCTCCATTTTTCTCCACACTGTATGAACATCTATTCAAATCTCATTTGAAAGTTGTAGCTGATATTTGAAGTGGTGAAATCTCTAAATAAAGCTATACAAGAGGGCGTGGTCGTCATGGTGCGCTATGAGTATTTTAATTATCAATATATGTCATATGCAGTTGGTAAATATAAACATTGAAAGTCGTCCAAGTAAAATTGAAGATTTTGTATAGTAGCATTTGCTAAGTAGTTCTAAATTGGAAAAAATTAAAAAATGTATCATTTTCAGCGTTTTAATTCATATATTGTCGCGGCAAATTCAAATTTCAAGCTGGGACAACATGCTTATTAACATTCACGTATGAAGCAAGATTGCAAATATTTCCTAACAAAATCGCTCTGTTACACATAACAATAACCTAACCTGAATATTATTCAGTAGTCACTAGTCGCCGATGTATTACTTCTCAAAATCCAGTTAACTTGGGTAAAAAATATAAAATTTCGAGCTCGAATTCGATTAACAGAATAAAAATAGAAATTTTGAAAATATGCAGGGGTGTGACGATTATATCCCGAGAACCTTTGTGCGTGTAGTAAGAAGTAACTAGACACATGTCTCTGTTATTATCAACCAGCACCTTATTCATTTCTCGTTCATTTTTTGATAGAGTGACAAAACTTCAATCACCAGTAAATATTTGAGAGTTTGTGTTACATATAGAGCTATCCCCGAGTTTTTTAAAAGAGGGAAGACTTCCTCCTTCGATCCGAAATTTCCTACAACTATTATTTGTATAAAATCAAAAAGTCTGACCCAACAATGGCCTTAGTCTTAGGTACATAATGTACTTCATTACATGTTTCGGCGCTAGGGAAACCTTCTCAATAAATTAAATAGAACTTAAATGCTTATGATTTAAGTAAAAATATTCCCGCTGGCTTTCTTTTTGTATTTACGGAAAAGATGCAGTGACTGAACTCGCGTGATGCTCATTCATTTAATAATTTTTTTGATATCTCGTTCGATAGAACTAATAGTAGGTGCTGTTTCGTAGATGGAATATTCGAATGAAAATCTGTATTCATTCTAAGACCTAACAGGAGCAGTTGCGAAAAATGCAAATTTAGGCCCTCTGGCAGGAATCGAACTGCGGCCCTGCGATTCCGGTGCAACGCTCTAACCAACTAAGCTACATAATCCAGTTGCTGAGGATTAACGTACCGCGAATTCGTGTATATATAGTGCAGTGATTTCTCGCACTACTTGGGCAAAGGGGGCAGCTTTCCCCGCTCTAATGTCAACAAACATAAAGAGATATGTACGTTTGTTTTGATGAATAGATACTCTTCGGCTTATTAATTTATACACGATGAAAGATATAAAAAGTTACATTTCGTTTTATTAACAGAATTACGTCAATAATAAAATATTCAGGAACATGGATAATATATTTACACCATCAATTATATAAAGTGACATAATCTGTGGACGAAGAAAAGTATGCGAATTTTAAATTGTGTACGTTATATACCCTAATCACCAACGACAAGTTAGCCTGGTACCCAATGTTACTCCAATTGATGAATACACCACCACAACACATACGCCCTCATGCAAAGGCACTAACGTTCCCTCGCAATAATGCAGAAACGATACACCCTCTCTACCCTAAACTTCAGTTGATTGATTTTCTTGTATCCTTGGCGTCTCTAATCACTCGACTTATTTTGCACCTTGGGTGGAATTTTGGATTATATTGTCAGTTTGCCATCTGACAAAGATTTGTTGATACTAATGCTGCTGATATCAGCTCAAAGAACACAAAAAAATAAAACCCTATCCATTGAAATTATGCTGAGAAAACCAGATTACTATATCTTCAAAATAGAATCCATATTAAAACAGACTTCTGCTAGTGGTGGAAAACAGAGGTACCTTGAATCAATCAAACTCATTAGATATAATGTACAAAAGAAACTATATGTAGTTGATACTCTTGATTGGAAAGAACTTCCAAGTTTAGGACGTCAAATCAGTTATTGTTGTGGTATGTTAAGCCTGATGGTGCTGCTGCAAAGGCTATAATATCCCGTTGGGTAAAATAAATCATAAAAATGTCAGATACAAACGTTGAGGTTTTTAAACCTCATAGCACCAGGAACGCAGCTACATGGCGTTCCCTCTGATGAAATATTAAAATGAACTGCAGCCTGGAAAGCGTCCTCGCCTTTTGGGAAATTCTACAATAAACCATTATTGGGAGCTGAGGACTCCTTTGAAAACAGTACACAGTATACAGTACACTAACGTATTGCTAGTATTTACAGCGATCATACCCATTGCGCCTATATAAAGAGTGGCCTCATTACACCAGCATTCACTTTCAGGAAAAAACCGTTGTGTTGTTTACAGGTATCAGCATGTAAGTTCCTCTACGGCCAACATGCCCATGCTTCGCCTTTTTGGCCAGCTTCCCATTCACCAGCTTCCTACCTGCATCTACCTGAAACTGACCGCCAGACCTCCGCTACTCAAAGGAGCAGGGTATGTTAGCTCTGAATAGGATACTATGTCCACCTAGTATATATGTGTTATGGTTAAATTGTTTTACTGTTTAAAAAATTGATTTTGTTCTACACTAGTCAATTGTATTTTGTGGTCATCTGCTCTAAAATCTCACGTGACTTCCGAGTGAACGCTAATGCAAGAATTGAAAAATGTTTGATTAAGATTAGATAGCAATTAGGCGTACAACGAGGTCAGTCTTCAGAACGTACTTGGTGGACATCATTAACAGTTACAACGGGCAGGGTACCGGGAAAAATGTGACTTCCTCGTTTCTGCAAATGCTTCTAGTTTAATTTTCCAAGCATTTGCTATAGCGTGATTTAGTCGCATGACCAATATAACTCATCCATATTGTTGTATAGAATCATTTCCCAACCTCGTCCCCAGGGTCTTGATGGTGACCGCGGTGAACGGACAAGACCCTGGACAACTTGGCAAAAATGTCTAAGATTCTTGGACATTTATCGCATGCGCAATAGCGGCAACACATCTGTTGCTGACTGGAATCAGCGCCCGCACTTACGGTTTTCTTGGTATTGTTCTTTTAATGTTTTGTTATATTATTTATCTATTTCTCAAAGTTTGAACAAATTTTACGAAATCATATTTAATAAGTCGGTTGAATATACATGTCCACCTTCGATTCTTCAAAATGCTTTGGTTTCTAAACTTTATTGATCGTATTTGTTGACATGTTAAGACGATGAACGATGTGCGATATTTATTTGGGCTTCAAACAAGACTGACCTGAGTATTCTGTATTCAAGTGTTGCAATTATATGATTGGAAACAGCTACCGAATTATAATGGTCCCAGTAATAATGCATTCCCAAGCCGGTATTTATTTTATATTTTATAAAGGTAAGATGACTTCAGTTCAGTTTTATTTTCACATGCTACTCTAAATTTGCTCTAGCTGTCTCAGAGTGTTTCAGTCCTTCATAAAGATTATAATATAGAGCAAGACTCGATCAAAATTTTATTCTGTTTTCCATATGCAGCACAATTGCTATTTTCATTCTCTGTTTTGATGCATGCTTTGGAGTGATATCTGTTTCTGTTATTCAAATACTGTAGTCACCACTCGCCACGTTAAATATGTTACAACAACAACTCTTGATAATTATATTTTTAAGGAATCAATGTGTAATGGAAGGTGATCATCACAACCTCATTGCCCACACTGTGCTAACGACCTATGTGATGTACTCTTATCATAGATTTGCCATTACCAGCTCATTCGTATACAGTCCAACCCCTCTAATATGGACAATATAGGAACACAGCAAGTGTTTGCATTAGGTGTCCTTTTCATAGAGGGTTTTTTGAAATTTAATATATTTTACTTCTGGATATTGAAAACTGTCCACATTATAGAGAGGTGCCCATATTGGAGAGGTGCCCATAAGGATAGGCTAAGCTGTGTTCTTTCCTCCTGACTGCACATTTTGGGTACTTGAATACTAGTAACCACATTATATGTTCCAAGAGCCATCAACAATTGAAAATAGTATGTAACTATATTATATATCTATTTAGAACAATTACAAGACTTACAATATACAGAATAATACTCATTTTAACATGACAATGAAAGTAACAGGGATATGTGATGTAAATACCAAACTATATTATCATTAGAAATATACAATATGAATCTTAAACTATAATTTTTACCATAAATTGTAAATATTTTATTGAAGAAACAAATAAATGAAACTAAAAACATCCATAATGAAAGAGAGGCATGCAAAGTTGGGGGCACTTATCTGGTTAGCTGACTGAATACAGAGATCAAAATCTCCCAACATTTCCCAACATTATAAGAAAAGCAAAATTATGCTGTGGTTTATCTGTCTTGCACCTTAGCTCTGAAACAAGAAGGGTGTATTGGTGAACAAATGCATATACTGCAGCATTAGCAAGCTAGGATACTTGGTCAGCTATTGACTTTTAATACTAGTTAGCTAACCAGTATTAGCCATAAATAATTGGGTGTCCAGAGTATCTGCTCAGGTTCCTGGTAATCCATTAGTCTCAATGTTCCCTACTTTGTTATTTCCCTTGGTCTGAACCCAGATAATTTTTCTTTTCAAGGGGAAATTGTTGGACAATAATGATTACTGGTTAGTGAAGTTTTGTTTGGTTTACTTGTAGAATATATCTAGGTTGGAGGCCCACATGGTACTGATGGTAGAACCTACCATGGCAAAAAGCTAGATAGTCACACTAAACACGAGCTTGCTTTCATTCATGAGTTGCAAATTACATGTTAATAGATACTCAGTTCAAATATAAACTATGTTGTAAAATACTAAATTTTAATGTTCATGTCAGTCACTGTGTTCAAGCTTGCTTTTTCTCAGGTCCATGTTAACACCACCTGAAATAGAAATGCCACAAACAATATTAGATGAGTAGTGCTTGAACACGATAATAACTAAGGAAAAACATGCTATTAAAAACTTATAATTTGTTACATCTTGACCTTCAGACCTTCAATCAAACAACAGATTGTAAATATAACATACAAGAGTATATACTATTTATATTATTTACAATCTGTTGATTGTACATGTAAACAAGTTCAAGATGTACATTTCCTAACATCAAGATGTTGATTTTATACATGATTATTATACAAGATATTATCTCTGCTATTATGCATCAGTCAATTCTAGCATTGCCCACGCATCCCCCCCCCACGGCATTTGCAAACGTTCTTTGCCCAAGGGCCAGGCATTAGTACTTGCAAAATATCCCCGGGGCCGGGCATTTGTTCACCAGAAATGATTGTGGTTTCTGCAGCAGCTGCAACGAACATGGGCGCTGCCACAGGGCCTTTTTTAAGAAATCGTTAGTGGGGGGCCATCATCGAAAGGGGACGTAACAAGTAGGTGGTGTATTACAGGTGTGGTCTGGGGGTCCTCCCCCCAGAAACTTTAGGGATTCTTGAGTGTCTGTGGCTTGATTGCATTGCATTTCAGACATTTTTTTTGACAATTTTGATATATCCCACCTAAACGGAGCCAGGTTTTGTTGTGAGAATACCATAACTTTCCTCTAAACTCAGTTTTTCCCCTTTTTTGGTTACATTTTAAACAAAAGGGACCTTCACTGGGGGGCCAAAATAGCCCACTGGGGGGGCCAAAATAGCTTACTGGGGGGGCTAACATGGCAGCTGGGGAGGCTTTGGCACCTCCAGTACATTAGTTAAAAAAGGATGAATATGGATGAAAGTATTTGTGTCATATACACAAACAAAATTCGTCATTGAATTAAGAATGTAAAACTTTATCTCATGATATTCTGACGAAATCTATGTGTTGGTGTGCCCTGGGGCTGGGCATTTGTAATCATTTCTTTGCCCAGGGGTGGGGCATTGTTGCCCTTTTTCTGCCGAGCCCCAGGGAATTGTACACTTGCAGAAAAAATAAGTGCAAATGCCTGGGACCGGGAGGATGGGCAATGCTAGCATTGACTGATGCATGAGGCGATAACTTTTTTAAAGTTGGTCTTTCACAATGGTCTTTAATTGTGAATGTTTGCTTTCATTGCAAAATGTTGTCGATATTTTTTACTTTTCTCAAGCAGTGACTCAAAAATCCGGTCAATATATACGTAAATTACGATAACTAAACAGCAAATTAGAAGCTACATAACCTAAACAATCGATGCACATGTTACAGAATTATCGATACATACCTGTGAAAATACCCGACTTTCCATACATGAGAAAATCAGAAAATACGAGTTAAAACTCCAACAATTATATTAAATCATCCGGTCGACGAAAAATTTCATTGCCGGAAGTCTGCAGAGCATTTCAAGATGGCAACCAATCACCGTGCTCTAGAACGTTGACCAATGAGATGGCGATCTGCTCCCAAGTTTTCCAGGGTCTTGTCCGTTCACCGCGGTCACCATCAAGACCCTGGGGACGAGGTTGATCATTTCCCTTTTTTCATCATCAAGATAAACTGTTGACAATATGTTAATTTGTTATATACCAAGTGTCAAAGTCCGTTTTTCGTGGCTTTTCATTGGACGAGAGATCCACGCGTGGGGGTCCAAAAATCACGATGGCAACGTAACCAATGGCAACGGGAAACAATGCATTTATTTTTCCCTAGGGAAAAAAAACAAAACGGCAGTAAATGGCGAAAGCCATTTTTTACTGTTTTTCTATATTTTAATCGAAATTTTAAGATTTAAATCGACAATTGTTTTGTCATTTGACACTTGGTGTATAACAAATCACTTATTTACTGAAACTTCGGGAAAAGTATATGTTTTGTTGCCTCTCGACCGCTCGTTGTTGCCCTCTGCTTCGCCTCGTGCAACAACGGCGGTCTCGGGTCTACAAAACACACTGTTTCAGTAACTGCGTCAGTAAATAAGTTACTGCGTCAGTAAACAAGTGTTAAATTTGATATGTTGCAGTTCTTTGTGCGTTCCTACGTTGGGTGTCGCTTGCGTACATGGATGCACAAGTTTTAAGGGACTCTGTTAATCATCCCAGTTAATCAAACTGTCTTGGTTAGTGATGCAAAACAATTTAAGTTAACGATGAAAGCTGGACATACTCATCTAGAACCAGGATCTTCTCAATTCAAAGAGGCTACCGAGTTAGCTAAGGTTTTCCTTGCAATATGATTAGCCTATGAGGTAACCAAACTCTCAAAAGAACCTTGCTCCATCAGGGATTGTGAAAATTATGATAACCTGAATTGTTTTTATGTTGCCCTTTCGAGTATTGATAAAATAATTTATAGTGAAAATTTTCTGGATGAAACATGAATTTCACTTTGGTTGCAAATCTGGTACGTTCAGCTTTTAATCAATTTCTCCCTCATCCATGTTTTATCTTGCTGCTTCCTGAAATCTCATTCATGATTTGTTTAGGGCTTTATTTGTTTTCGAATAACACATTTATTTTGTTTTCGACTAGATGCTAAAAATAGTTAATCACTATTCTAGTGTATATACTAAATGGACTGACCGCTCAATCTATTTTGGCTTGAGCTCGGTGTCAGCGAAACTACTGACGTCTTAATGGTCCTTGTTCTCAAGCGAAAATGCGTTGATAAATGCTAACTTTGATATGCACCGGAATCGCAGGGCCGCAGGTTCAATTCCTGCCAGAGGGCCTAAGTTGCATTTTTTGTAACTGCTCGTGGCTAGGTCTAAAAATGTATATAAATTTCCGTTCGAGTATTCCATCTACCAACACCTTCTACTCTCAAAAAACCTTCCTTTGATTTGTGATTTTGAAGAGCGAAAAGCTGTTCATGAGATCATGTTCCACTTTAAATAGACGTCAATTCTTAAATATTAGATTCAGCGCAACTTATAGTTCCAGTTGTATAATGACCAATTTCGTTAAACATTTTATGAGCTATTTTCCAATAGTTAACATAATATAGAAAAAATCATTTGAAGTAAAGTGAATGAGTTCATTGCAACGAAAAAAGAGCTCTCTGATGTCTTTATTAACAACGATACATCTTATTTGAGAGTTATTGTGAGGATCCAAGATTCTTAAGTGGGAAAAATAATCTGTATATTTATGTGAATAATATAATGCAATTTATTAATTATTAATGTTAGGATGGTTTAATTCGGTTTTCACCTGGGCAAAGTTGTTCTCGCCGAGTGAATCTAAAAGCGAATTCGGCAACTTGATTGGTTACCGAAAAATATTGCCGCGAAAGACTAGATACCAATTCTGCTATTTCACGGGGGATTTTTCGCTAACCAATCACATTGCCGAAATTTATTTTTTGGTTCGTTCCGCGCGAACAAATTCGCCTAGTACATTCGCCTAGAACAAATTAGCCGGCGTAAATTACACAGTTCATAATGTTTTTGAGTTAATGACCAAAGAAGACAACTTTTTGCTAGCTCTCTAATTCCCTATTACTGGAGGGCCAACAATAAGAAAGATACATCTTTGTTGTGAGTTGTTTTGAGGGTCCAAACATCTTAAGTACAAATGACAATCAGTACATTGGCTGTCGTCGACGCAAGGTTGCTCGTAATCTGGGCAGATAACCAGCTGAGAAAGGCTACGAACTCTCCAATTGTCAGGAATCACCTACAAAATGAGAAGTAAAAGGTAAATTGCGTAAGTATACAGCTTTTTATTATGTCTTATTCACCACTATTTTTATTTCTCTTAAAAGAATTCGAACTATAGCATGCACAATATTATATTTATTTACAGTTCACCTTTATGATCTAGCGGCTGAAATAAACCCATATGGTTTCTAGTAGGCTCCTAGCCCACTTCATGTAGATGTATATCTATAGATTATTTCTTTATTTTTTTGTAATTGTAAGTGTTTAGGCGAATTACTGTCGATTTCAGCTTGCTTTTGAAAACTGACTTCGAATGTTTTGGAAAGTTCATTTCAAAGTTCAGTTCCAATTTCAAAGTTCGTTTCAAAGTTGGTTTAATTCCGATGTTCGATACGAATGAAATTTGTTTACAAATTCAATCGTTGTGACTGGCTGGAGAAATAAGTTAGCCAATCAAATCGCGTAATACCCAACCATCGTAACCTTCCGTGAGCTACCGGAAACCAACTTTGAAATTAACTTTCCAAATTACAATCAAACATTGGAATTCAGTTTTCAAAAGCAAGCTGAAACGATAGTAATAAATAAGAACAATTGGAAAATAGTTTCGATGGTTTCGACTGCAATTCGAATAAAACATGCACGAGCGGGTTTTTAAAACATCATAAAAAGAGCACGAGCCTAAGGACGAGTGCGATTTTGAGGTTTTCGAAAAACTCACGAGAATTAGCTTGTTTTATCCGATTGAACCGGAAACTATCATACTACTTATATATAATAGAAAAGAGTATGTTCGAGCCAGACAAATATATACTTAGAAATTACGAGCTTTGGCGAACAGACTCTGTTAAAATTTGCGACGCTTCGTAGGACATATTTTAGATAACCAACGACTTGAATGTTTCACTCAACCATACAAGTTCCTAAACTCTTGTAAATTACACGTCTTCTTTATTAAAATTAAATTTTAACCACATTTTCGATCAGAATTCAACTTTCAATGCAGTATATTATATTATATCATATTATAATATAGGTACTGCGTAATATATAGCTATGTGCAGGCTTAGGCTGCCGCCATGAGTAACGCATTCGTGGCCATTAGGTTTGAAATATGCCACGCCTTTCTCTCAAATTCAATAAATTAATACCATATGGCTGAAGCGTTAACAACGTATAGAGCATATCCGAGACTGCATGACTGATAGCTCTGGACTTGTAGCATGCATAGTTGTAGAAAACTACTTTCACGCTTAGATTTATAAACAGTATAGTGTGTTAATTTGTTTCGATTGTGAGGTATATCGCTGTATTTTGCTTAGAAAATAGCTCATTAAATCTTGCTTTAAACTTGACTCATGCTTTCAAGACACGCGGCTTTTCATACCAAAGACAGAAATTCAGAACTTTATGGAATAAAAATAATTGTATGTAGTGGCGACTGAATAGTTAGACTTGCTCCAAGTCTCTCTTTCATTGCCTTTCTGTATCGATGCACTATAATGTAAATAACATGACGTATCTCGGGGTGGCGGAGTGAGCCAACTTCGGAAAATGTCTGTTTAGTTTAGTGAACTGTTTATTTATTTATGTATTTATTTATTTATTTACTTATTTACTTTGCCACATATACAGGGTGTATAAAAAAAACTGAGACCTTTAGAAATCGAGGTATTGTTGTTAAACGCACGATATTATACCCCTGGGAATTTAATTACATTGTATGCATAATGAAACATTCAAGACTTTTTCGCTTCGTCTAAATAATTGAACGCGACGCTCTAGCCAAACAAATTGAATTGACAAAAATATGGTTTTATATTTATTTACATGTAACAACAATACGTTCAAGCTATGGGACTTGCCCTTCAACGTGTTCCCCATTTCTTTCAACAAAAAATTGTTCGCCTGTGCGTGGCACGCGCATTCGCATCGCATTTCGATCCATTCAGTAAATTTGTGTCAGGTATGTCTTCAACGATTATCCTCTGGCGTAACACATCGATGCTATAAAAAACTCGTTGCTCTGTGGTCAGTTGAGCCATTTTTATTAGAACTGATAGTACGACTAATTAGTAATTTGGGCATTTTCGTGAGAAGTTATGCTCCTTCATACGGTTAGAAGAATAGAAGCTATTTTAAATTCCCAGGAGCATAAAATCTTGGTCTAACCAACAATAGCTTAATTTGTAAAGGTCTCAGTTTTTTTTATACACCCTGTATAATATATTACAATACACGACATGCATTCTACAGGGTGTCCCAAAAAAATGTCCCCCTTTAGAAATCACTCTTGTGCGTTATTATACCTTTGGGAATTTAATTGAATTGTACATGAACGGCGGAAGTATTTACAACTTCCCTTCGTCCAAATAATTTAATGCGACGTATAAGTTGTTACGACAAATACTCGTTGCTCTCTAGTCAGTTGAACCATTCTTACTCGAACTGACGGTAAGACGAATTTGTAATTTGACATTTTTGTGTTGCTGTTCGTTTTAGAAGCTATTTTAAATTCCCAGAGGTATAACAATGCCATGCCATGCAATGCAATGCAATGCAATACAATACAGCTCAACACAACAACACATAAAACTAAAAATAGGGAAGTTTGATGTACTAAAGTCTAAAGTTGAAAGCAGCAGAGTAATAAGTTGCTTGTAAGGTTACGAGCAGTGTTGTTTAGTTTCATCTAGTAATATCTTCTTTCAACTTATTAAAAGAGTAAACACTTATGCGAGCAACATTCAGTTTCAGATAAAGATATATATAGGTACTTTTTTATGATGAATTGATTACTCTTCGGTTTGTTAAATTATGGGAGACGTACTTAAAATATATCAACGGTTTTTTTGTTTTTTTTATTTCCCGAATTTCGTTGATCAAGAAAAGCCATGCAACAAGCAAGAATTATGTGAATTCAAGATCATGTAAATTACCAACCTAAGTATTCACTTTAAGGCATAATAACTTTTTTAAAGCTTCTACCTTGATCAAGCAATTAACATTGTGGCTTATCGTTTCTAATTTCTGTTCACATTACCGCGCTATGTGACGACGCTAATGCCGACCATGAAAGGAATGTGATGTTAATCACTGTTTTTGGAATGGATTTAGCAGTTTCGAATGTTGGGTTCTACTAAAATGTTCTCTTGTGTGCAGTTATTAGCAGTTTTGAAAATTGAAAGTTACCTAAAAATGTTCTCTTGTGTGCAGTTATTACTAACATTTATGGTTTAACGTATATGAGCTAAATAATTTTAGAACGTCACTCATATTTTGAAATTTATTCCGCATAAAAATGAATTCTTTCTTTATACACGCAGTAGAGTGTGTATTCTTTTGAAAATGCGAACATAATGCTTCCTTATATATTCATGCCACGGACTTTTCCGTGCATAGCGTCAACCGAATCTCACAATTATTTCCGCCATACTCACCCTGAATAATGTTTTGGACTCCCCTGAATTGTCATTGAAGATCAACAAACAGAACAAAACAAATCGACAAAAATATACCATTTTTGTTGAAAATCAAACTATATAGCGACTCTTTTGCCCTCAGTGATATGCTTAATGACTCTATTTAACTGAAAACAAACTTTTAATAGTTTTATGACGCATAAATATCACAAAAAGTTGCTAATGAGAGCTCATTCATGTTCCCACGCTAATTATATACGTTACTAATTATTAAAGCATTTGTTACATGCAGCGCGACTTAGTCGCATGACCAATATAAGTCAACTATATTGTAGCGTAGAATCTTTACTTCTTAAATTATAATTATTAACATAATGTATTGACAATATATTAATATACGATAAGTTGCAGTTTTGCGCGCATTTCCAGGTGGGTCTTGTTTTGTACATGTATGCATAACAGTAAAGGACTCCTTAAATCATTCCGGTTACCCAAACTGTCCCAACTCCCAGTTAGTGTTGCAAAACAATACCTAGGTAGTTTAGCTTTCTCCATGTAATGTCACGAGCCTGCGATTAAACTAGGCATGCACAAGAACCTAACTGCATGTGGGATTGTAGAAAATATGATAGTCTGGGTTATTTTTATGTGCTCCTTTTCGATTATTGATATGATAGACAAAGATTTGCAGTGAATATTTTCTCGACCAAACATGAATTTTACTTTTGTGAACAAACTGGTACATTTGCTTGTTAAAAATTTCTCCCTACTGCTTGCTGAAGACTCATCTACGATTTATTCAGATCTTCATCATATTAGCTAGAATATACTGTATGACATATTCCAATAGATAGGGTGGAATGACTATTGATGATCATGGCTGCCTACAACCAACCATAGACAATGGAGAGGAACGGACTGCAAACGCTATTGTCTTGCGAGTTGATATCTGTAATAGAGCCAGCTGCAGTCACAATCTTACTAAGTGTTTATGGGAAACGGAAAACCGCACAGTCGTTTCGTAGCTTTGTTACTGAGCAATCGGATTGGGAATGGCGAACTGGGGAAAATATAAAAGAAAAAACATTTGCTTTCGAGTTACAGGGCTAATTTTGCGGAGCTTGATTCGACAATAACAATGCCTGATTAGCTGTACGCGTAATCACCATTAATTTTGATTGGCTAATAGCCATCGGTGAATTCGTCCTGTCAACTCAATAGCAGACCAAATATGGAGTTGTGACCTATTAACCAACGTTCTGATGTCATAATGTTGGTTTGCAAACAGATGAATCAACGTTCTTACGTCACGCCAATGACGATTATGACGAGCGACTGCCGAAGGAGGGACGAATTATTAGCAACGTAATTTAACAACAGGCCGCTGTGAATTTTTTTAAATAAATAATAAAACTATTATTGAATTCGGTTTTCGCATGATATGAAGAATTATCAAGCCCAGTTTCGTGTTATCAACGTCAGCCTTCAGCTTCGGTTGATAACACAAACTTCGGCTTGATAATTCTTCATATCATGCTCAGGTTCATTCAATAATTGTTAATAATATAATAGTAGATACCCAATATCATTATGGCAAAAAGCGGGGCAGTTCCTTACAATTTTGCCATCATTTGCGATGCCTTTGATTTTTTCTTCCGCAAACAGTTTAAAAAATATGTCAAAATACTTTCTTATAAGATTAATAAAAAACGTATTAACCACATAGAGTGACCTAACCCGTTACAAATCTACAAAAAGAACACACATGTCAATACTAAGCACACAAGAATATACTTTATAATACTCATCTGGCTATTCTGAAAACTATCCGCAATTCCTCGTAAAATTTATCTATCCTGTCTTAGATTGTTTTAGAGACGCTTTTTTCCCCTTTTGGGAAGCATTTAGTTGTCATTCTTGAATGTCCGCCATGACAGTCAGCCGTATTATTGAGATCAGTGGGACTTTGATCTGCAATAGCTTTCCTTTTTCCCCGGGTGTAATAAATAGCCGAGAGGAATTAGTACCCTCGCCCGGGCTATCGCTCGGAACTTCGCGCGGTTGGCTCGGGGATCATGTATCTGAAGTTTCAGCCAACCCGAGACAAAAGGAAAACTCTACACCTATGGGTTAGTTTTGCCTGGACCTTCGACATGAACATTGCACACTGTTGTTCGTTGTTGCAATCGGCAACAAAATTCAACGGGTTTTCTTGTCAAACTGAATTAGAAACAGTATTCGTCTTAAGTTACAGGGTTAGTTTTGATTGGGTTTTAGCCCATATCACGAATTGGCGTTTCATGTCCATCCCTTTCGATGGTCTATGAACCAACACATGCTTAACCCCCAAGCCAACAGCGCATCAGCGCTGTTCTGGGCTTATCCCGGGGCGATGGTACTAAATCCGTTAAATATCGCAAGCGCATGCATGCATGGCTATGTTTCATTGTTCGTGGGCGATGGCTGGTCATGTCACTGATCTAAAAAATACGGTGGATTGTCAGAAGTTGAATGACGGAGATAAATATAACAATGGTGACAATGATATGACAGAATAGCTTAAAGAAAAAAAAAGGTTGAGAAATGTTTTCGACTTTACTTGAAAGGGTGAGAAAAATTGTCAGAGACAGGGCACAGCAAGAAGGATTAAGTGAAGGTCAAGGACAACTGGACAAAGTAATTTAATTGTTTATGTATTTTCAGTTTGAAAAATGTTGCTGTACAAATGAACAGCTCATGTCAGGTAAGCGTCAGTTTCTTAGATTGCCCGATAATATGTTTAGAAATTTCATATTTTAAAGGAGGCCAAAAATATGTTCACCAAGTCGAATATGGGGTTTGTTGCCGTTTCTTGTTAGTCTTCCTTTGGTAATAACGTCCAGGCATCTGCTGTTGAATTCGTCGATTATCTTCTTGACGTTGTCTGATACTTTCCACGCTTCGCAAGCGTGTGTCAGTGTCGAGCACACGGCATTCTCATACAGTCTCAGCTTCGTCGATATTGGTAAGCGGTAGTCAGTTCACATATGGGATAGGGAGCTGAACACAAATTGCGCTATCCCCATGCGATAATTAAGTTCCGCTATATCCTCACCATACCACTGCAGTCGGCTGCCCAGATTTTCAAACGCGTACACGTTCTCTATTTGCTGTCTTTCGAGTATCACGTGGTCGCGTTCTTTTTTCTTCGCTTTTCTTTAACCTGTTGTGCTGCCTTGTCCGCAATGGTCCCTTTACGTGACCGCATGGTGCGACCACCATCACACCATCTAGCATGGTGGACGACAAGGTCACGTGCAGTTGGAAAGTCTCTGCTACAGTCTGCGAATATGTGCTTGAAATGCGTAGGCTACGATCTCTGACTCTGTTGTGGCACTGACTCGTACCTTCTGATGTATGTGCAGGGCCTTCGTCTTCGTGGCGGATATCTGCATCGATGCATCTCGTTTTGAGCCGGACGATATCGCGGACACGCGCTGCGAAGCTTGTTGTACATTTTCGTCTAGCAATCCTGCGTCGTCCGCATATTCAAGACTAGCGGCATTGACTTCATACGGTAGTTTTCCTACTCGTACACCCGCATAGGAGAATCGTGGAGGATGAATGTTCGCCAAAGCCCCCACTATGAACGCGAAAGGTGAGAAGATATCACTTTGTAGGACCTATGTTTAAGGGAGGCTCATGCCTCTCCACTGCGCGTTTATTTGGTTCACATGCCTGGAAACGGCCAACAAGAAGGAGCTAGAGTACTCTATTTCATTAAATATTTTACAAGCTACTTTCCAAGAGGTAAGTATGACATGACATCCCTCTCAATCCACGGCTATATACACGTTTGATCTAATTTAAATCAATTAATAAAGTTTTTTGAGTAAACTGCATTTAAAAAAGGATTTTAAACTCCCATTCCTGGACCGTCTCCAG
Organism: Trachythela sp. YZ-2020; assembly: GCA_016169945.1. NCBI lineage: Eukaryota > Metazoa > Cnidaria > Anthozoa > Malacalcyonacea > Clavulariidae > Trachythela > Trachythela sp. YZ-2020. Next base: position 2,568,884 of record JADLSH010000377.1, on the reverse strand, counting down.
TAGAAACGATACATCTGAGTTGTGAGTAAAATGAGTTGTTTGAGGGTTCAAACATTTTAAGTACAAATGACAATTTGTGCATTGGCCGTCGTCGATGCAAGGCTGCTCGAACTCTGCAGTTGTCAGGAGTCATATACAAAATAATAAGTATAATAGTTGTATATAAGGTAATAGGATGGTTTTGAGTGCAGTGCACAAGCGGTTTTTTAAAGATACTAGAAATAACACAAGTTCGAGACAAAAGTGCAATTTTGAGGTCTTCGAAAAACTCACAATGCTTGTTTTATTCAATTTCACAGGAAACCATCTCGTGATATACCAAGTGTCAAAGTCCGCCTTTCGTGGCTTTTCATTGGATGAGAGATCCACGCGTGGCGGTCCAAAATCACGACATTTCCGTGTAACCAATGGCAACGGGCAAAAATGCATTTATTTTTCCATAGGAAAAAATAACAAAACCGGAAATAAATGGCGAAGGCCCATTTTCTACTGTTTTTCTGTATTTTAATTCGATTTAATTCGACAATTTTTTTGTCATTTGACACTTGGTATATAACAAATCACTTATTTACTGAAACCTCGGGAAAACAGTATGTTTTGTGGCCCCTCGGCGGTCTCGGGTCCACAAAACACGCTGCATTCCCTCGGCGTCAGTAAATAAGTGTGAATTATTACCTCTTTACAATACACTAAATTACTAAAACATATTCGAGACAGCTTTATACTTTTATATTACGAGCCGCTTTGGCCAACCGTCTTTTGATCAAGTTGTTTTTCAGTTTTGTATTTGGTTTCTTTAGAACATTTTTCTTAAGACAGAAGACACAATAAGCTGGTATACAAAGTATTGTTTAATGCAGTTCTATTGTCGCTATATGTTAAACATTAGTTTGATTTGTGGGAGCTAGATAAACTCTAGGGATGCCTGGGGGAATGTCCCCCCAGTAAATTTTGAAATATATAGTTTCTAAAATGGCATTTCCTGCGTTCAAGGGAAGATTTGACGTGCAGAAACCAGGTAATGACCATGAATTGTTCATTTTGGACTTTACACAGCGAAAAATCTGACACCTTCATATTATCTCTCAGTCTGAGGGGGAGGTTTAGCCTCTTATCCCTACTTTCGAGGGGTTATAGCCACCTCACCTACAACCAAATCAAACCAACACAAATCTACGAAAATTTTAGTTGAAATCAAACTTGAATATTCGAATCAATTCATGTGAAAATATTTATTGCTCTCGAATGGCCGCTCTGTTTGATATGCTAAATGGCTATGTTTAACTAAAACTAATCTTATAAATATCAATATACATCGCAAAAAAGTTGGTAGTGAAATCTCATATTCCCACGGTAATTATATTTCTATTTTTTATCACGCTTTTGCTACATTTGCGCGATTTAGTCCCATGACCAATATATAGACACCTATTTATTGTACAGTATATAATATTCTTGTCTATAAGTTTAATTTGGCGATTGGAAATTTTGTGTATTCATTCGCATTCATTATATATTAATACGCGGTCAACAAAAGTTATTTTATTTTCGACTAGCTTTACGCATGAACAGCAATATGTTAGGTCAATTTTGGACCGATTTTAATTAAGAATAGCTAAAATATCAGAAGCCAAACATTGTGGGTATTTGCAATGAGCTGAATCACAGCTTGTGTGCTGACATGTAATTGTCGACAGAAACCAAAGGAGGCATAATTAAAATTGCAGCCATTATCTCTTTAACCATTTCAACACTGACCCAGAAGGAGAGCCCTTAAAAAACGGACTAACAGTAAACCAGAGAGCTAAATATAGAATAAGAATCTTATGCAATGCATATATAGACATAATTCGACTTTGCATGTTAGTCGCATGAACAACAATTTTTCACTCTCATAGTAAAACGATAATTAAACTTACATTTGGCCAAGATATAATTTAATATTCATATTTCCCAAGAACTATCAAAGAATGGAATAAACTACCACCTGAACTATAGTCCTCTCAAGTTCATTAGGCGAATTCAAAACGAAGCTAAGAAGTCATATTTGTATTTTAGCTAACTTAGGACCTTTTAAATATATTTATATATGTATTGACATTGACGAGGCAATTTGACGTCTTTGAAAACTCACGAGTGTTTGTTTTTCCAAATTTCACGAGAAACCATACTATTACTTAGCCTATCAATAATATACATGAAAAAAATACACGGTTTTATATCACTTGTGCACTCACCTACGCCGTTTAAGCATTAATTATTTTCGTTGCTTGTTAGCAACGTATTCACGTACGATTTTCCATTGAAAGTTTAGAAAAACTATCCGCCGCTATGTTGATTTTTCTTGCCTCGTTTCCAGGCTCTGATCTTGTTTTGTTAATTTGCACTGCTGTAATTGCACAGTGTGCAATTTCAAAAATAATTGCACTGCTCTCAGCCAATCAGAATTGAGTTTTTTTTTCATCTATATTATTAGCTTATTTATAGTTTTTAAAGTTGGTGTATTCTTGTTGAAGTCTACCGACTTAATAAATCGAGATTGAGATTGAGATTACAAAGTTCTTAATTGGAATCTATATAAACGGAAATATCGGGATCTAATTCGTGTTGTGGATGGGAGGGACTATTAATATTGTTCTCGACAAAAAATTGTTCAACATTAAAAATTGATCAATAGAAAGAAAAGGAAAATAATTATGTGTGATCTGATTTGAAGAGCGATTAAATCCATTTCTATATACAGAACTATTTTATATCGGTATCTATGAAATACTTACCTTCTCATGGAGACAAACAGCTTACAGAGAACAAAGCTGATCAGAATCTGGACACACATAAGAAGGCAATTGTATAATATTTACTGTTTGGAGCAAAATGCTTTCCCACATTTTTTACGGCAAAAATTTGAAGGTCGCGGGTTGTTTCTGAGAGAATTTTGAAAGGACTGAGTAATCATTCTGCGTTTATTGCTATAAAAATGAATTTCCATTGGAAGTAGTTTCTATTTTGCTCAGCTCAGATGCTTTGTTTGTATAATTAATGCCAGATTCAATTAGATCAAATTAAGCCTGTTTATTATTAGCATGACAAAATTACTGGATGCTGATTGGTTGAGAGGAGTACAATTATTTCATTAATTGTACTGCAGTACAATTAATGATTTTCCCAAAACAATCAAAATGGCGGAAATTTTGTCATGCTAATAATAAACAAGTAATCATGCGATGTTGCTCGTACAATTAGGGATTAATAGTACTCGTGATGTTTGAAAATATTGCCAAATTGGACTCGCCCCGGCGGCTCGTCCAATTTTGGCAAAATTTCCAAACATCACTCGTACTATTAATCCCTAATTGTACTCGCCATCGCATGATAACCTATACTAATAGCAGTTCAAGCAGTTTTATTAATCATCTATACTTATCAAAAATGTTAATCCAATTCCAAGATGTCATCGTGCTTTAAGCATTGAGTTTATAATATATTTACTTTTTTAGCCAATATAGATCACTGCCTCTACCTATCAAATGATTATTTCTTGGCGAAATGGCTTTGTTCTCGCCAGTTCAAAACTGAGTCTAATATATTCTGGTTCGTATAGTCATATCCCAAATAACTAAATTATTTTAATGTACACTTTACCGCCAACTCGGTTACAAAGGTACTTTCTCTAAAAAATCTATCAATTTATATTATATTATGTTACAGCATATCAATGACAAAATTATGTTACAATAAAATAATTATTCTGAATGTGTAAAATTTCCAATTGAAGAAATATCAACAAATCTAGCGATTATTGGAGAGCGTCTGAATCGTATCATAACGTTCAGTAAGTCATTATTAAGTTCAGGGCCAGGATGAATCTCGTCGTTTGCAACTATTGCAGTTATGAGATGCTTCTGAGCTCAATATTATACTTTTTAGGTTCTCCTGAACTCAATATTATATTGATGAGATATTATATTGAGTAAGACAAGTAAAATTCGACGTTAACAGTAAATATTTAGATATCTCTGTCCAAATTGAAGATGAAATTTAAGACACTTTAAAAGTTTGTCTGCTTCATTAACTAATTCTCGCCCATCAAAATCGTAACATTTCCATACATATCTTACAGAATTTTTTATAGTTACCTGATATTTCAAAGTATGATCTATGAATTCATATTACCAAGGTAACTGAACTGGCAAAAGTTAAACAGTCGGCTGCATGCATATAGAAATTGACGTGGCTATCAAGTGGTATTTTATTCAGGCTGCCGTGGATTAATGAAGCTTCTCATGTAGTATATAGGCCTAATGTAGTAACGCTGTTTCGACTCTCTTTTAAGGCTTTTACTCTACTCTTACATGTAGAAGACTTTTTAATTTTGTCCCTGCAGTGCATGCACACCCATACCGCGGTATAATGTGCATGACAAACATACACTATTGTTGAAGAAATAATCTCGTTTCTTAATCACGCATATTGGCATCATAATTTATTGAACAACTTCAATTTCGGCCAAAGAAGCTACGTTTCGATGCCTCACGATAACCAAAATATTGTCGAAACGTAGAGAAATATAAAAGTTTTTTAATTATTCGAAGTAACTACTTTTGTATATTTTAAGAAATTATCCGCGGTTGTTCTCGTACAGTAAGTATATCATAAATATTATAGGCGGCGGAAGATTGGTTTGGTTGGATGGGGGGAGGGGACCTAGACGACGAACTCTAGGTAGAAATTTTAAAATTGCTAATGCTTTTACCAAGGAGAGTATAAACTCATTATAACTCATTATTCATTAAACTCAGAAATTACGGGAACCACTGAGTATTTTTTTACAAAATACAAAAAAAACGGTAACTTTCGCTTTCGAGCTTTCGGCTATGTTTTAGTTATCATCAGGCTTAAATAAGGTCTTTATCAAAATTTCACATATCATGTCATATGTGAAATTTCGTGTAGAATTGCATCATCTCACATTTAAAAATGCACATATCATACGTGAAATTCAGAATTTTGAAATATGCATATTATTTTCACAAATTCTCTGAAAGTTAACTATGCTCATAATTATGTGAAAACCCCTTGCGTTCATGCATGGAAGCAACACTGACAAAGCAAGGTTACTGGAAGCGCCGAAAAGGGTCAAGATTCGATAGAAATTAAACTAAATAAAATAAAATAGATAAATAGTAACTTAGAAAAACCTACCAAAGGACGTTATTTCTTTAATTCTGCTTAAGTCATATTTTTCAGCGCCTAACAACGTTCTCGATTATGACCACTGAGCAGATGTAAGAACAGTAAAGTTTCATCAACTGCATATCAACAAATGTTGCGTTTGCTCATTGCTAGGTAATTCAGTATTCATGATAATGAGCTACAGGTATACTAAAAACTTAATTAAAGTACTATATATATACGATATAGAATATAGTTGTCTATCATATCTTTCATCATTCGGCCATATTCTTTGCCTGTAATGTTATTTTCATATTTCAAACATTTCAAAAAGAAGTACAGCTTATAGCCGAATATAATTTTTTCGCAAGACTTTTATATAGCTATTTTTAATCAACAATAGTTCCTTACTATATTGACTATGCAAAGTATGCAAAATATGCATAAAATGCCACAAAGAGTAGCTATATTATGCAAATTGTTGCATATTCTATTGCCATGGTAAGGATTTTCAACTTCCCAATAAAAATATTATTTTAACAGTTCAATATTGTGTAAAGATATTATTCAAGCTGAAACATGATATTTTCCATTATTGAGCGAAATCAATATTTTATTGCCAAAAATAGAAAAGGACTGGTATTCATACACGGCCTAATGGCAAAATTCCTTGAAATGCTACTAACCCCAAATATGATTATTGGTATTTGCTATATTTGGGTCATTCCAGGAAAAAATATAATATAATAAAAAAAACAATCTTGATCAACTTTTCACTGTCACATTTGGCGAATATATGATGATTAGGTGAATTTTTGATAAAAAAAACAAAGGAAAACTAATTTATAATTCATCAAATGACATCATATAAGGCAACTTTTACGGTGAAAAAATTGATGAAAATGAAGATTTCTACTGAAAATACATATTACATTTCGTATCAGAATTGTCCAAATATTACATATACCAGAAATCATATTTGAGCTTAGTAGCATTTTAACAGTGGATTACACTGACCACCGTAACTACATAATTATTACATAAATAAATAGATCAATACATATATTAAAAAGCTAAGAGCAATCTTAATGTCATTTAATCATGTTTTACTGCATACAATATTTTATTATTAATAAACTATATAGCAAAGCAAAGAATAGAAAGGAATAAAAAGAAATATACTGTGCTATTAGCTACACCAAAAAACAACCACATCGTATAGTTTTCTATATATGCGTGCTCAATTTTCTATACCTGTAATTCTTCTTAGTTGCTTAACAAGTTGAATCGTTTATTAAACAATGTTTTTACTTTCAAAGTAAGTAATCACCTATAGGCTATACCTGGTTAACTTCGAAATTCTCATGTTATGTTATGCTACAGTATATCAATGACAAAATTATGTTATAATAAATAATGATTCTGAATGTGTAAAATTTCCAATTGAAGAAATATTAACATTCTTGTCTTCAGTGAGTGTTTCATAACAGTAACATCCCATAAACATTCCTGACTTTGTCACATGACCTCCAGAGGTGTTAACGGTTGTTGAGCCAGCTCCGAGTCTTGCAGAATAGGTACAATTCTCTCTCCCCTCTTCAATCGTATTGCAATACTCGTCCCGTCTTTTCTGAACAGGGTAACCTAATAACAATAAACGAATGATGTACCTCTTTAATCAAACATAACAAGTAAACATACAAAAATATATAATATATTTGCTTTCTGGCGACATATGCAAAGCCTATATATATAAAGCAATATGTACTGATTGTAAGGTTAGGATCGGGTTTTGGTTTGGTACTAGTTTTAGGGTTCGGTTTAATGTTAGGAATAACTGTTAGGTACTTAAGTTCAGGATTAGGATTAAGTTTGAGATTGGCTTGGATTATCGAGAAAGCGCTCGTTTCTTTATCTTAGAAAGGAATGACTGAAATTATATACAAATCTATCAAAATATATTTGTTTGCAAGCAACGTAAAGCTACTGCCAGAAAATAGTTTAGAACGTATACAAAGGAAAGCTAACCATTTTAAAATTTCGTAGATTGGAACTTCATAACATTGGATTTAATAACATTGGAACATTAAACTGAGTTTTGTGATGAGAGTACTGCGAGTGAACGATAACAGAGAGTTTACAGCCGTAGAGATCCACTCTTCAGGTACAGCGTATTGAAATTAATCATTTGTTTTAAGTCATAGTTTATGAACTTATTAATCATGCATGTAATACTTTGAATTGTAATCTAATCAGAATCTAATCCTTTACTGTAGAATATTATTTTATATATTACGAAAAATCTCTATGGTCTGTGCGTGGTTCAATCCTTGGTAACAACAATCCTCATGGTCACAACCATATTTGAAACTCAATTGAATTATGTAACGTATGTCATTTGCATTCAATGCTCTATTCCCCCCAAGCTCACATCTCAAAGTCTTATACATGCAGGTCCTAGGCTATAATGCATGCTTTAAGGCTTAGTTGCATATTTGACGATAAGGCAATACCTACAGACAGATTGTATTTCATTTCCTTTAATATTTTGAACATCTCCAAACGCCTCATATTTATTCGCTTGCGGCGTATTTACGCTGATATCAAAAGTATTGCCACCTTTAGCCATCGCCCTGAGAACAGAACTAGGTACAGCTTTATCCCACACATATAATCGTCCTATTTTCCCCACGAAACCTTGACTCTTCTCCGCCATAAACCATTCCTGTCCATCAACTTGTATTTCGTTATTTATATTGAAATTTTTGCTGACGTCATTTTCTGACATGTCAAAGTTCATGAATAGACTTCCATTGATGTTCCACGTGACTGCGAGGTAATGCCAAGGACCAATATGTATGTCGGATAAATTTTTCAACCTAAAGTAACAGTACAACAATACAGTGTCTTTAAGTATGATTTAATTGTTAAAAATACAACAGTTCGTTATCTGCAGATCGGACTTCATAGCTTAATTTTACATTTTATTCCGGATACCAGAAGACATCCTTCACAATGACGGATATCAAGTTTCGATTGCGCATCCAAATGATGCCTTCTGCGTAGGGATAAATTACAGTTGAATCATAACATGCAGCTAAACCAAGCTAAGCCACAATAGAACTGTCTTGTTTAAATAAGTAAATGTTCTAACTTAAAGCGAGTCAACCGTGAGAAAAATAATTGGAGTGAGGAAAGATGATTGAACAGTTGAATTCTTCGATATGCATATTTTAGTTCTTCCAGTCTTAGCTACATGTTACGATTCAACTGCAATTTTATACCGAAACTCCGAACGGCGCAACTGGCTTATTTCAGTGATGTTATGTACGATCTCAATGAACAAAGCGTTCAGAAAAGGTCGGAAATCTAATGGAAACGGATCCAGCAAATCACGGTTGAACGCTTCAGTCTCCTCTTCGCACGTATTTTTTATGTTCCAGCGTCACGAAGCTGTGCAAGTATCAGGGCGAAAATAGCCGAATGTGTTTTTCTAAATTATTTTTGTGGTCTCGCTGCAATATTAAAGGCTACGCTAAATATCTCCGGCAGGACGGATAAAATTATACATATTCCAATATGTTACGACTACTTCTCGGCTATTCTGGTAGTTTGTTAGAAATTGGAAGTTTATTCGTTCACGGCAACCAGTTTTCATGTCAGATATGTTTTCGCTCAAGAGTTAATATTCTGTAGCTGAGGTAATGGTCGTCGTCGGGCATGTATTACAAGTAGTTCAGTTTTATCATTATTAAGTTTGAGTTTGTTAGAAGTCATCCAATAATTTATATCTCTAGCGCATGCTTTAAGGGTAGCACGGGTGGCGGAAGCGGTTAGCGCGCCGCCTCTTACCACTGAGTTGAGCCTGTTTCACAACAGGTCGAGGTCACTGTTGGTACTCGCATGAGATCGGCAGTGTGCTCAAATAACTCATGTAAGTTGAGATTCTCTCCTGTACTTCGAGGGTTTTCCCCGGGTACTCTGGTTTCCTCCCTCTAATACTATAGAAATCTACCGATTTCGGATTTTCAGCAGATTCATTAGTCAGTGGTTTAAATGTCATATAAATCTGACCATCATCTGCATCATTCTATTGGGATTACCAGGGCCAAAAATCACATTAGAACGAATTAATGCGTATTTTTTCGAACTACAAAAAAACAATGCACGCGCAGAAAAATGGCGTTTCCAGTCCATTCCTTTCGATAGTCTATGATTGAATCCAGAGCAAAAGTGAAGCCGAATAACGGGAAATCATTCTGTTTATCACTGTGGACCACTTAACAGTTTTTTGTGCCTTTTATAATTTTTGTTGAGTTGCGCGTTTTTTGCTTCTTCGTCTGTCATAAGTCAAGCTTGAAGTTGTTGCCAAGCAATGAAAACATTAAAAAGCTTGCGCGTGACGTCACTGATTACATGTTAGGGGAATATCAATATTGATATTTGAACAAAATTACTTACTGTGCTCATATCTTCTTTTCATATTAAAAAAATAGAAAAACTCGTGTCGTTATAACACTCGTTTCGTGGTGTTATAATGCAATATGGAGAGAACACAAGAGAATCTATTTATTAAATACAGTTCATGAAGTTGTTCGCAAAGATAATTGATTTTGTGCAATCGTCTTCAGGGTTCAATATTTTATATAATTTTGGTACTTACGTTGTAGATGAATTATACAGAGAAAATGCGACCGCTCCATCATGTTGTATTCGTAAAGCAATCTCTGAAGATGATCTCAAACTTTGATACGTCATCAATGTTCCAGGAAATGATTCAATTTGAAACCATACAATTATGGTGATTTCAGGGAATGAAGATATTTTTGTCGAAACAACTTGAGATGCGTAGTTCTCAGGATTTATTGAATTGAACACCATACAAAAGTGGGTATTGCCAACTATATAATATATTCATGTAAATATATAAATATTGTTTTCATTTTTTGGCACGGTTATAGACAGACAAAATTGTGTCAAAGATTTATATGACTAATTCACACCCTGGCTACAATTGTTCCAGTTTAGGAATCATTTAATAGAACAAAAAAGACTAGGAATTATGATTTTGTAAACTAAATAAATGTATAACTTCTCCAAAAAATTGTCATGTTTTATTTTAAGTAGTTTCAAACGCCGACTACGTTACTGAGACAATGTTAATCTTGGAAAAATAATTGTGTCTACCTTGATTTTGTCTACCAGATTCACAGAGGGGACAATCTGTAACACTTTTCGTTTACGCTAAGGGTGCCACTGCAGGGTGTCCCAAAAAATACCCTCTTTATATTTAGTTGTTTTACTATGTTAGGTTTAATAGAAGTTTCAGGTTCTATGTTGTATATGGAATAGCTATAATATCATGCCAATATATTGATATGTGGCTGATGTAAATAACCAACCGTTTGCCTACTTTGATCACTGAAGGTGGCGACGCCAATATCGCAGTATTTCAATACCTTTAGAAGGGATTATTTAAGATAATACCTACCTATCTACCCTAAAATTGAATATTTGTATAGTCCCCATAATCGAGATATCGTTTCATGTAATAATTAGTAAAAAGATGCAAAATCCTGGCAAGATGGGATTTTCGTGCGTTTTGTCCTAAAACAGAAAATTCAGTGCATTTTCCTTTTTCTGCTCGGGCCTTCGGCCTCGGTTTCATTAATTTTTACAGTAAACAAATTATTGATGTCAGTCACAACAAATCAAGAGTAAATAGGTAGACATCATCTTTAAAAATCCTTCCTAAAGGTTTCGAAATATGTTTAATCTAACTTCCATAATAGGACCAGTCGCAATATTAGTGTCGCCACCTTCAGTGATTCTAGAAAGCAATTATTTAGTTTGATCAGTCAAATCATTGAATGACATGATACATTTTATTTTAACCCGTGCAAAGGTATAACCCCACAAAATATGATGGGGGAGGACATTTTTTGAGACACCATGTACCGCCTGTTTTATCCAATGAAGGAATCTTCATGTGCCTGACAAATTTCAGAAAATGAACTGCTTAAATGGTTTTGGTTTTTAAATGCTTAAATAGTCTGCTTCATATTGGTTGGAATTCGTGCCCAGACCAACGAACTAATACGCACGCATTGTACGTACGGCAACATAATTATGTGCTTTTGAAAGTCGTTTACTAATAGATGATATGAATGGATACTTATAATTATATGGCCTATATTAAAATATTTTTAAAATTTTGACATTGTATTTGGGTCTTACCTACTGAAGCCATATTTGATGATGTCTTGCCGAACAATGAAGTTAAATCTGAACTTTGTTTAAAGCTTTTCCAAGAAACGACATTTCCGCGATCGTTCCCTTTATGCAGAGCCATGAGGTACAACAGATTAACAGGTAGAAGATGGTCCCACATATTCATTTCAAACAGAAATCCATCATAATTTATCATGGCCACATCACTACCACCTGCAATAAATTTATTCTTTCCAGGAATTACGCTATTTGTTTCTATGTTTTTAAAACTGGACTGTAGGATACCATCGATAATTACTTCCAATATACCACCCAGATTTGTCCACGTGATTACCACGTGACGAACGTTTTCATCAATTATTGGCAAGGTGTCCATCCAAACACTAGAAAACGTTCAGATTAATTAGTTAGATAAAAATAGATAAATTCAGTATCGTAATTTGTGATACTCTAACCTATAATGGCTAGCAAAACTAAGAAACTTGTTGCAAAATGTTCAGGAAATCATGAAATTTCTCAAACGTTTCCCCCCTTTTTGCCCACCCTTGGTATATTTCGGTATATAGTTGAGCGAAATTGAAACAACGCGAAATTATTAATCGTAGCCAAAGCATAGGAAAGCTTTTACCAGGCACATTTGAGGAGGCATATATAGGCCAACTAGTGCATTATGTTCTACAGGAGTCTATCCAGTACAAGAAAATATGGTAACTTTATTTCAATAGAGTACTCTAACCAAATCATACAATAAAATATATTGTTAACATTTTTCACATTTGTTTTAATTAGAAATATTCTTCTCAAATACGTGCATGATACATTATCTTATTTTTAGACATTTCGCATGCCGTATGGTCTATTTTCAGACCCTTCGTTGTGAAGTAGGAAGGGGCTTGAAAAAAGAGAGCTTAATAAAAACTTTTTTTCCAAAAAGAGAGTTTATTGAAGATGAGAAAGGGCTTCATTGATAATAGAAATGCAATATAGAGCTATTTACTTTTCAATACTCACATGCTTGATTTAATCTCTATTTTCAATCTCAGATTAACTTGAATGGTAACGGTGAGACTACAATTCCCAGAATAACCATAACAAGCAATCTGATAGTCATGTTCAACAGGAAACGTGAAAGATTGCATCCAGAATGACAAAGTAAAAGCTTCCAGATCGCGAGGTGAAGATACGTCATGTACCAGCCAACGACGTTGTATTGTTACCATAAGCAGTCTGCTCTGGAGGCCGTTTGGTGGAACTGCGTATAATATTGATAAAGGTTAGTGAGGGAAGATATCCAGTGTCTGTGGCAAGAACGTGCTAAGCGGTATAATTTTGCTGTGGTTGAAATGAAGATTTTCTATTCATTGGCTGCGCGGGATTGTACGATCAAACTATACCTGAAAATTTAACAAGAACTTCAAGAGTTCTATATTTTTTTGGTAGTTTGATCTTACTATTCCGCAGCATATTAATTATCGCTGTCAACACTAGAACCATGCATTCAAGTTTCTGTTCATCAGAAATATTTTACAGCGCTATCTAGTCATCTATATTATTAATATTATTTTTGTCGAGAAAAAGAGTCAAGAGATTGAAAAAAGTAATTTACATGCTAAGTCCAGGGCCTCCCAGAGGAGGGCGAATGCAAAGGGGGTAATTTGCCCCTGGCCCCCAACAAAAGGGGCCCAAAATGGAATTGAAGTAAAATATCGCTAAATATATAACCGTAAATTGTCTCTCAGAATGCTTGAATTTGCCATTCCTGAGACCCTATTCAGGGGATTATTGTCCCTGACCCCCTAAATTATTTTCGTGTGGAATGCAGATTGAGAGTTCAAGTGCATTGAAATCAGTTTTCTAAACAAGAACATGACCGCAAAGATCTTTGAGGATGGAAAATAGCTAGGGCCCCAAAATTACTTTTTGCCCCAGGCTCCCAAATGCCTCTGTGCGACACTGGTTAAACATAACTTATTCGAAGCAAAAAACAATTTTTTTTAATTCTTTGCATGATCAACGCAAGTCAAACTTTACCAGGCGATCACATATTTTGATTGGTGGTAGAGTGACAAGTTTTTAACATGCAGACTGGATACAGTACTCCTCAGTCTTCATAACTATATATTTATGCCATTGTGACTGTAGAGAGTCAAAACAACCTGACGGATCAATTTTTAGAACATCGAAATATCCTAGTACGTTTGAAGAACTGTATGGGGAGATACTGGTTTACGGCAAGAGTACCTGTTTTCTGCGATGCATGTAGTCCTGAAATAACCATATCTATTTTGTTTAGGAACAAAATCACCTCATCACATACCTCTATTCACGCAGGGGCTGATGGGCTGTGCCAAAAGAAAGCCTGTCCAATATAACCCATGCCATTGTCCTTCTGCAGATGTTAGAGAACAATCATGACTGATCTTTCTCTGAACAGAAAATGTTTCTGACAAGTGATATTTGTAGTCGATGGGGCTTATTGCTCCCTCAAAACGATATTCCTCGCCAGTCTGGTCCTTGTAGTAACCCAGATGAAGATTTCCTTTAGGGATTTCAATCTTTCCAGTAATATTGTATTGTTTGGTTTCACGTACCACACCATCAAGATAGACATTCAAAATGGATTGGTCGCACATAAGAACGACACTATGCCATGTATTGTCGCTGATATTGTATGAATAGGGAAAGCTGAATTCTTGCCTATTCAAAAAGACAACCAATTTTTAAGTCGATTGTCGACTTCCACACAAGACAAGCTGAAAAAATACTTATCAGGAGTGCCAATAGATTTATTCCGAAATTGGTTTGAATTAAGGTGTTAGGATATACTGATATTGAAATAATCAGGCTCATTCCGAAACATCACCTCATCGAACCGACATTACCTGATGGCTTAGCTGGTATAGTTTTATTTCTCTGCCACGTGGAAGGAATTATTCAGCAGCTTAATTTTACAAATTAAAGCCTTGCACAAATCTTAACAAGGCCGCTTTCCGCCTCCAAGTAAAGTTTATACTTAGTATCCAATCTAAATGTGTCAGGGGAAATGTCAATTTCATCTCAGCGAGGCAGCACACTATTCTTGACGTGCTAAGGTTTCTCCAGAGTTCACTTGCCCCAGTCTTTTGCGCCGACCTATGTATAGTCGAATCGAGATCTTGCGTCTGTTGCGTCTGTCAGTTGTCGTAATTCCGGGCAGAAAGTCGAGCTCAAGGAGAATTTTTAAAATGGGGGGAGAGGGCGAGAAAATATTGTATTGCGCGCGCATGTGATTTTATTCTGGATTTCTGGATTTGACTAGATGCAAAATATACAAACATTTCCCGAAGAAACACAGGTAAGTATGGCTTTATTTCTTTCTGCCGATATTCATCAAGGCGATGAACTGTTTAGTGTTCATTCTAGAGGAAAGCAATGTGCTTTTATGAGTTTATCGGCGCTTCTTTCAGCACGAAATATTCCATTGTCCGCGTGGTCTAAAGGAGACAAACTGTATTTAAAAGCTCTGAGTAATGGCTTATTAGTCCTAGAACCTGGTGTAGAATATTTGTCTATAGATAACTTACCAACAATAGTTAGTGTTTATAATTCATGTTAATCATGTACGATGACAAATAATATTAATCTACCCGTGGAGGTTAATTAATTCATGTACGATGATAATTCCATCTCATAGGCCCTTGCAGATGATGTAATCTATCCATATTTTTTGTAAGTTTGTCACAACCATAACAAGTAAATATACCATAATTTATCAACAGCCTTCAACAGGCGGATGAATGTTACTTTGTCCACAACTGGCCCAGCCACAATGGGCAGATCAATAATATTTTGTGCCTCAACGGGCTCAAACATGCTTTCTTACAAGATATGTCATATGTCGGTCTGTGATCGTCACAGTTAATATTTCGCCTGTGCAGGCAAAACAACCCCATCTATGACGGTGGCAAATAGTGATCTAGCTGTAGTCATAGAGCCCGTACCTGTGATCGTAGCACAAAATATCAATCTACCTGTTGTGGTAGAGCCCATTGAGGCACAAAATATTGATCTGCCCATTCTGGCAGAAAGAAACATTGATCTACCCATTGGGGTATTCCATTTAATACCGTACCCCCCCCTATGGAGGACCCTGGAATTCTTCAGGGGTAAGAGGCCATTTTGCCATGGAATTCTTCAGGGGTGTGACTATTTAGGCTTGAAATTCTTCAGGGGTTGAGTAAAAAAATTGCATTCTTCAGGGGGTTGCAGTCAAATTCTTCAGGGGTAATAGCTGTAAGACAGGAATTCTTCAGGGGTAGGTGTTGTAAATACAAAATTCCTCAGGTGGGCTGTTGAAAGTCAGGAATTCTTCAGGGTTATAGAAAAACCAGCCTCGAGATGGGCATGATTTTTAAACCCCCTCCCTGCCGGGGGGTACGGATTTTAAATGGAATAGCTCATTGTGATAGAGCCTGTTGAGGCACAAAATAGAACTGATCTGTCTGTTGTGGTAGAGCCCTGTTGAGGCACAAAATATTATTGATCTGCCCATTGTGGCAGAGCCAGTTGTGGCACAAAGTAACATTGACCGCCTGTTGAGGCAGAAAATGAAAACCAAATTTGGTAGATAAATTATGGTATATTTACTTGAAAAAAATGGTTGTTACAAACTTACAAAATAATATGGATATATTACATCATCTGTAATGGGATGGAATCTGCGATATAAAGAATTAAATATTTCCAACATATGTCATGCGGATCCCTGCTCACAGTTTTTTGGAGAGATATACTATTATGTTGGTTTGCTGTATAATCATGTATTTTGACAATTCACTGGACAGTACAGATGAACACTGATGGAAGCTAAATGCTAAATAGATATGAAATGAAATATCTACAGATTGTGAACAAAGACTGTTGTGACATGTTTGTTTAGCACATGGCAAGTGCAGTATCAATATCTTATGAACACAGAAAACATGCAAACTATTATTGTACCACAAAGATATTAAAAGACATTGTCTCTACTCTTCCAAATTTTTATTGCAACCAGCAATGCAATTGACAGTTTGAAGTAAAGAATGATTTCTAATAACAGGAACAATAATATTGGTACCAAGAATTCCATTGACAATAGTCTGAACACTCTGATAAGTTGCTTTGAAACACATGTGTACTTCTTGTATATTATTATTTACAATAATCACAGTGTTGTAATCGCATTGTTGTAATCTCATTGTTTGGTCAAGAAAATAAATTTATACATACAGTGTGCCATTAGCAATATAAATACGTTCAATATTACTAATTGGTCGAGGAATTTTAAGTTTTAATTTATCAATCTCAAATTCGTGGGAAATTACTACCAACTCTGACGGCAACTGAATATGTAATCTTAATTAGTACAGAATTTCGTCAACTTTTATATCCCACGTCGGATTGTGTACTTAAAATTTTGAGCCGTCTTTGGGATGATGTGAACAATATAGTCGCTCTAATATTATAGAAACAGTGTGGAATTGTTCTCCACTTGTCGCAAAGTGAATCTCCGTCAGGTGAGTGAAAATTATAGGATCCGTAGATCCCGTAAATGGCCCTAGCTCGTAAATTCATACTGTGGAAAAAATGTTGGAACCTAGTTGGAAATAGTATGAAAAATGGAAATTAGTACGGAAATGATGCTCATTCCATAGCCACATTAATTGCTATTTCAGTACATACTATGGTCTATGGATATACTATTACTATGGATATAGTGACAGAAGTACTTATTTCGTTAGTATGGATTGAAAATAATTTTTGCACGAAAGAACGGATATATTTCTCCAATTCTATGTCCTTTGTTAAGATTATTTACCATCCGATCTTGGTTAAAAAATTAGCACCATACGACTTAGCATTACTCCGTTTCAACTTACATTTATACTTACATTGAAAAGAAAAGCTGGTTAAATGAAACCACTACCAGAAAACTGGTGATAGATTCGTCGTTTCGAGTGCATGAAGGCTCTATGTCTGGAAGTTAGTGAATAAAGTAACATCCTTTAGCCAACTTATTCAATCTTATGCAGTACTTCCTACACTTGACCACTACACATTTACATATCAGTTATTGACTTACACTAGGTCCTTCCAAAATCTAACAAAAATTGTTGAACCGTTTTTCCACATCGCTGCAGTTACACTCTGTGAAGAGTCAGGAACAATGGAGAAAAAATACGTGAACACTTGTGCTGTTCTGAACCAAAACCACAATACTACCGTGTTCCTTTTTTCGCCTTCTTCAATTTGCAGGATTGGAGAACCTGAAGTTTTGCTGATGACAAATTCGTAATTCTGTGATACTGCAGTCAGCAAAAAATTTAGAATTAGAACAATTAAAATACCGCAAACTTCAATGCTATTCTTCCCTTATTTAACCCACTTATTGGTCTAGGAACATTTTTGGTTAGCCTGCACCAATAGTGGTTTTAGTTACCTCACCATTTTCTCCTCAGTCCCCACCCCACCCATATAGATAATTAGCGGCCACTTACTTGTTTCACAATAATCTCCAGATGTGGGGAAAGAACATTCACACCGAAATGGTTCACCAGGAGCTTTTAAACATTTACCATCATTTTGACATGGATTGGCCTGCTGACAGGGGTCTATTTCTTAAATAGAAAAAACAATGTTTGTTGGGTAATGTTGGGCAGCTGTGTTGTACACATATGCAAACTGGAGGGATCTCAGAGGCTGAATACCTTAGCTGCAAATTAAGTCCAGTAGTCATGCATAAATTATTCATGTACTAATTGTGCGTCGAATTTTTTTCAGGCGGGAAAGCAAGGCAAACTTTTGTAAATGTCCAACCAATTTTGTTCCAAATTTAATGGCAAAATTTAATCGGTTTGTCTTTGGACTATGGTCGTTAGCTCTCCGAATTTTCGTATTAAAATATTTCATATTTTTTTTAGTAACATGACAACAGACAACAGACAAACACAAAAAAAACCAGGTGAAACATAACGTCGTGGCGGAGGTATGTAGTCGCAAGCACTCGTGGTTGTAAATTAAAAGACACTAACAATTAACGAACATTGTTAATTTCCTGAAATTGATGAAAAAAGATTCTAAAGATAATAATAATATGACATTTATAATAGTTTTATGCAAAAATACTCAAGAAAGAAATAAAAAATCATAGCACAAACTGCTCAAAATAATATTTTAATGTTTGTAAATCAGGAAAAATATTGCGAATGGTATATTTTATACAGAATTGAATCTGAACATCATTGATTTTTCTGGCAAACGGTCGAGGTCAGATATGACAAAAAAACTGTCCACATGCGTTTGAAATACGAATTGAAAATCAGCTGGTGTTCACGTCAGTAAAGCTTAAAATTCTATTTATGTGATGAATACCTTATATCTGTAATTATCTCTGTATTTTAATTGTTATACGTACGGCCCCTTGCAGGAAATGAAATACTTGGAAAGGGTTTAGTGTGTTTAAATAAACTTACTAACTAGTATCCTGTACCATGCAGTAAAGTACTAACTAGTCTTGTTTTGTTTTTGAGATGCCAGTCTGCAAGGTAAATCTATCTATGTATCTGGTATGCCTAGGTAAATCTACCTATGTATCTGGTATGCCTTTGGCTACATTCGCGCCAGGTTATCATGAACAAATGTCTCGCACTGAATTCGATCGTGATGTTTTACAAAGGCATGCCTAGAACCTAGCAAGGACTTAAGTTGGCAACTCGTGCACTCATAGAAATATCTATTACATACTGTACTTGTGGGAATCTTACCTTGCTCGCACAACAAACCATAATATCCCTCATCGCAGTCTGTGCAACGAAATCCAGTTGCGATATCCGCTGAACATTTGCCCCCATTTACACATGGATTGCTGGTGCATGCATCTAAAATTTACGCAATTTGGAATGAAATAAAATTTTCAATCTTTGAGTATCCTATTTCAATCGTAATCTTACTTATAAGTATAATAATTACATTCTGTAGATTTAGGTTTGCTGCGTGATTGGGGTCAAGATCAAAGATAAGTTGTATTCGTACGCGTAACATAAACATATATTACAAATAGATGACTGTACTGATGACATGCACCAGTGCCAAATCAAACTAATAAATAGTTCCAACCGTTGCTAGGCAACTGTTCGGAATGTTAATTTTTATGATATACGATATAGCTTCAGCATCTGTTCAGAGAGCAAACAGAGTTTGATAATTATAAACAGATTGCAAGAATCCCTTCACCGAGTTGTGACTTTTTGCATAAAGTTAAATTTATTACTGGAAACTGTAACTTTTGAGCAATATGTTCCTTTTTTGAAAAATGCTGAAATCTTATATCAGTATACGTCCCAATTAGTCGAGTACATGTGTGCTTGCGAATAGACGTTGGTCCGTTTTACGTGTGTTCAATATAGAAAATAGGACATTACAAGGCCGCTAGGTATTAGGGCGGCATATAAAAGTGGTACACTTTTGATAGTCGGTGCATCTGAATCCGGAAGTAATGCATTGTAAATTGGCGAGAATGTCAATTACAGTTTAGAACATACGACTGCAAAAAATTGCCAAATATGAAATGCAGACGTCCTAGTGTGGAATTATTGAAAGTTTAACCATAATGCACCTATATCTATTAAATACGGCGGTTGACTGTTGTGTAAAACTACCTGAAAAATACAATGAGAACTTCCATGTTTCGAGCGAAGGCCCTTCGAAGGGCCGAAACGTCGAAGTTCTCATTTTATTTTTCAGGTAGTTTTACACAACAGTCAACCGCCGTATTTGCTATACTCTACCCACACTGGCACGACACTTTCGGTATATCTATTAAAGATTACAACAACTTACTGAAAACCTGTTGAGTTTGGTGCAAAGTATGACGCGGCATATGGATTATCTGTGAAAAAAAGAATAAAAGGGTTTCAATTTCAAAAATAATGTACGTGTTCATATTATATTGCATTCAAATAGACAGAAACTAATTCTGCTAAGTACAATGGATTAAATACATATGTGTGTTGGATGTAAATTCTGTACTGACTATGAGTCTAAATTATCCAGTGTTTCTTTTAGCCTTTTGAATGCATTTCGATCTATACTGAAAGGCAAATTAGCCTTTACCATTAAGGCATCGTTTCTTTGGGTATAATTATCAAGTAGGGAGAATATTCACTATTATTTTCATCTTTTGTTTTTCTGTTTATCCTATACGATATTCAATTGTCCATATATTATATTGCTACTATGCATACACGTAGGGTATAGTTTTACCTTCGCTTTTCCAAATCTTGGATTAGTCAGATACACACTACGATCTCTGTCGACATAATCTTCAAGTGCATTTTCTTTACTTCGATCATTTAATTCACAAATATCTAAATCCGGCAGATAATTAAAGCTTTCACAAAGTTCGTCCTCTTGCCAACAGTCTGATAGGCAATGTTGAGGATCTTGACTTTGATAGGTTGTTTTAAACACGTGACCTCGAAGGTATTTTCCAAGAACTGAACGCGTTGTTTTCTTGTTCACAAGTTTTGTTTGAAGACAGTCAATGGAAACAGGAGCGACGAGTATAACAACAACAATAAAAAGAAATATCTGCAAAAATGAAGTTATGCTTTTTACTATTAACAAATTATGGGATATAGATTAAAACATATCGTAATTTAATGACCCAAGCTGCTGATATAAAAACATTTTCATAAAAACACAATTCAAACAAAACAAATTTTTGTGGGAGAAGGGGTCCTGGGATGTGAAGACTCATATTATAACAAACATCTTTCCGACTTTCCACTTCGCTATGTTCGACCACGGATACCCGGGTGTAAACATCCCAGCGGAATTAGTACTCTCGCACGGCGCTTCGCGCAGTTCACTCGGGGATTAAAGCTACATGTACGTTTTGGTGACGTTATTATTATTATTATTATTATTATTATTATTATTATTATTATTATTATTATTATTATTATTCATCTTATTTAAAAACGGTAGCCCTTCAGATTAAACTGCTTTTCAAGGGGCCGTTAGGATATTTACAAATATGGATGGATCATTGGGTAAGCATTAGTTGAACAGTCCCGGAGATAAGAACTTATTGAGCGAAAGCTAGTTCTGTGTTGATCAAAAGTGTCCGGGGAAATTTGAATGTCTCGTGTACGAAAAATGCTCTCGATTAAGAACTTGCACCAAATTTAAATACCCACAGGTTTTCTCGGCTATTTAAAACCGAGAAGAGCAATGCACAGCGAAGTCACAGGTTCATCAAGTGTTGCGGGCGCGTGCCTATATATGTTTCACGGATGATATGGGTGGACTTGGCACTGATTTTAAATATATAGCGGATTGTGAGTGGTGAAATGAGTGAGATTTTACAAATATATGAGCGAGAACATAGTTTTTCGCTTTTACTTGAAAATGTTAAGAAGAAATAGTCAAATATAAAGAACGTTAAGAAACATTATGCTAACGACCAGGTAATTTGCTTTATTGTGTATGACATTTTGTAGAATTGAAATATAATATAAAATAGGAAAAAATATGATCGTGTTACCATGACTACGGTGATCATTATTTCGGCTTCAGCGGTATATCTCGCTCAGCGATCTTCTAAATGTCAACACCTCATGCAAAAAAACATAAAACAGAACAAAGTACGAACTTAGGCATCTTGAAGCACGACATTTGAATATTTCTTTTAATCATTGAGATTTTCGAAAAAAATGTTTGCGAATTATAGCTTTTCGCTTTGAAAATGGGAGGGCTTGCTGCATGCATGTGTTTTTAGACTGAATAGTATTCCCAATCCTAATTTTCACTTCGAGAGCATATGAAACTTGACGTATATTATGGTATTGCATAATATAGTGATCACTTCACACTCACATGCATGAAAAGATTCAAAAGACTACAAATTGTCAGTCATATAAAATTTACGCGAAATATAGAGGTTATGACAATACTGTTATGATATTCTATAATGGTCGTGGGTATGGCGAACTTGCAGAAATTCTGTGGCCTTGTAAATTGAATTATGATCTCAGTTTTGGCTGAGTCTATAATGAAAATGGTGTTCCTGGATTGACTTGGTAAGGTAATTTGATTGTTTGACGCAGTCAACTTTCCTACCCACCTCTAGCCAAATACGCCTATACGTGTGGTTGAAGATGGCCCGAGTGACATAATTATGCCATAGGCTATAGCTATGTATAGGTATATGTGTGCGATCTATCTGTTACCAGTAAATCATAAAGATAATGAAATTTTACGATTTTATCTGATGTAAAGTCGTGGTTTCATTACAGCCATTACCTATAGGCTATACTGATTGTTTCTATCTAACGGTGTTCAGTCCTGCATGGTTATGCATGAGTTTTGGTTTATATGTTTTAGAATAAGCACTAACAAATCCCAATGAATCGTTGAATTTCAATTTCTGAATATATGATTCATGCATACATGCACGTGTACTTAAAGCCGTCTGAATTAGAGTGTTTGTTTGGATTGTTTTCACTGATGATGAACCAATTACGAAGTGAAAGTCTTGTTTAAAAATATAACTGGTGTTTTTTCCCGCAGAAAACAAAACAATTTATTCATATCCATACAAACCTTCAAAATGATATATTGACCCAACGGTATGCCATACGTGCTTACAAACATCAGCGCATACTTAAACCCTTTGTTCGAACATATACTTCGAAACAAATTTAATTTTCTATACTAATTGTTCAGTTTAAGCTAATTGCTGCTAAATTGGTTACATAAATGTTTTTATATAAGCTTCTTTAATTACGCCTTCTAACATCAGCATCACATGTATAAACAAGTCTTTATACAAAATCTACTATTTGGTTGTCAGCCATGTTCTACTGAACAGCCATATGGATATGTGGATTTTTTGAAATATACTTAGATATTTTACTCTTTTATAAATACTAATAAAATATTATTTTCTCCGTTCACAGGTTTTTGACTTGTAAAACGAATAGCTATCCAGTTTCAATATGACTGTGTGTGGCAATAATTTGATATATATGATGATATTTAATTTGCTGAATGTATTTATATATTATTGCTCGGGAAATGCGTTTGATATAGCCTAATGCCTAATGGTCAATATCTGACATTAAAAACATTTTTGATTGCATGCTTAAAAATATCTTAGCATAAAAATTATGAAAGCTTTTACGTGATTACAACATTTCTGAGTATACATGAATTAAGCATCAGGAAACAAATAATAATCAGTAATCAATATATAATATATATATATATACCAACAAAGTTGGGATTTTTTCAGCGTAGAGTCTGGCAGATATCATGTAACGATCTTGTGAGTAATTAAAATGCCGTAATATTGAACGAATGCATGGTCAGAATGGAGGCAGAGAAAAAGCTTGAGCATATGCTCATATATTGGTATAGCTAGGTTTAGTTATACATGCAAGTACAAATCAGTGTCAAATACGCATGAAAAATTAGGAGTAATCTACCGAACTACAAAATGTAAATATATATAGGTACCACAGTAACAGTAAGTTAGACTAGAATTTCCTTTCAAAATAGTTGATGTAGCCTAGATATATAGAAGATCCTGTGAGTTATTTCTATATTTATTTACCTTAACTGTCAAATAACCCAATGCCATTTTCACAGAATATTTCTTCATGATAATTCAAGAAGAAATGCAAAATGATTCACTATTTTGTCCGTCCTTTTAATTTTCTGATACAAGATTATAAAGCTAAACAATGTCTGCATGGCCTTGTCTACATGACCTTGCAATGTGTATGTCTCTTTGAATCTTTTCCATAGAAACGATTCGTGTTTTACACTGAATTAAAAGTGGGAAAAATTGTTTAGGATATCAAATACCGCAGTTGGTGCATAGAAATACATCTTAATAATATATAATAATAATAATGATTTATTGGTAATACATCCACAGAGTGGCTCTTCGCCTACCCATATTCTATGTACAGATTATATATATATGCATGTATAGTCTTGTAGATATGCCACTAATTTGTGAAAACAAAATAATCAAATATTAAAAACTACTTAAATTGAGAAAAAACCCCAATCCAAACAGGGCCGTAGCAACCGATTTCAGTTAACCGTTTCACTTACAATTATTGAACAGAAACACTTCAGCAACTCTTGGAAAACAGATTTAATAAGTCACTAGTCTCACTTCCAAAGACCTTTACTCTTTAGACAGTGGTGCACCGAGTGGATGGTGTAGGGGGTGTTACTATGGCGCGTTTTACGGTCAAAATTCAATAGTTAAATCGATCAACACTTGCTCGAAACGAACAGAGCGATATGCAAATCGAACAGTCAAATCGCCATCAATGGTTTAAATCGATCAACACTTGTTCGAAACGAACAGACCGATATACAAATCTGTCAAATCAAATCAAATCGAATCGATCAATGCATATTCAAATCGAGCATACGTTACTCGAATCGATCGTCAAACTTGCAGCGGGCAGTGTTTCCACCTTTTTGAAACGTAACTTCCATTGCCGCTTTCCAAGTGAAATTTTCGTCTAAAAATTGCCTTGAATTTCGAATTTTCCTTACGTCTAAATTTCCTTCAAAATGGTATCCGCTGTCAATATACGTGGGCTCGGTCCTTTCCGCAATTCTCACACGTACGCGCGTAAACAAAGTTGTCGGCAAAAAGGTATGAATTATTTATATTTTTTAACTTATTCTATATTCTGACAAATATAATTATCTTGATGAAAAGTATAAAATAGTGCGAATAAATTTAAAGAGATCTTGAACACCCAAAATGTTTATGTATCAACGAAAAAGATATATAGACGGTTATATTTTGACTTTTAATATAAATTACTTTATAATGCGCTGTAGTCGATCGAAATGTAAGTACAAGTATACCCCAACCCAAGAAAGGGCGGGGAATAGCGGGACAATGAAACGATCCCCGGTTTGCTTTTCCCTGTTGGGTAGGCAATGTGTTTGCTTTCATTGCCTCGCCAGACAGGTCGGAGAAACTGAGCAAATCACATTTGTTATTGACAGGTGCCAGATAATATAACCAGGCACATGCGGTGACATTGGAACACAATTATTGTCCCTGGGGTGAGATGACGGCTCATTCGGTAAGGCTGCAAAGTCCAAGTCTTCGCCTTTCCCGGGTTGGGGTAGGCGGGGAGGGGGGAGGGTTACATCGGCTGGTGCATAATATAGACCATTGCTTGGAATTTTAAGTTACAATGTCTTTATATGGATTATGTTGTATTTCCGTAGCCCCCCAAATCTAATACCTAGTATATTAACCATTAAGCCACGATGCGCTCTGGTGCGCTCTGGTGCTCTCTTCTTTGTTATTTTACGCTTAATTACTCGTCAAGGGAAGGCTCCTATAAATGTTCATTTCCTTGTCAGGGTGAGACAAAGCAAAATAATAAAATTGGGTTGGGTGCATGCCCCTTTAATATATGGGTGTTAATAAATTACATATCATTAATAAAACTCAATGCTGTTGCCGTTTGGCGTTGGCTGTATTCTTGCCCAATGGCACTGTTTCGAACAAATGCCTTTTTTGTCTGGTCCTCCTGGAAACGCTCTGACTCACAAAGGGCTTTCGCTCGAAACGTCGAAATTAATATACCATAAATACGGCTATGTCATTCCGCGAACCAGAGGCGATCTTCGAAGACCCGTTGTTATAGAAATTCACGTGAAAATTTTGGACATATTTCAACAGCAAAAGAGGTGTTAGAGGCACAACAATATCAATCAAGATTATGTTTGTTAGAATATAGAATAACTTTGTACTTTGTATACGCGCGCACGTGTGAGAATTGTGGAAAGGACCGAGCCCGCGTATATTGACAGTGGATACCATTTTGAAGGAAATTTAGACATAAGGAAAAAAGGAAGTAAATTCGAAATTCAGGGAAATTTTTAGACGAAAATTTCATTTGGAAAGCGGCAATGGAAGTTACGTTTCAAAAAGGTGGAAACACTGCTCGCTGCAAGATTGACGATCGATTCGAGTAACGTATGCTCGATTTGAATATGCATTGATCGATTCGATTTGATTTCTATATCGGTCTGTTCGTTTCGAACAAGTGTTGATCGATTTAAACCGATTGATGGCGATTTGACTGTTCGATTTGTATATCGCTCTGTTCGTTTCGAGCAAGTGTTGATCGATTTAAACCATTGACGCTCGACTTGTAACTATTGAATTTTGACCGTAAAAACGCGCCATATGTTACAACCCAAATATTGAAAATAATATCGATCGGTAAATTCAAATAACCACAGCCACAGGGCCGTCGGCAGTAATTTGCTCATCTAGGATTGTACTTCTTTTCATACTCTATCTATTTCTTGCAGAGACAACTACAATCAACTCATCTGTAATAGTTTGTCGTTACTTTCGCATCGTGTATATATATATCAAAAGGAACGAAACTAATTCACTGACGCTTGTAATTGTATATACGGAGCACATTAGGTTGTAAAAAGCTAAAACGTGCGTTAAAAACCTTGAATTCTTAGGTTTTATAAACTTCACAATTTTTATTGAAAATCCTCTGAGGAAGCACGGAAAATGCACTTCTGTGGCTTCAAAAATGCAAAGTTTCCAGCGGTTGTTAGTGGTGTAACGATACGCTCTCTGGCATGTACGCACGTGCTCTTCGGTTCGATTCCTCGTTCTTCTCTTTTCATTCACGATTTCTTTTCTAATTTGTAACTTGTAAACATTTATTAGGTTGGTTGGGGTTAGGTTTGGGATTAGGGTTACGTTTGGGGTTAGGTTTGATGTAAGGGTTAGAGTCGGGCTATGCGGGAAAATTTGCAATTCCTTTATTTAGCCGCAAGTATAAGAAACCCAGATTGGGAGGAAGACACTGAGTTAAAATACGATTTGAAGCGATACGTACTACAGAATTTGTCTAGACGGGAGATATTAGAATTTGTATCCAGGGATTATACATAGCATGCTTAGAGTTTAGGTACACTGAGCAGGAGATTGGCATTTTTTAATATAAAGTATGTTGAGTACAATACCGACCTGAATGATGTCGAGGCGGCACCGCGGCAGTACAGAAAGAACTAGGAGGACCAGGCCAGTTTCTTGGTTATCGTTCCATACAGCGCAAGATACGGGAACAGCCCAAACTGGCAGTACCTCGCAATTTGGTGTACGATATAATGACCGAATTAGATCCAGGCGGCCTTGAACGAAGAGCAGATGTGGGAAAAAAAAGCATAATAGAGGAAATACCGGTGCAATAGCTGTGCTCATATGCTTTAAAATTTCTAGCGCCTTGCAATAAACCCACATAAATTGATAAAATTATGCTTGTCTAATAATTATGCCAATACGGCTTAATGTTGTAATAATTGTATTGTATTTTTTTATTATCTGGTGATGATTGTATATTTTTCATGCGCTGCAGGTGACCAAACCACACTCATTCAGGGGATGGCCATGATAAGCTAATGGGATACATGAATTACACATTCCCTTTGGCTGTATATGGGCTCCAATATGCTTATAGTGGGTATATACTATATACTAGAAATACATGCATGCAGTAACCCCTCGCCCATTTGAACCATAGTTAAGTTTGAACCAAACAATTTACTCCCAAAAGTTATTGTAACATGAAGTACTGAGTCGACGAATGTAACCATGGTAACATGCAACATTGTATATTTTTT
The DNA here is from genome assembly GCA_016169945.1 of Trachythela sp. YZ-2020. Classification (NCBI taxonomy): domain Eukaryota; kingdom Metazoa; phylum Cnidaria; class Anthozoa; order Malacalcyonacea; family Clavulariidae; genus Trachythela; species Trachythela sp. YZ-2020. The sequence goes on along the minus strand of JADLSH010000377.1, from coordinate 2,540,753 downwards.
ATATTTTAATTTGTACAAAATCTTATTTTGTTTTTAACTATAAAATTATCAATTGTCCAACTATATAAAGTGGGTATGCTATTGTGCACTCTTTTAGCTTTGATTTACTGTAACATTCAACCTTAGACGTTCACAAAACGTTTCGAAATTTTCAAAAAACTGCAACTGCGTGTCGAGGAGTATTTTATATTTCGCACTTGCTTTTTGCAATGAAGTTTTTGAGATTTAATGTTTGTTTATTTTTCTATAACATATTTGAATCAATACTAAAATGCTCTTAAAGATCAATCAATGTTGTATTGACCACACAGAATGTCTACACATTTTCAAATTCACAAACTATACTGCAAGCTATGTTAAAAAATCGGCAAAGCAAGCATGGAAAATAGACACTTGCCTGTTTAAAACGCTCCTTTTTCGGTCTTTCGACTTTTTCTCCTCTTGTTAATTTGTCCTCTAAATAATTTTCATTTATCTTGTTTTGGAGACATAGAGACTTACTTATAAAATGAGTGCAAAACTAATTTTGAAAAAAGTTTGGAAAATGGAAGTCTTCCTGTCTTCTCTCGGCTTGAACTTGCGCATGCGCATAACTTACGAAAAGGTCCTGTACGGTCCAGTCCATGACAAAAAAAAAATGGCGGACGACTTTGCATTCCACAATGTTTTCACATACCCGGGTCACACCCGGGTGTAAATCTCCGAGCGGAATTAGTACCCTCGCACGGCGCTTCGCGCCGGCTCGGGGATAAAGTTATGGACCTCAAACGCGGATCCCAAAATTGTTGGAAGGTGCATGGTATTTAGAACACTTGTATGCAGGGCATATTTTAAGGATTTCTAAGTGGGGGGGCATTTGTGAAAAAGGTCCCTTAACTCTGGGTGCTGAAGGCGCGAGCCCTGTAGGGATCCGGGGGAGCTTTTCCCCAGGAAAATTTTGAAATCTGTAGCTCTGAAATTGCCAATTCTGAATACTATAAGATTGAATATTTTACTTGTAATCCAATAGTATTTCAATGTTTTAACTAAAACTTTAAAAATGTATAACTATATAAGCCATAAAAACAATATTTCGTTAAACACAGACAAATCATTTACTCTGTAAATGACCCAATGTATAAAGGGCCCAGGGAGTGGGGGGCCAATTTTGTGTGAGTGGGGGGCCATCAAGAGGGCCTGGGGGGCCAAGTGGCCCCCCAGTATATATGTTAAAATATGCCTTGCTTGTATGAGTCAAAAGGTGAGAATTATATACCGCCTGTACAATGTTTGATTTATATACTAGTGTTTTTGTGGCTTATTTAAGACGCGACCAACATAAGAACAGCTAAGATCCCTGTTCTTATCTAAGTCGTGTCTTACTCAAGACGCGATCGACTTACATAATACGCGAACAAAAATTTTGTACCTTTTATACGTCAAGTTCGCGTCTTACATATAAGACGCGTCTTATTTTGCCCCGTATAAATGGGCCTATTGCTCATTTAAGTTTCGAAGATAGGTACATTTTTCTTCGTTTAGTTTTTCAACCATGCATTTTGTCGTTATATAATAGACAGTTTTAGCAAGCACAACGCGACGTCAAAGAGGACGTGAAAATGACGTAAAAATGGCGTGGGCAGATCCATAGATGGGCATATCACGCCATTTTTACGCCTTTTTCACGTCCTCTTTGACGTCGCGTTGTGTTTGCTAAAGCTGTCTAATATCACAAAAGCACGCGATTTATTTTCTATTTCTTATTTCGACGTTCCACATCTCTAGATAAGAGGTTTCTGTGAATATCCTAATCTACATTTTGAAACGCATATTCACCATTACTAGAATTTTGAAAATTTTAATTAATGCAACTGAAGAGACCATTTTTAATAAAAAATCACAATTTTCAGCTGTAAAGCTCCCCACGCTAATGATAAAGTTGACCATTTTCACAAAATATAGCACCACTAATTGATATAAATCCTACATTTAAAATCACAATTTTATAAATAAAACTGTGATTAAAAAAATTAAGGTGGTAACGGCCCAAGGTCGTTAAAAACACCAACTTGTGCAAAAATGACGTCCAACACAGATAACATAGAATGGAATTTATTTGAATATTCTGTGTTTGGGTTATATTAACGAAGGTGCGTGCTGACTTCAAAGCCAGAACTGGATAGTACATCTGCTATATATAAATGAAGACCATATTGGTGTGACCACCACAAACATACTGTACTGTACGTGGTGTTTTTGACATGTTAGAAGAGGTTTCTATAGAGGCGACTGGAAAATTTTTGTCAGTGTATTAGTGTCCAGTTATGAAACTGGAGCCTCCAAGTCTTGGGCTCCTCCCATGTCTACATGCATATTATCAGGTGTAATTTTCCTTTCATAACCATGTGCCATCAGGGCAAGTGTTCAAACTTGCTTTAAACTCGGCAAACTGGATAACTAGCTTCTATCTTAATCAACACCCCAACTAAGCTTAAGTTTATTAACATTTCTGGTAAATCTATCTGTACTTGTCCGAAGACGCAACCAAGAACATTTTTTCCCCCTGATAATTTAACTTTCCCCTGCATGGCATGCGATAAAATACACCTCTGATTACAAAGAGCTATAGCATATTTCGTGACTGGTAATTATGACAATAGAATAATATATATATATATAGAATGTTTTCTAAAAACCTTATTACTAGGTCTAATTTTTTTTGTTTCAGCCAATCACAAACATGATTATTTTTAAGGTAATTCCAGCGTTAAATCAGACCGCGGTGATCAGACGTACAATTTACTATTTTTATATAAAATGTACGCAATATACTGTCTAAAATATTTTCTTTCTAAAAAAATACCAAAATATATATGCCTGCGTTCTGATTTAACACACTGGATATACGTTATGAAGCTTGTATTTTTATGTAAGCGGGTATATAGATACTTATTTAGGTATTTATAGTTTCGTTCTAGGACTAGTGAATACATTATATTACATTGATAGGTAGTATTACATATAGCATGAGAAATGTACAACGACAAAATCCCTACTGCAGCTTTAATCAGCAAGGACTATGCATCCTCGGCAGATAATAATGCTATATAATTATATCTCAAATTATTAATTTATTTAATAAATACATCAGTGACAGACACTAGGGCCCGCCAAAAATTCTAAAATTCTTGAAAGGTTGCAATGACAACTACGTTCACGAGACAGATGGGATTCGAAAAAGAGTATTTCCACGGTTATCTGTGCTCAAAATTATCCGCTTTCACGTGTTTGCTTTAACTTGAAAGGCAAAATCGTGCACATTTGAGTATATTTGGAATTCGATTCCGTGTAAACGGGGTGTAAGTTTTCGCTGTGTTTTAAAACAATGAAAGTAAGATACGGGCTATTATTCGCGTAAAATTTTGAGATTTGTAATGCCCAACAAAAGAAATCTTGTCATTAACTTCTTGGCTCTACTTTTTGCAATTCTCAAGAAAAGGGCAGGAATACGTCGAGAACAGCATCCCCGAGTGTCTCCCACTGAAATATATTACATTATTTTAAACGGCCTCCACCCACTTAGCTGGGAACAGTCCTTCAACACCATTAAGTTTTCCTTTGCACCATCCTTGACCATCTTCACCAGATAACTGTGTGATAACATCTCCAACTTGAAATGATAGTTCATCATCCTCACTTGCTTCGTAATCATATTTAGCTCGCACAGGGACACCAGGAATATCTTCTATGTTTTCAGATATACCGTTGTCTAATATATCACCATTCACCTTCGGTATTTCCGTGTCAACACTAAAAAGAAGCATATACCAGTCAGTGTAAATTTGATTTCACTTTTTAATCTGTTGAAATTATTGAGGAAAACCTAGTTGGTGAACGTCTTTTCCGTGCTACACAGCATTTTTACTATATACTGTATAGATACTGTCATTTGCGAATGGATTTACCTCACTTCAAAAGCCAATGAGGGACGCGAAACGGTTCTCTCATAAGTGAGAAAAACGTTACGTCCAATCAAAATACACACGTCATGACGTAGAAGAGAATTCGGCACCACAGGAAATTTCTTACCTTTGTTTTAACTTTGCATATTTCGCCCGAAGGCCGAAGCTAAACATACACTTTATCTTATCGCTTTGCTTTATAGTTAGTATTTTATAAGAAAGATTGTTAAACTTATTATATTGAAACTCTCCTAGCACAGGATTCGTAATCTCAAAGATAAAAAATTGAAAGATTTCCAAAGACCGTTCTGCGAATTTTCTAAGACTTTTCAAAAACGTTTTAGAGCAATCAGCTCTTAAAAGGCCTTCGAAGTCAACTTTACCTATGATATAACTGTATTAAGTTTCATATTCACCTGGTAATTATAGTTCCGTCAAATCACAACCGAAAAGGCGTCTTCTCTTCAATATTTGTGAAACCTTGCCGCAATCGACATATTTTATTAGCTAGGGAATCGTATACATCAAATACTCACTAAAGAATTTAGGGACTTTTAAATACTTTATTCGCTGTTTAATAACATTCAAACACCGCAACTCATAGACCTTAAAGACCTACATTCAAATTTAAAGATTTTCGAGGATTTCAAAAAACAGCTACGAACCTGGTAGCATATCGTTGACAAAAACATTTTTTCTGCATGACATGGAGTTACATTGAAAAAAGCAAGGTTTGCTCACAGGAATATTTAAGCACTCATCTGAATCGTATTATTCATCTCTATTTTGTTTACAAAATTTCTAAAACATGAAAATCAATCTTACTTTTCGTCTTCAATGACATCGTCATCTTCATCATTATCAAACGGATTTAAACTGGATCCTGCAGGCTCTCCTTGGAGAACGCCATCTACACTATCATTATCCTGATCCACGACACTGTCAGGCGTTGACAGAGATTTAGTATTCGATGTGCCACTCGGATCATACTCCTGAAGAATAAAGTACAAGATATTCAGTGGGATTGCTAGGAACTCCACTTATGCTACAAAATAAGACAGATACAGTGGAAAAGTAAATGCCGTGATTTCAAGATGAGGGTTCAAACAGTTGATCTTACAAAACTTTGGCCACCAAGTAGCGGCTGTTTAGCCAATAAGAAGAAGGTTCGCTTCCAAAATCTGTTTGTGAAATTCATAATCACGTTTGAAATTCGCAATAAACTTGACAACGAACTTGCTAGGTTTGCAAGGAAGTGCGAAATTACCAAACAAATTTCAAAATATTTGAGGCCAAAGTTTCGCGAAATCATCTTTGAAGCCGGTTACAGACAAGCAAATGTTCTACGAGAAGTTTTCATATGGCAAGTTTTATTTGTTCGTCTGTCAGGCAAGAATGCCAAGTTTTTCTATGACAAGTACACTTGTTCAAAAGTTAGCATGCTAGGGTACAAATTAACAAGTTTGCTCGTGTGTACGAGTATAGACAAGAAAATTTGACAATGTAATTGAAACACTTGGATGCTGCTGGTGAGCGATCTATTGTTGTACTAGCTATCTTGGCGGCCAGAAAACCAAAAATTTGTCATAGAAAACGTGCTCGTCTGTAACCGGCTTAAAGCAAATTTGGGTATGTTTCATCTCGCTCAAGTACTATAGTTCTCAGTTTAATAGCAAATGACTGTCCCTCGCACCACAGGTACTGCAGACAATGAAAGAGAAACATGTTTATCGTTAGTACTCCACCAAACGTTTACACTCTGTATATGTACAGGTAGGATCTATTATGAATACAGTACGTGTCTAATCTCAACTCGTCACACACAGCAATACAGCAAAATTTCTAAAAACTACAAAAGGTTAAGGAGGGACAGTTGATTTCACTTCGTAAGAAAACGAAATAAAACTAATATATAAAAAGCCATGAATCTAGCCAAGGAACCCAGGTGACCCATGAGATTCCTAGGGGCTAGGTAAAATCATTCTATAATGTAAATGATGTATTTGCTGCGGTGTTAACAAACAATACAAATTATTTTTAGATTAATCCAAAACCCTTTGTACTAGGTTTGCATGACGATAAATTTAATAGTTTCGTTTTGTCGAAATACCATATTTTCTATCCGCATTGGAACTTCATCAGTGCAAATAACAATATCAATGAAAATAGAATTATTGTAACAAAACAATTAAAAAATACCAGGTAGGCGTGCACATCATATTAGGTTGTTGGTACTTTTGTTAGATAGCTCACCTGGCTCGCTTGGTTACTACGAGATTATTACCTTCGCCATGCAGGAGGTTATGTTTTCACCTAGTTTTGCTTGTGTTTGTTTGCTATCGTGCGATAGCTCAAAAAACATTACGATACGAAAATCGGCTATTGTGGAGCCAATAGCATTGCCCAAGGACAAGTCGATTTTAAACTTTGGTTAATTGGATGAGAAATTGACAAAAGTTTGTCTCGCTTTGCCAGGCTAAAAATAACTGAATGCTTAATTAGTGATGTGTAATTTATGCATGAATACCATGATACTAAATTTGGTGGCGGAGGTGTGTAGTTTCTGAGTGCCCTCTAGTTAAGGTACGTTCACACACAGCGGTTTGTCGGGCCGATTTTAGGTTTTGCTGAATGTTAATGACGAATATTTTCAGTTGATGATGTCACCAGATGACGTTTGCCACGTATTTTTCAAATATCATTAACGTGCATCTGAAATCGGCCCGACAAATCGCAACGTGTGAACGTACCTTTATGGTAATTTATATCATTAGGTTGTTGATGGTCGAGCAACAATTTAAGTCGAGTGACTGTGTCCATAGATTAATGTTATGATATGCTCTATAGATATACGTCTATAATGCAATACATGGCATAAAGTCTACTACAGTACACTAATACACAGTGAAAACAAAACCTCGCACATGCGCAGACCGGACTGCACGCCATCTTTAACTTCGTTGCAATACTCACCCTGCTGGTCTGGTTACTACCAGGATTATTATAATTTATAACGCTAGGTTGTTGATAAGTGGAATGAACATTTGGTTCTTGGTTCGTCGACGAAAACGTAGTACTTCTATTCCAAGCATTTGTATAGTAATCAACGATACTTGGTGATCTATAATGTTCATCATGAGAGGAGCTTTCACGTAGAGCACTTGTAGGAGACTGATAATATGATGATCTAGGGTCGTCATAGTCCATGTTATTATTAGGAGAAACATCCGCATTACTCCACCCAGTAGTACCACTGAATGAATTATAAGAGACTGACTCCGACACCCGGGTATTATCAGGCTGTGCAGGTGTTGTCACGGTGATTTGCGGTCTACGTTGTCGCTTACTGTTCCGCCTTCGTAGACTAAATCGTCTCATGATGCTTGGTTTGGCTGGCTGGCGGTTGGAGGAAAGATTCCATACGTCAGGTTCCTGTAGAGGAGCATGAGACCACGTTTACACGAGAGAAAAGGCATTCGGATTCGTAGGAAATTTATCAGCCGTACATGTATCTACGACAGATCCTAATGAGAGATGACATGATTGCAATGACAAAAAAATCTAGTTATCGTCGAGATAACCTAAGCCAATGCTTTTAACGGTGAAAATTACTTCATATGCATGATCCAACGTACGTAATATATGCAGTAGGTACTGTACTGTATCAATTTATGTATTGCAAAAGACATTCCAAACAAAACGAGACACTGAATGAACTAAATGCACGTCTATATTTTCATGTGAAAAACAATAAACGCGATACATGCCATACTATAAAAACGTACGACTGAGCCATATGATCATAACTCACAAGAGTTTAAGTTAGAAATGTTGGAGACACAGTAGTTATTGCATGCGTCTCTTCACCACTGCATGCGTTCTGGATTCAAATGTTGGAATTGACTCCAGCAAAGAATGCTCTGACCATGAACTTGCGGTTAACTCTTGGCAACTGTACTCTATAGCTCAGTGATCAGAGCACTGCATCGGTATCGCAGGGTTGAATCGAACCGAGGGCATACAGTTGCATTTTACAGAACTGCTGCAGGTCAGATCTAAATATATAGTGTTCGCTCGAAATTTCAGTCTACAAAAATGTTTTAACTTTCTGTCCTATCGAGCGAGATGCCCCAAAATATTCTGTATATATATTTGTAACCAGTATAAAAATAGTAAACACAGTAAGTTTCATTACTCCTTTGACGGTAAATTCACGTTTTGTAGGGTATATATGTGTTCAGGCTTGTGTTTGAAGGAGCATGCGGGAAATCCTGAAGAACACCTGCGAATCCGAACTCACAAACTCGTGTAAACGCAGCCCAAAAACAATGGATGCATTCTTCGCGGGGAAAACCAAGACATCTTTAGTACCAGTATACGTACGACAGAGATGACCATGATATGAACACAAGTGATGATGTAGCCTGCGCCGCAGAGGCCTTTCAATTTTTGGGTAGTAGAGGGGAATACGAATTACCGTGTATGTTCGTAGCGATGTAGATAACGATGATGGTATAATCTATGAAGCGAGACTTCAAATTCTCCACGAATCCCAAACCTTTTTCTCCCGTGTAAACGCAAGATGTGACTTAGCATATTTATACTACACTACATATTTTACTATTAATGCTGCAAAGATTCTAGCAAGACTAACGGAATGAAATGCACAAATTTAAACGACCAATTTACACTCCTAACGAGTAACGCCATATTTCGCGCAAAGGGTCACCTGAAGAAAATGATGTAATTCATGACGTTCAATCAAGTAAGCAAGATGACTATGGCTGTCCTGTCGCATACATTTTTCATGCAAAAGGTCGCAAACATCTAGCTACTAGCTAGTAGTACATTAAAAGCTGCTATGGTTGGTGGCATAGCTACTTCATAAAGACCAGTAGCGATTCCTTAATGGCCAGTGCTTAGTTAGGTTATTAAATTCCCAATGAGGGGTTTTCGAAACAGCGAAGAGCTTTTCGCGGGCGCTGTTCTAGTTCAATCTAAGCTGAGGTAATTCATGCCAAGCTATTTGACCGCGACAATCGTACCAAGTACAAATACTTTACATGACTTCAAGTGTGCGCACGTTAGACACACGGTGTGATTCCAGTGAACGTATAATTACTGTAGGGATAAACTATACACGTCAAGGATTACAGGATCATGCAAACTGCCTGAAAATATAACAAAAACGTCAAGGTCTCGAGAGAAGGTCCTTCGTCTGGAAGTTAGTAGCCAGCCAACTTCTGGACGCGACTAACTTCCAGACGGAGGGCCTTCCGCCTTCTCTCGAGACTTTGAAGTTTTTGTGCAGTGGTTCTTGTATTTGAGATGTTTCATTCACACTGGGTGTAAGTTACAGGCAGTTTCAACTTACAAGCAGTTGTGAAAAATGCAACAGTATGCCCTCTAGCAGGAGTCGCAGGGTAATTTCCTGACAGAGGGCATATACAGTAATTGCATTTTTTGCAACAGCTCCTGGTTAGGTCTAAAATATGTATATAATTTTCGAACGAAATTTCCATCTATAAAAACTCTTCAACATTCAGTTCTATGGAGGGAGACGCCCATAAATTCAGAATATATTTCAGGCTGATTATTCTGATCAACTGGCTCTTTTTATGCAGGTTTTTTCCTGTTTGATACAGCACAATAGGTAAAATCAAAATCATAAAGAGAAAGCTACCTCAAAATCAGGCCATTTCTTCGGCATTCCAGGTCCATATTGCATCGACCACCACTTCAAGTCTTTGGCCCCATCAGAACCTGTCAGCTTGTGTAATAACCCTTGGTAAATGTTGGTCAACCTACAACATTCAATATATTCAAATAATTAGGAAATCAATGAAACATATTTACATGCAGTGATAGCAAGTAAATGCAAGTACACTGTATGTTCATTTGAGCACTAAAAAGATGTGGCATTATGAACGAATTACTTCAGATTATAACCTGTACTAACAGTATTTAAGTGACATTGACCACAATGTTAACCATTAATCAACTAACTGCCAATGTCTATTGTCAACCATTAACATTTGGCCATAATGCAATGACTGTACTTTGCACACTTTTACTTGTAAAGGGGAAATTTGGGACAAAAAGGGTAAATTTATCATACCCAAAAATCATAAAACCAAAGATTTTGGAATATGATGAGATACATATTGTTTTTAATTGTTCATTCACGGCAACCAGGTGTAATATCAGACATGTTTTTTCTCACAACTCTGGTTTTAAGTAAATGAATGTAAAGCCCAGACAAATTACATTTATGACCAGACATTTCGACGATCTGGTGTCATCAAAACTAAGTTTGGCTAATGTGAAAGGACTGATCAAATTTGGTAGAGGAACATATTTTACAAATTTTTTAGATTTTTCAGGCAGTTTTTCAGGCAGTTTGCAATGATTCTACATCAGGGGTGACCTAAAGTCACAGCATTGCTCCATATATTTACTTAAGGGATGACATCGTCAGTCAACAACGTGGATATATTCTTATGGCAGATACTTGAAACCATCATGGCCCAAGAGTCTTGTCTTAAGAGTGAATATTGTTGGGGGTTTGACAGGAGAAGGGATGTTGAGTGCATTGAAACATTCAGTTTATTATTAGTTTATACGGTTATTAGAGACATGGGCAGATGATGTGGTTAATCGACTTATGCTCACGAGTGATGTCTTAATAATGATTAACAACTAAAACTATCTAGGTTTGACAGGGTTAACTAATAAAGAAAGGAGTGCTAGGGGAGTAGAGGTGATAATTGCCGCCCACAGTGTAATGGGGTAATTACAAAGGTTGGCAGATAGAGAGGATAAGTATTAAAAATTTTGGGCATCTCATTCGATATAACTCATTGCTAAAGCGGTTATTGTGTACCTCCAAGAATTCAGAAGGTGCCTAGGCTATGTGCCATGCTCACGCATTTTAATGATGCATTAACAGTGGTGAAATATGCAACCCTTGACTCCAGTGCAGCAGTCTGAGAACTGAGCTACAGAGTCAAGCTGCCAAGAGTTAGCCACAAGTTTATGTACATAGGGTGATGCCAGCATTTGGTATAAGGCCTTTATAAGGCCCACATTCATTGTGAAGTGTCAAAATCCGCATAATTTTCGAAGCATGCTGTATCGGCTTTATTTCATAGACCGTAAAAGTGCAAACCAGTTGGTGAGAAACTACAAACTACAGCACAATGCCACAAAGTAATGTCAAGTATATGATGTATCTATGCAACTGTAGACAAGGTTTATAGGCAAATTTTGACTTGAAATAGTGTTTCAGTCTGGTGGGGGCAGCAAAGTGCTGGAATGTCAACATACCAACATTTTTGGAATTATTCATTGCCATACTGGTATTTATTGGAATAGGAAGAATATTTTTTAAAAACCAGTGCATGAAAAAATACCGGTGTCAGTATATTGACACTGTCTAGAGACAAATTATGCATTATTATATTAACCCATTAGCTGGCAATGCAACCAGATGTGCCCTACTTTGGTATTTTACATTTTACTCATCAGTGGTAGGGTATTGCCAGTTAATGGGTTAACAAAACTATATGCCAGCACTTGTCTTTTGTTAACCCATTAGCTGGCAATGTGCCCAGATGCACCCTACTTTAGTATTTTACTATGTACCCTACCACTGATGAGTAAAATCATCTGGCATTAGAGTATTAGACAGAGTAAAATACTAAAGTAGGGCACATCTGGGTGCATTGCAAGCTAATGGGGATGAAGTGCAAACAGAAGATGAACTACACCCAGACAAGCTAGGTACAATACTGGGTATGTATATCCGAACAATAACGTATGGCAGTGATATTTATATGCTGGAAGGCAATGTTTGCTTATTTGCAGGGGAATAGGGTACTAACTACAGGTAACAAGCCTTTCTTGATGGTTTCTATTTTAACATCTAGATGGTGATCTGTCAAGCTAAACTACCAAGTGCTCTGGTTTGATCCATCTGCTTGTGACATTTATACAATGACAAACTACTATTAGACAAACTTACTTTGCCCAATTTGTCTACAAAAATCATCTGGCTCTAGTATAAATCAAGTCATTTCTAATTTCCTGGTTTCAAATTTCAAATTGAAATGTAAACAAAATGAAACTGTACCTATTTTGTTTGCATTAAAGGCTGATGAATGACAATGTAATAAATTGATCTACTAATCGATATGTCAATATAATGGCTGTTATTAATTTATCAACAATCTCAAATATTAATCAGGCCATTTGTTACGCATTTTAGGCACTTATATCCTGGTTTCAACTTTCAAATTGAAATATAAACAAATGGAAACTGTATCTATTTGGTTTGCATTAATAGCTTATTAATGACAATGACAATGCAATGAACTAAATAACTACAACAGAAATGATTGGAAATCATTAAATAAATTCCCAGGATATTTAACAATTTCTAGGCAACAGTAATCTACATTATTAATATTTTCATGACGCAAATTTCGGGTCAAGCACGAAATAATTTGAGGGCTGATTCAATAACAGGGCATGGAAATTAGTTCTGCTTTACTAACAAAAGGCAAAAATTCATTGCATACCTTTCATTCTCCGATATATCCAGCACATTGTGGTATCTTTGTAGGGCGTCCTTAAAGAAGGTTAGTCGGACTTTCTCAAAGCGCTCCCACTTTATAAATTCAGCTTCAAGCTCGTCAGCATAGGTATCATTGCTCGCATTCATTTCAGACAAGCGTCGGTCGTATTTCTTTCGGGCTTCTTCTAGCTCTGATTTTAGCTTAACATCTTGATCCTGAAATTTCTTGACTTTATCAGGCATACTGCCTTCCTTCTCTGCATTACTCGCGATCAATGAAGCATGCTCTGAGGCTTTCGCTGCTCGGTGAAAATTCCTTTTCGATTTATCCATTTTATTAAAACGCCTTGCCCACGGCTCGTATATCTTAGTGAAGCCCGTTTCGCATTCTTTCACTTCTTTCCATTTTAAAACAGCTTTGTGGTAGTGTTGATTCTTCCACTGTTTAATCGACTCGCACAAATCGGCTTTCAAACGGTTGTGTCTTTCAACATGTATTTCAGCCACGTCCTCGGCCTCGCGTAGGGTGGCTTTAAAAACCTCTAACATACTCCCATACTCCGATATCTTGCCGTTTATCTTCTCGTTCCAACGTTTGGACCAATCTCGTAGCTTTAGTGTGTATTTCATCTCAATATCAGCTCGTTCATGAACCATTTTCATGAATTCGTCGCAAAGTGTAGCACCATCCTCAAGTCGTTTGACAGTGTTTTTATAGCCATCAATTCCCCAGAAATTCGTATTAGTGTACGATTCTTCTACACTCGAAGAACGGCTGGCTGCTTTCATAGACATTTTGATAATAGATTGTGGTTGTTTTGTGAGTAAAATGTGTGAAATACGCGCAGAAACTTGAGACAACCACTACGTTTGACAAATACAAATAATTTCCTGTCGACTCAATCAACGCCTGATCAAAACATCGCCCCAGACTTCTACATTCTCGCGGCCAATAGAATTTATGCTATACTTCATGTTGCACAACTGTTTGAGACTCTCTGAGATCAATTTTTAATACAAAGGATATTAACAGTGGATATCAAAAATATATATAAAAAGAGTAATAGGGATAAAACCAAGATGAAATTTGGAAGGAATTTTGAAGAAAATTGTAGGAATATGTTGAATATTGTTGAAAATTGTTGGAAATTTTGTGCCACTTTATTTTGAAAGTCACTAGTGGGTAATAATAACAAAATTATATGTCACAAATGCTCAAAATGTATGCAGCTATTAATAATACTACTTTAAGCCTCTATCGCTTATTCGCTTTAGAGGCTGTTTATATATATATGTTGCCGGACAGTCCAGACTAGAATGTAAGCGATGTATGCCGGACAAGTCACAATTTTTGGCGTAGACACATGGCATTGGTTACAGTACAGTTGCTCACAAAGAAATTAAACTACAGAAATTTTGATTTAACAGGTTATTAAAAATGTGTATTTGGAGCTACAGTAGTTGCACATTTATTATTACAAAAATTGGCATACATTTACATGTGCCTGAATCGACGTCCGCCGTACAAAAAGTTAACTTTCCAGACTGGGTTGGACTAATCTTGGAAGTGAAACTGCTTGGTAACAATCGGGAAGTGTTTTACAGGTGAGGAAATCTCATATAGCCTCAGAGTCCAGTGTTGGAAATTTGTATCAATAAGATGTATTAGCTAGGGCACCCAGTTTTGATGTTTTCAAAATCATGGGTTCACAATTTCCGAACATTCCAGTTTGTTGTAAGTGTTGACGGGTAAATTTTTATCCTAACTGGTGCCAAGACTTCATGTGTCTGTAACAAGTGGGATCTCGGCTACCAGGCCGTTATTATCATTAATTATGATCATTCATTTTTTTTTATTATATATATTATTATATTTTTACTATCAAATATCAGTACATTGAGATGACAAATTTGGCCAGCTCAGATATATTTAAATCCCTTATTCCGTATTTAGGGACCGTTCATTATTTATACCCTAGGGTGGGGTGGGACATTCTTGATCATATGTAAAAATCTCATGGAGCCAGTGCCCGTTTTTTACACTCTGAAAAATGAACACCCCCAAAGAAAAACATTTAAAATTGAACAACCCTCCCCGGACATATGTACATGATGCAGCTTTTTATTAATATTCTTTGTTTATGTGAATGACTGACAATGGAGAAAAACTGATATTTTACAGCATGCATAAGCTTAATGATTATTACGACAATCACTTGCTAATGTATTATCACAAATTCTTACTTATTGTCAGTGACCACGGAGCATTTCTTGCATTGGGGAGGGGCTAAAAATCTGAGGGGTACAGTGGCACTAGACCGAATGTTGAAAGGATGAGACCTTTAGGGGGGACGTTGGGGCATGCTCCCCCAGAAAATTTTGAAATCTACAATTTCTAAAATGCCATTTTATGTGGGTTATGTAAGGTTATGTGTTAAAGTAAAGTATAACAAACAAATTCCTAGTATCGGCAGCGAAAGTGAACGTTTATTAGCACGGCATGACCAGTTGCCATGGCTAACTTCGCTACTGCCTAGTATACAATATAATCATTCCAGGATTTCCTGGTGGCACGTCCCCAGAACGATTGCGGATTTGGCCTTGTTGATCCAAAATTTCTGAATCGAATGAATCACAGTTTGGACATATTGAATGAACTTTGTGAACTTTTGTGAACTAGTTTCATTAAATTTTCCTTTAAATTTTACACGTATACAATTTTAAATTTATTGTTGCCAAAAATTTCCCATTCAGCAGAGAAGTATTATCTATGAACAAGTACCACAAATGTTATACCCCCCCCCCCCCCCCCACCCCAACAACTGTATCAAAAACAAGGACCCATCCCATTGAACAAGCTGAACATTGTATAGCCCCCTCGTTTTTTCCCCACCCCACTCTATGTTATAAATAATGAATGGTCCCTTACCTACTTTTTAATTATAGGCGAATACTATCAAAAACTAATGTTGTATAAATATCCACATACACTTCCTTTGCACATATTTTGGAGATGTTTAGGATTGGATTTTCCAAACTACAAACCCTCTCATAATAAAGAGAAGAAAAAATATATAAATATATATATGCCCACTATGCCAAGTTGCCCAACACTCTCCCTTTATCATGCAAAATTGTGATTTTAGAAAGGTAGTCATATAACAATGGCATACGAAATTAGGGTTGCAGATTAATGTTTGACAACAGACAGTCATCATGATTATCATGGTTTGGCTTTGCGACCCCACATGGTCTGAAATTTGCAGTATACAGATATCCACAGGATACTAAAATTAAATGTTGGGTACCAAACTGTGAATTACTTGCATACCAACTGGTCCGACTGGATTCTACAAAATTTCAAATATGTCAATGCTAATTCCTAACAGCTTTTCAATATACTAGTTTGCCACTCTGAAAATAACAAGCCTTTTCACATTTAGGACTTGATTGTTCAGGGATAACAAAACTTATGGTAACCATTATCCAGTAGTAGGATTCTGGATTCTCAGGGGGGGGGGGGTACTAAAACTTGGAATATTGGTATCACAGTTGGATACTGAAAAAGAGTTTAAATTTCAGACCTCGCCCTAGATAGGACGTTCATTTACAGGTCCACTTCAATTTGATGGAAATTTAATTCATAGACTGTCTAAAAATTTCCAGAATACCCCCTCCCTGCAATGTTGATTTGTTCTTCAAATCACACCCAGAGGTTTATGTTTTGAGCAACATGCTTGGTGGAGAGAGAGAGGGAATTTTAAGTATGATGTGAGTGCCAGATGGATTTAGGTGCATGCCCTGCTATGCTCGGCCAAGGGGCCGGGGTGCCAATTCCCATCTATGAAACAAAAATATATATTGGCCCATTGATGCGCCTTTTGAGCATCTATAATAGACAATCCTATTTTTCAAACATTTTTTGAGAAGATAACTAGACCCTGGGAGGGTCCTCAGTGCATGATGATTCATCCTGGCTTGGATGTTGGTCACCACCCGCTTAGCATCCCCTTTCAGATCAAGCTGGGATCCGGCAGCAGTGCCTGGTCGGTGTATATGTAGATATTGAACATCTGGAATGAACAGTAGTACCTGTAATTAAAACACGATGCTCTTTATAAAAATGTCTACAAATATTATTTCCATGATTGTAGCGGCTGATGAGCCCAATGTAGAGACAGTAAGACTGGTCTGACTCGACTGCTGAAGCTTATTGTCAGTGGTTTATTATTTTCTTCTCTTCTCCAGAAGACTGATCGCATAGTTGCTCTTTCCGAAGAAAACAGTCTGGTGAATTGTATATTTCAACGCTACGGGATTGACTGACTACCTCTGACATTTCAAAACATTTAGGAAACAGAACTCGATCATCATTATCTCACAATCTTAACAATCTTTTTATTTCTAAAACATACATTTTCTTTCCCTTTAATATATAATTCTTCAGAAATGATAGACTTATTTACAACAAATAAACATATAACAAACATTGGTAAATTTCCAACTAACCACTTTTGATTTTTTTCTTCTCTTTATACTTCAACATACTGGGAAACATTTCAAGACACTATTAACGCTATTATTACAAATTGTAAACTACTTTAACTTAACTAACCTTACCGTGGCATTTTACTCAACCAAAAAGCCGTAACTTTTGTACAATAGGACAATAGCGTTTATCAACAAACACAAGGAGTCGCTATGGATACTGTAGCTACCACAGTCGGCAAATTCCAGGTGATTTACTTCTTTACTCATTAACTGAATTTATTTTAAGTTCAATTCAACCAATATTGCCGGATTCTTCTTTTTAAAGATACATCGATGACGGTTTGGCGTTGACTTACAGTACTATAACCTTAACCAAATTAGCTAACGACCTCATCTCTTACTATTATCCCAAAACAAATTCCTATTTCCATTCTAATCACCCTAACCATCACTCTGTTCATAACTTTAATTTCTTCTTGATCATTATACATGCAATAATAAAAAATACATTATCAAATTTACCAAAACCAAACCATAAATACAATTCCACATTTCTCTTCCAGCCACCCACAAACACATTTTTTACTGCAGGAATCATTAAAACCGAAACTATACGTTACAGTAGATATTCTTCAACTATATATTGAAGACTATAATTTTATACGGAAAACTCTTACTATATATAGACTACCATGTTAAATTGATACAAGACAACTCTTTCCTGTTTCTCTCATATAACGGACATAAACGTAAACAGAAAACGACACTGCAATAAACGGTCTACTACAAACAAAATACAGCAAACATGCAATGAACGGACAAAATTGTAAACAAATTAATAACAAATACCGTAAGACGTAACAAACACATCGCTAAAAACCAGCAAAACTTATTGCAATCTCTACTAAACTATGTTACTAACAAACAAAAAGGACATAACAAACTTATTACCAACAAATATTAGCCAATATAAGTTAATATAATTTGTAATATTGTATATGTGGAACCGTTTTTATGAGATTTCTTTTTTCAAGTTTGTATTATACATTACAAAAATTTTATCCAAATCAAAAATATTGATCAAGTTCTTAATATTTTGTTATACAAATTGTAATTTCAGTTTCATATTTTGATTTTCATATAATAAAAATTCGGCGATATCTATCTTGGGGAATCTAGGGATGCTCACTTCTTTTTATGACCAATACTTCAGAAATCACGTTGGAATATACTCTGAACCCCATTACTTAGCCAATATGCATTTAACCGTCCTCAGCCAGCAAAACAAAAATAGAAAAATATAACATGTATACAACGTCACTCCAGTGGATATACCACATTGTGCCTTCCAATTCTTAACTCTCTCAGCGATGCTTTTTGAAATAACATGAGAGAGTTAAATTTGACTACTTAGCTCCTCCGCAAAAACGTAAAAAGTATGATGAGAGTTAGTAAGACCCTCTGAGACTAAAAAACCACTGCAAGACTAAAAGAAAAAATTATTTTGAGTTTTGCACAATACGACCTATAAGTGTTCATTTAAGCATAAATTAAGAAGACTTGTAAAACTTGCACAAAAGCTAACTACAAGCAACAAAACGAGGGAGTAATGTATTACATGTGGTTTATTAAGAACATGGAAAATAGCGTAGTGAAATTAAGTGTGAAATATGATCATGTATTGGCCACGTGTTGGTCGCAAAAATTTATTATCATAATTATGCAAAAACTTATAAAAGTAAAATGTTTGTATGAATATAAACCTAAAAATGATAGTAAGTAAGAAGTAAAACAGTGTAGTGTATAAAGTTTATGTGTGTTTATAATCAGTAACTTGTGGTATTAAAAATGTGCCCAGGTTCATACGAGACTGGCCACGCTGTACTGGAAAGTTTGTATAGAGGCATGTAATTATTAGTTAAAGAGAAGAAGGAAATATATATGTATGTATTTCAGAATCCCGTACGTTTCGTCCCCGCTTTGAACTAATCAGCGGGGATCAGGTTGGCACATGTGAGAAAAAGATAGAAGAACGAAATTTAAAAGACAAATAAAGAGCAAACAAAATTAATATATGTATAATATAAGTTATAGTGTCAACCCTGATCCCCGCGCTGATGAGTCCACGAGGGACGAAACGCGTACGGGGATTCTGAAAGACATACATATACCGTATATTTCCTTTATTCTCTTTAACTAATAATTACATGCCCTATGCAAGCTTTTCAGTATAACGTGCCAGTCTCGTATGAGCCTGGGTACATTTTTATACACCAACAGTTACACTTATAAACACACATAAACTTTTACATACACTACAAGTTCAACTTTATATTTTACTTTACTTACTCTCATTTTTAGGTTTATATTCATACAAACATTTTACTTTTATAGTTTTTACATATGATAATAAAATTTTAAGACAAATCCTCGTGGCCAATACATCTCATATTTCACAATTTCGCAGCTTACTCAGGGACTGTTGAGCCACACTCATATTTGATACACCACCATTATGGTTCTCATTACCTATATCTAAAACTAAAAACTGTTCATGTATCAGATGCATCGTAGATGGCTTCTTGTAATGCTGTAATTGCTACGGTCTGTTTGACCCAACTCTCGGTCGATTTCAGTCTCACGCCGCGATGCTCCCATGGTCTTCGCCTTTTCGAATTTGTCTTGTCTTTACTTTTCGTCGTAACCCGTCAACTCTTCCACTATAACGTGTAGTGCTTTATTAGTCGTTCCATGCCCAAACGTTTGAACCATCACTGCATGTTTTTTGCTTTGTCCCGTAAATTTCAACAATTTTCGCTTTATTTCCAGATTCAGTTTAGATCGACTTCGCCTCGTCGTTTTTGCTCATATTTGTCACGAATCCCGTTCGAAGGTGCCATACTAGTGCTGGAAATGTAGCCGCAACACTATTCACAATAGTCACAAGTTTTAATGGTATTTATTAAAGTTTAACCACAAAATCACCGCTTATAAATATGTATATCTCTCTCTCACGTTCACACCACGTTGATGCCCTGGCAACCAGAACTCGATCCAGACTCGTCCAAAGGAGTCAATCTAATTACTATTCTAAATCAATAATTATGCAAAATATTTAATGTGCATTTTGTTGTTTTTCCTTAAATTTTACACGTATAGCCTACAATTTAAAATTTATTTTTGCCAAAAATTTCTTCAGCAGATAGCATATCTATGAACAAGTACCACAAATGTTATAACCCCAACCTCTATCCAATTTAAGTAACAACTGTATCAAAAAAACAAGGACCCACCCCATTGAGCAAGGAAACATTGTATAGCCCCTCATTTTTCTCTCACCCCACTCTATGTTATAAATAATGAATGGTCCCTTACCTACTTCTTTTTTAATTATATGCGGTCATTATTCAAAAACTAAGAAGGTACAATATCCACATTACACTTCCTTTGCACATATTTTGGAGATGTTTAGGTTGGATTTTCCAAACTACAAACCCTCTCATAATAAAGACAGAAAAAAATATATATATATGCCCACTATGCCAAGTTGCCCAACACTCTCCCTTTATCATGCAAAATTGTGATTTTAGAAAGGGAGTCATACAACAATGGCATACGAAATTAGGGTTGCAGATTAATGTTTGACAAGCGGCGACAACAGACAGTCATCATGATTATCATGGTTTGGCTTTGTGACCTTAGCTATGGTCTGAAATTTCCAGTATACAGATATCCACAGGATACTAAAATTAAATGTTGGGCACTAAACTGCGGAATTACTTGCATCGCAAATGGGTCCGACTGGATACTACAAAATTTCTCAAAATATGTCAATGCTACCCCAACAGCTTTTGAACAGGCAAGTTTGCCACTTGAAAACAATGCTCTTTCACGTTTAGGACTCTGATTGTTCAGAATAAAACTTATGGTAACCATTATCCAGCAGGGATTCTGGATTCAGGGGTTACTAAAACTTGGGAATATTGCAAATAAGAAGTTGGGATACTGAAAAATAGCTTACCTCAGACCTGCCCTAGATAGGATCGGTTCATATTCACAGGCTGTCCATTTCCACTGATGGAAATTTAATTCATAGACTGTCTGGGTGCAACTTCCAGACTAATTCCCTCCTCCAATGTTGATTTGTCTTCAAATCACACTCCAGAGGTTTATGCTTTGAGCAACATGCTTGGGGGGAGAGAGGAACTTCAAGTAGAGGAGTGCCAGGATGGATTTAGGTGCATGCCCTGCTATGCTCGGGCCAAGGGGGCCGATGCCAATTCCTATATTTGGAAATAAAATATATATTAGCCCATTGAGGCGCTCTTTTGACCATCTTATAATAGACAATCCTATTTTTCTGCACATTTTTGAGTGAAGATAACTAGACCCTGGGAGGTCCCCTAGTGATGATTCACCCTGGCTGATGTCAGGCCACATCACTATTAACGCTATTATTACAAATTGTAAACTACTAACTAACTAACCTTTACTGTGGCATTTTACTCCAACCAAAAAGCTTTCAATCTCTTGTACAATAGGGCAAGATGTTTATCACCAAACACAAGGAGTCGCTTTGGATACTGTACTGTAGCTACAAGAAGTCGGCAAATTCCAGATTTACTTTACTCACAATTGAATTTATTTTTTTCAATTCAACCAATATTGGCTGACTTTCTTTTAAAAGATACATCGATGCAGATTTATTTTATGTTGATCTATTGTACTAACCTTAACCAAATTACTAACGACCCATCTCTTACTATCCCAAAACAATTATTTCATTCAATTCCCAACTATCACTCTGTCTATAGTTTAGACTTGGACAATTTCTCTGCACTACTGGAGTAAGTAGAGGGAATGCACAAAACGTGTGCAGTGTGTAAAGATCATTATACATGCAAATAAAATATATTTATCAAATGGTGGCACAAACCAACCATAAAATACATTTGTACCCACATTTCTCCAACCACCCACAAATATTATTTGTACTGCAGGAATCATTAAAACCGAAATCCATATTGTTACAGATATTCTCTAAATCATATATTGAAGACTATACTTATACGGAAACCCTTACTATATATAGACTAATGCATATGTTAAATTGGGATATAAGACAACTCCTTTCCGCTCTCTCATGTGCATAACGGACACAAATAACGTAAACAGAAACGACTGCACAAACGGTCTACTGCAAAACAAAATATGCAAATATGCACGAACGGATAAAATTAGAACAAATTAATAACAACACGTAAGACTTAACAAACACATCCCCAAACTAGCAAAACGTATTGTAACTCTTCACTAAACTATATTACTAACAAACAAAAGGACATAATGAAACTTACTAACAACAAATATAAGCCAATATAGTTAATATAATTTGTAATATTGTATATGTGAACTGGTTTTTAAGAGATTTCTTTTCTTTTCAAGTTTGCATTATACATTACAAATTTTTATCCCAATTCCAAAATATTGATCAAGTTCTAATATTTTTGTTACAAATTGTAATTTAGTTTCATATTTTGATTTTCATATAATAAAATTAAGTGATATCTATCTGTGAATCTAGATGCTCACTCTCTTTTTGTAATTCAATACTGCAGAGTCTCACGTTAAACATACTGAACCCATTTATTAGCTAATATATTTAACTGTCCTCTCAGCCAGCAAAAACAAAAATAGAAAATATATACATGTGTGTAACATACTAAATGTGTGTGTAACACAGTCACCCTAGTATGGATACTACCACACCCCAATTTGAACTCTGATGCTTTCTTTGAAATAACATGAGAGTTACATTTGACTTAACTCTCCGCAAAAACGTAAAAAAGTATGAGAGAGTTAGTAAGACTTCTGAGACTAAAACCACTGCAAGACTAAAAGAAAAAATTATTTTGAATTTTGCAATAAATACGACCTATATATAAGTGTTCATTTAAGCATCAATTAAGAAGACTTGTAAAACTTGCCCAAGCAACTACAAGCAACAAAACGAGGGAGTAATGTATTAATGTGGTTTATCAAGAACATGGAAAAATAGCGTGTGAAATTAAGTGTGAAATATGATCATGTATTGGCCACGTGTTGGTCGCAAAAATTTATCATAATTATGTAAAAACTATAAAAGTAAAATGTTTGTATGAATATAAACCTAAAAAATGATAGTAAGTAAGAATGCAAAACAGTGTAGTGTATGTAAAGTTTATGTGTGTTTATAAACTGTAACTTGTGGTGGGAAGAAAATGTGCCCAGTAGTCATAGAGACTAGCCACGCTGTACTGAAAGCTTGTATAGAGGCATGTAATTATTAGTTAAAGAGAAGACGAAAGATATGTATGTATTTCAGAATCCCCACGCGTTTCTGTCCTCGTGGACTAATCAGCGGGGATCAGGTTGGCACATGTGTGAGAAAGATAGAAGAACGAAATTTAAAAGACAAATAAAGATAAACAAAATTAATATATGTATAATATAAAAGTTATAGTGTCAACCCTGATCCCCGCGCTGATGAGTTCATGAGGGACGAAACGCGCATGGGGATTCTGAAAGACATACATACTGTATATTTCCTTATTCTCTTTAACTAATAATTACATGCCTCATACAAGCTTTTCAGTAGGAACGTGGCCAGCAATATCTCGTATGAGCCTGGGCACATTTTTATATATATACACCAACAGTTACACTTATAAACACACATAAACTTTACACTACAAGTTCAACCTTTATATTTTACTTCTTACATACTCTCATTTTAGGTTTATATTCATACAAACATTTTACTTTTATAGTTTTACATATGATAATAAATTTTAGCGACAAACTCGTACATACATCTCATATTTCACAATTTCGCAGCCATCAGGACTGTTGTTACACTCATATTTGATACACCACCATTATGGTTCTCACTACCTGTATCTAAACTAAAAACTGTTGATGTATCAGATACCGGATATACTAAGCAAGGACTTTGCTTTGCTTCCGATACAATTTCTGAGTCCAAAATGCTAGAACGTAAAGGGATACAAAAGTATTTGCCATTTATATTAGGGTTCTTAATGTTAATTCAAAAACTGATTTAACTTCCGCTAATGTTAGCTCCTCATAATTTTACGTTTTGCGGAAGGAATTAAGTCAAATTTACCTCTCTCATTTCGGCGTTAGTTCAAAGAAAGCATCGGGAGAGTTAAGCAATTGGGTGTGGCTGCTAAAGTGGTGGGCGTGGTTAGGCATGGCTCAAACTTAACTCTCCGAAATCTAACGAGCTCTTCGATTTAACTCCGGAGCTAACTCTCCTTTTAGTCACACCAATGCCATTTGAACTATATCAGCTTTGTCTCCAGCCAAAAATGAAAAGGGCAGAGTTAATTAACCTTACTTAACATGACATGTTAAGTGCAAAACACGCAAGAGTTGTCGAGGAAATTTTAATTCTTGACTTTAGTCTTTAGGCTATAGCTAGTTTCCCTTTATATCATATAAATAGACTAACTATATACGGCGAAAATTCTTATTAATTGGTACAGTATACAAATTTACACAAAGTTATAGACAAGAATGGCGAAAGTATTGATGGAGAGTGACAAAATGTCACTTTTTCCGAAAATCATATAAATCTAACTTTATATATTATTGATTTAAAAAACATAGAATTAACGTATTTGTATACTATCAATATTTTGGTGGCATCTCACTCGATTGAATAATAATTGAAAGGTTTTTGTAGATGGAAAATTATTGAGTGAAAATTATATATATGTTATTTACCGGTTGCGAGGTCTCTCAGCTGAGGTCTTGAAAACGGCCCGAGCCCGGAGGGCGAGGACGTTTTCAAGACCGAGGCAACAGTTTTTTCTCATCCGACCGACGCTGCTGGTAAATAACGTGTTTATTTTTTATCATATGTAAAATTTAAGAATTTATTAAAATTGAAAATTCCAGTCTAGCGAAATAATTTGAGATCAGTGTAATTGTGAAATCAAAGCGAGGCTGACAAAACTTGAACGTTGGGCCGGGGGAAGTGAAGTCATAGAATACCGTCCTTATGATTTCAAAAATACATGAGGCTTTTTTCATTATTCATTATTTTTAGAAATGTGTTAAAATTGGTCGAACGTCAATAGACCCGTTCAGTAATATACCAGCAATCTTTAAAACTAGGCTCTATATAGCCAATATTGCAAAATATGGACAAAAATATTGGCTATTTAGACTCGTTTTTGCGTCTGATGAGCTATATTAATTTACTAAATGGCTTATTATGTGAATTACATATTTAAAAAGAAAAAAATTGAGTATGTGGCAAATTAAAAGCACCATTATTAAATTTATTATCAAAAGAGCGAAAATACCAAAACAATTTTAACTTCAGCAATATTTATAAGCAAACGTGACGTTGTCTAGATTTCAATGCGAACACACTTTTGCTTTTGCGAACACGCCTAGCGAGTTAAATCCTTAAAGAAAATCTTGATACATTAATAGACCATCAACAAAGATGCAAGCAGTAGTCATTAAAGTGAATCAATCATGCATTAAATTATGATATTATTTTCCAAAAGCGTATGCTAATTTAGTTGAAAATACTCACCTTTTGTATTTCCCAAAGTCGTTTTAAATGACCGCCATGACCACAGATTAATGATATAACACACACATCGTCGATAATCGGTTTATATGGCGTTGAGGAATGAGGAGTTCCTATATATATGAGTGGAGTTTTGCCGTACAGGTAGACTTTTCCCGTAATACATGACTTCTGCGACGAATTATAGTTTAAAGTATAGATAATATGTACACGATATTTTTTATATATGGCAGCAGAAAAGCATAGGAATTATGAAAGGTTTTGGCCTGGTTTTCTGATGTTCAGTTTTGCTTCGAAGGATATCTTCGTGCTTACCTGCTTTGCCCATAAAAAACTCAAAGTGAATCATGCAGTGAATGCATGTGTTTTGACTTCGATCAATGCTTTCTACTAAAACTGGACAATGAACAACGTATGCTTTAATTTTTTCTGGTCGTTTCACGATAAAAAACATATAGCCTCAACTTTGTTTTCCAAGGGCGAAGCCCAAGGCTTTAATTTTTTGTTTACAACATGTATACGAAAAGTACTTGAACAAATGGGCAGAAAAATAATGTTTTCACTACAGTTGGTCCATGTTTTTAAGTTTTATGTATGGAGAATAGTTTTTTCTTCCTTGATATCTGTTTAAACTGTATTTTTTTAACTTTAATGTGGCCAAATACTGAAATACATGAGCATTTAAAACAAATGTATTAGTTTTTGGGCGCATCGTGCTTAGTATGAAGTCTTTTTGTACTCTGCTAACTTTTTGGGTAGCTTTTTCAATCTAAAAATTGTTTCACTCCTGTGTTTTGTCGCGTAATCCAGACCGGCCGGATGAGTTTCCAGTGCTTCCACTATTTAGTTTTGAAATTCCTTACTTTCGTGTCAAAATTTCCTTAGATTTCCTTGACCATGGAATAAAATTTCCTTGAAATTTCCTTGAGAAGAATTTTAGTTGTTTTACTGCTTACAGCCAAAGCCCTACTAACTTATCTTTAGACTGTTTAGTGTTATAGTGCTAATTTCAAACGCATTGAAACAGTGAAATATCGCTGTAATGAATTTTGACATTTGTCAATTCGATTTGTGACAATGTGACTGTTGCACTCATTAGATGAAATGTCTACACGAGTAAATCAAACTACTAATTGGGAAATGCAGTGTTAATCACTGATGATATTTATATATTCGTCACAGCGTTTAGTTTCTTAGTAATACAATATCAATATATTTAATATATATCTACTTTGTGTCCTGACTCTCACCAACAGCAAGAGATCGCTTCATGACTTATTCATATTGCTAAACGATGTGACATGTTTGATTTCAGATATTTTGGCATTTTACTAAGGTACCCGGGCCGTGTGATACTGGTATGAGCCAAGGAAACACTATAATACTTCATGTAATAATGTTCTTAAATTGTCTATAAATACATTTATTAGACCTAACCAGGAACAGCTGCGAAAAATGCAACTATAGGTCCCTGGCAGGAATCGAATCCTGCGGCCCTGCGATTCCGGTGCAGCACTCTAACCAACTGAGCAACAGAGTCCAGTTGTCGAGCTCTAACCACAAGTTCATATATATATATAGGTAATGCCAAGTTAAGTTGTGGGTAAATATATACCCGATAGTGTTGTGGTTAGTGCTTTCACCTGCTATGCTAAAGATACGCGTTGGAGTCAGGTTATTTGACTTAGAAATTTCTAAAATATTGATATTTACCCACAACTTAACATGGAGGTACCCTAGTATATATACATGAACTTGTGGTTAGAGCTCGATAACTGGACTCTGTAGCTCAGTTGGTTTAAAATTAAAATCATGCACAAAAGTAAAAAGTATGCCCCCTCTCCTGATTGAAACTGTTTGGGTAAGCTTATTAGGCTAACGATGTAGTCTCCAGATTGCTATATATCGCTAATATAAACTAGTATGCACAATAATATCGTAACATTTCCTTTTACCTCTAGGCTCACTGTATAGGTTGACTATAACCGACAGTGTTGTCTGTGACTTGGTTAGGTTTTCCAACTTTTTCCCACTCAGGCACTATATATAGAGGTTTTGCACCATCACGTGACTAAAATTCTAAAATCTTTAACGTGTCAACCTATCAAGCTAGCTGTTTAACATGTTTTGTACGGCATATAACAAGTATTCATAACAAATTTCAAGTTGATACAAGTTTAAAGTGTTTGAATAATTCTTATTGCTGACGTAAGCATCATTTTCAAATGCCGTTTTTTTCAAACCTAACGCGAAAAACTCAATTTAGCTTTTGAAAGCAATATATCGTAGGCCTATGATCATAATAAACTGAATATAGACATATAATAAAGCATGTCTTTCCTTAAGTGTTTAATTTTGTAGGCCAACTTGGATGGCATTCATCTGGAATAGTTGCTATAATGACATACAAAACTTGTTTTGAAGAATTTAGAATTTAGTCGCGTGAGGGTGTTTGCAAAACCCCTATGGTCTATAATTATAGTCCATTTTTCCCACCATAAAGAAAAAGATTGGGGACTGGCCTATGGGACTATATAGGTTGATATTAGTCATGGATATGGTTAACTGTTCCAATTCTACATATGAAATAGTAATTTCACTTAGTATAAATTTGCATACCGAAAAATCAAATTAATATACAAAAGACTGCGCAGATATATAATAAAAATCACTTTAATTGTATATTAGAAGAGAAAAGGTAAAAAAATGTTAAAGCATGTTTACTAAGGAGAATACATCATAATATGATATCCAACAACAAATATCCGAATAAAAGAATTAGAGTCCGTAGGTTCATGTCTTGATTAAAGGTTTCAAAGAAAACTCAGTTGCTCCAACCCACTCATTATCAGCTGATATCATGCGCCAATATTGAGCAGTGACAGGATCGATGTTTATAGTCTTGAAATTCCCCTCCGCAGGTTCATAGAAAACAGTGCTCTAAAACCAGAACGAATATTTTCAGAGTTTTGCCAGGCTTATACTCGTACACCGTTTGCACCTACTTAACAGACGACGTTATTTTTTACTCGTCTTTCTAATTTCCCGTATTTATATTTGACGACTAATTCGCCTCAGACGTTTAAGACGCCGCCACTGTCTGACTAGTTAAGGTGCTTTGGTTTTGATGTACTGGAATTGTGGTAAGATCTTCTAGAATATTTTCAAATATTCATTTCGAAATCTTAAATATGTGTGATTATGATAATTACCTTAATCCAGTTCTTGCCGTCAGTTGAGTATTCCAAATTGAGTCGTCCATATCCTCGTCCCGTGTCCTTACCCCAAGATGGTATAAAACCTCCAGCCACTCTGACTGATGTGACGAAGACAGGACGAACATATGTTGCTTGAATATAGTTCCCAATCTTTGCTGTTTCACTGCCCCAACCACCAGTGTCTGTTCGACCGTCAGTCAAAGCACGTGATGTGACGTGATAGAGGTTGTTATAGTAACCACTTTGCGTAATTTGGTAGGCGTTCAATGCATGAGTGAGCAAATCCTTGATTTCCTGTAAATTTTAAAGATATGTGCGAACATAAGTATTGCAAATTTTCAACTATGATTGATCTAAATAGGCATATGTGTACATAGTCTATAGTGTGTAGAATGGCCTATATATTGTTGGTAATTGCACAAAAACACTATTTTACCCATGTTGCAAAGGTTACGCTACACAATAATATGAATATTGTAGTGACCATGTTTGTCCGTAGCGTAATTTGTGGTTGTATACACGTATAGTATGAAAATTAATTCAACAGATCGTGCATTCGTGCAGGTCTAACAGATTGCCATGATGACCAAAGTTGATTATACAAACTGCTGGAACCCTGTGGTTGTGTTCTTTGCTACTGCATTAAAGCCATGTTATATACGGGGAAATTTTTGCTGCAATTTTTGACGTATGTTATGTAGAAATGTACGCACAGGAAAAACAGTGAACATGGTCCATGTTTCACTTCACCGATATTATCATTCTGATTCATTTCGTTGTTGCTTCCTGGGCATGTTTATTATTACCAGGAAAATATCAGCAAAGTATAGAACGAGATTCATGCTCCCAATTTTTCTACGAATATACTTTTTATACCTAACATCGCTCTGTGTCCAAAATTGCGTTGCAAGTTGCAGAAAAATTGCCTCGTGTAACCTGACCTTAAGTGTCCCACGCACACCAGCCACACAGCGGCGTTGAAAATCGTGTAATCTGGGTACGAGGTTTATATTATACTGATATCGCACGGAGGTTATATGCTGATACGCATGCACGTGTGGATGTCGACCAACATGATCATAACAAGAATAGTTAAATTTCATTACCTCGAAGCGAGGAAGCCCCTTTGACCCACGTTCACCCTGTAGGTAAGAGGAATTTCGTTAAACAAGGGAGACATTAATATATGTAACGGTTTGGGCCATAGTTATTGTCCTTTTAATATTGTTCTATTTTCGCTTAATAATTCCTCGCCGACCTGTTTATTGTTGTATTCAAGTTAGTAGAAAACCCTTTTGTGAGAAATTAATTTTCTGTATCACCAACTGGCCCAATGTTTTCATTTTGATCCAATAATTGGATTACTTAAATATCATGATGTTTCTTGCACACGTGCGTCACAAACTTGCCTATAACAACATTCGCCACATGGTTGCAATATTGTACTAAAATGGAGACAAGATTAATTATTTTAAAAACGGAGTTTCTGAAATTCGTTTATACAGAAACGTGTTTCATACACTGATACACATAATATCTGGTGGCTCACAATATTCTGTAAGATTTCTCATCTCCTCATGCATGCAAGTGAATGGACTATTGCACTTTTCGGGTTTCGGTGGCGCACTCGTCAGAATGGCCTCGCCATTTATTTCTGAGATCGTGGTTTTGATCCTCGCTCTGGACTCCAATCTGTCAAAGCTTTAACGGACTTAAATCTTCAATTGGTTTTCCGCCAGAGGGAAAGTTTGCAGGGGATGGAAGGAAAGGAGTAGGAGAGTGGTATCACCGAATATATACCCCATTTTTTTGATGCAAATCTTTCCTAGTTCCTGTACTCGGCATTGTGCTAGAGTCTTCTTTGGAACAAATTTTGGCTTAGTAATGATTTTTTCCTCAGAGAGTACAAAAAGTAGAAAAAATTGCATTAGCAAAACGTTCAATTGTTGCCAAACAGTTTAAGCTTAGTTTGTCATACTATATTAGCCAACTGATCGAAAACCATAAGAGCAGTAAATCAGTTTAAAACAGCATTTTCTCTTACATCATCCCCGTCTAATCCCAATTCATTTATGTGTCCTTGCGCACCCTATAAACAAAAAAGAATTGCCAGGCATTTAATAATATTTAACAATTATTCGCCTCAGGCTCGGTGAATATCGGTGAACAACAACCGAGACGAAGTCGAGGTTTTTATTCACCGATATTCACCGAGCGTGAGGCCAATAATTGTTTTAGTAAAATTACATAGGTGATTATTTGGAAAAAGATAAAAAATGCACATTTCAAAAATATTTTAAATGAATATTTACGATAAAAGCGGCTTAAAAACGCTTTTGGTGATTATCGCGTATTAATCCGAGGTATATACGTAGCGCAACCAATCATCGTTGAGAATTTTCAATAATCACGTATGTAATTTTACTAAAGTGGAATATTAAGATAATAATGGTAATTAGCATCGTTTATGGCTAGAACTATGGGATAGAGGCAGGGTATAGAATTTTCCTAGCGAAGTGCGTGAATGACACGTGAACAGATTTGCTTCGATCAGTTTTTGCAAGTGCTGACAGAATGATGCTAGCAACTGGCTGCGTACTGGTGCGTTTCACTAAGTGTTTCAGGACAGCAGATGGTGTTCAGTTCATAATACTTATAGGAACAATCAAACAAACTTAATCTCTCAATGATATGTTTTTCCACCAAATACAAAATAATTTTCTTGCTCTTTTTTAGCACCATCACGATAGAGTTTAGTGACCCATGCACCAATAAATTCAGCTTCCACCTAAACATGGTCGAATTATTTGATGTTTTAAGCTTGAATCTTTTAGTTTTTATTGTTCTCATGCTGAATTACCTTCCTGCCTTTTGGTCCAAGTTCTCCTCTATCGCCCTGAAAATATTGATTCATATAATTGTTTTTGTTTTGTGGAAAAGCCAAGAAAATCTATTTGGAAAAACGTTCGATCTGTAAGGCCAGACCCCAAAATAATTAAAACAATTCTGGTTATTTCACCCTTCAAATATACAAGGAACTTATAAAGATTCAGTACAGTCCAACCTTTAATTAGCTATTAAACGGAAGCATATACTGGGAATTCTTTTAAAAATTCGTTAAGTTAAACGAATATAATTGTTAATGGTTATAGAGGTTCCGTATAGATTCGAAGTTTGATTACACATTCACTGAGTTACGACATTTAATTTCACCAAATCTGCTATAAGAGTAAATTAAAAAGTACTGTAAAAATAATTATGTATATCATCCGTCGGGGCGAAAACGCTTCAGGCACGAGCTTAGATTGATAGAACTGGTTAGTGTCTGGCAGATGGTCGATCTACCCGCAAGGTGGAACACCTGCGAGGCGGGCAAACGCGAAGGTATAAAATAACTGTATCGTAACATACCAAAAGTATAAGATAACCGTATGGTAGCATACCCAAGGTATAAGATAACCGTATCGTAACATACCGAAGGTATAAGATAACCGTATCGTAACATACCGAAGGTTTAAGATAACCGTATCGTAACAAGCCTTACTTTATTTCCGATTTGCCCAAGAGGTCCAGGCGCGCCAATTCGACCCTGTTATCCAGAAACGAAAACGAGAGTTAGTAATATGTTATGTAATATTTGATTAATTTTATAAAATTAAATAATATACAGCTGGTTCCTCTTGAACAATGAGCAGGCAGGACTACATGTAGATTGCCCATGTCATTGAAATTATCTTCAAAGTTAACTGAGGGTCCAAGGAGCCTGAGCGCGAGCTTCCAAACACATAAACCAGCGGTTAAGGCGTTTAGCTTCGTGCTAACTCGTCCATGCCTCACTCTTCATGGATCCCTAATCCAAACCCATAAACTA
The DNA here is from genome assembly GCA_016169945.1 of Trachythela sp. YZ-2020. Taxonomy (NCBI): domain Eukaryota; kingdom Metazoa; phylum Cnidaria; class Anthozoa; order Malacalcyonacea; family Clavulariidae; genus Trachythela; species Trachythela sp. YZ-2020. The sequence continues at coordinate 2,508,049 of JADLSH010000377.1, read as the reverse complement.
CGAAACATGAATCTATTGCCTTCTTTGTTTGGCTTTTACTCGCGCTATTTGGTCAGCATAAAAACAGGTATACGCATTATATGTTGAATATTTGATGATAGAATCATCAGTTGGAACTTATATTTGGCATTCGTGGCAGTTATATTGTCTGATATGTATATCTACTTACCGGGCCGCCAGGAACTCCAATATCGCCCTAAAATATGAAAAAATATTTTGTTTATTTCTAAAGCGTTATGCATGACACTCATGAAAGGCCATTGTCTTGGAAATATTCGGTCTTTTATTTTAGGTTTATTAAAAATAGATAAATCCAAAATGATTAACTATGCGCATGTTTACATGAAGTGTTGGTACTTATTATAACTCGAAATGCAAATGATTATGTTATCCCCTTGAACAGGGACCGGCCATAAAAGAACTGCTAGGAGGGGTAGAGGGAACATGGATGGGCCACCAAATATTTTACATCAATTTTGCTGGGCCATCAACCAATTTATGAATAAATGGTTGGGCCATGAAACAAAGTTAAACAAATTTTCATCTGTACCACAGTAACTATTATTACTAGGAATACATTCATGCAGAATCCCCTCGCCCATTATGCTCTAGTCAATTGAAACCCCTACCCCCCAACTCCCGGAGAAGAGTGCTGTTACAGGGAGCTGTTAAATTAAGAGGAAAATCTGTTGAACGTGTGTAAGTTTATTAATTCGAAAGCTCTACGAGAGTTAAATCCCCGGCATTTTATCCCGGCCTTTGTGTCAGTGTTAAAACCCCGGGTAGCATGATGGCAACGTTTGTTAAAACTCTGTATTTCCACCGCAAAGTCCCGTTGAAACCCCGCATATTTTTTGGGGGTGGGGGGGGGGGGGGTTAATTGACTAGTGCATTAGAACCAAACAATACAACAAAATTAATATACCCCCCAACACCCCAAAAGTTATTGTAACATGAAGTATTGAGTCGATCACTGTAACCATGGTAACACGCAAGCCAACACTGTATATTTCTTTTATTTTCTGTACAAACTTGGTAAAATAGTGATAAGATTTTTACTTTTAACTATCAATTAGCAATTACCCAACTATATGAAGTAGGTATGTTATTATGTGATCTTTTAGCTTTGATTTACTGTAAAATTCAATCTTAGACGTCTCATAAAACGTTTCGAAATTGTCATATAACTACAATTTTTTTTGAACAGTATTTTGATACTATGAAGTTTTTGAGATAATTAACACTTATTTACTGACGCCGAGGGAAACAGTGTGTTTTGTGGACCTGAAACCGCCGTTGTTGCCCGAGGCGAAGACTGGGCCTTCAGTCTTCACTTGCGGTTTTGTTTTTTCCCGAGGGAAAAATAAATGTAATGTTGCCCGTTGCCATTGGTTACACGGAAACATCGCGATTTTCGGACCGCCACGGATGGGTTTCTCGTCCAATTGCTCTGTTGCTGGTCACATGCGTTGGAAAATTTAGCAAATTTTCATGTATAGCTGGTGTTTGCATGCAAAGCTGATGTTGCACAGGGAGATTTTCAACGACGAACTGTAATTTCTTCGCCATCTTCGCTTGCACTTTCCTCATCACTCGAAGTTTCCGCCATTTTGAAAAACAGCAAATTATAATAAGTGTTTTTTTTTGTTTTTTTTTGTTTTTTTTATTTCGATTTGACAAAAAAGAAAAATTAAATTACAAACGTACAGATACCACACATAAATACTTTAAAGTGTCAGGAACCAACAACAGGTTTAAACCCCAATAAGAGTGGCCCGTGAAACTCCGGGGTTTATTCTCCTGCAAGAAACTCCGGGGTTTATTCTCCTGCAAGAAGTATAAATACCGTATATTAAATTGCCAGGGTAATAACTGGAGATAAACCATTGAATTGAACTAAATAGAACTGAAACGCTACCTCCATAGAAACTCGCTTAAGATCGCATGAAGCCAAATTTGACCCGCGAGACTTTCCCGCCAGACCACTTCAGGGAGTGAGCATGCCTTTTTGCTGAAAAAGGTCAGAGTGCATGTAAAGCTAGCAGGATTTAGTAAACAAAGAAGAAAAGTTCCTTTTTTAGATTTTCTTAAAAGTTCTATGGATATTTTTATATTGGTAGCGCAATAAAATTTTATTTTGCACACAAACTATATATCAGTTTCTGATATTCTATATTATCTAAACTAGTAAAAAACCAACACTTTTTTCTACAATAATCGTTGCATGTTTTAATACTTGTATACAGCAGTTCATTTCTGTGAAATTGGCTTTATAAACAGAGTATAGAATGTGTGTGGAAAATGGAAAAATATTCGCAAAACTTCCAAGCCGAAAATCAACAAACGAACGCTCACTCCTTGGCACACTTTTATCGAAAAAGATCATTCAGCTATTACAAAAACTAGAAAAAAAATACAAGTAAAGTCTACTAGGAAGTTTTACCTGAATGAAAGTATTAATAAAAAGCTTTGAACCTTGTAAAAATGTTTCTTTTTGCAAATTTTAAGCCGGTTTTCAAGAATGTATGACCGATTAACCGCGGTTTTCACTTGCTTGAAGAGACTGGGAATAACTTTCAAGTTTGGCTTCACATTTCCGTTTGGAGGTAGCGTTCCAGTTCTATTTAATTCAATGAGATAAACTGAATATAATAACGAAATGAAACTAATTCGTACTATAAGGGATCGTAGTTTATAAGTAAAATAAATGGAAATATAAAGCAAATCTATATATTTTCGCGGTTACATTAATATTCCTCGAAATAACGAATTATTTAGAAATTGTTGACTTTGTTGCTAATATAAGGAAAAGTTTCTGAAAAGTTGCCGAGCATCTTGTGGAAATCCCTATTCCGCTCCAGAGTATAATTTTGAAAAAAGTTTGCAATTTTGATGAAAGCCAAAATGGCAGTTATTTTTCTGACGTACACATATACAAACAAAATCGTTGTCTTAGCCAATAATGTTGCTAGTTATCAGTTTTCTTTCGGCTTGAACTCGCGCATGCGCATAACTTGAAAAACCGTCCACGTCCATGACAAAAAAAATTGGCGAACGACTTTGCATTCCCCAATGTTTTCACATACCCAGGTGTAAATATCCGACCGGAATTAGTACCCTCGCACGGCGCTTTGGGCCGGCTCGGGGACAATAACCAACCAGTCCACTGTTGATATAAATTAACCATTTCATGACAGAACGTGTTAGTAGATGGAATACTCAAACGGAAATTTATATACATTTTTTTAAACCAAGCCAGGAGCAGTTGCGAAAATGCAACTTAGGTCCTCTGGCAGGAATTGAATCTGCGGCCATGCGATTCCGGTGCAGCGCTCTAACCAACTGAGCTACAGAGTCCAGTTGTTGAGAATCCCGCAAGTTCGGTTTATAAGCTGGGAGTGATACCATTATATGGTGTATGGGAAAATATCAAGGTTTTTCTCGGCATATCCGAGAAAAATGTTGATATTTCATGTAACAACCCATTTAAGAGAAAAGGCACACTTAGGAGTTTTTTCCTGATCAGCCGTAGTATAGTGAGCGGACGGCAAGGGGGTTCTGCGCTTCTGTCGCCCGATCAATTATTATGATATCCAGAACCAGTAGCGAAGCCAGCCTGACAATTTGGTCATGCAATGTAAATTTTAAATCATTATCATTATTCATTTCTTTAGAAATTGATTGTTCTCACAGTCTATGAACACGGAAATATTTGCATAGCATGACCAAATTGTCAGGCTGGCTTCGCCACTGTCCAGAACTCTCTTCGTGAAAATTTTAAATCCGGAATTAAATTCGGAAATAAATGAATGGAATAACGATAATAATGAATTTTTCATAACCGCTCTCAAAATGTGAGAAATGCTGTTCTAGATATTCAAAATTTGCCCCCGGACCCCTACCATTCTTGCGTCATTGCTGTTCGTTTTCAACCCCCCCCTTCCCTACACCCGATCAGTTTAACCTAACTATAGATACTGTAATACTGTAAGCGCCGTGCGAGGGTACTAATTGGGCTCGGATATGTACACCCAGGTGTGTCATAACATAGCGAAATCCAAAGTCGTCGGCCGCGATGTTATGGACCCTACGTCATGGACGATTTTCTACGTTATGCGCATGCGCGAGTTCAGGCCGAAAGAAAACGGGTAACTAGTAACTAGATGATTGGCTAAGACAAATAATTTATTTTTCAATGTGTACACTTTTAAAAACAAGTTTCTGTTTTGTTTACTCGGGAGTCGGGACGTTTTATAGACAAACTAGAAATACATGCATGCAGCAACGTTATACTGCGGATTGCAATTGAGTGTTTAATGACGTGATAACGTGCAGGTGCTTCCAATGGATAACATTACGGAGTTAGCCGTTGTGTTTTGAGCGCCAGAGTCAGTGCATTCAGTGTTGTTACCGCTGCAGGCAGTGGAGTCGGTACACACTTGAAACGATGGGCAATCTTCTGGTGGCCTTTCTAATTCGTCTTGTTGAAGTGTTAAGGGAAATCATTTCTTTGTTGATCATCGGAAAACATCGTAACACCACTCTCTTCAGGGCACAGTTTTTTAGTTGGAAATACAATGCTGTACTGTTTTTCGAAAATTATTTTTTGTAGAAGCATTCGGTAATCTGTATCACGCAGTGGAGTAGAGGAACACTTTGTGCCGACCTTGATCGCCCTTCGAGCGACGAGTTGATCACGACCGACGCAACAGACTCATCACATTATCACGGGTTGGTAGCGTTCCTTTAAGCTTGCTTTGAAATAAGCAAGGTCTTTATTTAACTGCAGTCCATTAATTACATATTTTTGCGAACGTTCCTCTAGAAGTATATTTTCGATTAGCGCCACAGCTTCCGAAGATATTTTCTTCAAATAAGGAACTTCTTTTAGCACCAGCCCATTAAATCCTTCGAAAGTTAACGATCTTAAATCGTCATTTGCAATAAATATTAGGGTCACACGACTCTTGTTGTAATATTTGTACTCTATTATTAACTCCGTAACGTTATCCATTGTGAAACGCAACAGTCAACAAAGAATAAGCACCGAGTTCCCATTAAAGACCACACCTTTTTGGGCCCCACACTATCAAATTTGGCCTTAGTGATATTGTGAATTTCACCTGACAACACATTCGATCAACCACTGGAAGCATTCGCATGTTATGACGTCATTAAACACTCAATTGTAATCCGGAGTATCGCCGTGGCGAAATTATTTTTCGCCATCTGTAGTGGTCATGGTTACACGGGAAAAATTTGTATTTTTCGTATGTTTTTTATAAGTTTTTATTATACAAAAATATAATGTAGGTATGTTATTATGCATTATATAACCCTCATATTTTCTGGGCGATAGCCCGCGGCGAGGGTACAGAAATCAATGGGAGAAATGGGAGATCTTAAGTTCATCAAGTTTTGCGGGCGCGTCACTATGTTTCATGGGTGGACCTCCCACTGATTTCAAACGTACGGCGGATTGTCAGGAGTGGTATGATTGAGTTTTTTAGAACATATGAGAAAATAGTTTCAAGAAATTGGCAATGAAGCATTTTTTCTCATTTACTTCAACATGTTTTATAAAGAAGCATTACTAGGCCAACAACAAGGTAATTTGTTTTACTGTTTATGTCGTCTTTGAATCTTTGTCAATGTCAGTTAAAAAATGTTGGTAATACATTGCTTTCTATTGAATATCAGTGTTGGTGTAAGTTTTTTAGATTACCCGATTATCTTGAAGAGACCAGAATTACTGATAATTTAAAAACATTCATTTTATACCAAAGTCAAAACGAAGTTTATGGCAAAGAGTATCAATTGAAAAGCGGTTTACTTGTGTTTGTGACTTGACTTCTTGCATGATATTTAACTATTTCTTCTTAAAATTTGAAGTAAACGGGAGAAAATACAGCCGGTTGCGTGTTACCATGGTTACAGAGATCGACTTAATACTTCATGTTACAATAACTTTACGAGTTACGAGCGTTTACGAGTTGTTTACGAGTTGTTTACGAGTTGTTTACGAGTGTTTTACGAGTGTTTACGAGTCTTTACGAGTTGGTGTTCTTCCTAGCGACTGGAAACTTGCAAATGTGGTTCCGGTCCATAAACACGGAGTAAAGTTAGCCTCGTACCCAGGCGCTTTTAAAGAAAAGAAAATTTACGCATTCAGCTAATTTATAGAGATCAGTGGCTGAGCGAGCGCGCGGTGGTGCTTGGGGAGGTCGCAAAACGCGGTGTATTTTGGGCAGGTCTTGATGAAGCAAAGTAGCGCCTGGCAGAAAATGACCGATTTCTTGACAATCTCGACCGATTTCTTGACAATCTCGACCGATTTCTTGACAATCTCGACCGATTTCTTGACAATCGTATATAACTTCTGAATTCGTTCATGTTTGACCTATTTTTTGCTTCTGGTAACTTGTACTTGATGCTACCTTGGATAATCTGCAGAAATCTCTCCAAGAATTGTCTTTTGAAGGTAAAATTTTATAAATTTGGTACACACCGGCGTGGTGTATACTGTATAGTATATAAACACAAATATGTGTTCTTGGTTTTATTGTTGTCCTTTGTTTTGACTTTTCAATCCCTAATTTGGCTTACTTTAAGATGAACATTGTAATACAACATGTTAGTATCCTCAATAGACCTCATCACCTCAAGTTCTAGTGCTGAACTAGACGTATCTTTCGGACAATTAAATGTTCATATTTGAATGTTTGTAGTTCATATTAATATATTTCTGACTATAAAGATGTCACTATGTCAGTTTTGAACTTTTGATTAATTAGCATCAATGGCAATGCAATGTATTTGTCCTGTTTAAAATTTAAATTTGTAGAACCAGATGCTTCCAGCACTCCTGTGAAGGAAACTCAGATCCCTTCAACCAGGAAAACATATTTAACACCAGTAAACATAAAAATATATATTGTTTAAATACATGTATAAATACATACATATTGACTGAAGTAGCAGGGTTACCAAGAGCATCTGAAAATAACCAGTATATTCATGATGTAGGGTCACAGAACCTTCACCCTAACACACAATAGACTATAGGGTTACTGGTTACCAGGGTAACCTTGTGGCTAGGATCACCCAATTGTCATGTAAACAGCCCATGGGTCAAACAGTGTGCTTTGTGTTCTTTTAGCTTACAATCTGTCCAGTTCCCAGTGTGATGAGAGAAGGCATAAGTTGTCAACTGAGCTGGAACATGTTGCTGAGTATTGATGAAGACTCAAATATTTATGTGAAACAGTCATTGTGATGGATTTGCTTGATTTGAAATCCAACGAGAAGAACATTCTCACTCGAACAGTTAAGCATGTTTTCCAGGTCCAATAAAACAGAAATAAATGATTGAATGCGAACAAATGTGTTGTATTTTTTAAAATTATGAGATTTTGAGGTGATTAATACAATAACAAACCTGAGAAAACTTAAAAATGGATATACAATTCTGCCCAGCACATGACTTTCAATGTCTTCTTTGAATGTTATTTGCTTTGTAGAGCCTGATAAAAATATCTTTCAGGGACCCTGGGGAAAGGGTGGCATGGCCCTGTCGGTCATTGAAATCTGAATGTGAAAGACATCACAGAGTCCTGTGATGTAGTCCTGTGATGTTACAATTTGAGTATGAGAAATGTAAGGTACACTGCTGTCAAATCACAGTGTGTGTGTAGGTACTAATCTTTCTGTGAAAATAAATGGCAGAAAGCACATGCATGGAATAATTCAGTGAGCATAAAACAGAAATTCTGTTTTCAGAAAACCAAATTATAAATGATAATCAGATGGGAGTTGAGATTACATTAGCCAGGACACTGGCAGGAAAGTACAATTTTAACTTATAACAATATTAAATTAAATTGCAAATTATCAGTATTGCATTGGTTTTAATGTTTTATTTATTTAATACGTAAAAAATATACGAAAGTACACTAAAATGCTTTTTGTTTTCCAGAAAAAAACTCTTCGCAGTGCATTCATCATTTGGACACAAAATATTTCCTGAACATACAACACTGTGTATAAATCTTTCAGTTTGCGACGACAATTGCAATATTTTCTCATTTGCATTCATTGATATTAAAAATCACTGCCGCCATCTTTAGTACATTTTCTGCCAGGCGTTTCCTTCGTCGCGACCTCCCCAAGCACCCCCGCGCGCTCACTCAGCTTAGCCACTGATCTCTATAAATTAGTTGAATGCGTAAATTTTCTTTGCCTTAAAAGCGCCTGGATACGAGGCTGGAGAAAAGTCCTATGTTGAAAACTTCCGACCAATCTCACTGCTTTCACTCATCTCCAAAGTTCTGGAACGTTGTATCTTTAATAACATCAAATATCGCGTTTACGAACAGTTAAATCCTTGCCAAAATGGCTTTATGCCTGGAAAATCGTGCATCACGCAACTTGTTGAAGTTCTCGAACACATTGGTCGTGAGTTAGATCGTGGTAAGCAAATTGATGTACTTTATCTAGACATGTCAAAGGCCTTTGATAAAGTGAGTCACGCCAAGCTGTTACATCGTCTTTGTGAATTTGGGTTTGGAGGGAGCATTCTTAAATGGATTGGCTCTTATCTGACTAATCGATACCAACAAACAACTGTTCTTGGTGAAACATCAAAACCTCTTCCAGTAACATCAGGAGTACCACAAAGTTCCATTCTTGCTCCGTTATTGTTCTTGCTGTATGAAAATCATATCTCTTACACCGTGAGTAATTCGAAGATCGCTACATTTGCTGACGATACGACGATCTTTAAGACCATCAACACCACCTCCGATGCGTCCGCTTTACAGAATGATCTGTCAAGCTTCGAAGAAAGCTCTACCAATGTGAACCTGGTGTTAAATGCAAGCAAATATAAAGTGTTGAGAGTCACCCGAAAACATAACAAAATCGTTTACCCATATACCCTAAATGATTCCATCATAGAAAGCACGGACTGTGAGCGTGATCTAGGAATTGTAACATCACTGACTTGGTCCAGACATGTTGACTACCAGTGCGCCAAATCCTCCAAGACCCTAGGATATGTTCGAAGATCAACATTCAACATCAAAGACACCGCAGTTCGTCGCACATTATATTTGACTCTCGTTCGTTCTCAGCTATGCCATGGGTCACAAATCTGGGCACCTCAAAACATTAACCTAATCCAACGTACGAAAGGCTACAACGGCGTGCGACAAAGTACGTTTTGGATCTACCCTTCCGTTGTGATACCACCTACAGCCAGAGACTTCTACTTTTGAATCTCATTCCTTTGTCCTATTTGCATGAATTCTTGGATATGGTGTTTTTCTACAAACTAGTCCACGGACTCGTGAGCATTGACAATCAGTTGCTGCCATCACCACCCACCCACAACACAAGAGAAACAAGATCATCCAATCCTGACCACTTGTCGTTTAGAACAACAAGATGCAAGACCACCACATTCCAGAAATCCTACTTAAATAGGTCAACTCGTTCATGGAATGCACTGCCAAGCGATTTGACAGGCAATAACATCAGCCTAAATCAATTCAAAAGTAGACTTTTCCAGTACTATAAAGTAGCTGTGAAAACTGTATTTGACGTGGATGATCCAAGAACATGGAAATCTGTATGTTTGTCCTGTAATAAGTCTCGTAATCTGTCCTGTGAAATATCGTGTTTGGTCCGCTCCGATCATAGAAACCCGTCAAATCGCATAATATATGATAATTTTTATTCGATCTAAATAAGAGTTAAATTACAAAAGACTTTTCACTTACTTCTTGGCGGGTTTAGACTACTGTACATTTCCTTCTAATAAACCTTTCTTCATAAACAATCAACATGCCCTTTATCTATGTTGCGTTATACTTCTATTTTTAATATGTCAATCATACCTTAACCTATTAACTAACATTAACGTTTGAATATGAATGTCTGAAATATCAATACAGTCTTGTTATTAGTTAATGCATGTGTTTATCATTATATAGGGCCGCTGTAATTGGCGAAAGCTGTAGCGTGCACCTTGCCACTTCTCTATGTCTGTGTCCGTGTCCGTGTCCGTGTCCGTGTCCGTGTCCGTGTCCGTGTCCGGTTAACGGTTAAGTGTCTTTTTTGCAAATTTTCTGTTAGCATGAAGTTTAGTTTGTGGATCGGTAAAAGCGTTTATATTATAAGTAGTATCTAACGAGCAATTTGATTGGCTAATGCGCGTGCTTTATGACGCAATAAAGCGCGGCCATCGTTTTGATTTTCTCCCTTCGTCCCCGCTTGTTAAATTTTCCTCGGAATTGTCAATACAATATGAACAAAATTCTAATAGTTTTAAATCCAAAGTCTGACAGAAAGCAAGAAAAAGTAGACCTAAACGAGATGGAAAAAAGCCAGCCAACAAATAACAACGGAACATAAACGGCGAATAAAGATTCGTAGCTGTTTCTGAGTTTGAAATATACTTTTTTGCTTGAAAGTTGGCATTCAACGGCGACAAGAAACGCGAAAATCTGTACTATTTTGACATTTAAAGGTACAAAAACTGTATTTAAACACAAACCAAACCAAATTTATCCACAGTTCTAGGTGCAAAAAATTAAAATTACTGTAACCATTTTGGCATTTTTTTTGATAAACTCTATCGCTTTGTTCGTTCTTCACACTCACACACACTCATTGGTGGAGTTTCAATCTGAGCTTCTCTTGAGTGTTAATTTTTTTGAATAGCTGGAGGGTTAGTGCCGTACCTTACTATGTGACTACTCACCCTCCAGTTATTAAAAAACAGCATTGACACTCATGAAAAGCTCAGATTGAACCTCCACTCATTGAGTGTGAGTGTGAGTGAGCTTTTAGAATACGGGCGTATGTGTACAGTTTTTAAGCTGTCAAGATACAACGACAAAAACCTACACAAATACGACATGTTTATGCATTTCTTGACAGTTTGTCTGAGAAAATTTTTAACCACCAACCACTGAACTAGCAAAAAACACAAAAAATATTCAAACAGTACCTTCAAACAAAAACTGCCTGATATATTTGGTTCAAGATCAACTTGACAATGTCGTCAAAGCAGCTTGACAAAAACCCTTCGTTTTTATACGAATCCAGGACGAAAGTGAAGCAGAACAACGAAAAACCAATCAGTCTATCATTGTGCACTATATTTGAAAAATTTTCAACAGTTTTTGTGCCTTTTTAATCCCTAATTTTTGTTGAGTTGCAAGTTTTTCGCTCCTTCGCCGGCCAGAATTCAAGCTTGTAGTTGTTGCCAAGCAATGAAAACATTAAAAAGCTTGCGAGTGACGTCAGTGATTACATGTTAGGAGAATATCAATATTGATCTTTGAATAAAATTGTATACTGTGCTTTATATCTACCACTTATAATAAAAAAGAATTAAAAAACTCGTCTTGTGCCGCCTCGAGAAGCGTGTAAAACACTCGGCTACGCCTCGTGTTTTACAAGCTTCTCTCGTATTCTCCCAACATTCACCCCACGGCACGCGACTCGTTTTTTAATTCTTAAATAATTGACTCTATGGGGTTATTAGAATATCGATTAAGGTTAAAATTAAAGGTATTTTAACAAGTTTAAATTTGAATTTTGAAGAAAGAACATAATGTCAAAATATATACTGTTCAAAGAACAGTTGAAGTTTTCTGAAATGTTTGACTTTTTGTGAAATGTCTAAGGTTGAATTCTACAGCAAACCAAAGCTAATAGAGTATATAATAAGAAATCTATTTTATCTATTTTATATATATTCATAATTTTATAGTTAAAGACCATGTAAAGTCCATTATGCGCATGTTCTATGGGGCGGGGGAGGGGGGGCGCGATGTAAACAATGCCCAAATTTCGCGTTCTTTCGACTAAAATTCGGCATCTTCTGAATCAGAAACTCGAATCTGTATTTATTTAAAGCATAGCGAACCAGAACACATCATATTTTTTTAAATATAGCGTGATTAAAATGGAAACAAAAAACGGACGTTGCCGGTTTGTTTACATCGGGACTTTACATCACTTTTAGAACTACAAATCTTTATTTCAACAAAAATTAAAAAGATGCGTGGTGCTATGGTTACAGTGATTGACTGAATACTTCATGTTGCAATAAATTTTGGGAAGTATAATCCCGGAGTTCGAATAGGCGAGGGAGTTTTGCATGAGTGTATTTATCAGCTAGCTAGTACATAACATAGAGTAATATTGCAGGTTGGGTAATAGACTTTCTGAAAGTCCCTCGCCTTTAGAATTTTCGTGTTTATTACGAAGGAATTTTCAAGGAAGTATTTGCGAAGGAGTAAGGAATTTGCGGAAGTAAATACCAGTGCTGCCCTCGCGCTCGTGACTTCGTCGCTCGCGCGCCCGATTTTGCTCTCGACTCTTTTGCAGAGGTCGATTTGGAGCAAGTCTAGTTGGGTAAAGGCAAATACTTATATCGGTGAAAGCGCATGAGAACAAACTGCTCGCACTTGAAATCCGGTCCAGTCCTCATTTACGGATGTGAAATATTTCAGGAAAATATTGTTGATAATACAATGATTTGGACAACTCAACGGACAAATGGTAACTAAGATATTTCAAATAAAGACACTTTCCATTTATTTTTTAAAGTGCATATGAAAGAATTTTAATTTTTTGGTCATAGATTGTCTTTGACGAGACGAGTCGATCGATAATATATTCGATAATTCGATTTTCTAAGCTTCCAGACATATTTGGCATAAAAAATGGGTTTTACGAATTTGGCCGGGAAAAAGTAGTCTGAGTAAAAATTTATGCAAAATGAGCCTTTCAGAACGAATCGGGAACGGAAGTGAACTGCACGTGTGATTATTAGTAGAAGTTAGTATGGTTTTGCGAAGCATGTGAGGCAATTGTGAGCGAAAAATGCCTTCTCGTTGTGTCGTATTTGGCTGTTCCAACAACCCAGATACGAAAAATGGTATAGCTCTTCATAATATTCCTTTTCATGGAGATCCCAGGCCAGAGGCGGTAAAAAGACGCACGATATGGGTAGATTTTGTGAAGCGTAAACGCGATAAATGGGAGCCTTCGAGTTCAAGTTGTATATGCTCGAAGCATTTCGAACCGAATGCTTTTTTCTCTAAACCGGATTCGCTCGGGCAAGAAAAATCGTATATTCCGTGGCTGAAGAAAGACGATGTCGGTGTTTGCTTCCTTCCAACAATTTTCATGGAAAGCGACAAAGGGCCAAACACAAAGAGAACAGAAAGAGCAATTCGCCGTAAGGTGAGATAATTTGCATATTTATTAATATACGACGTAAATTCAGTTTTACAAAGATTATTTATGCTGCAAAATACCTCTGTAGACCACAACCGAAGAAGCAGATACAGCAGAGGATCTACAACCCTCTACATCAATGCCAATTGAATTAGAAGACCCTGATCTGATTGTGGAAGGAAGAGAAACAGATGATGAGCAAGCAATGAGTGAGCAACACGACAGCGCTGTAGCAGAAGAAGGAATCATTGAGATTGTCGAGGACATTGTCTTGGTAATTTGACACTTCACGATTATTTTTTTGGGGAATTTCATGTGGGATCTATTTGTATACATAGGCGTACGAGCCTGGGGGGGGGGCTGCAGCCTCCCAGTTTTGGTGAAACGACAATTTTTCGGGCAAAATATTTCTGTTTTTCGGGCGCAGACAACAAAATCATACGTATTCATTTGAGGAAATTAGAGAGAGTGACTTGGAAGAGCTTACAAGCCTCCATATAACTTAAATTGCGCGTAACAATCAGGAAATACAGTCATGTAATCACGGAAAGCGCGTTTTATTCATTTTGGAAATTCTGGTGACACAGAAAATTTTCGGGGCAACAGGCCTCAGCCCCCCAATTTAGATTGGTCCGGTACACAAACAGTATGTTTGTATACGGCAAATTGGTACCTAATTTATATAATATAGAATTTTCTATGCTTGATTGCTTGAAGGTCGATGAAAAAAGTGACAAGTTCACCCAAACGATTCCAAAAACAGACTCTTGTGGTGAATGTGCTATCTTAGAACAGGGCAACAGTCGTCTTCGAAACAACCTTGTGGAACAGAAAGAAAGATTACTCAAGGAAACGAATGATGCTATAGCTGAATTGCATGCAAGTAAGCATGTTCAATTAAACTGTTTAAGATGCTCATCTCAAAGTATATTTGAGAAATGCATGCTATCCTCAATAGTATAGAGAATAGATGAGATCAGAGATATGTTACTAAATTCAGGGTCTGTACTCTATTGCTAGAGATTGAAGTGCTTGAACAAAATGCAGCAAAAGCCGAAAGGAGCAATATTAGAGAAGGCTCTAGTGATCAATTACTCCAATCAGATCTTACAGAGGGAGAACTATCACAGGGAAGTTCCCAGGATCCTCTAATTAAAAGATGAAGAGGACTCAGATAATTCATCGAGTAGTGCGACTAGTTCTACCAGGTGAGTTTGATTAGGTATTTATTGTTTCAATCAATTATATGTTTGCTCCCCTACCCCTCACTAAATAACCCACCATGCGGTCAAACCCACCATTGGGTCACTCTTGGAACATGTGCAGACAATGGGTCAGGAACATGTGGAATTAAATCAATTGATTGAGACATTACTAAGTGTAATCGCTTTGGCATTGGTAGACTTTTCTATTATGTTTAGTCATGTTAATTTTCATGAATGTGAAAAGTCCGTAATGTAAACAAACGCTTTTTTACATTTTAAACTTCTGTATTTCTAAAATATGATATTCTAACTGAATTTCTAACATTTGTTTGGTTCGCCATGCTTGTAAATGAATATAAACTCGAGTTTCAATTCAAGAAAGTTCGAAAGATGCAAAATATAGGTCGGGTCATGTCCATTGGAATGTATGTCTGCGCAGAACGTATGTGCAGAACGGACTTGACCGCCTCTTTGACATACAGTCTGCTGACTGGCATATTTCCAGGTAAACTTTATGGTTAATATTATTGAATTAAATTGTTATATATTTTTGTCTTTTAGTAAACAAAATGGCAACCTCAGGAGAGAGCCCAAATATCTGGTGTTCATTTCACAACTGCTACTTTTCTTTAAATTCTGTCCATCATGCAAGTCTGATAACCCAATTGTAGAGACTACTCACTGTGGGACGATGGTAACTGTAAAAACACTGTGTGGTAATGTTCATTGCAAACAAAGAGATTCTGTGTGGTATAGTCAACCAATCATGGAAGGAACCAAAATAGCAGCAGGAAACTTTCTTCTGAGTTTTGCTATTCTATTAGCTGGAGCCTCTGCAAGCAAAGTGCTTAGAGTCTTTTCTCACATGGGAATGGCCTGTATCTCATTAAGAACTTTCTACAATCATCAGAGGGTTAGACCTTTAACATTCAATGGTTTTATTGACCTGTCAATGTACACATTGGCCCAAGAAATTTAATATCAGTCTTGTTTGTACAAATTGATTTATTTAGTATTTACATTGAATTCCTCATTAATATATCTGAGTCATTATTCCTTGTCTTTCCTCACAAATATTAAGCGATTCTGTTGGTTTTTCTTTGAGTTTACACTTGATCGTGTTTACAGAATTAAGAGCATTAAATTAATGTTGATAAAAATAACTCTAATTTATAAAAATATTGAAATCTTTAATAATATTAGTGTAACACTGTATATGAGTAAAATGTTTATTTTTTCTTCTTTAATTGTTAAATACAGAGGAATGAAGCTGGTAGCAGTCAGGCAATGGAGTATTTGGCATTCCAGAAATGCTTGGATTACCTATCAGATTCTGACTTGTCATTCGAAGCTCTTAATTGTCACTGACCGACATGGATCAATTGCCAAACACATGAAGGAGAAAGAGAAGGAAATTAAGCACTTCTTCGACTTGTGGCACCTACGAAAGAGTAAGTCACTAGTTGATAATGTGAAAATGCATGATGATGCATGCATGAATGTATTTTTAGGGTAGGTCTATTTCTTTAGCTGCAGATACTGGACCAATGTGGTATTCAGACAAATTTAATCATTGGTTTGTGAATTTACGTATCTCTTACAGAAGTTGGAAAAGTACTGACAAATATTGGCAAGGAGAAAAATTGTGAGGATATTCAACCTTGGATACGACCATGCCAGAACCATCTGCATTGGAGTGCAACATCGACTTCCTCTGGTGATGGACGAGTTATTTGTTTTGGGCCAAGTTCAAGTCCTTTCTTGAGCATGTTATTGACAAGCATGTTGGTTTGGAAGACCCTCTTTTCAATAAGTGTGCTCATGATGTTGAAATTGAACACAGAAAATGGTTGGATGAAAGTGAGTCACAATGAAAATGTTAAGAGCTAAGCCCCTTTAAGAACATACAGTGTAAAAAACATGCTATGGTGAAAGTAAAATACATTGTATTCATAGGCGTATGGGCCCCCCAAATTTTTCTCAAATAGGGCAAAGTCGGGCAATTTTTAGTTCACTGTTGATTAAAATTTTTTGGTGATGTGGGGGGGGGATAACGTCAAGCAAAAATCCCCCCCCCTATAATGTTGTCCCCCGTACGCCTATGATTGTATTTGTCCTTTGTGAATGATTTAATGTATGTGAATTTAATGTAATTTGCCCTTTGTGAATGATTTACTTTAGAGTCAATTGTGTATGAGAAGGTGATAAAAGCATTGACAAGAAAGAGACTGAAGTCTGGAATCCAGAAAGCATCAACCATTGCCCAAACAAGCTGCCTTGAAGGGTTTCACTCTGTTCTGAACGACTTTGCACCAAAGATGATTGCCTTTTCCTTTCCTGGAATGTACATCAGGTACTGTAGTGCAGTACATGTAACTTATGTTACGCTTGATATTATGATTCTCAAAAATATTTACAACAACTGCCTATCATCTTAAAGGCTGTTAGCCCTATAATAATATGTAAAAGTTACATTCAACTGCAACCCCTACCAACTTCAGTGTTTTTTTTACTTTAACCTACTGGTCCTACTACAATGATAAGATGCCTATTTTATTCAGTGAACATTGTGTAATTTATGAACTTTAAAATTTAATTAGGCACAACAAAGTCAAGCAATCTGATGGTTCTGAGCAACTTGTTGTTACATATCCAAAATTTAAAAATGGAGAGGCCACTGTTAGAGGTGTCAAAGTGGAAGCAGATTTTTGTAAGTAAATTATTATCCATGTAATTTCTATTTTATTGCTTACACTCCTTGTACTTGACAGTTGACAAGTAAATTCAACTGGAATTAGACAAGTGTAAAATAGCATGCATTGCATGCATGTGCTGTAACTTGCAATGTACCCTACTTTAGTATTTACTCTGTAGGGGACATTGCAAGACAATTAATTAAGACAGCACTCGAATGCCAGACAATTTGCTTCTCTTGGATGTTAATGAGTTTTAATGCACAACAGAGTCCAAAAATACATTCCAATGTGATCAATGATATAAGAGAAAGCATAAAGTTTATACACATTCATAAAATGTAATTATTTTGGGCTTTTTTGTCAAGGTTATGTTGAAGAGATATACCAAATATTTCTGAATTGCAATAAAGATACACTGGAGAAAGAGCTTGAGGAATTGGAAAAAATTACCCCTGAGTTCATGAACACCATGCTGGAGAAGCAGCCCAGAGAAGCGGCCATCAAGAAAAGAAATGAAAGGAAGGAAATGGTCATACAAGATGTTCCTCCTACCATGCCAGGTGAGAAACTCATGCTTATCAATACATACATAAATGATCTTAGCTGAAATTATTGAAATTGAAAGTAATTTTGTTCCCACTCAAATTTATAGTACCTGAAATTGTTGAAACAACATCAAGCGAAGTGCAGCAACGGAGAAAGCCTCACTGTACCACTTGTGGTAAACCCATGAAAAACCACAATCAAGTTGTAGATTGTGAGAAGAATAAGAAAAAGCGGCAACATCAGGAAAATAATCATTAAAATAAATATAATTATGCATCAGTCAGTGGTTTGCCCCGTGCTCCTTTTCCAGCCATTTGGCTGTTTCTTCTCCTGCTGACTTTAACCATAAAAGTCCTCTTGAAAATTTTCATTTATCTTGCTTTGAAAACTCTATTTATCCGTATGTTTTTCCAATGGCCCGAGTATAAAAAATCATTTGTGAAAAAGGTTTTCAAAATGGCACGAACGAGATGCCGAGAAAAATCTTTCAAAATGGCAGTTTAAATGCTGATGCATAAATTAAAAACAAAATGTTTGTCTTAGCCAATCATGAAGATGCTAGTTACCAGTTTCTCTTGACCTGAACTTTCGCATGCGTTTAACGTAGAAAACCGCCATGGCATTGCGGCGGACGACTTTGGATTCCGCTATGTTCTCGATCACTTACCCGGGTATAAATATCCGACCGGAATTAGTACCCTCGCACGGAGCATCGCGCTTTGGTTCGGGGACAAATTTCTTATCTCTCTCCGAAGGGACATTACTAAGATAATTACAGTCGGAATAGAATTTGAGTTTAATCATCATGACATGACTGGAAGATTAAAAGTATGCGTCGTACGAGATAATTTTATATTTATTATTATTATTTATTATTATTATTTATGAATCTTTATAAAACATTTCAGTGTTCCAAATGACACTGTTATCAATATGTGCCTCTATTTACATAAATATTTTAAGCTATATATATTAAAAACTTATAAACTATAAAACAATAAGAGTGCATTCAAAACTATTGAAATATAGATATAAAAAACAGTAAAATCTAAACGAGCAAACGTTAATATACAAGGTGTATCAAAAAAAGCGGAGTCCATCTTTTACACTTAATAATTTTCGGAATACTGAACCATATAACGTAATTTCGGTCTTATTTTAAAGCCTGTTATTTTCTCTTTCGAATAAATCGTCATTGGTGTGCTTAGTGCAAGTAGTAACTACACAAGAGAACATTAAGTAGAACCCATCAGTTTTGGATGCCGCACATTTATGCAATTTTATTAATGTTATTCCATAGTCGCGTATCAAATTCTTGAATTTTCTTGTTTGAACTTCAACATTGCCCGTTATTAACTTTTTACAAGATATTCGATAGTTTTATTTATTGATACTCCTAAATCCAATCCACAACTTACCGTAAAACAATATTACGTCCATCATCGACACAAACGCCGTCGATCGCACGGCAACTGATCGGTGTAAACCGCAATTGGCAAATTGGTTCATGCTTAAGCCATGGTTTAAACCACCTTTAGAGCACGTAAAGCTTGTAGATGAACTCAAAGTAGTGTATGGAAAGCCGAAGTTGTTTGGTTTTAATGACTATTCATTGCAAAAATGTTCAATTTTATCGCTTTGTTGATAAAAATATATTAGTATATCAATTATTATCAATTATTATCGCATCTAAAATTTTAGATTCTCCAATCACAGTCACTTATAACATTATTATTCGCAAATCAATTGTTTAAATTTGAAACAAAACTTGCCGTTAGAAAGCTGAATGGCTATACGCTTTAAAATGAATATAAACATAAACATTTTACTCTAGTAGTCTTTTCAAAATTTACATTTGAAGCGAGGACTCCGTTTTTTATGATACACTCTGTAGACCCTAAATCCTAATATTTACACTATATCCTTTATTCCTAGTATTAAGACTATATGCTCATGAATCAAGAAGTGCTGATGAAAGTTGATGCATGTGATTTCATCCAAGCATTGTCTTAAGGGCGATTTAGACTATTATTATACAACTTTTGCCTAAAACTGTCGCATGCAACCTCCTACAACTTGAGTTACGTCTGATCCACACGTGCACAACCTTGAAGCCCACAACACATGAAAGTCGCGTACAACTTCTGATTTTGGCTGGTTGGGCACTGGAGCCGACAACAAAATAAACATGGCGGAAAGTCCGGATAGAGTTATTGTTTGCACGGCTTTGGCTGTTGCCATTATAAAAAAGCGAAAAAGAATGAAAAACGTACCCGAAGAGTCAGAGAGAAAGAATGGCTTAAGAGAAGATCAGGCCGAGGAGCTTACAAAGAGCTTTTAGAAGAATTAAGGTTGGAGGAACCAAATGACTATCGAATTAAGTATCTGCGTATGGATGTAACAACATTTGAGGTGAGTTGATTTGTCACCCTATAAGTAATAAGTCGTCTATTTCCAGATATTAAAAACGATAACATGGACTTTGTGTCATAGGAACTTCTCGAGAAGGTAAAGCCATTTATCGACAAAAAGACGACGCAAATGAGAGAGCCTATTGCAGCTGGAGAAAGACTAGGCGTAACTTTGAGATTTCTTGCAACAGGAGAGACTTTCCAAAGTCTTCAATACCAGTTCAGAATAAGCGCCTCTGCTCTATCGTTGATCATTCCAGACGTCTGTAAGGCTATACTTCATGTTCTTAAAGATAAACACTTTTCATGTCCCAGGACACCAAATGAATGGCGCCATATTGCAGAATTGTTTAAAGATCGTTGGCAGTAAGTTGCCAAACTGCATCGGAGCAGCTGACGGCAAGCACATCCGTATTCTCCATCCAAAAAACACAGGATCCCAATTCTACAACTACAAAGGATTCTTTAGCATCGTTTTAATGGCTGTTGTTGATGCTGACTATAAATTTACTTTCTGTGACGTTGGGTGTCAAGGCAGGATTAGTGATGGAGGTGTTCTGAAAAACAGCTCATTTTGGAAAGCTCTTTCCCAAGGTATAATACATTGTTTTTTTTTGAATACTTTTTGTATTACTTGGTGTTTTGCTTTTCTAAAAATGGTTGGCTGTTTCATGCGTGATGTGGGGTAACGTTTGTCATTGACAAAAAAACGTTACATATTTATCATATTGTTTTTATCTTATTATTATTTTTCTGATTTCATTCAATTATGTTGAGAAAGTGTTCAGTGAATTCCTGGAAATAATATAATTGGGAAAGCAAATCATGTACTGTACATGTACCATTTTAAATGCATTTAAAACTATAATGGGCCATCTATTTAGTATGTACGCAAGGGAGAGGGGGAGGGAGTATGAACGGTACGCACATTTGCATACAATGGGAGGAGGGGGTTAAACCATTCTTTTGTTTTTTTTATTAAGTGGGGGTCATTTGTAGTTTACTTTTGTACGCGTATACATACGCATAGGGGGGAGCCAGAAAAGCATACAAAAGGGGAGGTGTTAAATATTCCCTAAATTTTGCGTACATACTAAATGGATGGCCCCTAATTTTGTGTCCATGTCAACATTTCTATAATGGATTTTTTGAATGACTGAGAAATTGTTATTATGTATATGATATCCTTGTTATACAATAAATATATTTTGAAGTGTTTGTCTGTTGTTTTGGCAGGTACCCTTGGTATTCCTGAACCAACATTTTTACCACAGTCACCATATGATCTTTGGAATAGTTCTTCTTGCAAAGAACCAGTACCTCATTACTTTGTTGGAGATGATGCCTTCCCTCTTGAGACCAACATAATGAAACCTTACCTTACCCACAAAGAAACCTGAACGAAGAGCAGATAATATTCAATTACAGGCTCTCCAGGGCAAGGCGGATCAGTGAGAATGTTTTTGACATCCTTTCCAGCAGATTTAGAATATTTATGACCACATTGTGTGTGAAACCTGAGAGTGCTGTAAGCATTGTGATGGCTGCATTAGCACTTTACAATTTTCTGAGGTCAAAGGTTCCAGGGCCATACACCCCTGCAGGTACTTTGGATAGTGAGGATGCCAATGGGAGGGTAGGAGAAGGTACATGGATGCGTGAAATCCAAGAAACCCTGTTGCTGGGTATGCCAAACAGTCGAAAAGGAAGGAAAGCTGAAGATGTGAGGGAACAGCTGTGCAGATATGTGAATGGTCCAGAACAAGTCCCATGGCAATGGTATTTACTTTTGTAAGTCTATGAGTGCAACCTTGAGATAGAATATGTACTCTATATCTCAAGAACATTTAAGGTTTCAAATTCACAGGCATGTAAACTATACATGTGTATATATATATATATATGTAAATCTAAATTTATGTAAATATCATGATCCATGTTTTGGAAGCTTGTGGTGAGTTAAACTCTCATTTTTAAATATTGAATTTCTTTGGTGAGCAACTCACAGAATCTGATATGACCGATACTTTGTGTGGGCTTTAGCATAGATGAAAATTTACGACCAAAAACAATGAGAAAAGTATTTATTTTTAATTTTACTTAATTAAGCAGTACAGTTTTGATTTATATTATTTATTAAATACCATTATTTAACATTTATTAAATACCATTATTTAAAATTAACAAGTATTGCTATTATAATTAAACTTGATTTCTTTGTACAATTCAATTCAGAATTTAGAACAAAGTTATATCCTTTTTTTATTTTACAAATTATATTTATTGTTATTTCTTTAATGGAACAGTGCATGTAAGCTACAAGCTTAAAAAATACATCATTCTAGTAAATCAGACAGTTGAATTGTGGAAAAAGGCTGTCGTGGCATATTAGCTGGCATCATAATACTGACAATTTTTTGCTGTATCTCCAGCTTCAACATTTCTTTAGTTTTACCATCCGCAAATTTTTTCAGCTGGGCTGTTACATATTGGTCAAATAGGGTATCAGCATCAGTGCTCTTTACTCGCGTGGCCTTTTATGCTCGTTTAGGCAGCTAGAGAGGATATCTTCCTCCATGTACGCTGCTGACTTTTTTTTCTTGGCAGATGGTGGGTTATTCGTCTAAAATTAGACCAATTTCATTATTTAAATTTGAACTTGGCAGAAAGACATAGGGGAATTTGCACTTAATCTGGATCAGGGTTTCATTTGATCAGTGCATAAAATAAATAAAATACAGTGTACTTGGAGTTGAGAGATTAATTAACAAACATTTTTAGTCTTGTTTTATTCCTCAAAGTCTTAGAGCCAAGTTGGGGTTTTATCATTTATATTGCCATAATGCACCTATCAATGTTAAGTCCCAGGTTGGGGGGGCAGGCATATGTGGGGCATTTGTTTGATTTTTCATGTGGATTTCTGATCAAATTCCCCACCATCGGGCAATGAATATTGGTTAAATGTCCCTTGATATGCAATAAATACTATATGATTACAACTTATATGATTCAAATAACCCTACCTAGGAACCAAAATAGGTAGGGTAGGAATAAAACAGTTGATCAAATGTCCCCACGTATGCCTGACCCCACCCTGGGGATTTACATTGTTGATTGATAAAAATCCATTTGCATTTCCCACCTGATCATGAGGTTAGGGGGTGCAATTACAGTAACATGTAAACTGAAAAACTGTACATAGGTCTTAACTCACTATTCACCTTAAAAACGCAGAAAGGTTGAGTATTTTCCGGCATGTCTGCATCAGTGCAGAGAGACCTGTTGCTGCTTTCTCCAAATTTTCCTCGATAGCAACTGGCTCCTCCATATTGCTAGCGGTTTTCCTTGGAGTTATATTATCTCTGAGAAAGTGAAGGGACTCAAAAAAGTGCCATTTCGACGTGTAAACATCTTTCGTCCCGCTTCCACTTAGCTTACTTGACCTTTCTTTGCCAACCTCTTTCCCGTAGTACGTTCTCAGGCAGGCCATCTTTTTTTGCAAGTCGTCGCATGTAATATCTGTAAAGAATTATTTATAGTTGAGATATATAACGGAAACAGTTTTAAAAGTTAGAACACGTTCTAGAGCTAAGTGAAATATTCTATTTACTGAATTTCCGGTCAAAAATCAAACAAAACTGCACTTTCAGCACGAAATTTGACTGAAATGTTGCTAATAATTAGGATTTAGTGGGATTTTAGCAAACAATTTATCTATAAACTAAAATAAAGTAAATATCTCTAAAATTTTGTTAATATCAGCAACAAATGATGATAACATGTAGAATGAAAACCTTGCCAGATAATAAGAAATTTCGAAAATATTGCATGAACTTTATCTCAACGACAATGCCAATGCAGGTTTTTGTCAATTCACGCATATTTAGCCAAAATGGAGAAGAGAAATTCAACAAAAAACCTAGAATCTAGCAATACAAGAAAAAACGTTGCTAAAATCCGGATATATTACTCTTTTTTTCAAATTATTAATTATTTGAGTTTGGCGCTGCAATTGCAGAGCCAAGATTGGAGTTTGGCGCTGCAATTGCAGAGCCAAGATTGGAGTTTGGCGCTGTAATTGCAGAGCCAAGATTAGAGTTTGGCGCTGCAATTGCAGAGCCAATATTAGAGTTTGGCGCTGCAATTGCAGAGCCAAGATTGGAGTTTGGCGCTGTAATTGCAGAGCCAAGATTAGAGTTTGGCGCTGCAATTGCAGAGCCAAGATTGGAGTTTGGCGCTGCAATTGCAGAGCCAAGATTGGAGTTTGGCGCTGCAATTGCAGAGCCAAGATTATAGTTTGGCGCTGCAATTGCAGAGCCAAGATTATAGTTTGGCGCTGCAATTGCAGAGCCAAGATTGGAGTTTGGCGCTGCAATTGCAGAGCCAAGATTATAGTTTGGCGCTGCAATTGCAGAGCCAAGATTATAGTTTGGCGCTGCAATTGCAGCGCCAAGATTGGAGTTTGGCGCTGCAATTGCAGAGCCAAGATTAGAGTTTGGCGCTGCAATTGCAGAGCCAATATTGGAGTTTGGCGCTGCAATTGCAGAGCCAAGATTATAGTTTGGCGCTGCAATTGCAGAGCCAAGATTGGAGTTTGGCACTGCAATTGCAGAGCCAAGATTATAGTTTGGCGCTGCAATTGCAGAGCCAATATTGGAGTTTGGCGCTGCAATTGCAGAGCCAAGATTATAGTTTGGCGCTGCAATTGCAGAGCCAAGATTGGAGTTTGGCACTGCAATTGCAGAGCCAAGATTATAGTTTGGCGCTGCAATTGCAGAGCCAATATTGGAGTTTGGCGCTGCAATTGCAGAGCCAAGATTGGAGTTTGGCGCTGCAATTGCAGAGCCAAGATTAGAGTTTGGCGCAAATGGAAAGGGGAAATGGAAATTATACTCTAACGATTGTCATAATATTAACCATAAAAACAACGGGGACGTCAACGTAAAACCTTCCCCTTGCGAGGTTTGATATTCAATATAGTGTACATAGAGTACGAATGATATAAATATATGCAGCTATTTCAATTTAAGTTTTTCGCAAGCTAAAGGCAAATGCAAAATCCAAGTGCGGGGAGAAAGAAACATTTGTAAGATGAGACACTTTTGCTTGGTTAGCTAAAATACTCTACCCTGGGTTTAATCCTGCCAATACTTTCAATGAGAACAAGCTTATAAGCAGAAGTATAGGAAGCATGGAATAACTCCAATTGAAATAGCTGTAAATGTAATGGGAAAATATGCAAGCTGTACAAGATCATATATACTATTAACAATGAATTAACAAATAATATATCTTTACTTTGATGCTTAAACTAATTATTGTTTCACCCTTTGGTTTATCAGTCGAACCTTGAGGGGGGACTTTTCGAGTACAAGGCATTTCACACCCTTTTGTTGGCATGCCATTCCGCAAGAAGCCACACCACTACACATATCAATTACATGAAGTAACTTGTCCACCATAAAATCATCTAAAAGTTGCTCATATAAATTAACTGGTTTTTGCCTTTTAGATACAATACCACTGTCTTTTTCTCTCACTGTCGTTTCCCCACACACAAAAAATAGGTTATCAGTTTCAACCACTTTGGTGGTTCTTGTCACCACAACTGGAAAGGTTGAACAGGTGGGTAAACATTGCTCTACAAAAAAGCAGAAAATATCGGTAAGAATAATAGTAATACTAATATTTTACTCAGATGTCTAACCTCAGACAATTTTACTTGTCAGCGGCAGAGTACTGCCAGAATGGGTTAAGTGAAAATTTAGGGCAATCAAATGATGATACATTACATTTATCACTTAGGTTGAAACGAAAATTTGGTTACACAATTATTCCTAGTTTACATTGTTTAACAGCAGACAATTTAATTCATCGACAAATGAGTTGTACAAAACCTAATAAACCAGATTGTTTACATTCAGTGGTTAGACTTGTACTTTTGGGAATGATATCTGAATTCCGGTAATAGGCAATGTCAAAGAGAAAACTTAGTATACTTAATAAAAATTATGTTTTTGTTCACACCAAGACAGGTTGCAAGGGATAATTAGTATTATTATAGAATATGTAGATATATACTGAATTAATATTATTATGCATTATGCCTTATGGGTCAAAGCTAAGTGACAGAGCCAGGCAACCAATAAAATATTAAGTCCAGTTTTCTGACATACAAGCACAAGATAATGCACCAATCTCCAAGGAAGACAGGCAGACCGCAGACCCCAGGACACTTGAATATTTTAATTTTTGTGTCAATTTTCCACACAGCTATGTAAATACTGCACTACAAGATGAGGTTCCCCTGGATTGAGGTTCCCCTGGATTGAGGTTCCCCTGGATTGAGGTTCCCCTGGATTGAGTTTCCTAAATTGCCCAGCAATCTGGCAGCAACTTGTTGTCAAACATCTGTTGCCTGTGCAAAAATTGTTGTAAAACCTCCCTTGGTTTTGCCCGCACTCCAGAGGGGGTAGAAACAAATTATCTAGATGCACAGCTGTGATTATAGTGAGAGTCTAGTAAATTCTTTTAGGTCAGTCCTACTGTCATATGGCATAGGAAATTCATTTACAAAGGCAATTCTTTTACTAGGCAAGGTTATTTTGTGCTGGAAAATCTTCATTTCCAGTTAATGCGTAAGCATTTATATATTAATTAAGAAAACAGACCAATTATTTATATCACATATAATACACATTGTTTTTGCTAACATCTCATGGACCACATTAGTTCAGTGTTTAAATGTCAGAGAGAAAACTCAGTATGCTTTTTAGTTACCAAGACAGGTTCTTATAGATGGGGCATTGCAGGACAAAGCCAAGTGAACATAGGAATACAAAATAAATATGCAGCTGTCATTTGATTTCACCACCCCCAGGAAGGCAGGCAGACCCCGGGGCATTTGAATATTTTAAAATTCTGTGTCAATTTCACCAGTACACATGAAATTTAAACCTTTGCTATACTAATGAGCATTGTTTATATTACTTTTTTAAGTAGCAGCTATAAAACAGTAACAATAAAACATTATTCTAGCTAAGATAGTTGAATTTCCTAAATTGCCCAGCACTCTGGCTGCAACTTGTTGTCAAACGCCTGTTGCCTGGGGAAACTTGTTCCCTTGGTTTTGCCCACACTCCAGAGGGGGTGGAAACAAATTATAGGTACATAACTGTTAAATAAATTACTAGACTCTCTCACCATAATCAGGTCAGTCCTACTGTCATATGTCATACATCGACAATGCATTATTAGTCAGGGTTATTAAACCCAGTTAATATTTATATCAAATATATAAAATTTATATATACACGATGTTTTGCAAACTTGTCATTGAGCACATTAGTTATTAAAAAGAGAAAACTTGGTATACCTTAGTATTTGTTTTAGTTCGCACTATAAAGACAGGTTCTGATGGAGACTTAATATTATCATAAAAGGGTCATTGAGCAATGAGCACATAAACAACTTTATTAACATCGAAGCACATGACATGTGGTTTCTTGACAAATGACAGGACTGTTTGCCGATATAATTGCATATAGTATAAAATAACATGCTTGCCAAAGCCTAAATAGGCCTACGAACAAACTGTTTCTACAATCTACATAGTAAAAGAGAGACGATGGAGAAGGTTTGATAATATTAATTTGTCCACGTTTGCGACAAAAGTCACAATTCACAAAACAAATGGGCACTCGTATTTATAAACCATGCTCAGTGGAACTAAACATATCTATATACGCCTACCGTTCATATAATGCACAAATATGATCAATGGATAGACAGTATACGCTATATGATATAATATACTTGTAACGCATTAGATCTTAAATTGTTTTAAAGATTAATCATAGTATCCTACCTTCGGGCTTCCCGGTGTTACGCGAAATCTCTGACCTGCGAAATCTCTGACTTTTGTATTTCTGCTCATGCGCAAAGATATGCATGATTGATTTTTGCTCATAAATTTCGCAAGTGTTCAAGCTACAGAGAAGTGTGCGTCTTAAAAGCTTTCTTTACAAGTTTAATCGTCGTTAAATGGCTAATTTTACAACCGAGACTGATACTGCCTGTGTCAACATTGCATCGACAAAGCCTACAACAAAGATGAATAAACACAAGGTATGTAGAACTTTGAATTTTATAGCGATAGATTGTTGGTATTTATATATCAGTTGTGTCGAACAGATGACAGTCAGGACACTTTGCATTTTATTTTCTCTCGTATTTTGAATGCCAAGGAGAAAGATCATTTACTAGCAGTGTTAACATGTTTAGTTTATTAAAAAATGTTCTTGGTATGTCATAAAAATAGGTTTCTTTGCAAGATGTTCTCGAGTTCCTGAAGTCAGGACGCCAGATGCCTGCACACTTAGAAAATTTGGAGAAGACCACGAGGAGAAAAGAAACTTTGTGTATGAAGGTATGGTATTGGCAAGGCATTACCTTATTAATTGTACATTATTTTTTGTGCTTCTTAAATAATAATATGATTAGTAAAATTTAAAATCAATTTTTCATCAATATAGCTGTTATTATTTACTTGGCTTTGGGTGGATCTGCAATTTATTTTATTCTTACTATACTGGATTTACTGGAAATATATTGCTTGGTATCATTGTGACCAGAGCCAAATTTCCTCGTCAAAGATTTGCAATGGATTATCTATGATTTATTTTATACTTACTGGATATTGTTGCTTGGTATCATTAATTGGAAAGAGAATTCCAACTTATTGAAAGCTACAGTATATTAAAGCTGTAAGTTAATACACAACAGAGTGAGAGACTGAAAAATACAATCAAGGCACTAATTATAATACTAATTTTAGAATTAAATAACAGTCTTTATTACATTGGTCAACACATATTGTCAACAATATGTGGTTATTGTAATGGACAATATTAGTTATTATAAAGTGAATTGTGGTTCACAAAATGTCAGAGAGTGCTCAAATAAATATCATAATTAAGATAGAGCAAATATAACAAGGTTACAGGAACTTCCTGTGTTATGTTTGCCTGAAGATTCTATTTTATATTTATCTCTATCTTCATGATATTGAACCCTCTCCCACTTTTCGGTGAACCACAATTACCAATACCCTTTAATTGTAAATAAGTAAATATCTCAAACGTGCGGTGCCAGTGTGGGTAGGGTATAGCAAATACGGCGGTTGACTGTTGTGTAAAACTACCTGAAAAATACAATGAGAACTTCGACGTTTCGATGGATTTAATCAAAACAAACTATAAACAAAATATGGAAATCACATCACAAAATATATTAGCATGCGCATATAAGGAGCAGCGAACAAAGATAACAAAGCAAGAATGACAAAAAACAAGGAACGAAATATTAGATAACATGAGATGTAGAGTATCTGCTGATAGCAGGCATAAACAGATAGGAGTTAAATGTAAGAGACTAAGAGAGGCGCTCATTAATGCCGAGAGGATGAATGGTGCCAAGTTGGGAAATGAGACGCATTTCTTGGCTTTTGTAAATAAAAAAAGTAAATAACTAACCTCTGGATGTAAATATATGTAAATAATTATGTAAATGTTGCAAGAAATTAAGATAATAATGAGGTTAAATATTTCTTTAATGAACTGAATTGGCTTTGTCTTCTTTGTTATTTTTTAAAGTACTAATAAATACCATCAGATGTTGGGAAATTAGAGTTATAATCCCCCTGTAAGCCAATGGAGGTTTGTGAAAGTTGCAAAACTGTAGCACGGTGATGCCAGGCCCAACCCAAGGCTTAATGTGGTGATATTTAATTACTAATTTCTCATAATACCATGGTTAAGAAAATAGTGCCATGGCTGTAGGACAGAATTCCCTTTTCCTTCAGTGTGGCAATGGACATGGCTCACTAGGTCATGGCACCGCATAGTACTGTATCATAAATGCCCTGAATAGCATAGCACTTGATTGTTGTCAGACAACCTGGTGTTCTGTGTGTTACCAAAGAACAATATTAATGAGACAAGGGTGAAGACAAGCATTTGGTATTTTCCCATCTGTTATGGGACTTTAATATCTCAATATATCATTTTTATGACTTGTGAGTCAAAAGTTGTCGATAACAGGGTACAAGCCAGGAATATTTGACTGCAGTAAGGCAGTAATGCAGCATGAATATAATTATGGCATATCATATCATATATTAACTATGAGCATATCAACGCCACTGATCCCCGTACAGCTTCACTACAAATATTCACGTCGATCACGGTTAGTAAAGCTACTAACTGTACTTCGATTTATTAAATAAACAGACCGCCTCGCTGTTGCTATAAAAAATATCCCATGAAATGAGCCGCATTATCAACTATAAAGCATTAAAGGTGCTTTAAAGCCCCGGTCAAACTGATGAGAGTTGCAACTCTCGGTTAACCTCCCATGTTTCGCGCACGAATATACCTAACCCTGATCCTAACCCTAACCTTGACCTACCTATGGTTTGGCCACCCGAGGTGACCACCAACTCTCATTGATACTAACTTTGACCTGTTTTAAATTTTGATGAGAGTTGATGTCATGAGTGTTTTGTTCGCTTGACTATGGTTCGACCAGTTTTCAGGTAACTATATTCAGACTAAGTTTCCTACTCCATACAAAAATTAGCTTAACAAAAACACGTCATATACAAGAAAAGCTAAAATGAAAATTTAAACACTTTGTTTACTAAAATTTTAGAATAACTCTTGAGTCTTGTTCTCGTTTGACAAGGGATGCAAATTTTCGCTTGCCAACTCTAATACGAGCTCCAGAATTGCTGCAACTTGCAACAAAACCAAACTGACCTCAGCGCGTCTGCGCGTGTTTCGATGTTTATAATTAAAAAGGTTTGCGCATAAAATATGTGATGATATAGGTTTCAAAACATGAGACAACTTTCGTAAACATTTCAATGAACAAGTCACATACATTGAAATCAGTGTTTGTTGCTAGTTGCGGCAATTCTGCACTATATATAGAAGTGCCTCGTTGCCATAAAAACCCTGTATATTTTTGTTCGTGTATGGTATAGACTAGGTTTAGTTACCTTCGCTATCACTTTCATCACTTGTATATACTATGGGAGAACAACCAACATCGTCATCGCCATCGGACGTTGAAACATCTAACTGAGTTGCTTCGTCGTCTTCATCTGTGAAATAGACGATTAGTCGACGCATCTAGTTCACCACAGCTGTCGGTATTGAAGTCAACTTCGCACAAATCACCAGTTCGTATTGAAGAAACAATTTATGCTCGACTAGATAAAGGACTCGTAATTTGCGAATCGATGTCTGGTTCGAGTAAATCACTCGTAAAGTCCATTCTGTAGATGAACTGAATGTAGCTGATCATGATCAGCCGGTGTGGCGGTCTGAAATTGTCATCGTGCTGAGATTGTAATCGGACTACTGCGCATGCTCGAAATGGCGCCTGAAATCTTAGCACGCGTTACAGTGGTCTGAGTTTGTTATCGTGCTGAGATTGTACTCGATCGTAAAAGACGTAAATACTATAATTTCAGTGAATTTGACAGAGTTTAAAGCAGAATTCATCAAACATTCAACTTCCAAGAACCTTTAACAACAGTAGCTAACGGACAAGTTCATAAAAATTGTTATTTCTAAATACTTTTGGTCGAATTTGATCTTTATTGTGCGTTCATCCAGCTGCAAGGTATACTAGTCATATAAAGGTGTATTACAGACAGTATTGTTTAATAAGTAATTTAAATATTAACAGCGAACTACAGTTAAAGTCACATATGGAAACCTATACACCGATATTTTAAGGGATTATACACAGTTTGACTATGTCTATGTACAATTTGTGACTTGACCAAGGAAAATGAACTAAAATATACAACACAGTCACAGAAGTCTCCAACAGGGAATTGAGCCTTGGACCCTAAAAATGTGTCTGCACTGCAAACACTTGTACTATAATGGAAGCCAATCTGAATATTATCTAAAATGATTGTGTTGATGCGAGTAAAGTAGTGCACATGTCCAAATTAGTAGTTGCAATCTTGGCATGCTATTAATAAAGAGACAGGATGCAGTCTGAAGTTGTCATTTGTCACCATCAAATAAAGTTGTCCAATCATTGTGCATTCTGATGGCGCAGTTGTCAGAGCAAGCGCCTTTCACCTCTGAGTCTTGACAACTTGACTTTAAGATTGAACACATAATTAAACTTAATTTTTGCAGATTCCAACCAGGCAAGCTAAAATTATAAAAATACTGTGGTAGGGTATTCGTCAGCCTGAAAAATAGTATAAGTAACGATATTTCAAGCGAAGGCCCTTCGCTCGCTACCTTTTACTATTTTTCAGGTTGAGAAGTACCCTACCACAGTATTTTTATATGAAGACCATGGCCGACAGTGAACTGTACCTGTTTTCAAGCTAAAATTACTTGACCATAGACTAGCAAACCAAAGGTCACAGGTTTGAATTCCACCATGGTGTCTGCCACTACACTATATTGTGTAGGATTAGGATTAATAAATATACATTTTGTGTAGAGGTGCACAAAGGACATACAATTGGACACATTCTCAGTGGATGTGTAAGCAGGAGGCCGCTGCACCTTATTTGCAGTTATCATGCACATCAACTTCACAGAAATAAGTACACATATAGATGCATAAACATATAATGCCCAACTGGCTACAATACAAAGTCTACTATTTACAGTGAGCAACTATTTACAATCATAAGCAATATATGTATAGGGAGCAACTTTTTACAGGAAGCATAATTATTTACAGTTGGTAGCAATTTATTCACAGTCACGACAAAAGAAGGGAACATTTTTCTTGACAACCTTTGGGACCTTCGCACACGTACGGTGGAACCAGTTGAGACAACTGTCACATTCAATCATAAAAACCCTTTTTGTGTAGGGCTGTTTGAAATGGCAGTAGACTTCGACATTCTCCATGCGACGATAACCATTGTGAGCTCGCTTGGTTGATGAAACAGGGAATGGTGACATGAAGCCTTGCTCAAAGCATTTGCACAGGTGCTTACGCATGACATCTTGTTCCCATAAACACTCCTCTGGTAAAATTCCAAATGCAAGGCATGTTGCGACAGCAATTGCAAAAATACCACAATCATCGCTTCCTTTTTGCTTTTGAATATCACCCCACCAAAGGGTCATACTTTTTATGTAGGCTGGACCATGTATGCCATCTGTTTTAGAAATTTGACTTGTGACTCGTGATCTTGTGACTTACATATTCAGGGACATCTGCTTTCATACCATTCCATGTGTATTACTGGGAAATTTTGGCGAGGGTGTTGTTGATACCACTATGCCCACCCATAGGATTTGAGTGATACTGTTTTAGTATGTCTTTGATTTCTTCCAACTCGGTGACAACTCTCTTCTTCAGGTCCTTTTTCTGTCCAACATATATCAATTCATTATCTAATATTAAAAAGAAAAAATAATTGTAGAATTTGTTTTGACAGCATATATAGCAAAATACTGATGAAGTAGAACTGCTGGCAATGCATATGACTGCCTCACTCTTTATCAAACATTTGTGCTGAGATAACCCAATTCATGATATTGAAGGTTGCCCTAGAAAATCAATATGGGATTAATTTGTTAAGTTGCAATGTGCACATCTTTGTTATTCTACTCTTTCAGACTATTTTACTAGTAGAAGTATTCTGGGCTCAAGATTTTCGCTATCCCGATATCCACGGGATACCAGAATTTCATTTTGGATATTGGATATCAATCATATCATAGGCTTAGTATACCGATGCGATACTAGTTGTGGCCAATGCTTAACAAAATAGCTCTGTTTCAGTGCTTTGTTTCTTATTCCGCGTATTTTTTTTCGTTGTTTGTCGCACAAATGTGGAATGGATCTAGGCACGAGATTAATTCCAAACATACAGTATATACATACTGCCTGTATAAAAAGCACGTGCTCAAGCAATGTTTACGGCAGTTTTTAAAAAAATGGGGAGATATTTAACACGAAAACAGTACAAGCCGTACAAGCTGTCGAGGAGTGAGACGACCAAATTTAACTGCTCAAGTAAGGCGCTATTAAAAACTTATTATGGCACTTATTTTTTGGATATTTTACCTTGTTTGGATACTGCTAATTGGAATACCTACTATCCAAATCTGGAATACTAAATTTCAAGGAGGGATACCAGATTTTAAGGTGCTAGTATCCACTTGGATACTGGTAAAAGATTCAAACCTTGAGCCCTGGTATTGGTTGTTAATAGTTGTGGTATTATGACAGTGCCAGACCTCTGGACCACAAAACATGCAACCTCACAAGCGACATGCATTGTGAATGTGACCATGCTTTGCAAGGTTGCAAAGCACTGGCTTGCGAGGTTGCAAAACATGTTGTTTGTCAGACACTGTCTTAGTAAATTACAGATACTGATCAGTTACAGATAACCATTGAAATGTAGCCCACAAGCTGCTACTTATAGGTTATTCGTGCATCAAATCACTTATATATCATGGCTAACAGTGAAAAGGCAGCTGAGATTATTGCATAAATAGGTGTAATTAATATTTGAAAAATACTTTGACACTTACTGGTAGAATTCAACTTGTGTGTTGCTGCCTTGTTCTTTATGTTTCTGATTTCCTTTTTTGATAGTGCTGGTCTGCATTTGTTCGTTTGTAAGTAATATACAAGGTCCTCACATTGACTTTTATATTGGCCGAGTCGAACATCTTGTGGGACTGTTGCCTTTTTGACATTAGCTTCTTCTTGCTCGACCACCAGCTCAGAAAACTTGGTTCTGAGGCACAAACGGTGTTTTGTTCACTGATGAGGGCATGCATCTTTATTCTCACTGACAAATGTGGGAATTATATTTGATTAAGATATGAAATAAAGATTAAAGTATGAATGTTGCGTATACACATAGGTATAAAACAAATTCTTACTATGACTCATGCAACAATAGCATGCAACGTTTAGTATAAAGCATTAAAAATTACTCACCTTTATAATATACGATTAAAAAATGTAGCCACAAAAGAGAAATGTCCAAAAGGAATACAAAAAAGCGAAGAATTTGAAGAGATTTTGATGTTTTTTATCCTATAAATCGAACGAAGACAATCTGAGCACGGCGTGGATTCATTGCGGGCTCAGTGGCTTACTGCGCATGTGCAGATCAATTTCAGCACGATGCAATCTCAGACCGCCACACCGGCATATACGCGTTTCTATTCAGTATTCACTAATGTCTATACGCTTTTTGAACGGCTACGCCAGACAGGATGTCGTCTGCGTGAATTATAGTTTCAAATTGCTATTATCTGTGCATGACATGTCATGGTGTTACAGATGCATGCAAATTGGCCTTGAGCATTGGTGTCATCATCCCCACTATCACAGCGCGTGTTAGAATTATTGTAAAAGTAAAACCGTTGTCTTATTTAAATACCAGGTTAACAGGTCAGTTTTAGACCTGATAAGTTTAGATTTATTTAAGCTCGCATATAATTGTTTTGATAGCTTTCAGCATTACAATCCCGCCTTCAGCCTCATACGGCACGCTTACCAATCAAATTGTTATGCGATTATGTGTTGTAATTGCTTCCTATTTCCTGGTCGTTATATAAGCTCTGATCTATCCTCATTCACCTTATGACTGTTTTGAAGAAATCTTTCGTCATTGGCAGAAAATGTATATACGATAATACTGCATTACACTGTTATGATTGAACCTAGACTTTATACTTTATATAGAAACAATTCACATTTCCCCGTAAAGTTTTTGGCACGAAAACTTCGTCATGAGAAATATTGTATCAATCACAGACAAAGTCAGAACTCAAACCCTAATCATGTCTAATGTCTATGCACGGTTAGTAGAACCTAACCGTCGTATATGACATGTATATGCCCAGGTGCCGCAAGCATACTATATTTTGAGTATATATATATAGTAAGACTGCACAAGGTCCACAAGCCAGATTGCCAGGACCATATAACATATTGCATAAGCGCTACTATTCTGGATAATACACAAAAGGCAAAGGCCCAAGGGCAAGGCCAAATGGCCAATGGTCAAATGGAGGCTTCAGTTTGAGCTATTGGAGTATTACGCAGTGTTTTGGATCTATTAATAATAAAAGTATTGGCAGGAATTGTATCTCACATTGACATTGTAGTTAAACAATTTCAGTGATCGATTTCTTATCGTCTGCGAGACCAATTTGAATTATGCATGGGGGTTGTGAACTGATGTGAGGTTTTTATCGCGTAAAGTTCGCAAAAATTAACTTATTTTCTAATATAGACTTGTCATGTGTACTGACTGGCAAGTATCCAATTGCATGCCAATACTCAAATAATATAATTTTTCGCAAAGCCAAAGCGTAACGAGGTTCGTTATTCATAGCACGCGATAGTTGGATGTTGTTCTAAAAATTTGCCAACTGATGATGTCTACTGCAACTTTCGTGTATTAATACGGCAAACAAGGAAACAGTGATAAGGCATAACTGTGTGACTGATCGCAATCGGCTCACAATTTTTGAAAATATGTGGCGGATAACTGGTAAAAGGCACTTTGATGAAACTCGAAATGTGCAGCGCAATTAGGCCCACACGCAATTTTTTCCATATATGGTATTGCTTAACGCCTTAACCATGTTGTCGGTTCATTGGCAGTGCACCTGGTTGATGAGTCGTCGATTGTAGATGTATGATGTATCACATATTCAAATTACATTCATAGTAATCATAGGCATAGCGCATCAACTGATTCCAGAAGCATTGCATACACTCTGATTAGTTTGCCAGGACGATCACATCAACACTATACAACAGTAATGGCGTCCACTAAGACCAGGAAAAGAAGCGTTAATAGTGGTAAAACTGCTAATTCTGAACGCCATGATCGTTCTTTGTACGTGGTGGTTCGTTGCTAAAGACGGACAGCGACAGCGTTTATATCGAAAAGAGCACTGTCGTGTTAGATCAGATATAAAGAAGGAACTCTTAGCTGTGGCCAAATTAAAGTGAGCGCAAGTTCAAGCCAATTTGATACTCTAAAGACAGGTAAATTATATCTAAAATAGATCCGAAATAAGGAAACATTATTGTTTTAATATGCCGTTATGTCATGAGTTAGATTTAGTCTTATTTGTAATTGTAATTGTAATAGCATAGTAGTTGAATTCACGCAAAATTTGTCTTTCTTATAGATTGAATTTGAAGAAGCAAACAAACCGTGAAATCCAATGTTGAATTTTCAAAAGGTTCCTAAATTGGCGAGTTCAAGACGGCTGTAGAGACAAAGTAATATTTACTCCGGTGTCAAGCGAAATCTCTGACCTCTGCGAAATCTCTGACCTCGCGTGACTGGTATATATGGAGCTCACTGGATTTTCCATGTTTGATTCGATTCCAATTTGTTTAACCGAGTTTTAGAGAAATATATCTTCATGATTCCTGTAAATGTCATAATAGGTTGAATCATCGTTTGGTAGATGTTTAACGCGGCATCAGAATTGATCGAGTGACGCAATTTTCACATGAGCTTCAATCTATTACAGCACTTCTTGTAAGCGTTATCCAAATTCTCCCTTAGTGTTAGACTCTTATCAAGTGCATGGCCAAGGTACGTCACGAAACTTAACATCCAGCTGACGACTTTGCAATGATAGCCTCTCGGCTGTCCCAAATAGCATAACCTCAGTTTTCCCTTTTTTCAAATTATTAACTAATTCATTTTCATCAAAATATCTTGCAATGTGCCTCAGATCCTCCGTTAAAGTCATTTCAATGTTTTGTATACTTTTTCCAGCACATTAAATTACCACATCAAGACCTGACTATCGCGGACATGATCCAAAAAATCGTTGTAGAATATATAGTGTAAACAATAGTGGTCCCAAGATAGAACTTTGAGGCTCCCCGCAGAAAACTTGTCCGATATCAGACGTACTTGGAACAAACTGAACAATTCTTGTTGCCTTTCAAACAGTTAATCAGTAAATAATTCTAGTTCGTTATCAACTATACCATATGCCGGGAGCTTATTAGGCAGGTTGCCATGACTCAAAATATCGAAAGCCTTACAAAGGTCAATAAAACAGCACCAACTAAATTTCTACGAAAATACGAAAATTATTGACTGCTATTCGATCATGACTGTATATTTTTCTGGCATATAAAGACAAGCTAGTGCACGCGTAGAGGAATAATTTCATTTGTTAAAGGCTATGTTACATGTGGCAATTTTTGCTGAAACTTGCAACGAAATTTCTGCCCAAAGCCATTTTATGTAGAAATGTACGCACAGAAAACGGTGAACATGGCCCGCGTTTCAATTAATCCACCGATCGGTATCATTCTCATTCATTTTGTTTGTTGCCAACGCGTTTTTGTAAACCAACATGTCAGCCAAAATTCAAATTAACCGTAACAAACTAAATTGCGTGTAACAGCTTTTAAAAATAATAGTGACGACATGATATTTTACGAAATCCACGTAGCTCAAGGAGAAATATATAATTGTATCGACTGAAAAATTTTGGTGAACACTCGTAGGATTTTGCGACATCACGTGAAGCGGAGAATAAAATGACGGCCACACAGTAATTTTTTGGGGCCACTTTAGCCCAGAGGGCCGTTTTGGCTTTTTAAAACAGGGGCCGTTTTGGCTCTGGCAGGGGCCAAAACACAACCTGGGGCCGTTTTTTCACATCAGGGGCTGTTTTAGCCCCCTTTTTTAGAGCCGTTTTGGCCAAGAGCCCTTTTTTTTAAACACGGGCCGTTTTTGGCTCTAACTTTGGCCAAAACACAAAACAGGAGAGCAGTTTTGTTTACAAATGTCTTCAAATGACAAATTCAATATAGAAATGTCTTGGTCACTACCAAGAGCAAAAAGAAATATTAAACAAGACTGCTCTATTACTACACAAATGCTATTTTTGACCCCCATTTGCAAAAAGAGTGATGCCATGAACAACCAATGGCACATACTTGTATGGTCCACAATACTCTGATTAACTAAAGCCGCAGTCGGGGGCAGCTGTGAGACCAAAGTATCATTATTTGTCATTTTAATACTAAGACAAAAATGTATCTAGCAACTTATAACTATTTACAGTTTAATCCAGTATAGTATTTAGATCAGAATTATTAAATACTAATTGGCCAGTAAAAATCTATCTGGCTTTCGACATAAATGATTGACTTGAAAGGACTTTCTTTCAGTTGAGTTGTGGCCTTGTACGCGAGATTCAAGTACAATGGTGAAAAACACATGGAACTCTGTAGTCATACAAATAAAGATTATGAATTATTTTAGGGATATAAGGAAGACTATTATTTTGAAGTTAAAATGAAGAGTTTTCGTGAGAAAGACAGATATTATCGTTTCTGATAATCGTTGCTCTTGTATGCTGGACTGTTCAGATATTTGAGATCAGTGTCTTCAGCGTTATGCAGACGAGAGCCATATATGGACACCCAGGATGCTTAGCGAGCGTGCTCTCACAGCGCGTCCTTTCAAAAATCTTGTTGAATTAAAACTTTATACATCCAAATCTTCTGCAAATTTTAACGAAAATAGGAGGAAATATTCCAATATTTGAAGATTCAGACAATAATTTGAAAAGTAAGTGTTAAACTATGTAAATATTTTTAGGTTTTGCGTGTAAATATAGGGTATATAATCGATTGTTTTCAATCGATTGTGGACAATTTGAATACTGTGGCTATTCCTGGGTGAAAATTTCCGAAAAATCAAAACGCATGGCTGACAAGGATTACATTCAAAGATGTCCATGCGTTATCTATAGATTATTTCATTGTTCTATGTATGAGTGTTGCATGCATGTGTGTCTATTAGACACTGTCTATCCATTATTCAATAACTTTTATCTTATGCCAGTGATGTTTGATGTAGCTTCTCAAACAAATCACCATTTTAACTTATCGACAGGTGTACCAGATAAACATGGCCCTTCACGTCTCAGTTATGTGCCTTTTAATTATTACTGAGTTTGAGAACAAGGTTAATTATACCATCCTAAAGTGTTGAAATGAATTTAACTTTTCTATTAATACTGTATTGCCAAGAGACTGGCACTCTCCCGAAAATCTGTTAGCACTAGTCTCCGGCATGGTGTGAAACAACAACACGATCTCCTGTTCAAATTAAGGCTATGTCTTAATTGTCAATTACAAGCTAAAATTAAAGCTGTCTTAATTTTCAACACCCACATGCCGCTGGCGACATGCAAGTCTAAGTTTGCGCCTCACGTGGAGGGTCAAAGTGCGGGGGTGGGGGGAAATTAAGTGACTAGGGTTGGTGTTTTATGTCAGGGTCAGCTTTAGCTCACACCCCCTGTTTTCACTGTAAATTGAAGGCTATGTCTTAATTTTGAGGGTTTCCATAATTAAGACATAGCCTTAATTTGGCAAAGAGATCG
Source organism: Trachythela sp. YZ-2020 (assembly GCA_016169945.1). NCBI lineage: Eukaryota > Metazoa > Cnidaria > Anthozoa > Malacalcyonacea > Clavulariidae > Trachythela > Trachythela sp. YZ-2020. The sequence goes on along the minus strand of JADLSH010000377.1, from coordinate 2,467,472 downwards.
AGTTGGAAACAAAGGAATATTGCACGCCAGAGGCTGGCACTAACGAATTTTCGAATACAGTCTCTTTCACAACATTAAATTAGACAATAACAATGTACTTATCTACTGTACAATATTGTGTAATTTTCAAATTTTTCACAAAAAATTTCCAAAGGACAAAAAAGGTGTATTATTTTTGCTTATTCTGAAAATCCTGCACTAATATGGATAAAGACTTGTTTCGTAGTACTTCAATGTGATAGTTCCCTTTCTTTGTAAGTTTTCCAATGGTAAATTGTCCAAACTGGACATTCTCTTTGTTGGGTTGATTCTCAATTATCCATAACAATAAAAAAACAGAATTCTTTAATTATCAGATTATTTATGAACACCTAATTTATGTGTATACGAATTATATCATTCAACTGTTTTGTACACAAGAAAGTTTTAAAAAATGCGATCAAACTTACATGTCTGCTTTTTTTGTAACTTTTTACCATTCAGAAAAACATGCCCAGCAAGAAGGGAATGGTCAATTTTCCTAAAGAGGTAAGAAAAAACAGATTGAAATGTTTCAAAGATTTAGTGTTTTTGTTTAGCAGTTGCCAATGGTGGCGGAGATGTTTTACATTGCGAATGCTATTTTAACACATATATACATATACATATGTAACACATATATATATATATATAAGACCCCCATCAGGAATTTAAGTCAATTGTTAGCTCCAACTTCAATTCCGAGATATTTGTTGGTGCTATAGCACCCCTGTTCCACTGCCCTTGACAGTAGCTAGCATAGTAATCATGGTACAAAACTGGTACACACATAAAAGTTGTTACAGGCCTGCGACAGACTTGCTACAAGTTGTTCCATCAAGCCGATATCAGGATGCCATGCATTTGCACCAGTTTGTTTTCAGCTTGCTGACAAGTCTGCAACAAGTTGTTGACAACTTGCAATAAGGTTGATGACTCCAAACCTGTTACAAGTTGTGACTAACAATTGCTACCGTCCTGCAGTTCAACAGCTTGTTACCAAGTTGTCAATGACAAACACTGATCTTTATAACATAACATATTGAAAACGCACCCGCTGATTGTCTCTATAACTCGATAGAAACTGTACGGCAAAGCCCACGCCATCCAATACGCTACCATACGCTATTTCAGAAATAGAAAACATTTTCCGTGTTTCTATACACTTATAGAAACACGCGTGGGAGTTTGGGAGAACGAGAAATAATCAGTGGGAAAACGACCCGTAGGGTGAGTTTTGTGTTAAGTGTTTCTATAAGTGTATAGAAACACAGGAAAAAATGTTTCTATTTCTTTTATAATATAACTCAAAAGACACTTTTTAAACTCGATTAATTTACAAATTCTCATTACGTACGCATGCTGACCTTTGCTCGTCAATTTCGCTGCAAGAAAACAACTCTGTTTGAAAATTAACGGTCAAAAATTTGTAAACATTAAAATTGTTTTTAAATAGTATTCAAAGTTTTATAATTCGCATTAAATTTGTTTTTTTTATGATTTTAAATTTTGGCGGGAAAATTTCCGTGTTTCTATACAGTCTCGACCAATAAGCACGCGCGTACTATAAATATTATATTATAAAACTGTATAGAAACTCGGTGTTATACGTCATCCAGCACGTCATCATTCGTCATCCAATATGCCATTATGAATAGTAAGGAGAATTTACGCTTTGATGCAATGATTATTATCACGTTTTACTTATTTTTGACGGTTATTTTATAAAAGAAATAGAAAAAAAATTTTCCGTGTTTCCAATGAGTTATTGAAACACTTGTGGAAGTTTGGGAGAACTCGCAATTGCGTGTAAAAACTCACCCTTCGGGCTCGTGTTCCCACTACGATTTCTCGTTCTCCCAAACTTCCACTCGTGTTTCTATAACTGTATGGAAACACGGAAAATGTTTTCTATTTCTTAAATATTACTTATATATATCATTGGTGGCAACCTTGCAACAGCTTGATAAACATGCAAGGTTGTTGTGAACACATCCTGTTAAGAAGTTGTGAGATTTTTGCATTGTGTAGTTCTTAAAACTACAAGTGTACCAATATTATAGATATACAGGTTCTCCGCTGTCAACATCAAAACAAAAATTCAAGTTTTGACATCATGAATATACAGTATCTTATGAGAAATGGCCAGGGCCGTAGCGAAGGGATGTCGATTGGGGGGGCGTTGAAGGCCGAATTGCCGAGTAATAATAATATAATTTGCCGAGTTTCTCAATATTCCAACACACGTTTTAATTTGACCTTAGGGACTTACCATAAATTAGGACAATGATTAGATGAAAATAATATGACCCTCCACATATACGAGTTGGAAAAGTTGTGACCCTAACCTGGGGCTCGTCTTGATCCTCCCCCTGCCGATATATATTATCCCATAGTTGTTTTACAGCTGTAGTATGAAAATGTTTCGAAGAAGGGAACAATAAGCAGCAGCATAGGCAGCGTTTTAACTGTGGAACAGCATAACTAGGATACTAACTTACTTAATCAACGAAGCAAAAATGCCTTAGAAATTTTGAATTTCTAAGGTCTTTAAAACAGCATTTTTCTCATTCTGAGACGAGTTCTGAAGAAAAATCATAACCATCAACAAAATAAATTTAAGTAGTTTAATTTTGTTAGATCCACCAAAACAGAGTAATAAGAGTATGGAAACGTCAGAGTATCTTGACATTCGAGACATTGTATCACTCAATGCCGCTCTTGTCTTCATTCGTGGTTGTTTTTTTTTGTATTCTTGCTATACATCTCTTTGACTTTATTATCACATTGGCATAATTTTTGTAACCCTCCCAGCTTTTCTGTTTATCTTTTAAATTAATGACTTTTGAAGGGCTCAAATTCTTATGACCCTCCCCTGTTTTTCACCTTCCCTCTCCACCTGTTAATTTATGGAAAGTCTCTTAGGTCATATGGCGTGGTAATTTGCATTAATAACGTTGTATATAAAATATTAGGATACAGTATCCAGTACATCCAGGAATTAATTAGCTTAGTAACTAGCTTAGTTATCTCACGAGAAGAAGGATTTTCAAATCTTAAAAGACAAATGTAGGCTAAATAGATATCGTTTAAAATTTGAGAATGTTTACTGGTAAGTATTTTAGCCCATACGCTTTTTCTTTAACAGACTCCGTTAGCAATTTTCTCAATGTTAAGAGTGTCTGTGAGGTCTTTCTCACAGATATAAAAATAGGTACGCTAAGCGTACATGTATCTGCTCATGGTGAATGGTAAAATTGGTAATCCCACTGTAGTCATGAAGGAATAATATTCTACAATTCTATTTGGCCCTAAATTGTATAAGTTAAACATATATTTTGTACAAAAACATACACTTCATTCAACAAGTAACTTGTAAAGAATAAGAGATTGATATTTAATCAATTAATTGGCAGTAGCCTACCACTGATAAAAGTGGGGTGCATCTGGGCTTAAATATCACAAAAATATATATCATACACAGTAGAATAGGTTTGCATATTAATTGTTAAATGGGGTTCACGATCTACGGTATCACTATGCCAGACAGTTTAGTACATATGACAAATATAATGGCTGATATAAATTTCACTAGCAGAGACTATTTCCACAACACAACAAAGATTTAATTTAATTTTATGATGCCATTTGCTGAAACATGTTACGTTCACAATCTTCTCGATAGTCCATAATATACTACAATCAGGTATGTGAAAAAATTGTAGATGCGTGGATGTTGTCAGAATGCCAGGTATCACTAACACACCCTTGCACAGTTTCAAAAGCCTTTTTAAACACATTGATACACGACTTCAACATGTGGTATTCAGGGATGGAGGAACACAAATGAACTATTTGTTCCATATGGATGTGTTAGCAAATAGGTCATATTATTGAAGTCTATTCATCAGTAGCAAATGTTAACTATGTTGAAAATCAGGAGTATAATTTGACACATGTCTATAGTCTGTGAATAGAATGTATAAAATATATATAAACACAGCATATCAGATCCAAACATTGGCTAGAATTGACTAGTCAAAGCTGCAGTGTTCCGTGTTTGTTTGTTCACGCTACAATACAAATATGAGAGTGATGTGTAAAGTACAGGCAAATGATTGCTTGAAAGACACTAAATATAAGCGATTTAGAGGAGAATTTGCCTATGGATATGAATTTCTATTATGAAATTATAAGTATGTGATTGTGACACCGTCTGCAATAAATGTCATGCCAAAAGGAGTATTGTACAGTCTTATCTTTTACCGTCTTAACTATTATATACTATAAACAAGACTATATTTGTACACAATATTTTATTTAAAGAAATGTGACCACTATAAAATGTGGAATTGCTAAATCTGAAATTAAAATGTGGGATTAGCTAGTATTCATGGTAGTCAAATATACTTTAGTATTGAAAACTTATGTGCATAAACAAGATGCTATATTTTACAATTAACGCGTCAAGTTTATGTTAATATGTTGTAGTATTTCTTACCTTGATGTTCGTCCTTCGATAGTTCGACTGTTCACTGTTTAGTTTTCCTTCAGAAATAGAACCACTAAATTTTAAAGCATTCTTTCCGGTTTATCCGTACGTCTATCTTCGTATTTCCACGTTTTTATACTCGTTTTTATATGAATTAACGACATTTTGTCAATCGCCATGTTGAATTTTTTAAAGATCTAGCCTGCGAACAGGCAAAATTGAATGATGTAATGGCCTTGGAGAACATTACGTCATTGCATTGTAAGCCACTTGCTGATTGGTTACCAATTTAAATAAGCTCGTCGCTGAATGGCTATAAGCTAACAGCTAACAGCTAACAGCACGACGGCAATATATCTGCATTCGCAGATACAAAAAGCATAAAGCCTGTTTTCCATTTTGCAAATTTGTTCGCACGAAGCGAAGCGAAGCGAAAAACGAGTTTCGGCAATGAAATTGGTTAATGAAAGAACAAATTTGCCTATAGTGGTAAACAGACTTTTCAGCCTCGTTTCGCATATTGATGCTAGAGAGTGAGAATGCTGTGGAGACGCCTGTGTGCGACAGTACGACGCACATATTTTTGACAAAATGCTCTTTACAGATATTGCCATAGCCATCGGCAAACCGCAAACAAAATATTCTGATGAAATATTATATATCGCGTAATATATCAAACATCCGATCCGATGTGCTGCTCGCACAATTTTCCTCACACCTACGCTGTCCCACTGACCGCCTAATGCGAATATCATTCTTAACTTTTACAATTTTTCCGATTTCACAATTTTCCGACTGGTTCGGGCCAATTTGCCGACTGGTGTAAATTTATTGGTGGGGATGGATGGGGGGCGGTTGGAAGCATGGCAGAGTAGACACTGCAGCCTGCAGGCATTTTGGATTCAATAATTTATTGATTGAATATAAATATATATTTGGAAAATATATCTTTTACCTTTTTGCTAATCCGAGGCCAGTGGCTGCCACAAGGTCTACTCTTAGTGAAGTGACAACTACCTGGATAAGTTTCCTAGAATTCTCATCTAAATTTCTCTCAATATATTTCTTGCTATTCGCTGATTCAATACCTGAGTCATCATTGTCATTTGATGTTAGTTTGCGATCCCAAGAAGCTGCAAATCGTATATTTTGTTTCTGTGTCTCAGTTGACATTTGCATAAGTGAAGAAGAAGAAGTGTGATTATAACAAAACTGAGGCAAACGACGAAAGGTGTCTAATATATAATTACTGACGGTCATGACTCATAATAACCTATTGTTTTCTCTCTGCAATCTGCATTAACCTGACGTTCGTCGACTATCATCGGGTGCCTCAAGCTTTGCCACCTGAAGGTGAACTGAATCCCTCATTTCAAACTGTTGAATTTATATAGCAATAGTCTGCCGTGCGCTTGTGGTATTTTATCGAACAAATGCACATGCGCAAAACACATTAAAACGTTTTTATTCGTGTCTTATTCTAATTGCCATGATTCAATAACTTACAGAGACCCAAATAATCTTAATACATCTGTATTCAACAACACGTTAGCAAACTCCCCTTGGGACACGGCCTTCATATTTGATGATACCAATGATGTTCTTGCCACAGGGGAAAGTGTATTTTTACAAGCGATCGACCAACATGCTCCAACAAAATAAAAACGTATCGCCAAGCCAAAGCAACCTCAATGGATAACTAGTGACATTCTTAATCAGTTAAAGCTTAGAGATAACCTACTTTCAAAAGCAAGAAAAACTGAAACTAATTCGACCAACGCTTGGAAACAATACCGTGTCGCTAGAAATTTATGTTCAAACATGATCGAAAAGGCTAAAATAGCCGAAGCTTTCAATATGCACTTCACGTCGATCGCCAGTAAAATCAAGTCCTCACTCACTCCTATCGATAACTTTGATCTAAGTAAATTGAAACAGTTTGTAAAATCGAAGATGTCATCTAACACGTCTGCCTTCAACACGTCTACCCATCACTTGTGAAATTGTTGAAAATTACGTGATGAAGATACCATCCAATAAAGCGAATAGCGACTGGGGCTGATGGCACAAGTATAGAACTACTTCAAGCAGGCATCAAGGAGTTGGCACCATCAATATCCAGGTTAAACAATATGTTTTTGACTATTAATCAATTTCCCGCAAGATGGAAAATAGCTAGAGTCACTGCGCTATTTAAGGCTGGCGAAATATCTGATGCTAACAATTACAGACCTATCTCTATCTTACCCGTGCTTTCAAAGATCATTGAACGTTAAGTGCATGACTGCCTGTTTTACTATCTCACCATAAATAATCTGATATATTCCAATCAATCTGGATTTCGAAGTGAATTTGGCACAGAAACCACTGTGGCATTTATCGTTGATTCTCTTTTACTCAACCTGGACAAAAATCTCACAATGGCATGGTCCAAGTCGACTATAAAAAAGCTTTTGATTTTGTTGATCACTGTATTCTGCTTGATAAGCATAGTGCATACCATCTTGATCAGAACTCACTTGATTGGTTTAAATCCTATCTATCACACCGTAAACAATATGTTAACTTTAACGGCCAGTCCTCAACATGCAACAAAAGCAGTTACGGACGGAGTACCTCAGGGCTCTATCCTTGGGCCTCTATTGTTTCTTGTTTTTATCAACGATTTGCCTCTACATATCAACACTCAAGTAGATTTATTCGCTGATGATACTACCTTACTCGCTGCCACTGATTACAATGACATTAATGAACTGAATGTGAAACTAGCTCAGGAAGTCTCCAATGTTGATAACTGGGCCATTACCAACAAACTACCTCTCAATACGACTAAGACTAAAACCATTCTGGTTTCTGGTAAAAGGCGTAAAGCGAAACTTACTCCTGATAATGAAATTCTCAACATCAAATTGAACGATGTCTCATTAGAACAAGCTCACACTGTGAAATTACTGGGCTTTAACATTGATGAAGATTTAAACTTTGACACTCATGTTGAAGTTATGGCAAAGAAACTATCTAAACGCATTGTAATATCAAAGTGTATAAAATCTTATCTGCCTCGAAACGAACGTATACTTTTCTATAATGCTATGATCAAACCTCTATTTCTCTATTGTAGTATAACCTGGACAAACTGTAGTAGAACAATATCATCAAAATATTAAAGTTTCAAAAACGTTGTGCCAGAATTATCCTTGAAGCTGAACCACGCCACTCCTCGATTGATCTATTTAATAATCTTGGTTGGTTGCCTTTTTACGTACTAGAGTCGGATATCAGAAAATGTATTATGATCTACAAACGTACTATTAATTCTACTCCTGAGTACTTGTGCCGCCAAGACAAACTGTTAAATTGAAATAACCAACAACATTCGTAATGTCCTATATATACCTCATGTATATAATATAGCCTTTTCAAGTATACAGAAAGTTTAAATTTTGATATACCCATGGACATATAAATGTTGTAAATAGACCTAATTCTTGTAAGTTTTATGAGGGCCACAAGTTCATTAGTACTTCATACTACTAGAAATACATGCATGCAGAACCCCTCGCCCATTTGAACCAAACAATTTACTCCCCAAAAGTTATTGTAACATGAAGTACTGAGTCGACGAATGTAACCATGGTAACACGCAACATTGTATATTTTTTATATTTTAATTTGTACAAAATATTATTTTGTTTTTAACTATACAATTATCAATTGCCAACTATATAAAGTGGGTATATGCTATTATGTACTCTTTTAGCTTTGATTTACTGTAACATTCAACCTTAGACGTTCACAGAACGTTTCGAAATTTTCAAAAAACTTCAACTGCTTTTCGAGGAGTATTTTTTTACTTCGCACTTGCTTTTGCAATTAAGTTTTTGAGATTTAATGTTTTTTATTTTTCTATAACAAATTTGAATCGATACTAAAATGCTCTTAAAGATCAATCAATGTTGTATTGACCACACAGAATGATCTACACATTTTCAAATTCACAAACTATACTGCATGCTATGTTAAAAAATCGGCAAAGCAAACATGCAAAATAGACACTTGCCTGTTTAAAACGCTCCTTTTTCGGTCTTTCGACTGTTTTTCCTCTTGTTAATTTGTCCTCTAAGTAATTTTCATTTATCTTGTTTTGGAGACTTACATAGAGACTGACTTATAAAATAAGTGTAAAACTATTTTTGAAAAAAGTTTGCAAAATGGAAGTCTTCTCTCGGCTTGAATTTGCGCATGCGCATAACTTACAAAACCGTCCCGTCCATGACAAAAAAAAATGGCGGACGACTTTGCATTCCACAATGTTTTCACAAGTCTTTATGAGCTAGAGACTTCAAAAGGCTTACGTATAGCTATAGTTTGAACATTAATAGCCTACTGAAGAATGTTGATCAGCTTCGTGTGATTATGCAAAATATGCCCGTAGATATTCTTGCTATAAATGAGACTAAAATTGATGAGTCGGTATCTAATAGTGAGATAAATATTGCTGGTTATTACAATATTCGTAAAGACCGAAATAGATACGGCGGGGGCGTGCTTATGTACGTCCGTGAATCTATACCATTTTCTGAGCGAAATGATTTAATAGTTGATTCATTAGAAATGATATGCATTGAAATTAGTAAACCACATGGTAAGTCATTTCTAGTAAGTATACTTGGTATAGACCTCCAAATTCTGAAGTTCGTCTATTTGATGAATATGAGACGTTTCTTAGAAAAAGCGATTTAGAAAATAAAGAAGTAATAATTATGGGAGATTTAAACTGTGATATTTTAAAATCCCCTCCTGAGACCCATACACGTAAATTGCAATTTCTGTCCGCTCTTTACCAATTTGATCAGCTTATTAATGAACACACAAGGGTAACAAGAACATCAGCAACCCTGATAGCTGAAATACCAATTCGGAATAACTAATGTTGAGTTGGGTTGGTTTGAATCTTATCTAACAAATAGAGAGCAAGTTTGTATTGTTAATGGAAAAATGTCATCCCCAAAAATTATTGTTTGCGGTGTTCCGCAGGGATCGATTCTTGGTCCTTTATTGTTTTTACTTTACATTAATGATCTTCCGGATTGCCTCAACAAAACTACGCCGTATCTCTATGCTGACGATACTCAAATTTCTTCAACCGGTAATAACCTAATGGAACTTACAGAAAATCTTAATAACGATTTGAAAACAATCGGTGAATGGCTGTGTAGAAACAATCTGCAACACCATCCAAGTAAGACCAAACTAATGTATATAGGGTCAAAGCACAAAATTAATGCTATGAATTGTGATCTTCCTGTAATGCTAAATGATCAACCCATACCCCGAGTTAGTTCAATCACATGTCTTGGCGTTGCCCTAGACGAAAATCTTACCTGGAATGAACATATTGAAACAATTTGTAAGAAAGTTTGGGCTGGCATAGGAATTATGAAACGCATGAAACCTTATCTTCCTACAAACACCCTGCAAGCAATTTATCGTGCGTTGATACAACCATACTTCGATTACTGTTCTCCATTATATGGAGTTTGCGACAAACAACTGAAAGATAAACTCCAAAAGTTTCAAAGTCGTGCGGCGAGAATTATAGCTGGCACGAGCTACGAGACCAGATCTGCTGATGTTCTTCGATCTCTTGCTTGGGTAAATTTGGATACAAGGCGATGTACAACTAAATCTATACTATTGTACAAAGTCTTGAATGATTATACTGGACCTAATTTGAAAGAGACATTGATCAGAAGAAATCTGATCCAAACCAATTATGACCTCAGAAATGGTAACACTGATTTAGCCCTTGCTAAGCCAAAAAGAGAATTTCTTAAAAAAAGTTTCAAATATAGCGGGGCTAAACTTTGGAATAGTCTCCCCATCGTTACAAAACTAGCTGAATCAATTTACTCTTTTAAGAATTTATTGAAACAGAGTATTAACCGGGCACCTGTACTGTAATACTCTGCAATCCATGGGTCACACCCACATATTATTTATGTACTATTGTATATATATTTATAGAATTAGCACAGTATAGAGACGACCAGTATGGCCACTCATTTGAAATTTTGTGTGGCCGCTCATTACGCATTGGCAGGCAGTCAATTGCTTTTTCTGGCCAATAAGCAAGCTGGACTAACTTTCCTGGCCAGTAAACTGCATATTTTTGCATAAAAAGCCAGCTACATGTTGCATCGCCGAGTGGCCCTACTGGTCGTCTTTATACTGTGGAATTAGTGCAACTCTACATTGCTCTGTTCTGTTGCTTTTCTGTTTTTGATGAAGATTGCGTCATTACTTTCGTCTGGAGTCGCCGCGCAAGGCATGTCGCAGCAAGCGTTTGCTCTAACATGCGCATATTCAGCAGTTTTATTTATGCTGCAATTTCTTGGCTTGCGCTTGTGGGATTTTTAACGAACACCACGCTTGCTCATTGTGATTCTGTCCAACAAGCAGCACCCTAATCTTAGAACCTAAAACAATTACTTTTGATTCGGGTCGATGCCTAAAATTGCTGCAATCGTAAAGAGAAGGAACAATACGTTTGACTAACCTCAGCAATTATAATAGATAATTACTTCGGCCAAACGGCATTCTTGAAAATATTGCAGCCAGCTTCGGCCTTCGGCTCTGCAATATATTCAAGATTGCCGTTGGCCTCAGTAATTATCTATTAAATAATCGACCATGTTTGTTTATCACACATTCCCGGGGGGTTGAGCGTGAAACGTACCGGTAAATAAATTTGAACAGTTTTGATTACAAATGAAAGGCATGAAAGCCAAGGAATATATTGATACATGTCTAATCAAGTTACTATAATTAACACACAAGATTGTTTCAACTGAAACTTTCCGTGCATTTTCATCGCTAAAATCTCGAACGTGTTGTACGAATATACCCTTTTCAGGCATATATAACCGCGCAGACGTTTGTGCTCACCTACCTAGCGAGAAACATGATTTTATGTACTACGGTTATATATACCCTTTTCGGGTATATATAGCCACCGTTATATATACCTTTTCAGGTATATATAACCGCGCCTAAGTCTGTGCTCACCAGCCTAGCGAGAAATATGACTACGTACCACAGTTATGTATACATTTTCAGGTATATACTGAACCGCGCCTAAGTTTGTGCTCACTAGCTCACGTTAAGACAGGTAATCTCTAGTTTTTACACATTTATCGGCCATTTAAAGACATTATTTTATGAAAGAAATAAAAAACTTAGTCACTGTGTGATTATAAAGAAACAAGACGCTTTATTGAGCGTTTAGTCGCTGGGGTAATGATTTAGGATTTTTCGTAATTAACACATTTTGACAGTGCATGCTACAGCTATAGGCATTCGGCAAATATTTTTCTGAGTGTGATTGTAACATCCTTGGCTTACATGACTTACATTCTTACACGAGCTTGACAAAAGCCACAAGCACGCAAATGCATTTGCGATTATCGTCGATTAATTATGATATATGAAAAACAGGTTTATGTACTATTGTCTTTAATTATATACATGATGAAAACCCAAAATATAGTTGTTCACAGTAAACAAAACAGAATAAAAAACAACAATGAGTACTGTATGAATGTCTGTTGGACAAAATATCTGATAAGTTTATCTTGGTAAAATTGTCGATAATCCTTCATGACAAAAATCACAATTTCTCTGATGAGTTACTATATATTTGATACTGTATCTAGTATGTTCCCAGCATAATGCTATTAGCTGGAACCGTAGCCGTGCAGGCTACTGGAACAGTTGACGTGAGCTCTGAAAAAAGCCAAGACAACTACTACTGTTTGTTGAGGAATTGTCCATTTGCCCGCATAGCCCGACTCTAACCCTTACATCAAATCTACCACGAACCTAACACAAACGTAACCCTATTCCTCCGTTCGAAATCGCTCAGCATCTTTAGTATAGGCCTCACCACGAATATGCATAGGTTCATGCGAGGTGAGCGTATTTTCAAATAAAACATGTTCTTATATACCGTAGACATCTTCGCGCTGAAGGTACTTTTTTCTTTCACGTAAAGATAATTTTGAAATTACGACCTGAGTAAACCTGAGTACGTTTGCTAGAGTCGCTTTTTCAATGTAGATTCCGTAAATGAAACTAACACCATTGGAATCCTTACAAAATAAGCTTTTTAACAGTGGGTTATGTTGCCGACTAAACATTACAGAATCAAAAATACCAAAAGTTTAATCCCAAACATACCTCCAGTTCAACTCAAACAATCTTTAATATCTTCTTTATTTCTTGGATTTGACAATAGACTTCTCCATTCGAAAATTTAGCTTTTTATCTGTGTATTTCTTGTAGAAAGTTTTGCTTCGATACGACGAGTAGAAGTATTTATTTTGAATTTTTTTTTATTTATCGGGTATTTTCAGCACGCATGTGCTTGCCGTAGTTTGACTCTTTATGGTTTGCCAGCTTCGTACTCAGACGCTTTGGCTTGCTACATGCGATTACGTCACGAGCGCGCGAGAAACCCGTCCCGTCGTGGCTACGCACTACAAGTTTCCACGCGTGCGTCACGCAACCGCTTAGCACAAAGCGCCTGGGTACGAGGCTGTAATGGGCTGTGGTTTGCCCACAGTTTGTGGTTTGCCTAAGCGCTTCAGTCACGACAAAAAATCTTATATAGGGTATTTTACCCTGGGGAATTCGCATTCCGGCCACTTAAAAACATAGCAACATCGTCTTGGGCCTCTTCCGGTTGTTTTTGTCTGAAAGTCCAGTTTGGCCGCACGCTAAGATTTCAAATTTCGCCGTAACTTTGTCAATTTTTATTATTTTCTTTGAAAGTTGGTCAGTAGGTACTGTTTTTAAAGCTCTATGAAACGGTGTATTAGCGAAAATCACACGGTTTTTAAAACAGAAATTATAGTCGACCAAAGGTACTGAATATATAATTAGTTTACCGATATAATAAATATACCAGTGGCCGGTTGTATCAAAGGTGGATAAGTTATCCGGTGGATAAGTCCTATCCGATGGATAAATCTTCTATCCGATGGATAGTTATCCGTTGGATAAAAATGCGTTGTACGAAGCACGGATAGCAGGGTGGATAGCTATCCGTCGGATAAGCTTAAATTTAACCGGGAAAAACCGGATTTTCCTGAAATTTCTTATCTCAACGTCAGCTGTTGCTAAGCTTTTGTGAACTTTATAATTTAGCTTGTATAAAATACATCCATATCTTGAATTAACTTGCGATAAATTTCCCGTTGTTGGTTGTATTGTTCTTTTTCAGTCCGTCGTCACTAGTATTAATATAGTCAGACTTGTATGATTTTGTTGTACATTTTCATAGTACGTGAAATATATACTTGTAGTGTTTTTATTCACTAGCCAGCATTTCACGATCTTTGTTTATGCGAAGACAACAGCAGAGGCAGAAACTGTTTAGTATATGAGTTGAGTATACTTTTTCCTGTAGAATACATTAAATATTTTGTTCCTTGACCTTGCACACATTTCATAACAATTTTAAGAACATTTTCTCTCAAGTTTTGATTGGCTAATCAAAGCGAACGAACAAATATTACAAAATTCGCCGTCTTGTTGTCTATTGCCTAACTTTGTTTGGTTTTCCAAGTTGTATCTTCGGTACGTTCATCGTGTTTTTAAACTGACTAAAAGTGAGAAATTCACTGCTTGTTTTCAAACTATATAAAAGAGAAGGATCTGAAGAAGACTGCCGGTCGGCACTACCACCGACATGGGATATTCAGTCAAAAAAATATACAAAACTACAAAAGTGAGTACTTATGTTTATGTTTATTGCACTATTATAAAGGATGTTAACTTATAAACAGAATTATTGCATTTCTGTCTCAATCCGACGCTCTTTCATCCGAAATATTTACTATTTTGTCTTGGAACTTCGAGTTTATCCACCGGATAGAGGATTTAAACTACCTCCGGACCTCGGATAAATTTATCCTACGGATAGTGCTTTTTTGTCCGCTGGATAACGCTATCCAAGCTTGGTACAACGCAATTTTTACTCTGGATAAAATTTATCCGCCGGATAGCGAGTTATCCGCCGGATAGCGACTTATCCACCTTTGATACAACCGGCCCCTGATGACTAAGGTTAAAACTCACGGAGATCTGTAAAGCAATGTGTTTAGCGATTTGTTCGGCATTAGCACAGTATAGATACGACCATGCAGTAGGGCTACTTGGCGATGCAACATGTACCCGGCTTTTTATGCAAAAATATGCAGTTTACTGGCCAGGAAAGTTAGTCCAGCTTGCTTATTGGCCAGAAAAAGCAATTGACTGGCTGCCAATGCGTAATGAGTGGCCACACAAAATTTCAAATGAGTGGCCCTACTGCTACTGGTCGTCTCTAGCTATACTGTTGCAAAAGCCAATAACAGGTTTTTTTTGCTGAATCGATTGGTGGTATTTTCGTCCGTTTGGATGAGGGGCGCCAAAGATACGAGCGCTCAAAGTCATCCTACGATATTCGACAGTCCAGGGGGCGGTTGTATCAAGGCCGGATAGCACTATCCAGCGGATAGCGAATTTTTTGACTGTTGTAAAAATGCTCCAAAAGCTATAAAACTACGAATGTAGACCCTACAATTAATAAAAAGAAATTTTAACTTATAAATGCTAAGGTTTAATCTAGATTATACAAATCAACGGACCATTTTACAGTTGGAAGATTCGCTATTCGGTGGATAGTGCTATCCGACGTTGATACAACCGACCCCAGATTTATAATGACGTAATGTTCATTTTGTGGCTAACAATCTGAGATATGAGATTCGACAAAAATGCGTGCAGAAACATATAGTCGCTGTGGGCACAGGTGCCCCGGCGACGAGTAACAGCACGCGAGAAGCTATAGCAAAACACTCTGCGTTTCTCGTGCCGTTATTTCTTTATAACTGTCGCACGCGACACGTTTTTATTTCTTAGCACTTTACCGGGCAGGTTTGTAGGAGGTTTCCCCTTGACGAGTAAAATCGTCTTTAGAAATATTTTAAAACCCTTGAAACATGCTATGTCAATGTTTGTTTAAGTCAAAATTAAACAGACATTGCCATAGCAAATTTCGAAAATTTTAAAATATTTCTAATGAAAAAACTTATTATTAATGTACATATTATTATTATTATTAAAGACTGTGTTTTTATTTGAGCTATTATTGTGAGTTGGCAATGTGTTAATTGATCAAGGAGAAATATGATACGGAAATGTAGCATAGAAAAGGTGCGAAATTTTGTAGTGATCACGTTTCACTGATGAAAATAAGACGGATTCTGTATGCTTTTGCATCTATTTTGTTATTGAATATTGTGTTTGTTGTATACCATATTTCTAATGTAAGCTATCGGCAATATGAGGCGAAGCTGTTCACTGGTGCAGAACTTGAGCAGAACACACACCAAGCAAGAATCTTTAATGCTGTTCAAATAAAGAAAGAATCATCCGCATGTATAAAGAGCGACTTACGACAGAGTCCAGGTATTGGCGGATGTTTAAACGTACATACTTGGCCGTTGGCTTGTAACTTTAGTTTGGAAAATCTTGTACTGTATCCGTTATTTCCCCTCTCGCCTCTGCTGCAAACATCTACAAATACTTTGGATATTCGGTGGGATAATGTGAATATTGGTGCAAAGCATCTAGGAAGGCGTATATTTGGGTTTCTGCAAGCACCTTCAACTGGTAATTACTTGTTGTCTTTGTCAACAAGTGAGAATGCAGAACTTTGGCTCAGTAAAGATCAAAATTGGGAGAATGGCCAACTTCTCTGCAAGGTAAGCGAGCATAATAAACGACAAAATTCTTCGATAGTATTCTTGGAAATGAACAGATATTATATTTCATGGAAATTTTAAATACTCAAAGCTCTGGAAATCATAGTCTTCATGTAACCTGGAAGCCACCACATTGCAGGAATTTTGAAGAAGTTAACAAAACGCATATCTACTCTTTCACCGAAGAGAACTTGGATTTTAAGAAATTGGTGAAATCCATTCCTTTGACGAGATCCACAGAAAATTACAAAACAAAGTACCCAAAGCAATCACTTCTAAAGAACACTGAATTTTTTGTATCTGGTACAAAGTATTTGGATTTTGGAGAAGTCAAGTTGGCTTTACCGCAATGCCAGTATAAACCAGGGTATGTTGGAAAGTCTGTTCTATACCAATACAAGACAGTTGAAAAGTTTGTGAACCCGTCGTATGTGTACCCAGAAGTCAAGCATCCAAACATAAAAGATGGAAAATGGATTCCATGGTTTATCCTTGATGAAAAAGATGCAGTTAATATTGCACAAAAATATATCAAGCATCTGGAATTGGCTTATCCAGGGTAAGTTTTTATACAGAATTGAAATTCAACGGTAATTTTATACAGTTAGACTTACAGGGATGATGAAACTGTCTTATGATAAATTAGCCCTCTCCCATGAAGGAAATGGAAAATTGGTCCTTCAACTGTTCGGATATTATAGAACAATAAAATTAGTATTTCTGTAAAACACATTTATAATACTACAGTATATAGGCCTATACATATATAATATATCTAATAATATACATGAAAAAAATTCTCAATTCTGATTGGCTAAGAGCAGTGCAATTATTTTTGAAATTGCACAGCAGTGCAATTTCAGCAGTGCAAATTAACAAAACAAGAGCAGAGCCTGGAAATGAGGCAAGAAAAATCAACATGGCGGCAGATATTAGCAATGTAAATTTTAACTTTTTGACGACGTTTTTCTAAACTTTCAATGGAAAATCGTACGTGAATACAACAATTTAAGTTCAAGGAGCACATAGACTGAAAACGTTTGCTAACAAGCAATGAAAACAATGCTTACACGGCGTAGGTGAGTGCACAAGTGTTATCAAAGCGTGTAAATTTTTCATGTATATTATTAATAAGTAATAGTTTGGTTTCTCGTGAAATTTGGAAAAACAAATCTCGTGAGTTTTCAAAGACGTCAAATTGCCCTCGTCCTTCGGACTCGTGCAATTTTGATCGTCTTTGAAAAACTCACTCGTGCATGTTTTTTCCAAATTGCACTCGAAACCATACTATTACCAATATAAAATATATATTTTGAAATGTAAAATTCCCTCCAGTATTACTGAAGAAGCCCCCCCTCTAGACAATCCTCCTGAACAAGCCCCCTGAACAAGTCCCAGTGAACAAACCCCTCTGAAGAACCTCCTGAAAATGTACAAGCTCTCCTGAACAAACCCCCTAAACAAGTCACCTTATTTGTATAGGTAATAGCATGGTTTCGAGTGCAATTTGGAAAAAACACGCACGAGTGAGTGTTTCAAAGACTATTAATAATATACATGAAAAAATTAACATGAAGAGAATCTTTCTAATCAGAATGATTTGTGCAAATATCATGCATGAAACAAATTTATCAGAAAGAAGTTTTCTTCCAGTAAAAAATTATTTTTGCACAAATTTATAAATATTTCAAAAATTTGCACTGAATATCACTTTTTGGCAGTAGTAATATAGGGGCCGTTCGACGAGGCGGCGTGAGGGGGTATGAGGCGAGCCTTATTTTTGAGGCGGCGTGAGGCGGGATGCGGCGGCACGAGTTAGCGCGTGGCGCATGAGTTGGCGCACTCGTTAGCATATGAGGAGCAGGAAACATTAGCATATGAGGGTGAGCACATCACTGGCGTGTTATTCTTTGACGAACAAGACCAGGCACGTTTGGGCGAACAAACAATAATTATCGCTGAGTTCAGCATATTTTGTGGGCAGAAATATGGCTTTGTTGTCGCGAGATTTATAAACCCCTTCAATCTCGTATCTAGTGAAGTGTTACTTTCTGAGTGTTTCTTTCTGAAGTTTCAAGCGTTTATTTAGTAAAGTCTATACAAGCGAATGAGGACTATTTAAAATCAAATCTTTTCATCTGAGAAAACTTTTTAATATAGGGTTTTACAAACCAAAATTTTTTAAAGATATAAATAAAGTTTTTAGCGGTGCGAGGATAAAAGCGTAAGCATTTTGATACACGGCGTTGTCAAGGTAATCTTTCCCACGTGCAAGACACAAAAGGTTGAGGTAATTAAGAGTTAGGCGAACACGGATTTGCATGAATTGAGAATATATAATTATAGGACGGGAAAATATTATACAATGTACACACAACACACACATAATTCATTTTTAAAACACATTTATTGATTTAAATTTCTAGTACAGCGTTATTAAGGTCTACTCCTAAGAGCATATCGTTTAGGCGTCTTTTGTATCTCTAAAGAGTTCTCGTATTTTTGTCCAGCTTCGGGTCCGTATCAACGACCAATCATATTCACTTCCGGCTACGGATTATCCCAGAGCCTTTGATTCCTCCTAAAGGATCGCAGGCTCGGGGTACGAGATTGAATAGCACGCTAATGATGTGCTCACCTTTATATACTAATGTGTTGCGGCCTCTCATATACTAACGAATGCGGCAACTCATGCGCCACGCGCCAAATCATTCCGCAGCATCCCGCCTCACGCCGCCTCTAAAATCCTGGTTGAACAGCCCCTACATTACTACTTTTGGCACTGTGTTTCAATAAAATTACACTGCTCTCAGCCAATCAGGGTTGAGAAATTTTTCCATGTATATTATTAGTCTTGTTACAAATTTTCACAGGAAATTCCAGCTGAAAAGAATTCTGAATGTAGAAAAGAAACCGAACTGGAGAAAAGAGAACCCTCCATTTTATGAAGGAACGTTGAAATACGGTGATCGATATTTGCTCGAATTAGAGTTATGGATTAGAAGCAAGAAAAAACATGTCATTTTATCTGAGTATATATATCAACATTCAAGCAGTGGCAAGTTGTGTTATCCTGAAGGAATGCAATGGAATAAAACAGTTCCAGTTTATCTGCTAATATCAGTACGGAAGCAAGGGGAGTGGGTGTGGCAGTTCATCAAAAATATGGAACGACTTTATTTGGACACTAAAGATGAGAATCTCCACGTTGTTGTTTATTACTATGAGAGTACTGATATTGACGTTGAAGAGGAATTTCAACAAAGTTATTTTAGAAGATACAAAGTACTAAGGAGCAGAGATGACAAGTACTCTAAGACGTTTTCATTGAACAGAGCTGCAGAGGCAGTTTCTGATCCACATGCCATTGTTTTTACGTTAGACTTACACTTGGAAATTCCTTCGACTTTTCCAAATAATGTGCGCAAGGTGAGATATGCATTACTTTATCAGCATAAACCTAGTTTAGCCTACTCCTTTCGGGTCTTACTACATCCCGGGCGTTCTTTGCCACTGCGCACAAAATGGGCAGTGGCTACCATAGATAATCCCAATCAAAATACTAACCCAGATACACCACAACTAGACGAAAATTCTACCCCACGCACTTACCCGGACTCCGCCCCCACCGCGAGTCGCAAATTTATTTACTACTCACACACAGCATGTGGGAGCTGTCAGCGCCTGTAATAACTCTATTACCGCTGATTTGTTTACAGGCACTGATTGAACGCCCGGCATGTAGAAAAATCCACTCCTTTCTGCTTCTTTACAAAATCCCGGTTCCATTTGAAAACGGAACAAAATCATGCCGTTTCGGCTTTGCGTTAATAATTTAATAATAATTTATTATTTCTTCCATGCAAATTTACATGTATATATGATCAAATGCGCATACACGAAATGCGTTTACACAATACCGGCAGAAAAATGGCACAAAATGAAGACGTGGTCCTTACCGGCATTATTACGAAAATTAGTCCACTACGGTTGTAGTATCCAAACTAGTAACAAAAATAAATCATATTTCAAAGCATTTTACAGAAATTTCAGATGAGATTTTGGATAATTTGTTTTAAATAAAAAAAAATTCAACTAGTAGGTTAAAAACAAATTAGACAACTTGCCTTTCAGTTTTCTATGTGTTAATTATTAATCTTTTTACTTCTAAACTGGCCACATTTGGTCAGGATTTTACATGTGTTATAACATAATGGTATATAGATTATGTATTCAATTTGAAATATTTTCTATAAATTTCAGCACTGTATCCAAGGGAAGATGGTTTACACACCAATTATTTGCAAGCTCGCTTGCGGTGCTTCCCCGCGATATCCTTCTGGGGAGTGGGATCCTTGGGGTTATGGCATGTTTGGAGCATACAAGTCAGACTGGGAACGATTTAAAGGATTTGATGAAGAACACTTTAAAGATAAATGGGGTGGTGAAGATTGGGATATTGTTGACCGTGCTTATAAAGTTGGATTAGAATTTGAAAGAATTAAACATGCAGATTTTTATCATAATGATCACTCAAAAAAAGGCATGTGGTCATAATTAAAGGTTTAATCACATGGTTATCACAAAGATTACAAAATGCGATCCTTTTTGTATGTTTGTTCAATCTGGGATCACTTCACTTGTCCTCTCCTTTTCTTTCAATGTTTAACAGCAAATTTCTAGAAATAATTCACACCTAATAATAACGCAGCTTATTCAATAATATCATAACCTAACGCAGCCTATTCAAAGACGGTTCAAAGTTGTGGTCCCAAATTACACAAAACTGCTGTAATTCTGTTAAAATGTGTGGTTTAAAAAGATGCTCATGGCGACTAGCCTGACTTAGCAGAGATTAAAATGTCACCTAGTGTCTGGTGAGTAACTTGTCTCCATGGCCGTTTTTGAGGAGTATACCGGTAATTTGATGACACAAAATGGCAGGGCTGTGGTTTGGAAAATTTCCACCTTTCGCCCCCCAATATTTTGTGAAGTGTCGGCCAGAACTTGCAGACAGAGTTTTATGAGAGAATGCGAGTTGCATTAGAAATGTTTTGAAAATTAAATGAATTCACATTTACTCTGATGAAGGGCTCCGCTCGAAACGTCAGTATTTCGTTCCTCAAAATTCTCGTCAGTTTACAACCTTTCAATTTTGCTATATTCAAAACACTGCCTACGCAGCACTCTACTTTTTTGGCTACATTAAATAATGTATTTATTGACTGCTGTAAACGTTGTACAGTTTAACTTACATAATCATAGGAAAAATATGTGAATATATATTTTTGGTCAATTTATTTACACCACAAAAAGTTATAAGTCAACGAATTAGACTTAACATTTATTGCAAAACTTTAAAGTCAGAATGACAAGATGTAAAGCAGTTTCTTAAAATTCATTCCTCCACCATCATTTGTGTTCGTCCGGACTCAATTACTAATAATATTTCAGAATAAAGCTCTGACATCTGAAGAAAAAATGCTTGACCGTTTGGCTGTTTGGTTACTTTTCACAACAAAAAATCAGTCGATTAAAAATTAGATAAAATGTTTAAATTAAAACCAAACCACGTACAAAAATTTTAATCATGCATATACCTTCGTTTCGTAGAAATGTTTTAAACTTGACAATTGTTTCAGTAATCTCGTTCCCATTCCACACCATTTCTCAGCTGCTTGATATTTCCCGACACTTCAACGTAATTTAAATATATAACATGATAAATATTGATGTTATTTGAATAGGGATAACTGTGAGATACATGTTTTGAAGATGTCTTTCGACTGAGCTATGAATCCGTTTTAGGGACTTAAAGTGTTCCATGATTTTGTCATTAACCATTGGATCTCGATTTCAGGCAATGTTGACTGAAAAAAAGATTGTGAATTGATTGTTAAGTAACCCTTCGCGCAAGCAAAGGTCACCCTTCGCTCAGTAAAGGTACTACCTGAGATAGATACTATGGAAGGCGTTGTCTGTCTGGAGGCATGATCATTAATTATCGCACAAGCTCCACATTTTGGTATGACGAAGGTCTGTTACAAGTAGTTACCGATCTGATTAATAAATATAGTTAACAAATTCCTCCGCCACTGAACTCAAAAAGAGGACTGAATCGAGCTTTCTATTGTGTTATATGAGCGGATTTTGAAGCCGGCATATTTGCATTGACCAAAGGCAGAGATAATTAGAACCTGCAATTTTGTAAACAAATCAAACTGCGACACTTGCGAAACAGGATTAGTGTCTGGCCAATATGTTTACTTTGCTAACCATAAACAGGCCTTTCTTCTGGGATAATTAGAGCCATTAGAGCCGACACCGTGTGCACATAGTCTCAGACATAAGTATATATCTGAGACTACGTGCGCACGGTGTCGTTTCCGAGCGTTTCTAAAGATGTCGTTTCCAATTTTGTCATTTTGACGCTCTGTTCACACGGAACACAGACACATTGTCTCCACACACATTTTATCTATCGTGTCTTCTTATCATCTTTTATTTTCCAGCCAGATGTGGTCTTTACTTGTCACCCAGTTTCTTAAAATGTCTTCTGCTCATCATATTAAAGTAAAACAGTTTTAAACGCTACTATTCATCATTCATATGTCTGTTCGCCAACACCTACACGAAGTACGTCGCTCCACATTTTAAATTGTTCTTGAATCATTAAACACTTGACAAGCTATATATTTTTGTTTTAATTATTTGCTAAAGTAGTTAGCTTAACAATTAAAGATACCAATGAAAGAACTAAGCTACCGGGAAACAAGAATATAATCATTTCAAATATAGTCAATCAATATAGTCAATATGCCAATATAGTCAATCAATAATTTATAGTTGTAATATTTTTGAAATCTGCTGTCAGTCTTTAATAATAATAATAATAATAATAATAATAATAACATGCAGAACATGCCTCAACTTGAGTCAAACTTGATCGGACATGTATGCATGTGTATGTATCGACACATAGACCCCTCGGTAAACTTCAAAGCGCCTATAATCAGCTGTGATTATTTTTTAACCAACACGTTTGAGCAATTGAACCAAAATGCTGCTATTGAATGATTGTACCAAAAATACATTGTGCTCATCGTGCACAAGTTTGCATAGACGTAAACAAAAAGATAGAGTGAAGACTTTCGTCGAGTTTCCAAAACATATCTTGATGGACTATGATCGACAAGATTATTCAGGGGTCTTACATTCAAACCTTTGGCTCTCAAAATAACTCAAGTTAAACGCTGTCAGTATGACAGACGTTGCAGAGGGTTTCACGTATTGCCTAGTTGCAGCTGTGGCGTAACGTTATATCACACTGAAGGCGCGAGCATTCTAGGGGAATCCGGCGGCATGCTCCCCCAGGAAAATTTTTAAATCTAGAGTCTCTGAAATGCCATTTCCTGGACTTTGGGGGAAGATTTTACAGTATTCTGATGGTCAGAAAACGACATTTTAACATATAAAAATTTACAATTTGTTTGGAAATTAGTACGGTTGTACCATTTTTTGTTTCTCAGAGTCTTCCCTGTCAATTTGTTTTTGCTCTGCAGTCTGAGCCTGACTGCCTGAGGGCCCCCCTTTGGGCCATTGGGGTTTGGGGCTGCCGGGTTCGCCGGGTTCGCCCGATCCGAACCCATAGTAGTTACGCCAATGTGTTGCAGGGCAAAGGCCTATGAGCAAAAGTATTTCCATTGGTTATCGCCGTGTTGAACGTCAGAACTTTGATGTTGCGCTCCAACATGGCGGTTTTTACGTCGCATGTAATCTATATATCAGTACACGAACCTAAACGATCAACTTTTTAACTCTAGATATTTTTGGATCTAAGCATAAAATATATAACATGAGTCACTCACTACAAAGTTGTTTTTGATTAACATAAATCACTAGGATCAACAGTGCTTCTCAAGACTACACTAACCAAGTTCTATATTATTACTCTATATTCAAACCTCTGCTGTCACGGCATGGTAATATTAAATTTGGACCATTTACTTTAATAAGTTAACCGTAATGCCAGTGGCAGTATTTTACAATATATAAGAAAGTTTAAAAGTGTATTCTGCCAAAATACTAAAATAACAAAACAGCATAGCCCTGAAAAAGAGCCACACGTCTTCAAAGTGCCGACATGCAGCATATTTGAATAATTAATGCTAATTATATTTCCAGCTAATTATATAATCGGCATATTCCCTCTTGCTTTCAAACAGGTGAAAGAGCTCCATATTTTTAATGGTATATAATGATTAATTTATGATGTGACGGAGTTTAGTCATTACTCGGGCAATACATTACAAATACATATAGATCCTCGGCTATAGTTACCGACAAGAACACACCATTCTACTGAACGGACATCAACTTGGATCTGATGTGAATCTTGAAACCAGAAGGTCAACCAAGGGGAATCATTCATAATATTCAGTCGAGACATTTGTCTGAATCTGAGCAATAAATCACATTGTTTTGTTATAAGCAGAAATTTAACTCTCTGTCTCTGAGTGTTACCAGTTATAGTGTTGTTAAGAGTATACAGTGACAGTGTAGCTTCTTCGAGTAGGGAAATGGTCTACAGTTGTGATTGTTAATGGTTGTCATCATTGCCATTGGAGTAAATATTCGTATAGGCATTGACATTGATCAAGCATCAATCTTTGACTTTGGAACAGTGAATATTTTTACTGGTTTCGATTCCCGATTGACGCCGACGAAAACTACGACGCAATCGAGATTTTTCACGATATCTTAATTGTAGTTTCTTTCGTACTCAATCTTGTTCTTCTGTCAATGACTATCAAGAACCCTGCAGGCAGTAATACAAGAACAAACTCTGGTATTTTATTAGCAAGTCTTTATCTAGTGAATATTGTTGTGAGTGGCGTTGGTTTGATCCATTTCATTGATACTCTCAGACTAGGTGATACTGCAGTTATTGGGTACGATATAATGACCAAAGTAATGTCTATGTTCTTACCAATGTACTTCGGAAGTGCATTTCTCTTGGCTGTCAATTACTACGGCATTATAGTGAAACCGCTTCAGTTTAAAGCCTTGTCACCGACACCACGGTCTATGGTACTCCTTATGTTGCTAACATGGGTGGCGGTAGTCTTTGTGTTTGTTATCTTTCCATTCTTTGTGCAAGACTTTGGCAGTAACGTGAAAATAATGATGACTGTTGTGGTATCATTGTGGTGGTTTATCACTGTTATCATTATGTCTATGTACGCCAAAATTCTGAAGACTCTTCGCCACAGAAAGGTCTCCCTCAAAAAACACATTCAATATGACCAGTTCAAGGTTTACTTGTAATGAAGCAAAACTCAAATCTAGCCAAAGTACTGTTGTTTTGTATAGCTATCTTGGTTCTGCTCACTCTACACCACTTTTCACCAGCGTAATTTTGGTTATGCACTGCCCGCAGTGCACCCAGCCTGCTAATGTTAAGTTTTGTCTGTATATGATACCAGTTTCTATGAATATGTCAGTTTTGCACGCGTTACACTGGTTACTAGGCACCCCTCAGTACTACAAAGAGATGAAAAGACTGGCTGGACAAATGTTAGTCTTCTGCCGACTTTTGTAGGCGATGATGTCAAGTTTTGTCCGTATATGTAATACCTGCTTCTATGAATATGCCAGAGCACTCCTCAATATCACAAATACATTTTGAATTCTTCATGTTGGCGCGTGTCGTATTACGAGTCAGCAATCTATGTCTCCTACATCTATGGTTTCCATGCATGATCTCTCGTTCTGCTAAACTTCCGCTCGTATATTTCTACAACTATGCAAAAACACGAAAAATCATGTCCTCTATTTCTTTGGAAAACTACAAATGAAGCTCTTGTAGAACATAGACTTAAAATTTCTGCCCTTTTAAAACGCATGGGTAAGGTATTTCTAATTTGCTACTATATATTATAAGCATACAGTAGAAGAATAACAACAGCAATAGAATAGTTTAGTGGTTCATGCCCCATTCATGTCTTATTTATTAAATAAACGATACAAGTTTAGCAGAACGAGAGATCATGCATGGAAACACGAACCCAGGAGAGTCTTTCTACGCGATTTTACGTTTTCCCAAACTTTCAGTGTGTTTCTTTTAGGTATACGGGGAAAATGCTTTCTATTTCTTTTTAGTGGTAGAGAGGTTTCGGCGCAGGTGAACCGTATATTTAGCTTTCCTTTTTTGAAAATCTTAGAATCGTTTCAAAGTCAGAAAAGTGCTTTTAAAGAGTTTCAATGATAATAACATGGGATTCAGTGAATTATATATGGATTATTTGTAAGAAATGTGTGAGATTCGGATTCATTTTTGATCACGGGCTGTCTTGAAAAACGTGGTAAAATGCTAAAATTTGTACGATTCCAAAAGTGAGACAACATCTCATCTGACCCTGGTTTCAGTGTCAAATCTAAAAAACGTTCGATAAGAGTGTATGTAGACCAGGGTGTCGCTACTGGGAGTGGGGAGTCACAAGCCACGAAGTTTGGAAAAGATCATTAAACAGCGCGTGGACATGGCAAGACGTGCTAAAAATTGTTTCGACAAAAACATGCAAAAATCAGAATCGAGCTTCGTTCCAGGCAACAGTGTTAGCCTTTTGCGTGGCATATCAACGAACGAAAAAGGCAAACTGATATGGGCCGATTCGCTAGAATCGTTACAGCTGTTTTTAGAAGAAGTGTTGAATATCGCTAACGGCATTTGGACTTGTCCTTGCGGCGAAGCGAAGCTATTTAAGAATGAAGACTTAGACATTCGCTGGTATCCTACGACACAATCAATCACTGTGAATGGAAAACTAGAGAACGAAATCAAAGAAAAGCTTCATTCGCTACCGAAAATAATGAAAAAGCTCCAGACCATAACGACGAGAATATAATTCGTTCCTTTGTTAAAGACGACCCGAAGCTTTCCTTAGAGTTACTTCAAAAGCAATTAAAAACTCCAATCAAAGAAAAGCTTCATTCTACATCAAATCAACTGCTGGTAAATATCGAAAATGACGAAGAAACTCCAGAGAATTCAATTCATTCTTTTGTTACAGACGACCCGGCGCTTTCCTTAGAGTCACTTCAAAAGCAATTAAAAACTCTCACCAAAGAAGTAGACGCCAACTCAGCCGCTGTTAATCTATTTACTGAACATACGAACTACCATAGAAAACAACAAGCTACGGAAAACGAACTCGAAAAACTGAAAAGGGAAAACCTGAAGCTTGTGAGCGAAAACACTCAGTTGAAAAACCTAAACGACAACCTTCAAGAAAGAGTAAAAAATGCAGAGGATGAAAGGGACAGTCTAACTACAGCAATGCGATTACTATTTGAAGAATCGTATCCCAAAGGTTACCCACCAAGCACAAGTCAGAGTGATATGATCACTGTACATAAAGACCAACGCGACTCGGTTGACTGCACCCAACAAACAAAATAGATTCACCGCCCTAAATGTAGAAGAAAACATTTCAAACGGTTGCGATGCTACTTAGAACAAAACAGGCTATAACCGAGCAGCTACTGATCATGAAACACAAACAGTCAATTGTACCAAAAAGCAACCTATCAAGCGGACGACTAAAGACCAAGACGAGGCCTATGAAAATCATCGTCGCGATGAGCAATCACGGATACAGACTGACCATCGGAAACCTGTAAACGTGGCCATCCTTGGAGATTCTATGCTGAAGTACGTGAATTCTGCACAGTTGCGAAAAAGCACCAAAGCTAACACCCAGATAAAAACATTCCCAGGGGCCAAAGTAGATGACATGAAATTCTATGTCAAACCAACCTTGGCCCGTGCTCCCGATCATTTAATCTTACACATTGGCACAAGCGACCTAAAACATAGCTCACCTCAGAAAATATCAAGTTCTATATCCACACTTGGGCAAGAAATTTAAAAAGAGCTTCCTATGACGAATCTTGTAATATCAGAAGTGATTACTAGAAATGACGATCCTAACTTTAATATGAAAATCGAAGAAATTAACACAAAGTTATCTCAGGTATGTTCAAATAATAACTGGAAACTCATTACGCATAAGAATATATCTACAGTCCATTTAAACCCATATGGCCTTCATTTAAATAGACAAGGAACTGCAAAGTTGGCCAACAACTTTAAATATTTCTTAAATAATTGTATTTGACTGCCTGTACTTCGCATCAATAATACTCCAATGCAAGACCTGAAAATAAATGTTAATAATGTACCTGACTTTGTAAACATATCGGCGCCAGAACATAATAACAGAGTAGACTATTCAATGAATTTATCACGAGATGACTCCGGCGCAGAATCACCGCATAGCCAAGCTAACCCTTACCCGAAACTGAAAGGTTTTTCTATAGGACAACTAAATATTGCTAGTTTAGTAAAACATATCGAAGAATTTTCATTACCAAAACACCTTTCGATATATTATGCATTAATGAGACGAGGCTAGATAATACAATCAAAAGCTCGGAAGTTGAAATTCAAGGCTACGACCTTGTTAGACACGATAGAAACAGAAACGGAGGGGGAGTAGCAATCTACGTACGTAATGTTATACCATTTTCAGAAAGAAAATCTATAATCCCAGAAAACGTTGAGGCAATCTGTCTTGAAATCAAAAAACCAAAATCCAAACTAATAATAATTTCGACATGGTACCGACCACCGGGGTCTAGTAACACAGGAATACTTGACTGCTTTGAAACTTTTCTTCAGAACATTGATAACGAGAACAAAGAAATTATAATAACAGGTGACTTCAATATAGATCTACTACCCAAAGATAATGAATGCTGCAACACCAGACGATTAAATGAACTGTTAAACGCATATCAATTGCTGCAACTTATAAATAAACCGACTAGAATAACTGTGTCAACCAAAACGCTGCTTGACTTGATAATTTGCAAAATTGATGATTCAAAAACAATAGCTTCAGGAGTTATTGATCTAGGTATAAGTGATCACAACCTTGTTTATATTTGTAGAAAGATAGGAAAACCAAAAAGGAAACCTAAAATCATTGAAACAAGACAATATTACAACCAATGCAGCCTTGACCCCAATGCAGCCTTGTCCGAATGGAACAAAAATTTCTTACAAATAGCAGATATTAACGCACCCCGGCATTCAAGAAAACTAAGAAGCGATCGACAACCGTGGATAATAAACGACATTAAAAAAACTGAGTTTCCACAGAGACTATCTAAAAAAGAAAGCAGTGAGGCTAAATTCCCCTGCTTTTCATGCACGATGCGTATAAAAAATATAGAAATCAAGGTACTGATCACATTATCAAAGCGAAAACTCAGTACTTCAAGACAAACCTGGAAAACAGTAAAAACAGCAGAGAAAGTTGGGGGCTAATTAATAAACTACTGAATAAAACGCCGAAAACAACCACTATTAATGACATAAAAATCGAAGATGAAAATGTAACAGGCGATGTAAACATAACAAATGCATTTAACAGCTACTTTGCTGAGATTGGACCAAAGCTTGCATCAAATATTCCTTTAACAAATATAGACCCAATACAATTCACCCAGCCTTGCTCCGCAGAATTTAGTTTTGCGACTATAACAAAGGAAGATTTATCTACCACAGTTGGTAAAATAAACCTGAATAAAGCGCCCGGTTTAGACAAAATACCAAACAAACTTATTAAAGCAGCTGGAAATACGATATATGATTCCTTATTGCATGTATTCAACCTTGTATTAAAAACTGGAACTTTTCTAGGGGACTTAAAACTCGCAAAAGTCATTCCAATTTACAAGAAAGAAGACAAGGCTGAGTGCGGAAATTTTTGACCTATATCTGTGATTCCTGCATTGGCCAAAATCTTAGAAAAACTCATTTGCGATCAATTAAGCTTGTATATTAACAGAAACAACATCATCTGCGAACAGCAATCCGGCTTTCGCCCATGTCACTCCACAGAAACAGCTCTTTTACATTGCACTAACCAATGGCTATTAAATATGGACAAGGGTCTAATCAACGGGGTTCTTTTCGTAGACTTTAAAAAAACATTTGACACGGTCGACCATTGTATTCTTCTGCGGAAACTGGAACAATATGGAATAAAAGGGACAGCCCAAAAACTATTTAAGTCATACTTGAACAACAGGAAACAAGTCTGCGTACTCAATAACTTAAAATCAGAACAAAAACAATCCAATGTGGGGTTCCACAAAGGACTAATCTGGGACCATTGCTATTTTCTATATACATAAACGATTTACCGAACTGCCTCGAACACATGCACTCAAGCATCAATGTTTGCAGACGACACAAAATTGACGTGTTCTGGAGTGTCAACTGCAGAAATTGAATATAAATTAAACTCCGACTTGAGTAATGTAAGTAAATGGCTCGAGGCCAACAAATTAACATTAAATACTGAGAAAACTGAATTTATGTTGATAGCCTCAAAAAGAAAATTAAACCAAATCCCTGAAAACCTCCAAATACTAATTAATGATTCACTTATTGAACAAGTTAAACAGAAAGAGGTCTTGGGGATTATAATTGACGAAGAATTAAAATGCAAGGAACACACTAATGCTCAATGGAAGAAACTTTCGAGTGCTGTGGCTCTTCTAAGAAGAGCTAAAGCTTTTGTATCTCAAAATGAATTAATTCGTATGTACAACTCTTTAGTAGTCCCTTACTTTACATATTGTTCGTCCGTCTGGAATGACGGAAATCGAACGAATCTTGAGAAACTGTACAAGATGCAAAAAAAGGGCCGCTCGTGTCATAACTAGTTCAAACTACGAAATGAGGTCAAAAACAATATTTCGGATTCTAGGATGGACTCCAGTTGAGTCTACTCTTATGAAAAGGGAAATTTTAATGACATTCAAGGCTATCCGTTGTATTTCGCCGGAGTACGTCTCTAACATGTTCTCTCATAGCCAAAATAACAATTACGAAATGCGGAGCAACATGCGCAAGCAGAGGAGGTTGGACAGCTGTCACGTGAATTTCTCGACCAATGAAATCGCGCTATTTTTCCATCGTGTTTGTGAAGATTTTAGGCTGCTTAATTTGCATTGGGCGCAGAAACACTTGAAAAATACATACTAATATTTTAAAAATTCTATAAAAGAGCAAGCGTGGCCTTCATATTATGCAAGAACTTGTGGTATCTGTAAAAAATTCTGAGGTAAGTATTATTGTTTAAACTTATTTTGATGATTAAAGTTCGTCGTGTCATCGCAACGTGATGACTCGAGGCCGCGTCTGTTTACAACTTTCAAACTAAAATATCTGGAGTTCCCATGGTTCGATTTTCGTAATTTTTGCAAAAATATCAAGATAAATGTATATACTAAAAATCTGCTGGAGGGATCCCGGGGATCCCATGGCAGTTTTCGAGATAATCGGTATTGAAGTGACCATACTCATTTCAACTTTTGCCAAAATGGCACCTTATTGCGCCTGACGATATTGCGCCATCAAAGCTTGTTTTTCCCAATGAATCTTGAAACTATAAAGAGCATTATTCTTTAGAGTAAGCGTTAAAGTACTTTTGAATGAATTTTAGGAGATTTAGGAGTTATTTGCGTGTTGTTTAGAGATTTTATATCTGGGCTAGTGTCTGGCTCTGTCTGCAATTTTGTTGTCTGACGGCCCGCTCGACTCGCAAATATTGAATATTTTGTCATTGTTATTCATTTTTTTTCCTGGAATGCATCCATGCTATTTCAATAACTATTGATCTACCTATGTGGGCAGTATTTTGTATGGTAAACGTTATTTTGATCTTTTATGTAGGCTGTACGTCGTCATATTGTATTAATCCGATGCCATTTCTGTCAACAATCTTTGAAGTTGAAAATCTCGAATTTCCACAATTGACGCAGTGTTGCTCGTATTTTTATGAAGACTTTACTGTTTAAAATAAGTGCTGAGTTTTTAGAAGAAAATTTTAGAAATAAAATTTGTTGTTTATTTACAGATTTGTATTTTGGTTTGAATTCTATCATTGTATTGTTAATTTGCCTTCTTGGTGAATATTTGCTTTCTTTAATATTTATTTATATATGTAGAGAATGAGCAGAGATATTATATTTTATGCATGTGCTATGTATTTTCAATAAAAATGGAACTGTATATTACTGTAAAGTTTGTTTTGTCTACATTTCACCAGTAATTTCTGTTGCAAAAGTATATGTTTAAGCTGAGGAATAGAAGTTCTTTGACAACCACAATATGGGGGTTTTCAGTAATCACAATGTGCTATTGGGATAAATAAATAACTAAATACATATTAATTAACAGTCGAATCCTTTGATGCCAGCAGAATCAATCTGGCCAATAAATATTTAGTTTATAACTGTCTGTACTATACTCCTCACTAGTTGCACAATGTATATTACAAATACAGACGATCCAGGCAGTGCCAGTGGGTCAGCTTAGTATATAAAATGCAATACGTGCAACACTGAACAAATTAAAGTGTCCACAAATACATATAGAATTTTCAACACAAGAACATTTATATTGACCACAAGACCAGTTGATCACACGCAGCCTTTGAGATTTCTGCACAAATAAATTCATTAAACGGACTCAAAGAGCCTTGTTATACATCGATACACAAACACTAAACACATCCATAATGATGGCATTGAGTCTCTGTATCAATAGCGTCCATTTTCGCAGAATTTGCTATGGCCAGAGATGTTGACTTCACGGCAGTCAACGCATAAATGAGGGCGCACGTGGAAACATACGCTCATTACCCATGATGCTTTGCGGCCTGCTGTCCAACCTCCTCTGATGCGCAAGCTAGTGTTAGGTAAACCTAAAACTAATTTTATGAAAAGATCCTTTTCATACCGAGGAGCTTGTGCCAGGAAGAACTTACCCATTGACATTGTCAACGGGTATGAGCAACTATCAACAATTCATTTTAAAAGTCTAATCGACAAATATTTTTCCACAGATTAAATGACTGTTGATGATGTTCAAAAATATTGCAACCTGAGTAATCAATATTGTTTCATCTAACATGACTTATTTGTGTAAATAGTTATTAATATTTTATGGTATTATATTAAACGATCCCTTGAAAAGCAGCAATAGCTGAAGGGCTATCGTTTTTAAATAACTTTTATGAATAAATAAATAAATAACCGAATAATAGGTTGCAATTTGACTTGACTTGTTGACTGCCAAGGTCTCAGAAGATTGTAAAGTAGTCTCTTTGCAGGTGTTCTTATGGAGGGGGGAGCGAGGTGAAAGGCTATGAAACGAAAATTATTATAGTTTTGAATCAGATCTTTGTTTCTGTGCTTCGTTGTTGAGATATTTTAGTTTGTTTGATATGCAAATTAAACACTTTGACATCAGGCATCTATAATGAGTTATCGGAGATAAATTTTTGCTTTATCAAACGAAGTCAATCGCTTTGAAGAAATGATATGTGTCTATTTCGCACACACCATTGGACATACAGATTTGTAATTTATTTTGTTTCATAATCGCAAAGATACAGAACATTCTCTGATAACTCATTATACAGGTGTGATATCAAAGTGTTTAATTTGGCTTATTTGCATATCAAAGAAACTGAAATATCTCAACAACGAAGAACGGAAACGAAGATCTGCACGAGATGTTACTTTGTTGTTTTAAGAGTTCTTTCATTTAAGACAGTAATAATTTCGCTTCACAGACACTTTAAAAGCGCTGCATTTCTGCATTATCTTGCAAAATTCATGGAATCAATCATACAGTCATAAAAATATTTATTAGATTTGGACGCGATGTCCTTGAATCAGACGTGTTTGAATCAGCCACTGAATGCATGGCTATCTTGCGTCATTGCTTTCCACACACTTTGAGAATTTTCAAATTAAAGACCAATGTTGCGGTAGTTGGAATGAAGAAACAAAAAACAGAGACCACTATTCCTACTGTCATGTCGACATCACAGTACAGTACAATCGTCGTTCTCTCGCTTTGGTGTATAAAAAGAGAAATCTTTCATTTATAATACCAAAAAGCCAAACGACGACCAACGTAAGATAAGTTCGTGGCCATGTCATTATCATTGGGTATTTCAGAGGTGAAGTTATAAATGTATATCTATCCACAGTTATCGCCAAGAGATTTGCTACAGACAACGCTAAACTCGCTGTAGGCAAAGTAATAGACGTGGTGTTTCCCCAAATTATTAACTTAAAACTAGAAATACATGCATGCAGAACCCCCTCGCCCATTTATAGAACCCAAGTAATTATACTCCCCTAAAGTTATTGTAACATGAAGTACTGAGTTGATCACTGTAACCATGGTAACACGCAACCGGCCGTATACATGGCCGTATATTTCTTTTATTTTTTGTACAAAATGGCAAAATAGTGATAAG
The DNA here is from genome assembly GCA_016169945.1 of Trachythela sp. YZ-2020. NCBI lineage: Eukaryota > Metazoa > Cnidaria > Anthozoa > Malacalcyonacea > Clavulariidae > Trachythela > Trachythela sp. YZ-2020. Next base: position 2,432,739 of record JADLSH010000377.1, on the reverse strand, counting down.
GTTTGTACTTTTAACTGTAAAATTATCAATTGCCCATGCAACTATATAAAGTAGCTATGTTATTACGTGCTCGTTTAGCTTTGATTTACTCTAAAATTCAATCTTAAACGTCTCACAAAACGTTTCGAAATTGTCATAAAACTTCAACTGTTTTTTGAACAGTATTTTTATACTATGAAGTTTTTGAGATTAAATATGTTATTTCTTATTCTATATAACGTATTTGAATTCATACTAAAACAATTTTTAAGATTAGTCAATGTTGTTTATTGTTGACCACAGGATGAACCACAAACTATTTTCAAAACCACAAACCGTAGTGCATGCCAATGCCAAATTGACGGCAAAACTGCAAAAGCAAGTTTGCAAAATAAACACTTACCCGCTTAAAACGCTTTAAAACTCGAAAATCCTCTCCTTTCTCAGCCTTTCGACTGATTTCTTTTGCTATTGACTTTAGTAAGTGAAAGTCCTCTAAAAAATTTTCATTTATCTTGTTTTGGAGACTTAATATTTGTCTGAATTAATATGTCCCGACTTGAAAAAAGTCATCAATGCCAAAAATAAAATGCGAAGATGGCAGTTATTTTTCTGACGTATACATATAAAAACAAAATCGTTGTCTTAGCCAATCATGATGTTGCTAGTTACCAGTTTTCTCTCGGTTTTAACTTGCGCATGCGCATAACTTACAAAAAGGTCGAGTCCCGTCCAGTGAACTATAAGTAAACTGGAACGCTAACTCCTATGATCAAGTCCTATGATTCGTTGAAGCCAATGCGCGGGAATTTGAACTTTCAAAAGGACTGAGGAGAGTTCCGAGGAGTGAGAAAAATTCCGTCAAAAGTTTGTTTTTGAGCGAATATTTGCAAGAAAAATACTTTTTACATCAGAAGACTTCAATGTTTGGGATTCAAATGTGGTTTTCCGATTAGTCTTGACTGTTTTACATCTATCTGCAACAAAAATGAGGCGGATCGTTATCGTATATGGAAAAAATGACAAATGTTTGAACGTGCCGAAGCAAACTTTGCTCTTTAACTCAGAAAAAATATACTAGAAAACATTTCGGCAGCCCCCAAATTGATTTTGCACTATACTCCAGGTATTGCTTTTTATCTTGAGCTTTTAGTCCTTGCTTTAACCCTTCTAAAACATAAACAAATTGACGATTTTCAAGTGGTGCTATTTTTGTCTTCGCGCCTTCTTGTTGGTCATCAGTGAGCACTTTGAATATGACGGCTGAGCTAGCTTATATAATCCTTATTTTAACTGTCAAAAATAAGTTACTGCATGCTTGAAAAGCAATTTTTTAATATATCTTATATTTTTCTATATAAATTGTATCATAAAATCTCTTAACTCTTTTTGGAAAGTCTCATAACTCAGAAAAACCAAACATTTTCGCGCGGTTTTTTTACAAATTTTGTTTTTTTCCAGTAATATTTCAGAAACTGAACGACCTTTGTTCATTGTAAGTTCTTGAGTAAAAAGTTTAATTGTTCTAGTGTAGTCAAAGATAAATAGTGAAAGTATAAAAGGAAATTAAAAGGGTAAAATTTTGCAATATAAAAAGTGTATTTTTTGAAAAAAATATGTTAAAAGGGACTGGCACTACCTACAAAGCACGGCTTCAATCCCCCCCCCCCTGAGTTAGCGTTCCAGTATACTTATAGTTCACTGGTCCCGTCCATGACAAAAAAAAATGGCGGACGACTTTGCATTCCACAATGTTTTCACATACCCGGGCGTAAATATACGAGCGGAATTAGTACCCTCGCACGGCGCTTCGCGCCGGCTCGGGGATTACCTCACGACGACTACCAAGTTATTGTTGTTTACCAAAGCACAAAGGAAGCAAAGCATCCAATTTTTACTATATAAACTCGTATTGTGAATCCGTGTGTGAACTGATGCATGATAGTGAAAACGGAACGATACAAGAACGCGTTCATAAACCGGTGCTTGTTTAACTTTATATAATAACTATACCAATACTCACATATAAAATAATTATATATTTTTATATATTTTAATATATTTTTAACAATTAGTGGATGCAAAATTTATATAAGATTGCAAATAGTTATATATTTTAACATAGTAATAGTTTATCTTCTTTATCCACTGATGTAAACTCAGATGTGTGTTTTTTATTTTTAATAAAGACCTTTATTATTATTATTATTGCTCAATGAATATTTCCTGTCTCTTTACAAAACATCAACGATTCATTCCTATAGTACACGATCATCGACATATGAAAATTTTCAAATATAAATGTCAAGTCTTGAAGTACAAAAAAATGCTTTCTCGCGAATTGGTGTAAACTTTGGAATGAGATCCCAACCAATGTTAGGAAGTTGTAGAAAAGTGCGTTCAAAAAAAGAACTGGCAAAAATACTCTCAAGGAGGCAGATGCGTATACTGAAGCACCTGAAATATGTAAAAAGTCAAACAGCGCGAATAAGCTTATCATGAATTATATTTTATATTAATATAGTATATAATAATTAAATATTATATTTTATCATGAGCGCATGTAAAAACTTACTGATACTCATGATGATATGAATTTATGTAAATTTAGAGACTCGCTCGCCAAGATTAACAAATGCGACATGTATTTGCGAGTCAGAAAAATTATAAAAAGTATATATGTGTGATCATAATAAAAGTCTAGATGTCTATAAGTCTGAAAACGAACTAATTACCTTAGATTGTTTTGGCAATGCAAAATTATGAGTCATAAGTATTGCATCTTTCCTTTACATTTCTTTAGCAGATGTTTTGCCTCGATTCAGGTATCTGCTTGAGACGTATACTGCTTTGGTAATTGAAGATTGTGAAACAACTGGTTCACTATTGTATCTGCCTTACTACTTCATCATATATGGGAAGTCACTCATGTTCAGCTGAGCTTGACTCAGACATTTACTAAACAACCCTGCACCTTTATAGCTTTCGGGAAACAAGAAAGATCGCTCATTATAAAGTAATTAGATATACTCGATGCGAAAATCTATCTTCGGTAATAACATGTGGTAATACTCCGTAATAGATAGCTAAAAGAGTTAAAGAGAAACTCGGGATTGCAGAGTCGAATTAAAGTCCCAATTTGACTAGAGTTTCACTTAAGTTCCTTCTCCTTCAATTCCGACATCAATCTGGGCAAATTCGAAGCTTTAAAAGAAGATAAGGTGCAATAGTATACAAGGCCATCACTAAAGTCAATGTTTATTACAAAATTATTTATTCCCGCGGCTTCATTATCAACCAAGACACGGATATGAAACAGTGAATATTAGCAGTAATCTTAGATTAACAGTAAAGCTATTGTTTTATTCACATGTTCTTCGACTAACGCGGTGCAGTTTTAACTTAAACTTCACAGAATACTTTCCTATTATTCTTACAATATCGGTGGAAGAAAACTTTCAACTTTCTTGGGCAAATGCTCAAAGTTTCATGTTTTGGACCTAATCAGCTACTAGAAGGAGTTTATAAAAAGTAGAGTGCTGGGTAGGCAGTGTTTAGAATATAGCAAAACAAAAAGGTTGTAAACTGCCGAGAATTGGAAGAACGAAATACTGACGTTTTGAGCGGAGCCATTCATCAGAGTAAATGTAATTACAGTAATGTAATTCCACTCCGATGAATGGTTCCGCTCGAAACATCAATATTTCGTTCCTCAAAGTTCTCGGCAATTTTCACAAGTTTTTCGTTTTTAGAATTTTGAGTCTCTAGAAGTTTTTAGAATTTTGAGTCTCTAAAAGGTAATTTCCTGCAATTCGAGGGCCCTATTGTTGTATTTTTACCAATTGAGCCCCGCTGGATTTGAAGTACTTAATTTCTATTAACGTAAAGTACACTTTAGCCGTGTGGGTATCTCTCTAGAAGAAAAACAAAACATAACCAATGCAAATTGTCCTTTTTTATTATTTTTGTCTCACATTATTAAAATTTTTCTTACGTATATTCAAGTTGAATATGCGACATATGTTCGCACAAGACCTGTGTTCACAGCTGAAGGCCGGACTCAGATTTGGCTGCACCACTTGGCTATATTAGATAATATTGCTACACGGAAAACAATTTCCTTCTATGAGAATCAATAAATATCATTGCGTAGCTGTAAAATATAAAATTAATTAATGCCAGCCCCTGCTTGCCCGAATGTGTTCTGTACCGAAACTACGTACAGAAAAGCCAAGAATCACGGGAAAATGGTTGAAAAACACGACGAAAAGCATTTCTATACTCAGTTTGTCTAATACTGTAAATAAATGGATTCACAACTGAGTTCATCCCAACGAGAGTCATACAAATAATGTGTAACGCACTAGGCACACATGCAGCGTTAGAAATAAGATAATCTATTACCACGATTATTGTATATGGCAAGAGAAGACAAATAAATACTCCAATAATGACTGCAAATGTCTTAAAGACTTTGAAATCTTTCACTATCTTCTGACGGGATGATATGGAATTCAGTGGATATGGGCCGACACAAACGGCACCCATCCCAACAGGACGGCTCGCGAAAGGACCAACATGGCGGTCGGCCACAGGTATTGGCTCGGTGAAGACTGACATAAGAGGAACAAAAACAAAGACAGAAAATCAAAACATAAGCAACACGACATAGGTTCGACCCCATGTCATGATTATTGGGTACTTCAGGGGTCTGCCTATGAAGATAATCTATCCACAGTGATTGCGAGGAGAGTTAATATTGAAAGAAACACGCCCATACAGCCAGTTTTGATATAAAACTTACAAAAGAGTTAATCGCTTAGCAAGCTTTCAGTTCCAGTAATAATCTTTGCAAATTCAGCGATCCAGATAGGATAGATTGTACAGCATGCGAGAGCGTCAGTGACGGCAAGGTTTACAACTAGATAACTTGTTGGCGTCTTCGTATGGAGTAGTAAGACATTGCAAATGATAACAACAGGATTTCCTACTACGCCAGCGATAAAACACACGCACTTGACAACTACGACTGTTGCTGCAAGAAAGACGCTATAGTAGGAAGAATCTGTTTAATGGACGTTGTGTTTCCAATGCTCGAGTTCCCAAAACCAGTGTTCCCAGAACTGGTGTTTCCAAAGCAAGTTCTAAAGGTGGAATTCATCTCTGTCATAGATTTTCAAAGCACGTCGGCAACAGCGAACTATACGAAACGGACTTTTGTTTTGCCAAACAAATGCTTCAGTATATCGTGTATTCCTGTACAGTTTTCACAGCAGACAGTCACTTTAGCTGAAGAAGTCAAAGACTGTTCTGGCAATAAAAAATGTCAAATATATGCTTCAGTATATTGGACCCATACTGTTTAGGCAGCAGATGGCACTCTTTAGCTCAGTTGAATAAATTATCAGTCAATAATAGTGCCATATTTAAGCTACGGACGTGCTGTGTAGGGAAATGCTTGCAAGACATATCTAAACAAAATTCTCAAACTCCAAAAGCGCGTAATTCGTCTGATGTATTTTGTTCTTAAAACGAACATGCAATTCCTTTATTTGTCGATGCCAGTATCTTGCCATTGAATTTTTTATATTGTGAACCAGTGTGTGAACTGATGCATGATATACAATATTGCTCAAATTAATATTTCCTTCCTCTATTTACAAAACGTCAAGAACTCATTCCTATAGTACATGATCATCGACATCGGAAAATTTTCAAATAAAAATGTATGAGTATGAGTATCAAATGCAATGCAATGAAAAGGTAATGTCGTCAAACAGAAGTGTGGCAATAATTAATGGGCGAGAAAATTATGAAACCTTGAAACGGTCACTGTCCAATTTATTCACAGAGATAAATGGACTTATCAAGACAGGAATTATTTTAATTGATGGGGAGCATGTGAACTGGATTTCTTTCTTGAAGGAGATATGAAATTTTTGCTGTTGATCATGGGATTTTCTGCGGTGCTTCATCTGACCATGCTTGCTTATGGTGCAAAGTCCACAAGAGCAATAGGTGGGTACAAGCATGGACATGAACTTCCATACTCTGGATGCCAACTAGACTTGCTCCAAGTCTGTCTCTTATAGGGGGAGTATATTAGGGCTCGCGAAAATGCGGGCGGGAGACGGGCGGCGAGAAAATTGGGAGAGGAGAGACAGACTTGTTTCCCTTGCAGGAATTTGAATCCGATTATAAATTCGGCGAGAAAGTTGATTGACAAGTTTGTGCATTGCGGTGCTTTAATTTATTCGACACCTAAGTTCACACATTGTTCACACTCTATAAATACTTTAACTCTTTAACTTCCAACTCTGCATGTTAAAGTGCACCTCACCCCAAAATTTTTTTTTGGCTATATCAAATCTTGGCATCATTTCTAGTGTATCCGTGAAATTTTTTATTTATTTGATCAAATCATATCGTTCGATTTTTATGGCAGTTTAAAGTTGGCAAAAAGGCACTTTTTGATGGACCTTGTCCGTCGTTACGAGGAGTCTGGAACGAGTAAATTTCGTGACGTCACACAAGGGACTCGTCAAAATAAACTTTCGGCCCACATGCAAATTTCTTGTATACTGTCGGCCATCTACATTTATATCAGACCTACAAGCACGAAACTGTGCGTAAAATGTTTCCCTTGATCAGAGCTTTCGATCTATGCATCTTACATGCATAGAACGTGTGTAGTTCTCAAGAAAATGTGCACGAAAATCGATGTATGTTTCGCCGGGATTATGTATTTTTTAGAAGTTTAGTGCCATTGAATTTTAGTACACTTTGCCGGTGGGCGAATAACGCGATAAATAATGAACTAACGAACTTGAAATAACCAATAGCTATCCCGTCATGAAGAGAGCTTTATTTTCATGTATGATATGTCTATATAGCTTGTGTATTTCCATTCAAACATTACTACAAATTTTGTATCTTTTCAGCTTTCAAGCGCAGGACTTTAAAGAACGGATACCGGTTTAAATAAAGAGATATACAACCGATCTATTAGCCCGTATAACTTTGTAAATTTTGCATCTACAACCTTGAAATAATTATTAACTTGTTCGTCATGCCTGCAGCTTTCTATCCGTGCATAAAACATGTGTTTATCAACAAAATAGCTTTAAATATATTTTACTAAGTTCATTTCGCGCCGCGGTGACATTGGCGCTGAGAAAGACGTGTGAGTAATATTCCATTTGGTATCGCTTCATAAAACATAACTCAGCCAATATCAGACCTACAAGCACGAAACTGTACGTAAAATATTTCTCTTGAACAGATCTTTCGATCTACGCATCTTAGATGTATGGAGCGTATGTAGTTCTCAAGGAAATGTGCACGAAAATCGATGTATGTTTCGCGGGTCAAACGACGAAAATATATCGTGTGTACCAATTGTGTGCAGTACTGTAGCAGGGGTAAACTTTTTTGACGCGCCTCAAGATATATTCTCGTGCTTCATACGAAAAGATAGCCCAGAAAAAGGCGATTTTTTGGTAGATATAGCAGTGACCTATATAGTGTAAACAAGTTGTAGTTTTAGATGCCTACACGCGTGCGAAGTTGGATTTTCAACGTGCTCGAACTAAATAATACACTAGTCTTACATATATAGCTTAATGCGGCATATTGTTAGATAGCTCTTCTAAAACTGATTCTATCCATATATAGCAATTATATATATATCCTGTGTGCTAGTCTGTTCATGGTTAGACATGATAGCCAGAAAAAAACAGTGTAAACTCCGATTGATTCAAAGCAAGCAAAGCCGAAATGGCGAACTGAATACAAGCCGATCAAAGCTAAATGCCGACTACCTTACGTGACGTCAGAAAATGGGCTAGACCCAGGCTCTTTTTGGTTAGAAAATACGACGGCCAAGGTCCATCGAAAGCTAAGTTCAAAACGCCATAAAAATCGAACGATTTGACCAAATTAAAAAAATTTTCACGCATATAGTAGAAATGATGCCAAGATTTGATAAAGCCAAAAAAAATATTTGAGGTGAGGTGCACTTTAACCGCCGTTATCTACCGCAAATGATGTGTGGCTATGCAAGAGAATAATAGTAATATCACTCCAACGAAAGCTTACACGTACTCGTGTAGATATATCGCCAAATTCAAAGAATAAAACTTGCGTTCTGTGTCGTACCGTTGCCGTGAAAGCCGACGTGAGAAGAAAATTATTTAGTGCAGCATCCAAAAAAACAAAAGCTTGTTTAAATTTAGAGCTTTTACATGAATTCCAAACAGATTTAGGACTTATAGTTACATACTATTAAGGTCAACAAACCTAGGGCCTGCATGTTCATATAATCCCGCTTACCGAGACTGCTTATGATCTCGCCTGCTTATGATCTCGCCTCCTAGTACGTTTCAGTATAAAAAATACATCGCATTCATATGAGAAAGCGGGCTGGCCGCTTGGCGAGATCTCACCCAAGTGAGCCGAGACCATAGGTATAGGCGGGATGAATATACTTCATATAAAACGCCGGTCCGCTTACAGGGACGAAATAGAGAAACCAAATTTCCGATTTTGCCGCTGAATTTGATGCTTTTTACATAGTTTTATCATTTCTATGTACTTGTCTTACAAACAAGCAACAAATATGTTGCTAAACCAATGCTTTTTATCACAAAAAAATCAAGAAAAACAACAAAATCGTTAAAATAGTCGTGTTACAGTAATTCTGTGCATGAAATGTACATGTTCTGCAGCGCTAATTATAGAACCACATTAACCTCTCATAGACATAATGTTCCATGGGAATTAAACAAGGGAATATTCGTCCCGCTACGCGAGAAGTCTCGGCAAAGTCCATTGTTCTATAAAACGAAACAAGTATAACTAAAGTGTAGTTTTATAAAAGGAAACAAATGAGTAAACTGTAAATTGAAAAATGAATCTAAAGCAGTGAGTCATAAATTAAAAGTTAAATAACTCCATACCGTAGAGCATCCTTTATAGATCGCATTGTCAGTCTCAGTTACTCGCCACAAGCTGTGATTATTTCTCTCACTTCCGAACCTACAGCCTCCAGATGATGATTGATGACAGCTTTTATTTAATTAATTCCGAATGAGCAGCAGGCTACTGGCCCCGCCTCCGGTGGAAAAATCAACCGGTAAATTTGGCGCGCTGCAAGGGAAACAAATCTGTCTCTCCTCTTCCAATTTTATCGCGTCCCGCCCGCCCGCCGTCCGCCTTAATTTCCTTCCGCCCGCATTTTCGCACTCCCCAATAAAAACCCCTATAAGAGACAGACTTGGAGCAAGTCTAGATCCCAACTTGAAGAGAACTTTAGCTGATATCAAGGACTGTTCAGAGTCAAAGTGTTTTAGTTGCATCCATCAGCCTCTGATTGATATAGCTTCAGATCATGTGGTTCCAGATGAACTTCATCTAATTTTCAGAGTAACAGACCGGCTTCTTGATAATGTAATTGAGAAGTACTGGAAAGAGATGTTAAGGAAGATTTCAACCGACCCAAAGAACAACCTAAAGGACTTATTCTGGCGAATCTTGTTAAAGGGATTAATGATTGAGGAATTTCATTTAATGTATGGTATTTAGAAAATGCTGATGGGTCTATCAGCAACATTTTGGAGTATACAAGCCTTGTAGGCAGCCAGAAAAAGAAATTGCTCAATCAGTTACCAAGAAAACTAAATGAATACCTCTATCCAGATACATGTACAACGGTTTGCAAAGTATGGTCATCTTTTGAAGAATATTATAATATGGTATCAGATTTTAGTTTAACCAGGCAGGCTGCTGGTGATATTTTTCAGAAAGGGAAGGAATGGATTGAATTATTCTGCTCGATGAGAAACATTCGTCCTGGATATGGAAGAGCAAGGGTGACTCCATATATGCATGTAATGGTATACCACATTCTATTTTTTGTTGAGAAACATGGTTGTTTCAAAAAATTCACAGGACAAGGAGTGGAAAAGAACAATAATGATGCAAAGAGGTTATGTTTAGAAAATCAAACAAATGGGATGCTGCAAAGGATATTCTGCAGACAGAAAGCAGGCAGTGGGATCTTAAAGAAAGAGAAAGGAAGAAAGGTGATTACACTAAAATAAAGCATGAATACTGGAAGCCGAATGGTGAGATGACCCAAAACAGGAGAGCTATTTCCTATTTTCTATCAGATATTTCTTACTTTCAAGTCAGCCTTGATGAAGAAGTACCTTGATGATAGAGAAGTTAGCCACCAAGAAGAATTTCAACCCCTCTGTAACCACTAACTGGCTTTGGAGAAAGATTGCGTCTGCCCTGCTTCGAGCTCAAATTCTTTGTTTGCGAGGAAGTCGAACATTGAGGAAAGTTTCATCACCGTCTACCAGTGATATGGAACTTTCCGAATGGAACTCTAACATTGTTTAATTTTTATATGTTGATAGTATCATTTTTTGTGTTATTCTTATGTAAATATTTCTTTCATGACATTAAAAATTTATTACGTTTAAAAAAAAAACCTTGATGAAGAAGTTATGTCTGGTGCACCAGCTAATAACAATTATTATGCAAAATGTACTGTCAAGGAGTTAATTGGAATCACCAAGGAAAAAGGCCTACTTTATTCCCCCGCATATAGGCGCAGCGCCTATGCGATTTTTGGAAACATTTGGAGTAAAAATTGACGGGTTATAGGCGCATGCGCCTAAATTCACTTATAGGCGCACCCTATTTTTTTTCCCCTAACCTACGCACATGGGGTCTGGGTACGAAAATTGGCGAATCCTTTTTAATTGCGGAAAAAAACTACGTTAGTATAAACCATTGTATAAACGGTAAATGCAAATTTAATATTTTTAAAAAACTTTCCAATTTAACAACGTATAAATGGTAACAAGTGCAAATTTAGTATTTTTAAGCAAAAAGCAATAAGTGTTATCACTAATTATATGACTACAAATTTATAATAAAAATTAAAAGCATTCTGTTCGTGTATGTCATTAACCCGCAAATGTTGACTGGATATAGGCGCATGCGCATATATTCGGATGTAAGCGCTTGCGCATATATCTGCGGGGCGCCTATATGCGGGGGAATAGGGTACACAGAAAAGGAATTTCTAAATTTAAGAAAATTCAACTCATAGCCCTTCTTGAGGAATGAAAAGTGTAGTCATGAAGGTTGGTTAGTTGCCCTCACAATTTTGATATGCTTTCCTAATGTACTTGTCCTAACCCAGGAGAAAACTGGAGCACCCAGAGAAACCCCACGACTTTCGAACGAGTGTTGACTAACTCTTTTCACATGAGCAGAGTATGTTCGCATAGCTGAGAATCGAACCAGTTTTTTCTAAATATACCCTAAGCATTATGACATCACATGGTAAACTCGCATCTGCCTGACCACTAAGACCAATAAACATGAACATGGACAGTCTATCTTAGCTCGTACTACTCTCGGTTGGACATCTCTTGAAGAACGTAGAGCATTAATGAAGGCCAAACTCATGTATAAAACAGTAAATCAATTAGCTCCACAAAGACTGTGTAACATTTTTCAATTTTCTAACACTGTTAATAGTTATAATCTAAGAGGTTCTTCAACTGGGCTTTTAATTCCAAGGCCCAGGACAGAGTTTTTAAAAAAAAGTTTCAGTTACATTGGGGCTAAATTATGGAATAGAATACCAGAAAATATTCGAAATTCGACATCTTATAGCTCGTTTTGTAATAATCTTTTCTCCTCGGCATCCCAATTATTAAGTTGAGTAGTTTAGTTAAGTGAATATTTAATAGCATTTATATAATAATAGTTTGTATGTATTAGTAAATTAGTCTTAAATTTGTAATATTTAATCAGCACACCTCTCATGGAAATCAGCATAATGTTGAATGAGATTAGTGCGCCTAAATAAAGTTGATCTATCTATCTATCTATCTATCTATCTAATAATTCTCGCGAGGAATTCTGGTGTTAGTGGTCAGGCAGAAGCATGTGACATCATAAGACTTAGGGTCTATTGTCAGAGTCATTGGTCTTTTTTACTTGAAAACAAGCAATCACTGAACTCAGAGTTGTCCTTTCTTTTTTAATAGTGACAATGACTGCAAGCTCACAAGCTTTTTATGATTAGCAGAAGTAGACAGTCCAGGTAAGTACAGGTCAGTGGTTTGCTTATTGAAAGTTTTTTTACTCTTAAGACTATATTACAGTATAAGGAATACTGAATGAAAATAAAATGCAAATTATTACAGCAGTTTATATCCACAGGGCATTTTTTAAGAAATCGTTATTGGGGGGAGGGCATAATCGAAAGGGGATGTAACAGGTAGGTGGTGTATTAGAGGCGTGGGAAGAAAATTTTTGTATTCTTGAGTCTCTGTGGCTTGATTTCCTGCATTTTCAGAGACAATTTTTGATATATCCCATCTAAACGGAGCTAGGTTTTGTTGTAAGAATACCATAACTTTCCTCTAAACTCAGTTTCCCCCCTTTTTTGCTTATATTTTGGACAAAAGGGACCGTCACTGGGGGGGGGGGGGGGCAAAATAGCTTACTGGGGGGGGACAACATGGGCGCTGGGGGGGCTTTGGCCCCTTCAGTACATTAGTTAAAAAATGCCCTGTATATCCATATGTTATGAATTGAAGAAAGTTTTATCCCAATTCAGGTGTTGAACTGGTTGATATCCGTAAGCAGTATTGTTACATGCTGTCAAGATCAATACAATTAATTGCTTTGTATGGAGATATGTGTCAAGTTGTTTTTTTTCACACATCTACTTGTTTGCACATTTCTCCATACACACAGGCAAATAAATATTGGCAAATATAGTTTGCGCATGTGTAGATACCAGTAAATTCAATTATGAGCAATATGGAACTTTAATGAAAATTAAGGATACTTTTTTCAACATATTGTTGAGGTATTTCCACTATCTGTTCGCCTTCTTTTTTGTAATTTTTTGGTGAGCGACCGAGAAAGGTCCTCATCTCACCGGAAACATCTCACTGGGAACAAAGCCCAGTGCTTTTGTTCGGCAACTTTCCCAAGACCATAAAATAGGACCTTATACACATCATGGCGGAATTCTATCGAGACCCTCTGTTCTAGTCCTTTGTGTCGCAATGCATCCAAGATTTCCATCCTTAGCCTGTCCACACATTCTTGAATCTCACCCACACTTCCGTTAGGATTTTCAAAATACCTGGGATGCAGAATATACATTGTCAAAATGTGTTGCCATATAATATAAAACCCGGTTTCTGCTTGAACTATCATAAACACTGGCAGAAAGTATTTGGTACAGTCATACTTGACCAAACACAGTCAATATTTTTACCAGTATTAAGTCAGAAATGACCATCTGGACTGTCAATACAAAAACTATACTATTCGTACCATTGTTAGTATCTCTAATAAAGGCAAGAGCCTTTTTATGTGGATTATCAATCCACAATAGCAATAATGTATGTCAGGGAGCACTGTGTTGGAGGGACAAGTGGACAACTGCCAAGACAGGAGCTTAAATTGTTTAAGTTGTTGTCTCAAATTGAGAAGAAATATATCTCTCTATAAATTCCTAATGAAAAGTATAAACTGCGTAACTGAACATCGAATTAAATTGTTTAACTCAATTTAACAATCCGGCTGATAGACTCACACTTGCACAACTACTCAATAACTCAAATACTGCACTTTACTAACCATAGCGATGCATGAGTATGTGTTCCTCGGGTTCCCAAGTATTCTGGAATTAATGAGCTATAACCCTTCCACTTGACCAGGTACTTGTTTCCCTATGTAAGCCAGTATAAAACCTTTATTAGTACAGGGCCAAAGTTTGAAAAATATTTGAAGTGCACACTGACACCGATATTCAGATATAATTTCTACGTAATTTACCTCTTTATCGCGTCTTCGAGCAATTAATCTTTCAACCTCGAAAATCTTCTTCTCGTTGTCATACAGAATATCTGTAGAGCTTAAATTATGTATAACACCGTAGGCATTATATTTCCAGAACTACCAGATCTCGTCGTCATTTTGCTTTAGAACTTTTTCGTTAATTTTTCAAACATTTATCATTTAGCGAATGACCGCTGAATTGCGGTAATTGAGAACGGCGACGCAAAATGTCCGAAATTTCTAGTGATCGGAGACAAGAAGTGATCTCTAATTAGCATGCTAATGTTATACGTCTGGAATCTTATAAGCCTATAACTCTCAACCAATAGGATTTGGTAAACTTAACTGAGTCATGACAACATTTTACCGAGGTTTCGTTCCAAAAAGTTGTTTGAATTGACGAAATATATTATAAAATAACATGTTTACTACGCGAGCTGTGATTGGTAAATACGCGTGCAGGATTATTATTATTTATTTATTATTTAAAGATTTACCAAATGGCAGGTGTTAAATGCTATTGGACATTAACGTCCCTTACAAGGCATTAAACACCCATATATAGCTATAATACACATATACAATAAAACATTAACAAACTGCTTCACTGACCGAAGACCTTCCAATAAATGCATTAACCACACCTGAGTTAATTAATCATAAGCTCAATTTACTTAACCGTTCTAAAGCACCAGGCCCCAGATGGCATTCCTAATTGGATCATGAAAGAATTTGCAGAAATTCTATCAAATCCTATCTCTATCATTCTCAACTCTTCTTACTTAGAACAAAAACTGCCAAGCGTTTGGAAACAAGCTAACATCATACCCATCCCAAAAAATAAATAAATCCGTGATATATACAAGAATCGTCCACCTATTTCACTAACTCCAGCCTTATCAAAGTTAGCTGAAGACATCGTAATCGAAAAATACGTCTCTCACGCAGTTTTGGAGGTAGTCAATCAGGATCAATTTGGCGGAATCCCTAAATCATCAGCAACCCTAGCCCTCATCAGCACTATTCACACATGCGCCCAAGCGACTGACGGAACTGGCGCATCCGTGCGTGTCCTCTTGTTTCATTACCGAAAAGCCTTCGACCTGATTGATCATAACATTTTGGTTAACCAAATCCGGAAGCTTTCAATTCCACTACCTATTATCAATTGGATTATCGACTTTTTAACTTCAAGGGGAAAACGAGTTAAACTCGCCAGGGATTGTTTCTCCGAATGGGGAAAAGTTCCTTCCGGAGTTCCTCAAGGGACAAAATTAGGTCCTTGGCTCTTTATTCTCATGATAAACGATTTGAATCTAACTGATTTCCAAATGTGGAAATACATTGACGACACTACCGCTGCTGAAGTAATACCAAAAGACTGTCACAGCACTATCCAAACAGGTGTAAATCAATTAGAAGACTGGACTGTGCAGAATAAACTCCAACTTCAAATTCCAAAATGTAAAGAACTGCTGTTTCAGTTCACGAGAGTTAGAAGCCCTTTCCCCAGTGTTGTCCTAAGGTCTGGAATTATTGAATTAGTTGAACAAGCCAAAGTTTTGGGACTGACAATCAGTAACGATTTGAAATGGACCAAACATGTTGCCGAAATTATCAAGAAAGCTAAAACGAAAATATTTCATCATACAGCTGAAACGTGCAAAAGTGCCCGCCAAAAGAAATAATTAATTTTTACTGTACTTGTGTAGGGCGTGTACTGGAGTACAGTTGTGAAGTCTTCCATTTTGCCTTGCCTGACTATCTTAGTGACGCCATTGAGCAAGTCCAAAGAAGAGTCACATCAATAATTTTCCCATGCATGCCATTAAAGATCGGGAAATGCTAATTTTTTCAACTCCTGAATTAAAATTTGACAATTAAGATCTGGCGAACGAAAAGGAAATGAACGAAAACAAGGAACTGAGGTTCGCTCTAGCAACAAAGGAAGACGTTGACAAGTTAGCGAAAATGTACAAGCAGAAAGCACAAAATATTTAACAAACTTTTACCGTTGTTTCTTTGTCGTTATTTTATAAAATAATTACCAACTGATTTTCCGTACAGGATTGCGTGATCCTAACACTTGGGATGTTGCTCGACATTCTGAAAGCTAAAAAATACTCGCCTACCGGCTCGTATATTTTTACGCTTTCAGAAAGTCTCGCAACATCCCAAGTGTTAGGATCACGCAATCCTGCACTGAAAAGCATTAGGCGATCCTTTATGACTATCGCCTGTCGGGCTTCAAATTAAAGGAATGTTGCGTGCAGAAATTAGCGGTAATGTGAGGGAATAAAAGTGACAATACTAGTGAGAATATTTACAGTGGAAACTGTTTAATTGTTTATTACTGGCAGTGGTCTTGGCCGGTTCAATATAGAACTTTCCTTTGTGATGAAAAAGTGTCTGGTATCAGAACATGTGTTGTTGCAAATCCTTTTCCGCATAGATAGAAAATGCAAACCGGTCACATATACATTCATCAACAGATGAACAGATCAATAACAACGACATGGATCTTTCTTCCTGATGAACTAAAAAACCCAGTATTTAGCCCTATATTTCAATCAATTATAGCATTGGCCCATCTCCCGGCCTACAACTGGGCATTTGCAAACTTTTGTTGCCCATGGACCCGGCATTAGTACTTTGAACATTTCCTGGGCCGGACATTTGTTCACCGACGGGGCATTTGTCTCTCTATCCACAAATTATTCTGGTTTCGACAGCAGCTACAGCGAACACGTGCACTACCATGAACATGGATGAAAGCATTTGTGTCATACAGACAAACAAATAGAACTTGTAAAGCAAAACTTGCCCGTCTTTACAAAACTTAAAACATAATTTAATTAGGAATGTAAAACTTACATCCTGAAATTCTGACAAATATATATGTTGATGTGCCCCGGGGCCGACAGTTGGCATAATTTATTTGCCTCAGTGAAGGACATTGCTGCACTTTTCCTGCCCTGCCCGGGGAATTGACAAAAAAAAATTTGCATTCCACAATGTTTCACATACCCGGGTGTAAATCTCCGAGCGGAATTAGTACCCTCGCACGGCGCTTCGCGCCGGCTCGGGGATAAACAAGTGCAAATGCCCAGGGGGGATGGGCAATCCTAGAATTAACTGATGCATTATCTAGATTTAACTTGCTACTTTAATATGGATATTACACTACTGCCATAAATATAAACTATGAACCTGAACCTTTTTAAAATGTAATACTGCTTGTAGTAATTATCTTGTTGTTCTAAGTACTTGTATTGTTCTCTGAATTTAATTTAATTGTATATTTATATAGTATTTGTTATTGGAGTAATGTGGCAAAGTGAAATAAAAAATATTCCTTGGATAATGTAGCATGTTCACCTAGTCAGCTACGCTGGGGTTTCCCATCAAAGACAATGATAGGTGCATATTAATTTATGTCTCCATTCTGTATGGTGAGAATGAGTTTCTTCGTTTACAGTCGATTTCAACTAGCTTTTCACTCAAATGTTGCGAACTTCGTTTCGAATTTCGGAAATTCGTTGCGAAGTTCAAAAGTCCATAAAGAAATTCAGAACCGGTTTGTAAACTGAGCATTTGATTGACTGCTTTTTCTCTAGTAACCAATCAGAGGGTTTGTCTAAAACCTGGCTTGTGATTTTCAGTATGAATTTTTGAACTTCGCGACGAATTTCGGAAGTTCGGAACGAAGTTCGGAACATTTGAGTGAAAAGTTTGTTTAAATCGACTGGTAATAATATACAAATTAGAATTTTGAACTTAGCTCTTTCAACCAGAGTCACAAATCATCAGAATCTGCCACTTATTCTTCCTCATCCTAATGGGTCATATCATAATCTTCCTCGTCTTCATTAACTCTTTATTCTGGCGATCACAACATGTACATGTACCCTGTCTTACAGTTGCACTCAACACATTGAAGTAATGATATGATAGCCTGTGTTCCAGTCCACTTTACACACACAACGGTGTAGTGGACTGGAACATAGGCTGGGATATGATAGATAGACTCTCTTTTCCAACATATCAACAGACAAATTTTCAAACAGCGTAATGCTCTCAGTGTTGGTGCTGGCTGGACACTCGCAAATCAAGAGCTGGAGATTGTCTGGATAACACGTGCTCCACAATCTTTGCTTCAGTGCATGTGTAAGACATCCTCTGCAAATGGGCCCTATAGCAAATACTATATAAATATACAATTACATTAAATCAAAATAATAGAACAATACAAGTGTTGAGAACAACAAGACAGCGTCGCTAAACAAGCTAGACCACGAGCAGTAACACATTGTAAACAGATCGATTTCCAAATCAAGGTATTTTCAAGTTCATAGTTTATATTTATGACAGTAGTGTAATACACATAAAGTAGTGATTTAAATCTGGATAAGGCTAGGGTTTTAGTTCATCAAGAAGAATGTTCGATGTTGTTGTTGTTGTGTTGATGAATGTACATGTCACCATTTTGCATATGTCTGTACGGAACAGGATTTTCCACAACACGGGTTCTGATACCAGACACTTTTTCATCACAAAGGCAAGTTTTATATTGATTCGCTAAGACCTCTGCCAGTAATAAACAATTCAACACAGTTACCATTGTAAATGTTTTCACTAGTATTGTCACTTATATTCCCTCACATTACCGCAAATAAAACAGAAATACCTTTCAATCCAAACAATTTTTGGAGGAAACCTCGGTAAAATGTTGTCATTTTCCCTATCAAAATGACTAAAGAACAATAATTCTGAAACGCCATATTTACTTTATGTTGGCTGTTAGTAGGTAACCCCCCCCCCCCCCATCCAGCGGCGGAAGTGATTCAAGCGAATGTATGTATGACGTCAACAGGGGTATGCGTCAAGAGTTCGTACTTAGTGTACGTCCAAGAGTTCGTACTTAGTGTACGTTCAAGAGTTTGTACTTAGCGTGCGTACAAAGCGTTACGTCATGCCTATATCTTTTACGTAATTGGTTGAATGCGAGTATACAAACTAAATGAATAGGGGTATGTAACGTTTATCTTAAAATGCTTGTTTTCCCAACAAAATATGCGTTTTTCAAGGGCAAATAATGTTTACGAATGTTCTCCTGTGAAATTTCGGAAGCTGTGCAATTTGTTAGAGACAATATTTGCACAAACTGTTTCTTGCGAGGTTTACGAGCTTTTCGAAGAGAGGTGTTGTGGTTGTAAACTAAATCGTTTTGGTCAGAGTGAGTGTCTTATGTTATCGTATGAGGGAAGATGGCAGATGTATGATTTGGAAGCCATAGAGCGAGTTAACAATAAAGACATAGTATGGAATAAGTTTGTTGAAGTGACGAAAGTTTTAGAGCTTCAGTGGGATAAATACGTGTTTGAATATTGGAATCAAAAGGGCGAAAAGGGGGTAACGCGAACGCGAAATCGTACTGATTTTAACAGTAAATTATTGTTGCTCGCTTTGCTTGGCTGGATGCATATATTAACGCACAGATTAACGTTTGTACAAATTTATTTCTTAAGTATAACAATTAATCACACACATGCATATAATTCTTAAACATATTGTCTTGCTTTATTGCTCGTTAGCCATGGTTTCTTTAACAAAGGCTCGGACCGTAGGCTCGTCTTCGTGCAGATTCACCCACTTCATACGACCTGTAGCTAGGTGCCTTATTTTGACAGGCCACTAATTTTCGTCGTTGATTAAGGTACCCGGTTGTGCGTTCTGAGCATGCGCCAATATGAGCTTATTACGCGAAGTTTTATACATCTCTATGATAGCATATCCTTCGGGAACGACACGAACGGTATCGGCTTTGTCGGTGTAGTTTAGCCACTCGGGGATAGTTGCATCCGACCGGGTAATATACCGATGATGTTTAGGTTGTTTTCTTCCAGGCTTGGTTTCGACGCCAGAGACCTGTGTGGCTGTAGACACTTTAGTTTGGGTGGTGAAGGGATAAACATGGCAGTCGCCAAATAGGTCTCCAAGAACTTGCTTATCGATTGGTGTGTCAGGCTTGTTATCCACCAATAAGTATCCAAACGATTTTTCGGTCTCTTTGTAATAGTAAGCGTCAGTGAAGCGGTCTCTATTCTTATCAATTCGTATTTCTATCACAATTCAAATTTTTTTTCTATCACTACGACTTCGGAAGAAGGCAAGATATTGGGCATTTCGGCTAATATCTGTATTAAATTTAATCCTCCTTAACATGTTCTGAAGCAAAAGGATAACACTAGCGTTTCTATGACGACCCTGGGTAAATAATCGAGCTACCACAGAACTTTCTGTCGCTTCGGCCATTAGATCATCCAGTATGATTATGTTGTTGTACTTGGTATTGATCTCACTCAGATCATCGGACTGCTCGGGAAGACCTCTCTCAAACTGGATGCTTTTCCCAAGGGATTTTCTCAACTCGTCGTAACGATCTTGCCATTGATTATAACACCACCAGACACGAATACTTCTCTGCTCCTCGTACACGATACGATTGTTTCCCGAAATTTGTTGGACAAAATACGTTTTTCCACTTTGACACGGACCCACGACTAAGAGCGAAAATTTATGGCGGAAGTTGAATTCCGGATAGGGTTTGATGGTCAAAGATGCTTTAGCTTGTACTGCTTTTGGTTTCTTAGCTGGCAATGAGTGTGCACTTCGGCTTACACGCTTTTCTCCTGGCTTTTCGGAGTTCGTATATGGAGACTGGTATGATTCCGGCCATGACGACACCTGTGCATGCTTAAGAACGTGTTTTCTCTCTATGGATGGTAAGCCGTGAACTTGTGAAATATGTGTACTGATGTTCTTTAAATTAGGCCGGCCGCAAACCGGACAGGTCCGAGGAAATAGTCTCGGCATGAGTGCTCCCGCAAATGATTCAAGTTTATATATATAAATACAGTTCTATATATCAATGCTTTAAGGGTTTGTAAGGATTCTGGGGAATTCTGTAGCGGTTCCCTGGGGGTTCTCTCGGGGTTCTATAGGGGTTCTCTCGGGGTTCTGTAGGGGTTCTCTCGGAGTTCTGTAGGGGTTCCATGGGGGTCCTGTAGGGGTTCTCTGGGTGTTCTCTCGGAGTCGACCTATGAGAGCTTTAAGCGTCTGCTCATAAAAGTGCCGTGCTGCTCAATAACAAGTCATTTCCAGACTGTCAGTTGTAACGGAATGAGCTGCACATTTTGCGGGAAACAATTTAGCCGCGGTTACAATCTACGCAGACACGAAAAGGAATACTGTCCACTACGCGAACAAGAAAGAAACATGTCTCAAACAGACTCGGATAGCCAGGAAAGGGATTTCCAAGACGATGTCTCGACAACTTCAACTCATGGGTCTGAAATTTCGATGAAGACTGATAATGAGTCAGAAACTGAAGAAGCAGAAGAAATGGATTCTTGGATGCCATTGATAGAAGCGAAGCAAATAAGTAATACAGCTTTTGAGGAAATGAAAGAGAGCCTTATACACAGCGGCCTTGATGAGCAATCTGCTAGAGATCAAGCATACTCCAATATTCTACCTGAACTCCAAAAGGAACTTGAAAATATTTATATGCAACGTCTCCTGTGGATGAAACAACTAAAGAAAGATCCCGTACATAGGAAAATAATGCAGACAAAGGATGCGCTTGTGAAAAACGATGACTTTGATCCAGGGGAAGCTTTAGAAGCTGCTACTGATAAGAGGAAATTTGTTATAAAAATATTTTTAAAGGATTGCGATTTTGATGCGGTTTAATGCGGTCGACCTTTTGTTAAAGAAACCATGGCTAACGAACCATAAAGTCAAAACTATAAAACGACTCTTATTAGAAGAAACATTTAAATTGTTGTGTGTAATTTAAATAAAATCCAACACAAAACTCTCTGTTGTTCTTTATTTTCTCTCTGTACGCACGCGTACGTACGCAAAATGACGCCACCCGAATACTAATTACTTCTAATTAATGCGGTTCGAGCTTTTGTTAAAGAAACCATGGCTAACGAACAATAAAGGCAAAACTATAAAACGACTCTTATTAGAAGAAACATTTAAATTGTTGTCTGTAATTTAAATAAAATCCAACACAAAACTCTGTTGTTCTTTATTTTCTCTCTGTACGCACGAGTACGTACGCACAATGACGTTACCCGAATACTAATTACTTCTAATTCCGTACGTACGCAAATGACGTCATATGGCGGGAAAATTACCCTGGATGTACGTTGCTGACGTCATACATATATTCACTTGAATCACTTCCGCCGCTGGACGGGGGGAGGGGGGTGGGGGGTTACCTATTGCGGTTCTTTGAGAAACTTCATTTAAAATCAATGTGGAACCACGAAGTACACTATATATACGCCTCTTATCTAATAAATTCTATCTAGACAAGCAACTTTTGTTAAAAAGACAAATTCATCAAAAATTAAAAGAAATGTTCATTTATTATACTTTAGGAATTTCTATCATATCTTGTCTTATCATTTTTTAAAGTATAAACGAAAAAATTCGTTTCACGGCTCTTTCCAAAAACCACTTTTAGAGATTATCATCGCGCAGCCAAGGGTACCTATTGCACTTGGCTATTAATATTTTTTTTAACTTTCGCTCTTCTGGTTTCGTACTATTTAGGGCGCCATCCATGGTATTTACACATGCTATAATGGGGACACGTGAATTAACACGAAATGAAAAGACTTCCATATTCCGCGCAACCATGTAATATTCTCTATATCTATTTTTGGTTATAGAGCATCGTTATCGTATTCACTCAATATGGAAATATCATGCTTCGACGTGCAATATTAAGCTTGAGCTGTTCCTAATATTTTGCAGTATTTCTTGTCTAGGAAGCCTCTCTCAAAAGTGCATGTAGTATTGGCCTATCTGCTTTGGCAGTGCCGCCATTTACAAATGCTTAAAAACACCTGTTAGGGACGAAAAAGTAATATATTTTAAGATCTACTTTATTATGTTTTCAGAAGATAAAATTGCTTTTCAAGTACCTTTAGTTCATTATCATGCATGAATAATTGCCTAGCAATGATCAAACACAACATTTATTGACCCGTAGTTAATAAAAACGTGACTGTTCTGACATCTGACGAGAGCTCACAGAGAACGGGTTGTCGCTTCGTGCTGCAAAATTTAACTTATTTTAACTAGGGACACGACTTTTGGTGAGTATTATCGCGTCTTTATCAATTTTTTGTTAAATAAAGTTTTAAATTGATCATCTGAGGTAAAAAGGAATAAAATTCTACTCGAAAGTCCTTTTAACGTTTCAGCTGTTGCTCGTCTTTGAATTATAGAGGTTCTCACATTTGCGAACATATCATTATAACACAACCTTGGGAAGCAGTTGTGGATTTAGGTATGTTTTTCTTAGTTTATAAATTCCTATACAAGTGTATATAGATTTGTGCTCAACTTTTTGTTCAATTAATATATTTATAAAATTGTCTTGGGCAGGAATTATAAAACTGTTAACTACTTTTAGCTACCGTTTTGTAGTTAAATGTAGGGTTAAGTTCAATACACGCTGTTCTGATTGTTTAACATTTGCACTAATTATTGTTAACTTTAACAAATTATCTACTTTTTATACAATCGGCCGGAGGTGTAAAAACCTAAATGAGAAGTGTTCTAACGTTTCAATTTCTCTTGGCCTTCTTCAAGTATAACATGTCACATTAATGGGAGTACTCTACCGCTTTGAAACGACGTTTTAATAGTTGTTTAAGTCTCAACTACAAGGGTGCCTTTTAAGATGGTTTCTTTAGTCAGTGGTTCGTTAGTAATCCCCTAATCAACGTCGGATCTTTGCTGGAATCGTTGAGATGTTGTTAACTTGTAGAATACTACTTATACATTTCAATCCCAGTCTACCCATTGATTCTATTTAGGCGACTGTTTAACTATATGGCGGCGATTTTACTTTAAAATATTTTGACAAACTTTCCGTGTATAATAGTTAGGCTCAATTCTGTGGCGAAACTAGACATTGCAATTGTTTAAACTTTTAGAAACTTTAGACTTAATGATGAGCAGCTGCCTGCTGGACTAGCTTCGCCGACTTGAAAGTATATCGGCTTGAACGTTTGAAGAAGTTCAAAAGTTTACAGTAAAGTTTTCTACCTAAACCACTTGCACAAAATTGGATAGACTGAAAATAAAGCGTATACGGATCGGCTAAGGTGGCTCCCCACAGTTATAGTACAGTTTGAAACATGATCTATATAGATCAGACGTCATCCTCGCGTCCCACGCGTGGACTCCTCGTGATCCGGCAGAAATTTTGAAACAAGCCGCGGGAAGTTATTTTCGGAGACTTGGCGAAGAAACCACAAATTTTTCATTATAATCGTAAATCTTTGAAATTTAAAGTATACGTATGTTTTTATCCAGTTTGTAAGCTTTCTTTTAGTGTGTTTTTACCTATATATGTTCAGTATTATCCTTTATAATGTTCAAAATCTTTAGCTTTTGACAGAAGGAAAAAAAGATATTTTGATTCAATCTGAAATTAGACAATATAAGCGCAAAAGATAAGACTATGCTTGCCATAGCAACATTAACACTATTCTTGTTTGCCCATAAATGGACAGCCCAAGACCTCTTTACATTCGCGGAAATGTTTATTTTGCCCTGTCATAAGTGTATCTAATATAAATTTGGTTGAAAGCGAAAGTTACTGAAAAGTACACATAGTTTTAAAGAACTGTAGGGAGCCACCATAAAGCTCATCCTCCCCCCGCCCTCACCCACACCCCAAATACAAATTAACAATAGATGTGATCACAGTATGTCAGTAAGGGTACGTTGTAATGAAAATATAGAAGATTTGTGAACAAAGAAGATAAAAATTTGATCCAATTTTGCCATTCCCACACCAAACTATTCATGGGCGGACTCTTGTGTTTTTCAACGGCTGTAGTTTTCAGTAATTAAATGTCTTCAAAGTAAATATTTATCAGGGTTCACAATTAACAATTAGACAACGATACCCAGTTAACTATGCCGAGTTGTCCAAATACTTGTATTAGTATAAAACTACTGCTGTATTTTCAAACTGAAATTTAATAGCATTCATGAGCATTTAGAT
Source organism: Trachythela sp. YZ-2020 (assembly GCA_016169945.1). NCBI lineage: Eukaryota > Metazoa > Cnidaria > Anthozoa > Malacalcyonacea > Clavulariidae > Trachythela > Trachythela sp. YZ-2020. The sequence continues at coordinate 2,407,772 of JADLSH010000377.1, read as the reverse complement.
GGCTTCCTTCGACTTTCGGGTTGGCTTCTTGTTTACAATTAAACGGCAAACTCCCGAGTGAAAATTTACTAAAACTATATGACTTGCATGAGCTTAAATATTAAATAAGCGAATCGCATAGCAACCATTATTTCGAAGAAAGGTTTCAAGTCATATTTGGCTAACAAAAAGAAAGAAAAAAGGCCAAAATATTAGATATGTTCAAACTGTAAACAATATATGGCGGGAAACCCAAAAGAAATGTTATAGCTAAATGGGTGAAAATATTCTAAAATACAGTTAAATATCTTCAAGGGATTGTGTTTTCACAATGATATTGCTCGAAACATTAACAAAATTGTCCATGACGTTCAGAAATTCGCCAGTGACTTTTATGTTCAAAACCGGAAAACTACGAGTAAAACGTTCAAATTTTACCTTTTTTCGAAGCAGTTTCCAAAATTGATTGTTAATTTTTTCCCAGAATAAGAACTAGGACATTTTGTGAAGTATTTTTGTTAAAAGAGCAGCTGACTCATGTTTTCCTTTCGCTCTTCTTTACTAGTAAGCTATCACCTCTATTGGGGAGTCAATCAGAACGGAGGATTTGTATTAGCCTATAATAGTATGTTTATACTAATTTAGTTTGTTTAGCGTTGGCAACCCGTGGTAGCACTTGTCTTACGTTCCGATTTAAATGAAATTTTCTCGCTACTTCTCGGAGCTAAGAAACGCTGTCTATATTTAGTTTGGTCGAAACATTGGCCGGGTACAAAATTTTAGATCAGGAGAAACTTATAAACATATAATACTGATCACAGAGAATCTCATATTCAATAAAATTTTGAGGTCAGAAGAATCTCAAAAGTATATTATTGATTTCAGAGAATATCATGCATAACTATAACATTGAGTTCAGAAGGAACACATAATAATAATATTGAGCTCACTAGAGAATCATAGATGTAATATTTAAAAACTATAATATTTAGGTCGAAGGAATCTTATAAAATAGAATTTTGTTCAGAAGTTTATCATAAGCCTAATATTGCGCTCAGAAGGACCCCATAAATATAATGTTGAGCTTAGATTGGGAAGTAAATATTGATCTCAGAAGGAACGTAACGCATGCATAATTATAATATTGAGCTAAAAACAGTCACATAAGTATAATATTTATCTCCGAGGAGCTCAAAAAGATCCTATAAGTACAATAATTATATAGAGCTTACAAGAAGTATAATATCAGGGGCGGATCCAGGGGGTGTCAAACGTGGCTCAAGACACGGTCAGATTTTTGCGATCCTGATTTGTGAAACTTCGTTCATAAGGACGAAATGAGTATTGATTAATAAACGAATTTGTCTCATTCATATTCAATTCAAATACTTTTTGCATATTTTATAGTTATAAACTAAAAACCTTTACCTTGCGTCAAATCTTAGCAAATAACCACGAAATAGCTGCGTGTTTTATTATTAAAGCGGGGAAAACCCCGCGAAGATTGAATATTTTGCATATCAAATAGTTTTCTACGACAATTCACCGATAACTGCACGAACTAGGCTCTTCACGTTCGGAAAGAACTCGTAAAATGCGACTGCGATTTTGCGACACGGTCCGCGGTTCTACTGTTACTAAATATAGTAACTTCTGGCCACATTGAGACACGGTGGAGGGTATCAAGCCAATCACAGAGCAGGATTTTGTGACGTGAGACACGGTGAGACACGGTAGCCATGTTTTCGTTGCGCAATAGTGCCCAAGGACTTGTATTCGGTAAATTCTCGGTAGAATCTCGGCGGCTAACTTCTACTTCGCATTTGCATTGCAATTTGCAAATCGAAGAAACCGAAGATGGTGGACAAATTTAGGCAACTATGTGTATATCTAGTGTCTGTGGCCTGTGAATTTGTGAGATTTCAACATCAATGTAGCAATGTTTACAAATTTATAAGGTAAGGATTCCTCGTTTTGTTCTTGGAATATACTTCTATTAGACGAATATACAAACCAATACGTGCATTATGTAAATTAAGTCAGAATATTTAAGAACTAAATGAGGCGCGATTTCGCGTCGTTGTATAAATCTCGTGTGTGTTTATGTCAAATGTGACCTTTCTAATCCATCAAATTGCTGAATTATATAGTCTATATAGTGATTCAGTGACAGTATCAGTATATCACTGCCTGGACGGTTATTGTAAGTCCCTATAACCTTATTTAGTTTTATTTAAATTCTGTGAAAACGTGATACGATTTATATGATGTGGTTGCCTACAAATTGATACAATTTTGCTGTGTTACTGTAAATATATATAAGATATTTGATAAGTTGTTGTTTTGGGGGGTTGTTGTTGGGGAGGGGGTTGGGGCCAGAGGAGGGGGGCAGAGCATGTGACTGTACATTGCCCTTTAGAATGTATTTTGGAGAATTGTTTATCATTATGTCCACAATTCATCAGGATAGTGCATACTGTATAGGTTTTTGATGTTATAAATGCATAATTTGAAGGTTTTCTTGTACGGTATTGGATATGGGTCCATGGCCAACTTCATCTATTTCAGGAAAATTGTTGCTAAGTAGAACCGCTTAGTTGCCTAAGCTTACTTAGCTGATGTACTATATGGTCTACAAATATATATCACTTATTCAATTATAAAAATGCCAGATGAAGAGAATTTTCTCATCCTTTTGTCCATATATCCTTCCTGGTCTCTTTCTCCCTATCTGTTCATTCAGTACTTAGTCAGCCTGGTTTTGTTTTGTACCCTGTCACTGTTGTGCATGCTGAAGGTAAAGCAACTTACTACCGTAGGATTAGAGATTTTCAGAACAAAATCCTAGCAATGCTTGACATGTGTTTGTTTATAAATCTTCTGTTGTAGAATATTTTAACACTATATATATGGACGACACTAAAATCTCCTTACAACTCAAAGGATATACCTTATCCTGAAGAATCCCCTTCCTATGAAACTGCCTTCCCCCAGAAGCCATGCAGCTGTTAGATAATGATAAGTCATTTATAAATAAGAACTGGTCCTACCAAGGCAGGTTGACATTTTCTGTGGCCTAGGAAAAACGTCATATGTGAACAATAGTATGTTTCAATGTATTCATGTTATTGCTAGAGAAATCATGCATTTGGCACTTTGACAAACATAACACAATATCAATTTATGTTATTAACAAAGCCAATTAGCTATTAATAGCTAAATTTTTAGCCTGACTCTGTGAGCCTGGGGTTAATAAGAACAGCAACTAAATATAATGGTTGCAAAGCCACATCTAATGATCCAAATTCTGTGTTCATTATTCCATGTCTACTATATATCATCAGACTGCACCTATTATATTATTGCAATGGTATATCAAGTGAATAATATTGTCCGGTCACTCTGGTGACAGGCAGAATAGAATACAATGTGTTTCACTCTGATTCAAATTATGTTTCTCTTATCCCTATCAATTTCTCTTATCTTATCTCATCTTATCTTATCTTATCAAGGAGTCAAGGTAATAAAGTTTTGAGTTTCTTTACAAAAATGATGTAACTGCATAAGAGATTTCTATGTATAAGCTTCTACTGTTCAAATCATAAAAATAATAGATATTTCTAAGGTTCAAATGCAAGGGATCTTTCTTGGTGGAAACTGGTCTAAATTCCAAGTATTATTCCGGTTTGACTTCAAAGTTCTGAACACCTAACTACTGTTGTTAAGACAACTCAACAGTCTCATTAACTTTTTTTCCCAATTGCTATTGTGCTGCTGTTACAACATGGACCAAAATAAATTTTCCTTACTATTTTTGTGTTTTAAGATAATAATAACTTGATATTTTAAGTATTGACTAAGATATTTCGATTTTTTTGCGTCATTTTCATGTTCTTTTTTGTCTAAAATACGCGTGTTTAGAGGACAATTTTGGAATAAATGCCCAGCTCAGAATGCAGGAAATGGCATTTCCGGGCATGAAATTTCAAAATTTTCCCGGTGGAGCACGTCCCCGGACCCCATTTCGTGAATTCTTGTCTGAAATTCGGGTTCGTTGAGAACGAATTTTAGAAATAAATCCGACGCTCTGAATGCAGGAAATGCCATTTGCCGGCTCCAAATTTCAAAAAATTTCCGGGGGGGCATGCCCCCGTACCCCCCTAGGGGAACCGGACCTTGTATCCTGACACGGTCAAACTCGGAGGCTGGATCCGCCCCTGAATATTGACCACGAAAGAAATGCATAAGTATAATTATATTTATGGAGTTCAGAAGAATGTCATAAGTAATATTGCGCTCAGATGAATCTTATAAATATAATTTGAGTTTGTAAGTAATCACTATCCGATAAGCATAATATTGAGACGAAAAGAATCTCATACAAGCATAATAATTATTGTGATCAAAAGAGTCCCATAAGTATAATATTGAGATCAGAAGAATCTATAAGTATAACATTGAGCTCAGATGAACATTATAAGTATAATATTGAGCTCAGACGAATCTAACAAGTATAATACTAAGCTCAGAAGGATCCTATAAGTATAATATTGTGCAAAGAAAAATCACATTAGCATAAGAGTGAGCACAGATGAATCTCAAAAGTATAATATTGAGCTCAGGAAATTCGCGTAAGAATAATATTGAACAAAGTAGAATCTTATAAGTATAATGTTGAGCTTAGAAAACCTCACAAGTATAATTATATTGAGCTTAGGAAGGAGCACAGAAGAATCTCATCAGTATAATATTGAGGTCAGAAGAATAATTGCTGCCGCAGCGAGCGAGCATTAAGCGAGCGAGCAAGGCAGCAGACTAAAATCGCACAGCTACTCAAAATCTCAATCTTGCTAGAGCCGCAAAGCATGTTGGTTGAAAGTCATTTTACCAACTTGCAACGCGCGGCTATATGAACGAATTCCATTCGAGCATGTGTTCTCTTTGTCTCGAGAGTTGAGAGTGGACAAACAAAGGTCAGTAACTGAATTTTATGCTTTTAATATTTAATTTCGTTATTTGCATAGTAAACGTTACACAGGAAACATTATTAACATATTTGATCGGCATACCGTTTTTATTTCATGTAAAGGTGATGTAAAGTCCCGATGTAAACAAACCGTTTGTTTAATTACATTTTAAACACGCTATATTTAAAAAAATATGATGTGTTCTGGTTCGCTAAAGGTTCGCTATGCTTTAAATAAATACAGATCCGAGTTCCTGATTTAGAAGATGTCGAATTTTAGTCGAAACAACGCGAAATTTGGGCGTTGTTTAAATCGCGGAACCCCACATTTTGGTGGCGTTATGTTACTTATTATTATCGAAATGATGTTGACAGTTGAAGCAACCGTGTACTATAGTACAAAGAATGTGGTTGCTGTGGAAAAAAAGCATGAACAACCTGGCATAGGATAATATATCTACGACTATACGAAGACATATTTCTTATTCTAACAATCTATCGTTCAGTTCAGTTACTGTATGTTCCAGTGTTAATATATAAATAAGTAAGTATATGAATGTTAATAATGTTATAATCGCATATAAATCGATATATATTTACAAAGCTGCCGAATAACAGGAAATACGAACTATAAAAGCAATGAGGAACTTTAGTATTATCTAATTAATAAACAAGTTGAAATGTAAACGTAAGGGAAGTTGTATAGGTTGGTTGCACTGATCAGTGGTTGGTTGGTGTGTGTACGAAGAAAATTTAGAAATCCGTTTATGCTTCTTGAAACTTGATATTGTGCTACAAAGGCAGCATTTACTACATTTTAGGTAACCTAGTATACGTATAACATTGAGCTTAGAAGAATCTCATCAGTGTAATATTGAGCCCAGTATAGAATGCAATAAGTATAATATTGAACTCATAAGTATGTCTGTGGAAAATATCTCTTTAGGGAAGTGTCTTCCCTATTCGTTATAGTCCAATATCATCGTTGGGCAAAGAATAATGTAATGAGTATTGAATTGAGAATCTCATGCGGTTAAATTCATTTTATTAAAATAAGCATTTTGGCCAAAGCATATACAGTACATCATGTTAAAAAAGTTGGAATTGCAAAGTAGTACTGTAAGTAAGCAGCCATTTGCTGATGCAAAAGTGAAACACATAAGGTTGGCATCAAATAGATTGTGAAGATGATATTGAAAATTATGTAAAATTCAAATATACTGTATTCGTCTAAGGAGGAATTTATAGACATACATAATACAGACATATATTTTTCAACCAAACAACTATAGTTCCAAAACAGCTTTCAACATGAAGTATATATTAATTACCAACTCATGACCAAACACTGGTTCGCTACATGTGGTAGCTATGGTAACATCGAAAAACATAAAAAATATATAATTTTATCTTACAAAATAGCAAAAGCAATAAAAAGATTAACACATTTATCTATTTAACTATCAATTACCGAAATATGTTAATCCAGAGCCAATGGCGCGTCCAATGGCGTACATACCTTGTTATGCATTTTCACACGAAACGGCTTGAAAATAAGTTTAAATGATCTTGAAACCAAAACTGTAATTTGTGAACATTTTCTGCAGATTTTTTTTTTAGTCGCCATGATGAGACATGCAACATACACTTGTTCAAAACAACAAAATACACGAGTTCTATATAATGAGTTTATTGAATGTTATTAGAAAATCATCAGCAAACACTTGACCATAGCTAAAGAACGTTTTCTTGCACATACCTAACAAATAAGTGAAGATAATGAGGAAACAAGCATGCGGCGGGAAAACAAATAATTCCCTTCCAAAAATACAAACATGAAGCCCCAAAACGAAACCGGACGTGAAACGGAGGAGTATGACATAATTCTCCCGTCTTGATTGAGGCTTAGTTGTATGTGCTAAAGCTGCTTCAATTAATATATCTTGTTGCACATGTGTTATGTTCCTTGTTGCAATATTTCCCCTTTGTTTAGCGAGCTTTATCTTCCATATTCTCTTCCGACATTCTACTGCGAAAAAAACATTAATCCAGCTGATACTGTATACCAACGAAATGTATACAACATCCATGCTCCGATAGAATTAAAATATTTGAGTCTCTTGAAATATTTGATCGTTTTGGTTTAGGGAAATTATATCTGCAGTCAGTGCATTCATAAACGCAGTGCAAATTGGACTGCAACAATGTGGCTGAAATTTCATTTCTTGGGTTTCATTATTCCATTCATTTCTCTGGTAATTGCTCAAGACGATACAGTTTTACTTGTGACGTTTTGTTACGATGCAACTTACGAAGGTGAGAATTATAGATATTTTGATATATCATGACCCGAACTGCGGTAGGAGGTATTTGCAGTGGTGCATGCAAGTAGTTAAATGGGTAATAACTAAGACTTATAATACGTAATAATAAAATGTAATACAACTTATTTAGAGCTGTATTTCTGTCGCATCCCACAGGTTTCAGGCTAAATACAACAGTTTACTCGACAACATTCGCAACTGATTGGATAGATTGTGCAAAGGAATGTGTCAACGAACCATGCTGTAGATCCATCAACTTTAAAAAGATATTCACCTTAGAGAAAGAACCAAATTGTGAAATGTTACACGACGTTGTCAACAATACATCTGAGAAATTGTTGGTGCAAAATTCTTCTTATGATTATATCCATTTCAGTGATCCAAGAAAGGTAAGAATCTACGTCCGCAGAGGAATAAACTATCAGGCATAGAACAACCTCCATTTAATCCCCGAGCCGGCGCGAAGCGCCGTGCGAGGGTACTAATTCCGCTCGGAGATTTACACCCGGGTATGTGAAAACATTGTGGAATGCAAAGGCCATAGATATAATAAACCTAGATTGCTGACTCATACCTAGCGGACGCGTGACCTGCATGATAAATCCAAGATGGCCGCCATTCAGGGCAAAAAGACTATAAACTCTACGGGGAAATCCATATTTTTTGCATTTTGCGTCGTCCCAGTGTTTCGAATCCACTTCGATCAAACTTTTTTGGCAATAACTACTTATCGTGAAGGTTTTAGACGCAAACTGGACAGCTGGGGATGAATTGCTGTAAGAATATCGCTCGCCGAAATTTGTACGAAATCGTCACTTGGTCAGTTCGAGTGAATTACTCTGGTTTAGAGTATTTTATAAAGGAAATTTGTGGTTTTCAAGGCCAAAGACGTATACCTTGAAGGCTTTGGATGCAGAATGGACCGTTTGGGATGAATTATTTTAAAATATCGCTCGCCGAAGCTTGACATGAAAATGTCACTTGCTCAGCTCGAGTCATTTACTGCAGACAAGTACTTTAAATGTACTTGGTTTAATACATTTAGTCATTGGATATTTTGAGGAATATTCAGAACATTACTTAGAGGATGTCTGTAACAGGCTTTACTTGCTGAGACGACTGGGATTACAAAAAAGCAATAAAAATTGGGAATGGAAAATGAGATTATGATCCCTCCCCCACCTCTTACAACCCTCTGACTTCTTTCCCCAGATTTTGTTTCCTTTTATAGTATTTTTGGGGCTCACTTAAATCTGGGGCTCATCGAGCAATTCCCTCCTGGGCAGCCTTGGAAAATATAGCTTACTAAATGTCGTGTTAAAAAGAACCATAAATAGAAAACACTAACATATTGTTAATCTGGACATTCATTCTCACTAGATGACATGTCAGGAAATTCAGTTTTGGACACGCAAGAAGACTTCATGTTAGTTTTGTTGAGGTTCAACAAAGCAGGAAAATTTGCCATTAATTACTTGAAGGAATGGATTGATATATTTTTACTATAGAAATGATCATTAATATTAGTATAATAATGTACAGATTTCATTCAAGCATACATGAAACTGTTAAGTTTAATGAACAGAATTTATTTTATAGAGGTTTATATTTCACGACCACCATGGAAAGTCTGGCCGATGCATACCATACTTGATATTTTTCAGTACATGAACAGGTTGCACACTGTTACTGTATTGTTAAATGTTAAGTTAAATGTTTTAAAACAATACTGAAAATCAGAAACAACACTCAAATTTGCAGTGCATTGCCACAATTTTGCACACTACACACTTGAATTTTCCCCTACTGCATAAATGTTTCCTTGTTGAAATCTGCCATCTATTACCCAGTCTGGTCTCATGATCTCCCACGGGAAAAGCCCCGGGCTGTCCAGTTTGCGTCTAAAACCTTCACGATAAGTAGTTATTGCCAAAAAAGTTTGATCGAAGTGGATTCGAAACACTGGGACGACGCAAAATGCAAAAAATATGGATTTCCCCGTCTTTTTGCCCTGAATGGCGGCCATCTTGGATTTATCATGCAGGTCACGCGTCCGCTAGGTATGAGTCAGCAATCTAGGTTTATTATATCTATGGCAAAGTCGTCCGCCATTTTTTTTTGGTCATGGACGGGACGGTTTTGTAAGTTATGCGCATGCGCAAGTTCAAGCCGAGAGAAGACAGTCTGAAGACTTCCATTTTAGCATTTTATAAAAACAGTCGAAAGACCGAAAAAGGTGCGTTTTAAACAGGCAAGTGTCTATTTTGCATGTTGGCTTTGCCGATTTTTTAACATAGCATGGAGTATAGTTTGTGAATTTGAAAATGTGTAGATCATTCTGTGTGGTCAATACAACATTCATTGATCTTTAAGAGCATTTTAGTATCGATTCAAATATGTTATAGAAAAATAAAAAACATTAAATCTCAAAAACATCATCGCAAAAGCAAGTACGAAGTATAAAAATACTCCTCGAAAAGCAGTTGAAGTTTTTTGAAAATTTCGAAACGTTTTGTGAACGTCTAAGGTTGAATGTTACAGTAAATCAAAGCTAAAAGAGTACATAATAGCATATACCCACTTTATATAGTTGGCAATTGATAATTTTATAGTTAAAAACAAAATAATATTTTGTACAAATTAAAATATAAAAAAATACAATGTTGCGTGTTACCATTCGTCGACTCAGTACTTCATGTTACAATAACTTCTGGGGAGTAAATTGTTTGGTTCAAATGGGCGAGGGGATTCTGCATGCATGTATTTCTAGTTAAAAAATATATCCATTAACATTAACCATGTTTTGGATATAGAAAGTGAAGGAATCTGGCAAGGACTGCATGCATCTTTAAAAAGCCGATTATATGGATTTGCCTTGTATAATGTGAATTACTCGATAATTCCTATTCAGTCACATTATTCGTAAATTGATATACTCATATGAGGGTGCCCGCTGCTTTAGGAGACAGCATATTCTATATACCTTATAATTCTAAAGCTTATAATAGTTATACGTTAGCAGCAATTATGCATTGTTTATTAATTAAGGATTTGAAGTATTGGATTTTCTGTCAAGTGGCAAATCGTTAGAATGCTATCTACTTTGAACCTATCAATCCTACTGTACAGTAGGTATAGATATATAAGATATGGGAAAGAGTAAAATAGAAAGAGTATAACAAACTATAAACAAAATGACTTTTTGAGGTTATTTTTCAAAGTCATCTTTAGACAAAGTAAAATACTACACTTAATATACGGCTATAGCTATTTATAAAAGGCAATTAATTAACGATTATAATTTTACCTGTAGGACTACTATGCAAGCTGTCTAATCCCAAAAGGTAAATGGAGATAAAAATATAATGCAGTTTATTTTCAATTTCTTTAGAATATATATATTTGCAGTTAACTAATTTTGGTACAGCATTTTATATTCAAATATTGTCTTATACAATATCTGTGGCATGAATAGGAAATAGTATATCATTTGGGGTAAGTTTAAAACAACTTGACTCTTAACCTGATTTGTTCGACATAACAACGGGCTAGAGTCTTTAACATTCTATATTTGACGGGTGATAATACCTTCTTTCAATTACAGTTAGTTTGACTAGGGCTAAAACTCCCTATAGTCTCCACTTTATAGTCTTTACTTAACATTACATCAGTGTAATATAGAAATTTCTAATAGCATAATCATACACTATGTTTTGAAGTACATTTCTGATAGCTTCCATATTTCACCTCTTTACAAATTTTACAATATTAGACATTGATGAGTGTTCTGAGGAATCTACCAATGAATTTGACTCAAACGCTAATTGTACCAATACCAAAACTTCTTATAACTGCTACTGCCACCGTGGATATTCAGGAGATGGGAAGAACTGCACGGGTAAATACGCGCGGAATTAATATTTTTAAAGTGCCTAAGCAACGAAATTTTTGCCTGATTTTTTAATTTTTTTTTAAAAAGTACACCTCGAATGATGAAGAATGACGTTTACAGTTTATTCATATCTCATCTCATTCCCAAGTTATCGCACTTTGTACATTTTGATTTGTGACGTCACTTGTTGTGTTTGAGATAGTGGCAATAACAAGAAAGTCTGATATCTTGCTGATGATTTAGTAGAATTCAATGAAACTTGACACACTTAGTTGGTGCACCTAAGTGACCATTTTCGGTTGTTTCTATGGTTGTCATGGCAATGCACTAGTCCCTTCTCGAGTTCTCGTGCATTTGTTATATATGATCTGTTTCCAACGAAATCAAAACCAAATTCTGCAATTTGCGCTTATTACTATAGTATGTACAGGTGTTGTGACAAGTTTAAAGTCATGAAATAAGCAAACGTCCCCTGCACGAAGTTTAGAGGAGGAAATTTGGAAAAAGGAAGTGAAGAGACTGGGGACTAGTGTGTCGCCATGACAACCACATGACCATTCCAAAATACTTACGTGGGCACACCCACTGAGTGTGCCAAGTTTCATTGAATTTTATTAAATCATCACTAAGATATCAGATTTTCTTGTTATTCACAACTAGTGACGTCACAGATCAAAATGTACAAAGTGCGATAACTTGGGAATGACATGAGATATGAATAAACTGTAAACGTCATTCTTCATCATTCGAGGTGTACTTTTTAACAAAACAATAAAAAATGGGGCAAAAATTTCGTTGCATAGGCACTTTAAATATTCATTTCCTTGTTTAACGAATTTGTAGTTCTATTGTATTATCGTCCCGTTTGACTTCTATTGTATTATCGTGCCTTGCTCTTTGATCGAAGGAAATGATATAAGACTCGGCGTCTTGTACATGAAAATTTATCATTCAGAACGAAAACAATGAAAAAAGTCAATGAAAGAAATTCAAATACCTGTGCACAATATCGTCTTCTTCTAACGTGCTTTGAGAACAATAAGGTTGAAAAGTAAAGGAATATTTTTATCATTTTCAGATTTTGACCAGTGTTGTGATAAGGGCAGTCACGCATGCATTTTGAACGTCTTATGTTTATGCATTAGTCAATTCCAACTGCGACCATCCCCCCCCCCCCTGCCCAACCCCCGAGGGTAGGGCAAAAAAGAAGGAACTATACCACACTCCGGGGCAAAAAAGTAAAACAAATGTCCCAACCCCGGGCTGAAAAATCAGTCAAGATTTTCTGCTGGAAACGTCAAATATGCTTTGACACTATACTAAAATTGGATTTTTTGATAAAAGAAAGAAAACCATTGTGTTCAGATGAAAACAACGATGAAAGGCTATGACACACTTGCTACTCGCTATCTACCGTTTATTTTAGATACTAGACCTTTACTGAACATTTTTGGTTGTAAAACTGTATTAAATTAAGAAAAATAACGTGAGACATGTAACGAAGAATTCTCAAACATTCTAACTTTTACTTTTGAAAACCAATGGAAATATATACAATATTATAAAAGACAGGAATGCATCAAAGGTTAATGCTATTTCTATAGTTACAGACCTTAAGCAAGTACGTTGCGTTACACAATAAAACGTATTCCCTAGAATTTTTATCAAACGTGGTTGCCGTCTACATAGAAAGCTACACAGAAGATTCTCCGCCATCTTTCCTCCGTTATGGACAAATGCCCGGGGTCATTACCCGATGTTGACAAATGCTCCGTCGAGTGAATGCGCGCCTGGGACAAGCTAGCTTGCAAATGTCCCGCACTGGCCCGGGGGGGGGGTGGATGATCGCAGCTGGAATTGACTGATGCATTATAATTATTGTAATAGTATTAGGACATTTTAACAAAACCGATTCCCTCATCTTTTACTCTATCAGATATTGATGAGTGTTCTGATCAATCTGCTAATGAATGTGACTCCAACGCAAAGTGCACCAACACCAAAGGATTCTATTACTGTAATTGCAGCCATGGATATTCAGGAAATGGAAAGAAGTGCACAGGTATATAGAATATCTTTGAATTTCAGGATCCATACCAATATTCAATAAGTTAAAATTTCAAATATTTTTCCATATATTTAACACCTTAGACATTGACGAATGTGCTGAAGGATCTACCAATGAATGTCAGACCAATGCAGAGTGTACCAATATCAATGGTACCTACAACTGTACATGTCACACTGGATATTCCGGAAATGGAACAATTTGCATAGGTACTTGAAATATAAACCTTACATGCGTGGAAACTTTAACACTTCATATTTTCTTGCGTCGTTGTTGTTACGACAATTTTTATGAATACGACAGAAGTTTTAACCGAAAACATTGTTTTCACATTATCTTGTGCCATCTTCAGTACAAGATTATATAGTAAGCTTCATAATGTTCTACATAATGATCTTTCCTCTATATATATTTACACACTAGGCCAAATGGCTAACAAATTTGAGCAGTGACATCGGGGCCGCTCGATCACCTTTTTGGGGGGGCCGCAAGGTGGCCGCATGATCATTAGCATAGAAGGAGTCCCGAATGATCATCAGCAAATATGGAGTTCTCAACCCTCATTATGTAATCAATGACGTCACAGAACAAGAGAAACAAGTTTGGGCGAACAATAATTTTGCTGAGATTAGCATATTTTGTACGCAGAAATATGGCTTTGTTGTTGCGAGATTTATTAACTCCTTAAATCTCGTATCTAGTGAAGTGTTTCTTACAACCAAAATAGCGAAGCTTAACTTAGTAAATGTGATTAAAAAATAACAAGCAGACATATAGCTTTCCAAAACGAGACGATCTTAAAGTTTATAGGCGTAGTAAGCGTTGCTATTGACTTATAGAGCAATACAAATGTATGTGTGCCAAGCGAGTATATAAACATAGTTCTTACAGGGATTTAAACCTTACAAAGTTTCAAGCGTTGTAGATGTAACAGAGTGTGAAAAGCAGTTATTTTTAAGCGATTTGCAAGCAAAAACAAACATTGTATATAAACATTTAGCATTGTATATAAACATTGTACATAAATATTTAACACATGCTGTGCGCTGTAACTGATTTGTTTTTCATTAACGGTGACTAATAAGATTTTATAATTACTTTCGTATCTTTGTTTTGGAGTTTTCTATTGAGTAGAGGATTTAAATATAGTTTTTTTTGTGGTTTATTCCGAACAGATTTTCTACATTGCGCTCTTGCAAAATTATTAAAGGTTGTTGCAATTTCCTCCGGTCGCTTTATTAGTCTTTCCAGGGTTTTCTCCACATTTAATTCTTTATCGTTTGCGATTGCTTCTTGTAAGGGTACACAAATTCCAATTTCACTCCATTTTAACCATTTAGCACGTCCGTCGCTATCCATACCCTGGACTTCATCGAGATGCTTGGCTAGTCTTGCAAGATTGGTGCTTCCACAACCGATCACAGGACAGTTCCTCCTTGTACGACCCATACTAACCTAGCTCTTTACTCGATCAATGTTTCTGTGTATTTGAAGTTATTCTAAAAGTAATAATGTTTTTATATGGCCCGATTTGACCCTATCAGGACCGATTTGATTAGACCTCATTTATGGTTAGGCGCATCGTCGCCCAGTCATGTTTTTCCCTCCGAGATCATTGTGTGTCAACGCTGCTTGGGAAATTACCTTGCTAAAAGTTCGGGAGCTGGCGTTGCGAGAAGGAAGTAAACACAGATAATATATTTTGGAAAACAGATTTATTTCGATTTAGAACTTACAAGTATATATAATCTACTTCTAGGAGTATACAGTTTGTAGGTAGTTTATTTAAACGTGCACAGGAGAAGCTCAAACAACCAACTATTAAAGATACGGTACAGTCCGTTCTGCGCATGCGTACATTGGAGCATCCTGATCATAATACAAGCAGTTTAACTTGGTTGTATATTCTTGCAAACCTTGATTGTGATACCTGGATCATTTATCTTATTGTGGAAGCAGGAAAATATATATGAAGTTGCCACAACTTCGTTGATAAAGTGCATTGTTTGGATAGAAAAAATGTAAACAAAGCTGACATGTGCCAACAGACTGTACCGCATCTTTAAGAGTCTTTATTACTATTTTTGTGTGCATCAGGATAACGCTAGTCTTTTTCTTATCAATTAATGCTTATTCTGGGTCAAATTTATCATCGCTCACAAATGCATCCCTCGTTTCCATAATTTTAGTGTATTGGATTTCTCTTAAGCTCTCTTATCCATAGTAGACGTTCCAGATAAACATTCTGCAAGATTTCATGAAGCTTTGGTTGGATAAGTAAATACGCCTTACTATTAGCTCCTTCTTCGGCGAGACCATCTGCAGTGAAGTTCCGCGTTAGTTCTTCAAATTCTGCTGAATTTCGTTTTGATACTTCCTCGTTAAAATGTGCCCATGGATCGCTTTCATATTCACGATATATTTCGCTCTCAGTATTTTCTAAACTATCCAAATCACTGTCTGGCTTAGCATCAGTTTCCACTTCGTTGTCTGTATTATCTGAATTGTTAAGATTGCATTCTGACGTATCATCATCAGACTCTTCGTACTTTCTTTTCTGCCCATCTCTACACTGTGATCTGAGTCAGATTCTGCTGACGAGTTGTGATCTCGCAGAGTATAATATCCTTTTCGCGTCTTCTTATGTATAACACTTTCATTGGAGTTAACCAATCCATGTTCTACTTTATGAACAGCATAACGTTTTATAATTATGCTTATACACAGGCCCTATTTGAGCCGATAGTCGTATTTTCAGCCAACAATGTATTTTCAGTCCCGATGGCCCAATGCTTGGTAGGCCATACCTCGCATGGGCAAGCCAATTGCACCCGGAACACACAAAGTCCCGAAGGGACACATTTAATTACACATACAATGCAGAGTGTACCAATACCAATGGTTCTTACAACTGTACCTGTCGCGCTTGATATTCAGGAAATGGGAAAATTTGCACAGGTACTTGTGAATTTTAGACACTGCATGCCTGGAAATTTTCGTTCCTTGGTGTTTTTTTTAGTTGTTGTTGTAGCTGTACTTGTTGTAGCTGTAGTTATAGTAGTAGTAATTGTTTTTTTTGTAGTTGTTGTGTATATCGATGTTTTTGTAGCAGTAACACTGTATGGAAATTACTGGGGGTGTGGACGATGATGCTGCAAGTGTGCACGAGGATATGCTAGATGGAGTAGGGTGGAGCCCGCATATGATTCTATGCAATGAGATATAATAGATTGAATACAAAAAGCTCGACATGTTTGGGCAAAGTGATAATTTTAGAGTTTGAAAATTTTAAAGTAATTAATAT
Organism: Trachythela sp. YZ-2020; assembly: GCA_016169945.1. Lineage (NCBI taxonomy): Eukaryota > Metazoa > Cnidaria > Anthozoa > Malacalcyonacea > Clavulariidae > Trachythela > Trachythela sp. YZ-2020. The sequence continues at coordinate 2,391,239 of JADLSH010000377.1, read as the reverse complement.
ACAATTTTACAATTTTGCACTGTTATCATAATAAATATATATCTATGATTCTCACATGTAAAAAAAACTCCAGAATTGACTAGTGTTTTTGGCGATGGCTTGAGGTCCATTATACCATTGCTTGGCGCATGTTATAACCTCTTCTAGCAAACTTGAATTTTAAAGAAGTAAATCGAAATTCGCGCAAAAAATAGCTACGTTTAAAATCCTGAAGATTATTGGCTGTACGGAATCTGTGTGCGAGAGATTGGGCGAGCAGACGTTGTTGCTGGACAGACATTGTGGTGTTTTCAACGAGGATGGCTGTTAACTGTTGATGATTCATGACTTTATCGAGTGGTGCATAAAGTTCTGCCATGCCCAGCCTCTTCCAGCCAATATCTTTGCCAATATTTTTAGATATATTGAGTATTTTAGATATACATTGTAAAATTACAAGCGTAATTTATCTGTATTGATTCTCCTCACCTTTTACTCTATCAGATATTGATGAGTGTTCTGATGAATCTGCTAATGAATGTGACTCCAAAGCAAACTGCTCTAACACCAAAGGATCCTATTACTGTAATTGCAGCCATGGATATTCAGGAAATGGAAAGAGTTGCACAGGTATATTATAGAATATCTTTGCATTTCAATATCTTTACCAATATTGATGTTTAAAATTTCAAATATTATTCCATCTATTTAACATTGTAGACATTGACGAATGCGACAAAGGATCTACAAATGAATGTCATACAAATGCAGAGTGCACCAATACCAATGGTTCTTACAACTGTAGCTGTCGCACTGGATATTCAGGAAATGGGAAAATTTGCACAGGTATTTGTGAATTTTAGACACTGCATACCTGGAGATTTTCGTTCCTTCGTGTTTTTGTATCTGCGCAGCAGATATATTGCTATCGTGCGTGAAAGTTTGTTAGGTTTGTTAAGGTTTGTTAGGTTTGTTAACAATGACGTAATGCTTAGGCGATCAAAAGCAAGATGGCGTCGGCGAAGGAGTGGAGTATGTTTAATAATATGGTTGAACTGTAATATTGTAACTAATAATAACCTATGGATAAACTGGAAAGAAATCAAAGAATGCTTCAAAATTTAGTGGTTCTATTTCTGAATGAAAACTAAACAGTGAAACAGTGAACAGTCGAACTATCTTCGGATGGACGAAGATCAAGGTAAGAAAATAAGAAATACTACAAGTCTACAACATATTAACATAAAATTGACGCGTAAATTGTAAAATATAGCATCTTGTTTTATATGCAGATAAGTTTTCAATACTAAAGTAAATTTGACTACCATGAATACTAGCTAATCCCACATTTAGCAATTCCACATTTTATAGTGGTCTTAAATAAAATATTGTGTACAAATATAGTCCTGTTTATAGTATATAATAGTTAAGACGGTAAAAGATAAGACTGTACAATACTCCTTTTGGCATGAGATTTATTGCAGACGGTCTCACAATCACATACTTATAATTTTGCATAATAGAAATTCATACTTCATATCCATGGGCAAATTCTCCTCTAAATTACTAAATTGCTTATATTTAATGTCTTTTCAAGCCTGTACTTTACATTTACACATACATCGCTCTCATATTTGTATTGTAGGGTGAACAAACACACGGAACACTGCAGCTTTGACTAGTCAATTCTAGCCAATGTATGGATCTGATATGCTGTGTTTATATTATTATACTTTATATTCACAGACTATATACATGTGTTAAATTATACTCCTGATTTTCAACATAGTTAACATTTTTTTGCTACTGATGAATAGACTTCAATAATATGACCTATTTGTTAACACATCCATGTGGAATAAATAGTTCATTTGTGTTCCACCATCCCTGAATACCACATGTTGACGTCATGTATCAATTTGTCTAAAAAGTCTGTTGAAACTCTGTGAGGATGTGTTAGCAACACCTGGTATTCTGACAACATCCATGCATCTACCATTTTTTCACATACCTGATTGTAGTATATTATGGACTATCGAGAAGATTGTGAACCTAACATGTTTCAGCAATGACATCATAAAATTAAATAAAATCTTTGTTGTGTTAATATGGAAATATTATATTCCACATTTTATAGTGGTCGCATTTCTTTAAATAAAATATTGTGTACAAATATAGTCTTGTTTATAGTATATAATAGTTGAGACGGTAAAAGATAAGACTGTACAATACTCCTTTTGGCATGACATTTATTGCAGACGGTGTCACAATCACATACTTATAATTTCATAATAGAAATTCATATCGATAGGCAAATTCTCCTCTAAATTACTAAATCGCTTATATTTAATGTCTTTTCAAGCTCATTTGCCTGTACTTTACACATCACTCTCATATTTGTATTGTAGCGTGAACAAACAAACACGGAACACTGCAGCTTTGACTAGTCAATTCTAGCAAATGTATGGATCTGATATGCTGTGTTTATATATACTTTATACATTCTATTCACAGACTATGTACATGTGTCAAATTATACTCCTGATTTTCAACATAGTTAACATTTGCTACTGATGAATAGACTTCAATAATATGACCTATTTGCTAACACATCCATGTGGAATAAATAGTTCATTTGTGTTCCACCATCCCTGAATACCACATGTTGACGTCGTGCATCAATGTGTCTAAAAAGTCTGTTGAAACTCTATGAGGATGTGTTAGCAACACCTGGTATTCTGACAACATCCATGCATCTACAATTTTTTCACATACCTGATTGTAGTATATTATGGACTATTGAGAAGATTGTGAACCTAACATGTTTCAGCAAATGACATCATAAAATTAAATAAAATCTTTGTTGTGTTAATATGGAAATAGTTTCTGCTAGTGAAAATTATATCAGCCATTTTATTTGTCATATGTACTAAACTGTCTGGCATAGTGATACTGTAAATTGTGAACCCCATTTAACAATAAACCTTGTTCTACTGTGTATGATATATATTTTTGTGATATTTATAAAAATATATTCTTTTAACCCATTAGCTGGCAAGCCCAGATGCACCCTACTTTTATTAGTATTTTACTCTGTCTAATACCAGACAATTTTACTTGTCAGTGGTAGGCTACTGCCAGTTAATGGGTTAAATATCAATCTCTTATTCTTTACAAGTTACTGGTTGAATTAAGTGTATGTTTTTGTACAAAATATGTGTAACTTATACAAATTAAGGCCAAATAGAATTGTAGATTATTATTCCTTCATGACAACAGTGGGATCACCATGAGCAGATACATGTACGCTTAGCGTACCTATTTTTGTATCTGCGTAGCAGATATATTGCCATCGCCTTGTTAATGTTAATGTTAATGTTAATGTTAAGTTAGCTGTTAGGTTGTAGCCATTCAGCGACGAGCTTATATCAGCCAATCACCGATTAGCTTGCACATCGTTTGACCAATCAGTGACCGCTAGCTTAAAATGACGTAATTATATTGTCACTCTTTGATCTCGATGTATAACTGGATTGATGTTGATTATTTCAAGATGGCGGACTACTGAAGGGCGAAAATTGTAAACATGAGTAAAATTTTTAATTTTGACGGTGAAAATTATGCATCAAACCAACGATCATTTTAATTTTGTATATTGTTTTGAACATGGCAAGAGGCGAGGCAGTATTGGAAGTGGTTGATCGCATTTTACGCTGTGAAAATGATTCGCCAATTTACACAAAGTATTTACTTTACTTGACCTGCTATATATCAATATCATTTGAATCAGGAAACAAGGTAAGCCTTTTTAAATATTGTTCGAATATCCTGCATTATTCGAACTTCTATTTCGACAAAGTTCACTCATAAAAGTGTTAAAATAATGCCATATTTATTCTCAACACTATTTGTGTCAAAATCGTCCAATCAAATTGTCATTTCGATAGTCAACATCACCTTATACTTTTGAGATTTTTAATTGGTATAAAGATATAAGCACAGTTTGGCATTTCTTTCCCAAACCGCTATACCGGAAGTGTGACATCACATCGCGTGACTCAAACATAATACTTTTGATTGACAGATAGTGATAATATAAACAGCGAGACTTGTAAAACGAAACGTGTGAATGTGAGCAGTGAAATATATGTTTTATTATTGATTATGTGAGAGTTTTCGTAGTTTATTTTGAGTATGTGTTACGAGTTCGGTATACAAGTGGTGCCGTGACCAGGATGGCCGTTTAAAGCGAAAAATACGACAACATACTCGAGACTAATCAACATATATTGAAGTGAAATTCGAAGCGAAGGTGAGGCGAATATTTGCGTGTTTGTACAACAGGTTTAGTACGTTATGAGCGACGAAGAAGCGAGCGAGAGGGTGAATACAGGTGAACAAGAACTCGAAGGAAACATAGACAAAGAAATTTCGAAGTTACAATATTTTCTGGAAGAAACCGAGCAACTTATCGAAGCGAAAGACTACGGAGAAATCAAGCAGACAAACGAAAGGACGGGTAAAATAATCACCAAATTATCCGAGCTTATTTCGCAAACGGAAGAGTTAAAAATCGACAACGGTAAGACACCACGCTCAGTGAGACAGTGGAAAAAAGATATAAAGTCGAAATATTCAGCGCTGATCGATGAAAAGGAAAAATTAGCTCGGCAACTAAAGGAAAAACAAGAGAATTTGGATCGAGAGACTGAATTACAACGCTCAGAAGTGAAAGAGAGGCAATTGCGTTATGAAGAACAACAAGATTTCTATGAGAAATTAAGCAAGAATTTCGACGCAATTACGACACTGGGTGAAGGTGAAAAACTTTCTGGATTTGTTATGACCACACTCAACAAGCTACCTCAGGTAAAACCAGACTTGGTACGAGCAGACGATGACTGGGAAGAATGGTCTATGGAAGTGCTAATCAATAATTTACAGAAGTGGTTACGAAGGAATAAAATGGATGATGCACCCAAGAGTTATAAGAAACCAGAAGGACACTGGTATCAAAAGTCATCAGAAGCAAGAACACCTCACTGTATTTTTTGTGGAAGCAATGAACACTGGGGTGATCAATGCAATACAGTGAAGCGCTTGGTAGACAGAAAGAAAATATTTTCCGAAAAGAACCTGAGTGTGCTTTAATTGTGCTCGCTCAGGACACCGGGCGAATCATTGTCGAAGTCGTGGTTGCCTGAAGTGTAATGCGAAACATCATACAAACTTGTGTGACAAGAATGAAGTCAACAAAGAAAACAGAGCAACGCTTACTGGATTTACCATATTCACAAAGGAAAAGTCACTTCCAGCAATTATACCCGTCAACATCAAAGGTCAAACACTGTGGGCATATCTCGACACCGGTTCTGGTCGAAACTTTATTTCTCGCGAAGCAGTAAAGAAACTCAATTTAGATCCAACACATCATGAAGCTCGTGAGATAGTAACCGTGAATGGCACTAGCACTCAATCCATGCCAATTTATCAAGCGACGGGAATACACAGGAAAAAATTGAACTGACTGGTTCTAAACTTTCTGATTTTACCACTGTTAGGAGACCTGATATGAATGAGGTCAAGATGAAATACACCCACACACAAGACAAGAGATTCTACAAGATTGACAAAGGAGAGTATCCAATTCATATCATACTTGGCGATGGCACTTACACAAAAATCAGAACGGAGAAAGTATACAAAGGAAATCCAGGAGATCCCATAGTGGAAGAAACAACATTTGAATGGGTCATTCATGGTGGTGAGGATTACTCAAGTGATGCCTGTATGTTCACGAGAGATGTTGATGATTACGAACGGTTGTAGAGTCTTGATGTACTTGGGGTTGAAGATCGTGGTGAAAACGACCAGTTGCAAGTGTTAACCGAGTTTCGAGACAGCATAACAAAACAAGATGATGGCAGATATCAAGTTAGCATACCTTGGATTTCAGGAAGCAAGTTGACAGCTACAAACGAACAGCAAAGCAGAAGACGACTATACAATGTCAACAAAAGGCTAGCAAAGGAAGAAGATTTGAAGCAAGAGCATAAGAAGATTATTGAAGACCAGATATCTAGTGGGATGATTGAGAGAGCCCCAAAGATGCCGTCGGGAGAAAGATTGTATTACATGCCGCACAAGCCAGTTGTTCGGAAAGATGCTGCAACAACGAAAGTGAGAATGGTCTTCGACGCCAGCTCCAGACCCCATCCGTTGTCATCTAGCATACAGCCGATTCAGGTTGAGTGTTTTGCGGAAGTGTTTATCGCGTTTGTTGTAGGCGTTACAATTTGACGTTTCTAGGCTATCAGATAGGCGTTTCTAGGCGGGCAACGCTAAGTTCTATTATTTAAAACAAACACAAGTTGAAATTTGAAAATTACAACATATTCTGTGAAAACCTTCACAAAAGATGCCAAAAGTGATACGAAAATGTAGATAAACCCACGTCGATTACTAGCCCGTCGACAAAAATAAAAAATTATATAAGTTATACGCAATATGGGCAAATATGGGTAAATTCCACGCGCCGAGGCTATGTAAACAAATATATAAACAAACGGTGGCTACAAACGATAAAAGTAAATTTCAAACGAAATACTAGACGAACGATATCAAAAGTTACATCAAAATGTAGATAAACCCAAAACAAATATTATTCCATCGACCAAATTAAAATTTCTAAAAGTTTTTACCAGTGTGAGCAATTAAAATAGTTTCCACGGGGAAGTTTGGAAACCGTTAACTTAGCGTTGCCCGCCTAGAAACGCCTATCAATCAGCCTAGAAACGTCAAATTGTAACGCCTACAACAAACGCGATAAACACTTCCGCAAAACACTCAACCTGAATCGGCTGTAAATGACTTCATGTTCACCGGGCCACCCCTTCAACCCTTGTTGTGGGACATTATGGTGATAGCGAGAATGTCATCTAATATTCTTCTGGCCGATATCCAAAAAGCCTTTCTACAAATAGCAATCAGGGAAGAAGACAGAGATGCCTTTAGATTTCTCGTCGAACGAAACGGAAACGAGGAGCATTTCCGGTTTGCCAGAGTCCCATTTGGAGTTGAAGTCAGTCCATTCCTACTCGGAGCCACATTAGACTACCATTATGACCAGCAATTACCATGGCCAGAGTACGAGAATACGGTGACTTCCCTTAGAGAAAACACCTATGTTGACAACATCATGCAGACGGGAGGCGACATTGATAATCTGGAAAAATTCAAGGGAGAAACAAAACTTATACTCGAGAGTGCAAAATTCCCAATTCATAAGTGGGAGTCGAACATCTCAACATTAGAAGATGAGAACATGTAAAACCCTAGCAAGATCCTCGGTCATGTATGGAACAAAGAATGAGATACCTTAGAAATACAAGTACCGGAAGTGCCTGAAAATGAACCGGTTACAAAGCGAAGCATCTTAAGCCAGTTGGGAAAAGTCTACGTTCCTCTTGGCATAATATCACCTACGATGGCTGAAGGAAAACATATTTACAGAGAGGCCTGCGAAGAGAAGAAAGGGTGGAATTTGGAGGTTTCACCAGATTTAAAGAAACAATGGCTCAAGTGGAACAAACAGGTGAAAAATGTCAAAGTGCCAAGAAGCATAACCGGAAATTCGAAGGAAACGAAAGCCATTGAGCTCCATGTGTTTGCTGACGCAAGCAACCTAGCGTGTTCTGCAGTAACCATAGCAGTAGTGGAACAGACATCGGCAACAGTCAAGGGACTATTGACATCTAAATCTAGGATTTCAAAACGGAACACATCAATACCCAGATTGGAGCTCGTAGTAGCTCACATGGCTGCCAACATGGCGAAGAATCTAAGCAACGCCTTACACAACCAACCAATCAAGAACATTGTAATCTGGTTAGACAGCATGGTAGTGCTTTACTGGCTGACTAATCCGGGGAAACCGTGGAAAGTGTTTGTCAGTAAGAGAGTTATGAACTGAAATTATCAATCTTTCAATTGAAAGTGGAATTTTTCCAGATAAACTAAAAATAGCTAAGGTGATTCCAGTTTACAAAACTGATAATGTTGAATATTTTAAGAATTATAGACCAATCTCACTTCTATCAAATTTCTCGAAACTTTTTGAGAAGATCATGTATAATCGCATTATTGATTTCGTTGACAAATTTGAAATTTTATATCCATTACAATTTGGATTTCGCAAGAATCATTCCACAGTTTCATCCCTTATACACCTTGTCAACAGAATTGCAACATCTATCGATCGAAACGAAATTAGCATTGGGATATTCCTTGACTTGTCTAAAGCATTTGATACCCTTGACCATCAAATTATATTTTCTAAGCTGGAACACTATGGCATTCGAGGCTTAGCATTACAATGGATCAAAAGCTATTTTTCTAATAGGACACAGTTTGTCCAATTCAATGAGACTACTTCGACCGAACGTATTGTTAGCTGCGGGGTTCCACAAGGTTCAATATTAGGCCCTTTATTTTTCCTTCTCTACATAAATGAACTACCTAACGCTACGGGATTGGCAGAGTGCTTGCTTTTTGCAGATGATATTAGCATTTTTCTAAGTCATTCTGACCTAGGTTATTTAATTTCTGAAATGAATACTGAATTAGAAAAAGTGAATGTTTGGATGAAAACCAATAAACTCTCTGTCAACATTAGTAAAACAAACTGCGTTATATTCAAATCAAAACAAAAACCAATCTCAACAAATTTGCCAATTTTATTTGATGCAAAACCCCTCGAGAGGGTGAACGTCGTAAAATTTTTAGGCATTTATATTGACGAGAATATTACCTGGAAATATCACATCAAACATGTTTGCAACAAAATTGCTAAGTCCATTGGAATTATCTCGAGATCACGTTATATATTATCTACTAAAACAAAGCTGGCATTATATTATACTCTAATTTATCCATACATTAGTTATTGCAACATAGTCTGGTCTTCAACATACGTATCTAACTTAAATCGGATCTGGCTACTCCAAGAACGAGCTGTACGTGTTATGACAAATTCAGATTATCGAGCTCATTCTGCCCCATTTTTTGAACAATTGAAACTATTAGTTATTTTCAATGTAAACAAGTTTCAGATTGCTAAATTTATGTTTCTTTATCATCATCGGTTACTTCCAACTTCCTTCTTAAAAAATAATCAAGTCCATAGTTATAATACCAGAAATGCAAACTCTTATCGACCTTACTCTTGTCGAACAAACTTAAAGCAATTCACTATTCTTTATCAAGGCCCTAAAGTTTGGAATTCACTACCTCCTTCAATAAAAAGCTCCAACAGTTTGTCTTCATTTAAAAAATCCCTTAATTGTTTTCTATTAATGAAATAAAATTTAATAAAAAAATTCTGCATTTGTCATGTCCAATCAGTAACTATTATTATTAAAATTATTATTAAAATATTATTCATACATATATACACGAGGTGTCCTCGTTTATAAGCCTTTGGCTTCCAGATGTCACCTCGCCACTCGTACATTATTGTATCTGTATTTTTATTGTAATTTTTTGTATTTGTGGAAATAAACTTGATTTGATTTGATTTGATTTGATGAAGATCGCGGAGATTACCAGTGAGCTTGGCATTGTCTGGAAATATTGCCCATCAAAGAGAAACCTCGCAGACCTCGGAAGTAGGGGAGCAACCGTAGAAAGATTGGAAAACGGGAATTGGTTCAACGGTCCCAACTGGTTGTTAGAGAAAGAACAGTGGCGATCACCGTTGACGAGCAACATGCCAAGTTTCAGAACCGAAGCAAGCCAACCGTTCGAGATCACCGGAGTCGACTTTGCCGGACCTTTAAGATACAGAATTGGAAAGAAAGAAGAAGGAAAATGTTATGTTGTGATCTTTACCTGTGCTACTTCGCGAGCCGTCCACTTAGAATTAACCAAGAGCCAGGAAGCAGAGGAGTTCCAACGCCAACTCAATTCATTCATCGCTCGAAGGGGAAGACCTCGATTAATCATTTCAGACAATGCAGCGACATTTAAAACGACAGCTATATGGATCAAAGTTATTAGAAAGAGTGAAAAACTTCACGACTTCCTTGCAACACACGATATACACTGGAGATGCAACCTTGCCAGATCCCCTTGGTGGGGAGGGATTTATGAAAGATTAATCCGTGAAATTAAGAAGTCACTTTACAATAGCTTAGGACGATCGCACCTTTCATTCGAGAATCTTGAAAATGTCATCATGGACATTGAGATCAATATGAACAATCGTCCTCTTACCTATGTGGAAAGTGAAAGTGGAGAAGAGCAAGTACTGACACCGAATGTCCTGATTCGAGGAGAAAACACGTACCTTGTCAACGACATGGACAGTGACGAGGACGAGCTAACAAAGATGCAGAAACGAATTGTTAAAGCAAAGAATAACGCGTGGAAACGATGGCGAAGAGAATATATACACAGTTTAATGGAGAGTCAACGAATCAATGTTAACCAAGGCAGAGCACCCGAAATTGGAGAGATATTATTAGTCGTGGGAGAAGAGAAGAACAGAAGCGAGTGGAAGAAAGGAAAGGTACTACGGCAAGTTAAAGGAAATGATAGTGTGGTACGTGGTGTGGTATTATTACACGACTTGTAAAACGAAACGTGTGAGTGTGAGCAGTGAAATATATGTTTTATTATTGATTATGTGAGAGTTTTCGTAGTTTATTTTGAGTATGTGTTACGAGTTCGGTATACTGCTGTGACTAGGGGGACGAAACGAGTTGATGGTATGTAATATTTATATGTGATTGTGGTGTGTCTTTTTAAATATTGCCAGAACATCCTGCATTATTCGAGCTTCTATTTCGACAAAGTTCACTCATAAAAGTGTTAAAATAATGCCATATTTATTCTCAACACTATTTGTGTCAAAATCGTCAAATCGAATTGTCATTTCGATAGTCAACATCACCTTATACTTTTGAGATTTTTAATTGGTATAAAGATATAAGCACAGTTTGGCATTTCTTTCCCAAACTGCTGTGACTAGAGGGACGAAACGAGTTGATGGTATGTAATATTAATATGTGATTGTGGTGTGCCTTTTTAAATATTGTACAGATATCCGGCATTATTCGAGCTTCTATTTCGACAAAGTTCACTCATAAAAGTGTTAAAATAATGCCATATTTATTCTCAACACCATTTGGGTCAAATCGACAATAGTTCATCATGGTCATTTTTTCTCATTTCAATAGTCAACATCATCTTATATTAAATTTACCTTTGATATTTGATTGGTATAAAGATATAAGCACAGTTTGGCATTTCTTTCCCAAACTGTTGTGACTAGGGGACTAAATGAGTTGATGGTATGTAATATTTATATGTGGTGTGTAGATAGTGCTGCTAACATAACGTTTATTCTCAAGTCTAAAAGACTAAAATCTTAAGGTTTCACAATTGTTTAAAATATTGCTCCCATGGGCTATATAGGCCTTCGTCCCTTTATGGACAGGTTTTTAAAAGCAAAATAAACGTTCATCCACTCATTGAGTGATATTGACCTCATGTATCGACATCTATGCAAATACACATGCGCAGATACATGTACCTATTTTTTGTAGTTGTTGTTGTAGCTGTATTTATAGTAGTAATTGTTTTTGTTGTAGTTGTTGTGTATATCGACGTTTTTGTGGCAGTAACACTATATGGAAATTACTGGGGGTGTGGACGATAATGCTGCGAGTGTGCACGAGGGTGTGCCAGATGGAGTATGGTGGAGCCCGCATATGATTCTATGCAATGACATATGATATATTATATACAAAAAGCTCAACATGTTTGGGCAAAGTTATAATTTTAGGGTTTGAAAATTTTCAAGTCATTAATATACAATTTTACAATTTTGCATTGTTATCATAACAAATATATATATATTATTTTCATACGTAAAAGAAACTCCAGAATTGACGAGTGGTTATGGCGATGGACTTTAGATCAATTATACCAATGCGTGGCGCGTGTTATAACCCGCTTCTAGCAAACTTCAATTTTAGAGAAGTAAATCGAAATTCGCGTAAAATATAGCTACGTTTAAAGTCACGGAAAACTTAGGGAAAAATCCTGAAGATTATTGGCTGTACGGAATCTATGTCCGAGATATTGGGCGAGCAGACGCTGTTGCTAGAGAGACATGGTGGTGTTTTCAACGAGGATACTTGTTGACTGTTGATGATTCATGAGTTTATCGAGTTGTGTATAAAGTTCTGCCATGTCCAGCTTCTTCCAGCCAATATGTTTGCCATTATTTTTAGATATATTGAGTATTTTAGATATACATTGTAAAATTACAAGCGTAATTTATCTGTATTGATTCTCCTCACCTTTTACTCTATCAGATATTGATGAGTGTTCTGATGAATCTGCTAATCAATGTGACTCCAAAGCAAACTGCATTAACACCAAAGGATCCTATTACTGTAATTGTAGCAATGGATATTCAGGAAATGGAAAGAGTTGCACAGGTATATAGAATATCTTTGCATTCCAATATCTTTATCAATATTGATGTTGAAAATTTCAAAAATTATTCCATATATTTAACATTTTAGACATTGACGAATGCGCCAAAGGATCTACAAATGAATGTCATACAAATGCAGGGTGTACCAATACCAATGGTTCTTACAACTGTACCTGTCGCGCTGGATATTCAGGAAATGGGAAAATTTGCACAGGTATTTGTGAATTTTAGACACTGCATGCCTGGAAATTTTCGGTCCTTGGTGTTTCTTTTGTAGTTGTTGTCGTAGCTGTAGTTATAATAGTAGTAATTGTTTTTGTTGTAGTTGTTGTGTATATCGATGTTTTTGTGGCAGTAACACTATATGGAAATTACTAAGGGTGTGGACGATGATGCTGGGAGTGTGCATGAGGGTGTGCTAGGTGGAGTAGGGTGGAGCCCGCATATGTTTCTATGCAATGACATATGATTGATTGAAAAAAAAAGATCAACATGTTTGGGCAAAGTGATCATTTTAGGGTTTGAAAATTTTAAAGTCATTAATATACAATTTTAAAATTTTGCATTGTTATCATAACAAATATATATCTATGATTTTCATACGTAAAATGAACTCCAGAATTGACGAGTGGTTATGGCGATGGACTTTAGATCAATTATACCAATGCGTGGCGCGTGTTATAACCCGCTTCTAGCAAACTTCAATTTTAGAGAAGTAAATCGAAATTCGCGTAAAATATAGCTACGTTTAAAGTCACGGAAAACTTAGGGAAAAATCCTGAAGATTATTGGCTGTACGGAATCTATGTCCGAGATATTGGGCGAGCAGACGCTGTTGCTAGAGAGACATGGTGGTGTTTTCAACGAGGATACTTGTTGACTGTTGATGATTCATGACTTTATCGAGTTGTGTATAAAGTTCTGCCATGCCCAGCCTCTTCCAGCCAATTTGCTTGCCAATATTTTTAGATATATTGAGTATTTTAGATATACATTGTAAAATTACAAGCGTAATTTATCTGTATTGATTCTCCTCACCTTTTACTCTATCAGATATTGATGAGTGTTCTGATGAATCTGCTAATGAATGTCACTCCAAAGCAAACTGCACCAACACCAAAGGATCCTATTACTGTAATTGCAGCCAAGGATATTCAGGAAATGGAAAGAGTTGCACAGGTATATAGAATATCTTTGCATTCCAATATCTTTATCAATATTGATGTTGAAAATTTCAAAAATTATTCCATATATTTAACATTTTAGACATTGACGAATGCGCCAAAGGATCTACAAATGAATGTCATACAAATGCAGGGTGTACCAATACCAATGGTTCTTACAACTGTACCTGTCGCGCTGGATATTCAGGAAATGGGAAAATTTGCACAGGTATTTGTGAATTTTAGACACTGCGGTCCTTGTGATTCTTTTTGTAGTTGTTGTCGTAGCTGGTAGTTATAAGTGTAGTTTTTCGGTTGGAATAGTATTATATTCTCACTAGTCGCTTCACTACACAATGACTTTGATTGTGAATAACTAAGAATGTGGATAAACAATTTTCATGCCCTGCCTACTGTGCTGTCAAAATAACGCCTTTAAGGCGATGGACTAGTTTTATTTGAATACTGGCGCGTTAAATCAAGCTATATAACAAACAAAGTCTTAGAAGTATCTCCAATACTCAGAAAATATAGCTACGTTTAAAGTCACGGAAAACTTAGGGAAAAATCCTGAAGATTATTGGCTGTACGGAATCTATGTCCGAGATATTGGGCGAGCAGACGCTGTTGCTAGAGAGACATGGTGGTGTTTTCAACGAGGATACTTGTTGACTGTTGATGATTCATGACTTTATCGAGTTGTGTATAAAGTTCTGCCATGCCCAGCCTCTTCCAGCCAATTTGCTTGCCAATATTTTTAGATATATTGAGTATTTTAGATATACATTGTAAAATTACAAGCGTATTTTATCTGTATTGATTCTCCTCTTTTACTCTATCAGATATTGATGAGTGTTCTGATGAATCTGCTAATGAATGTCACTCCAAAGCAAACTGCACCAACACCAAAGGATCCTATTACTGTAATTGCAGCCAAGGATATTCAGGAAATGGAAAGAGTTGCACAGGTATATAGAATATCTTTGCATTCCAATATCTTTACCAATATTGAATAAATCATTGCATAGTTAAATTTCAAACATTATTCCATATATTTAACATTTTAGACATTGACGAATGTGTCAAAGGATCTACAAATGAATGTCATACAAATGCAGGGTGTACCAATACCAATGGTTCATACAATTGTACCTGTCGCGCTGGATATTCAGGAAATGGGACAATTTGCACAGGTATTTGTGAATTTTAGAGAGTGTCATGGTTGGAATAGTATTATATTCTCACTAGTCGCTTCACCAGACAATACTTTTGATCGTGAATAACTAAGAATGTGGATAAATAATTTTCAGCCCTGCCTACTGTGGCTGTCGAAATAACGCCTTTAAGATGCTAGTTTTATTTAATACTGGTTAAATGAAGCTATATAACACACAAAGACTTCTATCTCGAATACTCAGAAAAAATAGCGAAGTTTAAAGTCACGGAAAAGCTAGGGAAAAATCCTGAAAATTATCGAGTGTACGTAATCTGAGTCCGAGAGATTGGGCGAACAGACGCTGTTGCGAGGCAGACAGGGTGGTGTTTTCAACGAGGATACTTGTGGACTGTTGATGATTCATGACTTTATCGAGTTGTGTATAAAGTTCTGCCATGCCCAGCCTCTTCCAGCCAATGTGTTTGCCAATATTTTTAGATATATTTAATATTTTAGATATACATTGTAAAATTACAAGCGTATTTTATCTGTATTGATTCTCCTCATCTTTTACTCTATCAGATATTGATGAGTGTTCTGATGAATCTGCTAGTGAATGCTACTCCAACGCAAACTGCACCAACACCAAAGGCTCCTATTACTGTAATTGTAGCAATGGATATTCAGGAAATGGAAAGAGTTGCACAGGTATATAGAATATCTTTGCATTCCAACATATATACCAATATTGAATAAATCATTGCATAGTTAAATTTCAAATATTTTTGCATATAATTAATATTTTAGACATTGACGAATGTGTCGGAGGATCTACCAATGAATGTCATAGCAATGCAGAGTGTACCAATACCAATGGTTCATACAACTGTACATGTCGAACTGGATATTCAGGAAATGGGACAATTTGCACAGGTATTTGAGAATATTAGAGAGTGTCGGTTGGAATAGTATTATATTCTCACTAGTCGCTTCACCAGACAATACTTTTGATCGTGAATAACTAAGAATGTGGATAAATAATTTTCAACCCTACCTACTGTGGCTGTCAAACCAACGCCTTCAAGATGCTAGTTTTATTTAATACTGGTTAAATGAAGCTATATAACACACAAAGACTTCTATCTCGAATACTCAGAAAAAATAGCGAAGTTTAAAGTCACGGAAAAGCTAGGGAAAAATCCTGAAAATTATCGAGTGTACGTAATCTGAGTCCGAGAGATTGGGCGAACAGACGTGGCTGCGAGGCAGACAGGGTGGTGTTTTCAACGAGGATACTCGTGGACTGTTGATGATTCATGACTTTATCGAGTTGTGTATAAAGTTCTGCCATGCCCAGCCTCTTTGAGCCAATGTGTTTGCCAATATTTTTAGATATATTTAATATTTTAGATATACATTGTAAAATTACAAGCGTATTTTATCTGTATTGATTCTCCTCATCTTTTGCTCTATCAGATATAGATGAGTGTTCTGATGAATCTGCTAATGAATGTAATTCCAACGCAAACTGCACCAACACCAAAGGCTCCTATTACTGTAATTGTAGCAATGGATATTCAGGAAATGGAAAGAGTTGCACAGGTATATAGAATATCTTTGCATTCCAAGATATATACCAATATTGAATAAATCATTGCATAGTTAAATTTCAAATATTTTTGCATATAATTAATATTTTAGACATTGACGAATGTGTCGGAGGATCTACCAATGAATGTCATAGCAATGCAGAGTGTACCAATACCAATGGTTCATACAACTGTACCTGTCGAACTGGATATTCAGGAAATGGGACAATTTGCACAGGTATTTGAGAATGTTAGAGAGTGTCGGTTGGAATAGTATTATATTCTCACTAGTCGCTTCACTACACAATACTTTTGACCGTGAATAACTAAGAATGTGGATAAACAATTTTCAGCCCTGCCTACTGTGGCTGTCAAAATACCGCCTTTAAGATGCTAGTTTTATTTAATACTGGTTAAATCAAGCTATATAACACACAAAGTCTTCTATCTCCAATACTCAGAAAAATAGCGAAGTTTAAAAGTCACGGAAAAGCTAGGGAAAAATCCTGAAAATTATCGAGTGTACGTAATCTGAGTCCGAGAGATTGGGCGAACAGACGTGGCTGCGAGGCAGACAGGGTGGTGTTTTCAACGAGGATACTCGTGGACTGTTGATGATTCATGACTTTATCGGGTTGTGTATAAAGTTCTGCCATGCCCAGCCTCTTCCAGCCAATGTGTTTGCCAATATTTTTAGATATATTTAATATTTTAGATATACATTGTAAAATTACAAGCGTATTTTATCTGTATTGATTCTCCTCATCTTTTGCTCTATCAGATATAGATGAGTGTTCTGATGAATCTGCTAATGAATGTAATTCCAACGCAAACTGCACCAACACCAAAGGCTCCTATTACTGTAATTGTAGCAATGGATATTCAGGAAATGGAAAGAGTTGCACAGGTATATAGAATATCTTTGCATTCCAAGATATATACCAATATTGAATAAATCATTGCATAGTTAAATTTCAAATATTTTTGCATATAATTAATATTTTAGACATTGACGAATGTGTCGGAGGATCTACCAATGAATGTCATAGCAATGCAGAGTGTACCAATACCAATGGTTCATACAACTGTACCTGTCGAACTGGATATTCAGGAAATGGGACAATTTGCACAGGTATTTGAGAATGTTAGAGAGTGTCGGTTGGAATAGTATTATATTCTCACTAGTCGCTTCACTACACAATACTTTTGACCGTGAATAACTAAGAATGTGGATAAACAATTTTCAGCCCTGCCTACTGTGGCTGTCAAAATACCGCCTTTAAGATGCTAGTTTTATTTAATACTGGTTAAATCAAGCTATATAACACACAAAGTCTTCTATCTCCAATACTCAGAAAAAATAGCTAAGTTAAAAGTCACGGAAAAGCTGGGGAGAAATCCTGAAAATTATTGAGTGTACGGAATCTGAGTCCGAGAGATTGGGCGAACAGACGTGGTTGCGAGGCAGACAGGGTGGTGTTTTGAACGAGGATACTCGTGGACTGTTGATGATTCATGACTTTATCGAGTTGTGTATAAAGTTCTGCCATGCCCAGCCTCTTTGAGCCAATGTGTTTGCCAATATTTTTAGATATATTTAATATTTTAGATATACATTGTAAAATTACAAGCGTATTTTATCTGTATTGATTCTCGTCATCTTTTGCTCTATCAGATATAGATGAGTGTTCTGATGAATCTGCTAATGAATGTAATTCCAACGCAAACTGCACCAACACCAAAGGCTCCTATTACTGTAATTGTAGCAATGGATATTCAGGAAATGGAAAGAGTTGCAAAGGTATATAGAATATCTTTGCATTCCAAGATATATACCAATATTGAATAAATCATTGCATAGTTAAATTTCAAATATTTTTGCATATAATTAATATTTTAGACATTGACGAATGTGTCGGAGGATCTACCAATGAATGTCATAGCAATGCAGAGTGTACCAATACCAATGGTTCATACAACTGTACCTGTCGAACTGGATATTCAGGAAATGGGACAATTTGCACAGGTATTTGAGAATGTTAGAGAGTGTCGGTTGGAATAGTATTATATTCTCACTAGTCGCTTCACTACACAATACTTTTGACCGTGAATAACTAAGAATGTGGATAAACAATTTTCAGCCCTGCCTACTGTGGCTGTCAAAATACCGCCTTTAAGATGCTAGTTTTATTTAATACTGGTTAAATCAAGCTATATAACACACAAAGTCTTCTATCTCCAATACTCAGAAAAAATAGCTAAGTTAAAAGTCACGGAAAAGCTAGGGAAAAATCCTGAAAATTATTGAGTGTACGGAATCTGAGTCCGAGATATTGGACGAACAGTCGTGGTTGCGAGGCAGACAGGGTGGTGTTTTGAACGAGGATACTCGTGGACTGTTGATGATTCATGACTTTATCGAGTTGTGTATAAAGTTCTGCCATGCCCAGCCTCTTTGAGCCAATGTGTTTGCCAATATTTTTAGATATATTTAATATTTTAGATATACATTGTAAAATTACAAGCGTATTTTATCTGTATTGATTGTCATCTTTTGCTCTATCAGATATAGATGAGTGTTCTGATGAATCTGCTAATGAATGTAATTCCAACGCAAACTGCACCAACACCAAAGGCTCCTATTACTGTAATTGTAGCAATGGATATTCAGGAAATGGAAAGAGTTGCAAAGGTATATAGAATATCTTTGCATTCCAAGATATATACCAATATTGAATAAATCATTGCATAGTTAAATTTCAAATATTTTTGCATATAATTAATATTTTAGACATTGACGAATGTGTCGGAGGATCTACCAATGAATGTCATAGCAATGCAGAGTGTACCAATACCAATGGTTCATACAACTGTACCTGTCGAACTGGATATTCAGGAAATGGGACAATTTGCACAGGTATTTGAGAATGTTAGAGAGTGTCGGTTGGAATAGTATTATATTCTCACTAGTCGCTTCACTACACAATACTTTTGACCGTGAATAACTAAGAATGTGGATAAACAATTTTCAGCCCTGCCTACTGTGGCTGTCAAAATACCGCCTTTAAGATGCTAGTTTTATTTAATACTGGTTAAATCAAGCTATATAACACACAAAGTCTTCTATCTCCGATACTCAGAAAAAATAGCTAAGTTAAAGTCACGGAAAAGCCGAGAAATCCTGAAAATTATTGAGTGTACGGAATCTGAGTCCGAGAGATTGGGCGAACAGACGTGGTTGCGAGGCAGACAGGGTGGTGTTTTGAACGAGGATACTCGTGGACTGTTGATGATTCATGACTTTATCGAGTTGTGTATAAAGTTCTGCCATGCCCAGCCTCTTTGAGCCAAGCAATGTGTTTGCCAATATTTTTAGATATATTTAATATTTTAGATATACATTGTAAAATTACAAGCGTATTTTATCTGTTTTGATTCTCCTCACCTTTTGCTCTATCAGATATAGATGAGTGTTCTGATGAATCTGCTAATGAATGTAATTCCAACGCAAACTGCACCAACACCAAAGGCTCCTATTACTGTAATTGTAGCAATGGATATTCAGGAAATGGAAAGAGTTGCAAAGGTATATAGAATATCTTTGCATTCCAAGATATATACCAATATTGAATAAATCATTGCATAGTTAAATTTCAAATATTTTTGCATATAATTAATATTTTAGACATTGACGAATGTGTCGGAGGATCTACCAATGAATGTCATAGAAATGCAGAGTGTACCAATACCAATGGTTCATACAACTGTACCTGTCGAACTGGATATTCAGGAAATGGGATAATTTGCACAGGTATTTGAGAATGTTAGAGAGTGTCGGTTGGAATAGTATTATATTCTCACTAGTCGCTTCACTACACAATACTTTTGACCGTGAATAACTAAGAATGTGGATAAACAATTTTCAGCCCTGCCTACTGTGGCTGTCAAAATACCGCCTTTAAGATGCTAGTTTTATTTAATACTGGTTAAATCAAGCTATATAACACACAAAGTCTTCTATCTCGAATACTCAGAAAAAATAGCTAAGTTAAAAGTCACGGAAAAGCTAGGGAGAAATCCTGAAAATTATTGAGTGTACGGAATCTGAGTCCGAGAGATTGGGCGAACAGACGTGGTTGCGAGGCAGACAGGGTGGTGTTTTGAACGAGGATACTCGTGGACTGTTGATGATTCATGACTTTATCGAGTTGTGTATAAAGTTCTGCCATGCCCAGCCTCTTGAGCCAGCCAATGTGTTTGCCAATATTTTTAGATATATTTAATATTTTAGATATACATCGTAAAATTACAAGCGTATTTTATCTGTATTGATTCTCCTCACCTTTTGCTCTATCAGATATAGATGAGTGTTCTGATGAATCTGCTAATGAATGTAATTCCAACGCAAACTGCACCAACACCAAAGGCTCCTATTACTGTAATTGTAGCAATGGATATTCAGGAAATGGAAAGAGTTGCACAGGTATATAGAATATCTTTGCATTCCAAGATATATACCAATATTGAATAAATCATTGCATAGTTAAATTTCAAATATTTTTGCATATAATTAATATTTTAGACATTGACGAATGTGTCGGAGGATCTACCAATGAATGTCATAGCAATGCAGAGTGTACCAATACCAATGGTTCATACAACTGTACCTGTCGAACTGGATATTCAGGAAATGGGACAATTTGCACAGGTATTTGAGAATGTTAGAGAGTGTCGGTTGGAATAGTATTATATTCTCACTAGTCGCTTCACTACACAATACTTTTGACCGTGAATAACTAAGAATGTGGATAAACAATTTTCAGCCCTGCCTACTGTGGCTGTCAAAATACCGCCTTTAAGATGCTAGTTTTATTTAATACTGGTTAAATCAAGCTATATAACACACAAAGTCTTCTATCTCCAATACTCAGAAAAAATAGCTAAGTTAAAAGTCACGGAAAAGCTGGGGAGAAATCCTGAAAATTATTGAGTGTACGGAATCTGAGTCCGAGAGATTGGGCGAACAGACGTGGTTGCGAGGCAGACAGGGTGGTGTTTTGAACGAGGATACTCGTGGACTGTTGATGATTCATGACTTTATCGAGTTGTGTATAAAGTTCTGCCATGCCCAGCCTCTTTGAGCCAATGTGTTTGCCAATATTTTTAGATATATTTAATATTTTAGATATACATTGTAAAATTACAAGCGTATTTTATCTGTATTGATTCTCGTCATCTTTTGCTCTATCAGATATAGATGAGTGTTCTGATGAATCTGCTAATGAATGTAATTCCAACGCAAACTGCACCAACACCAAAGGCTCCTATTACTGTAATTGTAGCAATGGATATTCAGGAAATGGAAAGAGTTGCAAAGGTATATAGAATATCTTTGCATTCCAAGATATATACCAATATTGAATAAATCATTGCATAGTTAAATTTCAAATATTTTTGCATATAATTAATATTTTAGACATTGACGAATGTGTCGGAGGATCTACCAATGAATGTCATAGCAATGCAGAGTGTACCAATACCAATGGTTCATACAACTGTACCTGTCGAACTGGATATTCAGGAAATGGGACAATTTGTATAGGTATTTGAGAATGTTAGAGAGTGTCGGTTGGAATAGTATTATATTCTCACTAGTCGCTTCACTACACAATACTTTTGACCGTGAATAACTAAGAATGTGGATAAACAATTTTCAGCCCTGCCTACTGTGGCTGTCAAAATACCGCCTTTAAGATGCTAGTTTTATTTAATACTGGTTAAATCAAGCTATATAACACACAAAGTCTTCTATCTCCAATACTCAGAAAAAATAGCTAAGTTAAAAGTCACGGAAAAGCTGGGGAGAAATCCTGAAAATTATTGAGTGTACGGAATCTGAGTCCGAGAGATTGGGCGAACAGACGTGGTTGCGAGGCAGACAGGGTGGTGTTTTGAACGAGGATACTCGTGGACTGTTGATGATTCATGACTTTATCGAGTTGTGTATAAAGTTCTGCCATGCCCAGCCTCTTTGAGCCAAGCAATGTGTTTGCCAATATTTTTAGATATATTTAATATTTTAGATATACATTGTAAAATTACAAGCGTATTTTATCTGTATTGATTGTCATCTTTTGCTCTATCAGATATAGATGAGTGTTCTGATGAATCTGCTAATGAATGTAATTCCAACGCAAACTGCACCAACACCAAAGGCTCCTATTACTGTAATTGTAGCAATGGATATTCAGGAAATGGAAAGAGTTGCAAAGGTATATAGAATATCTTTGCATTCCAAGATATATACCAATATTGAATAAATCATTGCATAGTTAAATTTCAAATATTTTTGCATATAATTAATATTTTAGACATTGACGAATGTGTCGGAGGATCTACCAATGAATGTCATAGCAATGCAGAGTGTACCAATACCAATGGTTCATACAACTGTACCTGTCGAACTGGATATTCAGGAAATGGGACAATTTGCACAGGTATTTGAGAATGTTAGAGAGTGTCGGTTGGAATAGTATTATATTCTCACTAGTCGCTTCACTACACAATACTTTTGACCGTGAATAACTAAGAATGTGGATAAACAATTTTCAGCCCTGCCTACTGTGGCTGTCAAAATACCGCCTTTAAGATGCTAGTTTTATTTAATACTGGTTAAATCAAGCTATATAACACACAAAGTCTTCTATCTCCAATACTCAGAAAAAGAGCTAAGTTAAAAGTCACGGAAAAGCTGGGGAGAAATCCTGAAAATTATTGAGTGTACGGAATCTGAGTCCGAGAGATTGGGCGAACAGACGTGGTTAAGAGGCAGACAGGGTGGTGTTTTGAACGAGGATACTCGTGGACTGTTGATGATTCATGACTTTATCGAGTTGTGTATAAAGTTCTGCCATGCCCAGCCTCTTGAGCCAAGCAATGTGTTTGCCAATATTTTTAGATATATTTAATATTTTAGATATACATTGTAAAATTACAAGCGTATTTTATCTGTATTGATTGTCATCTTTTGCTCTATCAGATATAGATGAGTGTTCTGATGAATCTGCTAATGAATGTAATTCCAACGCAAACTGCACCAACACCAAAGGCTCCTATTACTGTAATTGTAGCAATGGATATTCAGGAAATGGAAAGAGTTGCAAAGGTATATAGAATATCTTTGCATTCCAATATATATACCAATATTGAATAAATCATTGCATAGTTAAATTTCAAATATTTTTGCATATAATTAATATTTTAGACATTGACGAATGTGTCGGAGGATCTACCAATGAATGTCATAGCAATGCAGAGTGTACCAATACCAATGGTTCATACAACTGCACCTGTCGAACTGGATATTCAGGAAATGGGACAATTTGCACAGGTATTTGAGAATGTTAGAGAGTGTCGGTTGGAATAGTATTATATTCTCACTAGTCGCTTCACTACACAATACTTTTGACCGTGAATAACTAAGAATGTGGATAAACAATTTTCAGCCCTGCCTACTGTGGCTGTCAAAATACCGCCTTTAAGATGCTAGTTTTATTTAATACTGGTTAAATCAAGCTATATAACACACAAAGTCTTCTATCTCCAATACTCAGAAAAAAGAGCTAAGTTAAAAGTCACGGAAAAGCTGGGGAGAAATCCTGAAAATTATTGAGTGTACGGAATCTGAGTCCGAGAGATTGGGCGAACAGACGTGGTTGCGAGGCAGACAGGGTGGTGTTTTGAACGAGGATACTCGTGGACTGTTGATGATTCATGACTTTATCGAGTTGTGTATAAAGTTCTGCCATGCCCAGCCTCTTTGAGCCAATGTGTTTGTCAATATTTTTAGATATATTTAATATTTTAGATATACATTGTAAAATTACAAGCGTATTTTATCTGTTTTGATTCTCCTCACCTTTTGCTCTATCAGATATAGATGAGTGTTCTGATGAATCTGCTAATGAATGTAATTCCAACGCAAACTGCACCAACACCAAAGGCTCCTATTACTGTAATTGTAGCAATGGATATTCAGGAAATGGAAAGAGTTGCACAGGTATATAGAATATCTTTGCATTCCAAGATATATACCAGTATTGAATAAATCATTGCATAGTTAAATTTCAAATATTTTTGCATATAATTAATATTTTAGACATTGACGAATGTGTCGGAGGATCTACCAATGAATGTCATAGCAATGCAGAGTGTACCAATACCAATGGTTCATACAACTGTACCTGTCGAACTGGATATTCAGGAAATGGGACAATTTGCACAGGTATTTGAGAATGTTAGAGAGTGTCGGTTGGAATAGTATTATATTCTCACTAGTCGCTTCACTACACAATACTTTTGACCGTGAATAACTAAGAATGTGGATAAACAATTTTCAGCCCTGCCTACTGTGGCTGTCAAAATACCGCCTTTAAGATGCTAGTTTTATTTAATACTGGTTAAATCAAGCTATATAACACACAAAGTCTTCTATCTCCAATACTCAGAAAAAATAGCTAAGTTAAAAGTCACGGAAAAGCTGGGGAGAAATCCTGAAAATTATTGAGTGTACGGAATCTGAGTCCGAGAGATTGGGCGAACAGACGTGGTTGCGAGGCAGACAGGGTGGTGTTTTGAACGAGGATACTCGTGGACTGTTGATGATTCATGACTTTATCGAGTTGTGTATAAAGTTCTGCCATGCCCAGCCTCTTTGAGCCAAGCAATGTGTTTGCCAATATTTTTAGATATATTTAATATTTTAGATATACATTGTAAAATTACAAGCGTATTTTATCTGTTTTGATTCTCCTCACCTTTTGCTCTATCAGATATAGATGAGTGTTCTGATGAATCTGCTAATGAATGTAATTCCAACGCAAACTGCACCAACACCAAAGGCTCCTATTACTGTAATTGTAGCAATGGATATTCAGGAAATGGAAAGAGTTGCACAGGTATATAGAATATCTTTGCATTCCAAGATATATACCAGTATTGAATAAATCATTGCATAGTTAAATTTCAAATATTTTTGCATATAATTAATATTTTAGACATTGACGAATGTGTCGGAGGATCTACCAATGAATGTCATAGCAATGCAGAGTGTACCAATACCAATGGTTCATACAACTGTACCTGTCGAACTGGATATTCAGGAAATGGGACAATTTGCACAGGTATTTGAGAATGTTAGAGAGTGTCGGTTGGAATAGTATTATATTCTCACTAGTCGCTTCACTACACAATACTTTTGACCGTGAATAACTAAGAATGTGGATAAACAATTTTCAGCCCTGCCTACTGTGGCTGTCAAAATACCGCCTTTAAGATGCTAGTTTTATTTAATACTGGTTAAATCAAGCTATATAACACACAAAGTCTTCTATCTCCAATACTCAGAAAAAATAGCTAAGTTAAAAGTCACGGAAAAGCTGGGGAGAAATCCTGAAAATTATTGAGTGTACGGAATCTGAGTCCGAGAGATTGGGCGAACAGACGTGGTTGCGAGGCAGACAGGGTGGTGTTTTGAACGAGGATACTCGTGGACTGTTGATGATTCATGACTTTATCGAGTTGTGTATAAAGTTCTTCCATGCCCAGCCTCTTTGAGCCAATGTGTTTGTCAATATTTTTAGATATATTTAATATTTTAGATATACATTGTAAAATTACAAGCGTATTTTATCTGTATTGATTCTCGTCATCTTTTGCTCTATCAGATATAGATGAGTGTTCTGATGAATCTGCTAATGAATGTAATTCCAACGCAAACTGCACCAACACCAAAGGCTCCTATTACTGTAATTGTAGCAATGGATA
Organism: Trachythela sp. YZ-2020; assembly: GCA_016169945.1. NCBI lineage: Eukaryota > Metazoa > Cnidaria > Anthozoa > Malacalcyonacea > Clavulariidae > Trachythela > Trachythela sp. YZ-2020. The sequence continues at coordinate 2,365,022 of JADLSH010000377.1, read as the reverse complement.
TTCAGGAAATGGAAAGAGTTGCAAAGGTATATAGAATATCTTTGCATTCCAATATATATACCAATATTGAATAAATCATTGCATAGTTAAATTTCAAATATTTTTGCATATAATTAATATTTTAGACATTGACGAATGTGTCGGAGGATCTACCAATGAATGTCATAGCAATGCAGAGTGTACCAATACCAATGGTTCATACAACTGCACCTGTCGAACTGGATATTCAGGAAATGGGACAATTTGCACAGGTATTTGAGAATGTTAGAGAGTGTCGGTTGGAATAGTATTATATTCTCACTAGTCGCTTCACCACACAATACTTTTGACCGTGAATAACTAAGAATGTGGATAACCAATTTTCAGCCCTGCCTACTGTGGCTGTCAAAATAACGCCTTTAAGTTGCTAGTTTTATTTAATACTGGTTAAATCAAGCTATATAACACACAAAGTCTTCTATCTCGAATACTCAGAAAAAATAGCTAAGTTTAAAGTCACGGAAAAGCTAGGGAAAAATCCTGAAAATTATCGAGTGTACGGAATCTGAGTCCGAGAGATTGGACGAACAGACGTGGTTGCGAGTCAGACAGGGTGGTGTTTTCAGCGAGGATACTTGTGGACTGTTGATGATTCATGACTTTATCGAGTTGTGTATAAAGTTCTGCCATGCCCATCCTCTTCCAGCGAATGTGTTTGCCAATATTTTTATATATATATAATATTTTAGATATACATCGTAAAATTACAAGCGTATTTTATCTGTATTGATTCTCCTCACCTTTTGCTCTATCAGAAATAGATGAGTGTTCTGATGAATCTGCTAATGAATGTAATTCCAACGCAAACTGCACCAACACCAAAGGCTCCTATTACTGTAATTGTAGCAATGGATATTCAGGAAATGGAAAGAGTTGTACAGGTATATAGAAAATCTTTGCATTCCAAGATATATACCAATATTGAATAAGTCATTGCATAGTTAAATTTCAAATATTTTTGCATATAATTAATATTTTAGACATTGACGAATGTGTCGGAGGATCTACCAATGAATGTCATAGCAATGCAGAGTGTAACAATACCAATGGTTCATACAACTGTACCTGTCGAACTGGATATTCAGGAAATGGGACAATTTGCACAGGTATTTGAGAATGTTAGAGAGTGTCGGTTGGAATAGTATAATATTCTCACTAGTCGCTTCACTACACAATACTTTTGACCGTGAATAACTAAGAATGTGGATAAACAATTTTCAGCCCTACCTACTGTGGCTGTCAAAATAACGCCTTTAAGATGATAGTTTTATTTAATACTGGTTAAATCAAGCTATATATCACACAAAGTCTTCTATCTCGAATAATCAGAAAAAATAGCTAAGTTTAAAGTCACGGAAAAGCTAGGGAAAAATCCTGAAAATTATTGGGCGTACGGAATCTGAGTCCGAGAGATTGGACACAAATGAAATATTAAATAAACAATATGAAGATATGAATATATACAGCAATAGCCCTTTGAACGAGCTTTCTTGTCAAGAGAAATGTACTTCTGGTCGTCATTGATCCACATGTAAAGGGCATGAATGTCAATTTTATGCAAGGGAGCACTTGAAATCCAAGGGAAGTTAACCAAGGACCGTCCACTTGTAAACTTGATTACATTCTCAGTAACCAGATCGTTCAAAATGGCCTTGAAATCTTTGGAATCAGACCTGACAGTGTGTTTTCCAGCCTTTTTCATCATCTTAATACACGTGTCATAATAATTGTCCAGCATTGTCTTATTAACAAACTGGAACTTGCAGATTCTTAAAACTGCCTTCTCAGTCAGATTCCTACCAAGCTTCTTGACTTGTTCTTTTAGCGTCTCAATTTCATGCTCAAGATTTAGGTCTAAGGGAACTTTAGACTCTCTACCCTTCACAGACCGATTCCACGTTAACCTGTATCCCTGACGTGGTGTCAATAGGCTTTGAACTTGAAGTGTGTAGTACCATACCTCCAGTGTATACTTGGTACTATCAGAGTCATTTTTGAAGTGAAGAATCATTTTCCAACACCTGACATTTCTGTCTCCATCTCCTTCAGCTATGGCATCAAGAAACACGGTAAAGAGTAGGCCATAACTAATCAAACAACAGTTATAATTATATCTATCATCTTTCTCGCTAGATTGTGGTGATGGCATGACCGAATTATCGCAGAAAATAATGTCTGGAATAACAGGTGGAGGGCCATGTCTTTGTTCATGGCTTCGCTTCCTCTTTCCATCATGTTTGAAAGATGCTGGGCATCCTGGCGATCTGCACTTATATCTACCATTTGTAGTAACCTGTTACTGTGCAATGATTTGCTGGGTTTCTTCTTCATTAAGAACAGCATTTAGCATTTCAGATGCTTTGGAGTCAGCACATGCAAAAGTCTCTATAATAGCTTTAGCCACCTTAAACAAATAGATCTTCCCAAGAATACTATAACTATAACTATAACTATAACCTGGTTCGACAGAATGTGGGATGTTCATAGTCACAGGTGTTGAATCAATGGATGACATTCCAAAAAGCTTTAGTGCTGCTGGCACTACTCTTGCTTCAAATTCCAACATGAAAAAGTCCCTGCACTGAGCGTAAGCTTCATGCATACCAGCTTTAACATTTCTTCGGTAAATAAGATTTCGATCACTGCACATAGTGCAGGACTCTCCAGATGATTTAGGTGTATATAGTTGTTTTAAGATATTCTATAAAAAATTAAATAATGGTAAGTTAGTAAAGAAGACTAGTACTTACGTACAGTCAGTATCGCAAAATAATCGCTTTTTAATTTGCATTTGCCTGATTTAGCCATAAAAACAAAACAAAACATGAAAACATCTTTTATTTTTCGTTTAATTTTATAGAATGGTTTACCAGCTCAAGGCTATATTATAAGTGAAATATTATATTCGCTCTCGTCGGATATTGGCTGATAGCCAACTCGGCGAAGCGCCTCGTTGGCTATCAGCCAATATCCGACTCGAGTTCATATATTATTTCTTACATATCCTTCTAGTAGAGAAAAGTAGAAAAATGGCTGTCAGATTTGGACAATTAAATGAAGAGGAAATTCAAGTTTTACTTGAAACAAGTACGCCAAAATGTTCTGTTCATATCCAGAGCTTGTGTATATAATAAAACAGTTATTCTACTCAATCTCGTCGTATATGACTGATAGCCGACTCGGCGCTATCGCGCCTCGTCGGCTATCAGCTCATATACGACTCGAGTTCGTAGAATAACTGTTAAATATACCCCCACTATATTTTGTAGAATTACTATGCTAGCCTGAACGGAAGTTTCAGGATTTTATATCGGATGAAATAACTATCATATCATGCCAATGCATTGATATTTTGACTGTTCAAAATAGTCAACTCACGATTCTCAAGAATCGTTTAAAGTGGTGACACCAATTGTGCAGCCCGTTTAATTATGGAACTTATGCTAGAAACTTTTTTAGTACTTTCGTCACAAGGATTTAAGAGACAATAACTAGCTATCGTTCTCTAAAACTAATTCTTTATGGTCCCTATCATCCAGATTTTGTTTGCCAAAACGTGGGTAAAATACCCTGAAATTGATATTTTCCATTAATTTGGTCCAAAAACAACTAATTCTGTGCTTTTTCCTTTCCCTATATTATGCGAATTGTTTATGTTGGCAACAACAAATCAGATTTAGAGCAGATAGTTAGCAAATTTAATATAGCTTTAAAAATCCTTTAAAAAAAGTCCCAAAACATGTTAAGCCCGAATTTGGACAAGTCGCAATATTGGTGTCGCCAACGCTAAGAGATTCTAGCAGGAGGCAAGTAGCTAGTTATTTTGATTAGTGAAATATAAATGGAGTGAAATGATATGTTTGTTTTTAACCCAGTGGCTTAATTTGAATCTTTGGTTAACGCTAACGAACTAATGATTGGGAGAGTGGATTTTTTTGGACACCATGCATGTATGCTATATTTCAAGTTATAAATTACATTGCCATACTCAGATAATCATGGATTCAAAACGCATAAATAGACCATTTTCAATCAAATTTAAGCAACAGGGAGAAAAGTCAGATGATTTAATTTTCAATTGTACACGTTTTCGAAGTAACTATAACTTTAATGTTTGACATGCCCCAAATTGTTTCCACGTAGAGGAATTTCTTAGTGAATTCACATATAAAATGGTCTGACAACCATCATTCAAACAACACAAACTAAACACCTAAATAATCCGCTCAGGAGATATACAGCACATAATTATACGGAATAAAGTACAAAACAGAAACCTAAATATAATCTGATGATTATTTCCTAATGGAATCGAAAGAATGTCAATTTTTCATAAGTATTTAAGCTCTACCGTCATAAAATGCTTTTTATCTAAACTGAAACAGTTGCGATTCAGCAATGTTAAAATTATAATTTTGCGCTGAATTGATATTCATAATATATTTTCACAATATATTTAGTTGACTTTTCTGAATCAATCACATTATCATCAGAGGAACAACAATTTCGAGACCAACTGGAGGAGTGGTTGCCAAAGAAAGGGAATTGGAAGATTTGTTGGCGCGCCACAAGAGATGGATGGGAAAGCACAAAATTCCACTCAAATTGTGATGGCAAGAAACCCACATTAACCATTGTAAAGGTTGTCAAGAAAAATAAGGACTTGATATTTGGTGGATACGCCACCGCATCATGGGCCGGATGTAAGTATATATCCTTTTAGTTAGACATTATTCCAATATGGTACACTACTGCTATTTCAAAGTATATTGTAGTGGCATTTTTCTGCTCAGAACGCAAGATGGCGGACGCACTTTTAAAAGCTCCCGAAATTTTGACTTTAACACAGAAATTATAGTGGTTTTTAAGAGAAACACTATAAAAATTTGTTTTGTTTTTGCTTACCAAGTGTACGAATAACTGTATCCCGTCTTAAAATTAAGAAGAAGCATCGAATTTGTTTCTAATAAAGTATAAACTGTGAAACAGTGGAAGTATAAACATTGGTGGAAAATCAATATGGTGGGCAGTAGTAATATAGGGGCCGATCGACCCTTATTTTTAGAGGGCCGCAGGGGGCCACACTAAGGGGGCCGCAAACACTAGCATATAGGGGGCCCAGGGGGCCGCGAACGCAACTCATCATACCCTTATTTTTAGGGGGCCGCAGGGGGCCACACTAATTAGTATGCAAGGGGGCCGCAAACACTAGCATATTGGGGGCCGCAGGGGGCCGCGAACGCAACTCATCGCATTAATTATATATTGACGTCATAATGATATACAAGGCGCGTTTGGGCAAAACAGTCATTAAGTTGAGCTCAGCATTTTCGTCACAAAAGGAGTTAATCCTGACGCTTTTTATCACAATAGCTAGACGTTTCCTATATATTTTGCCAAGCGTTGTGTTCCAAACACAGTGCGGTTCGACAACGAGTAAATATATTCTCGTATCTAATATCACCTTATACGAAACGGTTTAGACAACTAATATAGCGACGCTTAACCTAGTAAAGTATTATTGCCTTATGCGAAATAATAACAAGCAGAAATATAGCGTTCTAAAACGAGAAGATCTTAAGGTTTAATCGGCATAGCTAAGGTCTTATAGAGAAATATAAATATATATTTGCCAAGCGATTGTATAAACATAGTTCTTACAGGGATTTAAACCTTACAAAGTTTCAAGCGTTTAGATGTAGCAGAGGAGCAGTGATTTTTAAGCGAGATTTACGAGCATATACAAACATTGTATGTAAACACAATTCTATGCGGTTTGTAAGTCATTTGCAAATCGTTAACAGCGATTTGAATAAATTTAGAATATATCATTATAGGACGGGAAAATATTGTACAATGTACGCACACAGAATTCGTTTTAAAACATATTTATTGCTTAAAATTTATTTTACAACGTTAGTAAGGTCTGCTCCTAAGAGCATATCGCTTAGGCGTCTTTTGTGTCTATAAAGAGTTCTCATATTCTTGTCTGTCTTCGGGTGATAATCTTACTATATCCTCAGCTTTCATAGGAATATATTTTGGTCTCTCGTGAAGCAGTCTTTGTTCGTAACCTTCTCGTTGCTCTGGAGTCATCATTACTAAATCTTTAGGTCTCCAATCAGCCGAGTCTACCCAATTGTGGAAAAAGTTGTGTTTGAGTTTGGGTCGTTCTCCTTGTGTTGGTGGTGGTGTGAGAAAGCCAGGTTTAGGAGTAGCAGGCACAGGTTGTGTCATCTCGATAGATCTAGGAGTGGTTGGTTGTGTTATCCCCATAGGTTCAGGAGCGGTTGGTGGTTCAACGACATCTGGGGTTACAACAATTGGAGGATGATGGACTGGAATATCCATCTTGTTTTTAAAAGTTTGAAATCGATTTAGTTGGTCAGAAACAGCTTGATTTTTTCAACCGCGGTAAGCTGTGGTGCTTTAATGATCTCTTGCATTCGCTGCTCGGTGTTATACATTGCATTTACAAGGGGTGGTTGACGATAGGACTGTTTCCGTACATATTCGACTAAAGCCTCGTCTGGCAATACATTTGTTTTGAGTCGCTGGTTATTAATCCAACATTAAATACCCATGAGGACGGCTCGTGGCGTCTTCATAACTCCTCATAAATTCTCCCACTTCGCCAGGATGAATTTGTCTTGCAAGCATAGAGATTTGTTGCCTATCTCTTGGTAACTTAAACAACACAATATAATGGGCGTTGAGACTAATATTTCTCATCTCTTTGCCCTGATGAAATATATTTTGGACAATGTAGATGACGGAGAAATTTCTGTGATGACTCCCTTTTGTGAAAAGATCAGCTATACGTTTGTCCTTGCCTGATTGTGCCATAAGATCATCTAGTACGATCAAATTGCGTTGTGACACATCTAGGTAACCTGCTTTGTCGATATCTTCAGATATTCCTTCTTTGAATTCTATTCCAGGCGTTGTTCTCATCATATCAAAATAAGATGGCTGCCATTGACCATAACACCAGATGATACGCTGAGGAGGTGGACTTATGGTTTTCTGGGCATTCTCCAACAGAGTTTTCACCCATACAGTCTTGCCACTTTGTGTACATCCTGCTACGATACACGTAAAGAGGTGCTGTAGAACTGTGGTAGATTTGTCAAGGATGGTATTCAGTTTTCGTCCGTTCGTACGCCCCTCATGAAAGGTTCTTTTGTGACGTGCACGATTACTTGATGTTGAGAATGACTTTCCACACACCTCACAAGGATAAGACATGTTTACGCTACTATCTTTTTAAACGTCGAATAAATTGATTCGTAACGTATCTCACTATTTATCTGATTGCTTACGTTCAAATATTCAATGATTTCACATTTTGGATTCAATCTTAGGATTTAATGATTCAATCTTAGGATTTAAAGATTCACTCTTAGGATTCAATGATTCAATCTTAGGATTCAATGATTCAATCTTAGGATTCAATGATTCACTCTTAGGATTCAATGATTCAATCTTAGGATTCAATGATTCAATCTTAGGATTCAATGATTCAATCTTAGGATTCAATGATTCACTCTTAGGATTCAATGATTCACTCATAGGATTCAATGATTCAATCTTAGGATTCAATGATTCACTCTTAGGACTCAATGATTCAATCTTAGTAGAGCAAGACTTAGTGCAAGTATTAGAGTTAGGGTTAGAGTTAGAGGAAGAGTTGGGATGAGAGAGTGGGGTAGGATTAGATTGAATCATTGAATCCTAAGAGTGAATAAGTGAATCTTAAGATTGAATCATTGAAATTTATTCGACGTTTAATGATAGTAGGGTAAATATGTCTTATCCTTGTGAGATGTGTGGAAAGTCATTCTCAACATCAAGTAACCGTGCACGTCACAAAAGAACCTTTCATGAGGGGCGTACGAACGGACGAAAACTGAATACCATCCTTGACAAATCTACCACAGTTCTACAGCACCCCTTTACGTGTATTGTAGCAGGATGTACACAAAGTGGCAAGACTGTATGGGTGAAAACTCTGTTGGAGAATGCCCAGAAAACCATAAGTCCACCTCCTCAGCGTATCATCTGGTGTTATGGTCAATGGCAGCCATCTTATTTTGATATGATGAGAACAATGCCTGGAATAGAATTCAATGAAGGAATACCTGAAGATATCGACAAAGCAGGTTACCTAGATGTGTCACAACGCAATTTGATCGTACTAGATGATCTTGTGGCACAATCGGGCAAGGACAAACGTATAGCTGATCTTTTCACAAAAGGGAGTCATCACAGAAATTTCTCCGTCATCTTCATTGTCCAAAATATATTTCATCAGGGCAAAGAGATGAGAAATATTAGTCTCAACGTCCATTACATTGTGTTGTTTAAGTTACCAAGAGATAGGCAACAAATCTCTATGCTTGCAAGACACATTCATCCTGGCAAAGTGGGAGAATTTATGAGGAGTTATGAAGACGCCACGAGCCGTCCTCATGGGTATTTAATGCTGGATTAATAACCAGCGACTCAAAACAAATGTATTGCCAGACGAGGCTTTAGTCGAATATGTACGGAAACAGTCCTATCGTCAACCACCCCTTGTAAATGCAATGTATAACACCGAGCAGCGAATGCAAGAGATCTTTAAAGCACCACAGCTTACCGCGGTTGAAAAAAGCAAGCTGTATTCTGACCAACAAAATCGATTTCTAACTTTTAAAAACAAGATGGATATTCCAGTCCATCATCCTCCAATTGTTGTAACCCCAGATATCGTTGAACCACCAACCGCTCCTGAACCTATGGAGATAACACAACCAACCACTCCTAGATCTATCGAGATGACACAACCTGTGCCTGCTACTCCTAAACCTGGCTTTCTCACACCACCACCAACACAAGGAGAACGACCCAAACTCAAACACAACTTTTTCCACAATTGGGTAGACTCGGCTGATTGGAGACCTAAAGATTTAGTAATGATGACTCCAGAGCAACGAGAAGGTTACGAACAAAGACTGCTTCACTGCCCGTGGTTGGGATGAAATATATGTTGTGTATTGCCCGTGGTTGGTTGTGTATTGCCCGTGAGTGTAGACGTGCAAAAAATCTACTCTCCAATAATTTAACGATATTCATATCTCTGATTATATATTAAATGTTTTCTTACTGCTAAAAGTTTTTCTGCGTTTTGGGGCCTATTTCAAAATAGGAAAGTGGAAAGTTGTGCTATAAATTACTCGATTATCAGCTGAAAGCTAAAATGACGACGCGATCGAAATCGAGAGAATTCGAGCAAGAAGTCGCTGATAGCGTCAAAGAAGAAGTCAGCTCTTTCTTAAAATCTGAAGAGTTCAGGAAGATTGTTCAAGGTGCTGTGGCTGAAGCGTTGAAGGCATGTATAGAACAGCATGTTCAACCTTTACAAGTTGAAGTTTCGGGTTTGAAAGACGCCATTGTTCGAGTTGAGGACGAACTCATTGAAGCGAAGCAATTGCTAAACGAGAAGGTTGTTGTTTTGCAAAATGTGATTGTCAATCTTGAAGAGGAAGTGGCTAGACTTGCCACTAAAGCTAACGATAACGAACAGTATTCGCGGCGTTATAACATTAGAGTATCTGGTTTTCCCGAAGAAACAGACGAGAACTGTTCTCTGAAGGTTGGCAAACTTTGTCGTGAGACCTTGCTGCTACCAGACTTTTCCGAGGAACAAATCGATAGAATTCATCGGGTGGGAAAACCTAGGTCAGATGGTAAATCAAGAGCCATTATTGTCAGGTTTAAGTCACACAAATATAAACTAAACGTATTGCAAGCAAAGAAAAAATTAAGGAACACGCCCTATTTCATCAATGAAGATCTCACAAGACAAAATCAGCAGCTTTTTTACACTGCTCGTACTGGGTGTATGAACGTGTCTTCAGCGTGGACAATTGACGGTAGAATTTTTGTGAAACGACAATCTGATGACAGGAAGTTTAACATAGTTCGCTATACAGATTTTGAGGAGTATGACTTAATGTAATTTGACTGAACTTTATTAGCCATCTTTACAATGACAACGTGCTATCAATAGTGCCCTGGAGCGCTGTATCTAGTAGTCCTTTAAATTTTCCCTAAATTATTTATGTTTATGTTGTATAGTCCGTCAAATTGCTTTTCAGTTAGTTGCTCTATTGATCCGCGGTGGCATGAGGTAAGGAATGAAACATTTGCTATTGTAGTATTTAATGTTGGTTGATCTTATTGCGTATCGAGCAGCGATCGGGTTATTTAATTGCTTAAGGATTTCAACTTCGAGTTTTCATACGGTCTTGAATCAGTGTTGTTTAATTTTTGGCATGCTACTAGCTGTATTATTTATGGTTTACATAAACATTATTCTTGCTAACGATGTCGAATTGAACCCCGGACCTTTTAAGTCATTAAAATTTGGTCACTTAAAATGTAGAAGTTTGAATAATGAAGATAAATTTAATGAACTGTCTTTCATTGTGAAAGATTATAATTTCCATATATTTGCATTAACTGAAACATGGCTTAACAATAGCATTAGCAGTGATAACTTTAAGATTCCTGGTTTTAATCCTATTATTCGTCTTGATAGAGAAGGACGAGTTGGAGGCGGAGTTGCTTTATTCGCAGTTGATTCTCTTGTGATTAAGCGAAGACACGACCTAGAACTAGGTGGGCTTGAGTTTTTATGGGTTGAATTCAGTGCATCAGGGAGTAATTTTCTTTGTTGAGTGTGTTATTATAGGCCGCCAGACAATAATATCGTATCCTGTTCTCATTTTTTTGACAGCTTTCAGAAAATGCTTGATATAATAAGCCTATCGCCTAATAAATATAAAATTGTCATTCTTGGCGATTTTAATGCACATTATAATGAACAAATACCTAGCGACAGTACAGAGATTGGGAAACAACTACATAGGTTTTTGGAATCCAATAATCTTGCGCAATTAATTTCTGAGCCAACTCGTGTAACACAAGGAAGGCGATAGGTGTATCAAACCAGAATAATATATTTAGAGGTGACGAGATCGATCACAGATATTAATGGCTTCATATACCATAGCTTCAGATTTGAAAATACGTTTTCCATTGTGAGTATTATCAAATAGTTGACAAAGTGAATTAAAATTCACTTTGTGTGCTTGTTTTGATACTCAAAACGTATTTTCAAATCCTGAAGCGTAATTATTTGCACAGCCATTGAAATTTAATGTATGATCTCGTGCATACAAATTATGGTATTTGCAGTTTTTTTGATACACCCTGTACAGGCAAATATAAAAATACCATACGAGATCATACATTAGAATTTCAATGGCTTCAATGGCTGTACGCTTCTGGGATTTGAAAATACGTTTCTACGTGTAGTACTATCAAAATAAGCACACAAAGTGAATTGCACAAAAGTGAATTAAATTCATTTACAATACCCTGAAAACGTATTTTCAAATATTTTCTGATATTACACAACCAATGTTCTAATGTATGATATCATCTCGTGCCCTAAGCTATAGTATTACAGAACCCTTACACCTGTTTCTAATATTAGACTTATTAATAACTGATTGTTGCATGGGTGAATTTTCGAATACAGGCATTATTAGTCCTCCTTTGAATTGTGATCATTCAATTATTTGTGGGGAAATTAACAATTGTCCTCAGCGATCTCCTAGTTTTAAAAGGGATGTTTGGAATTTTAACAATGTTAATATTACAAACCTCAATCAAGAACTTGAACATGCTAACTGGTCGCAGTATTTGGAAAATGAAACTGATATTGATGTGATATATAGCAAATGGTATCGGAAATTTCGTTCCATAATCGAGAAACATATACCACTTAAATCTGTGACTATAAGACCAAATGATAAACCATGGATGAATGGCCTTATCCGTTTAGCAATTCGTAAACGTTATCGATTTCTACAAAAGCATATTAAACATCCCACGCTGAACACCTGGGAGCGTTACCGTGCACAACGAAACCAAACTAACTACTTAATTCGGGAAGGAAAAAAATCCTACTATGAAAAAGTCAATCGAGATTTAAGTGATTCTACTATAAATAATAAGAAGTGGTGGGCAATCGTGAAACGGATTTATGGCGCCAACAAGCCTTCAATTCCAGCATTAATTGAAAATAATGTTGCCATAACGGATCCTGTTCATAAGGCTCAATTATTTAATGAATATTTTATCTCGCAGACTGAATTGATTGGATCAGATAACACTCCTCCTTTCATTGTTCCGTTTCAGAATTCGAAATTTATTTCAGATATAGTTGCTACAACTCAGGAAGTTTTTATTTTAATGCGAAACTTGGACAAATCCAAAGCCTGTGGTCATGACGGTATTGGAAACAAAATAATTAATCTTTGTTGTGAAGGCTTTTGCGTTTTTTTTACTAACTTTATAAATTTAACTTTCAAAATTGGTAAATTTCCATCTCAATGGAAACTAGCAAATGTTATTCCATTATTTAAAAAAGAAAATCGTCAACATAAAGTTAATTACCGTCCTGTTTCGCTGTTGCCCTCATTTTCAAAAATTTGTGAGAAAATAGTTTTCGATCGTCTCTATAATTTTTTGATAGATATTGGTTTTTTATATAAATATCAATCCGGTTTTAGACCTGGCGATTCTACTGTTAATCAATTAATCTATATTATTCATCAAATTTATTTGGCTTTTGAAGAGGGTAAGGAAGTACGTGTAGTCTTTTTAGATATTAGTAAAGCTTTTGATAGAGTCTGGCATGCTGGATTAATAGAAAAACTCAAGGCAGTGGGTGTTCGAGGTCCACTGTTAATGTGGATAGAAAGTTATCTCAAAGATAGAAAGCAGCGCGTAACGATTGAAGGCCATTCATCTGATTGGGCAGGTATTAAGTCTGGCGTTCCACAGGGGTCCGTCCTTGGCCCCCTTCTATTTCTAATTTATATAAACGATATTACTACAGATCTCGATTCCAGTCCGTTTATATATGCTGATGATACCATGCTTTTTGAAATTGTCCAAAATGTGAATGTTTCTGCTGCAAATTTGAACGAAGATTTAACTAGAATATCGGATTGGTCTAAAAAGTGGCTTGTTACTATGAATCCGTCAAAATGTCGAAGTATTATATTTTCTCTTAAACATAATAAACCTGATCATCCTGCTTTGCTTATGGACGGCGCTTGTATAATTGAGGTCGAAAGCCACGCCCATCTTGGTCTTACATTTCAAAATAATATGTCCTGGCGGAGCCATATACAGAACATTTTTGAAAAGGCTTCCAAAAGATTAAATATGTTAAAATTGATTAAATACAAAGTTAATAGATCTACGTTAACATGTTTATATAAAAGTCTAATTAGACCATTAATGGAGTACGGAGACGTAATTTGGGATAATTGTAGCGAAATCGATTCCAAATTATTGGATAGTATTCAGTATGATTGTGCAAAAGTCGTAACAGGTGCTATTAAGGGTACAAGTGCTAGAGCGTTGATGAATGAGCTTGGGTGGGAGAATCTCAGTGTAAGGAGAAAAATGCACAAATTAAATTATTTTTATAAAATTACTAACCATATTTCTCCCTCTTATCTAGTTGACGTATTGCCTATCACTGTAGGAGAAAGAGTTAGTCGTTCTCTACGTTCAAATGAAAATATTAGCTCGTTTTTATGTAGAACAATGAGATTTAGGCAATCCTTTTTTCCTTCTACAATAGATTTATGGAATTCACTAGACGCGGATATAAGAAATGCACCTTCGTTCAACAATTTCAAAGCTCGTCTTAAATTATTTTTTGGTTGTTCAAAGTATAATAAGTTGTTTGATGTCTCTGTTACTCGTCGATCGTCGATTTTACATACCCGTCTTAGACTTGGTTTCCATGCTTTGAACGAATATTTGTGTAGAATAAACTGTTGTCCATCACCCGTTTGTATTTGTGGTAGAAGCAATGAATCCGTCCAACACTATTTCTTGTCTTGCCCCCGATTCGCTGCTCAACGTAATATATTTCTTGCCTCTGCCCAGCGGATTTGTGGTAATAAATGGTCGGAGAGTAGCGATGGAATAAAATTGTGGTATATTCTTAATGGTATTCAGGATTTAAGTTTTGATGATAATTGTAATTTTTTTAAAGACATTCAGAATTATATCCTTTCAACACATCGCTTCTCTCTAAGTCATAGTTAATTTAAAAGCATGTTTGTAATTATGTGTGTGCATGTTTTTGTAATGTATTTGTTGTGTATTTTTTTTTAAACAAATTGTAAAGTTAGTGTGAGCCCCCTAGATAAGCCATTTGTGCTTTTGGGGCAAACACATTATATTATTAATAAAATATGTTTATATAAATAAAAAAAAAGACTGCTTCACGAGAGACCAAAATATATTCCTATGAAAGCTGAGGATATAGTAAGATTATCACCCGAAGACAGACAAGAATATGAGAACTCTTTATAGACACAAAAGACGCCTAAACGATATGCTCTTAGGAGCAGACCTTACTAACGTTGTAAAATAAATTTTAAGCAATAAATATGTTTTAAAACGAATTCTGTGTGGGTACATTGTACAATATTTTCCCGTCCTATAATGATATATTCTAAATTTATTCAAATCGCTGTTAACGATTTGCAAATGACTTACAAACCGCATAGAATTGTGTTTACATACAATGTTTGTATATGCTCGTAAATCTCGCTTAAAAATCACTGCTCCTCTGCTACATCTAAACGCTTGAAACTTTGTAAGGTTTAAATCATCAGTCGTCCTATCGGAAATTTCACTCCACCGAGACTGCCTTGTTGAAAGTCCACAACGATATTCTCTTGAATATGGACCAACAAGATATTACATTACTTGTTCTTTTAGATCTAAGTGCTGTGTTTGATACGATTGAGCACACTGTTCTGTTGGAAACCTTGGAATCTGACTTTGGAATAGTGGGGAATGCCCAGAATTGGATTGCTTCTTTTTTGCTAGGAAGAGAACAACGTATTGTTATTGATCAAGTTCAACCAGAAGGTCGTGGTTTAACCTCCGGTGTTCCTCAGGGCACTTGCTTAGGACCAGTGCTATTTCTCCTTTACGCTTCAGGAATATCTAAAATAGTTTCAAAACATCTCCCTTCCGCCCACGGCTTCGCTGACGACACCCAATTATACCTTTCATTTAAACCAACGTCTTCGTCCTCCCAGTCGGATGCTATTCGACTAATGGAGGAATGCATAGCTGAAGTTCGAGCCTGGTTAATTGGACATAAACTGTTAATTAATGATACAAAGACTGAGTTTCTGATCATTGGTTCGAGACAGCAGCTGACTAAGGTGACCGTTAACTCTATTAATGTTGGAGAATTCATGATTATGCCGATATCATCTGTGCGCAACCTTGGTACTTGGTTCGATAATCAAATGTCAATGAGTGTCCACGTTGGAAAGGTTTGCAGCAAGGCATTTCGTAGTTTGTATAACATTCGTCAAATTCGAAAGTTTTTAACTCCTGACTCGACGAAAACACTAATTCATGCCTTAGTCACATCACATCTTGACTACTGTAACTCTTTGTTATATGGTATACCCCAGTACCAATTTAATAGATTACAGAGAATTTTGAACGCTGCTGCTCGAGTCGTCTGCGTAGTTCCTAAGTTTGAGCATATCTCACCAATCTTAAAGAAGCTGCATTGGTTGCCTGTTCGATATCGCGTGGAGTTTAAAATTGCTCTCATTGTTTTTAAAGTGTTACATGGGGAGGCACCCGCATACCTTGAGAACTTGCTTCGATTAAAGGACGTAGGAACTTATCGTTTAAGATCTAGTGAACATAAACTACTCGTTGTTCCAAGAACAACTTGTAAAACATTTGGAGACCGTGCTTTTCTAAAAGCTGGTCCTGTTGTGTGGAATAGCTTGCCTCTTAATATAAGAGAAACTTCCAATGTTTCAACTTTTAAGAAACTCTTAAAGACCTTTTTGTTCACAAAGGCCTTTGATTTATAGAAAGACTTGTAGTTTTTAGCAATTTTATGATATAACATTTCGGACTCCTGTAAAAGAGATATATTTATACATACATTTATTTATATAGTTAGATAACAAAAGTTGTAAGTTGTAAACTGCGCTTTAGAATATTTATAGTTTTAGCGCAATATAAATACTTTTTAAATTAAATTAAATTAAATTAATCCCTGTAAGAACTATGTTTATACAATCGCTTGGCAAACATATATTTATATTTCTCTATAAGACCTTAGCTATGCCGATTAAACCTTAAGATCTTCTCGTTTTAGAACGCTATATTTCTGCTTGTTATTATTGTTTTAAGCTTGGTTTTTATTGATAAAATACAAGATGAAAAGCACAAAGTTGTCGTTATTCAAGGTCTCTAAATTACTGCCCTGATTGTTGCTAACCGAAGCACAATTGCTGTGTGTCCTCAGGGGTGGTATGTAAGTACATATCGTAACATCTCCCTTTCTTTAAAACTAAAAAAATATCAACTCAACATTAACTACATTATGTACATCTAATCGTCAAATCCAAATCGTTTTGGAGGTCTGGATGTCCGTGAACTACTTCGACAATTGTTCCGGTTAACTGAAGCATAATCTTGGTTCAAAATAGGTTGCGCACTTTCGTTATTAGTATTGTTTTCACTATCATTGACGGGCTCAGCTATAATATCTTCGTAATTTGGTTCCGGTGCAAATTTCTCTTTTTGTTAGTAGCAAATCTTGGCGATTTCTTCGTATTGTTGTTCCCTTTTCTGATTCGACTATGAACGATCTAGGGGCGTTTGCCTTCTGAAGGACCTTCGCTTTCAGTGGCCATGTCCCTTTTTCTTTGTCCCGAATTCGAACGGTAGATTCCAGAGGAACATCTGATAACTGCTTAGTGGATCGATCATAGTATTGTTTTCTCTTCTTTTGATATGCAGGTTTGAGCTTACAGGTAGTTCCTCATTTCTATCGTCTTTCTTGGTAATCATTTTCCTGAGATCTGGTAAAGGTGTTTTAATACTACGTCCCATAAGTTTTTCAGCTGGTGATCTCGTGTCATTTGTACTCGGTGTCGCACGATGGGCTAGCAGTGCTAGATAAGAATCATCATTCATGCAGTCAGTTTTCTTTAAGAGTTTCTTGACGATCTTAACTGCGCTCTCAGCCATGCCGTTTGATCTAGGATATTCAGGGCTTGATGTTACATGTTCAAACTCCCATTTAGCTGCAAATTGCTTAAACTTGAAACTTGAAAACTGTGGGCCATTGTCCGATATGACTATTTTCGGAATACCGTGCCGAGCAAAAATCGATTTAACGTGGGATATTATTGTAGAGCTCCGAGTGTTATTCAACGGACAAACTTCAGGGTAATTCGAGAAGTAATCAACAATGACTAAGTAATCTTTATTTCTGTACGTAACTAGATCCATACCTACTTTATACCATGGTTCGACAGGAACTTCATGTGGTTCAAGAGGTTGTTTCTTTTGAGATTGCTGATGCTTGATGCATGCAGGACATTGCGACACCATCTCAGAAATTTCAGCATTGATCCCTGGCCAAAATACAACTTGTCGCGCTCTCACTTTGCACTTCTCGATTCCCATATGCCCTTGGTGAAGTTTTTCTTTTATTTCTTTCCGCATGGTTGATGGTCCGTTCTCCTTTAAAAATTAGCCCATCTACGACTGATAACTCTGTTCGATATTGATAATATGGCATTACATCTTTTGGCAAAATGTTTTTGTTTTTGAAGGGTGGAATCATTCGCAGTGGAGAACTGGATCTTCTTCAATTTGTCTTTTGTTATTGGTATGTGTGACAACAACATGTATACTTGATAATCAAAGACGGACGTGTCTGGAGCGGAAGAAGGCGAAAAGGCTCTCGATAATGTATCAGCTACTGGAATAGTAGTACCAGGTGTAAAGACTAATTCAAAGTCATATTTTTGTAAACGGAGCAGCATACGTTGTATACGTGGAGGTGCTTTATCAATGTTCCGTTTCAGAATTGTTTGTAAGGGCTTGTGATCAGATTCAACAAAAAACGACTGACCATAAATATACTGATTAAAATGTTCAGGTCCAAATACTACTGCTAAAGTCTCTTTTTCAATTTGACTGTAATGTTGCTCCGATTTAGTCAACACACGACTAGCATAAGCCACAGGACACCATATCTCATCATGTGCTTGGAGGAGTACTGCACCCAGACCTGATTTACTTGCATCGACAGAAACTTTAATGGGTAGCTTTGGGTCAAAATACTTCAACACTGGACTCTGAGAAACTAATTGTTGCAAAGCTCTAAATTGGTTTGTATGTTTATCCGTCCAGTTCCAGCTCTCTTTTGTTTCCAATAACTTTCTCAATTCTGAAGTATTATTTGAAAGATTGGGGATGAACTTTCCTAGATACGCAAGTCCTTTGTCCGAGAATATATGACCAACATATTTAATTTCACGAATGCCAAATTCACATTTCTTCTTGTTAAGTTTTAGCCCAGAGACTCTGATTCTTTCCAGTACTTTGCTCAAATTATAATCATGTTATATCTTGATCAGTTCCCCAAACAATAATGTCATCTTGAATATGCGCAACTCCATCAAGTCCATCCAGTATCTCTGAAATACGTTTACTGAACACTTCGCTGGCACAATGGACACAAAAGGGAAGCCTTTTAAATTTAAAACGACCAAATGGTGTATTAAAAGCTAACAGATCAGAGGATGCTTCATCTACCTTTACCTGCCAATAACCTGCACTTGCATCAAGCTTACTGAAGACTGTAGCACCAGACATTTGAGACATTATTTCTTCTGCTGTAGGCATTTGTGAGAACTCGCGTTTAACAGCACGATTCAGATCTTTAGGATCTAAGCATATTCGAATATCACCGTTGGATTTTTCTACAATCACTATACTGTTTACCCAATCAGTGGGTTTATCCACTTTCTCAATAACTCCAAGAGACATCATTCTGTTTAATTCAGTTTTTAGCTTGTCTTTCAATGCAAATGGGACCCTTCTGGGAGGATTTACAACTGGTCTACAGGATTTACAACTGGTCTAGAGGATTTACTACCTGGTAAACACCCAAGCTCGCCAAATACATCCTCATAGGTATCAAATAAGTGTGAATAATTGTCATCAGTTACAGTAAACACACATTTGATTAAATTGAGCTTCTCACATGTTCCAATACCAATTATGGCAGGTGAATTAGTTGGCACAACAAAGAACTGGACTGGATAAGCTTTATTGGCTTCATTTGCAAGAAAGGCGACACATTTACCTTTGACTGTAATATTTCCCCCATCATATGCAGTTAATTTGACTTTGGTTTGATGTAACTTTGGTTTCTTCCGCAAGGAATTATATATCTGGTCTGGAAGCACATTAACCTGAGCCCCCGTATCAAGCATATAAGATACCGGTGTCCCTGAAGTTTCTAGGGTTGCATACCACTTATCTGCATCGCCAGAGTTATCATCAACTATATTGATGAAGAATTCTTCATCATCTATATTATTGTCAGTGGTTCGTTTGGTAGAGCTTTGTGAAACCTGTTCAGTCACATGATCTTCTCCTTGATTAGTTTCAATATTTTGTTTACTATTGTTACCCACAACGTGAACACTAGATAAGTTCACTTCCGACTTGTCATCATCAGAGCTTGACGATTCTCTCTGATCTTGGTTGAATCGTTCCAAACTTCGCACCGCTTTGGATTGACAAACGCCAGGAAAATGATTGTATTTTCCACATTTATTACACTGGCGTTTGTACGCAGGACATTTACCATACTCATGCTCACCTCCACAATATTTACAGTTTTTTACCTTTTGTCTATGCCTGCCTTCGACATTTCTTTGTCTTGCTGGACTTTCTCTTGAGTAGTTTTTACTCACAGCCTCAACACTTGCTTCATTCGATGCTCCCTTTATTTCCCTAGCCTGTATTTTCACATTTTCAGCTGCACGGCAAATTTGTATCGCTTTTTCTAATGATAATTCCGCTTCACGAAGTAAACGTTCTTGCACCTTCTTACTGTTTACACCAAGCACTATTTTATCTCTGATTAAACTGTTCTTTAACTCACCAAACTCACATTGTTCGCTGCGAGATTTCAGCTCAGTGACGTATTCATCGACAGATTGCTTATCCAATTGATTGTAAGAAAAGAACTTGTATCGCATGTATGTAATATTTTTCCTCGGAGACATATATTCGTCAAATTTCTCAATAACTTTTTTAAGCTTCATATTATCGCCTTCAATTGCTGTGTGTCCTCAGGGGGGGTATGTAAGTACATATCGTAACAATTATTTCGCATAAGGCACTATATTAGTTGTCTAAACCGTTTCGTATAAGGTGATATTAGATACGAGAATATATTTACTCGTTGTCGAACCGGACTGTGTTTGAAACACAACGCTTGGCAAAATATATAGGAAACGTCTAGCTATTGTGATTAAAAGCGTCAGGATTAACTCTTTTTGTGACGAAAATGCTGAGGTCAGCTTAATGACTGTTTTGCCCAAACGCGCCTTGTATATCATTAAGACGTCAATATATAATTAATGCGATGAGTTGCGTTCGCGGCCCCCTGCGGCCCCCTATATGCTAGTGTTTGCGGCCCCCTTGCATACTAATTAGTGTGACCCCCTGCGGCCCCCTAAAAATAAGGGTATGATGAGTTGCGTTCGCGGCCCCCTGCGGCCCCCTATATGCTAGTGTTTGCGGCCCCCTTGCATACTAACTAGTGTGGCCCCCAGCGGCCCCCTAAAAATAAGGGTCGATCGGCCCCTATATTACTACTGTGGGCAACTGAAGTTGTTCAATGGAATTCAAGATAAACTGCATTAATATGTTAAATTTTAAAGGCAAGCTATTACAGTTTACAGACATATATTTTTAAAAATTTAAACCGTGAAGTGAACTGCTGCGAAATTTAGCCATGATGTTCAAATCAACTCTCACAACTTTGTTAATTTTAATATATCTTGACACTGTTCACAGCAAGAAATAGGTCAGAACACTTAGCCGAAGAACATTTATGTGCTATGGAAAAGCTATGTTTAGTCGATCTGTCGTCGAGGCCTTCTAAAACTCTAGCGGACGCTGTTTATACATCGAACAATGGATACAATTATCTATTGTCCTTCGGGCCGCGGAATGATACCGATAACAACAATGAATACTGCGCTGGTGCTGGTTTTGGATTCAAGGGCATGCAGATAGACACAAGCACTGATTCAGGCTTAGAAGACATAGAAGTCCGTGCCCTTATTAAGCGAACTCAAGGGCGACATTCCACCTCATATTTATCGGTGATCTGGTTTTTAAGCTTAATCCTGGTCCGGACCACCAAATTCCGATTATTGTTACAGTGTGTGAGGGCACTAGGGCAAACAATATACGGACACACAACCCCTAGAATCTCAGCTATGTGTGGCCAGGACCTACTTTGCCACCCAGAGTCATTTTTCCAAGCTCCGTGTCATTACGTTTGCATTTTGTTTAATGTCAGGTCAGTAAGGAACAAAACAGCTATGTAAGATGCTTCTGTTAGAGCGGCGTTGAGCGGAGAGGGCTTTAATTTTACAGACCACCCCCGCAAGTGTCGTTGTGGGGACGGTATTGGGTTTATATGCCGGGATTCCTTGCGAGTTAATAAAGTTTCGGCTGGTGCATGGGATTCATTTGAATTCTACGAATGAATTGTCAGAACAGTCAGTCATAATCTGTGTCTGTTTATCATCTACCGTACACTTTATTAAAACGAGCATAAAGTTCCAACTAGTATGTTTTTGGGAGAATTCTCTGAGTATCTTGAGTCGGTCATATTGTTCAAAGAGCAGATTATATTCGCCGGAAACTTCAACATCCACGTTGACAATGCTATTAACTCTGATGCAATAAAGTTTGGCGACCTCCTTGAATCTTTTGGATTTCAAAAGCATGTTTCGGGTCCTACACACAAGGATGGCCACACCCTCGACCTTATCATCACTCGGTGCTCGCATTATATTATCACGGCTCCACCTATGGTTGATCGTTTCATCTCAGATCACGCATCAGTTTGTTGTAAATTGCTTCCAGTGGAAGAAAAAGTGACCAAGTATAGGAAATATCGATCTATTGACGTGGAGTCATTCAGGAGTGATTTAGAGTCATCTTCACTGTGTCAAGCTCGTACAACAACACCTGCAATACATGCGGAGGAAGTGCCGAAGTGGCTGAGCTTGCTATGGACTATAACTCTACCCTGTCTAGACTTGTTGACCATTACTCTCCACTCAAGACTAAGCGTGTGAGGCCACACCCCTCAGTCGCATGGTACATTGCGGAAATCGGAGCAGCCAAACGTCTAAGGATGAAAGCAGAAAAACGATGGCGGAGAACTGAGTTACGAGAGGACTTCGAAGCTTTTAAGGCAGAGTGGAACAACGTAACATATCTAATGAACGCCGCGAGAAAAACATTTTTTACCGACTTTATATCAGAGAACAGTGTCCTCAAACTTATCCAGCAAACTGCTAAGAAATTGTGCCCCCTTGACCCTGCGCCAACATCGCTTGTAGTGTCCTGCCTTGACGTTCTTTTCCCAATAATTACACGCTTAAGCTTGGTTAACTGTTCTCTTATTTCTGTACATTTTCCTGATAATTGGGTGGAAACGTGCCTCTTCTTAAGAAACCTGGCGCGCTTTCAGACTTCACAAACCCGCGGCCGATTAGCAATTTGCAATACGTTTCTAAGCTGACGAAACGCGCAGTTTGTTTAGTTTAGTTTAAGTTTAATATGTTTACCACTCCGAGGTGGACGGAAAGCCTTAACAGGTTTTGCAACCCAATTGACAAAGGTTCCGAGAGTTAGTTAGTGGTTAGTGGTTAGTGGTTAGTACCTAAGGGTTAATTTTTGTGATCTGACACATGCGAACATCACAAAGCATGGCTTATACGCAGGTGATTAAGGTGTTTCTACCACAGGCACACGCTTGTACGCCGATGACACTCAATTGTACCTATCATTCAAGGCTGGTTCGGCATGTTCATAGTGTGAGGCAGTGGAGGCAATGGAGCGTTCTATTAAGGCATCTTGGATGATTAACGACAAATTCTGCCTCAATGACAGCAAGACAGAGTTTCTAATCATAAGAGCTAAGCAACAGCTAGCAAAAGTAAACATTGCCGATATATCCGCGTGGGATATACCAGCATCCCCCCTATTACTGCTGTTAGAAATCTGGAGTCCAGGTTTGATGAAAACATGACTATGGTAACACATATGAATAGAATCTGTAAAGCTGCTTTATTTCATGTATGCAATCTAAGGTGTATTAGAAAGTATCTAACATATGACATCAGTTCAAAGAAATACATATTTTTCTGACGATGTCGTAGATGGACGAAAGTCAAGAAACATCAGGTTTTAATTATTTTATAATAGATTATTTATTACAGTAGCCTTTGGCCTCAGTTGAATTTAATATATATATATTTATTCATTGTTTATAATTGGCTATCGGTTTCTTACACGATCGACTTCAAAGTATTAGTTTTAGCGTTAAGGCCATACACGTCCTCACGCCTTCGTATATTTGCGAACCAGCATGATTCTGTCAATTCATAGCTTCTGTCCTGATTCTGGCACTTAAAAAACGCACATGGTTCTATATTTTTACAAGACAAATGCTTTTCTCAGGATTTTTAATGATGGATTTTAAGTTCTTGCAATCTGATATCCTGGATTTGACTCGAGAAAAAAGACAGCATATCCTACGACTATGTCGAAACAAATAGCTGTAGACACATATTTTTTGTGTTGTAGTGTCTTTTGAAAGCTTGATACTTCATTTGGCAAATACAATATATGTTAATATTGGCCG
Source organism: Trachythela sp. YZ-2020 (assembly GCA_016169945.1). Lineage (NCBI taxonomy): Eukaryota > Metazoa > Cnidaria > Anthozoa > Malacalcyonacea > Clavulariidae > Trachythela > Trachythela sp. YZ-2020. The sequence goes on along the minus strand of JADLSH010000377.1, from coordinate 2,341,090 downwards.
ATTTTCAATTCGTCTTTTTCTGAAAGTCCAATACTTCTTTTATACGTAGCTATAGTTATATATTCAAACTAGACCTTTTTAATACAAGGTGCATAAAATATTTTTAAAGATATAGATTTTCCGCGCTTGACAAAAAGTGACAAAGAACAGTTCTCGACTTCTGCCGTGTCAAACAGGAGGTTAAAAAATTATTTTAAAACAAAAAAGCCGATTCTCATTTATTGCTTTCATGAAAGTGCAATACTTCATTTATACGTATATATTCAAACTAGACTTTTATGAAATATTATGAAAAGTATAGATTTTCGGCGCTTAATTAACAGCGACAAAGAACTGTTCTCGACTTCTGTCATGTCAAAAAAGAGGTCAAAAAAAGTATTTTAAAACAAAAAAGCAGATTTTTTTTCTGTATTTTTCTGAAAGTTCAATACTCAACTCTATGTATATACTCAAACTAGGCTTTTTTATTACAAGGTGCATGTAATATTTAGAAAAGTATAGATTTTCCGCGCTTGGGAAATACAACAAATTATAATATCTAAGTCTATATAGACAATTCAGCAATCTTACTTACGCGAATGTGCTGAGGCAAAAAGCCAAAACCAAATTTCTAAGAATGTGCTTTATAATATAGACATTATTATAATGATATCAATTTAATTATGACGAATTCTTGTTTGTAAATTTGCAATTTCATGACTCGAACAAGTGTCAGTCGGCAATGGCGACAAGTCCGAGTAATTGTCGGGGTGAAAACGGTTTAGAAAATATTGAATTATAAAAAAAGCCGGTTTTCTATCATTATCGTGCTGAAAGTAGAACTACTTAAAAATAATTTAAAAGTTTAAAATTGGCAAGTTTCATAGTTAGGTGCAATAGAAAATGCAAAATTTATGTGCCTTTTGTTGCTTAAAGTAGCAAATGTTGAAAGAAATATAGCACTGACTTGCAGTTTACGAAAGTGTTAGGTTTCTTTTCTATTAAATTTTGGTATTATTTAATTTTTACAAAGGCCTTACCTTCTAAATTGCCATGAATTTCGAAAGCTTCAAACTTTTTTTTCACTTTAATTTTCAATGCTTTTCAATTTTTTGCGCTTTTTCCGCTAGTCGCGCATTCGTACCAGTCTCCTCTGCATCACACATAGATCACACAACAATCAGCGCGTGTCCCCGTCCGTGTTTTACAGCGCCCTGTCAAAGGAAAGGAAAACTCACGCTATGCTCTATGTTCGTCGGAAACGCTCATGCTGCAACAACCAAATGGTAAAACCAAGAAAATCGTTGGTGACAGAGAGTAGCTGCCCCGGACTCTGGAATAGCTTGCCGTCGAGCTTAAGGTACATTAATACTTTAAATACTAGCAAAATTGCTGATAAAGAAGCATGGCTTGGCGAATATTCAAAATTTCTATGAACAGGGAACCACGACAAGTTGTTTCCCTCATGGTAAAGCCTTCATTTGGGAGCAAAGCGCCAGACTAGGCAGAACGATATGTATTGATAGTCTAACACTCCAATTCCACCTCAAACCAGCGAGCTAAAAGGACCGTTATATCCGTTATATAAAGAGAGAAGAATGGATTAACTTATCTTCTGACGCACCAGAAATGCCATTAGCTCATGGCGTAATCAGAGACTGAGTTTGTGCCGAAACTTCAAGCTGCCAAGATGAGATTGGAAGCGTTGCCAGGGATACCTTCCCTTTGTCAAAGTTGCTGCGAACGTGCGAAGAGTTTAATTCACAGCCAAAGGATATACTTGGCCGTGTGTGACATGAAGAAACTGAGGATTGTACAGTCAGAGAATTAGAAGAGCAACTAACATGGCCACACGGGAGTCACCAGTGCGTAACTATTGGGGGGAGGGGAGGGGGGGTTCAACAATTTTAATTTTGTAGGTAACAAAAATAAGTTCAAGTCATTTTTGGGCATTTTGAAACATTTTCCATTTTAATATACCACATTTTCTTTCTATCCGAATTCTATACATTTTTTCCCAAAAGTGAATGAAATGGCGTTTCCGAGACTCTACATTTCAACATTTTCTGGGAGAGCATGCCCCCATACTCCCTAGCCTCGTGACTGCAGCATTCCATATCTGCGAATTCCTGCTACCAGTTCGTAAGTGACCACCAATTAACCTTTTTGGTTTTGGCCTGCCCCTTTACGTTTTGTCCTGACCACACCCTATTGTCGGGCAAAACAAACCATACACCCATAATGTTTCGATCCAAGTTACGCCCCTGCTTGTGCCTAGACCTGAAACTTGAGTTACACACGTTAAGGCTCCCGTTCTTAAGAGCGTCGCTATCTCGGCCTCAAACTTCATGGATTCTGTTGACGAAAACCCCAACGGCGCAGGTTTGGAAAAAAATGAAGAAAACGGCATGGGAATGTTGATAGGTTGTTCCTGGTATTTGTGGGACGATGTGAGCAAAGAACGCGACGGAAGTGGAAACCTTGGAAAATTTGACGAGGACCAAAAAGAGCAACAATGGACGGCAAGCTGATGAAGAACTGAAGTTACTTGTTGCTAGGTGATCGTACAAACAGGATGTGAAGTTCTATTCTATTAGTTATTCTTCGTCGGGTGTATACAGTGATTGTTGAGGAATTGAACATTGATAAATCGAAACTTTTAAGAAAGTATAAATTGCAATTAGATATACAATTTAATTAAATTTAAACCAAAAGACAATTCCAATCCAGGTCAACTGACGAATATCTGAATAACTATGTTCTGCCAGGAATGGCGCACTCGCTGCCCCCCCCCCCCCCCCAAGTAGGTTGCTATTTTAGAAGTTGACTATTTGCATACCTTACACTGTATTAATACCAATAGGTACGTTAGTTAAACACTAATTCTCGCGAGACATCTTATCGTAAATTGAATGATACAGTCTACTTTATCATTAAATGAAAAGTTTTTGACAATTCTCTACTAACCATAGGTATTTTTTTAAAACTTAATTTAATTGTACATGTTAAATTGTACTGGAACCCGATGTTAGATGGGGAGGGGGAAGGGTGTGTGTGGTGGTAGTGTTATCAATAAAAATCTTCATTGCGACTGTATGTTTTTGTTGTTGCTTGCTAGGGGAACGCACACCCTATTGTAGCATTCTCAACATGTCTTATGAATTGCTATGAGAGGTCAATATCTTCAGGCCTTTGGACAATTAGGATTGATATTTAAAACGGGTTTTTTCAATCAATTTACGACACGTCAATATTTTATTAACATTCATACTGTACGTTCGTTAATATATACTGAATGGACAAAATAATAACCCAAAATTAGAGCTTTTATTTCAATCACATTTACTTTTGTTTTATGTGGGCAGTAAAAATTTGGAGAATTAGATAATATCGTCAGCAGGGGATGAAGTATATCCTAATTTCTCACTAGAAATTATGCAACCTGCACAAACTGCCGTCGTAATTTGCTGAAATATTCTCGAGCGCTCCTTTCCAATGGATGTGAAAATATCGATCTGGCTAGCGCGTTAATACAGTTTATTTTATATGGGTACAACTTCCAATTCCTTCCAAACTTAACGTAACCATATATCTGTAATCATAACCATAACCATTCTTGTCATGATAGATTAAAACAATGTAACATCGACGAAAACGAAGATGCTAGACAAAAAAAGATATCTCTTCATTTTCGGTCATTGTTAGGTTAACAAGTAGTAAATTTCCCTAGTTTGGCCTTGATTATCGGGAATCCCTTTGTCCCATCAATTTCGTTTGATAATTGTAAAATAATTGTTAGCCAAATAGCATACCTAAAAATGAATGATGAAATCGTTCTTTCACGTGAGTTTATTTCGTTTAACAATATATTCCATTTGTTTTGACAGATAGACGTTATAAATCTGCTCCAGGGTCCTTTTTGTTTTCACTTCGCAATAATGAGAACTTATCGCCTTTCAAAGCTCGGTTGAGGGATCAGAATAGTCCGTACGCAGTTTATCTTCAGCATGATCATGGACCAAGTTTTGGTGGTGGTGGTCATAATGTTGCTCATGGTGATATGCACTTGGACATTGGCAACAATGGTAAATCCTATACAAAATTTGGGCGTAGTTACCAACCTCCATCAGGTTACACCTTCTCCCAAACCGAAACACAATCCCTCCTTGCAGGGAGCCAAGACTTCACCCCATCAGAAGTTGAAGTGTTATATCTAACCTAGACCTATATGCTCATTATTCTTCATCTTAATTAATATAAACATTATTGACTAACTAGTAATTTCTAAAAAGATTCTGCTGAATAGTTTCCCTGGATTTAACTTTAAATGTATTTGGTAAGGTATAATATAGAGATTTTAATTAGAAGTCGTGTAATTGAAACAAAAATGACTACAACCAGTACTCTCAGAAAGGAAAATGCATGATATGGAACAATTCTACTAAATAACACTAAATAGAGAGATAATATATAGAACACTAAATTTCACCGTAATTTTTGTTCTATGCAGCTAAATAATGTAGAATACAATTTGAAACATTTCACATGGAAATAATTTGTTCTCATAGTGAAATTTATACGAAAAAATTGAAAATGTGCTCAATCAGACAATGTGAAGAAGGTAGGGCGAAATTGAGGATGGAGTAACCAAAACAGTTTTCTCACAAGACGAAATGTTCTGAACAACATCTGCTTAAAGTCAATCGTTTTACTACAAGCATGCTTTCCTCTTCCTAAACGCTAGGATAAATACTTCAAAGACAATTATTGAATATTTCAAATTCAACATTTCAAATGGTCTTCTTCAGTTACAAAGTAAATTTTGGGCTGTTAAAAAAGGATGACTTATGCTATAGGAAACATGTAAAATATATACTAAAACTATATATTAGTTATTAATTAGAGTTGCTGTTAAAACTGGGAAAATTCCCTCAGACGTTTTGAGTTTTTTGCATGTAGTCTATAGCAGTTAATTTCAATTTGAAAAACCTGAAAGATTCATAACAGGGAATTCTGTCTTTTTGCATGACCTTAATATCCCGACTGGGATAAATTTGTGAACATCTTGTAAATATAGAAAATTAAATTACGGAGAACGAAAAACATGGTAAGCTGAATTGTTTGGCAACTTTTTCCTAAAAGGAAATATACTGTATTTGCAAAGGTACACAATAATTATGTTGGTATTGTCAGCAATATCTTAAGATTGTAAAGGTATGTGTTATTTGCAAAGTATTTTTAGTTAATTGCCATGGCCGTGGCAAGCATACAATGGTTGCAAATCTTTTCTACTTACATCATTGTCAACTCTGCAGCAGCGGTAACAATCATAAAAGCAAATCTATTACTTTCGTCCCGTGCTTTGTAGGAATCATAATATATTAAAGGTAAAATTTGAATATATTCGCACTGCATGCTATCCTGCATTGAGTGTTATCGGCACATGTAGGCTGCACTGTAATTTCATTGTGAGGTTCAATCGCCATTGGACGTTTAGTTCTTTGTTGATTGAATATAATTCTTATGTATAATTGTTTGCTAATTATTATTAATTATTATTAATAAATGGGAGTCATGTCTGTTCTGCCTGTGCGCTGTTCAACATGAACACATTTACAAAATTGCGTTTTCATCGAGCATTTCAGCACTGATGCAGATTTTATACAGCCTTGAATTTTCGATATTCAATGCCAGAACCTGCATATCGCTGGTCAGTTGAGATTTATTGCCGGTCAATTGCCAATTTATAATAGGTTAAAAATTGCAAACACGTGTTTCTTCATAACAATTAAAAGTCGTATATATTCAGAGGCACTTGTGGACTTTCGAGGGTAGGTTCTCTATGTAGCCCTACACGAAATGTATCATTTAACCCTAACCCCCACCGTAACCCGAATCCTAACCCTATAGGCTATATATTATCACAGTCTAGAATTGGTGTTGGGGTACATAAAAAAACCCATCCCTTTCAATACGTGGCATTATTCATTTTTCCATTGTGCTAGCATCACTTCGTACATTGTTCTAAGTCTATCCATCTATACCTTAATGACAGCGCTTTTCTCGCGGAAAGTGCTTTTCTTACGGATAAAGGCGGCGGAACGGACTTGACAGTTTCTTTATATAATGAAGTTAGGAAGGTTAAGTTAAACAACATTTTACTATTTCTTTCTTTAACATACCTGAAGTATACATGCATGAATTTGGCACTTAATGTATTGAATGTAAAATAAATATGTTAAAATTGGTAGTAAATATAATCAAAATTAGCCAAACAAATGCATAAATACAATACATATTTTTAATTCGTGAACATCAACCGAAAATGAAGTACCTCGGCCATACTCCGCTGTACGCATTACTGTGGACTAGCATTTCCGGAAGGTCACGACGGTAGCCCGAATGCATGACGATTAATATATAGATTTTCTGGCATGAAAAATATACCGCATGCACCTGGTTCTGGGTTCAAGTGCAGTTAAAAGCGACAATGACGTTTTCCGCTCGCCTCTCCAACTTAGTACGTGGAAAAGGATAACAAAAGACGTCGAGTTGTGCCAGATTCGAGTCCCGTTGGGGACGACTTATGATAGCTATGTGAAAAGAGTTAGTCAACGCTCTGCCGAAAGTCGTGGGTTTTCTTCGGGTACTCCGGTTTCCTCCCACAGGGAATGTTGACAGGGTGGGTTGGGTTTAACCCTTAACTGGCACTTCCACCGTATAGCTGTGCTCCATGATGGCGAGCAAAAGGTGGCTGCCATATGCGCCTAGAAAGCCTTCGACTTGGTCACGTTGAGCTGTGTCCTTCGCAATTCAGCTTCGCTCTCAGCTGCAAGTAAGGATAATAAGCACACCCCCTTACTTACTTACTTACTGATTTACTAACATCCTATGACGGAAGCGAATAAAAACGGAAGATCATTGGCGATGACCTCACTTAACCGTAATTTGCATGTAATAGTAACTTGCATGAATTAATGCTATTTAAATTTTGATAAAGATTCAAGATCATTTTAAGTCTTTGGCCTTAACATTGAGTTCGGCGAGAGACATGGGCGTAAGGTTAGCGATAAAGTCCTCAATATGACTAAAATTTTAACTGTTTTCATGCGATGTTTTGCTCTGTTTGTTTGATTGATTTATTAAAATTAAGATCACATGGCAGTAGGAACTGAATTGCGTGACTTATTACATAGGTAATTTACTCTAAGATCTTAAAGGTTCTACTAATCTTAAAATACCCGTAAATTATTATATTTACAAAATTTCCTTATAAAAAACGTTTAAAAATTTCGTCAACCTAAAATGTACATTTCTTATTTAATTGATTATATGCCTTGCTACCAGCAATTATAAATTGGTTAGAAAAACGTTTAGTTTTAGTTCTTGGCACTACTAAGGGGTATTGTACCCGCAGGTCATAAGTTTTAGATTCGTGTCTTTCCCGTAGCAGGTGTTTCAGCTTGCTATCGGGACTTTCCTTTATGATCTGGAAAAATTTGTTAGTGAGGGCTTCGTGATGCATGATCGTCAATGGATTGTATGTTAGCTAACTCCAGGGTGGTAGAGTACGGAAAACCTGTAAAGATACACCTCAACGCTCTTTTCTGGATGCGCTCTAAGTCTTCTCTTAGATATGTTGGAAGAGCATAATGAAAAACAGGACAGGCGTAATCCAATGTTGAGCGTATGCATGCACAATAGTATTGCACTATTTCAGCGGTATTTACCCCGGACCGTTTAAGCTGAATCAAAAAGTAAAGTTTTTGAAAGGCACCCTTCACTAAATATTCAACATGATTGTTCCACGTAAGATACGAGTTGAGCATTAGTCCCAAAAGTTTCGCACTTGTTACTTTCCTGATTGGCTGACCGTCAATCAGTACCGGTGGATGAATTTCTTCTTTATTTTGTCTGCTGTAGTTGATGACAAGTTCTTTTGTTTTGTCACAGTTCAACTGGAAAAGATTCACTTTAGACCATTCGTTAACTTCATTTGCAGCCGACTGAGCCCAATTTAATTTGCGCACCGTGATTGAAAATCCCAAAACACCTTCGTCAGTAACCAGCACTACTGCCGTTTATCCGACGAATAAGAGACGAAACTCTTTGATGAAGATATTTTTGGATTTCAAATCACGGTGCGCGGTTTCCTTTCCATGCAAGTACGCTGGACCGTTCGAAATTTGGTGACCAATTCTTAGCAGGAGTTTCTCGTCAAAACTACGAAAACCATCAATCTTGTCCATGTACTTTAAAAAGTCGGCCAAGTTGGAAACTTCTTTGGAGAGTCCGAAGTCAAAGCACCTGTATTTAGCGTTATTAAAACCGGTGAATTACAGAACTCTTTAAATACAACAACGTTCTTGTGTTTCAAGACTTTATCAGTTTCGCCTCTTTCCAAATACAGTCTTCGTAGTTCGCTGCCTCGCTTGACACTTTCTTCACGACAACTATCTCTTCCCGAAACTTCCCTCTAAAACCTACCTTTTTCTCTTCTACCTTTTCAAGTTCAAATAACTCCAAGTCGTCGTTCGACTGGCAGGCAAACGATTTAAGCGAAAGTAAAGAATATTTTGTACAAACCACGAGGTTCCTTTGTTGGTCGCCAAGGTTTCGCTATTCTGTGGTTTTGCCAAGGAATAATAGTGTCTCCAATTTCCAAGATTTAAATTTCCCTATTTTTTATGGTCCTTTTACTGCGGCACCCGCTCCACACTAGCCGCTACCCGCTACCCGTTACCCGTTACCCGATACCCTGTACCCGCTACCCGGTATACGCTACCCGTATACCGGTACTCGCGTTTTCAACCATGCCCAATCAAACTGTTATTTATAAATGTCAATTTCCTTTTCATTAATATTAAGTAGGCACATAATAAAATTTATCATCTCAGCGGAGTAAACATGAAAGAGGCTTGCTTTGATCAATATCTTGGGTTTCAAGATGCTAATAATCTCCGGATTTTTTATCCATAAAATCCTGAAAGCGTGTGTTGGTGTAGGTTTTTGTTTTCATTTATTTGCTGCTGCTAAATATTAAAATCTGCTGTTGCAAACATAGGCGAACGAGACAGGTGAACGGGAAGCCAACTACCCACCCCTCCCCTCAAAAATTAGAAAAAATACGAAACTCGGAATATACCAAGAAAGATCGAGAAAATTCGGGCAAATTTTTCTCAAAAAGAGTTAAATTCAGGTTCTGTGTAAATATTTTCTTACGAAACACACATTGCTTCGTTTATACAAGCTCAATTATCTGCGAGTATAATCGTAGAAATTAAATTCTGTGTTTCAATAGACTGGCTATCATATTGAAGTTCAACGCGCTGAAAGTGTTATGTTAATACAAATTTAAGAAAACACAGAGAAGAATGCAATTTAACAATTTCAAATTAGTGACCAAGTTCCAAGACAATCGCTATGTCTTCAATCAAGTCTTTCACAGTCTAACTTACTAATGTTTTGTGTTTGTATTTTGTTATTCTTGCTGTTGTTGTTGCCATATTGTTGTTGTTGTGTTTTGTGGTTGTTTTGTGTATTGTTGTTGTTGTGTATATGGCAGTAAATCTATTCTACATTTTAATATATACACAATTATGTATGTTAATTAGTTAAATCCTTCTAGTATAGTTTAATACTGTTTTAGGAGTAATAGGAGTTAATGTAGGGTGCGACAGTTCAACAAGAATGGGTCAATGACATCAGCCAGTTTCGTCTTGTGTTTCTATAACACATTATATAAATGCCCTCAAGTGCAGAAAATATCGTTTATGAGGCCAAATTTTTCCCAGGTGGATACCTAGTTTACACTACCAAATAAAACAACACCAGCTATAATCCTGGAGAAAACATCTGCAACACAACCAAATATTGGACCAACTTTTCTTAATTTTAACGCAAATTCTTACCCCTACTATTCAATGTTGTTTATAATTTAAGAACACAGTTAAGCATTTGTAGTAAGTCCAGCATCATTTTCTTTGGGAGGAGGGCGAATCGGGAGTTAATGAATAGATTATTGTCCCCGAGCCGGCGCAAAGCGCCGTGCGAGGGTACTAATTCCGCTCGGAGATTTACATCCGGGTATGTGAAAACATTGTGGAATGCAAAGTCGTCCGCCATTTTTTTTTGTCATGGACTGGACTGGACCCTTTCGTAAGTTATGCGTATGCGCAAAGTTATGCGTATACGTAAGTTATGCGTATGCGCAAGTATGTGAAAATGCCGGGGCATATATGGCTGATGCCACGAATACGGCAAACAATACGTCAATTAACGACTCACTAGTGCCTGTTATTCTAGTTGGTGTTGTGATTAATTGGTTCAATCTCAAGCATGAAGTTTCCTAGTGCTGTGTTCTCTGGACAATCCTTCATAACGTTGCAATTCAGATCTCCCAATATATATAAATATACTTATTTAGGAGAAGTGCTTGGACAAAACTCGGTTTCAAGTTGGTTTCCAGGCAGAACAACGGACACTCTGGTGGTCTATAGGACTATAGGATATGCATATCACGAAAGATTTTAACTTTTTACTTTGAAGTTTCAGCCAAAGCTGATGGAAATAGTTTTCAGAAACAGATGAAATTTGTTTGGAGACCTTAATGTCATTTCGGATGTATGCGCAAACACCACCTCCACGTTTATTTAAGAGATCTTGTCTATACAATGTATAACCTTCGATGAAGATCTCGGCATTCGTTATCGTAGTGTTCAACCACGTTTCTGATAGTGTAAGAGCTTCAGTTTTTGTCCTTAAAAGGAATTCCTTGTTCTGTATCAAGTGAGCAGTGTTGCGTAACGATCTAATGTTCAAATGGACTAATTTAAAATGGGATGTCTTTGGCTGTTGGGTTTGACTGGAAGACTAGCAACATCGTACCAGTGTTGTGGAAGCGTGATCATGTCGCAAACTATCGACCTATCACTCTTTTGTCAAATATCTCAAAAGTTCTCGAACGTTGCGTACTAGTCAAAACAAGAGACTATTTTCTTCAATACGTTAGTAACTATCAGCACGGTTTTATTCCAGGTCGATCATGCACAACGCAGTTAGTACAGGTCTTGGATTGCATTGGCCAACAACTCGACAACGGAAAACAGACAGACATAATTTACTTGGATATGAGCAAAGCATTTGACAGAGTTCGACATGATGTACTATTGGACAAACTACAGAATATTAACATAAGGGGAAACCTCCATTCTTGGTTCTCTTCCTATCTATCCGGACGGGAACAACGTGTTACTAGAGACATTTATATTTTCGTTTTTTGGCTGAAACGTCAAACCGCAAACGTCAATAGACCACGTGACTACATCCCAGCGGTTGCGTTTGCCGTATATTCTTGTGGTTTTCAACGCCAGGGACGATTTTCACGTAAGTCATTTCCGTCAAGCTTTTTATACCTATTTAGTCGAATTATCTCGTGTAATTATAGTCTATTTTTGTTGGTATACCTTTAGTCTTTAAATACAAATAATGATTGAGGTCGATTAAATCTTTTAAGCATGTTGATTTCTCGAAATGGAAGTGGTCACTGGAATATCGTGTATTCAAAATGGCTGCCATATATTGACAAGATATATTACATTTATAGTGTTGTATTGCATTTTAATACGAAGATATTCTAGCCACTAAAAGTGTAGGAATATCTTCACTATCTTTTTAAAATCTTGTTATTAGAAATGCTATTTCAGCAGTTAATAAATGTCAATTGAATTTCATTGTTTGATTTTATAATATAAATTTGTTTGTTTTATTTATAGTAATAACAAAGATTCAGAATGGGTCCATTCAGATGGCCTATGTTGCAACACGATGTTGATTTAGCAAAGCAAGTTGTGGCAACCAGACCTGAAAAACCTAGCGATTGGGATAACATCGCCAGTCGCCTTAATCCAATATTTTCTTTAACAATTGGAAAAGCAGTAGTTCTAAAGGGCAGAAGCTGTAGAGAAAGAAATTTGAGATCAGTGCAATTGTGAAATCAAAGCGAGGCTGACAAAACTTGAACGTTGAAAGAAAACACGAAGACGAAAACTCAAGAAAACTGGCAAGAAACTCACAAAAAAACATAGTTTCTGTAAAAATGTACACGATATTTTTTAAATATAGCCGCAGAAAAGCATAGGAATAAAGGTTTTGGCCTGGTTTTCTGGTGTTCAGTGTTGCTTCGACAAGGATATCTTCGTGTTTACTTGCTTTGCTCATAAAAAACTCATAAAGTGAATCATACAGTGAATGCATGTGTTTTGACTTCAATCAACGCTTTCTACTAAAACTGGACAATGAACAAGGTATGCTGTAATTTTTTTCTGGTCGTTTCACGATAAAAAACATATAGCCTCAATTTTGTTTGCCAAGGTGTTGAAAATCCGTGTTGAAAATCAGGCTCAATTGGGAGTCACTTCTTCCAAACAGAGGCACAAGATCAGACCATCTTTTAGGATATGTCAACCTTCTTAGCATTATCATTAGAGCTTCTAGCCCAGTCGCTGTTGTGCCGTGTCTACATTTGTACTTGTTTGGTAAGCGTAACGACGTGAATAGACGCTCGATGTCATTCTTCTCAAACCTGTTAGTATATGAAGATTAAAAACGCCATGTATAAGTTTATAGAGCAATGCCAGTGGCAAAATAACCTCACAGTTTAAGTATTGTTAACACACCTGAACATTTCTACGCACTCGCCGTCACTGAGAGCTTGAAAATCCAATCTGTGTCCAATTTTCAGTGTCGGGTTAAATAGTGTGTCCAAAAACAACATGTCCACATCTTCGTCACTTGAACTGGAAGTGCTGCTGTCCGAATCGTACGCCATTATTTCCAACATATCATTTAAATCACGTCTGAAAAGGTTATGTTTTTGTTAACACAAATTATTTATAAGCATAAAACTAAAAAACTAGCTTAATGCCTTTAAAACTAACCTTCTAACACCTGCCATTGCTTGTACAAAAATATATTGAAAAAAGCGCGAAAACTGAAAAGGTCTAAAAACTAAATGCAAACGACGTAACCGCAAACCGCGGTTCGCGGTTAGCCGTTTGACGTCCAAGCAGAAATCTAAAGGTCTTTACTATTCCCGGCGGTACTTCATCTTCCCTCGCAGTTACTTCAGGCGTATACCTCAAAGTTCTATTCTTGGACCTGTACTATTCCTTCTCTACGTTAATGATATACATGATACTGTCACCTATTCTTCTGTTTCCTGCTTTGCTGATGATACTAAACTATTTTAAACGATTAACTCCCAAACGGACGCAAATTTACTGCAAAATGATTTAAATCATCTGAGCACATGGTCAACATCATCAGGGTTAAACTTCAACGAACTTAAAACAAACAAGACTTGGAATCCCTAGGGATAATTTAAAATCATTACGAGAAAGAAGAAACGATGTTGCTATGGAGGAACTGAAACGAATTCAAATTGATGCTACCCACCCCTGTCATAAGTTTATCCCTTTGCCAACATCTCATACTCATGATCTGAGAAGAAACACTAGTATTCCATACCCAATATCACACACCAAAAGACACGAACAATCTTTTATCCCAAGGGCAATTGCTCTTTTAAATAAGTATGATCCAATTAGACGATAGATTATTTGATAACATGATTATTAGAACCATGCAATTAGACGATAGATTATTCTATATACTAATAAACAATTAATAATTTAACCATTTTTATAGTTTTGTACATATCATATATTATTGTATAGAAATTATTCTTACAGCTGTAAATCCATTGTATTTTTTAACTAAAGATGGATATTAAAAGATTATTATTATTATTAAGACGCTCTATTGAGCGTTTAGTCGCAGGGGTAATGATATAGGCTTTTTCGTAATTAACACATTTTGACAGTGCATGCTACAGCTATAGGCATTCGACAAATATTTTTCTGAGTGTGATTGTAACATACTTGGCTTACATGACTTACATTCTTACATTCTTACACGAGCTTGACAAAAGCCACAAGCAGGCAAATGCATTTGCGATTGTCGTCGATTAATTATGATATATGAAAAACAGGTTAATGTACTATTGTCTCTAATTATATACATGATGAAAACCCAAAATATAGTTGCTCACAGTAAACAAAACAGAATAAAAGTCTGTTGGACAAAATATCTGATAAGTTTATCTTGGTAAAATTGTCGATAATCCTTCATGACAAAAATCACAATTTCTCTGATGAGAATTCCCGTGCAGGCTACTGGAACAGTTGACGTGAGCCAGGGCCTTTTTATAAATCGTTAGTGGGGCGGCCATCATCGAAAGGGGACGTAACAAGTAGGTGGTATATTACAGGTGCGGGTCTCCCCCAGAAACTTTTTGTATTCTTGAGTCTCTGTGGCTTGATTTCCTGCATTTTCAGAGATAATTTTTGATATATCCCATCTAAACGGAGCCAGGTTTTGTTGTGAGAATACCATAACGTTCCTCTAAACTCAGTTTTCCCCCCTTTTTTGCTTATACTTTGGACAATAGGGACCTTTACTGGGTGGGCCAAAATAGCTTACTGGGGGGGGGGCAACTTGGGGGCTGGCGGGCTTTGGCCCCTCCAGTATATTAGTTAAAAAAGGCCCGAACGTGAGCTTTGAAAAAAGCCAAGACAACTATTACTGTTTGTTGAAGAATTGCCCATTTGCCCGCATAGCCCGACCCTAACCCTTACATCAAATCTACCCCGAACGTAACCCTAATCCTCCGTTCGAAATCGCTCAGCATCTTTAGTGTAGGCCTCACCACGAATATGCATAGGTTCATGCGAGATGAGCGTATTTTCCAATAAAACATGTACTTACCGTAGACATCTTCGCGCTGAAGGTACTTTTTTCTTTCACGTAAAGATAATTTAGAAATTACGACCTGAGTACGTTTGCGAGAGTCGCTTTTTCAATGTAGATTCCGTAAATGAAACTAACACCATTGGAATCCTTACAAAATAAGCTTTTTAACAGTGGGTTATGTTGCCGACTAAATATTACGGAATCAAAAATACTAAAAGTTTAATCCCAAACATACCTCCAGTTCAACTCAAACAATCTTTAATATCTTCTTTATTTCTTGGATTTGACAATAGACTTCTCCATTCGAAAATTTAGCTTTTTATGTATGTATTTCTTGTAGAAAGTTTTGCTTCGATACGACGAGTAGAAGTTGTATTATCGGGTATTTTTCAGCACGCATGTGCTTGCCGTAGTTTGACTATATATGGTTTGTCCAGCCTCGTATCCAGGCGCTTTGGCTTGCTACACGGTTACGTCACGAGCGCGCTGGATACCCGTCCCGTCGTGGCTACGTACTACAAGTTTCCACGCGTGCGTCACGCAACCGCTTAGCACATTAAAGCGCCTGGGTACGAGGCTGTGGTTTGCCCACAGTTTGTGGTTTGCCTAAGCGCTTCAGCCACGACAAAAAATATTATATAGGGTATTTTACCCTGGGGAATTCGCATTCCGGCCACTTAAAAAACATAGCAACATGGTCTTTGGGCCTCCTCCGTTTTTTTTTGTCTGAAAGTCCAGTTTGGCCGCGCGCTAAGATTTCCAATTTCGCCGTAACTTTGTTAATTTTTATTGTTTTTCTGTGAAAGTTGGTCAGTTGGTACTGTTTTTAAAGCTCTATGAAACGGTGTATTAGCGAAAATCAAACGATTTTTAAAACAGAAGTTATAATCGAATACTGAATATATAATTAGTTTACCGATATAATAAATATACCAGATTACTAAGGTTAAAACTCACGGAGATCTGTAAAACAATGTGTTTAGCGATTTGTTTGGCATTAGCAAAGAACATTTTTTTGCTGAATCAATTGGTGGTATTTTCGTCCGTTTTGGATGAGGGGCGCCAAAGATACGAGCGCTCAAAGTCACTATCCTACGATGTTCGACGGTCCAGATTTATAATGACGTAATGTTCATTTTGTGGCTAACAATCTGAGATCTGAGATTCAAGATTCGACAAAAATGCGTGCCGAAACATATAGTCGCTGTGGGCACAGGTGCCCCAGCGACTAATTATCAGACAGTTACTCGGAAAAGATCACCTTTAATCCATGAGTATGCTGTAAATGGTAAGCCCATTGGAAGACTCAACGAAGAACGTGACGTTGGAGTACGGGTAACCAGCACTTGTCATGGAAGTCCCAGATAGTTGCACAAACCTCAGCAGCCAACAAATCTCTTGGCTGTGTTCACCGCTCTGTTAGTGACATTAATGACGTTAAAGTTCGCCGTACTCTATACCTTGCCATTGTTCGTCCACATCTCGGGTATGCCACTCAGGTTTGGTCCCCACAATCGATTGATCTTATCAGACGTGTCGAAAGCGTCCAGCGTCGTGCTACTAAAGTCATTCTAAACCTACCTTTTAAGACTGATATAACCTATGAACAACTTAACATTTGAACTCACTCCATCTACTTCCAATCTCTTACAGGCATGAATTCCTTGCTCTGGTATTTTTCTTCAAAATCGTTCACAATATTACCACCATGAACTGTGAAGTCAAGCCAACTCAACATATTCCCACAAGATCAACCCGTAATACTTCTGACCCTAGTCTATTCTACTTTCATCCTAAAAGATGTAAAACTATAACTTTTCAACGATCATTCTTCTCGCGTACGTGCAGAGTTTGGAACAACCTACCTGACGGAATGCGCCACATGGATACATCTTTATTACACTTTAGAAGCTTGCTAAAAGAACATTATTTAACAGCGTCTCAAACAATTTTAGATTCGGATGATCCAAGAACATGGAAGTCTCTGTGTCAGAAGTGCAACTCAGCACGCACACGTAAGGCTCTTTTCGACTCATCGCAAAACCAACTCGCAAAATCGCTGCGAGTTCTTGCATGTAATTAAAACAAACTGTCGAGCATTGTGATTGGATGAAAGTACTCGCAGCGGGCTTGCGAGTTGGTTCTTGCGACGAGTGGAAAAGAGCCTTTAAGATCTCAATGTCCTGTTGCAGTTAGTGCATGTATTCTCTACTTATCGGGGCCACAGTAATTAGCTTTACAAGCTGTTGTGTGTTCCCGGCCCACAAGTGTATATATCTATTGTGGCAAAATAAATAAATAAACTAGAAATACATAATAATAGTTTATTGGAACTCTCTTGCAGTTACAAAAAACTGAATTAACGAGTACTTTACAATGGATAGAAATAAGTTATAAAATAGTACATGAATATGCTTTAGAATCTAGGCTATTTACAAGAGTTAAAATCATTAGGCATTTACCAAAATAGTAAATGCATGCATAATTATTTACAATTAAAAATCTAATTACAATACATATTAAAAATCTTAGCATATTAAGAGTATTTAAATGTAAAAAAGATTGAGCTTTAATTGTTGTACAATCAGTAACATTATTAAATAGATAAGATCGATCAGTGTTCTGTCTCAAATTAATATATTATGGTCAGGAACAACAGGGATTCTCGCCGGCATTCTGGCCATGTATTTCTGACATATTTGGACTCTTCTTGTGTTTAAAGTTGGTAGTTGTGCAAAATTCAGGGCCTCTGTATATGATTCACTCTCCGAGAAAATGATCTTTAGTGCTCGTTTTTGCACCGACTCAATTTCCTTCGACAGATAATCCGGAATGTTTTCCCAAATAGGAACGGCGTACTCAAGTACCGTTCTTACTGTGCACAGGTACACTTTTAGTAAACTCTTTTGGTCGACCCCAGCTCTTCGCAGGACTCTTAAAGGTATAGTTTTTTGTTAGCCTTCTTAACAATGTATTCAATATGAGGATTCCATTTTAGGTCGCTACTCAAAATGACACCCAAAGATTTATACGTTGTCACACGTTCAATAATATTGTTACCAATTTGGATTGGTCGAAGTAAGAAATTGGGGTTATGTAGGAAGTTTACAAGCATTTCCTTACACTTCTTAGGATTGAGCTTCATGTTATGCTCATTAGCAAATTCATGTATATCAGAGACTGCAAAATTTAGGAGGCATGCATGCAGAATCCCCTCGCCCATTTGAGCCAAACAATTTACTCCCTAAAAGTTATTGTAACATGAAGTACTGAGTTGACGAATGTAACCATGGTAACACGCATCATTGTATATTTTTTATATTTTAATTTGTACAAAATATTATTTTGTTTTTAACTATAAAATTATCAATTGCCCAACTATATAAAGTGGGTATGCTATTATGTACTCTTTTAGCTTTGATTTACTGTAACATTCAACCTTAGACGTTCACAAAACGTTTCGAAATTTTCAACTGTTTCTCGAGGAGTATTTTTATACTTCGCACTTGCTTTTGCAATGAAGTTTTTGAGATTTAATGTTTTTTTTATTTTTCTATAACATATTTGAATCAATACTAAAATACTCTTAAAGATCAATCAATGTTGTATTGACCACACATAATTATGATCTACACATTTTCAATTCACAAACTATACTGCATGCTATGTTAAAAAATCGGCAAAGCAAGCATGCAAAATAGACACTTGCCTGTTTAAAACGCTCCGTTTTCGGTCTTTCGACTGTCTTTCCTCTTGTCAATTTGTCCTCTAAATAATTTTCATTTATCTTGTTTTGGAGACTTAACATATAAACTTACTTACATAGAGACTTACTTATAAAATAAGTGCAAAACTATTTTGGAAAAAAGTTGGAAAGAAAAATTCTTCTCTCGGCTTGAACTTGCGCATGCGCATAACTTAGGAAAAGGTCCAGTCCAGTCAGTAGTCCAGGACCTGTATATGAGTTTGTATGCATTTCATTTAGGACAGATAATCTCAACTGTTTTAGGGCAAGTTGACCATGACGGTCAACATGGTAACGCTGCCCGAACCCCAATCCGGAGCGAAACATCCGAAACGGACCACACCAAAAAACGACGCTTTCGCCATGGTGCTATCTACCAAACCATAAAAGCTTTGGCTATTCTGAGATGCTTACATGGTTCAGAGATAGTGCTTTTAAGGGGGTCATTGGTAAGTGTGAAATGCCTAGCACTGATATTTCACAAGAAAATGACCATACAATACTCATGGTCAAACGTCAATATATCTACTCACTTGGATTATCCACCAAACCCAGTATTCTAGTGGACGTACATTACCTTTTTTCCGAAATCTTTTTGATAGAAACATAATTGGTACTTATTTAAGTATATTACGACTGTTTTGGCGTAAAATAGTAAATATTTTGTGACCGAAATAATAATTTGAAATGTACCTACCTCCTGCAAATGGACGTATTTGGCCAAATTCGCCACTTTACTCCGCTGTTTATCACCGATACTCGTTGAAATCCTTCCAAATATGTAAGTCAGTTCAGACATAATGGTATCAAGCACATTTTAAACAAGTTTTAACTAGGTTTCAAGTAGATCCTAGCTGTTTAACCTTCGACAAGGTAAAACCTCAACTTTATCCAAATTCGGCGTCATTGTGTCATCTCGTGTCGGTTGTCAACGATTCGGCCTCGTTATTCTTCCATCCAAGCCATTTCGATTGCACTAATAACAAATTTAACCCTTTATTAAGGGTATGAAAATAAAAATATGAATAAAAGATACGAAATGCAGCATTTCACCATTCTGTAAAATGTTGCTTACGAGTTGTACTGCGCCTTTGTTGACGGCTGCATTTGTAATAGCTGTGGTTGTATTTCGTTTTCTTGCCTTTATTATCTCCAGTTATGGCCAACTTTTGTTCTCGTCAGCTCTATAATTGCTCTCTCAAGAAAATGTGGCCGCTATACCGAAGAAAGCGTGCGGGAAAACTAGTAAAATTGAGAGAAACACTTCGCTGTTATAACGTTTCAACAATCCAGCCGGAGGGAAATCAACCGTGCGCAAAAATTTTCAGATAATGTCTAGTTCCCGATAAAGTCTCACAACCCAGAAAATTACGTTCACATAACTCCATCTTGTGTAGATAACACAAGGAAAGGGTCAGAAACTACGTTTGTACCTGGATTCCTGCTAGCCAACGTGATGTCTTTGGCACATTTTGTTGATTATGCAAATGTCGACTTTGTTTGTTTAACTGAGACATGGCTTCAGAGGCAGCACATTCATGATAATGTGGTTTCAATCAGTGGTTTCAACCTGGTTCGTTTAGATAGACAAACAAGTGTACATGGTGGTGTATGCACATATATAAAAAACTCGCTGCAGTATTCTATATTAGATGATTTAGCCGATTCTTTATTTGAAGTATTGTGGATTAAGATACGACCAAACCGTCTCCCAAGGGGTTTCAGCAACATTATCGTAGGAAATATTTACCATCCGCCGAGTTCAGACAATGTAGCTATGCTTACCTATTTGATGAATTGTATGTCGTCCATAGAGTCTAAATATAAAAATAGTGGAATCCTCC
The DNA here is from genome assembly GCA_016169945.1 of Trachythela sp. YZ-2020. Classification (NCBI taxonomy): domain Eukaryota; kingdom Metazoa; phylum Cnidaria; class Anthozoa; order Malacalcyonacea; family Clavulariidae; genus Trachythela; species Trachythela sp. YZ-2020. The sequence goes on along the minus strand of JADLSH010000377.1, from coordinate 2,320,711 downwards.
TGCTTGGTGATTTCAATAAACTTAATGTTGCGAATTTAAAATCTAGTTATCGTTTAAAGCAAATAGTCAAATTTGCTACGAGAGGTGCGAACACTTTGGATTTGGTGCTTACTAACCTGCAAGACTTCTACGATTTACCAGACAGGTTTCCCCCCTTTGGTTTATCCGATCATATGTCTATCCAAGTTAAACCAAAGTCGCGCGCTGGTCTCCCGAAAGGGCGTTTTGTGGTCAAATCGAGAGACTTGCGGCCGAGCAAATGCCTAGCAATGCGAACTTATCTCCAAGAGGTGAACATTCCTGGATTTACAAACTCCGTTGCCACATTCGCCAAAAAAGCGTCTCTCCTTGAAACGATTATCACGACTGGTTTGGATATGGTACTACCGCTACGATCAAAAACTGTCCATTACAGCGAGCCGCCATGGATCAATCCAACTTTGAAAAATCTTATTAAAAAACGACAGAAAGTTTCGGCTACTAAGAAATAAAGTAAATCGAGAGAGGAAAACCTGCCGGACAAAATACTATGAAGCAAAGGTCAATCATCTAAAGGAGTGTAAACCATCTACGCGGTGGAAGGAAGTGAAAAAAATAAGTGGTATGTCGTCAGTTTCTAGAGATCAAGATGATGTAATTAAATTACTCCAACATATAGAATTGTCCCCAAATATTTCCAACTTAGCCAACATTATAAACGAAGTATTTATCTTTCCAATGAGTGACTTCTCGCCACCCCCAGCTGACTTTTCTCTTGCCAAAGATGCTTCCCTATCGCCTCCGTTTGTTTTTTCCACCTACTCCGTCTATAGGAAACTGTCATCACTGAAATCTACAAAGGCCCAAGGCCCTGATGGCGTCCCTGCATGGTTGCTAAAAGAAAACGCTGATCTGCTAATGGAACTCGTTACCGATATTCTCAACTGTTTCTATATTGAGGCATGTCTATACATCCTTCTTGGAAAGAAGCCGACGTCGTTCCCATCCCAAAGCAAAAGCCGATCAAAGACGTAAACAAACACCTCCGCCCTATCTCGCTCACAGCAATATTATCCAAGGTTGCTGAAGAGTTTATTGTGGAAACGCACGTCAAGCCCGTCTTAATGAGAAAAATCGGTGACAACCAATTTGGGTCAGTTCCTAGGTCCTCAACAACCCATGCCTTAATCAGTATGCTACATGCCTGGACAAAATACACAGACAGAAACGGCTCCACTGTTAGAGTCGTTCTTTTTGACTATAGAAAGGCCTTCGACTTGATCGACCATTCCATCCTAGCAGAGAAACTCATGACCTTGGACCTTCCACATATAATCGTGTGTTGGATTATTGATTTTTTAAAGTCCCGTAAGCAACGTGTCAAGCTTGCACATGCTTGTAAGTCAGAATGGCGTGAAATACCAGCAGGTGTCCCTCAAAGCACAAAGCTTGGTCCCTGGCTATTTCTACTTATGATTGATGATATAGACGTTACCGAATCAGATCTATGGAAATACGTGGACGATACTACCATGGCCGAGTGTGTACCAGTGGGGGCCAGGGGCCAGCAGGTAGGGGGTGAACCCGTCGGAAAATCGGAAATTTGTTATATTTGTCGGAATCGTAATGGAGTGACAAACTTGCAAATACAGATGCTAAAACATGGTGACAAAATATCGTGAATCAAACTCAGTTAACGTTTTTTAGAATATTAGTTATAGAATAAGTAATATTAATAAATTTAACAAAAATAAGGATAGATTGTCAGTGTTGACCTGTAGTAACAGTACAGTCGGAAAAATTTTTTGAGGCTATTTCTGTTTCCACGACAAAGAGAAAAAACCAATAATTTATTCTTCCAAATATTGTCGGAAAATAGGGAGCTTAGCCCCTAAGACAAAGGACCCGGCGCCCTGCCCAAGAACACCTTCGAGCCAGGGGCCGCGGCCCCCTACTGGGTGAACCGTCGGAAAATCGGAACGAAAATATGTTTGTCGGAATCGTAATGAGTGAAATGGTGATGCAAATACGAATGAATGAACATGGTGATGAAATATCGGGAATCGGAAATCAAAACTCGTTTTTAGAATATTGAATTATAGAATAAGTAATATTAATAAATTCTAACAACAATGGGATGGATAGATTGTTGGTAGTGACATTAACACAGTAGTCCGGGAAAAATTTTTTTAAACTATATCAAGTCCCCGTCGAAGCAAAATAATTTCTTCCAAATATTGTTCGGAAAAAAGAGACTAGCCCCCTAAAACAAGGGACCCACGGCGCCCCTGCCCAAGAACCATACCAGCAATATCCAGGACGCCGTCACTGATCTGACAACCCAATCGCACGCAAACAAATTCCAACTGAATGAGTCTAAATGTAAAGAGCTCCGAATATCTTTTGCCAAATGTGAATCTGTTTTTGCTCCAATTATAGTGAACGGTAATCCAATTGAAAGGGTTCCAAGTGTCAAATTACTGGGTTTAAACATCTCCAGCGACCTCAAATGGAACAATCATATCTCCGAAATAGTTAAGAAAACATCAGCTTGTCTATACTTTTTGAGGCAATAAAAAGGGAAAACATAGCAACAAAAGAACTTATCACCTTCTACACAACTTGTATTCGTCCAATCATTGAGTACGCCTGCCTCATTTTTCATAATGGTTTGCCGAAATACTTCTCAGATGATCTCGAAAGGTTGCAGAAGCGGGCCTTACGAATAATCTTGCATTCCACGAACTATACGGACGCGCTTGAAGCATGTAATTTGGTATCTCTTTACGACCGCAGAGAAGTACTGACAACCAGCTTATTTAGAGAAATTTGTAATGATAGCAATCACAAACTGCACATTTACATTTACTCCCTGAAGTCAACAAATGTCGCTCGAATTTGAGAAGAAACGCATTCAATGTTCTGTTTGTAAAACAAACAGGCTAAAAAATACAAGTTTTATATAAGTAATTGCTTTAGCATAGCCTCGTAATGGTGAACAGTAATGTTTCCTCTGACAATCTTTATGATGGACATATTTTTAATATTTCATATTTAGTGACATTATTTCTATATATATATATTGTTTTTATAATAATTTCGATGTAAAGTTTTACGCAATTCAGCCTTTTAGGCTGCAAATGGTTTTACTAAATAAAGTATCTATCTATCTATCTATCTATCTCAAAACATTCCGTACAAATCTCGCGTGCTCAAAGTGACAGGGCTGCGTGTGACAACAGGGAACCCAAGCTGACTTAATTAACTTTAGTTGAATATAGACTAAAAACTGAACTATTGTGAAAGCTAACTCTAAAATACATCTTAAACTATACTGTTATTTTCTGAATACTACTTTTTTAAACTAATAACATATTTTTTTCTACCTTTCTGTCCTCAGTTTTGTACTGAAAAGTATAAACAGGAACACTACTGACCAATAATATAAATGTTTGATAATATATACCTGTAGTTATTTTCATTAATATAATATTAGTAACATTCTAAAAATAACTACAGGTATATATTATCAAACATTTATATTATTGGTCAGTAGTGTTCCTGTTTATACTTTTCAGTACAAAACTGAGGACAGAAAGGTAGAAAAAAATATGTTATTAGTTTAAAAAAGTAGTATTCAGTAAATAACAGTATAGTTTAGGGTATTTTTGAGTTAGCTTTCACGAGGGCGACTATAAGATAGGGCGGCGAAACGGCAATGTAACCCCTGATCAATGTGTGATGCGCGGGACCCCCCAAATACTCTTCTCATGCATGTGGAGACATTTTTATTTGTTAAAGAAAATTACCACAAATTTGTTATATACACAGGCCAGAAATTACTATTGTTCTAGTTCGGGAAAACATTGAATAGAACAAAGGTTACTAAGCATTAGAATGATCTACATGAGTGAATAGCTCTTATACATAATCCTAATGCTTAGTTACTTTTGTTGTGAATTGGGTAGCAACGACGTAAACACACTGATGTAAACAGCGTCAGCCAAATTTGTCTATTGCCTGTCATACTTTCCCCATTTAAATAGCCGGTTGCATGGTGCGCATTCAATGGCAGGTAGCAAAAAAAGTTCAAAAAATTAAGAAACGATATTTAAGAAACTGTCCTGGGATTTACTAAGTTCTGGTGCCAAAAGAAGCGGTTGAATTTTTTATAAAACCAACCGGGGTTGGAACTGCCGAAGCTCTCGTGATGGATCGAATGACCCTTCGTCTTTACAAAATCTGCAATATCTCTTCAAATGTTTGTTTTTGGCAAATGATGTTCTTATGGTAAGAAGCGTATATATTTTTGTGTAGATTGAAATTGCAAAAGTGGTCTTAGTGTGTTTGACTACCTTTGAAATAAGCGAATTTTCAAAACAGTCGAACCTGAGAAATTTTTACACTACAACCCAATTTTTATGCTGCAGTTGACATGCTATAGCAAAAAAAGTTCAAAAAATTACACGACAAAATTGGGCAGGAATAAAGTTTAATTCGTGGCAGTGTTGTCTTAAAAAAAGCTACGTTCTAGCTCGATTCTAAGGTACGAAATTAGTAAATTGTTTTGCGAGCGGGGCGAAATTGGACAGGGAAGTCACAAATGTTTCGAGATTTAAAACACAAAATTTGATATGTTAGATAGTACAGAACGCCTTAAAACTTGTTGTATGAACGCTAAAAGGCTTGAATAACATCTTGAAAAATACAGCAACAATCGACTGAATACTTTTTAAAATATTAATCATTTACTCGATCCACCTGGAGTTTTTTCCACTCCTTGTTGTTTTTTTAAAAATTACACAGGGGCCGCGTCGCCCCAGTCCCAAAGCGCATCACACATTGATCAGGGGTTACATAGCCGTTTCGCCGCCCTATCTTATAGTCGCCCTGCTTTCACTAATAGTTCAGTTTTTAGTCTATATTCAACTAAAGTTAATTAAGTCAGCTTGGGTTCTCTGTTGTCACACGCAGCCTTCTTCTATCTTCGTGAAAAACATTCACCCCCCTGTCACGCCCTGTCACTTTGCCCACGTGAGATTTGTACGGAATGTTTTGAAAGACTCGTAAGCAACATTAATACACTTTTTATATTGCAAAATTTTACCCTTTTAATTTCCTTTTATACTTTCACTATTTATCTTTGACTACACTAGAACAATTAAACTTTTTACTCAAGTACTTGGTTTTTCTGAGTTATGAGACTTTCCAAAAAGAGTTAAGAGATTTTATGATACAATTTATATAGAAAAATATAAGATACATTAAAAAATTGCTTTTCAATAATGCAGTAACTTATTTTTGACAGTTAAAATAAGGATTATATAAGCTAGCTCAGCCGTCATATTCAAAGTGCTCACTGATGACCAACAAGAAGGCGCGAAGACAAAAATAGCACCACTTGAAAATCGTCAATTTGTTTATATTTTAGAAGGGTTACACGCAGGGTTGCCAACTGTAAATGTGTGAAATTCCCAACTAAGCTTCCCAAATATCCCGAGATTCCCCCAAAAATCCCAATGTTCCCACTTTCGTTCCCAGTCGGCAAAGACCCCAACCTGCGAACGGGCATACTCTGAAAAAGAGATTTGAAAATTGTTATTATATTATTGTTTATTTTAATTTAAAATAATTTTACAAAAAAATCAATTTTTAATTCTCGAACTTTCTGTTCTCAAAAATCCCCAAAAAATCCCGAGCATGAATTTTTAAAACAAAAATCCCAAAAAGTTCCCAACTGCTTTTTAAAATCCCGAGATCTCGGGATAAAATCCCGAACTTGGCAACCCTGGTTAATTAAAGCAAGGACTAAAAGCTCAAGATCAAAAGCAATACCTGGAATATAGTGCAAAATCAATTTTGGGGCTGCCGAAGTGTTTTCTAGTATATTAAAGAGCAAAGTTTGCTTCGGCACGTTCAAACATTTGTCATTTTTTTCCATATATGATAACGATCCGCCTCATTTTTGCTGCAGATAGATGTAAAACAGTCAAACCTAATCGGAAAAACCACATTTGAATCCCAAACATTGAAGTCTTCTGATGTAAAAAGTATTTTTCTTACAAATTTTCGCTCAGAAACAAACTTTTGACGGAATTTTTCTCACTCCTCGGAACTCTCCTTAGTCCTTTTGAAAGTTCAAATTCCCGCGCATTGGCTTCAACGAATCATAGTACTTGATCATAGGAGTTAGCGTTCCAGTTTACTTATAGTTCACTGAGTCCAGTCCATTGAACTATATACAAACAGTGAACTCTAAGTAAAGTCTATTATAGTTCAATGTATACAAACGGGTCCAGTCCAGTCCTGTCCATAACAAAATAAGATGGCGGACGACTTTGCATTCCACAATGTTTTCACATTCCCGGGTGTAAATCTCCGAGCGGAATTAGTACCCTAGCACGGCGCTTCCCGCCGGCTCGTGGATAAATAAAGACTCTCACGTGAAACTTCAATGTGTGTGGTTTCAATTCGCTCAGCCAATCAACGTGAGGCTACAGTAATTGAACATGATTGGCTGACCAGATTATTAATACCCGTCAAATAAAATGCTCTTGACAAACATTAGACATGGGTACAGTATTAGAACGTTAGGGTCATAAAATGGAAAACCCAGGTGAATATTTTGCTCACAATAAGCTATTTTGTTCTATTTTGAGAAATAGTCAACTTAAAATTTCGCCGGAGGAACTTTTGAAGGAACTTTCAATACTTTTAAAGGAAATTTCGATGAAAATCAGGTTCTAAGTTCACGTTACGCACACGAGATTGGGTAGACTTGCTCCAAGTCTGTCTCTTATAGGGGTTTTTATTGGGAAGTGCGAAAATGCGGGCGGAAGGAAATTAAGGCGGACGGCCGCCGTCTCCCGCCCGCATTTTCGCGCGCCCTAATATACTCCCCCTATAAGAGACAGGCTTGGAGAAAGTCTAGAGATTGGGTTAGGGATTGGGTCGGGTTTAGTCGGGTTTGGGGTCAAGATCGAAGAGAAAAATTCGTGACTCGTAAAGGTACGTTCACACACAGCGATTTGTCGGGCCGATTTTAGGTTTTGCTGAATGTTCGTTAATGACGAATATTTTCAGTTGATGATGTCACCAGATGACGTTTGCCACGTAGTTTTCAAATATCATTAACGTGCATCTGAAATCGGCCCGACAAATCGCAGCGTGTAAACGATGTTGTAATCGAATATTTTATCGAAAGCAAAACGATAGTGGAAACACTGTAATCGAAAGCAAAACGATATGTAATCGAAAGCAAAACGATAGTGGAAACACTGTCAGAGTCATCAGTCATGTGACTCATATTGGGAACGCCAAATGCCCAAAAGAAATGTTTTTTTATGTGGTCAAAATAATCTCTTAATTTCATTATTCTGTTGAATTTTAAAGATGTTTTGCCTTCTGGAAGAGACAAAGGTAATACTGTGTATTAATTTGTTTTTATATATTTCTCCTAGTGCGTTTAAGATTGTGTAATTTTCAAATATATTTCGATGTCTGGATCACAAATTATCATACAGATTTGTATAAAAGTATCAATAAAATGGTAATATTTTAGTGAACATTTAGTAAATATATATGAACTCTTTGACATTTAGTGATACACTGTAATATAGCATAGTTATTAGTCAGTACAATCTAGTGCTGACATATGGCATATGCATGACAGTGCATTTGATGAGTGGTGAGTCAGACATACCCATACAGTGCTGCACAATTCATGCATGTTAATTAAATCATTCGAGATAACATGTACCTCCAACATGTAACAAAGTACCTCCACATTTTAGACAAGGAGAACAATAATTTGCTATATAAATTTACATTTCTAGTGGCAGTCCAGTATGGAATCTTGTATTTTTATGTGCCGGACAGTCATGCGGAAATTTTTCCTGTGCGTACCAAAACACTCAAATTATTATACAATATTTAAGCCAGTTTCAACGATTAACATCATCTAATATTTTTGTCCCCCATGTAACAACTTCCAGCACTTTTGTGTGCCGATTGTTGCGCCGGCCAACACACTTGTGCACCGAACATGTGAAGGTTCCAGCTCTTTCTTTCCATACTGGGTGGCAGTGGTGTAGAACTAAATTCATAAGTAGGGGGACTGTCTAGACAAGAAAGTTACAAAACGCGAAAACATCTGTGTATTCTCAGTTCCAACTTTGGTCTAAAACTACAGCGAAAACAATCCAAACTGCAGTGAAAACATTTTAAAAACAAAGAAATTCCATAGATTATCTGTTCTATTGAACATCATCACTTTGAAGTCGTACCGAAATATGAGTGTGTGACGTCAACTCGGAACACAGAATGGATTAGGTCATAAGTAACCCCCCATAAGTAATCCCATGGCCGCATGTTTATACAATATTCATGCCTGAAATAGTCCTAAGTGATTATTATATATGTGCTAGCATTCTTGTAAAAAAAGAAAGAGGGCTCAGCCCCCCAAACCCTGAGGAATGAGAGCTCCACTCCCAGGTGCCCTCGCTCTTCTGTAGACACCACTGTCTAGTGGGGCTATCTCCACCCCTTACTTCTGGAATGTTACTGTAAAATATTATACAGATTGTTGTTTGGGAGATTTTTTTATTTGAGCTCAAGGTGTTGTCCAGTAGCCCGCCCTTGTTGTAGTGGAGAAGACAAACAGGCAGGGAGGGCATGCCATAACCTTTCCTGATTAAATGCTGTTCAATTTTTGAATGAAGAATTTGATTTGTCAACATCAATAATTAATTGACATGTATTTATGGATGTATTATTATATACGAAGTTGTTATTTGTCAGGTCACGGAAATCCTTGAACTTCGGGTATTTGTCTGTGAATTACTGTAATTTGGTCAGCTCATTCAAATGGTCAAGTAGTTTCAGACATGAACCTTGCCCCCTCTCAACCCTTCATTACGCTAACCAAGCAGGCCACATCTTTGAAGGCAGGGTCCGAATTATCGCTCAAAAACAGCTTCGCATTTTTTTTGAAAAATTCTCTCGTTAGAATACACATTTTAGGACCCCCCCCAAAATTTTTTTAGAACATCCATAAAACGGATGTGCACGCATGCGGTGATTTTGCTACGGCCTTTAGAACGTGCTTGTAGTCATTTCGCGCTGGATAAAGGTAACGTTTAATAATTAATATCTAAAGGTAATTTGATATCTAACGGTAATGTTTAATAATTTTTTAAGCCTTTGTACTATTTTATTTTACAATTCATCGCATTCTTCACTTTCGTCCTCTTCTTCCAGGTCTGTTCTAAACACGAGTTCTAAAATTAAGCTTCAGTTTTCACTCTTCAGTGTTAAAATTCTAAAAATATGCATGCTCTCACCTTTGTATAAACATATGGGCGATGTGTGACAAGTGATTATCGAAGCCATCTCGCTATCTCGCGAGTTGAAAGCTGTGATGTCAACCTAACACACAGGACTCGAATGTCTGAGTGACTGAGACATTCCAATGTCTGAGAAACACACCACGGGCATAAAAAGTGAGAGATACTTTGCACGAATATCTGAGACATTCCAGTGAAACGGAAAACAGCTGGATATCAAGCATCGCTAAATGAGCTTCGCAACTTTAGAAAAACTGCTTCGCGATTTTTCGCAATATTTAAAATCGCTTCGCAATTTGCGATTTGCGAAGCGCTAATTCGGACTCTGGAAGGAACTCACATTTTTCTCCACTTTTCTAAGCTGGGATTCGACCCTGCATGCGAGCATCACAAGGTGGATGCCATAAGCACTTGACTACTGAGGATTAATTTCCTTGAAAATTATTGACATTTGTGGTATAATTTTTAGATCATCATATATGTTGAAAGAACGAGGAAAATAGTTATGCTGGACAAATAGCATTTTCGTATTACAGTGAGTAGTAACCTGTTGCCGAAAAATATCCATTACATATAAACTACTTACTAACTGAGAGTGAGGGCTGTACGGGAAAAACGGAGGTCTTGCTGAACAAGACCGAGGTTCAATATTTTCCCGTACAGCCCGAACGGTTGAGGTTAGTAAGTTGTTTATTATATGGCAATTAATTAATTGAGCTTTTATTTGTAAAAGTGGAAACATTCGCATATTTGGTCACACAAAAGCAAAGATCAAATTTAAGACAAAGTCCAAAAGTTGGTTCATTTTCAAAATGTCAATATCATTTGTACAAATGCATCTGGCTAAGTAAAACACTACAATACATACAACAATTTTTATAAAATATTAACACCACAGATATAGAGATATTTAATAATTTAACTGGCAGTACCCTACCATTGACGAGTAAAATCGTCTGGCGTTAGACAGAGTAAAATACTCTGACGTTAGGCAGAGTAAAATACTATTTAGTAGGGTGCATCTGGACTCCTTTCCAGCTAATGGGTTAACAAGGGACACTGGGCGATAGTCTTTCGTATATACTCAAAACACAAACAATTCTCAGCGACTACAGTTGCAGAGCCTAAAAAAATTGTGAGATTTACCTTATTTTTTTTCGATTTAAGCAAACCAAACTTGATCATAGGATGCTAACCATGCTTCATTTCCTTTTTTGTGTTAGTAGTTGTTATTTTCTGCCTTTTTCAAGTATTTTAAAAGACTTTTGGAAATTTTTCTTGTCTGAAAATCGGCTTTTCGTCGCTTGCCTTATAATAATATATTATGTTCTTTGTCTTGATTGACGTACAGTATTTACACACAAGCGAATACATTTTGTTCGGCCCCAGCCCCAGGTTTTTCTCATAGTTCAGCTGAGTTTTAATTCACAATTTCACAGAAGCTGTGTTTTACTGTGCACAGGCCTTCTTTACCCATTCCTCTTTATTGCTCCAATGAGGGCCGGCTTCGCAGGCTATAACCTAAGGACATATCGCCTTTGAGATAGAATGGGTTATTCTAGAAACAGCATACATCCACAACTCTCCCACGTAGGAAATTGCAAGTTAACCCCCTCCCCTTTGGATGTCCTAGTACATTTTACTATAATCAAAGGTGAATTTTTCCCCTCCCCTTCGATGCCGATACCAGAATTTTTTTCTGTTGGGGAAAACCCCCACAATAGTCCCACAATACCCTCACGTGACGAAATCCCCAGGTGCCGATAAAAATCCCTGGCGACTATATCCCCTGTGACAAAACCCCCAAATTACTGAATTCCGACAAAAAACCCACATTTTAATCCTGAGTGAAATATTAAAAACTGAGAGGAGTTTTTCAGGATTTAAATGAGCGATGGCTCACAGAAGCATTTCGCCCTTTTACAAAAGTAATCCATAACAAAAGCAAAATGCATGGATGACTCAAAAGCATTTTGCATACACCTGTAAACAAAAGAGCAATACATGTGTGCCACTGACAAAAGTAATCTGTAGCAGAAGCAAAATACAGTACATGAATGACTCTTAAAAGCATTTTGTAAAAAAGCACATTTCTATGAAGTGAGTCATCGCCACAAGATATCAGTGGACAGCCCTTAAGAAAACGAGTCAGGCAATAAGCCAAGGATCTACAAGACTGCGTAGACTTCAGAGATAGACGCAGGACTCTGGAGCAAGTGCTGGGTGGCGTCGGTCAGAACATTCGTATTTGTTAGTCACATGAACAATAACTTTCTATAATATTTTTGTCAGCTTTTCTCTATTGAAACAGTATTTCCACTTTGCTATACGATCATATTGTGTTAAAAACTCTATTCTGATAAATAAATATTAAAAATTAATAAACAGAAATATGGGGTTTTGTCTGAATTCAGTAATTTGGTGTTTTTGTCGCTAGAGATATTGTCGGCCGGTGTAGTCTATTGCATTTATTACATTTCTAGTATAATATATTTTGTTCCTTTTTTATACTTTGCAAATTCCTTTAAATAGTAATATGAAAGTTTAATGAACAAAAACCAAACTTGGTTTGTTACATGATATTGACATTAGGTATATCACTGATTTTTTCCCCTGTCCTGTTGATATGATATATATTGGGTCATTCCAGAAAAGATCCAGGCAAATACTGATGATTGCAAAAAGAAACAAAATATATACTGTACATACTAGAAATGTATTAAATGCAATAAACTACACCTGCAAAATTTCTAGTTGCTGTAAGTGAATTATTTAAGCTGTTTGGTAGCAATGTGTTCTAATGTGGCCAACTTTGTTAATGTACTGTACTTTGTCTGATTAACAAACTACTAAGCAATAAAGAGTTTGACCTCATGAACATGAAACCCTCCCCTGAGGGCATCTTGATAAACGTGGATGCGGATATTTAAGTATGATGAATTGATGTATTATTTTGAGGAATGCACATTCCTTTTACTGTCCTAGGAGAGCACGGCTTAGTTAACTGGGCCAGTGTTAGTCTCGCTGATATATTTCTTGATGGGAGTGATGGCCCATACTGTGTAGTGCCAACAAGTTGTAGCTTCGCATAACAATAGGAAACCGCGCTCATGCGTGCTTGCCCTGCAGTGGGGAACTTGATGCATGCATGCTTGCACTACAATTGGGGAAAGTGAGACTGCACGACAATACAAAGGGGAAAATCAGGCCTCTATTTCAATAGGGAAAGGAATAGGGAAAGTTTGTACTGAAATATGGAGCTCTACTGCAGAGGAGACACTTCAGGCTTCAACTGAAAAGGAATAGCTGATCCAGTCTGCAAAACAAAACAATTACAGTGTACATTCAAAAAACCTTGTAAAATATAGGCGCAAATACATTTTACGGGAATTATAAACCCGTATGGCGCAGGGCTGTAGTCGGCCATAGACGTACGTTTGCCTACAATAATTTCCAATAATATACGGTAATGTATATACGATAAAACTGTACAATAATATAAAAACTACGCAAACACACTTACCGAAATTTTCAGTAAAATTGCTGCTATACATGTATCTTTGAAATCACGACTACGCCTTTACTCGACTATCGATCCACTATAACGCGAATAACATGACGTACATGTAGCGCGCGAGCATACACCTAAAATCCTGCCAAATAGACTCCCATGTCTAGTTTGAATGAAAGTATTGTTTTTACGTAATCTTGCATATATATACATGCATATCTTCAATATTGGAGTTTCAAATATTAATATTTCATATCCCCTTAATACTGTATCTTATCGTATTATAGAGAAATATTTTATAAATTTACCATGCATGCATGTATATTTTACAGGTATTTTATTGACGTAATAACCAATCCTGAACAAAGAATAATAAGCAGAACATGCAAGCGCTGAGTTGAAACGAAACAGTTTTTGTAAATCTGGTAAGTTGTTATCTCTAGCAATTCAGGTTCATTATCCGAGCGAGCCTCCCTACTATGGTCACCACGATGGGAAAGCAAAGTGTCCATATTAGAGAGGTGTCCATGTTATCAAGGTCACCAGGATAATGTCACTTTTAATTAGACTCTATTGAAAGTTAAAGTGTTTCGTACGGGCTCACTGTTGTAATAGTTCGATATGTATAGAATGTATTTGAATATAAAAGACCTTTACAGAACGCAAGCCTGGGCAAAAGAGGTCGCGCTACACACTTGCTTATCACTTTAGTATTTGACATTCTCAATCATGCAAGTTAATTAGTTAATATTATTAATGATTAGCGCTGTATATTACATCCTCCCTTTTCTAATAAATTCATTATTAAGAGTTCATTAACCTAATATGAAAAATGTGCAAACGCAATCAGTGAATTATTATGTTACTGTTAGCTGGTATAGAATGTGATGTTTATGTCTTGTATCTTGGATTTTAATTTATAACTCTTCCATAGCGACTTGTTTTTAATCGTGCTGCTGGTCTATTTGCTGGAGGTAGATTTGGCGGTGGTGGCTGTCGTCCATTCTTGTTTCTTTCTGGTGGAACTGGTTGTTCTGGCATCATGTAGTCATGATCAACATGAGAATTATCTTATGCTTTCTCATGAGTTTTGCGTAGGTGGATTCTATTTCTTCGGTATTGACTCCCATCAGCCGTTACGATTATGTAGCTTCGTGGTGTATCACGCAGAGCTTTGACTGCTGCTGGAATCCATGATGATTGGGGATTTTTCTTGAACCTGCATTATCTCCTTTCTTCAACGAAGGCAAATATTTGCTTGATTTGTCAAAATATTGCTTTTGCTTCTGTTGGTGTTGACTACGAGTGCTTTCGTCTACTCATAAGTGCTTTTGCTGGTGTCCAACAAAGCTAGGTAAGGATCTTGATTTGTCTCACAACAATTCTTTAAAATGTTGTTTACTGTTTGAACAGTCTTCTCATGAAGACCTCCAGATTAGGGATACTTAGGGCTGATTGTGGTGTGTATATAAAACTATAAAATTATACTCACTGACGAAACGTTTGTACTCTGCCGAGGAATGTTGTGGCCCATTGTTGGAAATAACAGTTTCTGGGATTTTCGGATGTGTCCGCTTTGGTGTCGAGAAGTTCTGCTACTTCGGGGTACCGACTGTAATCGACAAATCGGTGCCAACCGTAGTAGTAGTAGTAGTCAAATAAGTCGGTGCCAACCTTTTCCCAGGGTCTCTGTGGAATCTCATGAGGTCGAAGGGGTTCTCGTTTGTTTACTTTGTTGTGATAGAAACATGTTGAACAGGTGGCAACTAGTTCTTCGATTTGATAGTTCACGCCGGGCCAAAAGATACATTCTTTTGGTTTTTTCAACACCCTGATGGGATTGGTGCAGAGGTCCTGGGATTGGTGCAAAGTGTCTGTGCGGAGGTTAGGTGAAATCAGAATGTTCTGTGCCTTGAATATAAGGTTGTCGTGGGTAGTCAGCTCATCTCGGTAGGTGTAGCAGGGACGAAGAGGTGCTGGAAGGAGGAATTTGTTTTCTGGCCACCCGGTTTGAATTTATGGAACAAGTAACTGCATGGTTTCATTGGTGTTGATCTCATCCTTAATCGCTTGTATTTTACGGTCAGTTACATTCGATATCTCGTTCGAACTGTTTGTCTATAATATCGAGTGGGAATGCAGGTCACAGTGCATCCGCAATGTACATTTCAGTACCTTTCTTGTATACAAGTGTTAGGTCATACGCTTGTAATTGCATGAGCATTTTCTGCAGTCCACTATAATGGTTTCTTGAAGATTGCTTCGAGGGGTTGTGATCATTTTCGAGAGTAATTGGTTTGCCATACACGTACTGGTGGAAACGTTCACATGCGAACACGACAGCAAGGAGTTCCTTCTCGATTTGTGCATATCGACACTGTGTCTCATTCATTGCTTTCGAGGCATAAGCTAAAGGTCCGTGATCTTGAATTAAAGCTACTCCGAGACCACTCTTTGAAGCTGTATGGTCACAGCTTTTGAAACATAATAACGCAATGTTTCTGATTGAGCAATCACATTCTTAAGTGATATAAATGCCTGTTCGTTTCTCTCTAACCAATCAAATTCATTGTTTTTCTTGATGAGTTCTCGTAGAGCTGTTATGACCTCAGAACGTTTTGGCAAGAACTTTGTGATAAATTTGTCATGCCTAAAAGTCTCTGTAAATCTTGTTTACATGTGGATCTAGTGTACTCTAGGATTGCTTTGATTTTATTAATATCTGATTTAACACCTGTTTGTGTCAATGTCTCTGCTAAATATATGACTTCTGTTTGACGAAATTAGCACTTGTCTCTAACACTCGATTAAGTACTCGCTCAAGATTACGATCATGTTCTCTGTTTCACACCCGGGAAGATCACGATATTTCTCATATACTGTTCTGTGAAAATGAACAACCGTGAAACGATACCGTTTAAATTGTGTGATGAATATAGTTAGATATGAGCTGTCCTCATCGAGGGGCATTTGCCAGAAACCTGAAGTGGCATTTTGCTTACTGAAATATTTGGCACCTGCGAGTCTACTTGTTATTTCTTGTTGGGTTGGTAATTGATAATGTTCACGTAATAAGGATTTGTTCAAGTCACGAGGATGAATGCAAATACGGAATTTGCCAAAACGTTTCTCATTTACGACCATTGAATTTATCCATGCAGTGGGACCTGTGACTGGTTTTATGATTCCTTTCGCCTCCATGTCATTCAATTCATCAAACACTCTACTTCGTAGCGCTGCTGGAAGCTTACGTGGTGGTTGAACCACTGGGTTTGCATCTGGTCTGAGTTTGATAGGGTAGGGCTCTGAAATACGTCCTATACCCTCAAAACATTTGGAGTATTTTTCAAATATTTGTTTGCTATCGAGTCCACTTAGGGAGCTTGGTGGGTGCAACTCGGTGTTGCTGGTTTCTCCACTTCGCAGTTGGTCCACATTATGAAATGTTAACAAGTTCATGCTTTTGCAGCTTGTGCCCTCGAGTAGTGATTTACCGCTCTCAACTACATGAAACTCCAGAACTTGCTTTGTTGACTTATGTTCACATTGTAAATTGCATTTGCCCAAGATAGGGATAGAATGTTCTCCATATGCAGTCAGTTTTGCGTTACTTCGTCGTTTCGGAACGAGAAACGTTCACGAGAAACTTCGACTGCGCGGCATATATCGACTGCCTTCTGTAGAGTTAAATAGGCTTCGCGAAGTAGGCGTTCTTTCAATGTCTGGTTTCGAATCCCGCATATAATTCGATCGCGTATAAACCTATCTTTCAAGTTTTCAAACTCACATGTTGAGGCAAGGCTGCGTAACTCCGTTACATATTGCTCGATACATTTGTTCTCTGCTTGATTTCGGGTGTTCTTGAATTTGTGTCGCTCATATGTTATGTTTTTCTTTGGGCTACAGTACTCTCTAAACGCTGCTATCAATTGTTCCGTCGTTCGCTTCCATGTGCGTGTTCCATTCTCGACTGTCTCGAATTCTGGTGTTGCAAATGTTAATGTTTTGTGTACTTCACGGCCTTTCTCGCCAATGAATAAAAGAAAGTATGGGCATTGTTCTTCTTGCGTTCGTTCTTTGAGTTCTGTTTTCCCGAATTGTAGTATCCAGTGTTCTTCGAATTTTCTGAAATGTTCGCTAACTTTGCCGTCAAATGACAATTCCTTTGGTGCAACCCAGTAGATATTGCTCGATGCCATTTTACTAAACTCTAGACACTCCTGACACCATGCAATATATTGTTCGATATATATATGCAGAATGCAAGCCAGAGCAAAAGAGGTCGCTCTAAGTTACACACGTGCTTATAACTTTAGTATGTGACAATATCAATCATGCAAGTTAATTAGTTAACATTATTAATGATTAGCGGCTTAGCGCTATATATCACAACTGTGACTGCGAAATGTCTTTGTCAGATAGATGCTGTACAGTATTAGAGTGGTGTTCGTCAGGTGATGTTCAACTGTAATCTTTATACTGTAGATACTAGTGGGTTTCAGTGAGCGCTATATTTGGTAATAAATAACTTCAAATGATTATGGAAGCAAGAAAAAGATCACGTTGCACAAGAGCAGAGTCAATCATGCTTGGAAATTTGAATTAATTGTTATACATCAGAATTTAGTTTCACCCTTTCTATATGCAATTGACGAGTAGCGACGAATTTGACTGCTGTCCCACCCTGCGTAAGACGGTATTATTTACGTCACGTCCACGATCATGCCCGAACAGATCGAAGTATTATGAACATAGCCGAAATTGAGAGAGATTTTGGCTCCGTTCGTCGTTAAATTTGCTCGAGTTATGATCAACCCATATTCGTTAGAAAGAGAAATCTTTGTGAGAAGATCTGATCGAATTTTTTTTGCCGTACGACAAGTTTGAGCGGAGATATTTGACTTTGAAGGCGATGCGGTCGGGCCGCGAGTAATTAGCCTTTGCCTTTTATATACATATATGACGAGCAACACACAATTTGACACAACATATAGGCCACAGAAAAGGTTGCATAAACCGCTCTAAATGAGCCCATGGCGTAATTAAAAGAATGCAAAGGCATTATACTATCATGTCAACTATATTTTATTGTTAAAGTGTAGTTATTTGACTAATTTAAGAATGTTTTCAGAATAGTTTTGGTGGACTATAAAATTTGTTTATAAAAAGCCGTTAAAAATCCGCAACTCCTGATAATTCACCCTGAAATTGGGCCGCCTGTGGTTGAACTACAAGTTTTTGACGCACAAGATTTAAAAGAGAGGAAGAAAATTAGCATTTTAAGCGTTCGGACGCCCGATGTAGTAATTAGTCGAATAAGCAGTTTAAAAATTCCGGAACTTAGCATAAAACTGACGATCAAATGTCTATTTTGTTTATATTCATATTAAATAGTTATATTATGCATAGTCAAACGGAAACATATGCAGCATGATTATACAGAATTCAATAATTCTGTATGGTAAAAGTGATGCAATGCGTACATGTACGTGTCTATGGTCTAAAATACGTATGCAAAAATTGTTCAATTTTACATATCATGAAAGGCCTGTTTACACTACGCTCAATTTTTGGCACGGCACAGATAAAACTGGTACCCGTATCAAATTTACCCGTCCTTGGACTGTCTCAATAGGTAATTCGAACACGGGTTAATTTGGTACGGGTACAAATTTTATTCCACTTTTATTAACCAATTTTAAATTTTATCATCAGCAGAAATCGTTTTACGAACGTCAGTTATCAAATTATTTCCATTGTACTTTCATGGTGTTGATGTATGAATAGTCCCATGTAGTAGTAACGTTTCTTTGACTGTATATATAATTGCTGTTAAAGACACAGTCCTCGAATAATGCCGCCGAAGATTAAATTATCGGCGGCAATTTTTTGCCGCCGACGAATTTTTGTGTCACTGATGATGCTTCACTGCCTTCTCAATTCGATTAATTCTTCCAAGTATGAACATATGATTATGATTTTAATTATTTGTAGTCCACTTCACAGAAAATAATTCGGGAAAGTGAACTATTCTTTTGTGAACACTTTTATTTTTTTGGCTTATTTTAAAATACATCGAAAGTAGTTCTGATATACTTCATGTAACTTCAAGTTCCACCAAACATACACACCGCTGGCCACGTGTAACGACGGGTTTGGTTTCGTCCACGTGCAACAATTTTAGAACAACGTCCGTAGCGTAACAAAGTTAAAACTAAAAGATTGATAGCTGGTCTCAATGTTATTGTGTGTGAAACAACGTTTCTTCGAATATCAAACACTTTTGATCAGTAGAGTCAAGAGAATACTATAAAATAATTCAGTTCTCTGTCAAAGTCGGTGTCATTTTATAAGAGACAAAAAAATTGCCGCCGAACGGCCGCCGAACTTCGAAATATCAGCGGCAATTTTTTGCCGCCGAAGATTTATCAAAATTGCGACGACTGAAGACATTGCTACATACTGTTCCAGTACCGACATTGAACCCAAATTACATACCGTGAGTGAGCACATGCTGTTCTATTTTCATTAAACATGTCTTATATAAAGTAGTTCCCAGTTTTTCCTTGACATAATTTGACAGTAGCTGTGTATGTACATCAAGGTAAGATTTCTACAATATATAGTGTTGAACTATACTAGTACGTTGTAACATTCACTTCGAGCATTCTGGAGACACCTATATAATACAGAGAATTGACATGCAATAAAAAAGATTGTACTATTTGAATGTACTAAGAAGGTGTTAAGAAGGTGTTAAGCCTGTTTCCATTTACTAGTTACTGTTGTGAACATATCAGGGTGACCGTTGTAATCGTGTGTTGATATAGAGTGTTGATATAATATCTCTACAGTCAGTTAAGACTGATTTACATACAGCAAAACACAAAATAGATCCTGACTATTTCCCATAGTCGAACACGACTTATTCACAAAATTTATGACGAAATAGAAACCAGACCTTATAAAAATATATAACTATGCAACAAACGAATATTTTTAGCTAAACAGGACGATTTTTGTAGTCTTCAGGTAATGTTGTCAAACTTTATTGCTAGCCAGATCTGTCATTACGATGTGAATCCAGATATGCCATATCAACTTATATATCAAGCTGTATTTTGCAAGTACCATGTATGGTATATTTTGAATTACTGTATATTTAGTTGGTATCTGGGAAAGCTTGCATGTAATGTGTGTGTCATTTATAATGACAGAGGCGTTAATAAGTATCCGTGTTCCAAAATATTGTTCAAAATATTACTCTGTAGCTCATAATCTGTAAAGAAAATACAATGACTGTCATTATTAATCTCATATCATGAAATCGTTTGCAATAGTCAATCAACCTTTGATTGTTCAAATCAAAAGAAAACACATGGTGCGAATTACTGTATTTATTGAGGCAAAAGAAAGATTGGAAGAAATGGAAAAAGAACAAGAAGATAAAGAGCAACAAATGAGAAAACTAGCTGCTGAACGTCAACTTACTAAGCAGCGAACAGAGGAAACTAAAAAAGTAGCAGCGCTCAATAAGTGTACGGCAGAAGATGCGAAACGACTACTGGTCCATGATTGTGATACTGTGAATGACTTTCTTACAAACCGTCAGTTTACAACAGAATTACCTGAAGAACTACAAGTCGAAGTTATAACCCGATCACCCATAAAGCTGAAAGGTGTTGACCTTCCAAAGTTTTCTGGAATGGACAAAACCAGTTATGAGCCCTGGAAGGCAGCATTTATGGCAATGGTTGATGCACAGAACATTCCAGTTGGCAAAAAAATGCTCAGTCTACAAAGCAGTTTATCGGCACTGACCACGGTGAAAGATTTGGGATATTGTATGCCGATAATATTTCATTAATGGTTCTTCCAGCCATTATTAGCAATTAGGTCATAAGGAGTTGAAAGTAAATGTTATGTTAGATCCATGTTCTACGAGTTCTAATATCGGAACATGCTGCAGGAGAGCTTGAGCTGTACGGACAGTCGTTAAATCTGACAATTGCCGGAACAGGAGGAACAGCGGTCCAGAAACGTTCCGGGCGTATGCTTTGGTCCTACGTTAGTAGAGGAATTCCGTCGCAAATCCCACTTCACACGGACATGACATTCTGACCACCTGATGATATTCTGAGAAAGTTCTGGGAACTCGAGTCAATAGGAATCAAGGAAGATACTGGCCAGAAGATGACAGTCGAAAAACATGCAGCAATGACGAAAGTAGCTGAAACCCTCACCTTTCAGAAACGCCGTTACACGGTTGGAATCCCACGGAGAGAAAGCGAACCAAAGTTAGGAAACAATTACGATGCTGCTGTGGTGGGACTCCAAAGTTAAGAGAAGTCACTCAAACGAAAAAGCCCGGACATTATGCAAGCGTACAGTCGTATCTTCGAAGAGTATGAAAAGAAAAGTTACATAAAGAAAGTACCTAAATCCGAGATAAATGAACAATGGTCCTTCGCATTTCCCCGTAATCAGACCCGATAAAGATACGACGAAGGTCCGTGTGGTGCGACGCTGCGATGAAATGTGATGGGAAACGTTTGAATGATGCAATACGACCTGGGCCCAAACTGCGAAGAGAAGTTGTGGATGTTCTTACACGTTTCCGTAGAGCGCCAGTAGCCCTCACTGCCGATATTTCCGAGATGTTTCTGCAAGTTGATCTCCGGGAACAAGACCGTCCGTATCATAGGTTCCTGTGGCGAGATTTTGATACATCAAAGGAGCCTGACGTCTACGAGTTTCAACGGTTGCTATTTGGGAACACTGCATCACCTTTCTGTTCGCAGTATGTTCTTCACAGTGGCGGCGTGGCCGGGGAGGGGGCCCAGGGGGGGCCATGCCCCCCCTATCGATGAGACCCGTCGGAAAAATAGAAATTTGTTATGTTGTCGGAATCTTCATGGTGAAGCATACATGCATATACGAATGCGAAAACAAGTTGATGATATATCGGAAATCAGACTCAGTTTACGTTTATATAGCTAATATTTCATAGATATTCATAGGTAATATTTATACAATTCAACAACATTAGGATAGATTGTCGGAATTTGCGTGTATAAACAGTACAATCCGGAAAATATTTTTTAACAACCCCCCCTAAAACATTGTCGGAAAATGCTGCGCTTGGCCCCCCTAAAACATGGGACCCACGACGCCACTGGTTCTTCATACCCATGCACAAGCTCATAAGTGGAATATCCAGAGGCAGCTGAATCCGTGGACAATTCCATCTACGTTGACGACTTCTAGCGAAACGGTCGAGACCACACAACATCTGCAATGCCAGATGTCTGACGTGCTAGCCATGGCTGGGTTCAATTTACGGAAGTGGTCGTCTAATGAGGCAGCAGTAATGGAGAATATCTCCACAAATGATGGTCTACCTACTATCGAGATCAACACGGGAGAACTTCCCAAAACCAAGACCTTAGCAGTTATGTGGGAAGCAGCAAGACACATTTTCCTCTTCCAAGTCAAACAACATGATATGAGTGTAATTCCCACCAAACGAAATGTTCTAAGTGCAATCGCAGCATTGTACGATCCACTTCAATTCTTGGCACCATTTGTAATCAGAGCAAAGATTTTCATGCAAGAAATTTGGATGGCGGGATTAGATTGGGACGATGTCTTACGTACTAATTTAAGAGTGAAATGGGAAAACTGGGTATCTGAGCTCCAGAACTTATCACATGTTGCCATCTCACGCCGTTTACGCTTGCCTAACCCAGAGACGGTTGATCTACACCTCTTTTCCGACGCGTCTAAAGATGCCTTCGTCTCCGTTGCTTATTTAGTGTACCATTACACAAGTGACCCCTCTACGTCGCGTCTTATTGCGTCAATAGGTGCCTAGACTAGACTAATAGGTGCCGTTCTGTCAAGTCGTCTGGCCAAAAGAATCCTAAATGTGTTAAGCGTGATCGAGTAATCTACTGGACAGACTTACAGAATGTCTATTACTGGAATTTAAACCATTTGTAGCTAATCGGATCGGAGAGATTAAGCGCACGACAAGTCCGGAAAAATGGCGGCACGTACCGGGAACGACCAATCCAGCAGACTTGCCAACACGAGGGTTATCCGCAGCAGACCTTAGTGAGAGCACATTTTGAATGGAAGGCCCACGTTTCCTGAAAGACGACGAGATTGCCTGGCCAACCACACCTCCCAAAGAGGAGGTTCAGAAATCTGATGATAATGAAAGGCGATCAACCGCAAAGACATGTGCGACTAAGAATGATGAATCCACTAGCATTGATCCCACCCACTTTTCAAGCCTCAAGCATCTATATCGTGTGACGGGATAGATTAAGCGTTTTATCGCTAACTGTAAAATTCGAGCGATGTCAGGACGAAATTATGAAAAAACACTTTCTTTTGTTGAGATCTCTGATGCTGAGACGTTTTGGATTAAACTCGCACAAACGGAAGCCTTTCCTAAAGGAGTCGATGAAAAGTCCCTGGTCCAACTCAACCCGACAAAAGACGATAATGGCCTGCTTCGTATTAATGGACGCTTACGCCTCGCGGAAGACATTCCTTACGGCACAAAGCATCCAATTCTCCTGCCAAAGAACCACCCGCTGACGCACCTCATAGTCATTGATGCACATGAAACACTCGGTCATGGGTTGGTGTAGAACACACTTACGATTGCGATTTTGGGTTTTGAAAGGAGGGCGCGCAGTACGGAACATCATCGAGTCTTGTCCAGAATGTCGGCGACGATTTTCTGTAAAAACAGCTGGTCAAATGATGGCCCCCTTGCCTAAGGCAAGATTACATTCGTTACGAGCCTTCGACAAAGTGGGAATTGATTACGCAGGTCCATTTTTAACAAAACAAGGACGCGGTAAAACTAGAGCCAAACGCTACTTGTGCCTTTTCACCTGCCTAACAACTAGAGCTGTCCATCTGGAGATGTCGTATTCATTACATACGGACTCATATATCAACGGGTTTACCCGTATGACATCAAGGAGGGAGACGCCTACCTATGCTCTCACGGACAATGGCACGAACTTTGTTGGGGCAGAGCGTGAAATGCGAGAACTGATTGAAGCCCTGGACCACGACAAGATCATTCAAGGTACCAGCAAACACCACCTCATCGATTAGAAGTTCAATCCACCATCTGCTCCTCATTTTGGGGGAGTCTTTGAGGCGATGATTAAAAGTCATATCAAAGCCATATTAGGAGATGCAGATATCTCGGACGAAGAGCTATATACAGCCATATGCGGAGCTGAACGACTCTTGAACTCTAGACCTATCACTTACGTTAGCTCAGACCCAAACGATCTTTCTCCGCTTACACCGAATCATTTCCTGATCCAAATGGGTGGATCATTTTCCCCCGAAGCCCTGGACGCGACAGAGGTGTATAACGATGGCATCGCGTGCAACAATTACTGCAACAATTTTGGAAACGATGGATAAATGAATTTCTTCCGCGTCTCAACTTAAGAAATAAATGGTTTCATCCACGGCACAATGTAAAGGAAGGTGATGTTGTACTCATTGCGGAGCCGAAAGACAGCCGATAATCTAGGCCCTGTATATGAGTTTGTATGCATTTCATTTAGGACACATAAACTCTACTGTTTTAGGGTAAAATGACCATGACGGACAACATGGCATATGTGCCCGAATCCGGGACGAATGCTCGAAAATGACCACACCCAGAAACAGTACTGCCGGCATAGCTCTATCTCCTAAACCATCAAAGCTACAGACTTTCTGAAGTGATTATAGTGTTTAGAATGATTACTTTTAGGGGTGGTCATAAGAGAGTGAAATGTGTCTAGGTCTCATATTTTACAAGAAAATGACCATAAACCATCCCAGGTCAACTGCTTATTATGCATCCCATCACTTCATACACCTTACAAAGGCTATATTTTCTTATTTCATAAATCTTTTGGTCATAGGATGAAAAAACTATACTTGTTTCAATATAACACGAAAGATTTAATGAGGTTCATACTGTTGTGTTGAGATATAAGACAATTTATTACACTTATCCCCCGTCACAACACGATTTCAGCCATAGAGGCCCGCACATATTATCCACAAGTTATACTTGAACATAACGATAGTTGACTAAAGAATAATCCAACGAAGTTTTGTCAGGTTTTTGAAGTAGTGCAGTGTACTTTATCTAATTCGATATTGTAGAAGTGACGTTTTGCTCAATGATCGCGCCAGTGCAATGTCTCGCCGCTTCTCTTATCGATTTATCACACTTTTTCGTCTTCAAATGTATTTAGATTACAGTATCCAAAAATAATCGATTGAACAAAGGTTCCAAACAAAATATTAACCACAGAGATTCCAAACCGTTTGAGTTTATACTACCCCAAACGTTTAATAAACATGAATAGAAAATATAATGTTCAAAGTAATTTGAAAATCACGCGCAATCTTCACGAAAACAACGCGGGGGCTAGATGACAAGGGGGTGAATTATTCTCACTAATAGTTTAAACTATAATTTGAGGCATAGAAAACCTTTGAAATTTTGGTTAAAAAATATTTTGTAAGTTTCTGGCTTCTGTTTAGCTTAAGAAAACCAGAAAATACAATATTACGCAGGAACTTACAAAATAGTTTATGCTGTTTATCAAATCCAACTATTGTTTCAACTATTCGTGAGAATAATTCACCTCCCTGCACAATCGAGTATTTTTGGATACTGTAATCTAAATACATTTGAAGACGAAAAAGTGTGATAAATCGAGAAGAGAAGCGGCGAGACATTGCACTGGCGCGATAATTGAGCAAAACATCACTTCTACAATATCGAAGATAAAGTACACTGCAATACTTCAAAACCTGACGAAACTTGGTTGGATTATTCTTTAGTCAACTATCGTAATGTTCAAGTATAACTTGTGTATAATATGTGCGGGCATCTGTGATAAAATATGGCTGAAATATTGTTTTGACGGGGGGTAAGTGAAATAAACTGTATTATATCTCAACAAAACAGTATGAACCTCATGAAATCTTTCGTATTATATTGAAACAAGTAAATTTTTTTGTAAAATATTAGACCTAGACACATTTCACTCTCCTATGACCACCCCTAAAAGTAATCAGTCTAAACACTATAAGCACTTCAGAAAGTCTGTAGCTTTGATGGTTTAGGAGATAGAGCTATGCTGGCACTGCCGTTTCTGGGCGTGGTCATTTTCAGGTATTTCGTCCTGGATTCGTGTTTTGGCACATATGCCATGTTGTCCGTCATGGGAATTTTACCCTAAAACAGTTGAGTTTATCTGTCCTAAATGAAATGCATACAAACTCATATACAGGTCCTAGACTACGAGGAGAATGGCCTCTCGGTCGTGTAATGGAAACATATCCTGGCCTTGTGAGGAAAGTGCATTCGAAGCACAAATAATACAGTAGACCTGTACATCGTTTGTGTCCCCTTGAGTGTATCGAAGAACAGTCGGACAGTGATGACACTAGTGTATTCTTACGTTAGTCAGTGATCAATAGATCACGACGACTGCTTTATTATATCTTATAGTTATATGCCTAATGTTGAGCAGACTCTGGTTATGTTTATATTAGTATTATCGAATGCATTCCATTCGGAGGGGAATATAACATAAAGTTTTGACAATTTATAAACGCTGCGCTTGCGTATTGCGGGCGTCTTTTTGGAAGATTATCATGTTTTGAAAGGAGAAAAATATTGTTGTCTTGGGAAAATATACGGTATATTTAAGACTTTAAAGACTGGTTTAGTGTTTTCTTGTCCATTGGGAAGACAGTTCTGATAGCAGAGAACAGGCCTATATATTTACGAAATTCAGCGCATATAATATGCTCTATTTTCTGTAAACATAAAATATTCAACTCGAGAAGTGGCAGGTAATGTCCATGGAATCTCTGAGTTAGAATGGAATTTCCCGGATTATCTTTATTAACGCTGTTGATGTTGTTTCAAATATCGCCTACGGGAGGTAATATTTGACTTTACGCTATACGTTTGGCCTACCCAAATAAGTCTCGAGATCAACTGAATCTTAATATACGGCCTATTTTGCCATTCATTAAACCATACTTCTATAATAGCCATAATTCTCAAATAATGGAAATACACACTACAGTATGCAGAAAAGTAACATTTTGAGGCTTCATACGTCATTTACAAAGTAATCGCATGTAATGAATTCGCGTTCTACCTATGTCTATTTTGCCTTTGGCTTTCGGCAATACATCTTTGCATTTTAGCATCTTCTAGTCAGTAATTAAATTGTCCCCCTAACATTTACTTCTATTGTTTAGAGATTCTTAAGTTGAAGACAACGATGGATCCACTAAAAGCCAAAGCTAATTATTCCCGGGTATGTCAGCTATTGGTAGATAAAGGAGGCGACGTTTTAAGAGCTGCTTTACATGCGGTACATCCGCCTTCCACTTTAGCTGCTGTATTGAATGCCAACAAAAAGACCTTGCAGAGAATACGATACAGTGTAATTAAAGCCCCGCAATGGAACTTACTCTTTCCAGTATCGGGTACACCAGATTCAAACAACTTTGATATAACTTTATTGACTATCCTACTCCGAAATATCTGTGGATTGTTTTCACCAGCTACAGGGTGGAATGCTATACCTCCAGCCAGCGATACGTCTATATCTGCTAATATTTTGAGGATCAAAATGTTCAGAAATGAGGTCTGGTCATGTACCAAGTGCTCAATTGGACGACACCACGTTTGAAACATTGTGGCAAGAAATTTCGGGACCTTTAATCAAGTTAGGAATTCGTCAAAAAGATATCGATGAATTAAAGGTGGCTCCTCTTAGCCCTGAAGAAGAAAGTTATATTGAAAAATTAAAAGAATGGAAACAACAAGAGGATGATTTTATGTCAAAATTGAATGACGTGGAAAGAGAAGTTGTTCAACTGAGAAAGACAGTTGAAAATGTTCATCACACACACGTCGACCAACTGGCCAAGTTTGACTTTACTGGAAAGATTGATGGCCTTTGTAAGAAATTTCAAGACGGGACTAGAAACTGGTACTTTGATAATGTGTCAAGTTGGTTTAGGAAAGAAGAATCGAGAGTTATGATCCTAACTGCAGGTCCTGGCGTTGGTAAGAGTGTTATATCTGCAAAGGTTTGTGAACTGTATAAACAACGTGGTCAACTCGCAGCTTACCATTTCTGCGACTTTAGAAATTCCGATTACAGCAATCCTCACAAAATTCTCCAGTCCCTTGGCCAGTCAAATGTGCCACAATGTTGATGGATTTAGTGATAAACTTACTGAAGTTCTTCGTCGTGAACATTCTCGAGACTCGCTTTCAGACGCATTTCGTGTTCTTTTAAACGATCCATTGCATGCCCTTGACAGACGCGAACCAATGTTGATCGTTGTTGATGCTTTGGACGAGAGCAAAACTGATGTCAAAAGTGAATTTTTGGAGTTGATATCAGAGAAGTTTCCTGAATTACCAAAATGGATTAAGATATTCATCTCGAGTAGACCGGAGCTACAAGTACAAAAAATACTTCAACATCTATATCCTTTGGAAATCCGTCCCAACGACCAACATCACAATCGCGACTTAGAGCATTTTATTCGGCATTGTTTGCCTAACCTTAATAAAGATAATGTAAGTTCGGTTATTTCGAAGTGCGAGGGCTCGTTTCTGTATGCTTATTACTTAGTGAATGAATTGAAAGAAAAGGATTTGGGAATTGAGCCCAACCTAAGTGATTACATCCCCAAAGGTATTGCCGGATTTTACGAAAAACAGTTCAAACGTTTGAAAACAGGCCTCCAACGTTTTAAACAAGATACGTGGTCATGTATCTTAAACAGATTTATAAACGTCGTTGCCGCTTCTAAGGAGCCCCTTCCAATTAAGATTCTTTTTACATGCATGGGTTTGTCCAGGGACGAGTATGAAATACGTAAGGCGATTGTTGACATAATGTCAGAAATTCTCCCAGTTTACGACGATTGTCTAACTGTTTATCATAAGTCATTATGGGATTGGCTGACATTAGACGGGTATGAGGAGCATGCGTTTGTAGCAGATGTTGTAGACGGCAATGAACGTCTCTGGCGTGCTTGTAAGACGATATTCAGCGATATTGATTCGTTAGGATCAGTTTTAGATTTTCAAATTTCACCTGAGAAAATGTACGCTTTGGAGAATGGTGGAAAATATTTGGTAAATTGGGGTGACACGCAGGAATTTTACTGGTTAGTGCACGTTCGGGTAAATTTCTTGAAACTTAAATTTTGTCAGCATCTGAATGTTGATTTCTCCCGAATTCTTAGCACATATAAGTCCAAACTTCCCGATAATATTTATTGGGGCATTATTCAACTCCATGGTTTCTTGAGAACGATGGAAGAAGATCGCCTTGCGACCATGGGAGCCCAGGCTTATGTATATTTGCAATCGCTTGCAAACGGACACTTTGATATTTTACAAAATTGCGTTAGTTGTAAAAATACAGCTAAAGATATCTTAGATAAAACAGATGCGATTTGGATAGAAGAAGTGACGAATGAAAACAATTCTAATTTCAAAGTTATTTCCAATGCCGCATTTACAGGGAGTATTTGTTATATTGCATTGTCACCAGACAATAAGCTGCTTGCTTGCTTATATCTGAGAGAGCAGAAAGTAGAAGTGCTTAAATTACCAAGTCTGACAACTTTTTTCGAGCTGAAGGTAGGTAAGATAATACATCCTCTTTACTACAGTTTTATCTTTTCGCCAGATTCTTCATATTTTTTGTGCAATTCAATCAGGTCTTGCGTCTGTATTAAAGAACAAAAGGAAGTGCCCTTTCTCCCACATGGCCCTGAATGTATTGAATGCTGTTCATTTTCTTCATGTGGAATGAAACTTGTTACAGTAGACGAAAAGTTAATTAAACTGTGGGATGTAAAAAAGAAATATATATTAGTAGAAGTTGAGAATGTGTATAAGTTACCTCATTGTTCGTTTAGTAACTGTAACTCGTATGTTCTTGTTTGGCGCATAGCTAGCAAAGTATTTATGTTGGATGATATAATAGCTTTATTGCAATCTACAACGTTGGAAAGGTTGGATATTAAGAATCTTCGTGTTGACACTTGCTTGACAGATAAAGATTGCTTCCTAATATTTTCACAGCACCCTTGGGTTGACGATTTTTCTGTTAGGATTAGAATTAATCATATTCGCTTGCCAACCGGTCAGGTAGTTCTAATTTCAAATAGATGTTGTTCAAAGCCTTTAACGTGGAAAGACAGAAAGTGTGTAATATCCTCGGATTCTTTTAAAGGTGCCTTGTCTTTGGTAGTGTACGACTTTATAAACCAAGAAACCGTTGCCGTATTTCGGATTGGCTCTTTCCTTAGTTGCACTTCTATTGATTGCATATCAATATTGGATGAGAAAAATTTTCTTATTTGGTCACGTTCTGATCAAGTATTTGTCCTATCGTTCGAATCTTTTACAGACACTCCTGATGCTTGTTCTGTTGACAATGCATCTATAAAATGCCGTGCATTATCTCGTGATAATTTGCATGTAGCGTGCTGTTATGAAAATTGTATTCTGACGATTAGGAGTGTCGATAATGGGGAAACATTGCAAACTGTTGTACTGAAACAACCAGTAAAAGCTTGCTGGTGGTCAGAGTCCTACCTTTGGGCGGTTTGTGAAGGTTCTGTCGTAAAATATCCTTACGACTCAACACACACCAACGTCTTGGGAAATGAACTTGAAGAATGTGCTATCAATTTTGAATATGTTCTTAAATTCGCAGAAGGTGTTCTTGTCATTTATGTCAATGGAGAAATCTCGATTTTGAAAATTTGTAACAAAAAGCTTTGTCATCAACAAATACCTTTTTCGAAATTTGGTGTCTTTTCTGTTGCAATAAGTTCTGATGGGTGTGCTGTTCTGTTATATTGTACGTCCAAGTCAAATTATCAATTGTGGGAAATAGAATGTGAGAACAGGTGGGAATTGCGTTCAACTGGAAGGTTGAATGGTATGGTGAAATGGTTCTCTTTCACGGCTACAAACGAGTCTCGAAGTTCCATATGGCTCACATATGACAGTATTCAGTCATTTCCAAACTATCCAAAACTTCGTTTACTTTCTATTGAGTTCCCAAATGGTGCAGAAGAGATGCATGAACTTCCTATTGAAGAGTTGCAACGGGCTATTTATGTAGACTCTGGTTTTCTAATTATTTTCCAGAATGAGTGGATACATGTTGTTAACGTGTCAGAAGCCAAAATAATGACTTCCAGATATTTAGGTCGGCTTGGTACTTTTAGGAACGTATTATCTTATTTCCACCTCACCTCAAGAGGTTTGCTTCTCTTGGTTGACAGGAATGGTAACAAGTATTTTAAAATTAATAATATTGAAAAATATTTCCCTTCTTTAATGGATAAATAGTTGAGAATAACATTTGCTGTTTTCTTCCGTCTGGAAATGTTGAATGTAAGTCCATCACTCGTAAAACAACATGAATCATCATTATAAAGTCATATTTAATCTCTCGATGGTAGGTATTCAGGGGCTCTATTATCCAATACTCGAGCAATTCTTAACATCTTAGTAAAAGTTAGCGTGGAGGCCTGTTACGAAATACGTGAGTAGTGTATAAATGTCGTTCCTGGCTCATTTTTTTGCTGACGTCAGCATTTTTCATATCGTCAGCAAAAAAATTAACACGTCATCAAAAAAACCCATATAAAACACCCACCAAACATCTCACCCCACGTGTTACCCCACGTGTTAGCACACCCCACCCCACCACACCCCACCCCACGTGCTAACGCGCTTGCTGCACGTGTTCGCTACACGCCCACCCACCCGATTCCCCACCGTCTCGTCTGAACGCTTTATAGAATCGAATAAAGCTTAGTGAGTTTTATGTACTAAGTAAATAATGCCAAAACTAAAATTTTATACGAATAGTGATTTTAAAGCAAATAGTCTACAGTGTCTTGAATGTGATTTCACAGGATCGGTAACAGGTATGAGATTTCATTTAAAAATGAAACATAATAATAATTTAACTAAGATTAAAACATTATGTTGTTATGAATGTAAGGAGATATTTAATACAAAACTTGAGCTGTTTAAACATGCGAGATGCAAAGGTCACTATTTTAAATGATGAGGTAGTTTTTTCTAATCCCTATCGAGGATTAGAAAACACAAATGAGATCGAGTTTTACCCCCATATAGAGAGAAACCTCATAGATAAAGAGATATGAACAATTTGAAAAACAACTCTCAAGACCCATCTAAATTTGGTCAAAGTGAAAAGAAGAAGGAGGATGATGATGAATCTTACCGACCAACTCCTGTCGCACCACCACGACCACGAAGACAAGCTCAAAAGGAGCAAAGACAATTAGAGGCGCAAAGACTAGTTCAACCTGAGATCGTTAGACAAGGTCATAATGGTGTTCTTAATGATTATAAGATTGAAAACAAAACTAATCTTTTACCTAAGCCTTTATTAGATTTATTAAAGCCTCAGATTTTAAGAGTTATTAAGTCTCACATACCAGCCAAGTTTACTGTTAAAATTCATGCTGAGTTTAAAAACACGAATGAAGATGGTACTTTTAAGTTTGAAACTAAGTTCATCTCCTCCGACAGTGTTGGCGTTAGAAACAAAAACTCTACACTTGCTGGCGAATGGCGAA
This sequence comes from Trachythela sp. YZ-2020, assembly GCA_016169945.1. NCBI lineage: Eukaryota > Metazoa > Cnidaria > Anthozoa > Malacalcyonacea > Clavulariidae > Trachythela > Trachythela sp. YZ-2020. Next base: position 2,288,149 of record JADLSH010000377.1, on the reverse strand, counting down.
AGTTAAATAGTAGTCTAAGAACCAAGATGGCTTCGTTTCTTATAGAAAAGTCTGGGTGGTCAGTGTCAAAAATATTTGGAGTTCACATTAACACAGGTAAGTTAGAGTCGCAACGAGGTGGTAATTATGTTGAGTTACCCAAGTGGTTGGAAAACAAACATGCGGTAATTAATATAAAAAGTTGGAATGGTAAGTGTTTCATCTACGCAGTCGACAGGTCATTAAACCCTAAAACCAAAAACCCAGAACGTGTTGATAAGACTTTAAAGGTGTGTGAGTCAGAGTATAATCTAAAAGGTATCACATTCCCTATGTCTGTTGATCAGTTCGAACTGTTTGAAAAGCTTAACGACATAAGACTTATCGTATACCGCCTGGACGACTCGCGAGATGAATATGGTGGTGAGATTAAACTCATTGAGCCATTATACCCCTCCGAATTCGAGGCAAGCAGGGAGGCTGTCATCTTGTTGTATAAGAAGCATTATATGACGGTGAGCTCAGAGTCTAGACTATTTGGACGAAATCATTGGCACGGTAAGTCATTCCCATGTCGTAGATGTATTAACTTCTTCCCGACTCAAGAGAAATTGGAAATACATCTCAATATGTGTGTGAAACAAACTGTTGGACGCATAACATTTCCTAAAACTGCTCGTGGTGGTAATATCTTAAAGTTCAAGTCATGGGGTAAAACTATAAGAGCTCCATTAATTATTATCGCAGACTCAGAGGCCATATTAAAAAAATTAGACCCAGAAACATCCAGCGTGGGAACGCCTCTGTCGACGATCAAACTTAATAAGCACTTACCATCTGGCTTCGGTTTTTACGAGATACACTCTGATGGTGGATATAAGTATCATAAGACGCTTGGTTCCAACTGTGCTAAAGACTTTGTCAATAAGCTCTATGAGATAGCAAGATCTTTCTACGAGAAAAATGCAAAGAGTATTCCGTTAGAGGGGGATCAGCTCATATTAGCGAACATAGAGTTAGCACAGGCAAGGGAGTGTTGTATTTGTAAGATTGGGTTGGTGGCATCATCTAACGATGAGGAGTGGGACAACCACAAACCAGTGAGACATCATGATCACTATACTGGAGAGTTCTTAGGCATCGCTCACAACGACTGTAATTTGTTAGCTAGGAGGTCTAAAGAGATACCTGTTTTCTTCCATAATTTAGAGGGGTATGATATCAAGGCCTTCATTCGAGAGCTAGGTAACGATCAAAAAGAGAGAGGCAAAGTGTCTATCACCGCTAGTAGTATAGACAAAATAATTCAACTAAAAAAGAATGTGTTAGTCAAGACTCTCATTGGGTGTCCGCCAAATAAGAAAACAACTGACGAAGATGGGGACACCGTTTTCGATGAGACAACGAAATACTTGACTTATACTTTGGTTTTCAAAGACTCTCTAAAACATCTTGGTTTAAGTCTATCAGAACTCATTGATAACTTAGGCAAAGAAAAGTTCATAATCACAAAAGCTGGTTGTAACACTGACATTCAGTTCGATCTAATTCGTAAGAAGGGTGTGTATCCATATGACTATATGGACTCTGAAGAAAAAATGTTAGAGACCCAACTACCACCTCAAAAGTGTTTCTTTAACCTCTTGACAGAAAGTGATATCAGTAAGGATGAATACGCTCACGCTCAAAATGTGTGGGCAGCTTTCGAATGTAAAACCATGCAAGACTATCATGATACATATCTTTGGGGTGACACAGCCGCCCTCGCAGATATCTTTCAAGAACACAGAAGAAAGAGTTTAGAGTCATTTAGGTTAGACCCAGCGTGGTATCCAACCGCACCATCTTTCTTCTGGCAGGCTATGTTATTATACACAGGTGTCAAGATTGAACTCATAAGCGAGGAGAACTCAGACATGTACGAGTTTTGCGAGGGTGGAATTAGAGGTGGCATATCAATGGCTGTGCAAAGATACTCAGAGGCTAACAACCCTTACATGGACTCATATGACCCAACTAAGCCAATCTCGTACATAATTAACCCAGACGCTAACGCGTTGTATGCAGGAGTTGAACAAAGAGAATTACCACTCAAAAATCATAAGTATATGAACGAAGAAAACTTGGCTAATTGGCGTGATCTTGGTGAAAGTGAGGATGGAGATGGAATGAAGCGAGGATGTTTCCTAAAGGTGGACTTATCGTATCCTAGACATCTACACGACGAACACAATGATCTACCACTAGCACCTGAGTCTTTTAATCCTGGTACAATGGCTAAACTAATCCCTAATTTAAACGACAAGACAAATTACATTGTGAATGACAACGCGTTAAAAGCATATGAAAAGCTGGGGTTAGTTATAACTAAGATTCATGAAGGATGGATGTTTGATAAGTCAGCTTGGATGAAACCATTCATTGACTATTGTATTGATCTACGAAAGAAAGCTGCTATCGAGGGTGACAAATTCGGAGTGATATATTATAAGTTGGGACCAAACAGTGTATATGGCAAGACTATGGAAAATACGAGAGATCGAAAGAGAATGGTGGTTGCCTTATCAGCTAGTCAAGCTCTTAAAGAGATCGCCAAGCCAACATTTGAGGATCGCATAATCTTAGAAGATAACATGTCTCTCATTATGATGAGGCCAAGATCAACCAAGTTAAATAAGCCCATATTCGCGGGAATGAACATACTCGACGACTCAAAAGTTGATATGTACAACTGGCACTATAACTATTTCAAGAAGAACTGGTCTGGAAAAGTTGACCTAAACTACATGGACACAGATGGTTTCATTTACACAATACGAACGAAAGACTTCTATGAGGACATCAAACCAGATCTAGATTCCAAATGGGACACGAGTAACTTTAAACAACCAAATAAGATGGGGATACCCATAGTTAATAGAAAAGTGTCTGGTATGATTAAGTTAGAGTCTGGTGACAAGCCAATAGATGGGGTGTGTACGATAAGTTCAAAAGTGTACGCTCTAAAGTGTAAATACTCAGAGGCGACAGACAAAGATGGCAAGCCAACTTACATAGACAACACTGTTCGAAAATGTAAGGGGGCTGATAGACATAAGGTTAAGGGCTTCTCATACAAAGACTTTAAAAATTGTCTCTTAGAGAACACAACGAAGAGCATAACCACTAATAGAATTCGAACTAGAGACTATGAGATCTTCACCGAACGAAGTAGTAAGATCGCTCTTAGAAACACAGACGACAAGCGAGTGATAGACGAAGAAAGTGGTGGCGTAAAGACTTATGCATATGGTCACTGGCGAATACGAGACGATGAGTTGTTAACTAAGGATTTGATACCCTCACCTAAGATAGGGAGTCTAATGCAGTTATGTGTTAACGCCTTACCTAAAATAAAAGTCTAGACACTCGTCACCTTTGGTTACCCACCCGATTCCCCGTTAAATTAACGGGGTCCACCCGATTCCCCGTTAAATTAACGGGGTCCACCCGATTCCCACGCGCACGGATCAGATAACATATTTTAGTAAGCCAAATGGCTTACTAAAACTTAAATTTAAACCATCTCGAGATCTAACAGAGCGCTCATGTTTACATGTTTGTCTATGTTAGTTGTAAGTTTAAAACTCAACGAGTTAAATCTTTGTATGGTAGGTGTTTTTGAGTTGATGTTATCGTAGAACTCTAAGGTGTCTATTAAGAGCTGTGATGACGAGATTGGTAACGAAGCTATTATTTGACTTGGCTTACCTTTTGTGTCGAAGTTCTGGTAAGTGTTCACGATGCTACATTCGATGTTGATGTATTTTAAACCATGGTTAACGTCAACATGACTGGGACTCGTGTGCCATGCGTCTTTGATCAACGCGGTGTCTGGTAAAAAAACCAACATAGGACCTATGGTGTTTTCTAGGTTCAAAGATTTTTCAGCTTTTATCGAACATGTAGAGTTTATGTGGTTTGCAACAAGCTCGATGCCTTCGTCTTTTAGTTTCTTTTGGATATTGGCAAATGTCCAGTAACCAGTCTCAAACACAATCTTATCGGTACCGTGTTGTATTTGACATCTTAAAACATTATGGAACTCCCAAAATATTGTCGCCGATCTGAGATATATCTTACTCTTGTTATGTTGAAATATATCTAAACTCACAGTTGTCTTGTTCTGTGGTACAAATACTGTTAACTTTGACATTTTATTCTATCAAGGGTCACGAAAAGTGGCTCTTAGTAATATTTTGTTTTTCAAGAACAAGAAGTGTAAGATCTAGAAAGTAATTTTGTACGGTATTTCACCGTACTACATTTTTTCTCATCATATTCCAAGGGTCAGAAATTTTGACCCTTAGTAATATTTTGTCTATCAAGGGCCACGATTCGTGGCTCTTAGTTTCTACCAAAACCCACGATTAGTGGCTCTTAGTTTCTACCAAGGGCCACGATTAGTGGCTCTTAGTTTCTACCAAGGGCCACGATTAGTGGCTCTTAGTTTCTACCAAGGGCCACGATTAGTGGCTCTTAGTTTCTACCAAGGGGAAACCATATCGTATCATCTAAATTATAGATAAGTGACGGTAAGTTCTAATGAATAAAATGACTAGTCAACAATTGTTTAAACAAAAATATCCATACGCAGATGTCGATAAGTTCATGTTTCAACCCGTAAAAGATTACTCGGGAAAGACTCTGTTTGTACGAACAATGTTTGTACATAACAACAGAGCTTACGATATAAAAGCAAAGAGCTTTGCATTTGGTTGGGCGTTAGACTGGCAACCTAGAATTTGGAACACGAAAGGTGTTGTACAAGGTTTTACAAAAGGCAACTTTGACGGTAACCCAAAAACAATGAACATTTTTGTAAACAACACTTTAAGTTTTGACCCGACATTTCCAGACCTCGTAATAACTTCTAACATGCAAAAGTTTAACGACTACACTGAAAACCCATATCTGGCTTCTTGTTTGGCAGCTTTCATCACAACTTATGTTTGTGGTATTAGCACACAGCATTTTAAAGATAACACACTAGTTGGAAACTTGGCGAGGTACCACTTGTACTACCACATGCGAAGGTTCATAAGAGAACCCAGTTCTATGAACAGATTTTTAAACCAACGAATAAAAAATATAATAAGTATCAACATTCCCGTTGTGTACGAGTGGACAACAGAATTTCATTATGGTAAAGAACAGTTGGGGACTTGGTTAGCAAAACAACCGTATGGAAGTGTTAGGAATGCAAAACCAGAGATTAAGTCAGGGTTTGGTCAATCAGGTATTAGATACGAGAAGCGTGGTGACCGAACCATTAAAAGTTTGGACGACTACAAAATGTTCGTTGCCACAGAGTCGACTGGGTTAACACAAACAGGGCAACTGTTATTTCAACAAAGTTTAGAGTCTTATGTGTACTGTGTGCTTGGAGCACAGGCAAGTACAAGATGGGCTATCGTTGGGAATGGTGCCAAGTCTTTACAAACACAAGAGGTCTTTAAAAAATTAGTTGAGGACACAATCATACAAGACGACCAAACAGTGACCATTTCTAACATGAGGAACGCGATAAAAGGTACCAATGTAATTTTAAACTTTGCAATTAGTCCAGGTCTTATTCTAATTCCAAATGACATGATAATTTTAAAACAAAAAATACAAGGTTACAATAACATTTTAACGGTAGCAGGTGAGGGTATGACATTTGGTCATAACGAAAATGTTAACAAAGACATTGTGGTCACAAAACCAGAACCGAGCGTAAGCACGCCAAAACCGAGCACAAGCACTCCAAAACCAACTTCGTTAGAAGAAGTGTCAGTGGTGACGGCGGCACCGCGAGCAAGCGCGTCAGTAAAATTAAATAAACCTAATGACTCTGCACTTAGGTTAGAAGATATTTCCGAATATGATTACTCAGGTGACATCGCGATGTCAGCGTTATTAGTATTGTCAGCGGCAATAGGTTATATTATTTTGTAGATAAATAAAATATGAGTGATAACAAAGACCAAATAACTGATGAAAATATTACAGAGACAGATCAAGAAAGAAAAGCTGCTTGTGAAAAACTTAGCAATCTGTCACGAAATGCTCGGGAAGCTACTAAGAAAAGAAAGCTGGCAAAACCGAAACCAGAACAATGTTCGTCTTTTTCAGATATTCCCTATATGTTATTTTTAAAAATAATAGGTATTCTTTGGGGGTTAAGTTGTTTTTGGACTTATTGCACCACGACCGCGCCCTCGCCTTCGACTCGCTCGCCTTCGGCTCGTAGCGCAACAACATCATCATCAAAAACAAAAGTTCCAAAGGTAAGCAGCGCAAGCGTTGCGCCTAAAATGAAAGAACCCAATCTAGTAAATTTAGATGACTGACTAACTAAATGGGTATGTGTAAGCCTAGTAAACTACAAATACAACACAACGGTGACTTGTTCAACGAAAACATCACAGTTCGTAAAAAATTTCTCACAGGGTTACAAGTAGCAAAAGAAAAAGAAGGGGTCGAAGGTAACTTACAGATTGCGTTTGTTACGTCAAGAGTTAAAAGATATGAAAAAGTTACTAATACAAATGAAAATATTAACGCGATTGCGAGAGCGGAGCAAGTGTTAACTATACAAGACGAAGGTGAGACAAACGACAACGAGCAACAATTAAATTAGACACAAAGTCAGATTTCTAATCCCTAATGTCAGGATTAGAAAACTTTTTACATTTCAAATAACTTAAAACTCAATGCTTTGTAGTTGCTTACCAACTATGTTAACCACCCCATCTGAAACAATGAACACATAACATGTCAAATCTTTTGTGGTAACCCTTTTCTTAATTTCTAAGAGCACACCGTCTTGTGTGTTAAGAATCTTTCGTCCAATCCCAGCTACCGTTGGGTCACAGACAGTTCTCATGTCGATGACAAGTGCAAACTTGTTACCTGTGTAAAAGTCATCTATGTTCAAAGTGTCAGTTGTGTAATCCAAGAAGAAGTTCTCAGCAGATCTAAAGAGGTTGTGTTCTTCGAGACCTTGAGAGTACAACGCGTTTGGACTTCCCTCAATGGCAACTTTAACACTCGTTATGTTGGGATACACAAAGTGTTCTGAGTCAACTGTGTCATCTCGAAACAGAAGTACGATACCTCTCATTGACTTTCTGGGCACATTGATGTTCAAATTTACCAATGTCGAACCCTTTGCCCATGTCTCTTTTTTCATCAACATCACTTGCTCGTAAATGAGAGACCTCCCAACGTTGTAAGAGTTTAACGCTTGCTGGTACATTTCTGGCGATGTGATTGTCTCGTATTCGAGATGAAGGTCTTCAACTGTGTAACCAGCGACTGCCTGTCCAGATTGCGCCTTCATAATTTCTGTGGCAGGTGGTAGTGTAATTTTGTACCTGAAATTTGATTTCATTCCATATGGTGCGTACAACCCTTGGTCGTTCAAAATCTTACCAATTGGGATATGAACTTTGGTTTTGTACAACGCCCCAAAGTACTTGTCGGCTTTCACAGCTTTGTCACCAGAGTCATCACCGCTCATAAGTTTACGAGTGTTCTCGTTAGCCAGTCCTTGACATACCAAGTTCTTTCTTTCGTCTTTTGTTTTCCAAAGTGCTTTGTACACTTCGAACTGGGACTCGCCTATGTTGTCGTACACAACCTGACCATCGACGGTTACTTCTAGACTTTTTTGTAAAAGACTAGCTAGGTTGTTTAAGAACCACGACTTGGTGTTCTTACTTTTAAACGAACCCACGATGTACATCGACCCAGGAACCAGACAAACATTCTCGTATAGTTTTGGAATGTTAATGTAAAGTTCTTGGTTCTCTGTTATCTCTGTGGGAGTTAGCGTAAAGATGTTTTGTTTTTTAGGACCACGAATTTGAGAGTAAGTTATCTTCTCATAAGTGGGTAAAAGTTCGTTAACTTTGTGATTCATTTATTCTACACTGTGTATAATAAATTAAATGGCTGGAGTATTTAAAGACTTACCAAAAGAGTTATATGACTCACTATTAATTGTGGTAGGTGCTGTCGCAGTATCGTACGCAAGTAAAAAATTAATGAAAGATTCGTTGAGTATCCCAACTACGATGGAAGGGCTCTTGAAACTGGCGGTTGCCTTTGGTCTTAGTACAAGTGTAATTAAAGTGTTACAAGCAAAGAAGATGCTACCTGACAACCCATTCAAAGCTGATGCATCTGGTTAAATAAAAATGGCTACAACAATTGCGTTATCTGGACTGTTTAACGCGGTAGCGTTTACGGGAGCCGGATACCTATTTAGACTTTTAGATCACAAAGGTTACCAAACAGAGATTAAAAGACACAACCTTGCGATGGAACAATTAACAGCGGCGAAGAACAAGTGGTACGAGAAACAAGCTGCTAACAAAGAAAGAATCACAGCAATGCGACGACAACTTTTAGACGCAAATAGTGATATGAACTCTGTTAATAAGTCATTGGCAGAACTACAAAAGATCACACACAACAATAAGGTTTTTACGAGACATCCAATGTTATCAGATTTTTACAAACCATCAACAGACATGGACGAGTACAAACATGTCGCAGTTGGGTTAGCTGGCTTAGGAGCTGGTTGGATGTTAAGTATTGTATTGTAAGTGAACAAGTGAACAAGTGAAATTTTCATAACTCTCGTGAGTTATGAAAAATGTCGTTAAAGAATGAGTTAAAAATTAAGAAGTATTAAAAAGTAGATGTTATTACTTTATTATACTCTGTGTATTTCTAAGGTCACTTATACTTGTTGTACCACCAAATGAGTCTATTGTTCTCCAATGACTTGCTGGTACGATCTTATTTGTTAAACCATACAGTTGCATTAAAAGACTTACTGAGTTGTCGTACATGTCGTTGTTTTTGTTGTCTATTATGTAAGCCTTACAACACTCTACTGAACAAAACACACCGTCATAGTCATAACTAGATTGTTTGTGAATGAATCTATGTTTGTGAGTTTCGTGATCTAACACGCGGTCTTTAATTACAAATATATAGTCTTTGTTAATAATATGTTTTTTTATAACCTCAGTTGGGTTGTACCGTATTGGACATCTTATGATGTTGTCTATTTCATGTATTTCATGTTTGTCCCAATCACAACTGTTACCTTTGTCTGAAAAACTTAAATTCATATTTACCCTTTATTACCTTTCAATTTCATAACTCTCGTGAGTTATGAAAAATGAACATAAATCACCACGAAATAAAATGACACATTTTGAAACAGAACAAGGTCTTCGGGATTTGTATCACTCCCCTGGGACCGGTTATCAGTCTATCGAAAGATTGTATCAAAAAGCAAAGGAAACCGGCTTAGATGTCACTCGTAAACAAGTTAAACAGTGGATCTTGACACAAAAGACTTACACCATGACCAAACAAAAAAGCGGTAAGCATGTCTATCGTAAGACAATGGTCTACGATCTTGGTGATCAACTACAATTAGACTTAGTCGATATGACAGAGGGTCGTAAGGCTGTTAACGATGGCTATCGTTACATATTAACGAGTATAGAGATATTATCACGATACGCTTTCACAGAGTCCACCAAAAGAAAAAGTAGTGAGGATGTCGCTCACGCTATGGAAAAAATATTAGAGGAGTTTAAAGTTAGGTTTGGTAAGTACCCAGATGTCGTCCAATTCGACGATGGTAATTAGTTCAAAAAACAAGTGATCGAGTTACTGGACAAACTTGGGATAAGACATTTTACGACGCTTATTAAGATAGGGGTGATCGGTAAAAACAAAGGTAAGGCTCTCTTAAACAGAAAAGCTGCTCTCGTCGAGCGACTAAACAGAACTCTTAAAACAACTATGTGGAAATATTTCACCGAGCACGATACCAAGAAGTGGTTAGATATTTTAGATGATGTTACATTTAACTATAACCATAGTGTGCACAGAAGCATCAAGATGAAACCAGCAGATGTGAACGAGTCAAACAAAGACGAAGTCATGAGCACTTTGTACGAAAGCGGTAACGACGAACTAAAAAACCCACGATATAAAGTTGGTGATATCGTTAGGGTTGAAAAATATCACACAGGTACCAGATTTGTAAAAGGTTACACTGTTAATTTTACAGAAGAAACATTTAAGATTATAGAAGTTAATCATGGGATTCCTGTTATGTACAAAATACAAGACATCGCAACGGGCGAGAAAATACACGGTAAGTTTTACGAGAGAGAACTTAGCGAGGTTAAATAAAATGGATGCAACAAAACCAGAAGATATACCAATGACTAGTCAGGATACAGGCATAGGTGATGATGAAGACAATTCTGATGGTGATGATGGTGTAGAAGAAGAAACACCTTTTACCGAAGAACCAGATAACCCCCCTTATGACAACGATAAAGAACCAGATACCGCCCCTGACGACGATCCGAAGGCAAGCAACGATGAAAAAGAACCAGATGCTACCCCAACGAACAACCCACTTAATGGTTCAACTGACCCTGCAAAAGGCAGCACACTTGATCCACCCACTAATTTAGATGAAAGCATTCACATTGTGACTGGAAACCCTGATGTTGTAAGGGTCGAAGCAGTCAAAGATGTATTTTTAAGATACCTCAAGATCAACTTAGACAAAGACGATGGCCCGCGCACACAGTTATTTCTCAACAAATTATCGGTGAGAAGAAATGCTGCGGGTCGTGTAATAGGAATAAATTATGGTGTAAATCCAGAGCAGGCGGGAGTTGGAATTTTTAAAATTGATGGTATGGGCAAAATTAGTATGTCGACTAGTACCGACCTAAAAATGTTAAGAGCTTTAAAAGATTATAACGAAGAGTTAAAAAATGTTCAGGCAGAACATAAAACCAAGTTCCCTTCTGTGGTTGAAGAACAAGCTGGTATTTTTAACGAAGAGTTAAATGAAAGCGTGCGTCAAAATGTTACGAATACATTAAATAGTACCATAGAAGATAAGATTGCTGAACTTGAACAACATTTCAAAGACCTTGAACAAACGGTCAGGGAAGAGCAACAAAAACAGTTCAATAACATTCTACAAATGTTCCTAGACATTAGACAACAACAAGCCAACGAGACTCAAGAAGTTAGACGAGGTTTTGAGTATCAACAAAAACAGATCATTGTTCTTCAAAACCAAATTAATCAACAAGAACAACTTGGACAACAAAAACAAGAACAGATTGATGTTCTTAAACAACAACAACAGCAACTAGGACAGCAACAACAAGGTAATGATCTTAAAAATGAAGATCTTCAAAACCAAATAAATGAAAATAACAAACAACAACAACAACAAAAACAAGAACAGATCAATGTTCTTAAACAACAACAACAAGCGCAAGCAGCGCAAGAACAAAAACTAGAACAAAATCTAGCGCAAGAACAAAAACAAGAACAGATCAATGTTCTTAAACAACAAGTAGATGACTTTCAACGACAACATGGTCTACAAGGACAGGACATTAAACTCCAACAACAACAACTAGATAATCTTCAAAATCTAGTTAATTATCTTAAACAACAAAAAGATTACAAAGAGCAAGCAACGCAAGCGGCGCCAACTGTGTCACAAAAACAAGACACAATAGAAGAGGCACGAGCAAAAGAAATATTAAAGTGGCATGAAGAAACAGCGCGAACACTTTTAGAACGCGGTATTCGTACACACACAGGACCTTGGGAAGATAAAATTAACAGTTTAGAGATAGACAAGAAACATTGGCGTGAAGAGTCTGAAAAGGCACAAGACCATGCGCTTAAAATTATTTACAAACAAACGGCAGTTATTGCAGAAATAGAACAAGATCTCCTCAGGGCGGAAAATAACATGAGACCTGAGAGCGAAGTAGCATCTCAAATTGCAGAAGATGAGATCGAAAACAACCCAATTAAAAAGTTTGAAAAATTTAAAGAGTGGGCTAAGAAAAACATGGGTACCGCGTCAGTCATAAGTATCTCGATAGCCGGTGTGATAACAACGATCGTTGTGGCTGGTAGAGATGCTATCGCAGCAGGTGCTCGTGGCGTGTCAAAGTTTTCAAAAGGAGTCGCTAAAATATTTAAAGAGTTAGGTCCTGTATTTGGTGCCATCGGTAAGATACTATCAACCGTTCTAAGCATGGGTGCAAAAGGGTTATCGTGGCTGGCTAACAACATGTGGTTGTTAGCGATAGCGTTGGGATATGTTGTGTACAATGAAATTCAAGCTAAAAGATCTTATAAGAATTCGACTACGACTAAATAACTTAAATAAAAGAATGAGTGGAAGCAACAATGTAACCAGTGTAAAAGGTACAACAATGAAATTTGAAAGTCCAACCGTATTCGATATCCCTAGTTGTTTGACATGGGGTATTACAAAGTCCAAGTTCAAGAATGGTGGTTATAACATACCACTTGTCATAGAAGACGGTGAAGTGAAACAACAACTTTTAAGTCTGGCAAGTGATTACAAGACAAAAGAGATCATGAAAGGTACAAATAGTAACACACTATATCTCTCAGTTGGTGGTATAACAGATCTCCAAAGGAAAGAGCTCTTAGGTAGTAGAGCTTATGTTAGAGTCATCTTCGAGTGTAGATCTGTGTTTGAGGCATTAGACGGTGTAAGTCATCTAAACTTCAAAGTAAAAAAGCTAAGAAAAGTAGCTGACTTTGTGTCAGAAGATATTGCAGAAGATTAGCACTCTCAGATCAAAAAAAAAACAAAAAAGTTGTAACCTTATGGGTTACAAATTTTAAATCGTTAGAGTTTTGGTATGTGTTGTAACAAAATGTAGAAATGGAAGTGACAAGTGTGTTCAATACAAATTTAAGTGTGAATCTTGAGATCTTTGTGAAAGATAACGAGATTTTGTTTTTAGGGTCAAAAGTAGCCAAGAGTTTTGGGTACAATGATTCAGACCAGGCTATTAGAATGCATGTTGACGATGAAGATAAAATTTTATGGTGTGATGTGATTCAAGACGACCCCGTTGATTTAACGGGGAATCGGGTGGGCAACCCAAATAGAGTTATGATTAACGAGTCAGGGTTTTACTCACTTGCTTTCAGATCGAAAATGCCGTTAGCCAAACAGTTCAAAAGATGGGTAACATCTGAAGTGTTACCAAGTATCAGAAAAACTGGTACATATACTGACGACGCAATCTGTGATCGACTAAACAAAATGTTACCAAACTCAGATCTTCATAAGTTACAACTTGAAAACCCATGTGAATGTAAGACACAAAATTTTATTTGTTCGTGTGATAACGAAAGAACAACGACGAGAAAGTTATTAGTTGAAAAAGGTAGCATATTAAAAAATCCCATATGTGTTGAAAACGGAAAACTTGGTGGTAAAAAAGCTGGTAAAAATTTTAAGAACATGAAAACAGAGTTAGAATGTCTAAGAAGTCTAAGAAATCTTGACAAGATTATACATATGTATCATGGTACTTAAAATATTATGACAAAAATTGCAAATTTAATAAATGGGAACCATAAGTATAAAATATTCTGTGACTCAAGTCATCCAAGACTTACCAAAAGTTAAACCATCATACGATGACGATGACACAACTAGCGTAGCGACGAGTGAGTGTAGCGAGACGAGCGTAGTGAGTGACACGAGCGAGCGAGCCGACGAGGCGAGAGGCGAGAGCGAGGACAACGAAGACAAACAAAGTGTGTGCTCATGTGACAGTAAATGTTCAAAATGTGAAAGTGACACCGAGGTGTGTTCAAAATGTGAAAGTGACACAAGCGAGAGTGACAGTAAAAGTAAAAGTGAACCATAAGCGTGTAAATATTTGTAACCCAACCAAGTCTTAGAATGGTTTTTCACTTGTGTCTCTACTAGCACGCATAGCATCTTCAACGCTACTAGATGCATCAGGTTGTTTAAAATAGCGCTCACTTGGTATAACGTCAGGTTCGTATGGTTCGTATGTTTCGTCAGGCGCGCTTTCGCACGGTTCAGTTACTAAGGCAACATGATTGAAACACAAAGTACCTATTGAAACGGACGCCAGTAAGTACTTACTGAAATCGTCGTCTGGCGTGTAACTAGGCATTATGTCTTTTATGACGAACATGATGTTTTCATCGTCTAGTATCTTTGCTATAAACTTTGACTTTTCGACAATTTTTACATAACTACCGCCAAAGTTATCGATAATAGATACAGATAACAACACAAAATTTATAGCCATCTTATCTCTGCTTATGTCGTCTCTTTTTTTTATATATTCGTCTTTTATCTTTTGTAAAACTGAGGGTGTCGCACGAGACTTGTTCTTTAAATACTTAGTAGTTTGGTTAATGTAACCCTTCTCTGAGAGTGCTATTAGTTCATTGCGTAATGTTTCTATTTCATCTGGAGTCATATTTTATTCTACACAGTGATATTATGTGAACGGGGAAATCTGAGGTTGATCTCTAACCTTGCGTATTTGTTTTCTTTGAGAGCTTTTCGTAGTGCGTCTTGTTCTTGTTTGGGGATGTCTAAGAACTCGTCTGTTATTGTTTTCCATGCGAGAGCGCTGGGTGTGTCAAACACAACTAGCTTGGCTATGTTTTCACGGTAAGCCGGTGTGATGGCCGTTAATTTTTGAGTTACGACTATCGTACTTAGGTTGTAATGTCTGGCCGAGAAAGCTAAGTTAACAAGCTCGGATGTTCTTGTCTTAACAGACTTAGAACTTGCACAGTCGTCTAAAATTATTAGCGAGTTAGTTCCCTTGAATGTATCCGAGATGTATTTTAAAAATGTGTCGACTTGATCTTGGTCGCATTGTATCGTGTAAAAACCAGGGGAGTCTTTGTACGACCAGTTTTGGTAAGTCTGGTTGTACTCAAACGTTGGGCATATTAAAAATATGTATTGGAAGTGACCGCGGTACTCGTTAACCAACATGTTTAACATATAGTATGTCTTACCACACTCTGTTGAACCAGTTATAAGCATGTTAAATGGTGTTTTCATTTTTATTTTAGTTTTAGCTAACCTTGGTAAAAACCATGACTGGGTCTAAGACATCGTAAAGGAGGTAAGAGTAGTCATCGCCAAAGTAATTTGTGTAAGATTTTAGTTCGACTGTCGCTCCTTTTGCAATTGTGATAAGACCTTCCATGTAAATTTGATGTATAAATTTGGAACCGTATATGGAACCCTTTGTCACAACTTTAAACTGGGGTTTAATGACATTTTCTATATAGACACATGTGTCCAGGTCCGCGTAGTCGGCGTCGTCTGAAGAGAACCAACCTGTGGTTTTAGTAATGTTTGGACTACCAGATTCGAAAAAAGTCGGTATCAAAGTTAGTTTTATTTAACTATGTAATCTCCAGCGGTGGTTATTATTGTCTTCGTGATTAGGTTGTTATTTCTAGTACATAATAAATTATCTTTTGCAGATATGAGCGAGTGCTTACCTGGATTAGAGTGAAAAGTAACCAAAAAATTATTAGAACCAGCGGGACCAGTTAGGCCAGTTAGACCAGTTGGTCCTCGATGGCCAGCGTCACCTTTGTCACCTTTGTTACCTTTTTGGCCACGAGAACCAGAGTTACCCTGAGCACCAAGGTTACCGGTAGCACCTCTGGAGCCTTCTAAACCAGTAAAACCTCTTGGACCGATATTACCTTTGTCGCCTTTATCACCCTGGTCACCTTTTGAACCATCAGTTCCTCTAATGGCTGGCGGGCCTTGTATTCCTTTATCACCTTTAATGCCATGTAAGCCCTGATAAC
Organism: Trachythela sp. YZ-2020; assembly: GCA_016169945.1. Lineage (NCBI taxonomy): Eukaryota > Metazoa > Cnidaria > Anthozoa > Malacalcyonacea > Clavulariidae > Trachythela > Trachythela sp. YZ-2020. The sequence goes on along the minus strand of JADLSH010000377.1, from coordinate 2,272,408 downwards.
CTCGTGGGCCTTCTAATCCAGTAACTCCTTGTGGGCCAGTATTTCCTGTAAGTCCATGTGGACCTTGGATTCCTTGGGGACCTGGGTTACCGGTATTACCTTTGGGACCAACTGTGGAGTCACCTTTTGGACCAGTTGGACCAACTGAGGAGTCACCTTTTGGACCAGTTGGACCAGTTGGACCAACTGTGGAGTCACCTTTATGACCTTTTAGACCACGAGGACCAGGATTACCAATCTCACCTTGTATACCATCGGGACCTTGAGGTCCTTGCGGACCAGTTGGTCCTTGTTGACCACCGATTGTTGTGTATCGGTTATCTTTTGTGTAACCAAATGCTAATGCCATGTGTATTTATTTGTAACCTGAAAAGGTTACAAATTATTCTAGAGTATTCTAGTACTCAACTACAACATCTATGTTTGACTCGTTACCAAACGAGCCTGCGCTAAGTTGTTTAAATTTTATATACATCAAAGATATTTTTGAAAACTCAGAGTAGAAATCTTTTATCACAAACGACTCGTTTAAAATGTATATGTAATCTCCACACTTTTTAGTTATTAGGTCTATGTCTTTTAAAACTACAGATGTACCAATTCCGGATGTGTCTATGATTCTAATAATGTATCTAATTTTGAGATCGTCAGGCAAAACATTATCAGTGTCAAAAAGATGTGTCAATAGTGTTATTTTAGAACTCTCAGTGATCCATTGTCCAAAAATATAAGCGGTTGGATAACCCGGTCTCACATATTCTGGTCCCCTTTCTGATGCTGTAGAGATATAATTGTATATGAAGTTGTATTGTAACGAGCGCGGTGCTCTTGGAATGTTATGAATATAGTTTGGTTCGTCATTCGAATATCCAAATCTAAGTGTCATTTTTATTTATTTATGGTTAAAAAGATTGTTTGACTCAATAGTGTAAGTTGTTACATGGAGAGTTGACTCGTTACCACCTGTTTCATCAGAAAGTTGTTTAAATTTTACAGTCATAAGTTTCATGGTTTTGTACTCGGGGACAACTTCTGGAATACTAAAATTTTCATCCAATATGAAGTAGTTTGTACCCGGAATCTGTTTAGTTACTAAATTTATTTCTTTTAGATCCCTCGTAATTATTGTACCATCCGACATTATACAGTATAAAGAATATAATATTCTCATTGGTGTTGTAATATCAGCGTCGTCGTCCATGAGGTGAGCTCTAAGAGCTATCCCCGAGTTTTCCGAAAAATTGTTACACCAGATGTACATTGGTCCAAAGTTTTTCATTCTGTCAATAGGATGGCGCCATCTGTTTTTAACCAAGCCATCATAAGCCCCACGGAAATCACTAGTCGTTAGAAAGTACAATGGTTCTGCTCTAAGAGGTTTTTGGTTGTGGATGAAGTTTGGTTCATCGTTCGAATATCCAAATCTAAGTGACATTGTGTTATGTATTTTATTTATACTCTCTACTCGTTATGGTCTCTTGGTTTAACATACGCTTTGACCTTACCTAAAGATGTGAACGCTATGATTAACATCGGTAGGTTATCAAGTAAGCACACCCTCACTTTCGTTGACACGCTCGCGAGTTTACTAATCTTGTTAATGTTACCTGCGTTAAACACACCCGTTTGCGTTACATCGACATTAGGCTCGTGGAATCCCAGTTTAACGGTCTTCACGACATCATCACTTATCGAAGATGTTAGTCTAAGTCCAAATAAGCCTATCACTTCGACAGTTATGTGTTGATCGATAAGACTTAGGTCCTTACATGCATCAAAAAACTCACTCGAGTTTAACAGCACACCTCTCTTATACAATCCACAAACTGGTGGTACTATTTCATACCACTGACTAATTAAAGTGTTAAGAGTTGTGTTTGTGGTGTTTAAATTTTTGTTACATCTTGTAAGAATGTTAAGTTTTTTATCATAATAACTTAACTCTATAGTTTTTGATTTTGTGATATGTTTAAGTAGGGATGCTAGTTGTGTTGTGCCTATCACAATCAAAGATTTATCCCCGCTCGTAAGCGCGCTTCGAAACATGTTGAACATGTTATGTTTAAACATCATGCTTATCATTAGTTTTGAATGAGCGTCTGGTGCGTTGGAGGATGAGTTTACGCGCGGCACACAGCTTGTAATGTGTATTCCCAACTCTGTGACTTTAATATACCCTTTGAAACTTACCATGCTTATTATTTCAGCAATGGTTTTTAAAGTAAATCCTTCGTCTGTTATACATTTAAAACTCATATGTTACTTTATAGATGTAAATTTGTATTTTGTATTTTGTAACCCATGTTAGGTTACAAATTACTTTTTTTATTTTGAAATTTTTTACTTATGTCCATTTGATATGACGCTTCGCAATGCAACAGTCATAATCACACTCCTCATCGCTACACATTTCATCCTTGTTACGATGCTCACAATACTCACACCCACAATTTGGATCAGTGCATTCACTACAATACTCACATGATATATGACACTCCTCACAACTGTAACACTCACACTCACCCTTACAAGACTTATCCATACAATAACACTCCTCTTGTCCACACACATCATTACATATATAACACTTACACTCTCCTTTACAAAAGTCTCCTCCATCACACTCACACTTACACTTTGGTTCTTCATCAGCCGAGAGAAAGCGAGACAATCTTTCACCTTCACATGGTCCACACTTACAAAGGGTGATACCCACACATAAGTCGCATCCAAACTGACATATCATACCCTGACACCACTCACAATCTTTTTCACACTTAAGCTCACGATCATATCCTGACTCATCCACAAAACTATTTAATTTGTTTAATGTCTCCATTGTTCCCATGACTCTTTTTTATTTTATCTTAGACATGAAGTGAATCCAAGCGATTTAATAAAACTCACTAAGCTTTATTCGATTCTATAAAGCGTTCAGACGAGACGGTGGGGAATCGGGTGGGTGGGCGTGTAGCGAACACGTGCAGCAAGCGCGTTAGCACGTGGGGTGGGGTGTGCTAACACGTGGGGTAACACGTGGGGTGAGATGTTTGGTGGGTGTTTTATATGGTTTTTTTTGATGACGTGTTAATTTTTTTGCTGACGAAATGAAAAATGCTGACGTCAGCAAAAAAATGAGCCAGGAACGACATTTATACACTACTTACGTGGATTCAGACGTTTGAATAATGTAAATTTCGTGGAAAAGACTATTTTTTGAAAATTATATTTCGGACCAGTTTGCACGCCCTGCTTTGTCCAAACATCATGAGAGGTTGAATTATTTTGATTTACTGAATATTTGATTTAAAGAAGTACTTCAGTTATTTGTAATAAGCGTGCATGTAAACTAGCCCTTGTTAAATGATCTTATAGACAAATGATTTGGTTGCCCTTTTTATTAGGTTTATCTATAAAAGATTTTCTTTCACTGGAACAGAGTAAAGCCTTAAAATACTAAATTAATGAGAATAAATTCAATTATTATTTTCAATACAAAAAGTTATGGTCAAGGAGAAAAAGTGTCTGAAAGTTTGAAGACGTAACAGAAACGAATAAAAGCTTTTGTTTAGGACTATAGAATTAATGAACATCGTGTTGCGCTTAACATTTAGCGTCGCTTTTGTGGAGAAGGTCTATCGAATGCTTTCAAGAAGGGAACACATAAAAATAATTTATAGACAGCAGGTGATTGAAAAGAATATAATTGATAATTGAAATAAGTCTCTCTCTTTGTAAATCATTTACGAGTACAAGATTCGCCATATTTTTCGGTCGTCATCACTAGCAAGGTGGCAGTGACAACAGAAAAATATGACTGGAGTGCCGAATGTTAGCCAAATCTAAAATAGGAAACATAAGGCATCATGAGCTATGTATGAAATGGGTCAAAGCATATGCTGTATGGTGCAAGACTGCATGTAAACTGTTGAAGTAATAAAACAAAATTTCGGCGAGATAGTTCTTTAATGCCATGCATTCAGAATACACCCTTTAGATAATTACGTCACGGTTACTTCCTTGGCCTGGCAGCCTCGCTCCCGAGAAACAAGACGAAAGGCTATTCGCTCACGATTAATGAGAACGAGTCTCCCGGGCCAACGAGTAGTCGGTGACGTTTTCAAAGAATTTCATTTAGCGGCTTTTTCTGTATGCTATGTTTATAAACTAAAAATTGCAAACTATCCAAATCTCTTTCAAAACTTATTGCTAATAGAACGTGGCATGCTGACTCATACTTATATATAGTCTCATAGTAATATACAGTACACATATAACTGGACAATATATAGCGTCTAAAATTACGTTGTAATCAAATTAGATACTATTAACACTTTAGTTAGAGAATATTTATAGATGTATGTGTAGCAGTATTTTTGTACCAGTAGCACAAAAATTTTAAATAGCTGTAATTATTAAAGGTCAGTACCTACCTATATGAACAGGCTTTGTGATTTGTTGGTTATGAAAGCAGGAGACGATATTCAATATTAAACAATATAAATCGTATTTCTGAATAACGAGTGATCAAAACTGATCACCTTTGTTTTAGAAGACCAATCACAAAACATGTTCATATTAGGTAGCTACTTACCGATTATTAATAGCTGAATGTGTAATCCAAGTTGAAAATACAATGTTCAGTTATTTTAAATTTAATTGATCATCAAAGACATTCAGATTGAAATTCATAACTTGTGAACATTTACATTATATATTACTGTACTGTAAAAGCAAAACGGACTATTAATTAGTCATAGAATATACTGAGTAATTAGCAATGAAAGACAATATATCATTGTCGAAATAATCCAATTGTAGTACTAGAGCTGTCCAGCATCAAGAATATGCACTTGAAATGTAACCTTTTTGTATCAATATATTTGTACCAAAACGTTGTGGCATCATTCTTCTACAGGGGATGGGTGCTTCAGGTGGCTCCCTACAATTTTTTGAAATGTGGAAAATTTACGATTTAGATCAAACTTTTAAAAAAATTTTTACTAACAAAACAAAAATTGTATGACTTATGTTGAGCAACATTCTAAGAGCTGAAAATTGTTTACAAAAATGACGTCATCATTGTTGCTATGATAACAATGACGTTTCCATATTGGCAGATATTTTGTCTTTTGTCGCACTTTACTCTAAAAAACGCCTGGTTACCCCGATGTTTTATTTCATGAAACGTTTTCCTGTAGAAAAATAGATTATCTGAACAAAAAATTCTCTTAAAAATTCATGTTTAGTAATATTTTTAAAATTTGGCTCTACAGAATTTTTCTAAACTTGTTTAGATGATCTATTGTACTAGACGAAAAAGTTTTATAAAATTAAAAATAGGGGTAACCAGGCGTTTTTTTCGAGTGAAATGCGTTAAAAGCTAAAATGTCGGCCATATTGAAACGTCATTGTTACCATAGAAACGACCATGACGTCGTATTTCTAATCAATTTCCGACTCTTAGAATGTTGCTCAATATATGTGATACAATTTTTGTTTGCTAGCAAGTAATAGTTCTTCAAAAAAATCCATCTAAATCATAAATTTACCATAATTCAAAAATTGTAAGGGAGCCACCTTAAATGATTTTGTTAAGAAATCTATGACAATTGAAACCAAAGCTTAGAATATCTCAATAAATCCTGGATTTTACCCCGGGCCTTATCTCAATATAAGAAAAACATACGAGTTTTTGAGACATTTTGTTGTTGATATTGTGTTTTTGTGTCTTGTTTTCAACAGCTCATATATACAAGATGACACTATTAGGAGTTATTTTCTTATCTTTTCTTACGTGACCACACGACGGCCCCGCCATGGGTTGTTAGTTGATTACCACCATGCACAGCCCATCGGATCATCCATACTGTAAAACTCAGAGATCCCAAGGATAGTGCAAAGTTCACGAGGCTAAACTACTCCGTATATATATAGGTAAATGAATACGGTATGGATCTGGAAATATGCACATTTAACACGAAATGTCTGGTCAGAGCCATTTTCGCACTAAACTATTTTTTCGAACGCAAATGCATAATGTATGACTGAATTATTCGTATTAGTAATGCATTGTTCAATGTACTGCGTAACTGCTGTAATCTGTATTTAACCCATTAACTGGCAGTACTCTACCAATGATGAGTAAAATCGTCGGGCGTTAGACGGAGCAAAATGCTAAAGTATGGCGTATATTGGCACATTGCCAGCTAATGGGTTATAAACTCGAACGCGCGGTGCCAGTGTGGGTAGAGTGTAGCAAATATACGGGGGTTGACTGTTGTGTAAAACTACCTGAAAAATACAATAAGAACTTCGACGTTTCGAGCGAAGGCCCATTTTGTACAGTGTTTCCACTACAGTGTTGCCACTTGCAAAATTGCCAGGTTCTTTATTCTGGGGCCAGAGGGGCATTTCCGAGCCTTAATTTTTCCAAATTTTCCCGGGGGAGCATGAGCCCTGACCCTGCTAGATTTCAGGCACATACAGTATTAGATATTAGTTAAATATCTTTCAACATGGTACTGAATCGAAAGTGCAGCTAACGTAGTGTTAATAATATATACATGTAGATAACACGTATCTTGCATTCGGAACTATTTATAGGATCACTTCCCCCCCCCCGAATATCAATGACTTCGCGACGTCCCTGCTATTAACGTACACACCTTCTTGTCTACGATATATTACATAATATTTATGACAGTCCACTATATATAAACATGTTCTGTAACTGCTTCTATTTCATTGTTACTATCCTTAGTGAACAATAATTATTTTTTTATTGTTTTCATTTCAAGCCATGCTTATATTGACCTGATATATAGATAACAAACTTTCTCGTCAAATGTATGTTACGCAATATTTATGCATGACAGTTTAGTGTGAACCCGTGCTCTAAACGGCTCTTATTTTCATTGTGACTTTTTTCAGTGAATAATAGCGACCTTTCCAATGATTCCAATTGATTCCTTGTGCATATGGGGTAGGCAATTCGTCTCTTTCGTAATAAACACCATTCAAATTTGCGTTATGGCATTTGCTGTACCACCAAGCGCCTTTGAATTGCTGCGCACACTTTGAACGGTACACGTCGTTGTCGGAGTCTTTTGTTGAGAAAGCCATGCCTTCTGAGGTTCTCATAGCATCTCCAGCAGTACCTATAGATATATGTGAGAAAAAGTGCTCTCAAATTAAATTAGCCACTTTGATATGTTCATTATGAAGGTCTAACGACACTATATTTGATTGTATAATGAACAACGTCCAATAATAATACTTCATAACACAGTTTAATTAAGTCAAAATGCGCACTTTATGTATGCTAGATTGGCGAGTTCGATATCTTAAAAACTTCCCATAATAGAGTATGTGTTAAAATTTTCTTCAATTTCCTTGCAAAGGCGAAATTGAATTGATTTTTAAGTTTGCCTATATTGAATTGCTAGATATTATTATCGGGTCTCGGTATAAATCATCGGAATAAGCCTCATCTTTTTCCAAACAAAAACAAAACAAAAATATGTTTGGATTTTATTGGTCAAGAAACTCGTTTTAAATTTCAAAGGGAAAACAAAGAATCCTGGTCAAAAATATTTGGAAAACTCGCCAAGAATTAATTTACTCAGAATTGCTTATGTAGCTACATTTGTCATTTCTGCAGGTACCATTGATGTCGATAGATGCATGCGACCCAGATCGAACGCGGGGATGTCCAACAAGGAGTACACCCGCATCCCACGACCCGCATCGCTTATCATAAATTCAAAAGCGAAGACATACGAAACGGGGTTGACCAATCGCTTTTTCTCCACTATTTACGGAGTTGTGTTCTGGAATTTTCTCCCCTCTTCCTCCCCTTTCACGACTGTGCCTGGCATATAAGTAAATTAAAGGGAAAACGCTGCGGAAAATGCCATAATCACTTTGATAAAATTAACAATTGATGTATACCATTGTCTAAATCATAATGAAGCAGAATTCTAGTTAAGAATCCATGCATGATCAATCCAATCACAGAATACGCAAAAATTAAATGAATACATGCAAATCTCGCGAAATTTTTAAATAGTAACGGAATAATTTAATCAAGTTTACGTTACTCAAAATTTGTTGCTTTTAATGATTATAATGATATGGAATTACAATCAAATTTAAACTCAAAATATGAACGAATCATCCCTGGCTTTATCAAGTTCTAATGACTGTATTTAAGACTAACCTGAATAGGAACCAATAGTTAGCCTATACTTGTCTCCTTCTCCAGCAATAAATACATTACTGTACAACGCATATCTTGTGTTTCTAGAAAAGTCCTCCAACTCAATGCGAAGCTCGTACTTTTTACTTGTTGTTATTCTATGAATCTTCTGCAGCCCTAACCAGAATTCTCCAGTCAGGTCACCAAAGCCATGTTTGTAATCTTCCATCCTCTGTAGAAGTCAACACTTCCATCAAGACGACGTTGAAACACCGTCCATCCTTCATCGGACGTCGTCATATCACAAAACACTTTGAAAGTTCCCTTCCCGTCTGGATCCATTTCATAAACACCAATTCTTCTTCTACCATTCCAGTTGATAAGATCGCTGCAACCCCGCTCTTTACCCTAGTGAAATAGAAATAGTTTGGCAATCCTATACATATATTACAAGATAGCTGTTAATGTTTTCTTTATTAAAAGAACATTTCGACCGTTTGTCAAGTAATTTTGGTTATACTATATGCAATGCAAGAGAGCATTTGTAAAACTTTTTGTCTCAAGTGAAAATGGAATATCAATTATTTGTAAATATTCCATTTTAACTGTATATAGTTCGCTCCACCGTTGGTATCCAGAAATCTCCTTGATAAAGTAAGCATCAACAAGGCCAGGCATTAACTGCTTCGCTTTATGCAGACACAAAAGCAGATTTCAAATAAACAACCTGCAGAAGTAATGGAATGCATGGAATGTTTGAACGCCAACATGCCCACGTTTCGACCAATACTATTTAAGCATGGAAAATCTTTTCGAAATCCCTCGCCACTTGATATATTGGAGTTAAATAACTCTAAAATTGCACTCCACCAAAAAGGAGTAATACGAGTGTTAAAATAACTCCCTGAAAATAACAGTGTGTTTTTGTCTGTCTTCATGACTGACTTATGATTGCCAAATCTAATCTTAAATTAATTGAAAGTGGAACCTAGGTACTGCAATTTACACTTCTTGCATGACACCAAACAGATAATATCTGCAGAAGTGCAATTCAATGGGTTGTACCTAGGTTCCACTTCCAATCCTATCGAGAAGACACTCAATAACTGATAGAAGTGCCCAGTCATTATTATCATTATAATGCTAAGAGATTTATATTTTGCCTTTAACTTTAACCTTACAATTTGTGACAGGCGTTACAAAATATTATCGCTAAGATCAGTATAGATACTTGTAGGCGGCTCAAGATTGGAAAAGTTTGAAATATAAAGTTTTGAGAGTTTCTGACATCGTATTTCCTGCATCTGCCGAAGATTTCACATCCAGAAAGTAGGTTATTTTTTTAGTAGAGGCCTAGCTCCTTCACTTCTACCTTTCGGGAGGCTATAGCCCACTTCCCCCTAGCCTACTCTGTTCCGCAGCCCATGACATGCATAACAGTATGTTAGAGTAATTGTATTTCTTTAGTCACGCTTAATCTCCATCATTTTAAATAAATCGCACCGTACTGTACTGTACTGTACTTACAGATGATAAGATGTGGTAATATATCCAATAATTGCCTTCAATCGTTTCCATATTTTCAAGGCTCTGACCACTGAGTTGACAATTCGCGGCATTTTTTGTTTTTATAGAATTAAACTTAAATCCAACACAGAAAGGCTCTTCAAGACATTTCATGGTACACTCTTCTTCCGTATTGAGGATATGAGATGATATGATAGCAGATATTGACAGCGGACCACCTATATTTAGAGAAAATTGACCAGATTCAATAAATACGGTAATGCCTAATCTGAACTGAATGAACACCTTCGTATCAAAGGATGAACAATCTCAGATATAAAAGCATTGACAAGCATTTGAATGTTTCAACATTCATGCAATGACCTGATCAAATTATAACCTATCACAAGCTCTTGATAAATCATTTCCAGCCGACAACTCGAATGACTTGATCAAACTAGAAGAAGAGTTGCCTGAGAAATTATTAGACATCGCTGCGTGTAGGATGGCGCGTAATAGATACTATCTTTGACTCTCATCAAAATTAGAACCTTGTCAAAAATGATAAGAGTTTATATTGGTGAATGAGAGGGCGTGAGTGTTGTGAGTTGGCGGTCAGCTATAATAAAAAATATTCTCGTTTGACCAGGGCTTAAAAATGCAACACCGATATATTTCGAGCAGAGTAATATATAGCGAGAGACAATTGTCTATAGTAAAACAGTTTTTACGGCTACTCGTGTAGACACTATACATGCGAAATTTTGTGTTCACGTTTTGAGGGGCGGCAGACGGCAGTAACAAAATTGCATATTTGAATAGCCGAAGTTAATACGAAGTCTCCGGGCATCCACGATTTTTACTATAAATGGAAAAATCACGCACATGAATTAATTGTACTCATAGTATCAGTTGCACTGTGGATATGTAAAACAATGTTATATTTCATGGTAGACGCTATAATGTGTTTTCGCCACATATGCGATATTATATCCATATTCAAGATATCTGCGATTTCACCGACTTGGTCAATTGACAATTGAAGAGTCACTCGCGTTTACGACATGTAACCGATTTTCAGTGCGCATGCGCGGCTTCTTTCAACATATTTCCCAGGGTCTCACCCTCACCACCCCCCGCCTGCTGCGAGTTCCATATGGCTCACATATGACAGTATTCAGTCATTTGCAAACTATCCAAAACTTCGTTTACTTTCTATTGAGTTCCCAAGTGGTGCGGAAGAGATGCATGAACTTCCTATTGAAGAGTTGCAACGGGCTATTTATGTAGACTCTGGCTTTCTAATTATTTTTCAGAATGAGTGGATACATGTTGTTAACGTGTCAGAAGCCAAAATAATTACTTCCAGATATTTAGGTCGGGTTGGTACTTTGAGGAACGTATTATCTTCTTTCTACCTCGCCTCAAGAGGTTTGCTTCTCTTGGTTGACAGGAATGGTAACAAGTATTTTAAAATTAATAATATTGAAAAATATTTCCCTTCTTTAATGGATAAATAGTTGAGAATAACATTTGCTGTTTTCTTCCGTCTGGAAATGTTGAATGTAAGTCCATCACTCGTAAAACAACATGAATCATCATTATAAAGTCATATTTAATCTCTCGATGGTAGGTATTCAGGGGCTCTATTATCCAATCCTCGAGCAATTCTTAACATCTTAGTAAAAGTTAGCTTGAAGGCCTGTTACGAAATACGTGGATTCAGACGTTTGAATAATGTAAATTTCGTGGAAAAGACTATTTTTTGAAAATTATATTTCGGACCAGTTTGCACGCCCTGCTTTGTCCAAGCATCATGAGAGGTTGAATTATTTTGATTTACTGAATATTTGATTTAAAGGAGTACTTCAGTTATTTGTAATAAGCGTGCATGTAAACTAGCCCTTGTTAAATGGTCTTATAGACAAATGGTTGCCGTTTTTATTAGGTTTATCTATAAAAGATTTTCTTTCACTGGAACAGAGTAAAGCCTTAAAATACCAAATTAATGAGAATAAATTCAATTATTATTTTCAATATAAAAAGTTATGGTCAAAGAGAAAAAGTGTCTGAAAGTTTGAAGACGTAACAGAAACGAATAAAAGCTTTTGTTTAGGACTATAGAATTAATGAACATCGTGTTGCGCTTAACATATAGCGTCGCTTTTGTGGAGAAGGTCTATCGAATGCTTTCAAGAAGGGAACACATCAAAATAATTTATAGACAGGTGGTGATTGAAAAGAATATAATTGATAATTGAAATAAGTCTCCTCTTTGTAAATCATTTACGAGTACAAGATTCGCCATATTTTTCGGTCGTCATCACTAGCAAGGTGGCAGTGACAACAGAAAAATATGACTGGAGTGCCGAATGTTAGCCAAATCTAAAATAGGAAACATAAGGCATCATGAGCTATGTATGAAATGGGTCAAAGCATATGCTGTATGGTGCAAGACTGCATGTAAACTGTTGAAGTAATAAAACAAAATTTCGGCGAGATAATTCTTTAATGCCATGCATTCAGAATACACCCTTTAGATAATTACGTCACGGTTACTTCCTTGGCCTGGCAGCCTCGCTCCCGTGAATCAAGATGAAAGGCTATTCGCTCACGATTAATGAGAACGAGTCTCCCGTACCAACGAGTAGTCGGTGACGTTTTCAAAGAATTTCATTTAGCGGCTTTTTCTGTATGCTATGTTTATAAACTAAAAATTGCAAACTATCCAAATCTTTTTCAAACCTGATTGGTAATAGTACGTGGCAAGCCAAATATTCTTCACGAAAATGCTGACTCATACTTATATATAGTCTCATAGTAATATTACAGTACACATATAACTGGACAATATATAGCGTCTAAAATTACGTTGTAATCAAATTAGATACCATTAACACTTTAGTTAGAGTATATGCATAGATGTATGTGTAGCAGTATTTTTGAACCAGTAGCAAAAAAAATTTAAGGTTACTCCACATGATGAAATGGCGTTTACAAAAATGCTCACCACGCGCTCAATTTTTACGCTTTTGCCGTCAAATTTTGTGTACGTGATGATAAATCATTGTTGTAACCAGCAATTTAACAAAAATGCTATATTTTAAAACACTGTGGTTGCTACGGGCTACTTTTGGAAATCTGACCTCCTTCGCGTCACGAGATTTGCACGCCGCCGATTTAACCCTAGGACCTGCAAAACATCATATTTCCCATCTCAGACAATCAAAAGTGTGTTCGCATTTTTTGACAGTTATTGTATTTGCCTTGATATAAAGCAGACAAGTTGACTCACACAAATTTTGTATACACGGTGAGAACGGATGCCTATAACTCGAAAAGTGTGGCGTTAAACGAAAAACGCGAACACCTTTTGCTCCTTAACTATTGTTCTACATTGTGGCAAAGTTTGGAAGGAATCGGATAAAACGTGCACGGTGCATTTCTCTTTTTGTGAGGACAATCTGAGAATATTTCATTCTGTGTAAAAGGCCAAAAGAGAATTCGCGGGAGTTTTCCGCTCCCTGTTGTGTTTGTCCACCCTCTGTTCTCACTTCAAACTGTAAGCCAATCAGATCGAATGTATTCGAGGGTCGAGGGTAATAGGTCGAGGGCGAGGGTAATAGGTCGAGGGCGAGGGTATAATAGGTCGAGGGCGAGGGTATAATGTCGAGGGTCGAAAAATGCATGTCGAGGGTCGAAAATAGAAAAATATGGCGAGAGAAGTTCAAGAAATTGAAGAAATCTCTCTATCTTTTTTATGAAAGAGGGGGCAAAATTTCTATATCTTTCTAGATCTTTATGAAAGAGGGGGCACATTTTAGATACTTTTCTTTAGTACATATACGTATAACAATACTGATGCGAGATTTTCGCGCAGTTTCAATTTGGACACTGGACATGGACAATGCGAAATAAATATTATACATGCATGTCCTATAGAATAAATTCTAATTAGATTCCTAACTATCAATATTTTGTGTCACCGTGGCAAACATTCACACACGGATTATCTTTCGCGCATGTTACGGCAGTAAACATTTTTCGCACGGTCTGCGTGAATTCTAATACTGCGCGACGTTTTAAATACAAGTAACCATATTTTAGCTAATTTATCTATCTGCATTCTATAGAGGGCTGGGTAATATAAACCCAGTTCAAACCTTTATCCAGACATTTTGCCGACAACTATGTGTGATAATCAATACAACAAAATCGAAGCAAAATGATATACCCGTAACACTGAAGTGTCGCGCCGGATGTCGGGATTTGCATATTTAGTCCTGGAATAAAACTTGCGAAAAATTTTAATTCGAGCCCCTTACCGTTGCGATCGAGTTCTGGCTGACGCAGTATACATTGAGTACGCACAAAGTTTCTTTAAAAATATTCAGTTGCCGCATCCTTGTAGTTATTAAAACTAGCAAAAATGGAAGTACTTCAAAGCAGAATAGAAGAGGCTGGTCTTAGAATTTCGTATGATCCTCCCGGCGATGGGCTATGTTTTTATTCGGCTGCTTGTTTTCAGTTGGGGTTGTCGCCTATGACCGTGCAGAGTATGGTGTTCGAGTACTTGGAAAGTAATCGTTATGATGTAAGTGTAAGTGTATTTTGTTTATACGTTGTTAGCGATCGGTACCAGTATTATGTAAATAATTCATTAGTTAAACCCTCTTATTTTAGGTATAATTATAAATATTAAATATATACTTATATTGTACAATTTTTTGCTTCATTCTGTCAAGATATTGTATCTCAATGATTAATGAGGAACTTCTCTAATTTTCTGGCTGAGAATGAAAACTACCTATTTACAATGCCAAGGGCCTATTTTTCATTGTATTTTTTTCGCTTCAACTTGGCTTCACAGATCCGATAGTCTCAAAGTATGCGAGTTTTTATAATTGTGGAATAGGTTGACGCGCATTTAGCCTAACAACGTCACATCTGTCACTAGGATGATAACGTGAGTGTCATATATCTGTTCCCAGTGCTAGCCGAAGACTAAGGATTAATTAATGAGATTAAAAGCATCTTATAGATTTGAGCTATCAATAATTTCAAAATTTGAATACTTAATAGATATTACCGTTTATCGTGTTTCTCGTTGAGTCGTTGTTAACTCAAATCTTGCGAGCACATGACGCTTCTGTTCGGAGTATGTTTTGTTTCATAATGCATTAATGCCATGTCAATGACCAAGTAGCGACTTCCGCTGATGCATGCAGCGATCAAAATTTGGTATGCAGGGTATGGTTTAGAAAATATAGAACATTAATATTTCCTTTTGTTCAGACTTCACTTGCGTAGCACATATACTCAACGGGCGCGGACGCGACACTTCAGTGTTAAGGCCCAGACCCACCGAACGCGATTTGGCAACGCAGCGCGATTTTTCGATTTTGACTGAAATATAACTTTGATCCTGTTTCATGTTTTTCAAATATTCAGAAGCGCTATAACAGTTTGAGTTATTTGGCCTGCATATCTTTTAAAATTTCCTTCCATAGACGGTTTTATTTACTTTTAAAAACTGAAAAATCGCGTCGCGTTGCCGAATCGCGTCCGGTGTGTCTGGGCCTTTACGGGTATATCATTTTGCTTCGATTTTATTGTATTGATCATCACACATAGTTGTCGGCAAAATGTCTGGATAAAGGTTTGAACTGGGTTTATATTACGCAGCCCTCTATAGAATGCAGATAGATAAATTAGCTAAAATATAGTTACTTGTATTTAAAACGTCGCGCAGTATTAGAGAATTCACGCAGACCGTGCGAAAAACGTTTACTGCCGTAACATGCGCGAAAGATAATCCGTGTGTGAATGGTTGCCACAGTAACACAAAATATTGATCTAATTAGAATTTATTCTATAGGACATGCATGTATAATATTTATTTCGCATTGTCCATGTCCAGTGTCCAAATTGAAACTGCGCGAAAATCTCGCTCAGTATTGTTATACGTATATGTACTAAAGAAAAGTATCTAAAATTTGCCCTCTCTTTCTTAAAGATCTAGAAAGATATAAAAATTAGAATAATTAGAATTTATTCTATAGGACATGTATGTATAATATTTATTTCGCATTGTCCATGTCCAGTGTCCAAATTGAAACTGCGCGAAAATCTCGCTCAGTATTGTTATACGTATATGTACTAAAGAAAAGTATCTAAAATTTGCCCTCTCTTTCTTAAAGATCTAGAAAGATATAAAAATTTTGCCCCCTCTTTCATAAAAAAGATATAGAGATTTCTTCAATTTCTTGAACTTCTCTCGCCATATTTTTCTATTTTCGACCCTCGACATGCATTTTTCGACCCTCGACATTCTACCCTCGCCCTCGACCTATTATACCCTCGCCCTCGACCTATTATACCCGCGCCCTCGACCTATTACCCTCGACCCTCGACCCTCGACTATTAGTCAAACTCGGCAAGGTGCTCTGGGCAAGGTGGTTCTGCGTCATTTATTGATTATCTAGTTTGTTATAAGTGCGTAACAGGCAAAACAAAAACATTCAAATATGCCGGCAAAACGCAAATGTAGGGAGAGCGAAGCGAATGAGGAGCAAGCTAAATCAGCAAAACGAAAATGTGGGAGATCTGTGGTGCGCGACCAAGAGCCAAGTGAGGAATCACCTGGAGCTGAAAGCAAAGACACTCTTCTTCAGGACATGAGAGCTATTGGGTATGTGCGTTATTGAGTTAAAAGACCAATTAGCAGAATGTCAATTAGGATTCCGAAGCCTACATTCCACAGTTACTGCTCTTCTCGAAGCCACAAACGACTGGGCGTACAACATCGATCACGGTAACGTAAACGCAGTAGTTTTCTTAGATCTCAAAAAAGCGTTTGACACCGTAGATCATGCAATTCTTTTATCTAAATTAAATGCATATGGTATAGGAAGTGAATGGTTTAAATCTTACATAAGCGATCGTAATAAAAAATGCTTCGTGAACGGTTTTCTATCACCGAACCGCTCACTGTCCTGTGGTATCCCGCAGGGGGCTATCTTGGGGCCATTACTATTTTTAATTTATATAAATGATTTGCCTAATTGCCTCGAACATTCCCAGGCACGTATGTATGCAGACGACTCTCATTTGACGTTGGCAAGCAATAACGTTCGTGATATTAATCAGAATCTGAATCAAGACCTTGTCAACGTTAGTGAGTGGCTTATCGCAAACAAGCTTACTTTAAATCAATCCAAGACAGAGTTCATGTTGATCGGTTCAAGGCAAAGATTATGTACGTTGAGCCCATTACCATCTCTGGAAATTGATGGGATCCCTGTTAATCAGGTTTCGCTTACAAAGTCTCTAGGTGTACTGATTGATGAAAATCTGTCTTGGAATATGCATATCAATAAGCTAATTAAAAAGATTGCATCAAGCATTGGAGCTATAAAACGTGTAAGACCTTTTGTTCCATTTACGACTCTGCAGTATATTTACAATTCGTTAGTGCAACCGCATTTTAATTATTGCTGCGTCGTCTGGGATAATTGTAACAAAACCAATGCTGATAAGCTTCAAAAATTGCAAAATCGTGCAGCAAGAGTGTTAACATCTTCAAGCTATGACATTGCTGCTGATTTTCTACTAGAGAAGCTTGGCTGGAGAAAACTCGATACCCAGCGCAAGCTTGAAAAAGCTGTTATGGTCTATAAATCACTTAATGGGCTCGCTCCCGATTACTTGCGTCCCATGTTCATAGACCGTAGCAGCATCACGAACTACTCATTGAGAGACACCGAAGGCAAACTAGCTATTCCAAAGCCACGGACCAACTACCTAAAGAATAGCTTTGGTTATAGTGGTGCTGTGCTTTGGAATAGCCTTCCTACTGAGCTACGCAAAACAAATAATCTCAGCGTGTTTAAATCGGGCTGTAGTAGGTTTTTTAAATGATTGAATTTTAACAAATTATATTATTGCACGGCACTTATGGAAAGCAGGTATTTTTATTTTATAATTATTTCTATATTGAGCTATAACTGTAATTTGTTAGTTTGTAAAATTTTGTAATTAGTTAGTGTACCATATATGTAAATCCTGATAAGTTCACCGTGGGTAAATAAAGATTCTATTCTATTCTATTCTATTCTATACAATTACTATTTTCGCGGCAAAATTATTCGAATTTAAAACATTTTCAGTTATTTCTCGGGCGCATTTTAATATTTTTGAAAATAATCTGTGAGGATCGAAAGATTTTCAGCCCCTCAATTCAAATATATAAAAATGTAAAAAATGATGGAATCAGTGTTTTCATCATATGCATGGAGTAACCTTAAATAGCTGTAATTATTAAAGGTCGGTACCTACCTATATAAACAGGCTTTGTGATTGGTTGGTTATGAAAGTAAAAAAACGATATTCAATAAGCAATATAAATCGTATTTCTAAGTAACGAGTCATCAACACTGATCACCTTTGTTTAAGAAGACCAATCACAAAACATGTTCATATTAGGTAGCTACTTATCGATTATTAATAGCTGAATGTGTAATCCAAGTTGAAAATACAATTTTGTACAGTTATTTTTATTTTAATTGATCATCAAAGACATTCAGATTGAAATTCATAACTTGTGAACATTTACATTATATATTACTGTGCTGTAAAAGTATGAATTAAAAATTATATTAATAAGAAAAACAAACAAAAAGGACTATTAATTAGTCATAGAATACACTGAGTGATTAGCAATGAAAGACAATATATCATTGACATTGTAGAAATAATCCAATTGTTGTACTAGACCTGTCCAGCATCAAGAATATGCACTTGAAATGTAACCTTTTTGTATCAATATATTTGTATCAAAACATTGTGGCATCATTCTTCTACAGGGGATGGCTGCTTAAATGATTTTATTAAGAAATCTATGACAATTGAAGCCAAAGCTTAGAATATCTCAATAAATCCTGGATTTTGCCCTGGGCCTTACCTCATTATAAGAAAAACATACTCTAAGTAGTATCATCTTGCAAACTGAACGAATACGAGTTTTTGAGAAAAATTTTTGTTGAATATTGTATTTTGTGTTTTGTTTTCAACAACTCACATATTGAGTTTACAAGATGACACTACTAGGAGTTATTTTCGTATGTTTCTGAAAATTGGCCTGCTGGTAAAGGATTTCAGACCACACGACGACCCCGCCGTGGGTTGTTAAGGCCATTTTCCATTAAGGCCATTTTCCATTACAGCTGCTTTGCCCGCGCGGGCGGAGCGACCATGTTTCAACTTTGGCTGTAGGTGTCTAGCATGATATTTTTTGTCCGTCTTCCTCCCAGTATTATACGTCTTCCTCCCAGTATTATAATTTGCGGGGCTCTTCCACTAAACTCCATTTGCCCAAGCCTAAGACTGAATATCTTAAAAAAAGTCTTAGCTATAGAGGGGCCAAATTGTGGAATAGTCTCCCAAATGAATTAAGAGGAAAAGAATCACTAGCTATATTCAATAAAAACGTATGACACCTGGCTACTAATTAGAGTTTTTAAACCCATATTTACCTTGACTATTTAATCTATTAATATTTACTATTATGTATGTATGTATATACTGTATGTACTATTATCTATCTAATTATGTATGTAATTGTAATAACTGCATGTAAGTAATTGTATTTGTATGTTTAACTTTTCTAAATTTTTAATGTAAATTTAATGCTACGCCCCCCTTGGAAATCAGCTTTCGCTGTTGGGGTTGGCGTAGTAAAATAAAGTTTTACCTACCTACCTACCGCTTTACACCTCGCGGACACGCCTGAAAGTTGAACTACATTCAACTTTCTTGGCCGCGTGCCCGCGCGACTAATTATTCACGTGATTCGAATCGGTCGCTTCGCCCGCGCGAGCAAAACGACCGTAAACTAATGGAAAATGGCGTTTACGGTCGTTTTGACCGCGCGGGCGAAGCGACCGATTCGAATCACGTGAATAATTAGTCGCGCGGGCACGCCAAGAAAGTTGAATGTAGTTCAACTTTCAGGCGTGTCCGCGAGGTGTAAAGCGGAAAAAAAATCTCATGCTAGACACCTACAGCGAAAGTTGAAACATGGTCGCTCCGCCCGCGCGGGCAAAGCGGCTGTAATGGAAAATTGCCTTTAGTAGATCACCGCCGTGCACAGCCCATCGGATCATCCATACTGTAAAACTCAGAGATCCCAAGGATAGTGCAAAAGTTCATGAGGCCGGCTAAACTACTCCGTATATATATAAATGAATACGGTACGGATTTGGAAATATGCACATTTAACACGAAATGTCTTGTCAGGGCCATTTTCACACTAAACGATTTTTTCGAACGCAAATGCATAATCCTCGAGCCGGCGCGAAGCGCCGTTCGAGGCTTCTAATTCCGCTCGGATATTTACACCCGGGAAAAAAGGAAAGCAATGGGAAATCCATAGATATAATACACCTAGATTGCTGACTCATACCTAGCGGACGCATGACCTGCATGATAAATCCAAGATGGCCGCCATTCAGGGCAAAAAGAATATAAACTCTACGGGGTACTCCATATTTTTTGCATTTTGCGTCGTTCCTGTGTTTCGAATCCACTTCGATCAAACTTTTTTGGCAATCACTACTTATCCTGAAGGTTTTAGACGCAAACTGGACAGCTGGGGATGAATTGATGTAAAAATATCGCTTGCCGAAATTTCTACGAAATCGTTTTAGAGTATTTTATAAAGGAAATTTGTGGTTTTCAAGGCCAAAGACGTATACCTTGAAGGCTTTGGATGCAGAATGGACCGTTTGGGATGAATTATATTAAAATATCGCTCTCCGAAGCTTGACATGAAAATGTCACTTGCTCAGCTCGAGTCATTTACTGCAGACAAGTACTTTAAATGTACTTGGTTTAATACATTTTGTCATTAGATATTTTGAGGAATATTCGGAAAATTACTTAGAGGATAAAAGTAATGTCTGTAACAGGCTTTACTTGCTGAGACGACTGGGATTACAAAAAAGCAATAAAAATAGCATTTAAAATTGGGAATGGAAAATGAGATTATGGTCCCTCCCACACCTCTTACAACCCTCTGACTTCTTCCCCAGTTTTTGTTTCCTTTTATAGTATTTTTGGGGCTCGTTTAAATCTGGGGCTCATCGAGCAATTCTTCCTGGGCAGCCTTGGAAAATATAGCTTATTAAATGTCGTGTTAAAAATAACCATAAATAGAAAACGCTAACATATTGCTAAACCGGACATTCATTCTCACTAGATGACATGTCAAGAAATTTAGTTTTGGACACGCAAGAAAACTTCATGTTAGTTTTATTGAGGTTCAACAAAGTAGGAAAATTTGCCATTAATTACTTGAAGGATTAATAAATTTTTACCATAGAAATGATAATTAATTGTAGTATAACAATGTACGGATTTCATCCAAGCCATACATGAAACTGTTAAGTTTAATGAACTGAATTTCTTTATAGAAGTTTATATTTCACGACCACCATGGAAAGTCTGGCCGATGCATACTTGATATTTTTCAGTGCATGAACAGGTTGCACACTGTTACTGTGTTGTTAAATGTTAAGTTAAATGTTTTAAAACAATACTGAAAATCAGAAACAACACTCAAATTTGCAGTGCACTTGCCACAATTTTGCACACTACACACTGTCACACTTGAATTTTTCCCTGCTGCATAAATGTTTCCTTGTCGAAATCTGCCATATATTACCCAGTCTGGTCTCATGATCTCCCCGGGAAAAGCCTAATCAATATAATGTTCAGAATTCTTCCTTTCATGAGTAATGCTGTCTGCCCACAAGCGGGGTGGGACAGCAGTCAAATTGACGAGTAGCGACGAATTTGACTGCTTTCCCACCCCGCGTAAGACGGTATTGTTACCAGTTGTTTACGTCACGTCCACGATCATGCCCGAACAGTTCGAAGTATTATGAACATAGCCGAAATTGAGAGATTTTGGCTCCGTTCGTCGCTAAATTTGCCCGAGTTATGATCAAACCATATTCGTTAGAAAGAGAAACCTTTGTGAAAAGATCTGATCGAATTTTTTTTGCCGTACGACAAGTTTGAGCGGAGATATTTGAGTTTTAAGCGATGCGGTCGGGCCGCGAGTAATTAGCCTTTACCTTCTATATACATATGACGAGCAACACACAATTTGACACAACATATAGGCCACAGAAAATGTTGCATAAACCGCTCCAAACAAGCTCATGGAGTAATTAAAAGAATGTAAAGGCATTATACTATCATGTCAACTATATTTTATTGTTAAAGTGTAGTTATTTGACTAATTTAAGAATGTTTTTAGAATAGTTTTGGTGGAGTATAAAATTTGTTTATAAAAAGCCGTTAAAAACCCGCAACTCCTGATCATTCACCCTGAAATTGGGCCGCCTGTGGTCTGCCATTTCATACAGTGAGTTCAAATAGGCTGCATTGCACACATACCATGTCTGTGTGTCAAATTTCACCTCCAGGTGATATTTGGCATCAGTTAACAGTGGACTTAACTTTTAAATACTGCTTTTATCCTCTAAGTAATGTTCCGAATAATCCTCAAAATATCTAATGACTAAATGTATTAAACCAAGTACATTTAAAGTACTTGTCTGCAGTAAATGACTCGAGCTGAGCAAGTGACATTTTCATGTCAAGCTTCCGCGAGCGATCTTTCAAAAAAAATAATCCCAAACGGTCCATTCTGCATTCAAAGCCTTCAAGGAATAGGCCTTTGGCCTTGAAAACCACAAATTTCCTTTATAAAATATTCTAAACCAAAGTAATGCACTCGAACTGACCAAGTGACGATTTCGTACAAATTTCGGCGAGCGATATGTTTACATCAATTCATCCCCAGCTGTCCAGTTTGCATCTAAAACCTTCACGATAAGTAGTCATTGCCAAAAAAGTTTGATCGAAGTGGATTGGAAACACTGGGACGACGCAAAATGCAAAAAATATGGATTGGCCATCTTGGATTTATCATGCAGGTCACGCGTCCGCTACGTATGAGTCAGCAATCTAGGTTTATTATATCTATGGGTATGAGTCAGCAATCTAGGTTTAATATATCTATGGGGCTACCACGCCGATGACATAGCGGCTACTGGTTGGTTTCACTTGTCTCCATCTATCAAACTGACGTTTCGCAATTTTACCGATTTTCATATTCGTTTTTTTTATTTTTCTTCATCAATTTGGTTAGGGTTAGGTTTTGAGTTAGGGGTTAGGGTAGGTCATAGGGTTAGGGTCAGTTACAAAGTTTTTAACTTTACTTCAAAGTTGAAAAAATGACGTAACGTCAGTTTGCTAGATGGAAACAAGTGGCGACCCTACTTGGTTTCCAGTAGACGCAAAAAGGATAAATAGAGATAGATGGTCGAAAAAATATGGCAAGTGCTTGTTTCTTATAATTGTTGATGTATTTTAATATAACCCTAAAATATTGTTTTATTTACACTTGAATTTTCATTCCAAATATAGAAATATCCTATATTATATGTTTTCAAAAAGTTCCAAATTAAAAGGAAAACGAAATCATTTCACGAGAGAATTTGTATATTTTCATCTGATTTCATTTCAAAAACTAATTTATCGGTAAAAGGCAGTTTAGTTTTACAAACTTTTCGAAACGTTCTGGTGAACGGAAGGTTGCATTTATAAAACATTAATTTGAAGCTTAGAATGCATAAGAACATACCTACAGCATATATCTCGTATTTCTATGGCTAAAACAACTAATATTTTAATTATTTTTGCAGCTTTTGTAACCTGTTTAACTGTTTCGTACTCCAGTCCAGAAAAGAAATTCATATTATTAATCGTGTTGCCATGGCTACTGTGCTTCCCCTTCTTGAAACAAAATTTCCATTTTTTATTCTTTCAAAAATTCTTAACCCAAAATAAATTTCCCAAAATATTATTGTTTCATTCCACTCATCTTTCCAAACTATAACAGTAATGATCAAAATTTTAATGGAACATTTAAAATGAAGGAGAACATAGTGATTACGTCAAGTAAAACATTTTATAAGGCCTTTGAGTGCGCGGTAAAGAGGGGTGTGAGCCAGGGATCCAATTCTGTTTTCTAAGCCAAAATTTTGCTTTGAACCCAAATATCCGACTCTTCTCGCAGATTTTGTGATGAAAAAGCTTAGTAAAGTAATGTTTTGGAATGTAGTGTCTGTCAATGTTCAGATGGGGCGAGGGGTTACTGCAAGCATGTATTTCTAGTTCGTATTACTAATGCATTGTGCAATGTACTGCGTACCTACTGTAATCTGTATTTAACCCATTAACTGGCAGTACTCTACTAATGAGGAGTAAAATCGTCGGGCGTTAGACGGAGTAAAATGCCAGCGTATGGCGCATCTGAGCACATTGCCAGCTAATGGGTTATAAACAAGGGGTAGAGTGTAGCAAATATACCGGGGTTGACAGTTGTGTAAAACTGCCTGAAAAAGGCAAAAAGAACTTCGACGTTTCGAGCGAAGGCCCTTTGTCTGGAAGTTAGTAAAATGGGTCGGGGGAAAAACATGTGCTTTTATAGTGAATACAAAAGCGATCACGTGATAAAAAATAAACCAATCAGATGGATTTAATCAAAACAAACTACAAGCAAAATATGGAAATCACATCACAAAGGTGAGATGTAGAGTATCTGCTGATGGCAGGCATAAACAGATAATAGTTAAATGTTAGAGAGGAGCTCATTAATGCCGAGAGGATGAATGGTGCCAAGTTTGGAAATGAGACGCATTTCTTGCAATATATAGTTCCTTATTCCTGTCTTTCTTGCTTTGTTCGCTGCTCCTTATATGCTAATATATTTTGTACAGTGTTTCCACTACAGTGTTTCCACTTGAAACATTGTTCAGATTCTTTATTCTGGCGCCAGACGGGCATTTCCGAGCCTTGATTTTTCTAAATTTTCCCGGGGGAGCATGAGAACTGACCCTGCTAGATTTCAGGCACATACAGTATTAGATATTATTTAAATATCTTTCAACAATATGGTACTGGATCGAAAGTGCAGCTACCGTAGTGTTAATATTATATACATGTAGATAACACATATCTTGCATTGTGAACTATTTATAGGGTCAAGCGTTTAGATAATTGATCCTGTACATCCCCCCCCCCCCCTCGAATATCAATGACTTCGCGACGTCCCTGCTATTAACGTACAAACCTTCTTGTCTACGATATATTACATAATACTTATGACAGTCCACTATATATAAACATGTTCTCTAACTGCTTCTATTTCATTGTCACTATCCTTAGTGAACAATAATTATTTTTCTATTGTTTTCATTTTGAGCCATGCTTATATTGACCTGATATATAGATAATATTTGTAACAGTTTAGTGTAAAACCGTGCTCTAAATGGCTCATACTTTCATTGTGACTTTTTTCAATGAATAATAACGACATTTCCACTGATTCCAATTGATGCCTTGTCCATATGGGGTAGGCAATTCATATTTTTCGTAATAAACACCATTCACGTCGTTGTCGGAGTATATTGTTCAGAAAGCCATGCCTTCTGAGATTCTCAACAAAAAACGGAACATAAACTCTTCGAAAATGTGCTTAATGTTTTTTTAGATTCCAAATTAGCCACTTTGATATGCATGTTCATTATGAAGATCTAAAGTTATGGTATACATACATACAATTTTATTAGTTATCCCAATATACGGGCTTTTCATAACTAATTTACAAAAACTGTTATAAGAAAATTACTAATAATTTTAGAATTACAAGAAAGTTATATTTAAAATTTGAATAGTAAACTAGTCATAAAAACGTGTTCAAAAGTCACATTGTCTTTAAGAAAGTTTCCAATAATTGTTTCTTTAGGCGATTTTTAAAAACTCTGTGCGACTCAACCTGTTTAAGTGAAGGGCAGATTGAATTCCATATAACCGATGCTCTGTAAGCAAAAGACTTTTGTCCGGTGGCAGTTCTACATCTAGGAATTTGAATATCATTTGATTGTCTTGTGATTCTTCCACTTATTGATAATCTACTACAAAAATGCTGCGTTAGATAGGTAGGGGCAGTTCCTTTTATGCACTTGAAAGTCATAACCGCATCGCGTAAATAAAGTTCTTTCGATACCGGAAGCCAATTTAGTTCCTTCAGACATGGGGTGATGTGATCATACTTATGTATTCCAGTAACGATTCGTGCAGCAAAGTTTTGTACGCACTGCATCTTCTTAATGTTGCCCTGCGAGGTTGACGCCCATACGGAAGAACAATAATATAATTTACTGAAAACTAAACTTTTAATAATTTTTACTAACAAGTCACGACCGAAAAGATGTCGCACTCTATTTATCTGTAACAGCATATTCATACATGATGAGACTACGTTAGTCACGTGTTTATCATAAGCCATATCCCAAAATCGACCCCTGGGGAACACCATGCTTTAACGGTAGGCTATTTAAAAGGGTCGAAACAATACGTACAAACTGTTGCCTTCCGTTTAGGTAGCTCTTGAACCAATTTACTGCGGCTGCTGATACACCAATTTTTTCTAATTTCGCAATGAGTATATTATGATTTATACTATCGAAAGCCTTACTAAAGTCCACCAGTACAAGAACTGTGATTTGCTTGCGGTCCATCGCATTAAGAATGAAATCGCTGACCATAATATTCAGGGTTTCTGTGGAATGATTTGATTTATTCCCACTCTG
Source organism: Trachythela sp. YZ-2020 (assembly GCA_016169945.1). NCBI lineage: Eukaryota > Metazoa > Cnidaria > Anthozoa > Malacalcyonacea > Clavulariidae > Trachythela > Trachythela sp. YZ-2020. The sequence continues at coordinate 2,245,975 of JADLSH010000377.1, read as the reverse complement.
GTGTCTAGTAAGGAGATCGTTTTCCTTCAATCTGTGAACTGTTTTAGAGCTATATTCTCACAAATTTTACCAGCCGACTGTATCAAGGATATTGGGCGGTTGTTTCCGGCTAGTTCGTGATCCCCCTCTTTAACATGTGGAATAACTTCTGCTAACTTCCAGTTTTCTGGAAAAGTACATGTTTCAAAGGATCGATTGATGATATTTGTTAGCGGCATTGAAATATTGGCCAAACAATCTTTCAGAATTTTAACTGGGATCTTATCGGCGCCAGGAGATTTGTTTCCAGGCATCTTGAGAATACACTCTTCTAAATCAGCAACAGTAACAGGTGCAAAATAAAATTGTTCTTGAGTCGAATTATTTGGAGGAGAAACAATTGGCATCATAACGGCATTATAATCCGAAGATAACTGTTTTACGGTTTCTACCGTTTTTTGACCCACCGATGTGAAATATTTATTAAAATCATTGGCAATAATCACAAGATCTTTAGTGTATTGTAATGTGGGTGTCAGCCCTCGAGATGTGGGAGTAATGCCACGGATAAGTTTCCATAATTGGTTAGATTTACCATTACATTTTTCAACTTTTCTCTTGACGAAATTTATTTCTGCAGTTTTCAGCATCTTTTTCACCTCTCTCCTTTTAGCTTTAACAGCTATCCAATCAGAATTCAGATTTGTAGCTCTAGCTCGAGTTAATAGCCGATCACGTAGTTTCATTTCTTCCCGAAGTACCGGTGTGATGCAGGGGTTACCCTTGTGTTTAAAATTCATTTCCTTTATAGGGGCATGGCTTTCAACAACTTGGCCAAAAAGGGAATTAAAAAGTTTGACTTTATCGTCTACACCATTTATATCATCTATGCTGTCCCAGCAAATTTTTGAAACATCCATATTGAAATCTGTAGGGTCATACTGCTTATAGCTTCTAGTTTTAATATTGATGGCTTGGGTTCGTGGCTTCTTTAAGTTCAAGGTAACAATTACTGGAAAATGATCGCTCATGGCTGTACATATAACATTGCTTTGGATAACTAAGTTTGGTGATGTAGTTGCTATTATATCAAGCAAAGTTCTTGAATTTTGCGTTACACTGGTGGGTTGCGAAATCACTTGCGTCAAATTGAAAGATGTACAAAATTCCTCGAAAGCAGTAGACTGAGAAGTGTTAGATAATAAATCACAGTTCAAGTCGCCTGAAATGAAGATTTCCTTTCCATAAGACAGGGCATCAGTTAATGACGGCGCTAGGACATTTAGGAAACAATTTAACTGAGTATCTGGTGGACGGTAAGCGACACAAACAATAATTGATTTTAATTTTGCGTGCTGTATCTTCAACCAGAGCTGATGAAAACCGCAGTCTGATATATTTGAAATTGAGGTAAGAACCTCAGCTTTTAAGTTCGTGCTCAAATAGGCACACACACCACCACCTTTTTTGTATCGACGGTCGAGTCTGAACACTTTATACCCAGGTATGTTTATTTCTTTGTTTGTGACCGACGAATTAAACCAAGTTTCGGAGACAGTAAAAATTCCAATGTCATTTTGAAGTACAAAATTTTTAACCTAAGTAAATGTGGTTCAATTTTTCAGAGATCTAGCATTAAAGTGTGAGAGTCTAAATCTTTTTAAGGACTTCGTCACAGTTTGTAGTGGTTGGGTTTGGATACTAATACAATTTGAAAGATCCTTTGAACGAATGGGATGTGGTTTTTCCCTACTTCTGTCCGTAATTCTGACCTGGATTAAATTGTTTTGCTCGTTATCCGGACCACCAGGTCTAAGTGGTCTAGCCATGCAGTCTTTCTTGCGATGGCCTGAAGTATGAGTTCCCCGAAAAAATTCCTGGTTCATCCCTGTTGTTTGCTTTTTCAGGGCACAGTGGGTGCCTTTCAAAGATGGCTTGCCTTGCATAACTCTATGGCGGAAATATTTGTTTTTTGGACGATCTAGCCAAGATTTTTTGCGAGGAAACGCAACGCTGTTGTGTGGTGGAACTTATTTTCGTTGCGGTCACTTAAAAGTGATGCATAAACAGCGGTCTTGCTAGTCATACCATTTTTTATTTGTCTGGATGGGAATTCTATTAGAGGCAAATTGGCAAAACTTGGCAATAAACTACATTTTCGGGATTGATTCCGATTATTACAATTTCTTTGATATTTTCCAGCCTTGTTTATGTTTTTATTAAACGATAAGGCGGTAAATTGGTCATCAATAACAGGTATATAACGATCAGCATTGTTACAACTCCTTTGTCGTTCATTCTCTGCCATGAAAGAAATATCAGCACAAAAGCATCTAATGCAGGCAATGAGTTTAGTTTGGTCTGGGGAAAGGCGCTGATATCAATTAACTCGGTCACTTGAGAATCATTAAAAGTGTGATTGTTATAATACTGATGTTCGGTTTTAGGACCATCCGGTGAAACAATAGGACATTCAAGGTTAGATATAATTTCGCACGGTTGAGGACATTCGATTGAATTTAATACATCCGGTGAAACAATAGGACCATCCGGTGAAACAATAAGACATTCAAGATTAGTTAAGGTTTCGCATGGCTGAGAACATTCGGTTGGAATTTCCAGGGACTTAATTGTACATTTCAAATTTTCAATCTCATTATTTTTTTCTCGAACTACCTCTAACATATTCAGTTCCAATCGCCTATATCGTTCTCTCTCATTTAAAAGATCATCTAGATCTTTTTAACTTAATTATTTCTTCATTCTCACGTGTCACATCAGCAATGGCAGACATTTCAGACTCAATAGTAGACATTTTAGACTCAATAGTACAGTATTCAGCATGATTGTCATGTCTAACTTGACCCCTTCCAATTCAGCAGTAACCAAACTACATTTACAGCCACAATCACGATTTTGCTTTGGTGACTGATTGCAAAGGGATGTTTGCTTTGCTGGATAAGACACGTCAGACATTATATTATTAAGGGGCAAATCTTTCGATAAATAAGATACGTCGGACTGTATCTTATTAAGAGCCAAGTCTTTCGATAAGTCAATAAGTTGGCTATTATCCCGCTTCGAAGATGGCAAACCGTCCGTGGTCGACTTTACATATGTGATATCAGCTGAATCTAAGATATTCGTCAAACCTTCCCAAAATCTCTCACCATCTTTACCATGAAATAAAAAAGAATTTGTCTTACCAGGATACCATGGCATTACAAAGTCACCGTCCAAGCCTTGGAACTGCTTCGCCTTGCCACCAGGAGATTTCCACTTGCCATTCAACCCAACAACATTTTCGATAAAATATTTCAATAAACAAAGATTCTGTGTCCATCTAATATACTTTCCATCGTACACTAAATGTGACTGACTATTTAGCACTTTTATATCGACATTATCGAAATAAAATTTGCAAAACTTCGCGAGCTCAAAGAAACATGACCGTACGCCATGTTGACACTTGCATATTTTCAACAACTTTTTATTTTCTACTCTATATTTTCAGCACAATTTAAAATTTTCAACACAAATTTAGATTTTCAATACATATATATGTTATTTACCGGCTTGGAGGTCCGAAAAGGGAAATATTTCCCAAGGTCTCAAAAACGGCCCGAGCACGCCGAGGGCGAGCTTTATATTTTTTTAAATATAATTTTAAGAACAAAAACATTGGCTGTATGGATTTAAATCTCTTGTGGTCCGCACGGCCTCATACTAACCGCTCGCGTAGCCAATCAGATTGCAGGAGAGCCTAGAATATGAATTTGGACCGCAAAAGAATATAAAACGTTTTATTTTCAACTTTATATTTTGAACACAACTTTTCGTTTCAACTTTTTTATCCAACCGCAATCCACTCATATCATGGATCAAGGGCTCGTATATGGTTTGCCGCGCTTTTACTGCTGCGTTTTATATTTATCACTTAATTACTGAGACCGAGGGAAACAGCGTGTTTTGTTGCTCCCCAAGGCGAAGCCGAGGGCAACAACGGCGACCGAGGGGCCACAAAACACGCTGTTCTCCCGAGGTCTCAGTAAATAAGTGTTTGATTATATAGCAAGTGTCAAAGTCTCAATAATTCACTTGGTATTCCGTTTTTATCTCTTAATTGCTGCCGAGCGAAGCGAGGCAGCACACTATTCTTGACGTCTGATTGTTGTCCCAGAGTCCACTCGACCCAGTCTTCCGCGTGAGTTATGTATTTGCGAGAATCTCAACTTTTGTCGTTCTGGATGTCGGTTTTCCGGGGGATTAATTAAGCATTCAAGTTCGTTTGTAAAGTGAGGGGATCGTGGAAAAATATATTGTATAATGCGCACGCGTCTTCCCTTCGAATTCCATGTGATCAAGATATATAATTTCTCAAATTCTGAATGAAAATCACGAAAACTCTCTGAAATATAAAGGCAAGTATGACTTTATTTCTTTCTGGTAATATACATCAAGGCACTGAAATTTTCAGTGTTCATTCTAGAGGCAAACAATGTGCTTTTAAGAGTTAATTACATGTATCGGCGCTTCTTAATACAGCACAAAATAAACCGCTAATCGAGTGGTCAAATACAACCTTAAATAATGGTTTTACAATGAGATAAAATGTATTTAGAAGCTCTAAAAAATGGCTTAATAGTCCCAGATCCAGAACATTTGTCTATAGATAACTTACCAACAGTTGTTTGTGTTTCATGTTGTATGAACATGTCGAATAGCTTTTCTTACAAGATATGGCAATCTGCGATCGACACATTTAATAATATTATTAATATATTTCCTGTACAGGCAACAACTAAATCACCTTTGATGTTAACTATCAGTCATCTACCCATTGTGGTCAAGCCCATTGAGGCACCAACTATCAGTGATCCGCCCGTTGTGGTGGAGCCCATTGAGGCACCAACTATCAGTGATCCGCCCATTGTGGTGGAGCCCATTGAGGCACAAACTATCAGTGATCCGACCATTGCGGTGGAGCCCGTTGAGGCACCAACTATCAGTGATCCGCCCATTGCGGTGGAGCCCGTTGAGGCACCAACAGACCAACTATCAGTGATCTGCCCATTGTGGTGGAGCCCATTGAGGCACCAACAGTCAGTGATCCGCCCATTGTGGTGGAGCCCATTGAGGCAGAAACTATTATTGATATGCCTGATGATGAAGAAAATGAAATCGAATTTTGTTTGTTTAATTAACCTCTCCCCCTGCCCTTCTTTTATTTTCATTCAGTTATGTTCTACTATGTTTCTACATAAATATCTCATGCTACCAATTATTTTTTCCATAGTTTTCCAATTCTGACGGATGTGAATGGCGCTATGTTAACTGCTGGGTGAAACCAAATGGTTGTTACAGCCAAAATATAATATGGATCTATTACTGTACATCTCATGAAAATGGATGGGAGCTTCTGGATTAACAGAAGTGTATTTCTATTAAAACAAGAATGCTGATTTACAAGATTGTATGGATATATTACAATACATCTAATGCAATGGCATATGGAATCTCCCATGTATTATTAAATTACTGTACTTGTTTCCAATCTACCATATGGATGTCAGGAACATTGTATATCAAGATATTACATACCTTTATATGTACAGTAACCTAACAATTTATTGGACAATATGATGGCCAACAATGGACACTACCTGTACATGCTAAATAAATACAAAACATCTGCATATTGGACAAAAAAAACAATGAATGGCACTGTCTTGTTTACCAATTGAAAAATACAGTAGACTATTATCACTTGGAAAGAATATGAAAACTTGCAACAAACTAATCATATCACGTTAAAAGATATATCTTTGTTCTTCCTAATTATGTTCTTCTAGACGTTTTGACAAGTGAAGACAGTGGTACCCACAATCACATGTGTAAATATGAAAATCCGAAGTACACTTTACAGTATATAGTAATTATTGCATTGTTAAACAAAATAAATTCATACATACATTGTATATATAAGGCAATTTAAATAAATGAAGTTTTTTGGTATAATCAATATCCAGTGCTTTGGGCCGTAAGGCAGCACTTCCCTTGCGATAGCAACTTCTAGTAATATATTATTATTTTCTTCTGAACGACTTGCAAACCGACCGGTAGACGCGAATACCTCGCGCCTCACTTCCGGTTTTCTTAATGACCGGTCAATAATTGTTCCATTGTGGACCGGTTGCAAGCATGCAGTGAACATTTCGTTTTGTGGACCGGCACGTGACACGGTTTTGTCCAATCGGCAAACAGGAAAATTGAATTTTGACACTTGCTATATAATAATCAACAATGGCGGATCATTCAGGGTTGAACGAAGTGAGAGCAATTCTTTTGAAAGTGACTGAACAAATTCCTTCAATTAAATCTGGGAGTTTGCATGTCAACTTTACCAGGTTACGAGTCACTATATTGAAAGGTTGACGATCAAACGCAAGCGAGAGTTGGCGGTATATATAAACGTTTACAACAAACGTAAATGGTTACAAGAATGAATCCTGTTATTGTTGATACTGGAGTTACTAGCCAGGACCAATTCGCCTTACTCAGCAAAAACCTACAGCTCTCGTGGTCCGGAGATTTCTCTTCCTTGAAGCTCTTCGTCGCCGAAATTACCGACATTAATGGGTCATGGAGTTCACCCGGAGGGGAGAAAAAAGCTTTTAGCGATGGGAACACTAAGATAACGTGGTGGAAAAACAAGAAATATCTGAAAATCGAAGGTATCGAAACACAATCTATTCAGAACAGATTATTTTCCGTTTTAAGCCAGGGAAATAATAACCAGCCTGGCGTGTTAACTCGTGCAAAACGTGATGCTAATTCCACAAGTTCATGTAGATGCAGTGAAATCTCGGTTGATGTTGAAGGTCTGAAGCTAGACATGACAATATTAGAATCGAAACATAGCAAGGAGACGCAATCAAGTTTACAAAGTATTCTTAAACTACATGATGAAATCTCGAAACTACGAAAAGATCAGGATAACCTGAAAAACCAAGTCGAAGAACTATCTTATGCAAATTCCAAGATACGCTGTGAAAATTTCAATCATACAATTAGTCATATTAACGACAACACTAGTTATTGTGTACCGCGTGTCTCAAGTTCGGAATCGGAAATGGACTTAATCCTCGAACATTCCGAAGTTATAATACCCAATGAAATTTATGATAGAAGTATTATGACTACGCATCAAGCGTGTAATGATGCTGTTAAAATCACAACGCCCCAGGAGACCGAAAACAACGAAACTTCTAAATACCAACAACGAAAACACAAAGGCAACCTCGCATTATTAATAACAATAGCGCAACTACGCACGTAGTTTCTATTATGGAAAACAATGAAGGAAATACAACGGAAATCCATCTACCAAGTGACGAATTAGTAAACTCCGTCACTAAACGCCTGAGTCATACTCAGTCAAAGAGAATGCAGCATAATAGTCAAAGAAGCTGTTTAAGTCCGAGAGAGCCTGAAAAACACAATGGCACGAGTGTTAAGACGCAGCAACATATCCCCATACAGCATAACCCATACAATTGCCAGCCCATTCCAACTCGTATAACTAGGAGAGAACAGTCCACTAATAGCCGTAGAAAACCAAACAGGAAATTAAAACATCCAAGCAATGCCTGTAAAAGCAATACGACCAATGAAGAGGATTTTCGTTTGAAACCCAGCTGGAAAGACAAAATGAACTGGTTCAACTTTTATTACTAGATGATTCTCCACCTTCAATCAACCCACCCCCTATTAGGAAGCATAACCCCTCAAACTGTATCTCTATTACCACGGTTGGTACCCCTATTAAATGTTTTACACCATCCATACTTCTAACCAACATTTGTCATGTATCCAACAAGGTCGACGAATTAAGTGCCGTTGTTGAAACGAATAACCCTTCCCTAGTCATGGTCACCGAATCCTGGCTAAACGAAGACATACCCGACTCTGCTGTTGGGATTGGTCGCAAATTCCAGGTATATCGCCGCGACCGACAAACACCTGGAGGCGGAGTCTTAGCTTATGTTAATAGTGATATACCATCTTCTCGTTTAAAAAATCTCGAAAATGACGACAAAGAAGTTTTATGGCTCCTTCTGAAGCCGAAAAGAACCCCCAGACCTTTTAGTGTTATCGTTGTCGTCGGCGTATATTATCCACCAGGACAGCCGGTTGAAAAGGAAAGGGAAATGAAAGAATACCTTACTGTGGGACTTGACTCTGTACTGGAAGATTTCCCATCAGCTGGAGTGTTTGTAATCGGTGATTTTAACAAAATGAAATTAAACTCACTCTGCAGTCGGTTTAGCTTGAAAAAAGTGGTACGATCACCAACAAGAGGTACGAATGTGCTAGATCAAATTATTACGAACATGTCGGAATTATACAATGAGGTGGCACACTTGCCCCCTGTTGGTCGTTCCGATCATCAATGTTTACTGTACTACCCCAATGCGAACGAGAACATCAAGCCCTGTTCACGCAAAGTACGTCTAATGAAACCAAATAAACTTATCTCTCTTGGTGTTAAGCTAGACCAAGAGGATTGGAACCCCGTGTTTAATGCACAAGATATTGATGAAAAAGTTGATAAATTTACCACCACAACAATACAGTTATTAGATGAAATATTACCTGAAACCACAATACGTACTCATGTTTCGGACAAGCCATGGATGACGTCCTTTATAAAAGAAAGATTAAAGCAAGACAGAGAGCCTTCAGTAGCGGGGACGTAATTAAATACAAAGAACTATGTGATAAAATAACAACGCTTATTAAAAAGGCGAAAAAGGAATATTACCATTCAAAGGTTGGAAGCCAACGGAACTATAATCCAGCCAGATGGTATAAGGACATATTTCAATTGGCCGGTTTTGAAACAATAAACACGATTAACGCAATTACTACGGAACAAGCAACCAGTACTGCAGAACTATTGCAAGATATTTTTACAAAACCATGGCAGGACCGCCCTGCTGCTTCTATCCCAAGTCTTGCCGAAGTAGCACCATTGTTGAAGGAAAATCCTCCTCCCGTCCCCTCTATTGGTCAAGTCAAGTCTACACTGAGACATTTAAAAGCAAAAAAAGCTACCGGATCAGATAATATCCCAGCTTGGTTTCTTAAACGATTTCACGAAGAACTTGCCCCGTTGTGCACGATATCATTTGTAGCAGCATATCACAATGCAAATATCCAACTATATATAAACATGCATTGGTTACTCCAGTTCCTAAAGTGCGTCCCAACCAACATCGAAACTGACTTTCGTCAAATCTCAATACTCCCTCAAATGGCGAAAATCCTGGAAAAGCTACAACTTAAACTGAACAATATTGACCTGAAGATAAATGATAGCCAACATGCATTCACTGGTGAACGATCGACGGTATCTGCATTAACCTGCATCTCACAGAACTGGTTCAATGTCACAGATAATTTACGTGATAACAAGAATGGAGTACATGCCTTGTTCATAGACTTCCGCAAGGCTTTCGACCTTGTGGATCACGGCATTTTGTTAATGAAATTAGCGAAAATGAATGTGACAAAAGGTTTCTGGCTCTGGACGCGAAGTTTTTGGAAGGCAGGAGTCAACAGGTCAATCTTGTGGGAACACTATCATCGACAAAATCGTGTCCTGCTGGAGTCCTCAGGGCTCTGTTATCTCCCTCGCTCTTTAATGTATATGTGAACGACTTTGAAAATTCTGTTCCAGATCATCTATCTATAAACACCTGTAAATACGCAGACGATTGTACACAAGATGAGGTTGTTGCACAAGAGACAACAAGTCATATGCAAGACGTTCTTGACGCATCGCAAAAATGGGCCACTGAGAACAAGATGAAGATAAACTCCCAAAAACCAAAGATATGTGGATTTGTTTTAGTAATGCGATCCCAGAACCAGCTCCGCTTGTTATGGATAGAGTGAATATAGAAAGAGTTAGCTCATATAAGTTACTTGGAGTGTGGCATCAGGACAATCTAAAATGGAACCGTCACGTAGAAGAAATGGTAAAGAAAGCAAATAAACGTATATTCAGTCTGAGAGAATGCCGCACAGCCAAATTACCACAAGAAGTTGGCCTCACATGCTATCAGACGAAGATAAGATCTGTGCTAGAATATGGAGCAGCAATTTGGGGCGGTCTGCAGAATATCTTGCGGACGAAATTGAGAGTACGCAAAACAGATGTCTAAAATACTTGGAATCCCTAGGGATAATTTAAAATCATTACGAGAAAGAAGAAACGATGTTGCTATGGAGGAACTGAAACGAATTCAAAGTGATGCTACCCACCCCTGTCATAAGTTTATCCCTTTGCCAACATCTCATACTCATGATCTGAGAAGAAACACTAGTATTCCATACCCAATATCACACACCAAAAGACACGAACAATCTTTTATCCCAAGGGCAATTGCTCTTTTAAATAAGTATGATCCAATTAGACGATAGATTATTTGATAACATGATTATTAGAACCATGCAATTAGACGATAGATTATTCTATATACTAATAAACAATTAATAATTTAACCATTTTTATAGTTTTGTACATATCATATATTATTGTATAGAAATTATTCTTACAGCTGTAAATCCATTGTATTTTTTAACTAAAGATGGATATTAAAAGATTATTAGAGATGAGCTCGGCTAATTCGTCTTCATAAGGTAAACATAAAAGTAAAAATTAGCTTAGTCCAGACGAAATCCTTGCATATTGATATAGTAATTAAAACCTTGTAGCATATAGTTTAATAATTGTAATAATTCTTCAGCGAAAGGCAAAAAACCATTGAAGAGGGAAAATCAACCCCAATGCAAGCTGAAGTTTGTTTGTCTTGCCACTACAACAATCACTGGTCCTTCTTCAAGAGTTCAAGCGTCAAGAATAAAACTGACCTATGTAATGCAGGCTTGGGTGATTGTACATCTAAACTATAATTGAATGAAAAAAGTGTCTATTTACACGAGGAAAGAGTAAAAAAAATTCCCCAGCTTGCCGACACAGGCGGATACGAACTTTTACATTTTCAAAGAGGAGGTCCACTGACAACAGTTCGTTTAAAAGGTGTCTGTGGGCAAGCCAGAATTTATATAAGGCCGCTCCAGACCAACATTCCAATTGGAAATGGAAACATGGAAACTGAAGAAGATATCCATGAGGTGGGATATAATTAAAAAGCAAGTAACCCTTTCACATTGTCTGTTCAGTTATAGATACACAAACAATATCATAACATAGTAAGAACAAAAAGTGGCGTACAAGCCATTGGGGTGGGTGGTGTCCTATGTGTATCTATAACTGAACAGACAATAAATGTTATTTATCTGCTTTATATGAAAAGTTTAAAAGTTCAACTAAGGATGCACCGAAATGTTTTGTGGCTTCAAGCATGAAGGGAAGAGGTTTACACTGTGTATGATCTATCCAAAACAAAGCATGCCATAGGTTTGTGAGAGAAAACTCTGATTGGTTGAAAGGTATTACAATGATGAGGCAAAATGAGCTCAGGCCATTTAATTTAAGATGCATGTGGACAAGGCCTCCCAAGATTTTACAACTTGGAAAAATGTTAGTGAAAACTGTTTTTAGTTTGTTCATTCATTGTTTTATAATTTGAACAGGCAGAATTTGGCGAGCCAGTTGTTAGCTGTTTAACCTGTGACATAGTAGTTGCAATTCGCAAGTTGAAAGAGCATCAGAAAAACCATGTTAGCGAGTCACCTCCAAGAGAAAAGGTATTATGTACACATGTTTTTTGAACAAGTGGGATTTAGGGATTCAATTTTTAAAAACTTTACCTTTTGCATTTTATAGACAAGAAGACCAGATCTCGAAAATACGTTTCTTATCTCAGGTACAGGTAATTTTGTATTACAATACCTATAATCAGCGTATTGTGTGCTGGCTTTTTTACGCTAATGTAAAAACAGCTATTTCAATTAATAAAATGTACAATGCATTCAAGAAGAGTGTAATGGGAATGAAGTAAGATGCGATTACTATTTCAGACATTCATATTTTCATTTGCTTTCGATTAGCAAATATATTGTACGAAGAAAATTTTAATGAGTGGGAGAGGATAAGAAGGTCTACTGTTTATGCAGTAATTGGTATCACTTATACTGTAATTGTCACGCATGCACATAAAATGTCCAAAATAGACTTTAGAGCTGCATTAGAACATGTACATGTGCCCACAATCATTATTTTCGTGAGAGATTCAAGGTTTGCTAAAATATTGAAATAACAAAATCTCATGTATGAAATTGTGTCGCAAATAGAGACACAAAATGTGACAATTTTGCAACATGTTAGTTACAGTGCGGTAATTTCAGATCATACTCAAATCTGCAATTTACTGTAAATATAGACTGCGTAGTCATGTTTTCAAATAATTGTTTTAGGTACAGTATGTTTACATGCTATAATTTGTTGGGTCAACTTTAGGTTTTGCTGAATGTTGATGTAGAGTCGCCGACAGATGAAATATGCCACATATTTTTCAAATATCATTTACAATTTTACATTAAATTAACATGCATCTAAAATTGGTACATTTATTGAAAAATTGAGGCCTAAATTGACGCTGAAATGCATACACATGCAGAAACTGGGATCATGACATGAACTTTGATCATCACATACAGTTGTTCAGTTATAGATACACAAACAATATCATAACATAGTAAGAACAAAAAGTGGCGTACAAGCCATTGGGGTGGGTGGTGTCCTATGTGTATCTATAACTGAACAGACAATAAATGTTATTTATCTGCTTTATATGAAAAGTTTAAAAGTTCAACTAAGGATGCACCGAAATGTTTTGTGGCTTCAAGCATGAAGGGAAGAGGTTTACACTGTGTATGATCTATCCAAAACAAAGCATGCCATAGGTTTGTGAGAGAAAACTCTGATTGGTTGAAAGGTATTACAATGATGAGGCAAAATGAGCTCAGGCCATTTCATTTAAGATGCATGTGGACAAGGCCTCCCAAGATTTTACAACTTGGAAAAATATTAGTGAAAACTGTTTTTAGTTTGTTCATTCATTGTTTTATAATTTGAACAGGCAGAATTTGGCGAGCCAGTTGTTAGCTGTTTAACCTGTGACATAGTAGTTGCAATTCGCAAGTTGAAAGAGCATCAGAAAAACCATGTTAGCGAGTCACCTCCAAGAGAAAAGGTATTATGTACACATGTTTTTTGAACAAGTGGGATTTAGGGATTCAATTTTTAAAACACTTTACCTTTTGCATTTTATAGACAAGAAGACCAGATCTCGAAAATACGTTTCTTATCTCAGGTACAGGTAATTTTGTATTACAATACCTATAATCAGCGTATTGTGTGCTGGCTTTTTTACGCTAATGTATAAACAGCTATTTCAATTAATAAAATGTACAATGCATTCAAGAAGAGTGTAATGGGAATGAAGTAAGATGCGATTACTATTTCAGACATTCATATTTTCATTTGCTTTCGATTAGCAAATATATTGTACGAAGAAAATTTTAATGAGTGGGAGAGGATAAGAAGGTATACTGTTTATGCAGTAATTGGTATCACTTATACTGTAATTGTCACGCATGCACATAAAATGTCCAAAATAGACTTTAGAGCTGCATTAGAACATGTACATGTGCCCACAATCATTATTTTTCGTGAGAGATTCAAGGTTTGCTAAAATATTGAAATAACAAAATCTCATGTATGAAATTGTGTCGCAAATAGAGACACAAAAATGTGACAATTTTGCAACATGTTAGTTACAGTGCGGTAATTTCCAGATCATACTCAAATCTGCAATTTACTGTAACATAGACTGCGTAGTCATGTTTTCAAATAATTGTTTTAGGTACAGTATGTTTACATGCTATAATTTGTTGGGTCAACTTTAGGTTTTGCTGAATGTTGATGTAGAGTCGCCGACAGATGAAATATGCCACATATTTTTCAAATATCATTTACAATTTTACATTAAATTAACATGCATCTAAAATTGGTACATTTATTGAAAAATTGGAGGCCTAAATTGACGCTGAAATGCATACACATGCAGAAACTGGGATCATGACATGAACTTTGATCATCACATACAGTTGAAATTAACTTCTCTACAAGGAAACAAGTTGTCCCCATAGTGCAAGGGCAGTGGCTTGGCATGCCTGGATGCTGCCTTTCCAAATTTATAGTTGTTGATACCATACTACACTGCAAATTTAACAAGATCATGTTTTCCCATTTCATACAATAGTGATTTTGAGACTGAAAATAATACTGGAAATGAAATGAAACTTTTAAATGTGATTTGACCTGATGCAACTACATCAGAAATAAAAAGATGCTTTACAGGAATGCAACGAAGATGTTAATGCAGCTGCCCAACAACGTTTTGGTATGACAGTTGAGAGAATAATATAAATGTTTGATGTAATAACCAGTAATAGGGGGTTGATAATGAGTAATGATAATGAGTGGGTGGTAAAATATGGATTTGAAGGGTGCATGAGGTGGAGGATGCAGTCAGATTTGGTAATATACATATATAATGTGTTCTGTATATAACATTTTAGGAATTCTCATAGTAGTCATTTGTGATGGAGAGCATAAGGCAGAATTTTCAGCATCATCAGTCGAAGATACCACCTTTCTGTCAAATTTAAGTCCAGAAGCTGCTATACTGGAATTCAGAAACAAGTTATTTATGAAAATCTTCCCAAACAGCGATTTACTGTAAGCCGTGTGGATGGTAAAAGTCAATTAAGGAGAGATATATTTGGTATTTACATATTAAAAGAAACCAGATTTGGAACTACGAGCAGTCCAAAAAGCAAGGTTTGAGGAAGAGGATGGGGTTGGCAGCGAACCAGTGAACAAATTTTGTAAGAATACTTATTAATTAATTGTAAAACATCGGGGTGCAAAATAACATTCTAATTTATATCCCTACCATTCTTGGATATATTAGTTATATGTAATTTCAACAAAAGAATCCTAAACCTCTGTCACAGCTGTAGAGAAAGAGAAATTAATGCAATATCTTTTGGAAGTTGGCATTGATCCAGAATAATTTCCATCAAATTGGCATTTGGTTCTCCAAGAACTTATGATGTTCTTTGTTATTGACAAGAGAAGACTTCAACTAAATGGTAAATACCCTGCAAATTATGCAGTTGCTTTCCCTTGTTAACCCATTAGCTTGCAATGCACCCATTTTGGTGCACAGTGATATGTCTTTAATTAATTGCTGTAAATCATACATTTTCTAGAAAAACTCAATGTTTTTGCTTACCCTTGACATATTTCTTCTACTTGCCACGGGAATTCAATTACCAATAAATGTGTTGTGTTTGTAGCAAGCCCAAATAATGGTAGGATGTTGGATTTTTTACCAGGTTACAGTACCTGTACATGTATTTCTGGATATTACAGACCAATAGCCTGGAAATTGTATCCAGAAATGCAACAGCTATGTTCCAGATTTTTAAACAGACAATTATTAGTGAGGATAGGAAAGTTTATCTAAGAGATGAATTTTGGTACTAAGTTTGTTAAAATTGGTCTAGTATAACCAATCTTATGACTGTAAAAAATAAAGTCTCTTTCGCTCGAAATAATGCATCAGTTATCTCAAGTATCAATAGGTTTTATGACCTACTACTTTAAGCAGCCATAACATTGGTTGTACTAGACCTATTTTAGTAATCTTAGTGTCACAATTCATCTCTTAGATTAAATTTATGATGCCCTGCACTATTAATTAGCGGTCTAAAAACCTATAACATAGCTATTGCATTTTCTCCAGACACCCTGTATATTATAGAGATTCCATTGTTACAAATATAAAAAAGTTATGTTGCATAACATAAATAATTATCTACTGCACAATTGAAGGACGTTTTCAGGCTCTGTTTAAAAGGTAGTTGATACTCTTAACTTTGTAAATATTGTGTTTTGTTGGAACATTAAAATGTTTTTGAATAAAATTTCACTGTCAAATTACTGGGTTAACTGATGAATGGAGCAAAATGTGTCAACCCCTTCTAAGTATGTTAGACCCACATTTTCAGGTAACATATTCAGCTGCTCGTCATTAAATGGGCACATGGTACTTGGAACTTCCACAAGTTCTCGAGCTTGGTCACGAATTGGGCCACGCCAGTACACATTATTATTTTCATAATGCTCTCAAAATAAGATATAATAAGATACCTTATTTATTACTTACCTAACGTTAACAAGCATAAACTAAAAGCTAAAACACTTTTTATTGTCATCATAGCTGAGGCAACCACTGAATAAATCCCGCCAAAGTCTCTCAATCCGCTGATTATGAATGCTTTCCCTAGAAAAAACATGGTTTGCTTGTTTGGTAGCATGGTTTTAACACTGATCTTGAATGAATTCTAACAAACCTGTTGTCATGCTACCCCGTCGAAGTCCACGTTGTGGGTGTGACAGCATGTAAACCGCAGCATCTACATTTGCTCCACCTTTGTCTGAGCGTACTCGTGATGGAAGTCCAAACTTTTCAACACTTTTGAGAAACACCTGCAGAACAACGTCTGCCCTGTTGTTGCCAGATGATTTCAAATACACAGGCATTCTGGAGTAGCGATCTATTCTTCCATGCACAACAATTCTCAAACTAAATCAACAGGAAAACTATTTTAATAAATTGTTGAGTATTTTTCTCTAACATATTTAGACAATTCTATTGAACAGGGTGAAATGGGACTCTATTTATTTTATAATATTATTAAATGAAGAATCAAACGTAATATTTATACCCTGCAGTTACTTGGCAAGATTCAGAGAGGCACGACCTCACTGTGATGATCTTATTCGGTGACGTTGCACACGCTATCCCCTGCTTTGCAGGTATCATTTGATCATTCTTATACCAAAGTTAAGATGCTCACTTGACGCTTGGCGTACAAGTTAATCTAGCTGATATCACCATCTAGCTGGTTATCACCTTTTAATGTAAAAGTTAAGAACTTTATTGTGAAGCTCTTAAGCCAGTACATTCCACAGTACCTCCAACAGACTTGTCCGTTGGCTAACTCCTTGCTTATATCGGCTACTTTAAATCCCTTTTCCAGAAGAAAAGATAATTGCTCCTCTTTTATATCGAAAGTAGGTCGGCCTCGCTTTTATTATTTACTACTGGATCTGTTGCTCTATGCACTAGGCTTCTTTAACTCGGTTTGTCAAGGTTATTTTGGGTATCCTTGTCCGACTTGCTCAACGATGGGAATCATCGACATCCAAATTTACAAGTAACCGTTGCAGATAGTCTAGTTTCAATAAATGAATATGTCCAGGATATTAATAACGCTATAAACTGCGTCCAAAAGATATTGTTTGTCAGCCTACTCCATTTTGCTTGTAGTTTGTTTCACCATCATTACATGAAGATAAGGAACTTGGAAGGTCATAACAAACCCGCGATCAGCAGGCACAATACTAGCCCACGATACATGATATGAGTGGATTGGGATTGTGCAAAAAAGTTGAAAGATCTAACGTAGTGCCATCTTCAAGTTTCTTGAGTTAAATAGTATACAGTATGAGAGAAAACGTATAACTATTTTGTTCTTCCATTGATGACAAGTGTCGAGTTAGCGTGGATGTCTTACACTGTCCGGCTATAGATTCTTGTCTCGCTGTTATTGATTGATAACACTTAAGCCCAGTACAGACGAGCAAGTTTTCATTGAGAAGTACTTTGACGAGTTTATTTGTTCGTGTGTACGGCAAACAAGGTTTTTCGATCAACTTTTCCTTGACAAATATTTCGAGCCCGCATATGTAGTAAGTAGTAGTAAAACTTTATTTAATGACGCTGGCCTCGTCAATGGTTAGTTGATTTCCACGAGGGGCGTCAAACAATTAAAAATTACAAAGCTATTTACAAGATATTTACGTAAATATATATACAATAGTACATAAGTAATATTTTGGTGCGACCCATGGATTACAAAGTATTACAGTACAGGTGCCCGGTTAATACTCTTTTCAATAAATTCTTAAAAGAGTAAATTGATTCGGCTAGTTTTGTATCAAGGGGAAGATTATTCCAAAGTTTAGGCCCGCTATATTTGAAACTTTTTTTAAGAAATTCTCTTTTTGGCTTAGCAAGGGCTAAATCAGTGTGACCATTTCTGAGGTCATAATTGGTTTGGACAAATTTCTTCTGATCAATGTCTCTTTCGAATTAGGTCCAGTATAATCATTCAAGACTTTGTACAACAGTATAGATTTAATTGTACATCGACTTGTATCCAAATTTACCCAAGCAAGAGATCGAAGAACATCAGGAGATCTGGTCTCGTAGCTCATGCCAACTATAATTCTCGCTGCACGATTTTGAATCTTTTGGAATTTGTCTTTCAGTTGTTTGTCGCAAACTCCATATAATGGAGAACAGTAATCAAAGTAGGGTTGTATTAACGCACGAAAAATTGCTTGCAGGGTGTTTGTAGGAAGATAAGGTTTCATGCGTTTCATAATTCCTATGCCAGCCCCAACTTTCTTACAAATTGTTTCAACATGTTCATTCCAGGTAAGATTTTCGTCTAGGGCAACGCCAAGACTTGTGAATGAACTAACTCGGGGTATGGGTTGATCATTTAGCATTACAGGAAGATCACAATTCATAGCATTAATTTTGTGCTTTGACCCTATATACATTAGTTTGGTCTTAGTTGGATGGTGTTGCAGCCTGTTTCTACAAAGCCATTCACCGATTCTTTTCAAATCGTTATTAAGATTTTCGGTAAGTTCCATTAAGTTATTACCGGTTGAAGAAATTTGAGTATCGTCAGCATAGAGATAAGGCGTAGTTTTGTTGAGGCAATCCGGAAGATCATTAATGTAAAGTAAAAACAATAAAGGACCAAGAATCGATCCCTGCGGAACACCGCAAACAATAATTTTTGAGGATAACATTTTTCCATTAACAATACAAACTTGCTCTCTATTTGTTAGATAAGATTTAAACCAACCCAACTCAACATTAGTTATTCCGGATTGGTATTTCAACTTGTGCAAAAGGATTTTGTGATTAATTGAGTCAAAGGCTTTCCGAATGTCCATATCCATATTTTCGTAAAATGTATCGCACATCTCAATAAGAGCGGTAATTAATGAATACTCCACGTATACCTATCATATAGTGCCAGGAGATGAGTGTCAGTACTGAGCGTGCTGCGCATTTTTTTTAAAGTTTTCCTAGTTGGCCGTACAAACGAACAATCTTCCTTGTTCAAAAGTATGTGCGAATTATATACATTGAATAGGATGCATCTACTTTGTGTATACGAAGTATCTACTCTGTGTACGTACGAAGTACCTATATTGTGTACCAAATATCTACATTGAGTACGAAATATTTACATTGTACACGATGCATCTACTTTGTATACGATACATCTACATTGTGTACGAAGTATCTACTTTGTGTATGACGTATCTACATTGTGCATGAAGTATCTACATTGTATGGGAAGTATCTGCATTGTGTACGATGTATCTATACATTGTATACGATGCATCTACTTTGTGTAGGATGCATCTACATTGTGTACGAAGTGTCTATTTATGTACAAAGTATCTACATTGTATAGAAAGTATTTACATTTGGTACGATGTATCTGCATTGTGCACAATGTATCCACATTGATGTATCCGTGTATGATGTACTTAGATTCTATAGGAAGCATCTACTTTGTGCACGATATGTCTCCATTGTGTACGGAGTATCTACTTTGTGTACGAAGTATCTATTTTGTGTACGAATTAAGTATCTACATTGTATAAGACTCTTAACCACCTTTTAACTACCAGTTTCGTAGTTAAATAGTAGTTAAGTCTAAAATAGGCGATTCTGATTGGTTAATTTTCGCACTAACTACCGGTATAGTTAACGTTTACTGCTTTTTATACAACCGGGCCCTGCATGAACAGTATAGTCGTGGCAGCAGAACTTCAAGGTTTCAGGTTCAGAAGATGTGAATTAATAATACAATATTGCTAGCTGCCAGAAGCATTTTTTTCGTATAAAATCTTTCAAAGTTCATTGACAAATTTCAATAAAGCCACGAAGAAGACAGTAGAAATTAAACTATAGGTATTCTTTTGACTTGTGGCTTAAAATGTTTTTAAAAATCGAGAGAAGATTTCTACATATGAGCTCAAAATTATTAAAATCAAACGATTTGAAATCGAAGTGGTGAAACGTATCCTAGCAATGTCGGAAAGCACAAAACTCAAAAAGCAAGCCGAAAACAGTTGTAAAACACTATAAACTATAAAGCATTACGAAAAATACTCTAACCTTTCTTTAAACCTCCAAGAACAACTTCTATATAGTCGTTTTGTCTTTTAAATAAAGTCTTTTTGGTGAAGGAATGAAAGCCATTTTTGTTTGTTGAATCCTGCTCTTGTTCAAAACAACTGTCGGATTTCCAACCATTCTTCAATCGTCGGATATCTTTCAGGAAAGGATACGTAGTTGTCCGTTTTTCCTTAGGGCACACTTTTTATTCTCTTACACACCAAAATACTTCATTGCAGTTTCTGGTTTAAAATATTTTATGTTTGTGTTCGGATTTCTGGCCTTCAGAGATAAATCCAAGTCTCTCCCAATATCAATCGGATTTTCGTAAAGGACACTCCATTCTCACCTCTTTATTAGCAACAACTGATTCTTGAATGATCAATATCGATAACGGGCTTATAAACCGAGTCGTGTTCCTTGATCTGAAGAAGACCTTGGCACCGTTGATCACAACATGCTGATCAAGAAATTAGAATTGTACGGGGTAAAAGGAAACGAATTACTGTGGTTTACGTCTTATTTAAACGAACGTATCCAAGTTTGTAAACTGAAGAAAACTCTTTCATCTGAAAGACTTGTAAAAACCGTTGCACCACAAGGGTAAAATTTGGTCGCTCTATTATTTCTCATCTACATAAATGATCTTCCGAACTGCTTGAAAAATTCTACACCTGCTTTATTTGCTGGCTAACGCAACTGTCACTGGGGCAACAGTTCGGGAAATAGAAGCCAAATTACACGAAAAATTAAATAACTTCCATTATTGGCTTCTAGCAAATAAGTTAACGTTGAATGCAACTAAATCAGAATATATGCTAGTTGTGTCCAGACAAAGATTATCACATATTGAGAGAGACCCCCATATACACATAAATAATCAAACCATTGAATACGCTGACAAAACAAATATCCTCGATGTCCTTATTGACGGAAAGTGCTTATTAATCAGATAATTATGCAAAAATGTCTCAAACGGTATAGGCGTGTTACGCAGAGCGAAAAACATAATTAGCAAAAAAGTCTTGAAAGAATATACAAGGCGTTAGTCTTGCCTCATTTTGAATATTGTACTCTTGAATGGGATAACTGTTAAAAAACCAATTACAGCGATTACAAAATAAAGCTGCTCGAGTTATCACCGGTGACGACTACTGAAACCCTTCCCAAGTTGGGATGGGATACGCTTCAATGCAGAAGAGATGATAAGCTTTTCTCCTTGGTCAATAAAAATACCAAGGAGGAATCGAACCTAAGTAATTTATTTAAATTAGCAAACCGCGATTGTTATAACTTGAGGAGTAATAACAATACTCTAATCCTTGCTAAATCAAACACAAATGCGTTGAAGCGAACATTTGGATATCCTGGTGCCATATTGTGGAATTTAAGGAATCTAAATTAATTATTATTCAATAATTGTCAAACTTTGAAAATAGAAATTTTTAAAATTTAACTCCGCTCTATATTTTATTCTTAATATTTTATTCTACATAATTAAGCACACGGCCCACTGAAAAACAGACTGCATCGGACTAACGTGGCTACCGTGTGCAAAGATTTTTAAATAAATAAATCAAGGCATGCTTAATTGAAGGCAATAAGATCAATGATTTTGTTTTATTTCATCAACTTTTTTGGTCAGCTAACAATGTTAGGAAAACCATTTTACAACCTCTTTTGTTTGAATGGAGTTAAGGATAGTGAAAAAATCGATACTCACATATTTTGAGGAACGATTTTGATCTACAATCTTTGACAATTTACTATGGGGCAATCTACTTTTGACATACTTTCACACATTGTTGATCCAACAAATATATAACTTATTTAATTAAAAAAAAGTCGTCTGTTGACTTGACCGCATGAAACATTGAAACAGGTGGGGGGAGGGAGGGGTAAGATATGAGAACAATATAGAATATTATACGTCAACTTCAAATTGTCCAATCAGTAAGCTCAGTTTGTGCCACGTGAGCATGAAATTAATCGCGATATCACGCCTTACGTCATCACTTAGCGAGCCTGAGTTCCTTTTGACAATGTTCCACCCCATGTTCTCCGGGGAACATTGGGTGGAACATTATTCGCGTAGACAACGCGAGACAACACGCACGACTCAATGCATGAAAATGGCGGGAAAACAATATGGCGTTCGTAATTTGTTTGTAATTTCGTAAAGATTTATTCATTTAAATGACGATTTTCAAGAGGTATGTTACCTTCAATGATCCAAAGGATACAAGCTCAAATATATTAAAGGGAAAACGTCAGAAACTCAGGTAAAAATAAGAAATTAAATATTGTATTCGCTTAGTTATTCAGCAAGTTTATTCTCAAATTAGTGGGTTCTTTAACTTTCGGTATAATATATCATTTATAGACCCTCCGCTCGGGGAATTCGAATTACCCTCGCTCCGGGTCTATAAAAGATAAATATACGCCTATAATCTGAATTCGTTAGTGCTGGCACTGTTCGTTTCTGAAGAAGAAGCAGAATTCTATTAAAACTAGAGACATATGTAGATGACCAAACTATGTTACAGTATGGGAGATATAAGGATATATCAATGTGTGATATAGAGACAATTTTGTTTTAGTAGATAATTCAAAAGGAGATCTAGATATTTTTTTACATAATTTATGTAAGGTTCTCAACTATATAAATACCTTTCTCATGTTTGAGACATTGATTATCGTAAACAATACCCAGTGAGTGGATACTGATCTTGTTGTGCTTTGGTTTAAAGATAATATAACTTGTTTTCTTAATATTTACGCAAAGTTTGTTGGATTTCATCCAGTTATTATAACAACAATTAATTCTGCATTTAACACAGAAATTAGGTGTTTTCGAACCGAATGAGAATAGAAAATGCTAGTGTCATCCGCAAAAAGCATGGGCAAAGTCTCTGCCGTTCTCGTAGCTTTTGGTAAATCATTAATGTAAAGCAAATAGAGCTCATAGGTTTGAAGTTTGAAGATTTTGTGGAGCTATCGCCGGTGAACTCATCGAAAATCCACACGATAATTAATTAAATATATCAGGGGCATCAGCTTTGATAGTCTTTACATTTGAATTTCTTATATGTAAAGTGAGAATATGATCAAAATAACGAAATTTGCAGTCAATCGATAATTTGCAATCATATTATGCTAATTATTTAACATCTAAAAACATCTTAACGCCATGCTATTATTCTAGCTTAACACTGACCTTAGCACGCCTGCACTTTAGTGCAGTAGAACTATTGCAATATACTAGGGTCCGTTTCCGTGTCCGCGTCCTGTTTATAATATTTCTTCTAATATAAACATATTTAAAGCTTCCGCTAAAATACAATTTGTGATAATAAGCTGAGTCTGAGAGGGGGTACCGTGTTTTAATTCCTATCTTCGATTTATAAAGTAAGTGTTTAAATGTTGAATATAAAACATAATATTATGGTTTCTGTACATGTCTGTTTCAAGTTTTAATTCATAATCATATCTGTTAAGGAGCAAACTTTGCCTGCCGAGTAATCAGTGCGGTTATGTGGCGCGGATTGCAGATATGATAAACAGCGCGGTTTGCCGATATAATCAGTAGCGGAAGTTACGCGGATCGCAACAAAACTACTTCCCTTTCGTTAAAAAAGAAAACCTGAAACCTTCGTTGATCCATGCTTTAACGTTCAATAAGCCTATTACTATCCTAGGCGATCTAAACTGTGATCTTTTACAGGAAAACCATGATGGACTGGCATTGACAAATTTTGTTTCCGAGTTGAATCTTAAGCAAGTGACTACTTCACCCACAAGGATTACTGGAACTAGTAGATCATTAATAGACGTCGTAATGACCTCGACCCCGGAATTAGTACAGAAAAGTGGTGTTACCAACATTTCTATAAGCGATCACTTCCCTGTGTACGTGGTTTTGAATTTAAAACTTCCTAAGCAACCACCAAGCTACATCACCGTGCGTAGTTATAAAAACTATAACCCTGCGTTATTTACAGCAGACCTTGCATTTAAGAATGAAAAGCTCATACAATAATTTTTTCTGAAAATGAAGTGAATGCTAAACTATCAAAATTTAACGATTCTTTATTACCTACCTTGAACATTTATGCGCCAGTAAAAAGAATTAGAGTTCGTCATCGTCCATGTCCATATATTACCCAAAGGATTCAATATTTGAAGATTAATAGAGATAGACTCCATCGACAATTTCAACTTACACGTGACATTATAGATTGGAGATCTTATAAACACGCAAGACAATCAGTCAAAACTGCTCTAAAAAAGCAGAGAAAGAATATGTTCGTAGCGAAGTCTCAGCCCATAAAAACAACGCCGCATCTTTATGGAAAATCATTAATCGGAGCATACCTACCAAAGAAAGACCAATACAACGTTATAGTAAAGCCCCAGAACTGATTGCAAATGAATTCAACCAATTCTTTGTCGTTGTTGGAGAAAAAACCGCAAACGCTACGGCTCAATTAGCCCTGGACAATAATTTCTACGTATCAATCACAAGTCCTATTCCAATACCAACTGGCTATGTCTTGCATCAAACGTTTAAATTATCACCTGCATCGTTTACTGAGGTCGAACGAATCATCATTTCCATGCCTTCTAATAAATCTCCAGGCCCCGACAAAGTAAGTATGAGTGTTCTAAAAGGTTGTCTTCCTGTCGTCCTTGGCCCTATTACTGACATCATCAATTGTTCCTTTGCCACATCAACGTTTACCGAAACTTTAAATTTATTAACAACCGATCACTTGTTGGAGGCGATGGACAAGGACAACAAAAGGCGATGCACTCATTTTAATTGACATCTCAAAAGCCTTCGATAGTATTAGTCATCAAATCCTGTTAAAAAAATTGAGCGATGTTGGTGCATCTCAGGAAACGGTCAAATGGTTTGAAAGTTATCTAACCGGGCGTGCTCAGAAGGTCCGCATCGGGTCATCTTTATCTGCATGCTGCCCTCTCTATTACTCATGGTGTGCCACAGGGGGCCATCTTGTCATCATTGCTCTTTTGTATATATACAAATGACTTTCCAACAGTGACGCAAACAAGTGAGCTGAACTCTTTTGTTGACGATTCCAAAATATCGTTGTCATTCCCCATCGAAAAAGTGTTAGAAGCTAAACATAAGCTTGAGTTGGACCTTCGTCCTGTGGCTGAATGGCGTTGTAAAAAAGCGCTATTAATTAATCCCGGAAAAACCAAGTTTCTCCTAGTTGGAACACGACAGTTGCTGAACTCATTGCCAGAAAATATGTCTTTGAATTTTTTAAATAAAACTATTGAACCTGTCACTTTTACAAATGATCTTGGAATGACCCTAGACTGTAATTTGACTTATAATAAGCACATCAGTCATCTTACATCAGCGTGTATGGCAAAACTTTGCCAAAGAAACCGCGTCAAACACTGCTTCGACCGAAATACGTTGATCTACATTATACTAGAAATACATGCATGTAGTAACCCCTCGCCTAGGCACTATTGCAACATTCTATTAAGAAATCTATGTTTCTTAAATGTTTATATAAATCTGTGACACATGGTATTATAATTTGTACAATAATTCCTGGGCTTATATTCGTTCGTAAGCATTATGCACGGGGGAGCTTATATTCGGGGGTGGGGGGCTAATACATGGACTAAATTTTTTCTTAGTAATATTTATTGTGAAAAGCTCCGAAGCTGTTACACTGAAGATTCGAGGGTCCTTATATTTGGAATAGTTTGAGCGTTAGTGAATATAATGGGCTTATACAGTACACCGAGGTGCTTATATTCGGGTGGGCTTATAGTCGGAAGTTTACGGTATATCAGTAAACAATTAATCCAATTATTTAAATTTATAGATTTATTTAATTAGGCAAATAATTAATTCAATAATAAAATAACATTAACAAATAATTAATTAATTAAGAAAACTGTTCAACTGTGAAAACCATTGTACCATTTGGGAATACATCTTATGCACTCAAATTCCCAAATTTATTTAAGTTTAATGTGGGGACCTAGCTGGTTTAAGTCTTTGAGAGCACTTGATGCTGGTGTGTTCCCGATCACTGCACAACGAGCATACCACTCCTATATAAAGAAAATATACATGCTATTGCCTGTTGATTTAGTTTTGTATAATATTAATATATTACACAACTAGGATATTGTATATTTCGGTATGAATTTTTGCTCTTTCAATTCAAACACTCATTTGATGTAGTTTTACACGAGCAAGGCAAGGGACGTTAATTCAGAATTTCACTAAAGTCTATAAGTATACAACAAATGCAACTTATAAAGTTATTTTTAAAAATATTGATTATTTTAGTAATGTACTTACTTGCTTTGCACGTGTTTGCATACTAAGGTCACATTTATAGCACCGTCCTAAATTCAAATAAGGTTCAAATCAGTCCTGTGTGAATGAAACAATACAGCATTTATATAAAGAAGTTTCATTCTAAGTGTATAGGTGAGTAGATATGACCCCCCATCCAGGGTAAATTTCCCGCCATATGACGTCAGCATTTTGAGGATCTCGCCATATGACGTCATTTGCGTAGATACGCGTAGATACATGTAGATGCATACGGATATGCGTAGATACGCGTAGATACAGGTAAATATGCATATATGCGTGTTCAGAGTATAAACTGAGGATGTAAACACTGTTTTTGGCATTGTATTTACAAATTTTATAGAGAGAACATTTGGAGAAGAAACGTATAGAACAATTTAAAGAACAATCATAGTGTTGTATGTTTTTAAGAAATAAATCGAATTTCGTTATAATCTTTCGTGAATGTGATGGCTCTGAAAAGAGCCGGTTTTTTTGTCTTTAAGACTGTCGCATCCATAGTGCATAGGCCTCGACCTCTACTTTGGCGCAGTGTTGGTAGGCGTTGTCCTCGATGTGGTTGCCACAGGTTTCCAGCCATATAAGTTGATCAAATAATTCTCCAGCTTTAGGGCAACCAAAGTATTCCAGATTTACGGAGGGGATATTAAGTTTTGCCAACAGATCCTTTTCATAATGGCCTCCTTTGTATGCAATTGTAGAGGCCGGGTTTTTACGGGTTTCAATGTAGAAATTCTCTACAATTGCTTCCAATTCTGAAATTTGGAATGCTTTGATGCCCCGCGGCACGCCAAGCGGTAATTTATGGATCCTGTTTTGAACATAACTGCATGTCTTTCGATCTTTATGAGTGAGATCGCCCCATCGTAGGTTGATGTCAAAGAAGAAGGACTTCGCTTCGGTGTCACCAACTTTCAACAGGCCCATCTCCTTACAAAGGAACTTGTTTTGAATCTGATATCCGTCCATATCAATTACCGCAACAATCTCCGATATTTTGCAAGCCATGGTGATCATATGTGAATGTGTTGTTGGCCTGCTTTTATATAGAATTTTAGCATTGCTAAACGTATCTATATGTACTTACATGTATCTACATATCCAGGTGTATCTACGCGTATCTACGCAAACGACACCATATTGAATACTAATTACTTACGCCGTGGGGAAATTACACGGAGATACATGTATCTACGCGTATTTACGCATATCCAGGTGTATCTACGCACATTATCACGTGCGTTTCACGTGCGACCTTGGCCATTGACCTTAATCATAAAAGCGCGCGAATCTCTTTACATATATAAGGTTGACCTTTCTACATTGTTTGACATCCGTCATGGACCGAAAACAGCAAGAGGCCGCACGGGCAAAGAATAATTATTACAAGAAGAAAGAAGAGACAGCCAAGGCGAAGGCCCTCAACGAATTTTTCCAGCGCGAGGCCCCACAATTACTTCTCAAATTCGAGGAGGAGTATAAAGACGGTGCAGGTATCGACTTCCTAGAAGACGATACACAGTGGATGGACGATCTCCCGGATCTTGGCCCGTCTCTCCCGGAACAGGTCTCGTCTCTTCCTTGAGACTAAAAAAACCGGCTCTTTTCAGAGCCACCACAATCACGAAAGATTATAACGAAATTCGATTTATTCATGTTTACATACTTTTTTTACACATGAACTTATAATAGTGTCTCTTGCACATTGTCTCGATAATCAAAGTTCCACATAAGAAGAAAAAAGTTTAAAATGGGTTTGTACTCAAACAATTTATTTCTTACGTGAATACCGTATAACTATTACTTCGCTAAATAACTTTATAAATGTTTAGCTGAACAACTATCGTATCGTCTTACAAAAATGTTCATTGATCGTCAATCCAGTAAGAAAGATACCCCAAGATTGCTTGGTAATCAGAAAAGTCCGAACTCTGTCTCAAGTTCATCAAGAAACTAAGAGTCACTTCAGGATCTTTTCCCAAATCTTTAAAATGCTCTGCAGCGTGTTCGTAGTAGTCCAACTTCAGCACACGGACAGCCTCGATAAACTGTTTCCAAACTATTCCTCTTTCGATTACTCGTTCTATGGCCTCCAACCCGTATGATACACATCTTTGCTCTTCTGATAACATAATACACTCGTGTCTCCTATGACTAGGATGATTGACTTTACAACCCCGACATTTTTCTTTGCAAACTTTTCCAATTTCAAGAGCGACAGATTCTGCAAATACTGCATTCATCAAATGACATAAATTCTTCACCTCTGACGGTACAATTTCGTCTACATCTAAACTGTTTGCCCATACCACTTTCGATTGAGAGAAATTCATGTTCTTCTGTGTAAACACACTCTCAGACAATTTTATTTTAAACAAATTAGTATTTATAGTTTTTTCCCAAAATGGATGTAACTACTTGTAGATAAATGTGGATACGTGTAGATACGCGTAGATACATGTAGATACATGCGGATATGCGTAGATACATGTGGATACATGTATATACATGCGGATATGCGTAGATACGCGTAGATACAAGTAGATATGCGTGTTCAGAGTATAAACTGAGGATGTAAACATTGTTTTGGCATTGTGTTTACAAATTTTATAGAGAGAACATTTCCAGAGAGTCATTACAGGTTTTTATAGAGCTTTATTGATTTGAAAGGATTTGACCTTTTCTGGTAAGTGTTTATGTTTTAACATGGTGACCCGAACTTTTTTTAGCAAAAGTTGGTAATTTATTTTTCATAAATATCAGAGCGTTTTATTGTTTGTTTAGATATGGATTTAACTACTAAAGTGCTTGAATGTCAAACTGTAGCTGAACTATCAGCTCTTGAAAGCCTGTACGTCTTGAACGAGCAAGAACAAGCTTTAATATTTGAAAGGAAAGTGGAATTAATTGGCCGTTCGCTTGAATGGGGGATCGAAAATGAACAGCTAGTGCTTGTTGTGAACCTTATGGATTCTTGGACCCCTGAACAACGGGAAAATTTTATGATTGACTGGCAAGACGACGAACCCCTGTTACAAATGGGCCGTGGCGAGAAAAGATCGTTCGAGGACGATGGCGCTGAGACGAGCATGACTGAAAACAACTTTACTGTGACGAACGTCAAACAAGTTAAAGTGAAAAAGTTCAGCACGACAGGTGTGGATTATACGGTACAATTCACGGACACGTTTGCTCATTTAGAGCTTTCTCAGTTCCACGACCGTCTCCATGGAATATTTGAAAGTTTATTGGATACCATCACACGAGACATTCCAGAGCATGATCAAGTACGTTTTGTGTTGCATTCACCTCAGCTTGAAACTCCTATCTCTGTTCCTTTCATGACTCTTTCTCGTTTGACAACAGAGCGGGTTTTAGCTCAAATTGAGCGCGTCATTCAATCCAACCACGAATTTCGTCTAAATGATAGTGTAAATGTCAATTTAATTTATGTTCAAATGCCTCAAGGGGGAACCGGTACAAAACGTAGTGAAATTAATTTGGAAAAGCATTTGGCCAAAAAAGGCTCAATTGTTCGTATTCAGAACAAGGATGATTTATGTTTAGCTCGAGCACTTGTTGTTTCGATCGCCAAAATTGAAAAGGATAGTCGGGATCGTCAAATAAGAGATCATCGCAATTCCTTGCAAGAGTGTTTAGCTCATGATTTGCACCAAAAAGCAGGTGTTCCTATAGATTCTTGCGGTATAGACGAAGTCAAACAATTTCAAGCGTATTTGACCGATTATCAAATCAACATTATTTCGAAAGAGCATCAAAATTCTGTCATTTTTTCCGGACCTGATAAAGAGGAAAGGATTTATTTGTTTCTGCATGACAATCATTTCGATGTGATTACAAGCATGCCGGCTTTTGTTGCTCGTAAAAAGTATTGCCATACTTGTAAAAAGGGATATGACCATCAAAGAAATCATTTATGCGGAGATACGTGTAAACTGTGCTATTTTCAAAACTGTCCTATTGTTTCGTGGACTCCATGTAGTGATTGCAACCGTTTTTTAAAAGTCAAGAATGTTTCGACCGGCACAAGCAAAACGTAGGAAATGCAAAATCGATCTGTTCCTCTTCAACCAAATGTCCATATTGTAATCTTGTTTTCGCTCGGAGTCAACTGAGGCCTGATTTGCATCACTGCGGACTGAAACGTTGCTCGACCTGTGAAAAATACGTGGGCGTCGAAGATCACCAGTGCTACATGCAACCTGTCAAAGAAAAACCTGCACGCGAGACTAGTTTGTGTGATGACGAAGCGGATGAGGACGTCCACGAAAGCGGATACAACGAACTACTGTTCTTCGATTTCGAGTGTATTCAAGAGAATGGTACTCACGAACCGAACTTGTGTGTGATACAAAACGAGGCTGGTGACGAGTGGGTGTTTCAAGGAGATAATACCAGGAACGAGTTCTGCGAATGGCTGTTCACGAAAGAGCATGAAGAATGCATCGTGTTGGCCCATAATTTCCAAGGCTACGATGGCTATTTCATCCAGCAATACCTACACGAGAACGGTGTTATTCCTGAAGTCATTATGCGTGGTGCCAAGATCCTTACGATGTATGTACCTATGCTCAAGATTAAATTCATCGATTCTTTGAGCTTCATACCAATGAGACTGGCTGATTTTCCCAAAACCTTTGGTTTGAACGAGTTGGCAAAAGGATATTTCCCTCACCTCTTCAACAGGAAGGAAAATCAGAATTATGTTGGACCCCTACCACCGAGTCCTTATTACCATCCCAATGGAATGAGTCCAGCAGAGAAGGAGACGTTTTTGAAATGGCATCAGGAATTGAAGGAGAACAATTATGTCTTCAATTTCCAAGAAGAAATCCTGAGTTACTGTCGATCCGATGTGGACATCCTTCGACGTTGTTGCCTTGAATTTCGCGAGTTGTTCCGTGACGTCACCGACATTGACCCGTTCGAGAAATGCCTAACCATTGCGTCGGCGTGCAATCTCGTGTTTCGAACAAATTTCCTTAAAGAAAACACCATTGCCATCCTACCTCCACACGGTTATCATCCAGGAATCAAACAATCCAACATCGCGTTGAAATGGTTATCTTACACAGCCGAGAAGAATGACGTGTACATTCAACATAAACGGAATGGTAGAGAAGACTGTTGGTCAATATTCCCTGGATGGTTATGATGAGGAAACACATACGGCGTATGAATTCCATGGCTGTTTCTGGCACGGTAAGTTTTTCAAAGGGTCAGTTTTTTTACACAGGCACAGTGCTTTAACTAAATTTTTTTACAGGGTGTTTGAAATGTTATGCAAGGGACACCGTTAACAAAGTCAGCGAAAAGACCATGCATGATCTCCATCAAGCCACCACGGAGAAGACCCAATACCTTAAAGATTGTGGCCTTCATGTTGTCGAAATGTGGGAGTGCGACATGAAGAAAGAATTGGAACACGATGAAGACATGAAACAGTACTTTAAGGATTACGATGTGGTGGATCCTTTGGAACCACGACATGCTTTCTATGGTGGTCGAACCAACGCAACGAAACTCTTCCACGAATGCAAAGAGGATGAGAAAATAAGGTACATTGTTATATTCTTACGACAGAGTAAATCGGTTGATGACGTCAGAGTCTAATTATGACGTCATTTTCTTACAGATACCTAGATTACACCTCGCTCTATCCCTGGTGCAATAAGATGACCAAAACGGTCGTTGGTCGGCCCCATATCATCACCGAAAACTTTGATGACATTTCACGTACTTTGGTTTGATCAAGTGCACGGTATTACCACCTCGTGGACTTTTCCATCCTGTCCTTCCCTATCGAACCCAAGGCAAACTGATGTTCCCCCTGTGCAAAACCTGCGCTGATACGTGTAATCAAGCCCCCTGTACCCATTCCGAGCGTGAAAGAGCTATCCAGGGGACCTGGTGCAGCGTGGAATTAGAGAAAGCCCTGGAGAAAGGTTATCGTATCCTACAAATGCACGAAGTGTGGCATTTTCCCGAAACCTCTGACGCGCTGTTCAAAGATTATGTGGACACTTTCCTCAAAATCAAGCAGGAGGCGAGCGGGTACCCGAAGGACTGCGTCACCGAAGAACAAAAACAGCGTTATGTGGACGAGTACCTAGAGGTTGAGGGGATACAGCTGGATCGAAGCAAAATTGAACACAATCCTGGATTGCGTGCACTTGCTAAGTTGATGCTGAACTCGTTTTGGGGTATGTATTCTAAACCCATAGTGCCCTCATAACAATAGTACGATATGATGAGATACTTATGGCTGCTTTTCCCCTTAGGAAAATTCGCGCAACGGTCCAATATGGCCAAGGTGGAACTGATTAAAGATCCACTGGTATATTTTGACTATCTATCGTCGGATGAAATCAATGTTCTCGACGTGAGATTCGTAAGCGACGAAATGGTCGAGCTTCGTTACGAGTACAACGAGAATTTCGT
Source organism: Trachythela sp. YZ-2020 (assembly GCA_016169945.1). Classification (NCBI taxonomy): domain Eukaryota; kingdom Metazoa; phylum Cnidaria; class Anthozoa; order Malacalcyonacea; family Clavulariidae; genus Trachythela; species Trachythela sp. YZ-2020. Next base: position 2,212,774 of record JADLSH010000377.1, on the reverse strand, counting down.
CGAACCCAATGCCAAAACGAATGTAGTCATCGCCGCCTTTACCACTGCTTATGCCCGTCTCAAACTCTACGGGGTGTTGGATCAACTTCAGGAGCGAGTGTTATATTACGACACGGACTCGGTGATATTTGTTAGCAAACCCGACGAACCAGAACCTCCGTTAGGTCCTTACCTTGCCCAATTGACCAAAGAATTGAAAGAAGGACATATTACTACCTTCATTTCGGGCGGACCGAAGAATTACTGTTACAAGACCAGTACCAACAAGGTCGAAACGAAGATACGAGGGATTACCTTGAATTGTACCGCCATGCAAAAAGTGAATTTTGATGTCATTCGTTCGCTCGTGTATCTTCACATATTAGATGTGACCCCCCATCCAGGGTAATTTTCCCGCCATATGACGTCAGCATTTTGAGGATCTCGCCATATGACGTCATTTGCGTAGATACGCGTAGATACATGTAGATACATGTGTATATGCGTAGGTACGCGTAGATACATGAAGATGCATACGGATATGCGTAGATACTCGTAGATACGCGTAGATACATGTAGATGCATACGGATATACGTAGATACGCGTATCTACGCATATCCACATGTAGATATGTGTAGATACGCGTAGATACATGTAAATATGCACATATGCGTACAGAACCCCGAGAGAACCCCTACAGAACCCTACAGAACCCCTACAGAACCCCGAGAGAACCCCTACAGAACCCCGAAGGGCAGAAAAGGCCAAAAAGGCTGTAGCTGTACGGAATTTTTGTAGAATGTAATAAAGAACAGAGTTAGTTTTGTGTTTGATTTTATTTCACTCCAAGTATTAGATCTAGTTATAGATAATTTTATTAAACACATAATGCGATACTAAGGTTCTTATTGTGGAACAGTTTAATCATCCCTTTCTTCGTCATTGAAACTGTAGTCTTTTAAAAGTTTTCTAATGAGAAACTTTCTCTCATCAACAGCTGCTTCTATAGCTTCTTCTGGATCAAAGTTATCCTCATTCACAAAAGCATCTTTTGTTTGCATGATTTTCTCATGGACTGGATCTTTCTTCAGTTGTTTCATACACAGGAGACGTTGTATATAAATATTTTCAAGTTCCTTCTGGAGTTCAGGCAGAATATTGGTGTAAGCTTTGTCGGTAGCAGATTGCTCATCAAGACCGCTGTTTACAAGGCTCTCTTTCATTTCCTCAAAAGCTGTATTACTTCTTTCCTTTGCTTCTTCTATCATTGGTATCCAACGATCCATTTCTTCTGCTTCTTCAGTTTCTGACTCATTATCAGACCCATGAGTTGAAGTTGTCGAAACATCGTCTTCGGAATCCATTATCTGACTTTCTGTTTCTGACATCTCTTGTTCGCGTAGTGGACAGTACTAGTATTCCTTTTCATGTCTGCGTAGATTATAACCACGGCTAAATTGTTTTCCGCAAAATTTGCAGCACATTCCGTTACCACTAACTGTCCAGAAATGACTTTCTTTTCAGCAGCACGGCACTTTTATGAGCATGTCGTCAACAGAGAGAAAATAAAGAATAGCAGAGAGTTAGTTTTATCTTTTTATTTTACTTCATTTCCTGCCTGTTTGGTCTTTTTGGCCTTTTTGGCCTGTTCGGCTTGTTTGGCCTATTTGGCTTGTTTGGCCTGTTTGACCTGTGATAAAAAACAAAAGATCAGGAGAAAACAAATCATTTGCATCTGTTCTTCGAGTTGTAAACATGGCTAAGCGAGTTTGTCGTGATTGTCCTGTTCCCGATTGCGCTGCGAAATATCTCGCACGATTGGCGAGTCATCTCGCGGATGTACATTTGCTAGATATTAACCAAAGAAGAAAGTACTTGCAAGAAGCTAAACTTCAGCCGAAAGTAAAATTTGTTCTATACAAAGCAAATGAAAACAATTTATCGCAGGAGCAAAACAGAGTGTATGAATTGTCAGAACCAAAGAGACAACACGTTCTTAAGCAAGCCCAGGTGTCATCATGGCAATATCAATCTCCATATCTGGACCCCGAAAAGCCAGGAGAAAAACGTGTAAGCCGAAGTGCACACTCATTGCCAGCTAAGAAACCAAAAGCTACAACCTCATCTTTAACCACCAAACCCTATCCGGAATTCAAATTCTCACTTTTGGTTGTGGGTCCGAGTCAAAGTGGAAAAACATATTTTGTCCAACAAATTTTGGAAAACAATCATATCGTGTATGAAGAGCAAAAAAGTATTCGCATTTTTTGGTACTACAACCAGTGGCAAGAATGTTATGACGTCTTGAAAAAGTCTCTCGGAAAAAGCATCCGGTTTGAGAGAAGTGTGCCCGAACTGTCTGAGAACATGAGCGAGATTGATACGCGGTACAACAACATCATCATCCTGGACGATTTGATGGCTGAAGCGACAGACAGTCCTGTGGTATCTCGATTGTTACCCAAGGCCGCCATCGAAACGCGAGCGTTATCTTATTGCTGCAAAACATGTTTCCAAAGGGGAAATATAATACGGATATCAGCCGAAATGCCCAATATCTGGCTCTCTTCCGAAGTCCAAGCGATAGGAAACAAATTGGTATTGTTGGAGAACGCATGTTTGATAAGAACAGAATACATTTTATGAACGCTTATTACAAAGAGACCGAAAAACCGTTTGGATACTTATTGGTGGATAACAAGCCTGACACACCAACCGATAAGCAAGTTCTTGGAGACCTATTTGGCGACTGCCATGTTTATCCCTTCACCACCCAAACTAAAGTGACTACACCCACACCGGTCGAAACCAAGCCGGGAAGAAAACAACCTACATATATTACCTGGTCGGATGCAACTATCCCGAGTGGCTAAAATACACCGACAAAGCCGATACCGTTCGTGTCATTCCCAAAGGATATGCTATCATAGAGATGTATAAATCGTCGCGCAATAGTGTTGATCCTAGCCGTCCGGGTGTCTACAGAAACGGCGAACATTATTGGCCTGTCAAAATAAGGCACCAATCTACAGGCCATATAAAATGGGTGAATCTGCACGAAGACGAGGCTACGGTTCGAGCCTTTGTTAAAGAAACCATGGCTATCGAACAATAAAGCCAAAACGTATTAAGAGAAACATCTAAATTGCTGTGTGTAATTTAAATAAAATCAAAACACAAAACTCTCTGCTGTTATTTATTTCTCGACAACAAACATTCCGTACAGCCTCATGCGAAACTTTTAAAGTAGCCAGAAATAAACTAAAACTGTAGATAAACAAACGGCGGCGGTCCAAAAACGTCAAGAAAAGTCATTAGCACCGTAGTAAGCTTTAATAAATGAATCTCAGAGTGAACTGAACATAACCTTCTACATTTTACAAATTATGTTGATGCTCATGCGTATGATGTCATTACCTACGTCCCACAAGCATTGTTTGGAACTTTAGTGAATATATACCGAGCGCCGCAACGCTTCATTAATCTAAACAGAATAATGTTCTGAAAATTGTAGTTAATGTTCTTAAATTAATTAATGTTCATGTTCTGAATGGCCCTATTTTGCTCTAGGCTTATTCCTGCACTCTCGTGGCACTCTATCACGCTTCCTAACACCCCACGCAACGCTATTAGTATTTAAACGTTACGCAACGTTTTATGTTACACAACGCTATTAATATTTAAACGTTACGCAACGTTTTATGTTACGCAACGCTTTATGTTACGTCATCTCATTAGTATTCTTACTTCCAAGTGTGACATCACTTCCGCCGCTGGATGTATGGATGGGTACACCTACTTACGCGTATCTACGCATATCCGTATGCATCTACATGTATCTACGCGTATCTACGCATATCCACATGTAGATATGTGTAGATACGCGTATCTACGCATATCCGTATGCATCTACATGTATCTACGCGTATCTACGAGTATCTACGCATATCCGTATGCATCTTCATGTATCTACGCGTACCTACGCATATCCACATGTATCTACATGTATCTACGCGTATCTACGCAAATGACGTCATATGGCGAGATCCTCAAAATGCTGACGTCATATGGCGGGAAATTTACCCTGGATGGGGGGTCATATCTACTTAGGTGTATAGATATAATAAAGTTTTCTATAGGGAAATTTCCATAACTTGTATATTAAGTAATAATGAGAAGTAGTACCTGTATCTTACTCTTTGGTCTGCGTTGTTTCTTGAAATAGGAAAATATATAATTATACGAAATGTCGAAAGGCCTTTTTGCAAGGGAAAGTTGAACTAAAAAGTTAGTAGATGGTGCTAGTAGATGGAATACTCGAACCGAAATACATATATATTTTTTACGGACCTATGCAGGAGCAGTTGCGATTCCCTGCAATTCTTGTGCGGCGCTCTAACAAACTGAGCTACGTACAGAGTCCAGTTGCTGAGATTGTTAAGGTGGTGTTAAGGTGGGCGAACTGTTTCCAACAGGCACTAAAAAACGACAAGTGAACATATATCTATTAGTTTTGGGATCTGATGGAAACAGAAAAGAAACTCTTTAGGTTCCTCAACTAATAATATTGAACAACCAAGTTTTAGTTAATGAAACCTAAAGTATTAGCTAATATATCATGCACAAGCATTTGTTGTATCTCTTTGCAGATGAAATTGCACTAATTGAATGCATTTTATATATCAAAACTAACTTTTGACGTTTTCCCTCACAAAACTTGAATGGCTTGAATCTACATTTAAATGAAAATATAGTTAATCTAGGTTTGTGGTTAGCAAATATTGTTTTGAATTAACCATAATATTCCAAATATATATTATATACTATAGGTATTGTATTATACTGAACATTACCTGTTATTCTATTCTAAAATTTAGAATTATACAACATGGTTTTTAATTATCATTCAAGTAATAATATACCAATATCGTCTTCAGCATGAACATCTGAAATGAGAAAAGTTACATTTAGCATTTATGTACAGTACCTGGTATGTTATATTACAGCCTTAAACATTTACATAGACCCCAAGGGCTTATTTTTTGGTACCTTTAAGGAGAGGTGTGGAGGGGTGGCATAATTATTTTATTCTTATACAACAGGGCGAGGTGTTAAAGAGAGGGGGCATATTGAAGAGGTGGAAATATTGAAAAACAGGCATAATTTGTTTGTAATAATGAATACTTACGACAGACACCGTCCAGTACGGTAGTATATATACGCTCGGATATTTTCCCGTGCTTCCAGAAGTTTGAAATTGTGCGGGATCTTGTGTGTGGATTATTTAATAGCCATATAGCACCACACGAAGCATTCATGGAGTGGAAATCTATAAGAAATCGATAAAATTTGAAATAATTATATATCCGGAAGATGTTTAAAAGGGTGCTAACTTAATAAAAGGACAGCAACTTACCTTTTCAAATTGCTTTTCATCTTATTTAAAATTTGTAATCTTCAATAGATCTAAGACATGTTATTCCATATTTAAGTGATATTTTATTGTTAAGGACTCATAATGTCAACAACCAACCTCAAAAACACAACATAAATATTGTGTCTAGTAACAGGCACCTTTTGACAAATGCCAATCTCTAATTGCCTCCTCAAAAACACAATAATAAAAGCATAAACCAATGTCACACCACAGTGGTCACACCTTCAAAATTGTGCCTAGTAACAGGCCAAATAATTCACTCGGAAGCACAGAACATGTGCCCAGTATCTCAGATATTCAAACACCACTAAGTAACATACAAATTCACTACTGACACTATGATAACTTTCATTGCTTCCTATGCTTCTGCACAGTCTTCTCTGCAAGTACCTTATGCCGCTCTTCAGCTTCTAGCCTTTTCTTCATATTCTTATTCTTCCCGATTGCTTTAAGGCGGTCAAACGTCATTGGTTCAAACACAATATCATGAATCGATCTTACCCTGGATGTAGCTACAAAGGTGCACCCAGCGACTTTTTCTCCTTTACCTAAATCAACAACAGCTTTTGTTAGTGTTTGTCCTTGAGATTTATGAATAGTCATTGCATACCTCAACCTCAATGGAACTTGTTGTCTCGACAAGTGCTTTCCATCAGCCGTCCATTCAAACAGACGTCTAGAAATGCAGGACCAGAGTATGCAGGAAAATGAACCAATACTGCGACTGGCAGGTTTGGAGGGCCCATGATTTCTGCAAACCAAATCTGCTCAATAGTTCCAAAAGAGCCTTTGCAAAGACCAACCTCAGCCCACAGGTTGCATGTGAGCATTACTTCTGCTTTGGTGGACAAAAACAGAACTGCGTCTAATCCCCCCGCATCTTCAGATGGGGCAGCACTTGCCCCATGACCAGAATGTCTCGCTTGAATTTTTGCAATAGGTTGTCAATTGCTAATAGCTTTTCATAATTGTATTCAGCAACACTATTTTTGTCAAAATACAATCGGATAGCATCTGTAAACTGATCCATTGGTATATTGGTCGTCGAATGGTCCAACAATAGTTTCCAGTCATCCTCTGTAACTTGACCATTTCGCATTCTCATCAATAATGCTCTAAATGCTATTGCCTCTGGGTCTTCACCAGCCTGACGCATAACCTGCTCTAAAATTATTACAGAATCAAATGTCAGATACATACTGTGACCATGGTCACTTATTACTGAACTGTTACCAGTAATGTACATTGGCCTATCACCTACAGGTGGTAATTGACCAAAATCACCCATTAAAATTATTGACATACCACCAAAACGGACGTCTTCCTTTCCAGTGCCAGCACGTAGTCTGTTTTCCAGCCATGATAGCATTTTGTGCCCAATCATTGACATTTCGTCAATGATCAGATACCTCTTACCTTCTAGTCTCAGTTGTAGTCGCTGCAAAGAATCGCCCTTCAATTCCCTATATTCACGAATAGGAAGTTGAGCACCAGAATGTAGCCTTTGACCATTAATACTAAAGGCTGCAATCTCAGTGGTTGCTGTAACAATACACTGATCGCCTAATACTTGTTTCACAGCACTAATTAAGTACGTCTTACCTGTTCCGGCTGTCCCACAGACAATCATATGAACAGGATTATCACCAGTCTGAGATGTGATAATGTCAAAAGCCAATCGTTGTTTTTCATTCAAAGTCTCCAGAACAACAACATGTTGTTGACCATCTTGTCTGTATCCTTGGTGACCAAGTTCCTCAGCATCCTTTCTCTGTTGATATATCCATCCCGGAGATTCCTTTAGCAAATCTATAGGTACAGATTTTACCGCCTCAAACCAGTCAACTGGTTCCCTGCTCGACATCCCATTACCCGCTTCATCATAACGTTGGTTGATTCTGCACAATAACATCCAATCATCAACTTCCTCCTCGTCCTTAGGATCATTTTCACTTTCATCATCACTTTCATCATCACTCTGATCATTTTTATAGCTTTGACCAGAATGTGCAGCATGAACCATTTCTGATTCAACAGAATACCTAAATACATTCTCTTCAGCAAATTCAGTCTGAAGAAACAAATGATAAGTGGTAATAAACATGTCATCACTCTCATCCTGATTATCCCAAGCATTTGATGCTTTACCTTCCCATGGCTTAAACTTTATAAGCTGATACTTACAGTATTTTCCAAAATTAGGACCACCGGGATTAGCTGTAACTTTTGAAAATGTTCTGACAATGTACGGATTTGCCCGTTTAGTCAACTCACCTCTGACTTTGGTGTACTGCGACGCATATTGCATCAAATTCACTTGAGACAACCCAGTATACCTACTCCTCACTCCTGTGCGCTCTCCATAATCTTCTACAACAGATTTCTGAAGTACCTCGTCTCCTTCATTTTCTGCATGAAGAATAACCTTCCTGCTGTTTTTCTAAAGAAATAGTAACAAAACTATATGTGCAGCCTACCAATGGCAGACTAAGTAACATATGTGCTGTTTCTTGGGCTGCGATATCTCTATCTCCAGCTACTTGGATCATAGCTTTCTTGATGGCTGAAGATACTGGGTCATCATTCTGTAATGAGGATACAGACACTTTTAGTATTTCGGAGGCAGATTTTGATTGCGGTTCTCCTTTTGCAGCATACTTGGCCATGTATCTTGCACATGCCTTCTCATCTACAATTACCTGCAAATCCACATTGGCCCGCCAATTTTCAAGCATGACCCTGTTATGCGAATTAAGTCGTTCCTCATTTCGTTTGGTATGCAATTCAGACTCTATAGACTTATTCTTCTTACCTACAACCTCATAAGTTAGTGCTGTTGCATCTTGTAATGGTTTTGGGAAACCAAATCTACATTCTTAATATTATGGTTTCTGTACATGTCTGTTTCAAGTTTTAATTCATAATCATATCTGTTAAGGAGCAAACTTTCCCTGCCGAGTAATCAGTGCGGTTATGTGGCGCGGATTGCAGATATGATAAACAGCGCGGTTTGCCGATATAATCAGTAGCGGAAGTTACGCGGATCGCAACAAAGCTACTTCCCTTTCGTTAAAAAAGAAAACCTGAAACCTTCGTTGATCCATGCTTTAACGTTCAATAAGCCTATTACTATCCTAGGCGATCTAAACTGTGATCTTTTACAGGAAAACCATGATGGACTGGCATTGACAAATTTTGTTTCCGAGTTGAATCTTAAGCAAGTGATTACTTCACCCACAAGGATTACTGGAACTAGTATATCATTAATAGACGTCGTAATGACCTCGACCCCGGAATTAGTACAGAAAAGTGGTGTTACCAACATTTCTATAAGCGATCACTTCCCTGTGTACGTGGTTTTGAATTTAAAACTTCCTAAGCAACCACCAAGTTACATCACCGTGCGTAGTTATAAAAACTATAACCCTGCGTTATTTACAGCAGACCTTGCATTTAAGAATGAAAAGCTCATACAATAATTTTTTCTGAAAATGAAGTGAATGCTAAACTATCAAAATTTAACGATTCTTTATTACCTACCTTGAACATTTATGCGCCAGTAAAAAGAATTAGAGTTCGTCATCGTCCATGTCCATATATTACCCAAAGGATTCAATATTTGAAGATTAATAGAGATAGACTCCATCGACAATTTCAACTTACACGTGACATTATAGATTGGAGATCTTATAAACACGCAAGACAATCAGTCAAAACTGCTCTAAAAAAGCAGAGAAAGAATATGTTCGTAGCGAAGTCTCAGCCCATAAAAACAACGCCGCATCTTTATGGAAAATCATTAATCGGAGCATACTTACCAAAGAAAGACCAATACAACGTTATAGTAAAGCCCCAGAACTGATTGCAAATGAATTCAACCAATTCTTTGTCGTTGTTGGAGAAAAAACCGCAAACGCTACGGCTCAATTAGCCCTGGACAATAATTTCGACGTATCAATCACAAGTCCTATTCCAATACCAACTGGCTATGTCTTGCATCAAACGTTTAAATTATCACCTGTATCGTTTACTGAGGTCGAACGAATCATCATTTCCATGCCTTCTAATAAATCGCCAGGCCCCGACAAAGTAAGTATGAGTGTTCTAAAATATTGTCTTCCTCTCGTCCTTGGTCCTATTACTGACATCATGAATTGTTCCTTTGCCACATCAACGTTTACCGAAACTTTAAATTTATTAACAACCGATCACTTTTTGGATGCGATGGACAACAAGAGGCGATGCACTAATTTTAATTGACCTCTCAAAAGCCTTCGATAGTATTAGTCATCACATCCTGTTAAAAAAATTGAGCGATGTTGGTGCATCTCAGGAAACGGTTAAATAGTTTGAAAGTTATCTAACCGGGCGTGCTCAGAAGATCCGCATCGGGTCATCTTTATCTGCAGCCCTGTCTATTACTCATGGTGTGCCACAGGGGGCCATCTTGTCATCATTGCTCTTTTGTATATATACAAATGACCTTCCAACAGTGACGCAAACAAGTGAGCTGAACGCTTTTGTTGACGATTCCAAAATATCGTTGTCATTCCCCATCGAAAAAGTGTTAGAAGCTAAACAGAAGCTTGAGTTGGACCTTGGTCTTGTGGCTGAATGGTGTTGTAAAAACGCGCTATTAATTAATCCCGGAAAAACCAAGTTTCTTCTAGTTGGAATACGACAGTTGCTGAACTCATTGCCAGAAAATGTCTTTGAATTTTTTAAATAAAACAATTGAACCTGTCACTTTTACAAATGATCTTGGAATGACCCTAGACTGTAATTGGACTTACAATAAGCACATCAGTCATCTTACATCAGCGTGTATGGCGAAACTTTGCCAAATAAACCGCATCAAACACTGCTGCGACCGAAATACGTTGATCTACATTATTTGCGCTGTGGTCATGGACAAATTATATTATTGTTCTACAGTCTGGTCAAACACGAGCTCATCAAACATAAATAAATTACAAGCTGTCCAGAATTTTGCATGCAGAATTATAGCTAACGGTAAAAAAATTCGATCATATTACACCACTTCTACGTGATATTGGTTGGCTTCCTGAAGAGCACCTGCTGTATAGAGACATGGTTATGATTTATAAATGCATGAACGGCCTAGCTCCTCCATATCTGGCTGACCTATTTCACAAACGAATGGAATTAAACGATCGTGTGAGAAGAAACAATAACTCACTACACATCCCCTTATGCTCAACCACAACAGGACAGAGAAGTTTCAGATATAGAGCTGTGAAGTTGAGTAGTTTAGATAAAGAATTGAAAAAACTTCCGTTAATAACATTTAAAACAAAAGTAAAGCTTAGCATGTTAAATCAACACTTTGAAAGGTGAACAAAATCTTAATATCTTATTTTATAAACTTATTATAGATCTTAGCTTTCTTACTACTCCATATCTTGTAAATAGTATCAAATAGTTAATCTTTTATTGCAAATAAGAATTGAAAAACCCTACGGGGAATACTCATTTTTATAATAATAATAATAATGATAGGAATGACAAAATATTCCATCCAATATATTTACGTTATGGAAACATGATAACTTATTCCAAATGTTTTTGTTTCTAATTAAGTTGTTTTGGAAGGCGTAGTTTAAAAAGTTATGCACATCTGTTCAAAAGGGGGAGGAATAATTATGCAGTGTAGTCCTTCAATTATATATTAACAGGAGGTGAGTATTTTGCGGGAGGCCTTGGGTCATAAACCGGTGTAATTTGGATTTCTGAAAAATGATTTCCTGCATTTTAGGTGACGATATAGACTAGCATCCTGGATATGAGGAAAATTAGCATTACTGGTCTGACTTTCTGAAATTGAATAGAAATTGATTGGAATAACTGTATTTTAGTTGCACAATAATGCCAATCTTATTATATAGGAAAAATTGTTATATGATCAAATGTTATTTCTGTCTTGTCGAAAGTTATTAAGCTCAAATATCTTCAATTTCACGTGTCCGACACATGTCTGTCTAGCACGGTCCGCAAAGTTACACGGCTCGGTAACAATTTGTCATTTTGTTTCTCGATAGAATCACGAAATTCCCGAATGTTAATTAAATAAATTTCTTCGTTAATTTCGCAGTATTTTGATGGTTTCGCAGTATTTGGACCATGATTGGGATTGAAATGAGCCAAGTATATAATTACTTACATGCCGCCAAAATTTAATTAAGCCTACATGCCGCTTAAAGTTGTTCAAATACGTGGAGGCGTCCTTTGTTTAAACTCTTAATGGCATGGCCGAAAGTTATCCCCTTGTTCAACTCGTCAGTTATTCTGTTAATTGCATGCATTCAAGAAAAGAACTTTTCTCCCAGAAATTACGAGATCATGAGAAGAGGTGTTCAAAAACCAAGGGAAAAAAACGGTTGAAGTGCATGTATTTACAAAAAAAATTAGCGGTTTGGTTTCAAGTTAAAATTTGGTATGGATAATTATTCGACTTAAAGAATGTTTGTCAACCGGCATGCATTCCGCGCTATTTTTTTATTATGATTCGGGAATGCTACTTCATTTTATATTCGCGTATTCAACAATCGTAATCACGCAAGAGAGCATTTTAGACCCTGCCACTGACAAGTAAAATCGTCTGGCGTTAGACAGAGTAAAATACTAAAGTAGGACGTATATGGGCGCATTGCCAGCTAATAGATTAAGCATTTTCCCGCAGATTGAGTTAAATCTGGAGTAATGACTTTTTAAATCATGAATGCCAAACCACAGGTTGGTCGCACAAGTGTAAAGAGTGTGAATGTGCAAAAAACAAACAATAATATATCATTTAACCATTGTATGTAATAAAAAAGCCAATATCAAGCATGCATGAATCAAATATCTCCCTAATACAAAAATGTCATTTATTTTAAACAAGACATGTAATAATTGATAATGAACTCACCATGGGTTGAAGGCAGTTGATTTTCACCTTTCATTCGTGTCATTTCTTCGAGAATTTCCAGCAGGTGACTAGCAAATCCACTGTGGGTTTTCTCAGCCATTCTTTACGTACCGGATCTTTTTGTACCAGCCATTGATTGTAAACATCCATTCGTAAGCCAATTCGGTGTATATCAATGCCTAGTTTTGGCCTGCCGAGCTTTGGCAATGAAGGCGACGCCATATATGTAAATAATGTAGTGTTTTCCCTCGAAACAAAGCACGCTCTAATTCAAAGTATTAGTCTACTTGGTGGAATGTTATAAAATATACGCTTTCCAGCAAGGAATGACAATATATTGGATGGATTACTTCGATACTTTTTACTTCCTGTGCAATATTCAAAAGATTCGGAAATATGTAACAATGGATGTTACAACCACCCTCGTTCACGCGCTTGTAATTTCTCGTCTTGACTACTGTAACAGTCTAATGTACGGACTACCGGCTTATCAAATTGCAAAGCTACAGAGAGTTCAGAATTCTGCTGCCAGATTGGTCTAGATGGTTCCAAAATTTGTGCATATCAGTCCTTTCTAAAAGGAGCTTCACTGGCTACCCGTTAAATCTCGAATTGAATTTAAGATTCGCGCCTTAACTTTTCAAGCGATCCATGGATTGGCTCCTGAGTACTTGCGTGATTTGATTCAAATCAGGGTACAGCCTAACTATAATCTTCGATCAAGCAATGAAATAATCCTTACTGTGCCGTCTGGCAAGTCACTCAATTCAATCGGAGACAAACGCCCGTATTCTAAAAGCTCACTCACACTCACACTCAATGAGTGGAGGTTCAATCTGAGCTTTTCATGAGTGTCAATGCTGTTTTTTAATAACTGGTGGGTGAGTAGTCACATAGTAAGGTACGGCACTAACCCTCCAGCTATTCAAAAACAGAATTAACACTCAAGAGAAGCTCAGATTGAACCTCCACTCATTGAGTGTGAGTGTGAGTGAGCTTTTAGAATACGGGCGAAAGCGTTTAAATTTGCTGCACCGAAACTGCGGAACCGCCTTCCTAAAGAATTAAGGCTTTTAAGCTCACTTAGTACATTTAAGAAACTTATTTATTTCGTATTGCCTATGATATTGCTTTTTAATGTTTACGGATAAATTTTTTAGCTTGTATATACGTAAATTATACTCATTTTTAACCTATAAACGCATGCAGTAGTTGCATAATAGTATGTATACTTTATTTCACAGCGCATCTGAATATTTTTATGCTAATTTGCGCTCAACAAATGTATTTTAATAACAATGTAATAATATGCAATATCACAGCAATTTATCTGCCAAGAAAATGGCCGCCCTGCTCATTGAAGAGCGCAATGTATGCCTGATGATACACATTCTTTAAGTACTATTTAAAACACGAGCAGGAGTGTTAAAACACGCTCTGCGAGTGTTTTGAATAGCTTAAGTGTTTTGAATAGCTCGGTAAGTTCGTTGGCGTAGTAATTTTGAAAAATAACGTTGTCTTAGGGGCTGTTTATATGGAAGCCGGGCTGGCTCGCTGACCAGGCTTAGCGAGATCTCGCCGTGTAATTGATTTTATAGTAAAAACTACTGTGCGTTTATATGGGCAAGCGGGCTGGCCCGGTTCCCGAGATCTCGCTTGAAAAAGGCGAGATCTCGCTTACCGGGTTGAAAATTTCCCCATATAAACACTCACTAACCGGGCCAGCCCGGTTGCCGGGATGAAAGTTGAAAGAGACACCGCCGCCAACTGTCAAAACAATGTCAAAGGTCAAAACAACAAAATCATCCCGCCTGCCGGGATGAAATTTTCTCATATAAACACAAGACAAATTCATCCCGCTTACCGGGCTGGCCCGGTCAGCGAAAACATAAACATAAAAACATATAAACAGCCCCTAAGACGAGAAAATTGAAGCTAAAGTTTATCTAAATCAGGAGGATTTTTTATCACAAATAAAACCACGATACGGTCATGATTTTTCTTTGTGTTTTCCTCATGCATTATTATTGAGTTTTTTAAGTTTGCTTATATGCCGCTAAATCCTGCTTAAGTATCTGACGGTAGTCCCACCCACATCTTCGTGACCTCACCGCGCGTACGATTTCTATCCACCTGCTTGGCTGATTATATCGTTAGCAACTATATTCGGTATATTACTGCCTTACAGAGAGCACGTTAGACGATTTCAATCATGTTTAAAACGGCAACTGTAACGTTGCTGATGCTCATAATTGCAAGCATTAATGCAAACAACTGTTCCCCCAAAGATTATCAGATTATCAGAAGAGGTGAGTTATTTATGTTTATTTCATAAAAATATAGTCGACAAATTGTGAAAGCCTGTCTAAAAAGACTTGCTGGAAATTGCTTCAAATCTTACACACATGTTGGAAATCGTCATCTTTTTGTAAATAATTATTTAGCCAGCTTTTGTTAAAACTTTAAACTTTAGGTGGGCCATCATTACCTCCAGATGAGATCATATCAAATCACAATGTTACATCTTCGATCGTCCAGATAGGATGTTACACCCTGTGCAAAGAAGAAAGGAAATGTGTTGGATTCAACTACAGAACAACAATCAATATCGAAAACTGCCAACTTACCAACGTTACCAAGAAAAGACACACAGCAATGACAGGAGATTGGACATTGTTACGCGATGTTGAAGCGGTATGTTGTAATTTTGCCAGAAATTTTAAATTTATGGGTGAATACTTGTTTAGGTTTGGTCAAAAAATGTGCCTGTACAATATAGCAACGCAATATGTGCAATGGACAAAGAAGACCTTGAAGATTTCGTCAGTCGAATAGACAAATGGGAACATGAAATGTCCAATGGATATTTGTGTTTGCAGTGGATAAACCATCCCATATGCCTAATAATTTTTAGAAACAATTAAATTATTTTGAAATAATTAATATAATGTGTTTGTTTTGTTCAGTTTGAAAACTATATTCCGTCTTGATATATTTGAAAACTACATTCTGTCTTGCGGATTTATGTAGGCTAGAGTTACACTATAACGGACCGGATTACTTTCCATACCAGATGGCGAAAAACAAGTGTATTTACACTATGCCGTTCCGCTGCGTGTCGAGCTCCTTCCCTTTACCGTTTCCAAGGAAACAAGTAACAATTTAGCTTGGCGTATTTATCCGTCTAATAGAAGAACATTTTTTGGATCAAATTGAGTTTTTAATATACCTTAATGGGGGCTTAATTCAATTAAGGTTGTCATTTCAAAGATAAAACTCAAACCGTAAAAATGCCCCATGTTAACGTGCCTATATTATGTAATAGCCCTATACGAATGGGGGCATGGAGATTGTGTTTGACAAAACTTCACGAAACAATTAAGAATAAAAAAGCCAGCATGTTTATAGCCGACTTATAAGTTAAAACGAACATGACAACTTTACTTGTTAATTATATCACGCAAAATGCGTCTTGGCTGTTTGCTAAATACACACGATCATTAAAATATGAATTTCATATAATATACGGTAGTGTATTTTCTTATTCTATATTGAAAATATTTCTCTGTTTAACTTTTGGCTATTCGATAATGTGCCCGCAACCAACTTGATATCGTTATATTTAAGTTCAAAATTACCGCTAGCTATATAACGTATTTGGGCTTGTAGCAGCTGCGATCAGCACAATAAAATATTTGCTATGCCTATTGCTTGACTACATATTAGACACAAGAAATGCGTGTAGTCCACTAGCTCTTATCACAATAAAGTATACTTTCATTAGAATTTTTGGCTATGAGAAATATATATATGTGCACCTCTAGCATTTATATTTTAATCCCCGAGCCACGCGCGAAGCGCGTGTGCGAGGGTACTAATTCCGCTAGCGACGTCTAAAGTTCATCAAGTTTTGCATATCTCAGGGGTGGACCTCCCACTGATCTCAAAAGTATGGCGGATTGTCAGGAGTGGAATGAGTGAGTTTTTTAAACATATGAGAAAATAGTTTGAAGAAATTGGCAATGAAGCATTACTAGGCCAACAACAATGTGATTTGTTTTCTTGTTTATATCTTTGACGATTTTGACTGTGTCAGTTTAAAAAATGTTGCTTTAGGCCAAGTAAACAAAATTTGGTTACTGTCCTTTTTTCCAATTTTTTTGTTTAGGGGGGAGATGTTTTGGGGTTTTTTTAGCATATTTATTATATTGAGGTTTTCTAGCACCCGATATTGCATAGAACAATAGTAGGGACTATTTATAAATATGTAATGTTAAAATTTAAACGCAAAGCGCGTGTGCGAGGGTTCTAATTCCGCTGGCGATGTCTAAAGTCCATCAAGTTTTACGGGCGCGTCACTTTGTCTCATGTGTGGATGAGTGGATCTCCCACTATAGAAATTGAACGCGTTAAAACCAATCAACACTTTACCCATTGTCCGGATACTACAGTAGATATAATAAAATATCATAATCTCACTAATAGTGTAATTATCATGCATAACACAACTTCCTTGGCCATCGAAACAAATGATGATAGTATAAAAGAAATATATCAACCGCACGAAGAATTAACTCCTGAGGCTCCATCAATATATCGCTTCAGTTGTGAACAGCATAATCTAACCCAGCAAGAAATGCACACTAACTTAGTAATTGGCATTCCCAATGGTCCAGACCCGGAATTTATATCAGTTAATTCCCAAGATTGTCAACCTATTCAAACCCGTATCACTCAAAGGATTAAGTCAAAGATAAACTATAGGAAATTACCTAGGAAACGTAATAAACGATATAACAATTCGGCAAGTCATGATGAGGTAATTTTACATGAAAATCGGCAATCAGAAGAGGTTTTTCGAGCACATACAAGGCGAAGGAACAAAATGAAGTTTTATCAATTCAATTATTAGATGAGGTCATGGGAAAGCGTTGCTGTAATGTTAATGTCAACAACTCAGCACGTAATAATGATCATCCCTTTCACGACTGTCCTACTACTAATCCCAAACCGACGAATAATCTGTCTAATCTAATTTACATTAGTCCACAAAAACCCTTACAAGCCGTCTCACTAAGTAATAATAGTGTAAAATTTTGTCTCTTAAATGCCCAGTCTCTGAATAATAAGTCAGCTCAGTTTACTGACTTTATATGTGATCACACACCTGACCTTGTGGCGCTGACTGAGACATGGTTTACCAGGGGCGGATATAGGGGTGATCAGAGCGATCACGCGACTAAGGTAAAATTGGCCAGAAAATTGTTAAATTAAAATAGCAGTCCAGTTATCAAACTTCGCGCAGTGTATTGTATTGAAAGTTTAACGGTCCAGTTCAGAAATATCATCCAGTAGCAAGGCCTTCGAACATGAACGCGCAGAAAAGCGGTCTTACGCATGAGTTTTGCACGCTCTGAGTCACGCTATCTCGATTTTTGCGCGATCTGTGGGGAGTTCTGATCGCTAGAGCGATCAGGGGGTCGAATACAGGCTATCCGATTGGCTAATTAAAAAAAATCCTGAATTCCCATTGGCTGGATTTTTTTGATCGATCATACCGTTCAGGCTTTAGTATGCACGGCATGGTCTATGACGTTTCTGGCCCTTTTTGATCGCTACTTGACCTCTGAACTATTAATACTAGCCATGTCTGTTAGTATTTACGAAACCGTAAAGGCTGCTTTAGAGAAAGACGATCGACAATATCTTAAAGATATTGAAGCTGATCTAAAGAAGCGAATAGACGGTGTACCGAAGCGTTCTATTGAAGACTTATTGAGCGCTGTGAACAACACGAGCTTCAAATTAAAATCGGCGGGCACGCGTATAAGAGACGAAATTTACATAATATTTCAGTCAATTTACATAAATACTGCGGCTTAATACAGGCAGTTTCAGTTTGTTTATACTTTGTTTATGCCCCTTGTGGAATGTGGACTTTATATATTAATCAGATACTTAATAATACTGTATTATTTATCCCCGAGCCGGCGCGAAGCGCCGTGCGAGGGTACTAATTCCGCGCGGATATTTACACCCGGAAAAAAAGGAAAGCAATGGGAAATCCAAAGTTCATCAAGTTTTGCGGGCGCATGGGTGTGATGGGTGGTCATCTCACTAATCTTTGTTAGGAGTGGAAAGAGCGAATTATAAAAAAACATGAGTAAGTCATATCAGTAAGTCTTTTTGGGACTTCAGGAAAAGCTGCGGAACAAATTTATCCTTTATACTTTATAAAAAAGGATAAATAGAGATAGATAGCCGAAAAAATATGGCAAGTTTCTTATATTAAATTGTTGATATAGCCGTAAGAATGTTGTTTTATTTACATAGATTTTCATTTTTCCACAATTAAAGTATCCTATATTTTATGCTATCAAAAAGTTCCAACTTAAAAGGAAAGCGAAATCGTTTCACACGAGAGAATTTGTATATTTTCTACTGATTTAATTTCAAAAACTAATTTATAAAAGGCAGTTTAGTTTTATAAACCTTTGGCAACGTTTTAGTAAACGGAAGGTTGCATTTAAACATTAATTTGAAGCTTATACAATGCATAAGAACATACCTACACCATATATCTCAGATTTGTATGGCTAAAACAACTAATATTTTAATTATTTTTGTAGTTTTTGTAACCTGTTGTTTTGTACTCCAGAAAAGAAATTTATTTTATCGTGTTGCCATGGCTACTGTGCTTCCTCTTCTTGAAACAAAATTTCCATTTTTTATTCTTTCAAAATAAATTTCCCAAAATAATATTGTTTCCTTCCACTCTTCTTTCCAAACTATGTAGAGTAATGATCAAAATTTTAATGGCAAATTTGAAATGAAGGAAGCCACAGTGATTACGTCAGGTAACACATTTCATTTGGCGATAGCCTTTGGTCCCGTCGTGAAGAGGGGTGTGAGCCAAGGATCCAATTCTGTTTTCTATGCCAAAAATTTGTTTTGAACGCAGATATCCGACTCGCCTACAACCTTTGCATGGCAGATTTTTTGATAAAAAAGATTAGCAATGGTAATGTTTTGGAATGTAATGTCTGGCAATGTTCGGCTGGGGCGAGGGGTTACTGCAAGCATGTATTTCTAGTACCTAGTATGAACTACAAGCACATGACAATGTGGCATATATGGCTTTGTGTAATGCGATCTCTACAACATGTATATAACAAGTAAAATGGATCATGTTGCCATTGTGAATAATTATTCATGGCACATGTTTCTGCCATGAATAAAACTCGAGAAGCAACTATATTTTGTTATTCAATGCTATAGATTACAGATACTAGAAAGCTGGGTTAAAATTTTACTTACACAATAATCAATACTTTGTAACCCCAGTTTGTTTAATCTGCGCTTGGCGACCCCCCCCCCGGTCAAACGTACCCCCCTCGATATTCAGCGACGAAATTTTTTACTAACGTACGAAAAATCCTAGATCCGCCCTTGTGGTTTACGGATAAATAATCTGCTGTTAAGACCCAATGTACTCCATCAAGCTATAAGTTTCTTGACCAACCTCGCCTCAATCGCCGGGGAGGTGGTACTGGACTTTTATTTAAAGAAAATTTTTTGGTTACTAAAATTGCTGGTGGCGAACGACAATCCTTTGAGTATTCTCTGAGTGGAAAGTCAAATTCATCTCTCAGAGAATATCAGTTATTATCATCTACAGACCACCTTACTCCGAAATCCACCCTATTACCACTTCCGTGTTTTATTCAGAGTTCTCTGAATACTTGGAGTCAGTTGTTTTAAATACTGACCCCCTCATGATTGCTGGCGACTTTAACATTCATGTTGACTGTAATGACAACACTGATACTATTAAATTACTTGAGCTTTTTGAAAGTGTCGGACTTGATCAACACGTACATACTCCTACTCATTGTAGTGGCCATACTCTTGATCTTGTTGTTACCCGACAAACTGATCAAATCATTGCTTCTTCTCCTAGAGCGGACTGCTTGTTTTCTGATTATATGCCTGTATTCTGTCAATTACAACTAGATCGAGGGCCTCGAATCAACTTAAATGTTTCGTATCGCAATGTAGCGGCCATTAATTTGGGTGCCTTGCGGAAGGATCTATCTAACTCTATCCTCTGCGAAAACATGGAATCATTTGATCTAAATGAGCTAGTAAACTGTTACGATGGAACATTAAACTCAATTTTAGACCAGCATGCACCACTGAAAACAAAGACTGTTACAAAAAGACCTATCGTCCCTTGATTTAATGAGCAAGTTAAGGCTACTAAGCGCAACGGAGGAGAGCAGAAAAGAAATGGAGACGGACAAGAAATCGTGCTCTTTAGACCCAATGCCCACTTCACTGGTCCTAAAATATCAAGATATTCTCCTCCCTGTGATTACCAGAATGATTAATTTATCACTACAATCTGGTGGTTTTTGTGATGAATGGAAGCAAGCATTAGTCCAGCCACAACTTAAAAAATCAAAAACAGAAGTGGTCTTTGAGAATCTTCGCCATACTGCAAGTATCATAGTACGGAGACGGCCTTACTACGTGTTAAGCATGATATCCTAACGAACATGAACCATCAGCGTGTTACCTTACTTGTAATCTTGGATTTGAGTGCTGCATTTGACACTGTTGACCATCATATAATGCTCGACCGACTGAACTCCAGTTTTGGCATCAAATACCAAGTACTAAAATGGTTCACCTCTTATCTTTCTAACCGTTCGCAATTCATTTATGTAAATGGTGGTACATCTAAGCGTTTCGATCTTAAAAATGGCGTGCCCCAAGGATCTTGTCTTGGCCCACTTCTGTTTGTTCTATATGTGTCCAAATTGTTCCAGATTTTTGAAAGTCACTTACCTGAGGCCCATGCTTTCGCGGATGATAATCAACTGTACGTTTCATTCCAACCAGATTCAATATCTGAACAACAATCTGCGGTTACTGCCATGGAAAATTGTATTGATGACATTAAGGCGTGGATGCTAAATGATAAACTCAAACTTAACGACGGTAAGACTGATTTTTTGATCATTGGAATGCGACAACAGTTGGCAAAAGTTAATTTTGATGCCCTGCGTATTGGTGATTCTTATGTCACTGCGTCTAGTCAAGCTAAAGACCTAGGATTTTGGTTTGATTCCCAAATGAAATGTGATACCAACGTGAACAAATGCTGCAGGGCGGCATTTTTCCATCTATTTAACATCAGGAGGATAAGAAAGTTTCTGACACATGAAACCGCTCAAATATTAATCAATTCATTTGTGACAAGCCGTTTAGATTATTGTAACAGACTTTACTATGGTTTTCCTTCGACTCAGCTTAACAAGCTCCAACGTGTGCAAAATGCAGCAGCGAGATTAATATGTAATGTCTCTCGGTTCGATCATATAACTCCAACTCTGAAGGATTTACATTGGCTTCCAGTTAAGTTTCGAATAGACTTTAAAGTTCTACTAATTGTTTTTAAAGCACTTCATGGGCTGGCACCTAACTATATTTCTGAACTTATAATTATCAAACCTCCATCATCTTACAGCATTAGATCGAATTCGAAACTTTTGCTCCAGAAGACTACCATCAAAACATTACCGACTCTTGGTGATCGCTCGTTTGGATGTGCAGCACCTAATTTGTGGAATGATTTACCTTCACACATCCAACAAGCCGATTCTGTTGGAAGTTTAAAGACACACTTATTTAGGAAAGCTTATTATAATATTTATTGACATAATACTGTGATTTTATTAACAATATTTATATATATTTTTATGAAACTAATAGTATATAATATTTATAGTCTATACTGATTATGGATAATTGGTTTAGATTAGCTTACACGTAACTATTTTCATCTTTCATGTAAATAATTATCTAGAATGTTATGCGCATGTGAGCATATATGAATGAAACTTGCGCACTATAAATTAAATTATTATTATTATTATTATGAACTCAAAAGTATGGCGGATTGTCACTAAGGAGTGGAATGAGTGAGTTTTTTTTAAAAAGATGAGAAAATAGTTTGAATAAATTGGCAATGAAGTATTTTTTCTCGTTTACTTCAAAATGTTAAGAAGAAGTAGTTAAATATCATGCAAGAAGTCACGGCACGGCAAGAAGCATTAGCCATTACTAGGCCAACAACAGGGCAAATTTATAAATGGTTTAGGTCTCTGTCGGTTTAAAAAAAGTTGGTTATACACTGCTTTTCATTCAATGTCAGTGTAGTTGTAAGTTTTTTAGTTTAGCCGATTACCTCGAGGAGACATAAACAAAGTCAAAGACGAACTTTATGGCAAAGCGTATATCAGTTGAAAAACAGTTAAATTTTATAAACATTTCAGAAGGTTTTAGCAAACGTCTAACGTCAAATTTAAAAACAAATATATGCATTCTATAATGCATAATTACATATCTACATTATATGTTTCGGGCATTGAAAATTCTATAGTTAAAAGTATTAATTTTTCAAATCAATTTGTAGAAAAAAATTAAAAAAACTCATACGAAAAATGTTTCTGTGTAGCTATGTCGACCACACATGGCGACAAATAGTTCGCTACAGCGATATATCGGACATATTTGTATAGGTAATGGTATGGTTTCGAGTGCAATTTGGAAAAAACATGCACGAGTGAGTTTTTCAAAGACTATCAAAATTGCACGAGTCCGAAGAACGAATGCTATTTGAAGTCTTTGAAAAACTCACGATTGCATGTTTTTAGTGCAAAGTTTCTTGGAAACTTTGCAGTATTGTGATGAGTGGCGAAAATTCATATGAGTCAGGCATCAGGCATCATAGTGTAAACTTTCCGGGGGGTCACGCGATGAGTGCATGTACTTTCATTATCACCGATTTTTTCCAATGTTTTAACGCTTGCATATTATATATAGTCTCGTTTCGCTCTATTTCTCGTTTAAGCACTTTCAAGTTATCTTATAGCTCAATTCGGTTGTATTCATGCAGTGTTTAATTAGATTTACGAACAACATTTGGGTTGTGGTATTATTACATCATAACAATCGTTTTATATATAATATTGGGTTGCTAACTCCCCCGGTAGCCATGACCACGTGCGTTCAAGTCCACTGATCTAATAATATCATGGAACGAAAATACGAAATTTCGAAATATTCACCGCACAATGGTGGCAGCTGGGAGTGGGAATGTGATGGAAATACGATCAAATTTATAAATAAACGTTTTCATTTTGGCCTTTTGGATTAGTAGTGCGTTTTGTCATTTATATATTCAATAGACAATACTGAATGGGTCGAATATTCATTATTGCAATATTTTTATAATTTCCGAAGCGTAAGTTTCGCCTCAAACATGTCACATATTTTGGACTTGGTAGTTGGTGCTGGTTATATATAAAAAAATTAAAATACAAGATTCAAGACCCGATGAGATTCCTTTGGCCTTACCGTAAATATCAAATATGTTAGTTATAGTATACACTCATACAGCATTGGATTTTACCAGCGATCTAAGGTAAGTCGACTTGCGTACAATTTATACACATTAATACGGCTACTGTATTGTTTCTGGCCGCGAATTTTATAGATAGTAGAAGTTGCTATACTCTGTCCGTAGACTCGTAGAGTGTAATTTGTAGAGTCACTAGAGTAGTAGAGTGTAGTATGAACTGCATAATTTTGAAATTTGACATTTGTTATGCAATATTAATAGAACACATCTCTGTTGTTTACAAATGCGAATGGCATTTTGATGAGGATGCGTCTGTGTATATAACTATGATGTATGTTGCATTCTATATACTTTCTATTTTTGCTTAGCCTTTATTTTAGTAGTTTGTGTACAACCGTACTCTCGAAATTTTATATACACGATGAAATAATAAATAAATAAAATTTGAAATAATCGAAGTTGAGTTGACATATTTGTAATTAGTTGAATAAAACTAATCAAATATTGCAACCGTAAACAATAGACAATTTTATCTGCTTACTATAATATATTGGCAAAAACATAAATCACTCATCGCGAATTTAGAATTACGAATGATGAAATATTACAAGCTTTCCATTGACAAGTGTACTTGTTGAAAAACTGGTATGCTAGCTTTTCAAAAGCTTGTCACATTTCATCAATTTTCAAGGACAAATAAAATAGTAAAGGTAAAAATAATTGCCAAATAAAAATTGCTCGTGTAAATACGTGATATGCAAATATCAACACAACACAACATGGATGCACAACAATTACGTAGTACTACGCACTATAAACCATGTAACATAGCATTTGTCTTTTAAAACTTTGCACTATCCTTGGATCACTAGTTTCAAATTGCACGAGAAACCATGCTATTACTTATTAATAATATACATGAAAAAATTTAACACGAAGAGAATCTTTCCAATCAGAATACTTTATGCAAATAACATGAAAAAAAAATGTAACAGGAAAAGGTTTTTTCTTGTCAAATATGATTTTTGTGCAAATTAAAAAAAATTTAAAAATTTGCACTATATTTCCTTTTTTCTGCACTGTATTTCCTCAAAACTGCACTGCTCTCAGCCAATCAGAATTGAAAAATATTTTCATGTATATTATTAGGAGCTATATAGTCGTTCGGTTTAAAAATGCTAGAGGTTGCTGCATGCATGTATTTCTAGTTATTATGTCATGTAGAAAAGTTGCGTAATGTTATGTATCGTCTTCATTCAATCAGTTAATAATGCACAAACATACACAATGTGTTCAAAAGATAAATGGAATATTCATGAATTGAAATAACAAATTTCAATCATTTCAATATGCGAGAGTGTCATGTTTTTCGATGTGTTTTCTTCTTCTAAAGTGTCTATACATATATTTGAAAAGACTACCGAAAACTATTTGCCCATTTAGTATAAATAAATTATATACTTTTTGATGGAATTGAGGCTTCCTCGAACTTTTTCTTCTCTTAGGCCACATATATAGTAATGAGGGGGGGGGGGGGTGCTCAAGGGGCCCGCAACAGCATTAGCATAAGTTGATGAACAGTGGCTGATCATGATGACTATGAATTCATAGATTATTTTAACTTTTCGAGCCGTTCGCATTTTCGCTAGAGTATATTACTACGTTATAACAGCACTCGACAACGCTGTTGGCAGAATTTATTTATTTAAAACATCTTTTTGCATGGTAACTAATAAACCATAATAAGTTAAAATACAGTCAAACAGGGTTGCTTTTCATTAAGCTGTGCTGTAGCAATAAGATTTTTACATTTTATATAAAATCTCCCCCCCCCTCCTAGCAATTTCTTCGCCAAAACTCCCTTATTAGTTATTAGTACTTCTTAACTCATATCGTTCAGAATTAGACATTTTAAACATGTCTGAAATGTTCTCAGGACATTCGCATGCAGGAGCTTTCGATACATATTTTATTTGCTGCACCTTTCGTCTTTCCGCAAGCGTTTTCCAATTTAATTTTTTCAAAATATCTGAGGAGCATATTTCATATGAATCACCTGTAATGACTCTATGCAGCTCGGTTTTGAAATTTCTGTAGTTTTCCTTCCAAGGATTCGCCACAGTTGCTCCATACCATAGCCAGAACCATAATCAAAATGTGATTGAACTAAAGCTTGGTAAAGGTATTTAAGAGTTATGGCTGAAACAAATGGCTTGACACGGCGTAACAGCCAATGCCTTTTGATGTTGTCGATTTGTTCATCCCAGGTTAAATTTTCATCAATTAATACGCATAAAGTCATTTTTGAGTTTATTTGATTTAATGTTTTCCCATCAATAGAAACATTGATATCTTGGGAAAGTCTACTCAACCTTTGATGGGTTCCAATGACCAAGTACTCGGTTTTTCCATGCACATTCATTGTTAATTTATTTGAAAGAAGCCATTCATGAATGTTATTCAATTCATAATTCAAGGCTTCTTCCAAATTTGATAAACTACGAGAACGCACAGTTCGGCAGATCGTTAACATACAATAAAAACAAGAGAGGGCAAAAGTTGGATTCCTGTGGGTCACCACAGTTAACATTCCGAGGTGACGATGTTGCATTATCACGCGCATTGGACCGTAACGTTGGAATGGCCGGTTAGATAAGCATTTGTCATGACATAAAAATGGTAGATGTTCTGTGATTGTCCGTTTTGATTTACAGGACTGTTTCTTTTGTATAAAGTATAACGCGAAGTATACGAGTATAACGGGAAATAAAGGAGAAAAGCCAATGTAAAAATTCTGAAATCCATACTTCAATTTCTAAAATTGTGCAAAGGTGCATTTCTGCAGAGTCAGAGGTAGTTTAGGTGTGGGCAGATAAAGTTTATGTGACTGTTGCTGTCTGAGTATTAACACGTTCCTCCATTTTACAGGTTACAGACGATGTACTTTTATTTTTTACTTTTACTTGAAGTAGTTTTTAAAACTCCTTTGTACTTTCTATTCGAGACCGCAACTTGTAAGGAAAAGCTAACTGCACTGCATTTTTTAAACATCAAGTAATTATCACAAGTGACAACAGACATGAAAAATATAATTGTGTGTATGGTTCCTTTGCTCAAATAATAGCTAATCAAGATTGTACTAGTGAGTTATAATCCCCGAATAGCTACTAATTTCCCTCGGATATTTACACCGGAGTTTAACAAAATAGCGTAATCCAAAGTCATCCGCCGCGATGCCATGGACCCTACGTCATGGACTGGTTCCTACGTTATGCGCATGCGCGAGATCATGCCGAAGGAAAACTAGTAACTAGCACCCACATGATTGGCTAAGACAAATAATTTGTTTTTCAATGTATACGTCAGAAATTTAACTGACATTTTTCCAAAAAGTTTTGTTTTGTTCACTAGGGAGACGGGACGCTTTACAGACAAATAAAGTCTCCCAAACAAGATAAATGAAACATTTTAAATGACTTTTAGTTCACTTTTATCGTTTTAAACGGGTAAGTGTCTATTTAGCATACTTTCTGTTGCCGTATTTGCATGCAGTATGGTTGATTATATTTGCAAAGGTATAAGTCATTGATTAATCTTAAAAAGTATGTTATAGTAAAAATAAGAAACAACATATTAAATCTCAAAAACTTCATTTCAACTGACAAAGACGATATATGAAAATACCGTTTTTTGATGTTCAAAAAACAGTTGAAGTTTTCGCCAGAAAATTTCGAAACGTTTTCTGAGACGTCTAAGGTTAAATTTTACAGTTAATGAAAGTTTTTTCAGGGAGTTTTACACAACTCAACCGCCAAATCTACTTTACATAGTTGGGCAATTGATAATTTTCCTGTTAAAAGTACAAATTTTATGACTATTTTGCCATTTTGTACAAAAAAAATATATATATTTATATGGCCAGTTGCGTGTTACAATGGTTACAACGTGAACGACAAAATACTTCATGTTACAATAACTTTTGGGGATATAATTGCTTACTTCGAATGGGCGAGGGGATTCTGCATTCATGTATTTATTGTCCACGCTTGCTATTATCCAAATCAAATTGCATACCGTGTACTCCTTAGTTCATACATGTACTATAAACAGTATTCGAGGTTATCTGCTTATATATTAGGATATTTACCCAAGTTTATGTTGGCGAGAAAATCCTAATAATGGTAAAACCGGCTTGCTTTACTCAACTGTAACTAGAGTGCACTCTGCAGAAATTACGCACGTCCGCTAGCATATTGAGTCAAATTGACCATTTGCATGACATCACAAATATGTAAAAACAATGAGTGACTGGGACGCATGGAGAGCAGTGAGATTTCCAAAACAATGAAAAGACAATGAAGGAATTACGACCACTGGATCCCACTATTGTTATGCTAAGTTACCTGCACAAGGCCTATTTTGATCCCTTGTCTCCTTTAAGCTGGTTTTCCACTAGGCGGAATTTTGCGCGCGGAGCTGAATTTTTGATATAATTTTTCCGGGCGGAAAAAAGCGAATGATTTCCACTGCAATAATATTTGCGAGCGGATTAGCGGAATACTATTGTCTAATTTCCTGAATAAACATCTCTGTGTCAAACTCACTCAGACTCAGTTAGCACAATGCCAATAGATCCGTCGTCAATACTACTTGGACTTTCCTGGTTTGCTTGGATGTTTTGCTGGTTCAATTCGTTTAAAATCAAAGAGATATCAATGTTGTGTTGATTCTGACCGGACGCTATCTTGAATTTGTCAAATGACCTCGCAAAATTGTACAACGCACTGTGATTGGTTGATTTTGTCCATAGTACGCGCGGAAAATCGAAAAAGTTGAACTGCCTTCAACTTCTTGGCGGAGCGATCAGTGCACAGTCTTGCACAACAGCGGAAAAATTCCGCCAATATGTCTTGCTTCTACGCATGCGCGTGGCGGAAAATGTCGCTCCGCGCGCAAAATTCCGCCTAGTGGAAAACCGGCTTAACGTTTCTCTAACAGGCAAAACTACAAAAGCTCTCTAAAGCTCTCAAGGGAGCTTCGATATCACAATGGAGAACATATTATGTATAATCAAAATTTGCCTTGGAGCAAAATGTTAACAAGGCATGGGTCTATTCTCGCATAAATTATACATGCACTAATTACGTACTCAGTTCTGTTCAGCCGGAGAAACAAGCTAAATTTTTGTACATTTCTCCACAAATTTTCATCCAAACTAAATAATCTTTAGATAACAATGGATTCTCAAATACTTGCTTTTTTCATTATATCTGTCTTTTCGTAGTTCACTAGTTCAGCTTTCTCACAAACGGGAGAATATAATAGCGACGCCGATATAAACACTGTTGATCTTTTGGTATTTCGCTGTTAGGAGCTCCCTTACGAATGGAAAGGTTCTGGTGTTGACCTGGTGTACGTTTACAAATCTCTACAAAATATTGCGATAAGACGAAACTCGAAAGTATAGGCTGTCCAAAGCATAGTATTAACAACAACAATTACAGAGCAACGAGAGAAATTCAATGCGCTTCAGTGTATGGAAATATTGAAACCAACTGGCGAACTGAAACCGAGCTGATGTGTTCCAAACCGGAAGTCCAGGACACTTTTTTCACAATTCGCAATAAAACTTGCATTTTAAGTCTCGAGAACGGCCTATAGGCCTGGGCACAAGCAATTACTTCTACTTTAATTTACTCAAGTGCAAAATCAGTAAAGTAATTTAGTCACCACTGATCTTCGGATTCAAGGATTCAATCTGAGGATCCATTGATGCAATCTTAGTATTCAAAGATTCAATCCTAAGATTCAAGGTTCAATCTTAGGATTAAATGATTCAATTATTCAAGGTTATGTCTATATTTGTAAAAATGTTCTATTATAGGCTAAGCGTCGCATTTGTTATATTTCTCGTCTCAGAAAGCCGCTTGTTATTACTTCGCATTAGGCAATAACAGTTCAATAGATACGAAAATATATTTAATACTAATAAAGAATTTATATATTTACCATGCTTATATTGTCGCAACAAAGCCATATTTCTGCTTGTTATTATGTGAAGTAACCACAAAATATGCAGAACACAGAATTATTTTTTTTTCCGCCCAAAATTGCCTGATCTTGTTCCGTGACGTCATTATATATTAATGACGGTTGAGAAGTCTGAAAGGGGTAGGACCAAGTTGAATAATTGATGTGTACCCCTCGTATGCTAATGATGATGCTCAGCCTCATATACTAATGATGTTGCGCCCCTCATTTTATGCTAATGATGTTGCCCCATCACCCCTACCGCCTCAAAACCTACCTACATTACTACTCATATATATATGCACTGACCATAACCAATAGATATTACTAAATCTACGACATTTCTGATGTGTGCTGTGAGGTAGTATAATGTCAAGCGTTCATTACAATGTACATTCCTTGTCAAATACGCATGGGAATAGCTGATGGTGTAATTATATCTAGTATTGAATTGTTAAATGATGACTTACCCTTTTATATCTATCACTTACTTCTGTATTTTTGGAATCAATTTCGTATAGACAAAGACCGAGGAGGAAAGAATGAGAAATAATGACAATAGAAATGCAGGTACTGATTTGTATATTAAAGTATGGCTAAGAATATCACAAATTATGGGTAAATATCAAGATTTTTTCTTGCCATCTCGTTCGATTGAAATATAAGTAGAAGGTGTTTGTTGATGGAATACACGAACGAAAATGTATACGCATTTTTAGACTTAGCCAGGTATAAAATATCTCGTTCTATGTATTCGGAATCAGAATATAACGAAAAACAAATACCAAAACACGATGGCATCACTCTCATCATATATACACGACGTTGCGGTTAACGCTCAGCAACTGGACTCTGTAGCTCAGTTGGTTAGAGCGCTGCACCAGAATCGCAGGGCCGCAGGTTCGATGTATGCAAGAGGGCCTAAAGTTGCATTTTTCGCAACTGCTCATGGCTAAGTTTAAAAATGTATATAAATTTTTGTTCGTGTATCCATCTGCATATCACAACTCACTGTATTTTTAAATCAAGGGGGCAGGCATGTCTTCACTAACATGTATATCAAAACCTACGCGGAAGAAACAGGTTTAAACTGTTACACCCTTTCGGAAAGTATTTTGCATTGGTTATACAGCCTCGCTTTCGTCAACGAGACCTCGGGTTTTAGAGCCATTACTTTTGTTACTGGTAACTTAATAGAATAAGGTTACTGGGGCGGAAATTTTATGTAGAACAAAAGTGTCAAAGTTCACTAGATTTTGATTTTCAGAATACAAACTGAGCAAGCGCGGTCTTCACGGTTACACCATCTACTATAACTTCATGATTATGTCACGAGTAACTAGATTAAAGACTGTAAAGACAATGTCTCAAACACAAAAACGAAGCTCTATAACTAAGGCTAAATACTTTTACAGAAGAGTGTACTCAGATCTTATCCAAAACTACTATAACTTCAGTATGTTAACTAGAAAAGGTAGAGAATTTTAGGGAAATTTTAATCTACTTGTGTTGTAAAGGTAAGTGAAAAATTTCTTTTTCCTGATTTCCCGGACACAATTTAAATAAAACTGCATTTTTAGCACAAATTGGGCGAAAGCGTTGTTAATAATTAAGATATGGTAAGATTTTGGCAACATATTTATCTGTAAAAGAAATATTTCCAAAATTTTGCTAATATCAGAAACAAAGAATGATAACATGTATAGAATGAAACCTTGGACAGAAAAGTGGAAATTTCGAAAGAATTGCATGAACTAAATACTCTATACACATGATATAGAAATTACACAAAAATTGATGTCAACGACAATGCCACTGTATTTTTTTGAAAATTCACGCAAATTGATCCAACATGGATAAAACAAATTCATCATCATAATTAGTATTTAGCAACACAAGAAAAAACGTTGCTAAAGTCGAGATATCTTACTCCACATTACAAAAAATGCGAATATCTGACGTTGGCGCTGCGTTTGCAGCGACAAGTAGTTGAATTGTTTTACAGGAAAGCGTGAGGTTGGCACTGCAACTGCAGCGACAACTAGTTACAGTTTTTGCAGAAACGCTTTGAGGTTCGCACTGCAATTGCAGCGACAAATATTAATATTAATTAAAAATTTTGCAGGAAAGCTTTGAGTTTGGCACTGCATTTGTAGCAACAACTAGTTAGAAAAGCTTTGAGGTTGGCACGACCATTTGCGCGACAAGTGTTAGACATTTTTAATGCAAGCTTTGAGGTTGACACGGCAAAAGCAGAGAGGATAAAAGAAGCATTTTTTATTTAAAATAGCAACAAAGAAATGTTTCTGGAAAAAAATCCCTAAAGTCGCATTATTAGCACTAGGTTTAATGCTGCTGCGCATTTGAGAAAAACAATTGAAATATTGGCAAAAATTTATATATGATGGTTTATGCATTGATATTTTTGCATGGTTCCAATAGAATAGCAAATCATGGAGTTCCATAATGTGGAAGTTATCTATTTTATATATACTACCACCCAAATTCCATGATTGCCATAATATTAGAACTTGGTATCAGTTAAATATAGTGTAAAGTTTATACATATATGGATGGATCCATACAAGAACAATCGATTAACACTAACCCAAATTATAAAATTTTATCAGTAAATTCATCAACATGTCTCGCAGCGCAGCTATAAAGCCTGAGCAAACTAACAATCTGATTCATACATGCGTGATATCAGATAATATGAGTGTCTGTCGAGCTGCATACGACCACTGATTTTTCATATTCTACATGCCAATGGTTACAAATGATCAAAATCTACAATTAATATATTGTTGTTAAATGAAGTAACCTGTATTACTGCTTCTACAAAAATTGCAATACTGTTATTGTGCCATCACTGGCCTCCAATATGACGTATTTTTAAAATGAATTGTATTCAAAATAGTTTGCACTCAGACTATGGTCTGTTAACAATAGAACTCGTTTAAAATCGGTATAAGGTTAGGTACCGTTTCAGATTTTTGTCCGTGCAACCCCTATTCGGTATGTCATACTGAGTACAGTCAGAACTGTAATTCGTTGTAATAAGCGTTATCCCGATAAACAGTCAATTGGTTACTATATACACCTGGAGCATTAAGTTATAGAATATGTAAAACTACAAATATTTTGGTCATCAGTGATTGCAGAATCTACTCAGAAGTTAGCATTACAGCAGTGATATACCCAATTCATGGAATGGATTATTAAGGGTACTGTTATTACTGTACATTGTTAATTGTATATACTTTTGTGTCACAATCATCTAACAGGACTTGTTGAAATTTGCATGGTAATATTGGCAGTCACAAGTAATTATGGACGTGACATGTCTCAAGGTGAAATATCTATACGACTAAAATAGCTAAGAGGTCATAAGCTCAGCTTTCGATTAAAAGATAAGTTATAACAGATTTCTCTGATCTCAAACTGAAGTGTTTGGTGTAGAAATATACCGGAATGAAGAGTAATATTCAGTGTCATTAACGATAAAACTGAATTACAGCACTAGGACAGAATGGAAGTGTCACCACAGTTTGTCAAATTATCACCAAGATTTTCGTATCTCACTGATAGTGGAACATGACAATCGAGATGCATATGCATGTACAATAAATTGTTCCTGTCAGCTATGTCTATGGCGTGTTGTTAGGTATGGAGTACAAAAAGGCAAATAACGTACTAGCTCATGAAAAGTTTTACATAATAAAATTGCTTTTTAAGCATATGGACACAATTTTTATTGCAATCCAATTTCTTACAACAAAAGACATTGTTTCCATACGGAAATGAGGCGAGAGTTTCTCTACAATTTTTCGTCTTGTAACCCCTGTTTGCAGGCTTATTGGTTATGTCTTGTCGGCATAGTTATTGTAGCCATTTGGTTGTTCAAGGCGTCTTAACCAGACAGCGGTTAATAAAAGCTTTCTCCAATAAATATATACAGTAGTTTCAAACTACCACAGGCATAAATCATTAGTGTTGGTCTGACAACAGAACTATGTCCATGGTATGCCCATATTTCCATCTCATGGCCCCCGAGAGGGCAAAAGAAAACACTGACTCAAATAGCACTTGTTTGAAAGGTGCATATTCTGCTGCCAGCAAAACCAAGGACATGATATTGTTTTGCCTGGGCCTGCACGCCTTTCCTCCGCCTGATTTTTCCTTTTCGGCAGAAACTTTATCTATGCCGTTATTTAATCTTCCAATACTGGAATTTAAGTGTGACATATTTAAAAATATGTATGTTTCAGTACCCTGCAGTTTATTTGCGCTCAATGACATTGAGCAGTTTTTGCCGAGATCCGTTAACCCTTTTTCACTATTTTACAGTTCGCACGATCGTAAACCATTTTCACGAACTGTACAAACCGTACTGATCGTATTCAGTATTTTACCATTTTCAGGATCCTTATAATTCGACAGTATTGGACAACCATCCAGGAATTTTAAACATAGTTTTTTTCAACTCGGACTCAGATTGGATGAATGAACTCATGCAGACTTAAATTTTCGTCATGTTTATATCGAACGTTGTATAATTCGAAAAGGGTTTAATGGCTAGGCCCTGCTGAATTTTTTTTCTTGGTCAACAGAATTGAAACTCAACCCGGGTTGAGAACGACTGAAAACTCTTCACGTAATTCTTTACAATTGTACTGATATTATGTTTATATTTTTGACCTTTTTTTAACACCCAGTGTTTTCGTCGTGGTCAAACTGGGCAACTTGCAATGAATCATGTCATCAGTCAAGGAACAGATCGTGTTTAGACACTGTAGCTATGATATGTAATAAAACCACGATGGAAACGAGACAGTGTAATATCAAGTCTTGCGAAGGTGACCTTATTTCTTTGTTTTAAGTTGAACTAAATTAAACTAAACTGAACTGAACTGCACTGTAACACTTCGTCCAGTGTTACTGAGGAGGAAACCGGAGTACTCGGAGAAAACCTGAGGTGATTGATGGAGTCGCACAGGAGGCACTCTTCTCACATGCCAATGAGGCGACAATATAATTGCACTACTTCATACTACAGGAATAGAATCCCTATCACAGAGATCAATGTGCCATTGATACGATGTACACTTGTGGGTCATTAATGAATGCAGCATAATGGGGTAATGTTAATTATTTATTTGTTTTGTACACATTAACTGTCGGAAAATACACTGGATATCTGGGATCCGTGTTATGAAGGGCGAATAGTGAATTTATCAACCATGTTTTATATAACCCATACTGAAAATTCATGGTTATAATTGAACATTTTTTATCTTTATTGTGGGACTCATATCCATAGCAGCTTTTCAGGTATTTTTATACAAAGATTGAAATAGCCATACGCCATATATTGAATATTTTAGAACATACCGTTCTACCATGCACTTTTAGCCAATCAGAATTGAGAATTTATTCATGTATATTATTATATTGGAAATATCTGTGTTTTTCGTTTCATGTGTAGAGATTTCAAACTGGTCAAACTGGACATCATGTAGTGTTACTTGTGGTGAAGGTATTGAAACACGATGGTGTTTAAATGCGACTGGATATGGTTGTAATGGTACCATGAACGGTACCAGAGCATGTAAGCCTTACCCCTGTCCAGGTAATAACCATATCTACTGTATGCAATGTATTTCCTAATAATGAACTTCCTTTATTTGTACTAGATAGCTCTGTATCAGTTCTAAATTGTCATCCTCGTGCATGTAAAGGCCATTTGGAAATTAATCAGGTCCGCTATGTCCCTGGATCTGCCCCATGGTGTATGGTCTTGCTATATAGCCGATATATTTGGAATGGTCCTTGTTTTGCCTTATTGTTTTGTTTAGCAACAATGATTTCCTATCTAAAAATTGAGCACATTTTCCCTGAAGTTTATATAGTAACAAAACGAGACGTCCGCTGATTGCACTGAAAATTAAGCAAACGTTGATTACATTATCATCTTAAAAAATAAAACATGTTTCGCAGGTCCATGTCCAGGTTAGTTTGATGCAGTATATAATTTACAGTATTTAAAGTTTCTCAACTAATGCAACTGTTCTTGTCGTATGAGGTTTTTCTATAGGTAATCGAATACAAAGTGTAGAAACTCGATGAATGTACAATAAAAACATCTATGTTACAAAAATATTTTCCTTCCTTGTCACATATAAATCGTTCTTTCATATACACTTGACTATCGTCTATATAGACTAAACTAGAAATCCATACATGCAGAATCCCCTCGCCCAAACAATTTACTCCCCAAAAGTTATTGTAACACGAAGTACTGAGTCGACGCATGTAACCATGGTAACACGCACCATTGCATATTTTTATATTTTAATTTGTACAAAATATTATTTTGTTTTTAACTATAAAATTATCAATTGCCCAACTATATAAAGTGAGTATGCTATTATGTACTCTTTTAGCTTTGATTTACTGTAACATTCAACCTTAGATGTTCACAAAACGTTTCGAAATTTCCAAAAAACTTCAACTGCTTTTCGAGGAGTATTTTTATACTTCGCACTTGCTTTTGTAATGAAGTTTTTGAGATTTAATGCTTTTTTATTTTTCTATAACACATTTGAATCAATACTAAAATACTCTTAAAGATCAATCAATGTTGCATTGACCACATAGAATTATCTACATATTTTCAAATTCACAAACTATACTGCATGCTATAAATCGGCGACGCAAGCATGCAAAATAGATACTTGCCTGTTTAAAACTTGCCTGTCATAGTTAATCTGTGGTCCAGTCCATAGTCCAGTCCAGCCCTGTCCATGACAAAAAAAATGACGACTTTGCATTCCACAATGTTTTCACATACCCGGGTGTAAATCTCCGAGCGGAATTAGTACCCCCGCACGGCGCTTTGCGCCGGCTCGGGGATCATGGTACCTGTTTACTTGCACACGTGGAAATAGGTTTGTAGGATCTACTTAACTCCAACATGAGAATAACTCAGCCTCTATTTCTCGAATATATTTTTAATATAGATTGTGCTGGTTTTCTAATCAAAATTTTTATACTACATATTATATCTATTATACAACAATATAATCCTTAAAACTAAATAACTAATTGACGGGAACATACCTCACATTGACGAGCATTATTTGATAAAGATGTTCAACAATATTGAATCCATATTATTTTTGCTAAATATTCACACTATATTGTCACACTACTTATAATTAAATGTCAAAAATGTTCTATACTTCGCTGTAGTTGACGCTTATATATGTTATGCAACTGAGCCCACAATCTGGCTTAAACAATTTTATGCAAATGATTTGAAATATTTAAATTAACAAATTTGGGCAATTGGGCCCTACATACCAGCCCCTATCAAGGTTATTCATGAAGCTTGATACCATATAAAATCCTTATATACTAAATTATTGAACTATTCAGCCAGCTCCTTCGAGCAAACACAGTTTTCTTGTGTCGTTCCTTTATTTTGAATTTGACGTACGAACTAACACCTATCGCACAACACCATACTTATCATACAGTCGCAGAGAGTCTCTGAATTCTTGTTTATTCATGACCAGGCCTTGCTCTTCAAGGGGTGAGGCATTAAGCCACAAACTTGCTCCCTTATCTCTCAATTGGTTTACCAAACAGAGAAGGTAATTGAGCAGGGAGGAGTCGATGGTCTCCATTCCTGCTTTTACAGCAGCCATTTTGAGTGACTGGTGGTATCTTTTACGATCCTCTGTGGACTTCTCGCCTATCGCCTTGAAGGGACTTTGTGCGATAATAGATTCAACATGCGATGTCGTTATATATGTTGATGCAGCATATTGTCGTGGGGCATCTATCGTCAAGTCTGGTATACCCAGGCCACCTTGTGCTAGCGTTAACGTCATGAGCTGAAGTAGCTCACCGTGAAGCGGTTCCACTTGCCCAAAGAGTGTTGGGAGGAACAGATCATCAATCGCTGCGTGAATTGGATCTACATATTCTTAAAAAGACTCTATTGTCCGCATGAAATATGTAAATTTGGATTTATAGCTCTTTGTGAAGGCAACATATGCTGCATGAGGTTGATTCTTCGCAATTTTAGAGAGTGCTTCAATTTCTTCGTCCCATTTCAGGACTTTATCACCACTGTACTGATCCTTGTAATCTATAGATCTTATGACTGCCCCGAGGTGGCTCTGACCTTCTGTTGTTACAGCCCAGGTACCGGGTATTCCCCCCCCCCTGCTTCCCTCTCTCGCCGGCCTTGACTGAAAGAGGACCGGAGTATATCGATGGCATTTACATCGGCAGAGGCTGCTAAAGTTGTATCGTCTGCGTTTAGGTCGGCTGAAACATTCGAGGAGGTCACATAAAGGAGGTCATTGATTAATAAAATAAACAATTACGTTCCAAGGATACTTTCCTATGGCACTCCGTGTGGAACGTGTATTATTTCAAACCGTTTCCCATCAACAGAGACAAATTGTTGTCTATCACTAAGAAAAGACTGAAACCACTGCAACGATCGAGTATCTAGTCCATATTTTTTCAACTTTAACAGAAGGACTTTATGGTCCACCATATCAAAGGCGTTACCGTAATCAACAAGCACTAGACCGCTCACTTAATTTTCGTTCAGGTTGAATAACAAATGCTCAATGAGTCTGACTAGTGCAGTCTCTGTGCTGTGATGCCTGCGAAAGCCAGGTTGTCTAAACCTTTCAGTTTAGTAATGTGAAAGAGAATATCGGGCAGTAGTGAACGTAGATTGTCAACGACAGATGAAAAATTAGAGTTCTTTTCGCAACAGGTTCAGCATCAGAATTATTGTGGTAATCTCTTAGAAAATCCAAATACTGTCTTCCACTTGTATCACTCAATAAGGATTTAATTGTCTTCCACATCCTCCTATGATTGTTCACAATATCATCGATACAGCTTTTGTAAAACTTATTCCTAGCACTCTTTATCATATTCACAACTCAATTTCTCGTTGACCTATAATTCGATCAATTATCAGGATGGCCACAAAATTTTGCTAATTTTAACACTTGGTCCCTTGAAGAATGCCCCTGTTCATCCAAGGTGCATTGGTTGACATGTTTAACACGTTTTTGACGCCAAGGCAACCAGAATCCAGGATAGTGTTAAACAATTTCTCCCAGCCGTCACAGTTAAACAATTTCTCTCAGCAGTCTGGCGATTGAACCTTCTCTGATTCCAACCATCCGAACCTCGAGACCTACGAGATCTTCCACCAGTACTGCCACCAAGTTCATCATACCCAAATGCAAAACAACCACCCTTCTTCATACGAACAACCCGTGTCTGGAACATTCTCGCGGAAGAACTAAAACTGGAGATTTGTGGTCTCTCGACATTCAAGTCTATTCTTTCTAAATATTACATGACTTCATTAAGAACTTCTTACGACGTTGACGATCCTCGCTCTTACAAAACAATCTGTCTAAAGTGTAATTGTGTTCGTAGTCTTACCTATCCGATCTCATGTTGCATGTAGATATTGTATTTCCTTTTGTTGCATGTTTCGGAAAGAGTTAGTTCGTTGTCCTCAAAGTAGTATTCTTTGTTTAATCGTTTCTCTCGTTATTATATGAGTTTAAAAGTTGGTTTAGTGTTGAAATAGCATCTTACGACTTGCCTCTGAGGACAAGGAAACAACTTGTTCCTATATTTTTATTATGTTTGTTGTTGTTAAAGGGGCCGTAGTAATTGGCTTGCGCTGTTGCGGATTCCCTGTCATGTGCTCATAGTTTATATTTGTACAAAGGGCTAAGCTATTAAATTAAAAAAAATTAAATTAAATTAAATTAAATTAATTTCGTAAAAGACGAAATAATGCTGTATCCTATGGGATTTCTAATAGATTGAACTTTATTGAACTTTATTAACTACGGTGCTATTTCACCAAAATATTCACCAAAAAATTGGACGAGTGATCTTCCAATAGCCCGTAAACAGTAATTAGAATATAAAGATTAGATTCAAACTCAGTGAACTATATACAACTATTTACAAGACTTACAGATGTTTGATTTTATTTTTAAAGCCAGAAATACTTTTTGTGATTTTAAGTCGACGTGAAGGTTATTCCAGGTCTCAGCACCCCTGTGGGCGAAAGCTGTTTTCATGTAATTATTATGAGGCTGAGGAAATGCAAAGCTAAATTCGCTTTGTCTCGTATTTAATTATGAATTTCATTTTTATTGGTGAAAAGTTTAGCTAAATAATTTGGTAAAATTTTATGTTTAACTTTGTACATTAGGATGGCTAATGGATGCCCCCTTCTGGTTTGTAGGTTAGGAAGACCTACCTTGTTTAAAATGTCTACTGAACCTGTTTAATAATTTTGACGTGTTATTATGAGAAATGCTCTTTTAGAGCTTCTGGAATTTATCTGATAATCTCCTGAAGTTCTTCATGGAAATTCATACTCGAATATCTCTGACTAAACGGTGTTTATTAAATAGAGATTTGTCAAGGAAGTTAATGTTTAAATTTCCAGCAAAATTCTTTGCATGTTTAGTTAATAGATCGATTCCAAGCACTTTTCGAATTCAATGTCTTTCCCTACAGAGTAAGATGGGGTCGATAAATTCTAACAAAAAACATCGACCTGTTTGATTTGAAAGGACAAACCTCCAAACAGAAAACCTGAAGATTTACAAACCTCGAGATCTGTCCTTCGTTTACATTTCAATGAATCATGTATAAAAACAATTACTCCACCTTCAAGTTGCTTGCTATTTCGATCACGACGGTAAACAGTAAATCCAGGTACATCGGCAATCTATATATTCGGCTTCAAGAGTGTTTCATTTAGAAAGAGCATATCAATTTGGGGTTGGCCATCCTTACCAACAAGGAACAGTTTAATTTGATCGAACTTACATGCCGTAAGCCTACTGACGTTCCGGTGATCAAATTGTAAGCCTCGCTGGCCGAAACACAAGTTAAAGAACGGGTAGGAATCACAATAATCGCAATTAAGCATTTCAAATTCGGATACCGGATCACTTAAATGATTAGCGTTTTCAATCGAACAACCAAGTCTGTCAATGGTGGACTCGTCGTCAGACAAGAAAGACAATCCATCACACCATGGAAAGCATTAGTACTAGTAGCTAGTCCCTGGGTTTGGACATATATCACCGGAAAGCATCACCAAATACATAGTAATTAAGCCAGTGTTCGTTAGTTGAATCCCTGCTTTAAGTTTCAACGATAGTGGCCAATTATCTGCATCACATGTCGGGGTAGTCCACAGTTACGGCTGGGAATTGTTTTGCGTCTAAATTAAGAACCAGAAACAACGTTTAATCCTCAACAGAAAATATATAGTCATCACTACAGTCCGATAATACAGTAAAAGGCAAAGCTAGAGTTGAACAAAACAGCCAACTATACGCCGTCTTTTCATCCAATTTTTCGTCAAATTTTCACAAAATAAAAGCAAAAATTAGGCCAAAAAACGGCAGTTTTATAATAATAGAATAGTCAAAAAGCGAATAAATAGAAACATTATTTATAAAACATTATTTATAACAACAAATTAAAAACAAAAATTTATAAAAATTTTAGCGTTGCCAAGAGTAAAATAGTGAAAATTTTCACAATTGTTGACACATTAAGGAGCTCAGAAAAATGCGTCCGCCATTTGCACAGTAACTCATTTTCCTGGATATTCAGGAAAAAGAAACAATTGTATATGTATAGAACATCTTTATACTTGAAAACATATATCAATTTTTCTATAAGGCACTATTCACTTAAAATTTCTAATATTTTTAGAAATGTTTATTATTTTAGCTTTACGTTGTAAAATTAGGCGTATTTTATCTGTATCGATTCTCGTCATCTTTTACTCTATCAGATATAGATGAGTGTTCTGATGAATCTGCTAATGAATGTGACTCCAACGCAAACTGCACCAACACCAAAGGCTCCTATTACTGTAATTGTAGCAATGGATATTCAGGAAATGGAAAGAGCTGCACAGGTATATAGAATATAGTTGCATTTCAAGATCTACACCAATATTGAATAAATTACTGCATAGTTAAAATTTCAAATATTTTAAAATATAATTAATATTTTAGACATTGACGAATGTGTCGGGGGGTCTACCAATGAATGTCATACCAATGCAGAGTGTACCAATAACAATGGTTCATACAACTGTACCTGTCGAATTGGATATTCAGGAAATGGGAAACTTTGCGCAGGTATTTGAAAATGTTAAAGAGTGTCAGTTGGAATGATATTCAGGATTTTCCCCTAACTTTTCCGTGATATTAAACCTAGCTATTTTTTCTGAGCAATAGGGATAGAACAGCTTGTGTGCTATATAGATTGATTTAACAAGTATTAAATAAAACTATAATTTTAAAGGCGTTATTTAGACAATGCAGTAAGCTTGGCTGAAAATTATTTATCCACATCCTTACATATTCACGGTTGAAAGTATTGCGTGGTGAAGCGTCCAGTGAAAATA
The DNA here is from genome assembly GCA_016169945.1 of Trachythela sp. YZ-2020. Lineage (NCBI taxonomy): Eukaryota > Metazoa > Cnidaria > Anthozoa > Malacalcyonacea > Clavulariidae > Trachythela > Trachythela sp. YZ-2020. Next base: position 2,170,463 of record JADLSH010000377.1, on the reverse strand, counting down.
TAATACTATTTGTGGTACGGAATTTGAGTCCGAGAGATTGGGCAAGCAGACGTTGTTGCAATCCAGACAAGGTGGTGTTTTCAACGAGGAAACTTGTGGACTGTCGGTTATTCATGACTTTATAGAGTTGTCTATGAAGTTCTGCCTGGGCTAGGATCTTCAAGCCAATGTGTTTGCCAATATTTTTAGATATATTTAATATTTTAGATATACCTTGTAAAATTACAAGCGTATTTTATCTATTAATTTTCCTCATCTTTTACTCTATCAGATATTGATGAGTGTTCTGATGAATCTGCTAGTGAATGCTACTCCAACGCAAACTGCACCAACACCAAAGGATCCTATTACTGTAATTGCAGCAATGGATATTCAGGAAATGGAAAGAGTTGCACAGGTATATGGAATATCTTTGCATTCCAATATCTTTACCAATATTGATGTTTAAAATTTCAAAAATTATTCCATATATTTAACATTTTAGACACTGACGAATGCGCCAAAGGATCTACAAATGAATGTCATACAAATGCAGAGTGTACCAATACCAATGGTTCTTACAACTGTACCTGTCGCGCCGGATATTCAGGAAATGGGAAATTTTGCACAGGTATTTGTGAATTTTAGACACTGCATGCCTGAAAATTTTCCTTCAATGGTGTTTTTTTAGTTGTTCTTGTAGCTGGAGTTATAGTAATAGTAATTGTTTTTGTTGTAGTTGTTGTGTATATCGATGGTTTTGTGGCAGTAACACTATATGGAAATTACTGAGTGTGTGGACGATGATGCTGCGATTGTGCACGAGGGTGTGCTAGGTGTAGTGGGGTGGAGCCCGCATACGATTCTATGCAATGAGATATGCTAGATTAAATACAAAAAGCTCGACACGTTTGGGCAAAGTGATAATTTTAGGGTTTGAAAATTTTAAAGTCATTAATATACAATTTTAAAATTTTGCATTGTTATCATAACAAATATATATATATTATTTTCATACGTAAAAGAAACTCCAGAATTGACTAGTGTTTATATATGCTGATGGACTTGAGATCCATTATACTATTGGTTGGCGCGTGTTATAATCCGCTTCCAGCAAACTTCAATTTTAGAGAATTAAATCGAAATTCGCGCAAGAAATTGCTACATTTAAAGTCCCGGAAAAGCTAGGGGAAAATCCTGAAGATCATTGGTTGTACGGAATCTGTGTCCGAGGTATTGGACGAGCAGACGTTGTAGCTAGGCAGACAGGGTGGTGTTTTCAACGAGGATAGTTGTTGACTGTTGATGATTCATGACTTTATCGAGTTGTGTATGAAGTTCTGCCATGCCCAGCCTCTTCCAGCCAATATGTTTGCCAATATTTTTAGATATATTGAGTATTTTAGATATACATTGTAAAATTACAAGCGTAATTTATCTGTATTGATTCTCCTCACCTTTTACTCTATCAGATATTGATGAGTGTTCTGATGAATCTGCTAATGAATGTCACTCCAAAGCAAACTGCACCAACACCAAAGGATCCTATTACTGTAATTGCAGCCAAGGATATTCAGGAAATGGAAAGAGTTGCACAGGTATATAGAATATCTTTGCATTCCAATATCTTTATCAATATTGATGTTGAAAATTTCAAAAATTATTCCATATATTTAACATTTTAGACATTGACGAATGCGCCAAAGGATCTACAAATGAATGTCATACAAATGCAGGGTGTACCAATACCAATGGTTCTTACAACTGTACCTGTCGCGCTGGATATTCAGGAAATGGGAAAATTTGCACAGGTATTTGTGAATTTTAGACACTGCATACCTGGAAATTTTCGGTCCTTGGTGTTTCTTTTGTAGTTGTTGTCGTAGCTGTAGTTATAATAGTAGTAATTGTTTTTGTTGTAGTTGTTGTGTATATCGATGTTTTTGTGGCAGTAACACTATATGGAAACTACTAAGGGTGTGGACGATGATGCTGGCAGTGTGCATGAGGGTGTGCTAGGTGGAGTAGGGTGAAGCCCGCATATGTTTCTATGCAATGACATATGATTGATTGAAAAAAAAAGATCAACATGTTTGGGCAAAGTGATCATTTTAGGGTTTGAAAATTTTAAAGTCATTAATATACAATTTTAAAATTTTGCATTGTTATCATAACAAATATATATCTATGATTTTCATACGTAAAATGAACTCCAGAATTGACGAGTGGTTATGGCGATGGACTTTAGATCAATTATACCAATGCGTGGCGCGTGTTATAACCCGCTTCTAGCAAACTTCAATTTTAGAGAAGTAGATCGAAATTCGCGTAAAATATAGCTACGTTTAAAGTCACGGAAAAGCTAGGGGAAAATTCTGAAGGTTATTGGGTGTACGGAATCTGAGTCCGAGAGATTGGGCGAACAGACGTTGTTGCGAGGCAGACAGGGTGGTGTTTTCAACGAGGATACTTGTGGACTGTTGATGATTCATGACTTTATCGAGTTGTGTATAAAGTTCTGCTATGGCCAGCCTCTTTGAGCCAATGTGTTTGCCAATATTTTTGGATATATTTAATATTTTAGATATACATTGTAAAATTACAAGCGTATTTTTTCTGTATCGATTCTCCTTACCTTTTACTCTATCAGATATTGGTGAGTGTTCTTATGAATCTGCTAATGAATGTGACTCCAACGCAAACTGCACTAACACCAAAGGATCCTATTACTGTTATTGCCGCCATGGATATTCAGGAAATGGAAAGAGTTGCACAGGTATATAGATTTAACATATATTCAATATATTTAACATTTTAGACATTGACGAATGCGCCAAAGGATCTACAAATGAATGTCATACAAATGCAGAGTGTACCAATACCAATGGTTCTTACAACTGTACCTGTCGCGCTGGATATTCAGGAAATGGGAAAATTTGCACAGGTATTTGTGAATTTTAGACACTGAATGCCTGAAAATTTTCCTTCAATGGTGTTTTTTTAGTTGTTCTTGTAGCTGGAGTTATAGTAATAGTAATTGTTTTTGTTGTAGTTGTTGTGTATATCGATGGTTTTGTGGCAGTAACACTATATGGAAATTACTGAGTGTGTGGACGATGATGCTGCGATTGTGCACGAGGGTGTGCTAGGTGTAGTGGGGTGGAGCCCGCATACGATTCTATGCAATGAGATATGCTAGATTAAATACAAAAAGCTCGACACGTTTGGGCAAAGTGATAATTTTAGGGTTTGAAAATTTTAAAGTCATTAATATACAATTTTACAATTTTGCATTGTTATCATAACAAATATATATATATTATTTTCATACGTAAAAGAAACTCCAGAATTGACTAGTGTTTATATATGCTGATGGACTAGAGATCCATTATACTATTGGTTGGCGCGTGTTATAATCCGCTTCTAGCAAACTTCAATTTTAGAGAAGTAAATCGAAATTCGCGCAAGAAATTGCTACATTTAAAGTCCCGGAAAAGCTAGGGGAAAATCCTGAAGATCATTGGTTGTACGGAATCTGTGTCCGAGGGATTGGACGAGCAGACGTTGTAGCTAGGCAGACAGGGTGGTGTTTTCAACGAGGATAGTTGTTGACTGTTGATGATTCATGACTTTAGCGAGTTGTGTATGAAGTTCTGCGATGCCCAGCCTCTTCCAGCCAATGTGTTTGCCAATATTTTAAGATATATTTAATATTTTAGATATATATTGTAAAATTACAAGCGTATTTTATCTGTATTGATTCTCCTCATCTTTTGCTCTATCAGATGTAGATGAGTGTTCTGATGAATATGCTAATGAATGTAATTCCAACGCAAACTGCACCAACACCAAAGGCTCCTATACAATAGACATTGGTTTCATTCTCTTTATTATTTATTTAGTTATTTACATCAATTCCATGGTCGCCATTTTTGTTGCCATATTTTTTCCTACACTGCAGTTATATGCTCTCATTTTGCGAGCACACGACCACATATACAAGTGTTATGCTGTTTGAACCGCATTTTTTTTTCTTTTCCGTTTTTAAATTTCACCTAATCACAGGTTCCTCACCAACTTTCGGTGTAGGAATAATTAGGTGAAGTAATTTTACAGTTTTAGTGAGGGAGCGTAATTAAGGTGTCCAAAACCACACAAAGGCCGAGGTTAATCTACAAAAAACCCGGCACATCCTATAAAGCTGCATATACTTTAGTTCCAGAAAACTGCATTTAAATGACACTATTTTAACGACATCACCTTACGCCGGTCGCCAACCGCAAATTATTAACTCTAGATCAATACATGTTATTAATTAACTAAGTTCTTGGTGGTCACTAATGTATCTCTAAGAATTTCATCAGGAAATATTTTATTTTCCTCCATACTAGACCATCTACACAGAAATTAATGATAGAAAATAGCATACAATGTCAACTGTCTAAATGTTTCTAAGCTACCTGCGCTAGCTATGGTACCCTGAAAAGGAAACCAATTATGCCATGTCTAAGACCTGGCATAAATGGTAAATTTTTGTTAGTTAACATCGGAAACTCCGGCGTTCCGCAACTTAAATTCGAATGTCCGGCGTTCCGCAATTCCGAATGTCCGGATTTCCACCCTGAAAAGCAACCTAATACTCGACCCTGGCAGCAAGTCACAGTTTTTTTTCCTAAGGCATATAGCAATAGCAAACTGCCCATATAGAAACAGCGGTTCGAAAGTACACTCCAGCCCCCCATATAGAAACGACAGTCCCAAACCCATGCACAGGGGAGTTTATACTCACCAATATAACAAAAGAGTGATCCTCATTCACTTCGAGACATCAACTTGTGACACAATTTGTGCCTCCTGCCTACCTACGATAATTCAAGCAAGACGTCCCCAGACATCCACATTGTCAAGTAAGCATAACATAACAACATAACACAATGACATGTGTCTGGCAAAATCTTTTATGCTTGTCCTGCCTATTATTATCCTCGCAATTTTGAGGTTGCATCTACACACAAATTCATTCAAAATGTTTTTATAAACTTGGTAAGCACTTCTTCTTTGAGTTTGGGTAAATGCACCCTATTTAAATTATCCCAGTTATGTGACCACCAAGGTAAACTACGCAAGCCTCATGCCAAGCCACTTTGAAGGTCTGGCAACCCTTCAACTGATGTTTATTCACGTCCATCTGAACGATACATCAATTTCCTCTTGTCATAATAAGCAATCTAAAGCGAGTTATATACCAGTATTGCATTAGATAAATCTTTCTATAATAGATAGCTACAGTAATTAGTTAACATGTTCTGTATATACTATATCAAAAAGGCATGTCATGTAACGCCAATTTGGTTTTCAGCCAGCATATATTTAAAATAAAGCAGGTTTTAAATCGTGCACACCAAAGGTACTAATACAATCGGTGGATTTATAAGGGGCTAGATTAAGTTAACTAAACGCAGAAATGTTAACTTTATCGTCATGAGGTTCATAGGAGTACATTTATTTATTTTTGAGTCGTTATTCATTAAACTTGCCTGATGAGTGATGAGCAAAGTATCCATGTAAAATCGACCTTCAGACCTTGGACACTTATTTACTGCTATACATATAGTTAGCTGGCTATAAAGTATGCTAAATTGCTAAGACATATTCAACTGAACTTACCATATATATGCAATTTTACAATGACTCGCCAGATTTTTTCTCTCCTACTTCGATTCACCACGTATGTTATACCGACAATATATAACATGTATATGAACGTCCGCCCTTGAACTGGTGCATACTAAATATTCGGCGGTATTAAACCAGATTACCGCCGTGTTCTCACTCATATTTACCATATATCTAATGTACAGTAGGCCATAGTAGATTAATTTGCCTCGAATTAAACCGAAGGCACGCATTGATTTACTTTAGAGTGGTGACAACTACAGCATGCATGTATATGACGTCAAAACCAACGGGGGTCAGTCCTGGGTGTCAATCCTATATGAATGTAGAGACATATACAAACCCCATTATGCGTGAGTGCAAATATGAACTGTTTTAAAGTTCGTTTTACTTGTACACACAAAACACACGGATTTTATAAATATCATTGAAAGGAACGTGTATCTTGTGACTGCGTTCGTTTGTGGTGGTTAATCTAGCAAGTTATGATAATGCATATGTCATATGTGTCGGCTATCTTGTTTGGCATGCTAATTAATTCAGTTCTCGTCATATTTCGCGAATATAATATCAAAAAATATTTGTACATTGCAGACTTTCATAATACACAGACCTGTTTGTAAGCTCAATTAAGCAGCATAATATTGGCCCGTTATACTGCGCAAGCTACAATGCATGCATGTGCAGAACAAGTGTTGTAATCTGCCGGCATTCCTGTCTGCACAGGTATACAGTAGATACAGGTTCTCAGTACCGAGCAACACAGTTTATTGTTACTTGATCCGCATATTCATTGCTGGCACTCAAACCCTGTTAATCAAAAACAAAATCAACCAACAGATCCCTGACCCGGTGGCAATATCAAACTATATGCCGAGCTAAATGCAAATACAGAGATTACAATCATGGTATGAATTTCAAAACAGTATGAAAATCAAAAATTATATTGCGTTATAATTAAACTGAGCGTTAAATACTCTGCGCGCTATCCAATAGCTAAATTGAAACCGCCGTGTGGGCTATCTATCCGGAATTAATTCACCGACGTAAAGTAGGACTTTTCCTCAGAAGTTCAAGGTTTCATCACTATTTACAGGCTGCCAGTTGACTTTTGAGTTTATCGTATCCTGTAATAATTTGTATTTTATACTTCTCATATAGATAATATAGGCCACGCATCTTCACATCTATATACCATGATATATATTAAACCAATAAATACGTGGTCCATGAATTTTTATCTAAAAACAAGGCACCGAAGATCTTGTTGCTCCGGCTCCGGACTTAGACTAAATACTGTAGAATTTAAACTGCATGCATATGCCTGTCAAATAAGCATACTTCAAACATCGCATAATTTTGCACGTGTCGAATGCATTCAAAACAATAAATAATCAGCTGAAATGCCTCATCTTCCATTGTTTTTATTGCATTCGGAGCATGGCAAAATGCGACGTTTGAAACAGGCCTAAGTTAAACATCATCAAGCTGTCACAACAGTCAGATTTTCTTCAGACAAACCAGATACACACCGGATGCGAATCCATGCTTCATCTTACTTATCACTGCAAAAGCATTTAACTTACATAGCCATGACTTTTAATTAAAACTATTTTAAATTTGTAGTTATTTACGCACAGTAGCTTGAACCTATAGTTTATGCAAACCTGGACAAATCTCTAATTCTTTATCAGATGTAAATACATCATACATTGATTAAACGTAAAAATTCATTTATTTTCAACTCAGCTCATGATTTACTAGTAAGTTAGATACTAGGTTACCTGCAAGGTAGGGAATGCTGCGGGACTGTTATTATTCTTTAGCTTCTTGAAACAAACATGCAAACAAATATGCAACACAAATTATATTCAGTAGACGGTAATTATTGGCATTGACCCAGTGGCTTGCGCGCTGTCAGTAGATGCATACCCTAGCATAGTCTGCAGGATGAGACAAGCTAAATATATCACGAAACATGAAAGACATCAAATATTGTAACATCTATTTCAAAATATCAATATTTTCCATGTATTGTTCTACCACATGGAATTCCCACATGAAACCCATGTTTACTGCGATGAGTAATTGGACACTGCCACGCAAGGAAATTTGCATATTTTTGTAGTGTATAAAAGCGTTAAAAATATATACATGTGCGCAAAATAATTTTGCATTTGGAAATGCGAGTCACCTATATGTAAAGCACAACTCATTTCAACTCATTGCCATTCGAATATTTGTCTTAGTGCGCGCACAACTGAGACCCTGTCTGTTCTGACAATAATATGTGAAGGCCCGCGGCTAGACAAAAATGTTAATATGATTCTATGCATAAATATAATATAGGATCTTCATTCACTGAACCTTGATATTTGAATTTGGATTTCAAATCTGCAAAAACACAATAATGTCATTGCTTATACAAATTAATTGTATAATTGGTATATGGTAAAATTCTTATATTGTTGTAATTTATCTTATTGCTGTTCATGGCAAAATTATTTCAAAGATTCATAAACATACATGTGTTGCATTTATATAGAGATCAAAGTGGTAACTCAGGCAACATAGCATTCCGGGTATGGTACAAAAACATTCGGGAGTTGAGGTCATTGCTTCCTAGTAATACTCCATTTTTTCCCTCTGACAGCCACAGCTGTGAAGTCAACAACGGAAAAAATTTGCAATGCATTAAGCATGAGCAGTCCTGAATTTATCATGGTTTCTCCTGAAAGGTCAAACATTCTTATGCTGTTGTGAATATGTCCTAACCAAGTCAATGCGACTGAGTACTTTAACTGGTTATTACGTATGCTTCAATCCAACGGTATCCAGTGTAAAGGACTGTAATTTATTGTCAAACTGTTAATCAATGTAGCACTCTCTTTTCGCTCTTCTCTGCGATTCTTGATTCTAAAATCTACATGCAAAATGATAAACCAAACCCGTGAGAAGGGTTGTTAGAACTGATGCATGCCATAACCTCAGATAGTGTGAAGGAAACAGTGTTAAATTCTATGGCAGATCATAACGGTCATATAAGAGTACTCATTTGTTCCATTACGTTTGGGATGGGGGTTGATGCCAAAGGAGTCAGAAACATAATAGACTTTGGCACATCACGTAACCTAGAATCTTATGTTCAAGAGAATGGCAGATGCAGTCCATATACCAGGAAAGTGTGTTATACTCTACTTGGAACGAATGTTGTCTATGGTCTCTAAGGACATGAGATTATATTTTGACCCAGACATGCCGAAGGCAAGATATGAATAAATACTGATAGACATACCAATTATAACAAACAGTAATATACAAAAGCCAGTTGGACTGTGCAATGCATTGTAATTGTGTAGAAGGGAACCAATTGCAACAGGAAAGTAAATTACCTGTGAGAATTGTAGCTCAACAACAATATGCATCTTATCAAAAAGCACTTATTAGATACAAGAAGACATGGGTGTCAAACTCTTTGCACAGGAATCTGCAAGGTTAAACTAAAGTTTCTGCAATTTCCTGTCCAAGTTTCTTAATGGAGTTCGGAGATTATCACATTAAGCAAGTAATGAATAATGCTCCATATCAGATCAGATCACCAAGAACTAAAGAATATTATAAACATTGCTGGTTTTAAACAGATCCTTGATAGTCCCACAAGGGTTACTAGTAGCAGTAGTAGTAGTAGTAGTAGCAGTAGTAGTAGTAGTAGTAGCAGTAGTAGTAGTAGTAGTAGTAGTGTAGTAGTAGTAGTAGTAGTAGTAGTAGAGTAGTAGTAGTAGTAGTAGTAGTAGTATATAGTAGTAGTAGTATATAGTAGTAGTAGTATATAGTAGTAGTAGTAGTAGTATAGTAGTAGTAGTAGTAGTAGTATATAGTAGTAGTAGTAGTATATAGTAGTAGTAGTAGTATAACTTTATTTATACACGCTAACCCCGTCAACCGTAGCTGATTTCCACGAGGGGCGTGTGCCAAAAAATTATTTTACATGTAGAAAATGATAAGCTATTTACAAAATATATAAATTTTAAGAGATATGGAGTAATTAACAAATGAATGAAGGTTTTAGACTATTCACAGGTAAATTATTTAATACAATAGTTTTTTACGCACTGATGTGAGCAGCGATTTTATTACGAAAGGAAGGAAGTGATTTGCTTTCCCTAATTTCTTTTGGAATAGAATTCCAAAGGTGTGCTCCGTCGTACATAAAACTATTTTTCATGTTATTTGTACGTAGTTTTGGTAAACAAAGACCACTTGAAATGTCCCGAAGGTGATAATTAGTTTTCTCACTCTTATACGAAAATAGATTTGTGAGTGATTTGGGACCCATTTTGTTTAATAACTTCTACATCATTTTTGCGTTAGCTTTTTTCCTGTCTGTTTGGAGTGGCTCCCAGCTCAAAGCACCCAAAGCAATCGTATGATCTACGTCATTGCTTACATTCAGAATAATTCTAGCTGCTCTATTTTGCAGTTTTTGGAGTCGTTTTGATTGAGTTTTGCCAAATACATCCCATATTTCACAGCAGTAGTCAAAGTATGGACGAACAATAGCGTAATAAATCAAAATAAGTGTATCTTGGTCAACAAATGGTTTGATTCGACGAATAGCAGAGATTCCTGCTTTTACCTTTTTGCAAATATTTTCAGTGTTACTTTTCCAAGATAAATGCTGGTCAATTGTCACTCCAAGAGTTTTGCATTCATGAACTTGTTTAATTAATTTATTTTCAATGAGAACATTCGGATGATAGTCAGAAATATTTGTTATCATAGGTTTTGAGCCAACTAACATAAACTCTGTCTTAGCTACATTGAGGCTAAGTTTATTGGCTATTAACCATTTTCTTAGGTTCTCTAAATCAGAATTTACTGCAGTCTCTAGGTCAGTCAAAGAATTTGCTGAAGCAGAATCGCATGCGCTGATCATGAGACATTATAAGTAAAAAACAATGAACAGAACATTGCAGCAGTGAAAGTAATGCCATTATCGTCAAGTGAACACGATTGCGTGGGTTGCGTACGGAAGATAAATCATAAAAAGTACAAAGCAAAAACTATCAAAATGCAGAATGATTCAAATTATTACCCAAGTGAATTTTGTAAAGATATTAATGTTGGAAATTGGAACAAGCTTTATAAAATAACATGTATATAACGCGTGCTCTGATTGGTCGAAACCCGTGTTTGGATCAGCCCATCCAAACACGGAAAACTATCGTGTTGTTGTTATTTTATAATTAATCGAGTTAAGAAAAGCGCGCAATTTCCGCGTGTTTCGATCAGGGCATCCAAACACGGAAACCATAAAGTAATTGTATATTACCAGATGCAAAATGTAAATGAAGCGTGGGCGTTCACGGAAGATATGAATAAATACTAATAGACATACCAATTATAACAAACAGTAACATACAAAAGCCAGTTGGACTGTGCAATGCATTGTAATTGTGTGTAGAAGGGGGTTGCAATTACAGAGCTATTTGCTCAGTTAACCAATTGCAACAGGAAAGTAAATTACCTGTGAGAATTGTATCTCAACAACAATATGCATCTTATCAAAAATCACTTATTAGATACAAGAAGACATGGGTGTCAAACTCTTTGCAAAGGAATCTGCAAGGTGAAACTAAAGTTTTTGCAATTTCCTGTCCAAGTTTCTTAATGGAGTTCGGAGATTATCACATCAAGCAAGTAATGAATAATGCTCCATATCAGATCAGATCACCACAAGTCCTACAAGGGTCACTACATAATCGCATACGCTGATAGACATTATACTAACCAACAATGAACAGAACATTGCAGCAGTGAAAGTAATGCCATTATCGTCAAGTGATCACGATTTGGTGGGTTCCGTACGGAAGCTAAATCATAAAAAGTACAAAGCAAAAACATCAAAATACGGAATTATTCAAATTATAACCCAAGCGAATTTTGTAAAGATTTTAATGTTTGAAATTGGAACAAGCTTTACCAGATGTAAAATGTAAATGAAGCTTGGGCGTTCATGGAAGATTTGCTTTTGCGTAATGTAAACAAACATGCTACTATTATAGAGAAACGGTTTAAAGGACGTTTCTACCCGTGGCTCTCGCCCGAACTGAAGACTCTGATCAACTCCATCGTGTGGAGTGACAAACTCCATCGGAAGGCTAGAAAAACAAACACCGAGACTGACTGGAAAGCCTATAAACCAGGGGCGGCGGAACATATTATATTTTGGCCGGGGTGGGCTAAATTTTGACCATAGCCGATGGCCACGACGTCGTGGCCAAAAGGCCTCGACAGGCTAGAGGTGTCCGGGGGCATGCCCCCCTTCCTCTCCCCCTGAAAATTTTTGAAATTTGCAGCCCGCAAATCGCATTTCTTGCATTCTGAGCCACGAACTTAGAGTTAGAATATGCGCTACCCGTAGCTGTATTTTAGACAAAAATCAAGAAAAAAACGCTCAAAACATTTGACAAAAACAAGCATTTATTGCAGTTGAGTAGGAAATTTGACACACTTTTGCCAGATGAAATGCCATATGAATTTCATAGGCGCGTATAGTAGCATGAGACGCGCGATTGCAAAACGCTCAAAAAACAGAAAACTCCGCCATATATTATGACAGTGACAACGATTTGCTTTCTATAACAAATAGTCTTCATGCCGAGTGGCAAACACGAGGTGCAAGTTCTAATTATGTATTGTAGGCAGCGTTTAATAATCTGACAACTGCGTTGTGTTAGCAGTTCGTATAAATGATCTGGTATTCTTCATATATTTTGGTGGGGCTTAGCCCACCACTTTTACTTCTGGGGAGGGGCTCAGGTAGCTTAATGCTTGGGTCACATTCCAGTCAAGGCCACAATATGAGTATACCAAGTTGGGGGTGATTTTCGATGTGAAAATTTAGTTAATATAATGCCGTTGTGATTTAATGCTATAGATTTTGACCTAGAGAATAGCTAGCCTAAAATTATACTTGCTTAAGTATTGCAACCTTTCCGGGAAAAGGCTGAAGTTCATGTATTTGTAGACATGTGAACAAGAAAGCTAAACGCCATTTCTTTCGCCACGCCGTATATTATTTACGACCAGCGGGGTCCGCATTGTTGGTTACATATATTCAGTTGCGCAATGATACAAGGGCGATGATTTCTTGTTGCATTTTATGTTTATATAGTTGGTAGTTTCATGACTTATTCATTTCAGATATTGAAGAGGAAGGTCTCTCTGATATTGGGGGTTATTGGAAAGCAGCATGAGTTATCTAAAGAAGCGAGAATGCGAAGCCACAAGTCATTGAACATAATGAAACCCAATACTGATAATAAGCGACCAGGGCCGTCCCTACGGGGGGGTTTGGGGGGTGTCACACCCCCCCAGAAATCTATTTGGAGATACAGTCGGTAGAAGTGCGATTTGAGTCGGCACAAAAAAATAATTTTTATGACTAACACATAAAACGGAAATTGTGCCTGCACAACCAGGAATAGAAAAACGAAATTTTTGTTTTTAAAAAGTAAATTTATAGGCAGGAACAAATTTCTTTATCTTAATTTAAAAGTTTCACGTGGTTAAATAGCATTATAAAAGTGTTTATAGTCTGGAAAAGTACCCCCCAAAAGTCAAAACAGACTCCAAACGCATTCTAATAATTTCTCCTTTGATCGAAGGAGTATTTAATTAACTATCTGCTGCATACAAAATAGACAATTTAATCCAGTCCGAGTTGGATATATCAGCAAAATCTTTAATGAGAAAATATAGAAAAATGATGTACTTTTGCTCAATTTGCTTCGTTTACAAATAATCATCGCTCCTGCGTGGCATGTTAGCCACACATTTCAAGACGCCAAATATGTCGCTAAAATTGCGACCTGACCTCGCGGACTACCCTGGGTCCAGGAAAAATTGGCCCAGGCATTAACTCACCTGAGGGCTAAAGCCCCCCCCCCTGTTCCGCCGCCCCTGCTATAAACAGATGAAAAATCTTCAAAATGAAACTTGCAAGAATCCTAAAATGTTTTGGAGAGTAATTAGGACAATATTTCCAAAAGCAGGTTCAAAACAAACAACTTTGGACGTAGACAGCACGATTGATGTAAAAACAAATGCGAATAAATTTTGTGAATTATTTTTAGCAATGGCTTTTAAACTAAAAGAAAAGTCATTTCCGTTAAGAAACTTTACTGTACCTGGGGAAAACCACCACAGTCCAAAGTAAGAACAAACGAACAGTTTCAATTCACCTATGTAAGCAAGATTTTTGTTGAGAAGCAGTTGAAGGCTCTCAAACGAGGAAAGATATGATAATATTCCGCCTGGTATGTTGAAGGATGCAGCAAGAGAACTGGCGTAGCGTTTATCTTATATCATTAACCTCTCCCTACGTACCGGTGTGGTGTCTTTAGAGTGGAAAATCGCTCAAAGTGACCACTATTTACAAGAGCGGATCAACATCATCGTTCGATAACTACCGACCAATATCAGTGTTACCGATAGTATCCAAGATCGTAGAACGTGCTGCTCATAAACAGTAATCCGAATTCCTTGAAAACAACAACCTCCTTTCCAGGAATCAATTTGGCTACCGAAGAAGGACGTCTACGGAACAGGCTACAGCTTGCTTACAGATGATATTCGAAAGAAAGACGATGGAGGAAATCTTGTAGGGGCCATATTTGTGAACCTGTCCAAGGCTTTCGACACGCTATCTCATAGTATATTGCTGGCGAAATTCAAAAGCTATGGAATCATGGCTGTAGAACATCAATGGTTCTCCGACTACTTGTTCCAACGAAAGCAAGTGTGTAACTACAAAACACATTATCAGATGAATTCGTGATAACATGTGGGATCCCCCAGGGATCAATCCTGGGGCCAGTACTTTTCTTCTTATACTTTAACGACCTGGAAAAAACTCTTACCCTTTCGAGTCCGTACTATTCGCTGATGAAACAGTTCTTTATGTGGCAGATCCACCATTCTCTACTATCGAAAGTAAGCTGAATGCTGATCTAAAGAATCTGTATAAATATTTCACAGAGAATGAACTAGTTATCAACCTTAAGAAGAACAAAACCGAATCAATTCTGTTTGGAACAGCGAGAAGGCTAAGTAGTTGCCCAAGTGAACTAGATTTATACTACCAAGGTACAAAAATATCTTGGAACTACCTTAGACAACAAACTGAATATGGGTGAAAATTTCAGAGCGACATATAAGAAAGTATCGTCAAATTTTCATCTACTCTCTTCCCTAAAGCCCTGCTTAACTCGGAAAAGTTTGGGTAAGATTTATTACGGGATAATTTTGCCAACAGTATTATACAACTGTATTGTAAACCTAAACTACTCAATTACACAAATGAAGATGCTCGAATCGATCGATTGCAGAGTTGAGAAAATCCTTTGCGAAAAAAGAACCAGTACTCTGAACGAAATTTAAAAACACACCGTGCTCGTTGTCAAAAATTGTATGTCAAGGAATACGTGCGAAATTTTTGCTGATTACTTCATGCTGAAAGTGCACGGCAAAGCCACCAGGAAAAATGGAACTTTGCTATCTGTTCCTAAAGTTAAGCTCCAACTCGCCAAGTTTGTATTTTTAACCTGCCAGGACACACAGTAATAGCAGTAATTTTTTACTGAACTGTTTTTATTCTGGGTGTAAATATTCATGAATATAAATAATAATAATAATAATATCAACAATGAAAGACATTTACAAACACATTGAGATCTGGCGAATCAACCATGCTGTTGAAATATATAAAATACTGGAAGAAATTTTCCATGAAATGAAAAATGAAGTATTACCAGATATTCCAGAAGATGATGTTGACATTTCTGAAGGTGAAGATGATGAAGACTGAATGAGGATTTTCAATGCATGGGAAAGTGACCTATCGCCAGAATTTTTAAACTAATATTGTGATATAAGTAGTCTGAGTGTTATTGATGCTTCCACCACCAATAACAGATATTCATATTGTGGTCAACACTTGAAAGAAATTTCATATTTTTTCACATCTATGTAAGTCATGCTCTATACCATCCTCGCAATCTAACAATAATATTATTACTGTATCCAGCTTCTAAGTTGGAAACTTATTGTAATATATTAGTCAGGCTAATGCCAGCTGATTTTACTCATCAACGGTAAAGGCTTCAGTCAAGAAATAGTTGAAGGCCAGCAAACTAACTTAGGCATAAAATACATTTCCACAAGATATTTACATTTACATATCAGAGTTATATTTGCTGAACTGTTCTACACGTTGTTAAGTACTTTCTCTAACAATTTACACCCTTGTTCCTTGGACACAAATGAAATATTAAATAAACAATATGAAGATATGAATATATGAATATATACAGCATTAGCCCTTTCAACGAGCTTTCTTGTCAAGAGAAATGTACTTCTGGTCGTCATTGATCCACATGTAAAGGGCATGAATGTCAATTTTATGCAAGGGAGCACTTGAAATCCAAGGGAAGTTAACCAAGGACCGTCCACTTGTAAACTTCATTACATTCTCAGTAACCAGTTCGTTCAAAATGGCCTTGAAATCTTTGGAATCAGACCTGACAGTGTGTTTTCCAGCCTTTTTCATCATCTTAATACATGTGTCATAATAATTGTCCAGCATTGTCTTATTAACAAACTGGAACTTGCAGATTCTTGAAACTGCCTTCTCAGTCAGATTCCTACCAAGCTTCTTGACTTGTTCTTTTAGCGTCTCAATTTGATGCTCAAGATTTTGGTCTAAGGGGACTTTAGACTCTCTACCCTTCACAGACCGATTCCACATTAAGCTGTATGCCTGACGTGGTGTCAATTGGCTATGAACTTGAAGTGTGTAGTACCATGCCTCCAGTGTATACTTGGTACTATCAGAGTCATTTTTGAAGTGAAGAAACATTTTCCAGCACCTCAACACGGTAAACAGTAGGCCATAACTAATCAAACAACAGTTATAATTATATCTATCATCTTTCTTGCTAGATTCTGGTGATGGCATGACCGAATTATCGATGAAAAAAATGTCTGGAATAACAGGTGGAGGGCCATGTTTTTGTTCATGGCTTCGCTTCCTCTTTCCATCATGTTTGAAAGATGCTGGACATCCTGGCGATCTGCACTTATATCTACCATCTGGAGTAACTTTTTACTGTGCAATGATTTGCTGGGTTTCTTCTTCATTAAGAACAGCGTTTATAATTTCAGATGCTTTGGAGTCAGCACATGCAAAAGTCTCTATATAATAGTTTTAGCCACCTTAAACAAATAGATCTTCCCAAGAATACTATAACTACAACCTGGTTCGACAGAATGTGGGATGTTCATAGTCACTGGTGTTGAATCAATGGATGACATTCCAAGGAGCTTTAGTGCTGCTGGCACTACTCTTGCTTCAAATTCCAACATGGAAAAGTCCCTGCACTGAGTGTAAGCTTCATGCATACCAGCTTTAACATTTCTTCGGTTAATAAGATTTCGATCACTGCACATAGAGCAGGGCTCTCCAGATGATTTAGGTGTATATGGTTGTTTTAAGATATTCTATAAAAATTTAAATAATGGTAGGGTAGTAAAGAAGACTAGTACTTACGTACAGTCAGCCATCATGAGTGATTGGTTCTCTACTAGCAGGATATTAGCTCATATCCTTCTTCAGATTTGGACAATTAAATGAACAGGAAATTCAAGTTTTACTTGAAACAAGTACGCCAAAATGTTCTGTTCATATCCAGAGCTTGTATATATAATAAAACAGTTATTCTACGAACTCGAGTCGTATATGAGCTGATAGCCGACGAGGCGCGATAGCGCCAAGTCGGCTATCAGTCATATACGACGAGAGAGTTAAATATACCCCCACTATATTTTGTAGAATTACTATGCTAGCTTGAACGGAAGTTTCAGGATTTTATATCGGATGAAATAACTATCATATCATGCCAATGCATTGCTATTTTGACTGTTCAAAACAGTCAAATCACGATTCTCAATAGTGGTGACACCAATTTTGCAGCCCGTTTAATTATGGAAATTATGCTAGAAGCTATTTTAGTACTTTCGTCACAAGGATTTAAGAGACAATAACTAGCTATCGTTCTCTAAAACTAATTATTTGTGGTCCCTATCATCCAGATTTTGTTTGATATCATAAGGACGTACAAACCAAACGTGGGTAAAAATACCCTGAAATTGATATTTTCCAATAATTTTTTCAAAAAACAACTAATTCAGTGCATCTTTCTTTCCCTATATTATGCGAATTGTTTATGTTGGCAACAACAAATCAGATTTAGAGCAGATAGTTAGCAAATTTAATATTGCTTTAAAAATCCTTTAAAAAAGTCCCGAAACATGTTAAGCCCGAATTTGGACAAGTCGCGATATTGGTGTCGCCAACGCTAAGAGATTCTAGAAGGAGGCAAGTAGCTAGTTATTTTGATTAGTGAAATATAAATGGAGTGTCATGATATGTTTGTTCTTTAACCCAGTAGCTAAATTTGAATCTTTGGTTATTGCAATAGAAGTAATACCACAAAGTATGATGGGGGAAGGAGATTATTTGGGACACCCCACATGTATGTTATATTTCAAGTTATAAATTATATTGCCATACTCAGATAATCATGGATTCAAAACGCATAAATAGACCATTTTCAGTAAAATGTAAGCTACAGGGAGAAAACTCAGATGATTAAATTTTCAATTGTAAACGTTTTCGGAGTAACTATAACTTTAATGTTTGACACGCCCCAAAATTGTTTCCATGGAGATATTTCCAAGTGAACTCACATATAAAATGGTCCGACACTATCATTCAAACAACACAAACGCACGGCATGTGCTATATATATTACTGTGTTTAAAAAGATTCAAACTAAACCTGTTCAGGAGAAATATACAGCACATAATTAAACGGAATAAAGTACAAAACAGAAACCTAAAAATATGGGATCGAAATACACATTTCCAAATGGGATCGAAAGAATGTCAATTTTTCGTACGTGGTTCATTAACAAAAGTATTTTAACTCTACGGACATAAAATGCCTTTCATCTAAACTGAAACAGTTGCGATTCAGTAATGTTAAAATTATCAATTTGCGCTGAATTGATATTTATAATATATTTTCACAATATGTTTAGTTGACTTTTCTGAATCAACCACATTATCATCAGAGGAACAACAATTTGGAGACCAACTGGAAGGATGGTTGCCAAAGACAGGGAATTGGAAGATTTGTTTGCGTGCCACAAGAGATGGATGGGAAAGCTCAAAATTCCACTCAAATTGTGATGGCAAGAAACCCACATTAACCATTGTTAAGGTCGTCAAGAATAAGACGGACTTGATATTTGGTGGATACGCCACCGCATCATGTGGCGCAAGTAAGTATATATCCTTCTAGTAAGACATTATTCCAATATGGTGCACTACACCTTCTTTCAAGGTATATTGTAGTGAATTTAATTTCCAGTAATTTTTGTTCTTCACTAAGTACAATCTGTTCATTAGAGACAGAAGGTCAAGAACGAAAGCGTATTTACAGTGTATTCTAAATGTATCAGTTAATTGCATGTGGTCTCTAACATAAATTTGTTCATTAATAACAATATTAATATCTATTACAGCATATCACAATAACTAACATTCTAACTGGAACACAATGATAATCTTCGCCAAATGGTTAGCAACTAATCTGCACAGTCCTAGCGATCCCATACTAATTCTTTGGTTTCTATGAGCAGGGAACCACGAGAAGTTGTTTCCCTCCTTGTAAAATCTTCATTCGGGGGCAAAACGCCAGACAAAAAAGAACGGTATGTATTGATAGTCTTACACTCCTATTCCTCCTCAAACGAGCAAGCTAAGAGGACCGTTATATCTGTCGAAGGGGGAAGAATGGATTAACTTATCTTCTGAAACACCAGGAATGCCATTAGCTCCTCGCGTAATTAGAGACTAAGTTGGTGCCTGGGATGCAAGCTGCTAAGATGAGCTTGGAGGCGCTGCTAGGGATGCCTTTCCTTTTCCAAGGTTGCTGCGAACGTGACAAGAGCCTAGGTCAAGAGTGTAATTCGCAAGCAAAGAATGTACTTGGTCCTGTGTGCGATGGAAAAATTGAGGACTGCACAGTCAGAGAATTAGAAGAGCAACTATCATGGCCACACCAGAGTCACCATAATTAGCTCGACCATCTCCCCCCTCTCTTTCTTCTAGATCTCTCAAATTCTTTTGGGTAGTAATGCGTAAAATCTCCCTAATGACCTAATCCGTGGTTAAACCATTCACATCCTGCTTCCAGCTGAAGAAAAATAACGGTTTATTGGAAGAGAAAAATAGATTTATTGCACAACAAAAATATTTATTTCAATTTTGCATGAATGAGTGGAATATTCCTGGACAATGTTTCTGACGAGACTCCGACTCTGCTGTAACATTAAGAGCACCCGACAAATGTTCGGCACTTAGAAATATCATGCATTTCTGTACCCATTCCCAAAGATCTAGGGCCAATCTACAGCTAACCAGAGAGTGACTACCTACCGAGAAAATATTCTCCGTGCGCTGGCGCCTATGAATGGAAATACACAATTGTTAAGGCGTCTTCTGTAATGTAGTTTTTGGCCTTTCTTCAATCAGCGATTTTCTTACATTTCATATCAATCTGGTCCTACCATTTGAGCTGTTCGTCAACAATATATTGTGCGCAGAGCGTAACTATTGAGGGAAGGGGCGTGTGGGGAGTTTCTATTTTGTAGGGAAGATTTTGCCATGTTGGTAGGGAAAAAATATGTTCAAGTCATATTTGGGCAATTTGAAAAATTTGCTAATTCAATATACAACATTTTCTGACCATCAGAATTCTATAAAATCTTCCCAAGAACAAATGAAATGGCGTTTCCTCTTCATTTGAACCTTTACTCGGAGAGCATGCCCTCAACCCCCCTAATAGCCTCGTGCCTGCAGCACTCCATAGCTGTGAATTCTTGCTAGCAGTATGTGACCGCCCATAAACCTTTCCTCGGGAAAAACAAACGATACACCCAAAATGTTTCGACCCAAGTTACACCCCTGCTTGTGTCTAGATCTGAAATTGGAGTTACACACGTTAAGGCTCCCTTTCTCAAGAACGTCGCGATCTCGGCCTCGATCTTCATGGATTAGGTTGAAAAGAACAACGTCAAAGCGCATTCACCCTAATCTGAACTGGTGGTGACGTGGGCTCGAGCTTTTAGGATGTTAGCTTAATCAAAATCCCGGGGTCAAGCATTTTCCGGCGCAAGTTTGGGGGAAAATGTAGTAAACGGCCTGAGAAAGTTAGTATATTCGTGGGACGATGTGAGCATAGAATGCGCCAGAAGTAGAAATGTTAGAAAATTTGAGGAGGAGCAAAATGAATAACAGTGGACGGCAAGCTAACAAAGAACTGAAGTTGCTAGGTGTTTTGTTCTAGTAGTTAGTCCTCGTCAGCTGTATACATTGATTATTGAGGGATAGAGCATTTATAAATCGAAACTTTTGTGTTTGAGATATAACTCAACTGTTTAGCCAAGCAATTTAGCAAGTATAAGTGGCAATTTAAATATGCAATTTTAATTAAATTTTAACGAAAAGACAACTCCAATCCAGGTCAACTGACCAATATCTGAATAACCAGGTTCTGCCTGGAATCCCCCCAAGTAGGTTGCTATTTTAGGAGTTGACTATTTGCAGATACATGATTGCCCTATCAATATCATTACTAAATTGCATTTACGTAGTTCTAGATTTTAAATATTTTGGCGAAGGATTGCGCCAAACCTCTCACGCTTACAGCTACGTGTCCCAATACATCACTAATCAATTCTGCTGCGTCAGCCTTCGAGTTTTCACAGCTTAGTCTTACCAGTTTCAATCTTTCGCCTACACTGTATTAATACCAGTAGGTACGTCAGTTAAACACTAATTCTCGCTAGGCCTCTTATGGTAAATTGAATGATACAGTCTACTTTATCATTAAATGAAGAGTTATTGATAATTCTCTACTAACCATAGGTATTTTTCAAAATTCGTTTTAATTGTACATTTTCAATTGTACTGAAACCCGATGTGAAATGGAAGGGAAGGGTGGGGGTGTGGTAGTGTAATCAAATAATAATCTTGAAAACGTATTTCATTAAGACTGTATGTTTTTGTTGTTTCTTGCTATAAAGGGAAGGCGAATACTGTTATAGCATTTTCAACATGTAACTAGCCCCGCATGCCTTATGATTTGCTATAGCAGAATAATATCTTCAAAGCTTTGGAAAATTACGATTGATAAAACAACGTTTTTTTTCAACAATTTACACCACGTCAATATCGCATCAACATTCATAATACGTTAATATTATTAGGAAACAATAGCCCAAAATTGGAGCTTTTACTTCATTCACATTTACTTTTGTTTTAAGTGGGCATAAAAATTTGGAGGATTGGATAATATCATTAGCATGGCATAAAGTATATGCTAACTTCTCACTAAAAATTATGCAACCTATACAATATGCCTTCGTAATAATTTGCTGTAAGATTCTCGAGCGCTCCTTTAATTTCCAAGATTTTCCATAACGTCAATGGTCATGGCTAGGGATGTGGCAATATCGATCTGGCTAGAGCGTTAATACAGTTTATTTTATAAGCAATGCTTGATGGCGATCGTAGCGAAATGTCTCCATCTACTACCCTAACTGTGAGTCTATGACCATAACTCCATCATAATACACCGGCAGGATGGTATACGATCGAATTCTAAACAACGTAATGTAGTTCAATAGTTTCAATTGCCATCTTTGTCATTCGAAACGTTCGTTTCCACGGTACAAGTAACGCGAGGCGTTGAACACTTCGAGAGACAGTAACAGCTTCAATTATTCCCTATCGCGTCTGAGGATACTGATCATAAACATAATCATAAATGTTAATTGCTATCCACCGAAATCCCATTCCTAGATGGGCTGGTACAAAACTGGAGGTCTGTTCCACTAATGCGACTATTGACCCAATTCGTTCGGAGAACGACCACGTGTAAGCCAATCGGCTGTGTTGTTTTCACCAGACATACATGCCCAGCAGGTCAGGTCACCATCCGTAGCAGCCTGAATCTCCCCAATTCTGACTCTTTCATATGTTTTGAAGCGGATGCTGGTTTTATTGATCATGCTCAGAACGGTTTCCGAATCGACCAATTGCAATACTCTCTCTGGGACCTTTGCTATTCGTGGTGTATTTTAATGATTTGGTGAACTGTGTCTCACACTCAAGTATAATCGTATATGCCGACGACACTGTAATTTTTGTGAGTGATAAAAATATCTCGGATATACAACATAAACTAACATGCGACCTAGATAACATTAGCAAATGGTGCGCTGATAATGAATTGATATTAAATTTCAGCGAAGGTACAACTGAAGCAATGCTATTTGGAACTCATAAGAATCTATCCCTGCAAGAATCGACGTTGGATATTTCTTGTTTAATGCACAAGATCCAGTTAAAGACCAAGTATAAGTATCTGGGGGTAGAACTTGATCCATCTCTAAATCTAGGTATTCATTTTGACAGTACATATAAGAAGGCAACCGGGCGTCTAAGACTATTGTCTATGATAAGAGGTTATGTTAATAATCATACAGCTAAAACCATCTACGAATCTATGATCGTTCCTTTGTTTACATATAGCGGTTTGGTTAATTTAAATCTTACCCAAACTAATAGGAACAAGCTATCTCGTTTTCATGATAGTGCTGTCAACCTAATCAATACTGGTAATGGTCAAGATCCTACTGTTTCTGTTTCTTCAGTTGAAAGTTTGAACAAACGTAGAGCATGTATTTTTGTTCGTAAATGCTTGGATGGATTTGTACCCAATAATTTTGTTAGTTATTTCAAGATAAATTATCATGGCATGGGCACAAGAAATGCATCTTGCTTGATTCTATTACATAAGATACATACCGAATATGCCAGAAATTATTTTTATTATATGGGCGCAAAAACCTATAATGATCTTCCAACTGACATTAGAAAGGTATCCAACTTTAACAGTTTTGTTAACAGAGTTAAGGATTTTCTCTAGTAGAAATCTTCAATGTCATAATATATAGCAATATAGTATAGTTATTTAATATATTTAGAATTCAGTCAGGACACACATTGATAACAGATGTATTTTCTGAAGTGTTTATCCTGAATAAAAATTTACTCTATCTATAATCATACTGCTTTTTTACTTCGATCAACTTCCACCCTCGTTTGGACACCACTACAGCATTCAATTCGTCACCTGCTGAAGCACTGTTCGTTTTGTCAAGACGTCCATCAAATACTTTGGCAAATCAATTTCTTTAAAATTTGCGCCGGTGCGTATTCCACGCCTTTTCTTGCTGAAATTTACCGTAACTTCATAAAATATTGTATCCCTTCGAGAATCCCATCCAAGACCGAGTACACGTAGGTTTGCGTCTGTTCTTTCAAGCATACTTAACGATTTACCGGTTCCTTCTCTTTAATTTTCTTCGCGAAATGTTTCTTGAACATGACTTGGGCTTTCTCCACAAAACTGCCAGCATTTTACCGAAAATCCACCTTTCGCTAGTATGTTCTCCGTTTCTTTCGCAACTTTTAGAGCACAACACAGAGTTGGACGAGAGTCAATAAGATCGTCAACGTAACTTAATTTCTTCAATAGTTCAGCAGCTTCCCAGCTGTCCTCTTTGAATCGGTCCGCTGTCTTGTAAATTGCTTCCATACTAATGGCTGGTGCTGGCGTGTCCCCATATTGACACTTCAATCATGAAAACATTTGGTGGTCGATCAAGGTCAATATCTCGCCAGAGAAAACGATGCCAATGCGATCACCAACTACTGCCACAGCTTCTTCTCGCCAACGTAGCAGGATGCCGATCAGATTATTCATGTAACAATCTGGTCCTTTGGCCAAACAGTAATTCAACGTCACTCTCTTATAGATTTGACTGGAGTTAAATACCATGCGAACGGGCGTGGAGTGTTACTTAGGTTTGAGCACTGCCAAGTGAAATATGTAGAACACAGGACCTTTCCACTCCTGGATCTCCTGGGTCGTAAGATGACGTGCTACTTTGCGCTGTACTATATCATTCATCTGCTCTTTGCATGTGCTTTCCCACTGTTCATCCAGAACGGGGTCTTGTCTCTGTTTCAAGCTCTTCACCCTCGATGAACTTTCCAATATGTTTTTCTTCTCGCTTATTCGATATTAATTGAATGGTGTTTGTCAAGTTGCAGAGACCTTGGTCTTGACCAATCAGCAGACATGGGGCCAGCGATGTTGGCATAAATTCCGGGTGTGTATCGAGTTGAACTTTATACGTTTCCACTTTAACTTTCACGTCATGGATCACCTTCACGAGGTTTGAGTCATGCTCAATTCCTTCAATCAGTTCTGGGTGATTGCCCTGAAGACAGATTGCTAACACACCACTCATTATGCTTAGATTCTCCCCATACCGTGTTCTTCTTGTTTAGGATGTAGACCAAAGAAATCACATCCGAGGAGGACATCGACATGACTTGATTTTCTCTGTAGAGACTCAGAGTCATACTCTGGAAATAGGTTCTTAAGAACTTCATAATCTAGTTTGCTCATTGGACCGGAAATTTGATCCATTCCATACGCAGTTATAGTTACCCTTTTACCAGACTTTGTCCGTAAGGTGAACTCTTGAACTTTCTCTTTGCGACTCTTGGATTCGCAGAGTAACTGATGATGTTGAGTTACTGATGATGTCTTTGTGTTCCCGCATAATAACCTTGTTGCTTTCGTCGGTCATTCTTGGGAAATTCATTTCTCTTTCTTTTTGACTGAACTTCAGCTATTCGAGCAAAAGCTTCTCGTTCACCTCCTGAGAACTTCATGAAGAAGATATGGATGCACCTGCTCACTGGAAGTCGTGGCTCTGTACTTTCGTTGCCATTCAACCTTCGAATGACAAGGCAACAGTTCGGTGATGAAATCAACATCTCTGATTGTCAGAATGTTCAAGTTTCCTAGCTCTTCCAGTTGACAATAGGCCGATTCAACTTCATCCACAAGTTCTATTAAGCCTTTGTAGTCATCGTCTGACACTGCCTTTAATTTATGCAAATTTTCTGAGGCCGCCTGGACGCTGGCACCAACATCTTCGTAATAACATTCTAACTTCCGCCACATAACATCATAAGCTTCAGGTCTTGTAACACACACTGATCTTATTAGTTTGCTTGCTTCGGCCTTTAAGGATATTTTGAGCTCATGAGCTAGGGTTGTCTTGTTTTGATACGCCGTTTCTGCCACCGATTTCCAAAGCGCTTTAAATTCTGGCCAGTCTTTCTGTGACCATTGAATAATGCCAATGTCATTTTCTTTGCCTGGATCCGAGGATCCAAACCCGTGGGATATTGCATAAGATGAAGTGTTTGCTGTCGGTCAATTGAATAGGTTGGGACTATGGTGGAGTTAACAACATATGTTCCGCTTACATGAGGAGTAGGATAAGTCATGTGATCATGTGGTGGATTATATGTTGAATGACAGGTAGCAGGAGCACTAAGGGTCACACTGTCGAAAACATACTTGACTGTGAAGAACTCACTAAATTCTGTGGGGTGCATTGGTGTTAAGATTCGTGGTCATACCATACTGAGCTAGGGTGGGGTCGTAGCTTGGGTGTGTGCTAGTCAAACATTGCTGAGGTGTTACTGTGCTGGGATTGACAGGTACTGAGAAATATGGAGGGGTAGTACTGGTATTTAGTTGATGGTGTAAGCTTGTTAAATTTTGTTTGGTACATTTACAGAGGGAATGATACTTATTCCAGGGAGTGTTAGGGTGTTGCTATAGTGTTGGTATAAGCTGATCAAAATTTGTTGAGGAAAACTTATCATGGGAAGGTGGAGGGAAGTGAAATGAGGCTGTACTGGTACTTAGGTGGTGGGACAAACCTGGTAGATTTTGTTGTGGAGCACTTGCACTGGTAGGTACACTTATACCAAGGTGAGGTGCAGTGAGACTGGGACTAGTATTAGTATGTTGACTAATGTTGCTGGACAGGTTATCGGCACCACTCCCTGGAGTGTTTGGTTCATCTCAGTGTAGTATCTCGACTGACAAAGAACCGAAAATGCCAGTTCGAATTACTTCGCGTATCTGTAACACTCAAATAAATCTGAAAGTAAAGAAGAGACAAGTTACTCACCTGAACTTAATTGAAATACCTATAAATAAAAAACCTTTAAATAATCCTACCACAGTTAGAATTATCCAGCTCCCAAATATTTCCCTCTCTAATGTGAGGGCCATATCTAGTAAAGTGGATGATTTGGATTTGGTTCTAAAAATGAATGAAGTAGACCCACTGATCTAATAGTAGACTGGATATAGCTTCTATAGGTGGCAAAAGTGAAGCACATTATATATGCGAAAATCACTTCCGGGGACCACGGAGTGATACACATTTGTATAGAAATATATGGCGGACAAGGTGAACGAACGGGAATTTTCGCAAATTTAAGACACTTCGCGACCATGTACTAACCTCATCGCTCTACCATGGATAAAAGATGTTATGTTAATGCTTTTAAAACTAAAATGATCTAGATTGCTCTAAAATATCGGCATTTGTGTTCGTTCAAAGTTGTCCTTGCGGGAATAATATTTTATCGCCATGATCATACGAGAAGACAATTTCTAGTTTGCTTTCCAAATATGGAGGCAGAATAAGATCTACTCTACTCAAAAATACCTTAAAAGGAAAGTAAGTAATTTTGTTTTATCATATATGTTTAATCTTGATGCTTGAAGCCTGTATAGATATTTGTACAGTACATGTTTAATAGTACTTGTTTTGATTTACTATACTATAAAACTGGAAGCCTGCCCAAATATAGCCTTTTGTGGAGTGAATCTACGTTTATAAATCAGCCGAATTTTGAACTTGCAACCATGAAATTGATCTTAAATGCGTGTGAGTGTGTTCTTCATTATTTTTTAAATATAAAAATTTGCTTAAAAGATATTGTTATCTAAACATTTGTTATTGTAAAAATAACCAATTTTCCAGTTATTTCCACCAACTCCCAGCATTTGCCTGCAGTTTCCAAAAGAAACACTACTGTTTTATGCCCCATTTATACACTTGAGCCTTGTTTCCATTTGGTTCAGCTGTCACGACCAAGTCATGGTCACTGATGCAAAATAGTCTGGATCTGTCTTCATGTGTTTTGTCAGTTTGGGTGCTGTATGTATGCAAATAAGTTTACTGATTGCAAAGATGTACTGACACCATGTTATATCAGCTCCCTTTTTGACATTCTCAAAACAGCACAACTGATCATGGACACCAGGCTGATAAGGTGGATGGTAGAAAGGTTCGACACATGTGTATCAGCAAAATAGTGTGTAATGAAAGAGTTATGAACAGAAAAATACCACAACCTCAATTGAATGTCAACCAGGGTTGGTTCAAGCTGGTCTGGGTTGAAAACAAATATCCAGACTCCAGTGTTGCAGCCATAGGGTTGCAGCCAACCCGGGTTATAATGTGAATGCAATAAAAAAAGCCCCATGGGGTCTTCCAACCCAGGTTGAAGATCAGTCCGGGCTCGTGTAAATGGGGGATACAAATTTCAAGGGACTGTTTCTCCAGTAATTGGCCAAGGCTAGCATAGAATATGCATTCTCTGTCTATTGCCAGAATACTATATTCTCCTGGTAATGACTTGACAATTTTACTTGCAAACATTACTGCTTGGGATTGATGTGTTGAGGGCAAGCTAATTGTTTTAAATTTACTATAAATCCTTCTTAAGAAATGAATAGTTATGAGTATTCGTTTTGAATATTCTCCATTCCAAACTTGACCTATTTGTTCAATTCCTAATGAGTGGGCAAGAGCGGGCCATTGACTTACAGGCATGGCAAGCCATCATTCGTATCCTTTTATAAATTGTATTCTTAACTTTGCGTTTATATTAACTTATCCTAGAGAGAATTTTACTACAACTTTAATATGGCAAATCTTGTCTCTGGGCATCCTTTACATATATTTCCTTGTTCTTATATTTACTTAATTTATAGATATTTAATCATGAATACACTCTCGAATACACTCCACATTTTAAATCAATTTTATGGCTCCTATTCAAAGTGCAACTGCTACATTAAGTAGATTTAATACTCCGCAAAAGGCTAAATTTGGGTTGCCATCCAGTTTTAAGTATAATAAATGAAAACAAGTACTGTAAACAATTAAACATGTACAAATATCTATACAGACTGAAAAGTATATTTGTAAAGGCTTCGTCATTTGGGGGAATTGAAAACCTCTTGTTGATCAAGATTAAACATATATCATAAAACAAATTATTTACTTTACTTTCAAGGTATTTTTGAGTAGAGTAGATCTTATTCTGCCTCCATATTTCGAAAGCAAACTAGAAATTGTCTTCTCGTATGATCGTGGCGATAAAATATTATTCGCGCAAGGACAACTTTGAACGAACACAAATGCCGATATTTTAGAGCAATCTAGATAATTTTAGTTTTAAAAGCATTAACATAACATCTTTTATCCATGGTAGAGCGATGAGGTTAGTACATGGTCGCGAAGTGTCTTAAATTTGCGAAAATTCCCGTTCGTTCACCTTGTCCGCCATATATCCCGTTCGTTCGCCTTGTATCACTCCGTGGTCCCCAGAAGTGATTTTCGCATATATAATGTGGCTTCACTTTTGCCACCTATAGAAGCTATATCCAGTATACTATTAGATCAGTGAGTAGATCTTGCTGGAATAACAGAGACTTGGTTGAATTTAAATGTTCCTGATAGCTGTGTAAATATACAGGGCTATAACTTAGTTCGAAACGACCGCGGCGAGAAACGGAGTGAAGGAGTTTGTGCATTTGTTAAATCTTCAATCCCTTTCGTGATACTTCCAAATCTTGGCTGCCCTAACCATGAGTGTTTGTGGGTAAAACTCAGACCTTACCGACTTCCAAGAGAAATTTCATGTATTATTGTTTGTGTGATATACAACCCACCTCTAGCAGATAGTAACGAACTATATAAGTACTAGCCTCCTCCGCAGGCATCTCTTGGATCCCCGGGGTAGGTTGCGTCACGGTAGAAAGTCGGGGAGATGCCTGCCAAAACCCGACATGGTTGAGCCGTTTTGCGCATCTTGCTTGCGCAGCGATTTTTGTCTTCAGGGTAGGTACGTGGGGAGGATTTTGAAATTCAAAATGGCGGATTGCATGGAGTGGAGAATTTATTTTATCTTTAAGTTCAGCTTTTTTGGACAATTTAAACATGTATAAAAGACTTTGTTGAGGTTTTAGAATGTTTATCGGGAATTTTTCGTGTACTGTATATGCATGCTATATATATTTGATGCTGTAAATCTTTTAACAAGCATAAAGGTAGATTTGGTATTTCTATACAAATATGAAAACCACTAAATTTTATGAATCACATAATTATATAGTTTGTGCCATATATATTAAAAACTCTACTCTGTCAGTCTGTCTACTCTGATTGCTTCATATACATAGAAAAGAATTCTAACAACAAGGGGATTTTCTATTTTTCTTTCTTTCTATTTGCATGACAGGCACAATTTTGTAATATAGTATCATTTGCTATGTACAGTTTTTGGTTTCTAAGAAGATGGAAAGTGGATTAATTCATTATTTAAATGAAAGTATCATAGTACAACTGTACAATTCAATATAATGTATGCCTGATTTAGCATTAGAGGACAGTTTTCAAATGTAAGAAATGAGGACAAAATTGTGCTATCTACTGTAGCATATCAATTTTAATAACAAGAAATCGATTCAAATAAAAAATATATTTTTGACAACAAATAAGGCAAGAGCCATAATACCAGCAGAGAAAAACCTTGTCTGGTATTTGTTGCCAAAATAGCTAAATCTGGCAAGTAGTGAAGCAAGATCCTAGCCAATATGGCCATAATGAAATAATCATGTATCCTTTATAGTTTATGGAATATTTTAGCAGTCATTATGTGTATGGCAAACTTGTTGCTGCCTGAACTGTTTCAATTTTCTGTTCAACATATAGCCTGCACATTTTTTAACACATGGGCATGCAACCATTGAAATTGAAAACATTGATCTAGCTATTATAAACAGCCAGGTGGGTATAAACGTTGTATGACCTACCTTACAACAGGCAGTACTAAATTAATAGTAAGCTTTAATTGGGTCTTTAGGATTAAGGATCTTTAGGATACCAATTTTGAGCCATTTATCTGGAAGTTAGTGAGATTCATCTAGAAGTTAATAGTCACTAACTTCCATGCAAACAGCCTTCCCTTGCAATGTTGAATTTCTTGTTGCATTTTTCAGGTAGTTTGATCATAAACACTTAATTGCACCACATGTTCAGAGTTTGATAAAACATTCGCATCCGATCTTTATCTGATATACAAACGCTCGCCTTCGGCTCGAGTTTCTATATCAGATAAAGATCGACTGCTCATGTTTTATCTATAACATAGAAGACTATTTGCTATTTTCTGAAAGTAGGCACATCCAGTCCAAACATGCATTTGATTATACATGCCATAGAATAATTTTGATTGTAACATGCTAATATATTACAGTGGCTCTATTTATAATCGATATTAGGCAAATTTTGCATCACAACACCACATGGTGGCAGAAGTTAGGGAGCTATGGAGTCGTCAACCTCCATACTCCATAGTCTATAAGGCTAACTCCAAATTGAAAATGTGCACTTCAAAACTTAGGTGAATTATTAAGAATTCTGGAGTTACAAGCCAATTTGCAAAAAAATTAGATTCACTTGCTAACAACTAGAATTTGAGCCAGGTTGAAGAGGAATCTGCCCTTTGAGCCGCACCCATTCTCGTCCTCAGCCCCACAGCTGTGCCGGCATAAGCCTAGCTCCATTTGGAGATTGGCTACATATCTACCGGCATGGAGCACTACACAGTCATGCATAAGTACTCAAGTACAGCATAAAAACAGAGCATAGTAAATTTTAAGTGTGTTCTTGGCTGAAATATCTCAAACAAAATTGTAAACAAACCAAACCAGTTACAAATTATCTTTTGTCTCATCAAGTAAAATGAGTATTATATTCCACCAGCATCAATTATATCTTGCACTTGAAACTTCGACAT
The DNA here is from genome assembly GCA_016169945.1 of Trachythela sp. YZ-2020. Classification (NCBI taxonomy): domain Eukaryota; kingdom Metazoa; phylum Cnidaria; class Anthozoa; order Malacalcyonacea; family Clavulariidae; genus Trachythela; species Trachythela sp. YZ-2020. The sequence continues at coordinate 2,138,576 of JADLSH010000377.1, read as the reverse complement.
TTTACTATGCTTGTACCTTCTAACCTTCTAGAGTACATTGTTTCCCAAAACAATTTATACTGTTCCAGTTCAACGCTATTTGTGTGTTAGCTATACTCATATAGTCATATATTAAGTTATATTTTCCATTCGAGCTCGGCGCTCACAACTCTTCATACTTTATACAGTTTCTAAGTGGTTTGAACATGTTTACTCCGTCGAACTAAGACCATTAGGGAATCCATTTAATACACATTCTCCGTTTATTAAACGCTTAGCTTTAGCAGCATCAAACGACGTAGTGTAGAAGTTTGTTTTGTCTGTCGAAACTTGATTAAAGCCATTCGACTTCTATTTTCATGACTTCGATCCACATGCTTTATCTTTAAATATGTCCGCAACTATTCTGTAGCTTTTAAAGCGCAAGATACTAAATACTTTTTTAATATTTGTAACATAAAATGTTACAGTATTCTGGCGAACGTCTATCAGTATAATTTTGCAGTTGTTTTTATGAACAAATAATTACCCCGTGAGAGTGAGGGTAACACAGCTTTTGACATTTCTCTTTAGTTTTAATATATGAAAAAAATATCCCGTGGGGGTGGGGGTAACATGACCGGTCCATAAGGGTAACATGACCGGTCCAAAGTCTTCGGGTTTTGGCAGGCATCGACACTAATTTTTTTTTTCCAGCAAATAATTTCTGCCCGCCAATTTTAAGGCGATGCCTGCGGAGGAGGCTATATAAGTACATGATTGGCTCTTTGGACAAAATCTTATTGCAATACCCTAGAGCAGGTGTCATCGTTACGCGCGACTTTAATCAGTTTGACACTAAACGACTTTGTAGAAATTCATCTCTTAAGCAAATTGTTAAGAAACCAACTCGTGGAAACGCGACTTTGGATTTAATACTTACCAATATAAAGCGTTGGTAAAAAGAACCAGATATTCTTCCCGCTGTTGGTCAATCAGATCATATGTCAACCATGTTACATCCACTTGATTAACTTTATCCCACCAATACAGCTACCAAAATTTGATTAGAATATACCAATAATTGTGTCATCAAGCAAGCTAAATTTAATTTTTATAAATCTCAAGTGAGCCATTTAAAAAATTCAAAGCCAAAAAAATGGTGTAGTGCAATAAAAAATGTAGCTGCCTCTTCTTCAAAAGCAGTTTTCAATTCTGTTGAGGTCAATGGAATCGTCTTACAAGGAAAGCACTAGCGTCCGCAGTGAAAAATGCATTTATTGCTGCCACCCCACCACTACCTCCCCTATCAGAGTATGAAAAAATTCCTATTGAAGAATCCAGGGACCCCTACACTATCTCTGACTTTGCTACTGAATCCCATCTAAAGAAAATTAAATCCAAGAAAGCACCTGGTCCAGTGGTATACCGAATTGGTTTCTCAATAATTTTTCCATGGAGCTCTCTGAACTTGTGACAATTATATTTAACACCTCTATTAAACAGGCACAGGTCCCCAGGCAGTGGAAAGAAGCAAATGTTATTCCAGTCCCAAAGACAACTCCAGTAACAGATATATCCTCGGATCTTGGACCTATATCACTAACTGCTACATTATAAAAAATTATTGAATCGCTCCAATTTCGAAGGATCATGGATGGTATTCATCCGATATTGGATCAAAGACAATTTGATTCATTAAAAGGATGTTCTTCTGTGGATGCGTTAATTAGCATGTTCTACTGTTGGTTTTCAGAGACAGATGGCAATGGCGAAACTGTACGTGTTTTCCTATTATATTTTAGTAAGGCATTTGATAGAATCAATCATTAAATCCTCATAAATAAGATGCGATTACTCTGCATTGATAATTCTTTAATTAATTGGGTGATTGACTTTCTCATGCAAAGAAGACAAAGGGTGAAGTTGGGCCCCATGTTATCGGATTGGTCATTTGTAAATGGTGTCGTACCGCAGGGTACAATTCTGGCCCGCTTCTTTTTCTCATTATGGTCAACGATTTAGCCATCGCTCATAACAACCGAATGAAATATGTTGACGACACCAGTCTCTCGGAAACAATCATTGAAGGTAAACAAAGTCATTTACAAACTGTTATTGACGATATAGAGAAATGGTGTATAGAGAACGATGTGGTACTTAACCACGCCAAATGTAAAGAGCTGATCATTTCGTTTGCTTAAGATACACCGAACCTTCGTCCACTGTTCGTTGAAAAGCATAGTATTCCCGGGTTTCATCGGCAAAAGTCCTTGGTGTTTTTTTTTCGTCTGATCTCCGCTGTATCTTGCATATCGAATCACAGGCGGCCCAATTTCAGGGTGAATGATCAGGAGTTGCGGGTTTTTAACGGCTTTTTATAAATAAATTTTATGATCTAAAAACATTCTTAAATTAGTCAACAATAACTACACTTTAACAATAAAATATAGTTGACATGATAGTATAATGCCTTTGCATTCTTTAATTATGCCATGGGCTCATTTAGCGGTTTATGCAATTTTTCTGTGGCCTATATGTTGTGTCAAATTGTGTTGCTCGTCATATGTATATAGAAGGTAAAGGCTAATTACTCGCGGCCCGACCGCATCGCCTTCAAAGTCAAATATCTCCGCTCAAACTTGTCGTACGGCAAAAAAAATTCGATCAAATCTTCTCTTTCTAACGAATATGGTTTGATCATAACTCGGGCAAATTTAGCGACGAACGGAGCCAAAATCTCTCTCAGTTTCGGCTATGTAGCCTAAGTTCATAATACTTCGAACTGTTCGGGCATGGTCGTGGACGTCACGTAAACAACTGGTAAACAATACCGCCTTACGCGGGGTGGGACAGCAGTCAAATTGACGAGTAGCGACGAATTTGACTGCTGTCCCACCCCGCGCAAGACGGTATTGTTTTGCCTGTTTGTTTACGTCACGTCCACGATCATGCCCGAACAGTTCGAAGTATTATGAACATAGCCGAAATTGAGATTTTGGCGCCGTTCGTCGCTAAATTTGCCCGAGTTATATGATCAAACCATATTCGTTAGAAAGAGAAACCTTTGTGAAAAGATTTGATCGAATTTTTTTGCCGTACGACAAGTTTGAGCGGAGATATTTGACTTTGAAGGCGATGCGGTCGGGACGAGAGTAATTAGCCTTTACCTTCTATATACATATGACGAGCAACACACAATTTGACACAACATATAGGCCACAGAAAAGGTTGCATAAACCGCTCTAAATGAGCCCATGGCGTAATTAAAAGAATGCAAATGCATTATACTATCATGTCAACTATATTTTATTGTTAAAGTGTAGTTATTTGACTAATTTAAGAATGTTTTTAGAATAGTTTTGGTGGAGTATAAAATTGTTTAAAAAAAGCCGTTCAAAACCCGCAACTCCTGATCATTCACCCTGAAATTGGGCCGCCTGTGATCGAATATACTGTAATATAAGCATCAAAGAGACTTTACTTTCTCCGAGTATACTTAAACGAAGCGGAGTTGGAGAGAATTCTCTGATCCAAGTGTTTATTACATGTATACGGCCTGCCTTGAATATTCATGCCAGGTTTGGAATTACGGTGCTCCAGATTATTTAAAACAAGAGGTCGAAAGAATCCAAAAACGCGCTTTACGAATAATATATCCCGGTCTATCATATCTGGAAGACTTGAAATTTAAAGAAATCCAATCACTTAGTCATTGAGAAATAAGATAAATCGATCGCGATTGGTGAAAAGGACAAAACAACGCTATCGTAAGAACAAAATCAAGCAGTGTGGAACAGCTAATACTCGACAGTGGTGGAAAGAAGTGAAACGCCTTGCTGGATTGAACAATACTAGCCAAGTGACTAGCATTCTTTATAATGATTGTTTGTTCGAAGGCGTTGATCTTGCCAACTATATTAACGATTGCTTCATTCAGGCGACTACTAATATGCGGGAACTATCTGTGCAACCTACTATCACTGAAGTACCGGATATATACAGAGTTACTGTAGACGATGTTAAGTTAGAATTATCTCGTATTAATCCACGTAAAGCTACAGGTCCAGACAATTTTCCGAATTGGATTTTGAAGGACTTTTTAGATATTCTAAGTCTTTCGCTCTGTTTTATTTTCAATGCATCGATTGAAGAAGCTTATTTACCAACAATATGGAAATCAGCTGATGTCATACCCCAAAACAACTCCAGTTAAGGATGCCGCCACCGATCTGAGATCCAATTTCATTAACGCCCGTTAATAGAGCAAGATTGGAGAATCTTTTATTTATAGGTGGTTGTTAGATTCAATTGAAGATAGAATAGACCGGAATCAATTTGGTGTTATAAAGAACTCGTGTACCACCGACGCCTCAATGCTTATGATTCACCGTTGGTTTCAAGCTCTGGATGGAACTGGATCAGTAGTTCGAGTGTGCTTATTGGATTTTTCAAAGGCATTCGACAAAATTGGCCATAATGTACTTATAAATAAGCTAAAAGATATTAATATTCATCCTGTATTGGTCAATTGGATTATTGCATTTTTATCTGGTCGCCATCAACGTTTGAAATTGGGGGGATGTACATATAGTTGGATCAGTGTGAAGGCGGGAGTACCTCAGGGGACTAAGCTTGGGCCATTATTGTTCCTGATTATGATTAACGATTTCAAACCAACCAATGATATCATAAAATTTGTTGATGATTCTTCAATTTTTGAAGTCGTTTTACAGAATACAGGGTCTAAACTGGACTAAATTTTATCTAAAACCAGCGAGTGGGTCGAGCATAACTACATGGAATTAAATGGAGAAAAAACCCAAAAGAATTAAGGATTACATTCTCAGACTATGAGTTCGATTTTGGTAATCAGTTAACGATTAACAACGAGCCTGTTAGAGTTGTCAATAAGGCAAAACTTTTGGGTATTACCATCTCAGATGAATTAACATGGAATGATCACATTCACGATATCTGTTCTAAAGTTAGTAAACGCTTATATTTCCTAAGAATTCTGCAACGAGCGAGTGTTGATGATGTGGATTTAGTAAAAGTTTTTTGCTGTTACATTCGGCCAGTTTTGGAATAGGCTTGCCCTATATGGCATTCTTGTACCCCTGAATATTTATGTGAACAGGTTGAATCAGTTCAAAAACGAGCCCTTCGTATTATATGCAAGAATTTGTCATATTCAGAAAACAGGAAGACTACTGCATTAGTGACACTAAAGGATCGAAGAGAAACATTATGTCGTAAATATTTTAATCGCATAAACATGCCAAGTAATCGCCTTTTTAATCTTTTGCCATCTAGTAGTGAACATCATTCAATATAATTTACGTAATGACCGCCTTCCGTCTATTAAAGCCAAAACTGAGCGTTTTAGAAATAGTTTCATTCCATACGCAATTAGAACATATTCGTAGTTTTAGATTAAAATTTTAAAATTTTAATACCCTTCTTATAGCTCAATTTTAACAAAATTTTATATATATAATTATGTAGCATGTATAATGTAAGAACGTGTAATTCAATCTTTGATTGCTAAACGTTTAATTATTAATAAAAATCGAATTAAAGAAGAAATGATATATGTATGTCATATTTCAAAAAACTTATTTACCCCGAACACATGTTACACGAACTCGTTCCTGACAGACGTGAGAACTTAGTCAATTATACCCTTCGTAACGATAATCATCTCAAACAAATTGACTGTTAGTTTTTTCAAGTTGGATCATCAAACTTTTCAATATTTCATACCCCGTCTCTCGGTGGGCTGCACCGATAAGACGTCTTGAAGCCAAAGTAACCGCTGTTTTGGCTTTACTTCTCTCTTGTTTCTTGTCTAGGACACTCATATTATAACGTTTATGATATCTACCAATGACAAAACGATAACTATATCTTCAAGCTAGAAACTTCGAGTATTTGGCTGAAAAAACTCCTTTAAAGTCGGCTTCTTTAATATAGCTCTCAAATGTCACCATTGATATTTTCGCTCACAAGTGTTTTACTTCAGCGGTATTCATCGCCAAATGATACAGTGGTATGTACCATGTTTTAACGCGCACTACTGAATATTCAAACAATAAAAACTCACAAACAAAAGATTTTTAAACTATACGGCGGTTGACTGTTGTGTAAAACTACCTGAAAAATACAATGAGAACTACGACGTTTCGAGCGAAGGCCCTTCGTCTGGAAGTTAGTAGAATGGGTAGGGGGGAAACATGTGCTTTTATAGTGAATACAAAAGCGATCACGTGATAAAAAATAAACCAATCAGATGGATTTAATCAAAACAAACTATAAAAAAATATGGAAATCACATCAAAAAATATATTAGCATATAAGGAGCAGCGAACAAAGGTAACAAAGCAAGAAAGACAGAAAACAAGGAACGAAATATTAGATAAGGTGAGATGTAGAGTATCTGCTGATGGCAGGCTTAAATGTAAGAGAGGCGCTCATTAATGCCGAGAGGATGAATGGCGCCAAGTTGGGAAATGAGACGCATTTCTTGGCTTTTGCAGCTATCATTACTACCAGAAATGGGACACAGAGCTCGAATTTTCATATCTGAAACACTGTGATTGCCAGTGTTGATTGGCACAAGGAAGCGTGCCTTGTGGTGTGAAGCTGTGTAAAACCTGTAAGTATATAGATCCTTCCACTACAATTTCGACACCAAAATCTAAGTACACCGTTAAGCCCCATTTCACGTGCACCTCCTCTCATCTCATCTACTGTATTTCATGCAGTAAATGTGGGATGCTCTATATTGGTGAAACTGGTAGATATTTAAGGATAAGTTTGGTGAGCATCGTCGTGCTGTAGTAAACAATGATGCAAAACAACCAGTTGCCAGACATTTCAACACTGGCAATCACAGTGTTTCAGATATGAAAATTCGAGCTCTGTGTCCCATTTCTAGTAGTAATGATAGCCGCAAAAGCCAAGAAATGCGTCTCATTTCCCAACCTGGCACCATTCATCCTCTCGGCATTAATGAGCGCCTCTCTTACATTTAACTCCTATCTGTTTATGTCTGCCATCAGCAGATACTCTACATCTCACCTTATCTAATATTTCGTTCCTTGTTTTCTGTCTTTCTTGCTTTGTTATCTTTGTTCGCTGCTACTTATATGCTAATATATTTTGTGATGTGATTTCCATATTTCGTTTATAGTTTCTTTTGATTAAATCCATCTGATTGGTTTATTTTTTATCCCGTTATCGCTTTTGTATTCACTATAAAAGCACATGTTTCCCCCCCGACCCATTCTACTAACTTCCAAACGAAGGGTCTTCGCTCGAAACGTCGAAGTTCTCATTGTATTTTTCAGGTAGTTTTACACAACAGTCAACCGCGGCGTTTGCTATACTCTACCCACACTGGCACCGCACGTTTGTATATTTTTAAACTAGTTATCTTTACTTTACAACAGAAACCGTATGTGCATGCGGTAAAACACTGTAGTCCATTACAAACGTTCTTTTCACGTGTTTATATATCACCGCAGGCTCAAAACTCAAGCAGTACTTGATGGCGCTCGTAGCGAAATGTCTTCATCTACCCCCTAACTGTGAGTCTATGACCCTAAATCCACCCCAATACAATTTCGTTTGATAATTGTAAAATAATTGTGAACCAAATAGTTTCGGAAAAATGAATGATATAATATTTAATTATTTCGTTCGTCGGCGTAAAATTATTTCATTTAACAATATATTCTATTTGTTTTGACAGATGGATTGTATAGATCTGCTCCAGACTCCTTTTTGTTTTCTCTTCGCAATAATGACAACCTACCACCTTTCAAAGCTCTGTTGAAGAATCAGAATGATCCGACAGCAATTTTTTTTTCCATTGGATATGGACCAACATTTGGTTATGGTTATGACTTGCAGATTGCCAACAATGCTGGATCAAATACCAATTCCTACACACGTTTTGGTAAATCTTACCAACCTCCATCAGGTTACACCTACGACAAACCCAACACACGATCCCTCCTTGCAGGGAGTTTTTTCTTCACCCCATCGGAAGTTGAAGTGTTATATCTTACCTAGACTTTCGCTCATTCTTCACCATATTAAGATAAACATTATTGAAAAACAAACTTCGGCATAGTAATTTTTAGAAAGGCTCTTCTTTAATTTCCTTTTATTCAACTCTAAATATCATTTTAATAAGTTTTACTCGTTTCTGATTCGTTAAAGACATGAGAAATTTCTTTTAATTTAATTTCTTTTAATTTCCTCAAATTTTTTTTTAATAGGGGTATTAACGAAAAAATATACCACAGCTGCACACATACGGGAAACTTACTTTCGACCAATCAGAGCATTTGTTTCTATGCTCTGGCGTACGACTTTTGAGTTTCGGAAAACAGCAAAACATGAAACATTTTATGCAAACTTCACAAACATATCATCCCACGGATTGATAAATCAGGTATACATTTTTCTAAAATTCGTCGCTGCGATAAACGTTTAATCGCTTTGTTCTAAAATTGATGAATTTTAAAACGCCATGTAACTTTTATAATATGTGTGTCGACTAGCTATAATGGACAGGCTAAAATGGTATTAAAAGAAAATTATGCTTGTACATGTTCTCGAAGTATTAAATGAAAAATTACACTTGTATTTCGCGAAATATTAATATGTTATTGACCGAGCGTGAGGTCTGTACAGTGAAATATCGGACCGAGGTTTTTTAGTACGGACCAAGCGAGCGCAGCGAGCGCGGTCCGTACTAAAAAACAGAGGTCCGATATTTCACTGTACAGACCGAACAAGCGAGGTCAATAAACTGTTTATTATATGGCTCTTGAGATTGATTCTTAAATTAATTAAGGCAGTAAACAAGAATTTTTCGCCACCTTTCATGTTGAGACATGAAATGGCTTCCTCGTTAGCTATTCTGTTACTTTCTTCGAACAACGACGGTTGTTTGTCAGTTTGGCACTTTGGCTTCCATAACGATGGGCATTGCTTTTTTGTTTTATTAATTGATTTAAATTTAAAACTTTAATTTTTACATTTTTAATCCGGGAAGCCGGTCCGGATAACTAGTTAAGCACGGTCCGGATACGGCTTTTATCGGACCGCTCGCCAGCTAATCAGAACCGCGGATTTCATAAAGCCATATAACAATTATAATTATTATATGGCTTTGTGAAATCCGCGGTTCTGATTGGCTAGCGAGCGGTACGATAAAAGCCGTATCCGAGCCGTGGTCCGGTAACTAGTTATCCGGACCGGTGTCCCGGATTAAAAAATTAAAAATTTAAAATTTAAATTTAAATTTTTAAAATAATTTATTTAAAAAATTTTTTTTTTAAATATTTTAAAAGATTTAAAAATGAGGAAGCCATTTCATGCCTCAACATGGAAGGTGGCGAAAAATTATTGTTTAGCCTTAATTAATTTAAGAATCAATCTCAAGAGCCATATAATAAACAGTTTATTGGCCTCGCTTGTTCGGTCTGTACAGTGAAATATCGGACCTTTGTTTTTTAGTACGGACCGCGCTCGCTGCGCTCGCTTGGTCCGTACTAAAAAACCTCGGTCCGATATTTCACTGTACAGACCTCACGCTCGGTCAATAACCTATTAGTATTACGCCAAACACGCGTGCGATTTTTCATTAATACTACTCGGACCGTGTAATTTCTTATACAAATATACTTAGAAGATTTATATAAATTTCAATTTGAAGTTGGGTAATTAAAACATAAAATAACTTACATCAGTACCCTTTAGAGAGAAAAATAGATAACGTAGAACATATGTGAAATATACACAACAAAATTAGAAAATGTGCTCAATCAGGGAATATGGAGTAAATAGGACGAAATAGAGGATAGAGTGGCCAACACAATTTTTTTCCAAGAAGATAAGTTTCGTGTCTTTAGCATCAAACCGGTTAAATTTTTTAACAAGAACTTGAGAACTGGTCTTGTTGAATTTTTCGGTAATTTAATCATAAAGACCCGAAGCTTATTCTATAGACCCTGTCTACACCGGTTTCTCACGTTCAACATATTCTCCCATGACGAATTATTTTTCAATATCATGTGTCCTAACATTAATTGTTTTATCATGCACAAGTATGTTTTCTAGTTCCTAAACGCTCAGATAAATATTTCACAAATTTCATACTAGCAGGACATTTTATTGGAATATTTCAAATTCAACCTTTCCCGCAGTCTCCTTTAATTGCAATAATTTTCAGATGTTAGAAAAATGATGACTTGGTCAAAGTAACTTGCATGTGAAATAGATTAAAACTAAATTATATGTTTGGCTAACATTGGGTTGATTACCTCAGAAATATATTTTTTTGCATGTATGCAGACAGCTAATTTTAATTTTAATTTTACTGACTTGAAAGATTGCAGAATCTGAGATTCACTGAAACAGGAAGTACTCGTTTTTGCACGACCTTGACTCAGTCCCCTGCTGCAAAAAAATATGTAAACATCTTGTAAATATAGAAAATATCACAGGACGAAAAATATGACGTGCAATAAATTTTATTTGCTGAATATTCGACAATTTCTTGTAAGGAAACATACCATATTTGCAAAGAAGGAGGGGCTGTTCAAACGCTTACACGTTTATACAAGAATTCATGGTTCACCATAATTCTTGTTGCTATTAAATTTGTAAATGTATGTGCCATTTTAAAATTGAATTGTTTGGCAGTTATGCAATGGTTGCAATCTGTTCCACATGCGCCTTTGTCAACTCTCCGTTGGTCAGAAACATAACAGCAAATCTATTTTTTGTCCTGTGTTTTGTAGGAATGATAATTTCATGATAAAATTCCAAAAATAATTGCACTGCATGCTCTCATCTGTATTGAGAAAATCAACACATATAGATTGTACTATATAGTATTATCAGGTTAACTCCATAACTTGTATCTAATTTATATACTCAATCGTCCTTGGACGTTTAGTTATTTTTGGTCTAGATGAAGATGAGTGTAATTCTTCTGTATTAGGCGCTAAATACAATAATTATACAAGTCTGTTACGCTCATGCGCAGATCTACTACAAAACATTTACAAAATTACGTTTGGCGGTCAGTTAAAACTAATTGCGAAATTATAATAGGTTAAAAATTGCAAAGGCATGTTTTCGTATAAAAACCATATTTGATCGACCTTCGATACGTGCATGGCATTGTTTATTTTCCATTGTCTGAGCTTCATTATTTGGCAAATCTAATGTATTGCGGCTTCTCTTGTCATCGCATTTCTCGATCTTTGTATAAAATTTTGAGCTTCACCAGCTATAACTTCAATGAGAGACATATTTCTCGGTAATTGCCCTACGTTACCAATTCAGACAATGGAATGGACTTGATTGCCGCAAACAATTATGACATATATATTCAGCAAAGCTTAATGCGCTTTTATTATAATGAAATTAAGAATGTAAAATTAACCTACGTTTTATCCTTCGTTCTGTAATATCCTTCACTTAAGCTGAGCACTCGCACAGATATATGCACCAATTTAGCGTTTGATGTATTGAATCTAAAATAAACGTGTTAAAATTCATTTTGTATGTTTTAAGGCAAAGAGTATTTCAATTATTAAATTTCATGCAGGTTCTTGTAAATCATTGCAAAGAATGGAGAGTAGCCATAAGATATCCAGGGTCTTCGCATTCTTCCAGCTCAAGATATCAGGTCGCTTATTGGTGACATCTATATGACGGAGTTAACAAAATCACTAAACTTGCACAGAATAGTTACAGCAATTCCTGATACGCTAACAAAATATAACGGAGATATTTACGAAAAAAATATCACTTTGTTTGCATTTGAATATCAAAACATACTGTAATTTTCCATTTTCTGTCTCGAACGATTTTTATTATTATAATTCATCATTGTCTATACCCTGACTAAAATTTCGGACGCTTGCTTATATATTGATTTAAAGCGTATATTTGATTTTCCCTTACCATATAATTATAGTGATCAGTTTTCCCAAATAATATCTTTCCTGTATCAATGCGAAGAAAAAATAAACTGCCATGCAAATACCACACGATATGATAAAATATTGCTGCAAAAATCCCACTTTCATGCATAAGTGCTATTTGAATTTTCAGACATTCGGCCAAATGGATGTCGCCTATACGCGCATGACATTCGCCAGTGCAAGTTTTGGACAAACGTCAAGCTTCGTATCAGCTGCACTGACACAAAAAGTTATCGTTTCACAGCTCAAGGCATATTTTTTACTGGCGAGAAAAAGATAACTCTCAATATGCGTAACGTACGACAACATGCTAAAATTGGATTACCGGTCTCTTATGATAAACCCCGCTGTATATATATATCCTGCGGCGTTGCAAGATTGGAAAAAGTAACGTGCGAGAACGAGCGCCGAAAGTGTGACAACATTTACCCTTGAAGGAGGTGAAAATATAAACTTTAAAAACGAGATAAAACTATAAAATGCTAAAAAAACTAAATTTAAGGATTTCTTACTTAGAAATTTACACATTTTTCACCCGTTTCACCTATTCTAAAACGCTTAAAGGGCTAGTTCTAAATTTTAGAACTGCGCATCTAAACGTAACCAGAATGCATTCTGTGCATTCTCGCAAACTTGAATTACAGACACAGGTGCACCGCACGGAGAGGCCTGTGAAATTTATTATGCAATCCAAAGCTTTCAAAATGGCTGCTCGTTCAGTCTCGACTGCCCTGTTTTAATATTTCATCTGTGGCCCTGGCACGTCCTAAAAAGCGGTTTAAATCGTGTAAATTCCGTGTGCAATCAATTTCAACAACTGGGAAAAGATTTACAAGTCTTACAACAGCCTGGGCAAGAGGCAAGGAGAAGCCGCGTCAAGTGTGAATCATCCAAACAAACAAAATGTCGGCTAGTTTTTCTCGTCCAACGTCCTACGAAATTTTAAACGACGAACAGAAGCGCATACTTTTGAGCTTTTATAACAAGGGAATGACTTCAACAGGTAACAGTATGCGAGATGTTATCGCTGAAGCTGCAAGTCAAAGTGACACAAGTACTGACAGAGTAAAGGTAGGCTCCTAATGACGATATTATAAAAATAAGAAAATGCTCGATACATTTTTGTAATTTGTACTCCGAGTGAGCGAGTCTGTCTGTCTGAATATTGACTAGTAATCACATAAAACAGTCTGGTTTGTTTGAGCACTGACTGCATTCTGGACAACATGCTGTACCCATTGCACTAGAATTTAATAATTTATACTTCTTCTAGTCGTAATTAAATTTAATTTTGGAATTCCTTCGTTTGCAATGGTTGTGAATTTTGTAAAAGTGACTTACATGTCACATGTAACATGCACAGCAATCCAAGTTTGTGAACAAAATTGTTAAATTATCCAAGTGGGGCAATCTATTATAAACTTAGGAATTCTAAGAATTATTATAACCTAGGAATTTGTGAACATTCTTAATGGTTATAAGCGCCCATGTTACTAGTCCCAATAACTTCCTCACAGACTCGATAACCTTCTTAGCTGGAACTAGTAAATTTGAGTGCATTTCCTGGCCTCAAACATAACCCTGGACCCTCCAGATCCTAGTGACCTCACATTATCACCATTTTCTAGTCCCCCAAATTCAAAAAATTATTTGCCGTCTTTTGCTAATAATAATGTGTGCACCCGGCAACTATCTACTTGGTGCATCATATATTGTTTCAATAACGCCTGAAACATTTGTTAACATTTAAGAAGTTTTATCATGTATTGTGTACATTTTGTGTATTATCATATGACAGAGTGGTTTCATTTTTGATTTCCACACCACACTGATATGCATCAAGTGTCAACAATTAAATTAATAAGATTGTTAAATTTACTATTTTCTAGTAATTAAAGCAAATATTTAATTTTAACTTATTATATTTAATTTTAACTAATTATATATTATTTTACTTATAGAAATGGATTGGTAATGAGAAGCGGAAGAGAAAAGCCAGTTCTGCTGACTTAAGAGACGAAAATATTCCGGCAAAAACATGCCCTACCAAACGTGCAACCACTGCCTACAATTTGTTTTGTTCAACAATGTTGAATTCAGGTAATGACAGTTTTGTGGTTTGATATTAATTGTCGTGATCCTAATATCCTATTTTAACAACATTTACTGAAACAATTAATTATAAAAATATGCAGTAGTGACAATGTTTTATTGATTTTTCTTCCATTGATAAAACCAGTAAGAACAAAGCATAAGTAAGTACTGTATGCGGTAAATATTTAATATATATATATTATCATTTTACAATATAGATGAGGCCAAGCATCTGAAAACTAATTCAGAGAGGTTAAAATTTGCTGTGGGCAGATGGAACTCATTAGCCGCAGAAGAACGAAGTATTTGGATTGAGAAGGCAAAAGAACTGAAAAAATGTGATCCAAGCCAACTAACAGAAAAACAAAGAAAGCAACAGATTACTAAAACAAAAAAGCAACTCATTTCCCAGGTAAAAAAAGTTTGTATATTTAAGGGTGAAGTATCTATTCATATTCACAGCAACAATTTCAACGATGACCAGCTTGACTCTTACTATCTTTTGCTCACTCATTCTTGATAGCTTGCTTATCTGGAGTGCCTGGGATGTGAGGCATCAGTCCTGTTGTTACAGCCAGATTCAGATGTCAAACAATTTGGTACAGAAGGAGGACTTGATTTCTTGCTGAAGAATGAAAATATTCCCATGAAGTTTGTAGAGTTTTTCGGTAAGCACAACAGTTATGTTGTGTGCCAAGATATTGATATTATCTCAGACCCTGATCCAGATTGCCCAGCGGCACTATGCACCCCCTCGTTCCTTATTTTTTGCACTCCTCTAGAGAAAAATCTGAAAATCCTTCTATTAAATTTATTATCATTGTCATTAATCATGCATTAAGAGCCAAGGGCAGCATGCACAATACATTATTTTTATTCCCACCACCTAATGCCAGATAATTTTATTCACCGAGACAGACTTTGACGATCCTTGCCACCTGGATGGGTTAACATACTAAGTACTGTAATTGTATTACCAGTATTGGTTGTGTTGTTATTCACATGACTATCTTTCCCCCATTCATTCATTATTGTGTAATGTTTTTGTTTTTAATTATTAGATTGCCCAAAAAGTGACAACTACAGAATATGTGATGTTGTGAAACTCTTCAACCAGAAATACAGTAAGTAATCTACACTGCCATATTTTATCCACTTTTTCTCCTACAGTAAGTCATCCTATAATTGTGAACTGAAAACAAAACATCATCAATCTGAGCCTATGCCATCCTAAGGCTAGGCTAAATGGATACCTATAATAGGTATAATAGACATGTTTTTCACTCACTACTCTGGTTTTAATTAATTATGAATGCCAAGTCCAGTCGAATTGCGTTCAGCCATTCAGGACCAAACATTTCGACACCTGATGAAGATACTAGAGTTGTGAAATGCAATTCTACTGGGCTTTGCAATTCATTTAATTAAAACCAGAGTAGGCTAAGGGAGGCGAAAACATGTCTGATGTTACATCTGGTTGCTGTGAACAAACAAACTTTAAATATGGTGTATAAATTGCAGGTAATAAAATAAAGGTAGTATGCAGGGTGCTTGTAAACATGCAGGGTGCTTATTTATTATATATAGTAGACAGTAAGATATGGAAAATATGCCATGACATATTTCCCATATCTTCACTAGTGAGGATATCGATATACTTTGCCTCACTCATCGATCGGCACACCTATTGACCTGTTTCACCGCCAACTATATAGGCACCCTTGGTGACATAGAAAGCATAGAATGTGCACTTGATCACAAATTATGTCTCCACTTTTTGCCCTTAGAAAACCGCCATTTTGAATTTGAGTGAAACTACAGAGTATAAACAAAGAAGTTGTTTGTATCTATCCCCCAAACAAAGGTTTTGCCTAGCTGTCTTCTTTACAATTTCAATTTTGTTTACACTCTATCAGGAATATGACAAAGCACGAGTCAGTGAGAATGCCCTTAGAAAACCACCATTGTTGGAGACAACATTTTTACTGAGAAATGATAGTACGCATTCTATATCTATTATTTCTATGAAGTACTCAAAAATACTTGTATATAATAGACCTTACTGTTTACTCACAATGGCCTCGTTTTCGTGTGGTATTTACTCATGTTTCGTACACAATACAATTAAAAATAAGTTTGTGTTTGGGCTTATTAAAAGATCAACGAGAAACAAATTTGTGCAGGAAACATGGGTATATAACCTTTATATGCGTCTGCCATGTCAATTGCCAAAACAGGTAAACATGGAAACGAGGCCATTGGGTCAAAAGTGAATAAAAGTAAGGTCTATTATTTAAAATGTCTTGAGTAGAGTATTTAACTCAATTTTTGTTTTTGAAGGTGAGGCCATTGGTAAACATTCGCAAGTGCCATACTTAAGAGGAGGGTTTGAAGTGACTGGCTTGCCTGAAGGGATCGAGTTTAGAAAGCCTGGAAAGTATGGCATGCGACAAGTGTGTGAAATCATGAAGAACGCAGATAATATCAAGTTTGTATTAAAGAACCAAGAGAAAACATCTTCTTATCTTGGGACGCAGTTAACTAAAAGTGAAAAGGAACACTACACTGAAGTTTTGAGAAAGGTTGTAGATGATGGAAAAGTAACATTGTGTTTATTGAAACACGAGCTTATTACCGAAGAAGATGTAGAGATAACAAGTCTTGATTTGCTAAAAAGTGAATTTGATTTGCTAACGACAAAGCTAAGCAAATATTTTGACTCTGATGCAATGAGAGCACTTGTCGCCAACTATGAGAGTGGGAAGGCTCATCAGGGTTATGTGCTTCCTGTATACACTGACACTGAAGAACCATACTGGCTATTCTATCATCCTGGTCCTGCTGAAGATATTGAGTGATGCTACTTTAGTGTAATATTGCTCATTATACATGTGAGTGAGTAGACCACTAGACCTTAGAAGTGCTAACCTCGCAACAGTGTCAAACAATGAATAATTTGTAGAACAATTATACCTAATATTTATATGTATCGAAAACTGTGTGACGTAGGCACTTCTAAGGTCTGTTGTACTTACACAAAAAAGAGCATATCTAAGGTTTAACTAGATTTATTTTTTGTGACAATGTTTCTACAATAGACCACAATATCTTTTAGGATTTGGGAGTCTCTGCCTTGTTCATGTTGTAGTTGTGTCATATCAATAATTGTTTGAAATTTCCTATGATCAGTACAGCTTATGTCCAATACCCTTTCTACCAAGCGTTGAAACATCTTGACATCATTTTCAATCAGGAAAAGCTTACTGGCTTGACCAACTGATTGAATTTGGCTTGCCTTGTCAAGATTGAGAAAAACTGGCTGAAAAAAGTTGTTGATGCATCCAGATTTCTTATGCAGAATAATATTGCAAGGTCGAAGATCACCATGGAGAAATCTGTTAGTATGCATATGGAGAAGACCTTTAAACGGTGCTGAAAACCGCCCAAAGGGTGCTGTGTATATGAATTTATCAAAAATTTGCCAATTAATTAATTATTACGCTTTCCTGATGTTATATATTATTATTTTCTATTTAGTGGATCTTTTTAAAGATGCATAATATATGCTGACAATAATTATACACGCATTTATACCAAAACAAATTTCACTACAACACAATAAAGAGTTAAATAGTCTACTCTAGGCATTTTATAGGTCCAGCAAAGTCGTCCAGCTTAGCTTGATCATAATTTTATTATTATTAATTATCGATTAAAACACTTTATCGTTGTATGCTAATTAATTAGGGCATATATGCCCTAATTTTTTTGCAGGTTCATATATTTTTTTCAGTGCATGCTATGTAGATGACAATACCACCGTTCGATTCAGCGTTTATAGGACAGTTAAATTTCCAATTAGTGTAATTAGATATAAAAAACTTTTTTTCTTATACAAGGTGGGCATTAGTATGTGTGTACATATTTTAATTGTTTATTGAATTGTGTTGCCATTCAACTTATTGGAGCAGCACACGTAATTTTTCAATTGATTTTTCGATTTATAATTGGGGTGGGGAGGGGGTGAGAGTCTGTTTGAATTTATGAGTCGGTCTCATTTTGAAACTTCAACCCCCCCCAGCCAAAATCGATATGTACGCCCCTTGATATTTCACACTTGAAATTTACACTTTTACGCCTGTATTCTAAAAGCTCACTCACAATCACACTCAAAGAGTGGAGGTTCAATCTGAGCTTCCTTGAGTCCCAGTTTCTTATAAATTAGCATGCAAAATAAATTATATTAATATAATATATCGACCAAAAAGAAGGTACGTTCAGGACATGCACAAAAATACATTATAGTCACGTGACCAGTTATAGAACTACTACTCGTACGTACCCGTTTAAAATTGATCGAACAATAAAATTCCCATATATATATATTCAATTAAAATGTCACTCTATCAACCATTTTCAAGGCCATTACTAGTTGTACGTAAGTACACATGCGCTATAATTCTGGTAGTTGTATTCTTATAACGTCATCATCAGGGGGTATACCCCTGACGGAAATTTAGAGGGAGGGGGTAGCGGAATTGGGCGATGGTCACAATGATAATAGTCACCTAATCCTGATTCTAACCTTAATCTTAAACCTAATTCTAACCGCGATGCTGGTCCTAACCCTAGTCCCTACTAACCACTATATTTCGTGACTGCGTGTCCTGGTGTCATGAAAGGGTAGTCCCTCGTAAGTCGCGTAACCCCACCACTTGGAGGACAGGGACATGGAGGGACTGGGCTAGAGTTCGGCAAGTCGATCCATGCGGAAATATTAAACATGTACTGTACAGCTAGTGTAAAAATATAAAGGATCGTTCATATCATATCGATGTTGTCACCAAGGAGTTAAAGTACATTTCAGAATTTCTAAAAATGAGTTAGAGTCAAAGGATTGTAATTGAAACATAGTTTGCAGGGCGTTAAATGTTCATGTACCCCGCTTTCTCAACACAGACTAGCAATAAATTTGCCCCAGGCCTTTTTGGGTAGCTATTAACAAAACTGTATAATTTTATATAATATTGAGCTACGAGTTTATTATTTTGATGTCTCATTTTTTAAACAAATAAACAAATATTTTCATTGGCATTTGACACGCTGTATTACTTATATAACCCTATACATAAATCAGTCTGAATAATACATATTACAAAGTTGCAGTATATTACATATTTTCAATGTCTGAATCGTCATCTGAAAATTCAAGCAACACTGATTCATCATCACTCTCATCAACTGAGGTGTTTTCAAAAGTATCAGTTCCGAGTAACTGACTTAATGCATGCTCTGCTTCTATTTTATACTTTGGTATTTTGCTGATACTGTCTTCTGTCAAATACTCAAACAACATTGAACCTAATGCACACAGGGTGTTATCTATGTTGATTATTTCTTTCTTAAAAATAGTAATAGTTCCTCTTATTACTTTGGGCTGATCACCGGAATGTCTAGTTACATATGACTCAAGATTTTGTTTCTTGCCAACATAGTGGTTAAACAATCTTTCAACTTCCAACTGCAGCAGCTCTTGTTCCTCCTTACATCTTTGTAGGAAATAGTGCAAATCAATTCCAGTTCTCTTCACAGTAAATGGTGTGGTGTCATTGGAAGGTTGGATATTAAAATCGCAGTACAGCTGAGATGCAGGATCTTTTGCTGCATCAAATTGGAGTTCTGCAGGTAAATTGACAATCCAGTCCTCCAGAGATTTGAGCGAAGAATTGTATTTGGTCACTGCAGCTTTAATAGCGTTGGTTTTCCGGGTAATTTGCTTTGACAATTTGATGGCGATTGCTTGCCCATCTAAGTATAATAAAGAAATGCAGTTAAACATTTAAGCTAGAACATCGATCATTGTTTAGCAATGTAACCTAATATATAAACAGTAGTACTGACGTACTGTAGCATTCATAATAATTTTAATATATTACCTGAATACTTGTTCTTTAAAGAAATCAGGAACATTCTTTCAACTGCCAAGGAATAGGTTGTTTCTATCACTGCTTCCTGTCTTTTCATCTCCAAAGAAAGGGCCGCAGCATTAAATTTGTGTTCCCCAGTTTTCCATCTTTTTGACAGCTTTTGTCTTTTTTCAATATTTTCAACAATTTTCAAGACTCTAAAATTTTAGTAATGCATTGATTACCTTCGAAAAGTCTATCATTGGAAAGGACACTACTAGCATAGTATACAACTTAACTATACTTGTTACAAAGTTCTACAGTACGTATTAGTCATCAGTATGATACATATCAACCATTCATTTGTCTGATAAATAAATATACACTGTAGCAGTACTGTACAACATTAGTCCTTACTTCTTGCTCTTTTTTACAACATCTGTGAGCTGGCTATGATCACCTTCTTCTATATATGCCGTCTGTGCCCTATGAATCAAGAGAATATAAGTGTTGGTACTCTTACGGCGACTTCTTCCTCACTAGGCCAAAACAAGCATCCATTGTTTCAATTACTGTCCCTGAATCACCTAGCTGTAAATAAAAGAACATTTATATTGAGCATCCAGTACTACTGTATGTGTATTATATAATGTATCTGTAACACAATCCCAGCAAATTTACAGTACCGTTGGGCAAAGTGGACACAAATTTTCTCCTTTAGCTTGTTTGATAAGAGGGAACCCATTTCTTAGCAAATGCTGATGATACCTTGAAGTAGAATTATGCAAATTATGAATTATTACAGTATATATATAACACTGTAAAAATAATGATGCTGCTACTACTTGACACCACTTATATGCAACACAATTATTGCAAAGAATTTGCTTAAAGGACAATGGCAACAAAACTTTTTTCCACAGATTTTTGATATATTGCTTAATTCTTGAAATATTTTGACTAAAAATAGCTAAAAACATTGAGCCATCTGCCATCTTGGATTAATTCTTAACTCATTAACTATGGTTTTCTTTAAAAATTATTGGCTGTCATTGTGTGACCCCACTGGAGATGTAATAACATGCATATTGATAACAATCCAAGATCTGCCATATTTAAAGAATTAAGCAAGATATCAAAAATCTGTAAAAAAGTTTAATATACATAATTGAAAGAGGCGGCCAAGTACATTCTGCGCATGTGCTATGCGAGGTCCTCACATGTAACCAATGCCCAAATTTTACATCTTCTAGATCAGATACTCTAATCTATATTCATTTAAAGCATAGTAAACCAGAACACGTCATAATGTTTAAATATAGTGTGTTTAAAATGTAAACAAACCAACATCCACTGTTTGTTTACATTTGGACTTGACAGCCTCTATTAGATAAAATTAACGGAATTCATCAAATGAATCGCTGTTCAGTGTTGAGTAGATGTTCTTTACCTGCAGCAAGAAAGGTGTTGATGTAAACAAATTACACTGTAACAAATGCTGATCGCAAGACAACAAATATTTACTGCAACTAGTATTAATCTGCATGTATAGTATACATGAAGTAATAGTGCTAGTATCAGATACCGGTACTGTGAATGTTTAAGCTTTGAAAAGAGAACATACCCATGTTGGCAACAATGAAGACTTAGTCAGTATGCCTACTAAATCACAAAATTTTCGAAGCGAGACATGGCATTCCAGAAGCAGGATCTCTGCAAGCTCCATCAATTTAAAATGAAAGGCAATTGTTGGGCGGGAGGTACTGCCTGGCCATAAGTCCAATCTCATTAATGTGACTGCATCTTTTTCACAATCGCAAAAGAGTATTTGCTTTTTATGTTGACGACCTAAATAGTGGTAAGTAAAAACAGTGTAATACTGTAGTTAGATTTAATGCTTGTTTGTTTATCTCAGTTATCTTACCTTGGTGGTCAATGCAGAAAATATGTCTAGGTTGAGCAGTTGGACAGTTCTTTGTATGTCTTGTAGCAATAACCATGTGATTGGGAAAGTACGGTACAATGCAGCCATCCTGTTTAGCAAAATAAAAAATTGGATTGGACATAGGAAGCACGGGTGGCAGATGCGGTTAGCACGGTCTTTTACCTCTGAGTTAAGCCGGCTATACAGCAGGTCGAGGGCAGGAATTTACTCAGGTTGGGTAACGTCAGTGTGCTTGATAAACTCATGTAAGTTGAGATTGGTTGGTTCTCTCCTGTGCTTCGAGGGTTTTTCTCCGGGTACTCCGGTTTTTCTCCCTCGCTAAAAGCTATCCCTTAGGCACTAGCCACTAACTAACCCTCGGAACCTTTGTCAATTGGGTTGCAAAAACCTGTTAAGGCTTAACTTAAACTCATTAGTCTCATGATAGGCATTCATAAATTCGAAGGTTTCTATATTAATTAAAATACAAATAGGTGATATAGTATTGATTATTCTTGACTTGCAACCCGCCATGTTGGTCCCATTTCAATAAAAAAATCTAATTATCTTCTATAGATTGGTCACTCATTGGTGGCCATGTTGGTGCCAAATTCAACTGTCTTTTACTTCTCAAGGGATTAGTTGCAAGTCAAGAATTTGGTATTTTATCACTCACCTTGAACATTTCTAAAACATGGAAATAATTCCTTTCTCCATGGATTTTTTTCGCACAACCAATACAGAAATACTGTTCATATCCACAATCAGCACAGCGAGCGTCGACAACAGCAACGCCACATTCGTGACATTTTTCTTCGCAGAGGAATTCCTCCTCCTCAATCCGGCTGTGTAGAAGTGACTCCCGAATTTCATTCCAGCTTTCGTATTCTTTTTCTCTTCGTTTGTGATAACGAGTTGCGACTGCTTCTTCATCTTTCTCGAAATCAAAACATCCCTCCAATATATGTCCAAGACCATGTGGTCCAATATGATCTGGACATGACGAAAATGTCGGTTTAAATCCAGTCCAGGTAGCTTGCTTGCTGGAAACCTTTAGGCTTATATTCTTTGTAAATCTTTTCCCAGTTGTTGAAATTGATTGCACGCGGAATTTACACGATTTAAACCGCTTTTTAGGACGTGACAGGGCAGTCGAGACTGAACGAGCAGCCATTTTGAAAGCTTTGGATTGCATAATAAATTTCACAGGCCTCTCCGTGCGGTGCACCTGTGTCTGTAATTCAAGTTTGCGAGAATGCACAGAATGCATTCTGGTTACGTTTAGATGCGCAGTTCTAAAATTTAGAACTAGCCCATTAAGCGTTTTAGAATAGGTGAAACGGGTGCATTTTTATGATATTAGGAGGTAAATAATATATAGTTGAAAATCGAGAAACATTTTTCATAGTTTATGTCGAGAAGTAAGCAATGTTTGGCGCCTATTTTACAAATTCAATGGTTGTAATTTACTTGTAGTACACCAAGACTGCATGGTTTGAACACCCCATATTTTCTCCACAAATACGGAAAACTAAAAATACCTCCCTCAGCCCACCCACGTGGTGACGCTAGGGATTTTGGACAGTACTGTATAAAAATACATAGCCAAATCCGGTAGGCGGTCTTTCGCCTCCTGCCCTGGTCTTTCGCCAGTGTTTACATTGGATCTGACACAGATTGTCTCGACAAACAAAGCATCTGAGCTTTGAACACAGAGTTATAATTCAGGCTGGATAGTCTGCACATTTGCGTTTTTTATGGGAAATAGCGTGCCCAGTTATATAGAGATCCCGGATCAGTCCAGTCGAGAACTCGCTTAGGGGATCAAAGAGGTTTCTCATATACAGCCAATTCAATTAAGGTTGTCCTTTCAAAAGCGTAAACGATAAACTATGAGCGCACAATGGATGATGGGTTATTGTTTATTTAGACCAGTAAACTCGAAATTATTTCTTTTAAACGATGTCTATAGGCATATAGAAAACTTACGATAGAAAACCAACTTGCTACAAAAGCCTTGAGTTTAATGACCTAAATAGGCGATATCCTATCATCGTTTGATCGCTCAGAGTTTACGGTTCACGCTTTTGGAAAGACAACCTTTATTGAATTAGCTGTATACATCAGATCAAAACTCAACATGAAACGCTAGTTTGTGGAGAACGAGCAAGCCCGGGAACATCTACTCCATGTATGCAGTCCCAAAAGCGATTCCAAACGTGAAATGGTTTAGTTTTATTATATAATCATACCAAACAACACAATAGTTAGTTCATTTAGATAGGCCTGCTCTGGGATCTTAACTCGCCTTAAATTGCCCTAACTCGCCTTAAATTGCGGCTACAAATTGGCAAAGTTTCTCTTAAATCGCCTAAACTCCCTCTAAATCGCCTAAACTCACCAATTTAATAGTAAATACTTTATAATAATAGTGTAAACACCCTTTCCCCCAGGAAGTGTTTGGGGGGGGGGGGGGTGGGGACTGGTTGTTTATTTCAGACAAGATTAGGAGGGGGCTTATCGGAGATGGCTTGCTGGAGAGAGGAGGTTTAGCCAAAACACGGGAAGTTACAGGCTTATTGATTATAGCCGAAACACGGTAATGCACTAGTCATTGGAAAGCCCCGCACCTCCCTACCTGGGGAACAGCGGCATTGGATAAAGATTGTGTCCTAAATCATTCTAATCCCCCGCTATACGTGGCATTCTTACTATTCTAAACAGGACTAAAGTGCCCCGCTACCCGGGCACCAAAAATGAAGGCTACCATAGTAAATTAAATAGTAAATTTCAACAAACTATTTCTAAAATTGCCCCAATTTTGGTATTTGGGACCAAACATGCAATTAAGAATTTGTCAAAACTTTGCCATAGTACGTGGGTAAATATTTGCAGTTTGTCTGTTAGTTGTATCTTGCAATGTATACAAAGTCATTACATTATCCATGTAAAAGCTACTTTTAGTAAAACAATGTCTATAGTGTATAGGATAAATGTCCATGAACAAGGCTTCATAATACGTCTCGAATAGAAAAATCCCCGCTGATTCGGCCCATAATCTCTGGTCATCATGACACATAGATACCGAGGCATAACAGATAGGCTAATCTGCAAATAAATCCCGCTATTTCCCGGCATGTCCAGGGTAGAGGGTGTGGGGCTTTACAATGACTGGTGTATAAGTTACATACTATATTACTATCAAGCATATACGGCGGTTGACTGTTGTGTAAAACTACCTGAAAAATACAATGAGAACCTCAACGTTTCGAGCGAAGGCCCTTCGTATGGAAGTTAGTAGAATGGGTCGGGGAAAACATGTGCTTTCATAGTGAATACAAAAGAGATCAGTGATAAAAAATGAACCAATCAGATGGATTTAATTAAAACAAACTATCACATCACAAAATATATTATCATAAGGAGCAGCGAACAAAGATAACAAAGCAAGAAAGACAAAAAACAAGGAACGAAATATTAGATAAGGTGAGATGTAGAGTATCTGCTGATGCGCTCATTAATGCCGAGAGGATGAATGGTGCCAAGTTGGCAAATGAGACGCATTTCTTGGCTTTTGCGGCTATCATTACTACCAGAAATGGGACACAGAGCTCGAATTTTCATATCTGAAACACTGTGAATGCCAGTGTCGAAATGTCTGGCGACAGGTTGTTTAGCATCATTGTTTACGACAGCACGACGATGCTCACCAAACCTTATATTTAAACATCTACCAGTTTCATCAATATGGAGCATCCCACATTTACTGCATGAAATAGAGTAGATGAGATGAGAGGAGGTGCACGTGAAATGATGCTTAATGGTGTACTTAGATTTTGGTGTCGAAATTGTAGTGGAAGAATCTATATACTGTACTTACAGGTTTTACACAGCTTCACACCACAAGGAAATGTGTCATTAGGTGACGACGAGTCCTGTGGTAGAGTTGTGAACTAGCGTTTCACGGATTTCGAAACGAGACTAAAGGATTATTGGTGAAAATGGAAGATGTTTCACGGTCGTTTTTTCAAGATATGAAAATTCTTCCTATTGACATCTTTACTTTGAAATTGAAGGGATGGTAACCGAAAACTAGGGGTATTTGGTTTTTGGGAACATTAGACACATGGTCTCTAAGGGTTTCAGATCGGAGAATATTGGAGGCCTTCGAACAGGCAGTATCTAAGAGACGGGTTGGATACCCGCGTTGGACAAAAAAATTCTCATTTCCTGTCTTTTGGTATAGAAGTCCTCATCTTCACTGCAAATGCGGCGAAGGCGAAGGAACTGAGAGAAGGGAATGGACCTTTTAGTGTGGTTGGGGTGGGAAGAAGATAGCTATGAGAGTCAGTCTGCTTGTAGAACACAGAAGTAACAAGTCTATTGCCATTGATAGATACAAGTATATCTAAGAACAATATACTGGTCTCACTGATCTCCCACGTAAACTGGAGTGCTGGGTGGAAGTTATTAACAAAGTTAATAAACTTCTTCAACTCTCCTCGGGAAAAGGATACTGTGCCGAGACAGTCATCAATGTACCTACCAAGGTAATCAGGTATGGGATCAGTGTATTGCTCGAAGATCTGCTTTTTCACAAAACCAACGAATATATTTGCATTTTTGGCGCCATTTTGGTTCCCATGGTTACACCACTTACTTGTTGGTAATACTCACCGGTACCATCAAATGATGATATACTATTATATATTATCAAGCATAGGTATATAATATGACATAGGAACCCTTATAATTAATGTCCTCTTTGTGGAAAATGTAGCGCGAAATTGAGGATAGAGTAACCAAAACAGTTCCTCACAAGAACAAATGTTCTTAATAACACCTGTCTTAAAATCAATCGTTTTACCAGAAGCATGATATCCTGTTCTTAAACGCTAGGGTAAATACTTCAACGACAAATTTCGTAGGACATTTTTATTGAAATATTTCAAATTCAACTTTTCCCGTGGTATTCTTCAGTTACAAAGAAAATTTTGGTCTGTGAAAAAAGGATGACTTATGCTGAAAGGAACCTGTAACAGATATACTAAAACTATAAAGGTAATTAGAGTTTATGTAGCCATACACGAAAAGTATAGTTTAACCCTAACCCCCATCCCAACCCAACCCGAATCCTAACCCTATAAGCTATATATTATCACAGTCTATAATTGGTGTAGGGCTACATAAAGAACCATCCCTTTCGATAGCTGTTATTGTTCATTTTTCCATTGTGTTAGCCTCACTTCGTACATTGTTCCGATGTATAACTGCTTTGATATTGATAATTTCAAGAGGGCAGACTACTAAAGGCGAACATAAATATTCCGCTGTTTTCGGTGGCGTAATCCTGGGGTTCATCGAAGTGCCGTTTTCGCTGAATGCTGAATAAGCCTGCCAATGACATCCAAGGAATGCTCTACCAAGCTCTAGTATTGGCCAATTGGCTATTAATTTTGTCAAAATACAATACTTTCGAGTTGTGGCAAGTCTAAATAATACTGAGAAAGGGAGGAAACTTTTAAAGAGTAAATATCATGGAAGTGATCCTTTGCGCGTTTGGCAACCCACAAAATAGCTGTATTTTAAAACATTTATGAGTAATCTCTGAGATTTAATTTGTATGGGAACATTTATCCCAGTCGCATTGAAAAACACTTTAAGCCTGGTTTCCATACGTCGCCGATGCTTCCGCAGTGCCATTGTCTTAGATCATTGATAAGTAGAAATTTTTGTCTACCTGAAGTCAATTTCTCCTTCAGTGATCGCTAACAATTGTCCATGAGTGCATTCATAGGCGTACGGGGCTCATCTTATTTGGGTGGGCACAGCATTAGTTTGCCCGACGTGGGACGGCCTACGTTAAGTTGTGTTATGTAACATCGTGTATGCGTTTGCATGAATTACTGCTGGATCAGTGTTGCAACTGCAAATGACGGAGGCGTAAGTTCTTACGGGCTATTAATTCTTAAAGAATTAAAAGTACCAAAGTATTTTTTGAAGCGCTTATAAATGAAGTGAAACGCAAAAACGAAGTATTCTTTTATTTGTCCGTTTACGAAACACGTTTCTAAACTAACACACTTAATTTTTCAGTTTTATTACGTCTCTGTAGTAGGATTTTTGCCTTATATTGATATGAAACCTGTTTTGCCCGAACTACAGATGTGTTTTGCCCAAATTCCCGACGGTAGCAAAGTTAGGGTGCACAGGCCCCACGTGCCCTCCCCCCGGCCTATATATGAGTCGTACGCCTACGAGTGCATTGGCGACCATCGGCGACATATGAAAACCAGGCTTATTTATTACTTTATTATTACACACTTTATTTAAAGACGCTAGCCCCGACAACTATGTAAAAGTTGATTTCCACGGGAGGCGTCAATATAAAAATATTACATAGTAAAAAAAAGGAAGGATATAAAGAGGACATGCAACTATATACATAAATTATATACATTATCAAAACTGAGAAATGAAGGCTACTGAAGATTACGGTGTGTCCCAGGTAGAGATATGACTTGGTTATTAACATCGAATATTTTGTTTGATACAATTTTTAAACGAGGAAACTGATTGAGCTAGCTTAGCTTCAAGCGGGAGGTCATTCCACATAAAAGCCCCGCTGTATTTAAAGCTTCTTTTAAGAAATTCTCTTTTTGGCTTTGGAAGGGCCAGATCGGTTTGGGAATTTCTAAGATTATAATTATCTTGTAAAGTATTCCTACTTAAGAATGAATCTTTCAGGGTCGGTGCAGCACTATTGCTCAAGACTTTATATACGAATGTAGCCTTAGATAAGTACCATCGTGTTTCCAAATTTTCCCAGTCAAGAGATCGGAGAACGTCAGCAGATCTAATCTCATAACTGGCGCCAGTTATTATTCTGGCGGCCCGATTTTGGAACTTTTGTAATTTATCTCTCAGGGTTTTGTTACAGGTGCCCCAAAGAGGAGAGCAGTAATCGAAATAAGGCTGTACGAGCATTATAAATTGATATCAAGGTGTTTGCAGGAACATAGGGCTTAATACGCCTCAGAACCCCAATGCCAGCCCCGGCTTTTTTGCAAACCATTTCAATATGGTCGTCCCAACTCAATGTTTCATCAAGTTTAACTCCCAAACACGGGATTGAATGCACTCTAGGAATCAGTTGGTCATTAATCATTACAGGAAGATCATTGTCAATTTTAGCAAGGTTGTGATAGGATCCGACATACATTAATTTAGTTTTTGTTGAATGATGCTGCAGTTTGTTTTTGACGAGCCATTGACTAACATTGTTTAAGTCATGATTTAAATTAGCATTCAGTTCTGTACAGTCTTTTGCAGAAGAAAATATCTGTGAATCATCAGCATATAAACAAGGGTTGTCTTCTCAAGACAATCAGGCAAATCATTTATATAAAGTAAGAACAATAGGGGGCCCAATATGGATCCTTGAGGAACCCCACATACAATCCTTTTTGGAGCTGACATTTCGCCATTAACAAATGACATCTGTTCCCTGTCAGAAAGATAGGACTCGAACAGATTTAATTCAATATTTGAAATCCCAAATTGTTCTTTCATTTTGCGCAGTAGAATGTTATGATTAATAGAGTCAAAAGCTTTTCGGATATCAACAAAAACAACACCATTCAATTCACCATTGTCCATGCTCTCATACCATGCATCACACATCTGAATGAGAGCTGCCAGAGTAGAATTTTAGGGCGGAACCCAAATTGATGTTTAGAGAGTAGAGAATTGGCGTTCAGAAATTCATATAATTGATTAAAAACGGATCTCTCAAAAATTTTACTAATAATTGGTAAGATTGATATTGGGCGATAATTCTCACATTTTTTTCTATCTTCTGACTTATAAATGGGTATAACCCAAGCCTTCTTCAATCATCTATGTAGACACCGGATTTGATACAGAGATTAAAAATCCACGTTAGAGAAGGGCTAATTATTTCAGCTGAGATTTTAAGTACCCTTGCGGGGATAGAATCAAGGCCAGTCGATTTTGATGATTTAAGATTACTTAACAAAGAAATACTTCGTATTCACTAATTTCAGACAGGGTAAATAGAGTCTCTGGACTAGTGACGGGACTTTCTGATTCTGACAAGTCCGTGGCGTCAGGGTCAATTTCAGCAGATAATTTTGGCCCAATGCTCACAAAGAAGTCGTTAAAGGCCTCAGCTATCAGTAAATTATCAGAAACAATAGTATCGCCTATTATTAATTGGGAATGTTGTTTGATTTGTAATTCTTACCCAAAAGGTGATTAATATGGTGCCAACTTTGTTTGAGATCTTTGGTCTGAGCACAAACCTCAAATTTGTCATAAAATAACTCTTTTTGGATTTATACAATTCAGAGTTAACTTTATTGCGAGTGTCTTTGTATTTCGACCAGTGTAATTGGGAATTAAATTTCACTGCTTTCTTTTTGTGAAAATCTCTTGCTCTCATCAGATTTTTTATATTTGGAGTAATCCACGGAAGTGAGTTACCTCGGGTTCTCATGCATCTAAATGGTGCATGTCGGTCAAGTATTTGCAAGTAAAATGATTTCCATAAATGCCAACAAGAGTTTGGGTTAGCATATTGTGTCACATTTTCCCATGGTATCTGTGATAGGTCATTAAGGAAGGCTTTACTGTCACTTCTAAGCAATAATTATATTTGATGAAATTTTGTGATTTTAACGTGGATCACTTGCATGATACTCACTCTTTAAGATATTTCGTCGCATGTGCACCACAATACCCTATGATGGAAGTGAATAAAAACGGAAGAGTATTGGCGATGACGTCACTTAACCGTTGCCTTTTAGAGTTTCTAAATATTCGAAAAGTAACTTGCATGAATTAATGCGTATTTAAATTTTTATCAAGATTCAAGATCATTTTAAGTCTTTGGCCTTAACATTGAGTTCGGCGAGAGAAATGGGCGTAAGGTTAATGATCCAGTCTTCAATATGACTAACATTTTAACTGTGTTCATGCGATGTTTTGCTCCGTTTAACTCAGTACTTCATATTTTGCCAAAACATGTTTGAGACAGTCAACAAATTTTTTGAGACATTTATTTACCGTCTATGAACTCAACACATGCCTTTATAGAGGTGAGTTTGTAGAATGTTCGCGAAATACTGCATACATGTATGAATTGTATGATACAGTTTTAACCCTTTCTCCCCGGACCCTCATTAAAAGCAGACTTTAAAGTCTGGTGACTTTTCTGCGCAATATTTCGAGGGTATGGTATGGTAAGGTATTATTTCTAGGGTATGGTACGGTAGTTCCTTGGCGAAACCACAGAATAGCAAAACCTTTATGAACAACAAAGGAACCTTGTGGTTGTATAAAATATCCTTTAAACTACCTACACTTTCGCTTAAATCATTTTCATGTCAGTCGAACGACGATTTGGAGTTATTTGAGTTTGAAAAGCTAGAAGAGAAAGAGATAATTGGACATGAAGGGTACGGGTTGGTTTTTAGAGGGAAGTTTCTGGAAGAGATATTGGTCGTGCAGAAAGTGTCAAGCAGGCAGCCGACAACGAAGACTGTCTTGGGAAAGTGGCGAAAATGATAATTTCTTTGAAACAAAAGAACGTTGTTGTATTTAAGGGGTCTGTAATTCACCGGTTTCAAAAATGCTAGAGTATATGTGTTTTGACTTCGCGCTTTTCGGACTCCTGCTAAGAATTGGTAACCAAATTTCGAACGGTCTAGCGTACTTGCATGGAAAGGAAACCGCGCACCGTGATTGAAAATCCCAAAACACCTTGATCAGACGAAACAGACGAAAACTCTTTGATCAAGACACCTTGATCAGACGAAACAGACGAAACTCTTTGATCAAGATATTTTTGGATTTCAAATCACGGTGCGCGGTTTCCTTTCCATGCAAGTACGCTGGATCGTTCGAAATTTGGTTACCAATTCTTAGCAGGAGTTTCTCGTCAAAACTACGAAAACCATCAATCTTGTCAATGTAGTTTAAAAAGTCGGCCAAGTTGCAAACTTCTTTGGAGAGTCGGAATGGCGCGAAGTCAAAGCACCTGTATTCTAGCGTTATTAAAACCGGTGAATTACAGAACTCTTTAAATACAACAGCGTTCTTGTCTTTCAAGACTTTATCAGTTTCGCCTCTTTCCAAGTACAGTCTTCGTCGTTCGCTACCTCGTTCGACACTTTCTTCACGACAACTATCTCTTCCCGAAACTTCCCTCTAAAACCTACCTTTTTCACTTCTACCTTTTCAAGCTCAAATAACTCCAAGTCGTCGTTCGACTGGCAGGGAAACGATTTAAGCGAAAGTGAAGAATATTTTGTACAAACCACGAGGTTCCTTTGTTGGTCGTCAAGGTTTCGCTATTCTGTGGTTTTGCCAAGGAATAATAGACAAAAGTGTCTCCAATTTCCAAGATTTAAATTCCCCTATTTTTATGGTCCTTTTACTGCGGTACCCGCTGCACGCTAGCCGCTACCCGCTACACGCTACCCGTTACCCGATACCCTGTACCCGATACCCTGTACCCGCTACCCAGTATACGCTATCCGTATACCGGTACTCGCGTTTTCAACCATGCCCAATCAAACGGCTGTTATTTATAAATATTAATTTCCTGTTAATTAATATTAAGTAGGCATATAATAAAATTTATCATCTCAGCAGAGTAAACATGAAAGAGGCTTGCTTTGATCAATATCTTGGGTTTCAAGATGCTAATAATCTCCGGATTTTTTATCTATAAAATCCTGAAAGCGTGTGTTGGTTTAGGTTTTTGTTTTCATTTATGTGCTGCTGCTAAATATTAAAATCTGCTGTTGCAAACATAGGCGAACGTGACACGTGAGCGGGAAGCCAACAACCCCACCCCCTCCCCTCCAAAATTTGAAAAAATATGAAACTCGGAATATACCGAGAAAGATCGAGAAAATTCGGGCAAATTTATCTGAAAAAGAGTTAAATTCAGGTTCTGTGTAAATATTTTCTTACGAAACACACATTGCTTCGTTTATACAAGCTCGATTATCTGCGAGTATAATCGTATAAATTAAATTCTGTGTTTCAATAGACTGGCTATCATATTGAAGTTCAACGCGCTGAAAGTGTTATGTTAATACAAATTTAAGAAAACACAGAGAAGAATGCAATTTAACAATTTCAAATTAGTGACTAAGTTCCAAGACAATCGCTATGTCTTCAATCAAGTCTTTCACAGTCTAACTTACTAATGTTTTGTGTTTTTAATTTGTTATTCTTGCTGTTGTTGTTGTCATATTGTTGTTGTTGTTGTGTTTTGTGGTTGTTTTGTGCATTGTTGTAGTAAATCTATTCTACATTTTAATATATACATAATTATATATGTTAATTAGGTAAATCATCCTAGTATAGTTTTACACTGTTTTAGGAGTAATTCGTTAAAGCATTAAAACCAGTGATTGTTAATGCAGGGTGCAACAGTTCATCAAGAATGGGTCAATGACATCAGCCAGTTTCGTCTTGTGTTCTATACCACATTATATAACTGCCCTCAAGTGCAGAAAATATCGTTTATGAGGCCAAATTTTTCCCAGGTGGATACCTGGTTTACACCACCAACAAAGAACACAAGGTACAATCCTGGAGAAAACATCTGCAACACAACCAAATATTGGACCAACTTTTCTTAATATTAACGCAAATTCTTACCCCTACTATTAAATATTGTTTATAATTTAAGAACACAGTTAAGCATTTGTAGTAAGTCCAACATTATTTTCTTTGGGGGGAGGGCGAAGCGGGAGTTAATGAATAGATTATTGTAATTTTGTTATAAGAAAAATCAAAGTTATAAAGGAGTATCGTTGGTGATTCTGGTTAGGATTGTAGTCTAGTTTCTTAGAGTACACATCTTTTGGAATGCAAAAATTTCAGTCTGATATCAGCAAGAAGTTTCAGGAAAAGTTGAGAAGTCGTACCATGGAATTCTTGAATTTGGTTGTGAGCAGTGGTTCCAATTTGAAGGAAATTTCCTTTCGCAAGAAATTTTGACAAAATGATGGAAAATTGAAGGAAATGAAATTTTGAAGGAAATTCTTGAAAAACGAAGAAATTTGAAGGAAAAAGTAGAATATTTAAAATATTTACAAAAAGGACAATGTACTCCCGCCACGCAATCTGTACCATTATATCCTGATTATATTTTTCTCACGCACGCTGTGACGATCATACGTGCACAGTTGATGTTAGCTTGTTAGAATGCTACATGAAGTATTTTTTACGTTGAAGCCGCGGATCTTCAGATTAGTACTTAGCAGGCTCAGTTGACCGAACTCGTGTCCACTGCTCGTGTAATCGTGTGGTACCAGAGTGTGTAACTGATAATAATAATAATCATAATAATAATAATAATAATAATGATAATATTGCGATAATGATAATAATGATATAATTGATAAAAACACAATCTCGTACCCAGAGACAAAAAGATCGCAGACTCTGGGTACAAGATTGGTAAAAAACATTGTTTATTACAATGAAAAGTTCCAATAACGATAACACGATTGCTGCTGACGATCCTAACTCGAATGCTGATCTGTTTAATACGTTTTTTGCTTCTGTATTTCACGAAGGCCAAACACACCCGGCAAACGAAAACACAATCACTGTTGAAAACTGCCTAACAGGGGCCGGTTGAATAAAACTCTTAACTACTTTTTAACTACCCGTTTTGTAGTTAAATTGTAGTCAAGTATAAAATAAGCGATTCTGATTGGTTAAACTTTCGCACTAACTATAGTTAACTTTAACTACTTTTTTATACAACGGGCGCCTGATGTTGAACTCACCGTGGATGATATTTTCCCTTTACTACATTCTTTAAATGAACATAATGCTACCGGGCCTGATGGTATTTCTAACAAGATATTGAAAGAAACTGCAGAACAAGTCGCCCCATCCCTATATGCCTACTGTTCAATCTCTCTTTACGATCTGGTTCCCTTCCTGATTATTATTATTTAATAAAGTATTCCCGGAGAGGGTTTTTCAATACCTATTTACAGTACGAATAGCTATATTAAAATTAAAATTCCTATTTATAGCATTTATTTAAAATCTATTTGTCTATGAGATCAGGAGTGTAATTATTTATCATTTGTTTAAAATCTATTAAGTCTATAATGTTAGAAATGTAATTAATTGTTGTTTAGCATCTTCTGCTTTAACTCTATTTTTAATCTTTATGCCTCACCTCTATTATGAAAACATCAATATTGCTGTCGTGCCTGAGCTCAGTTTACTGGGAAGGAGTTGTACATAGTAATAAACACATGTTTTGGGATAAATTGGCTATGGGCATAAGTGGCCCATAGCCGTTTAATAATCTTTTATAAAATATAACAAAATTATCAAAAATAAAATCATTGACAACGTAAGCCCAGTAAAGGTGCAGGGCAAAATATACGCCACAACATCACAAGATGTGATGCAGCCCCATCCCAGGCACGCGCAGCAATCAGACCAAGGAGCGAATAATTCAAAACAGCCGCCCGAGCTAACTGACAAAATTATCCGCTGTTAAACAACTAAATCATCGATCCAATCACGACATCTGCCCTGCAAGATGTTGCAATTGGATCAATCACATTAGACAAAGTAATAAAAGACAGCTGCCCATGCTAGCTGAATATGAGAAATCTCGATCCAACATCCGCCCGTGCAAGATATTGCAATTGGATCAAAGACATGAGCGTTATACTGCCCCGCCAGTGTAACTAAACAGATTAAGTAGTGTAACTAAACAAATTAGGTAGAAAAATTAGAAATACGTATGTATTTATGGAAGGCATTGGATTTCCATCGGCCGAGTGTCCGAATTTGGGCATCAGACATACCATGTTTAGCTGCAAACGAGGCAGCACCGATACGAAAACTGTGTCCTTTATACCTTGCCGGGTCAAGACCGCAATGCTTTATTGTCAGAGCCAAATAGTTGGAGAAACAATCACGTGTTATAGGGCGGCCAGTATTATCTAAAAACAGGGCCCCAGGGAGGCTTCGCAAGGATGGCATTTCGTTGGCATTTCGTTGGAATGGGCGAAAATTACTTTGGGGACGAAAATTACATTGGAATCCTCTATGATTCCCTTCACCGCGAGGGACATGCCGAGACATACCATTGGAATTAGACGAGTGCCCCCGGTTATTAGAAAAGGATGGTGATTTCTTGTGTTGAACGGGCTGGGAACGAAGCCATAGTTCCCAATGAATTTCACCCCATTGTAACAACTGCTTATGGCTTTGCTTCAGAAAACGGAAATTTTCATCATAAAAACCCCAATTGTGTCCCCTAGATGGCAGGTCCCTAACGATATCACCATACTTCATGAGGGCAGGAGCCTCAGCAGGATATTTGCTGGTGTAAACCCCTGCAAAGATATGAAAGGCCTGCAAGCATGTCTCAAACGAATTAATTTTCCGAGTTTTAACACTAGGCTCCAAGAATAAGGACGGAGCATCTCGATTGGAGGTTGAAACACTGATTTCGAAACGCTCTTCAGCAGCAGAACTGGACAATAAAGAGCTAAGCTCGATGTATTCATCGTCCCAAATGTTTTATTTCAACTTGTCTGAAACACGGGCATCGAGAGGGAGACTGGAAGACCTGAATAATGAACCAGGGGTGCTCCCAGTTGAAGGCAAACTCTCACCTGCAGTAACTGCATGAGCACCTTGGATGCCACTTTGGACCAAGGACATGATGGCTGGTTG
Organism: Trachythela sp. YZ-2020; assembly: GCA_016169945.1. Classification (NCBI taxonomy): domain Eukaryota; kingdom Metazoa; phylum Cnidaria; class Anthozoa; order Malacalcyonacea; family Clavulariidae; genus Trachythela; species Trachythela sp. YZ-2020. The sequence continues at coordinate 2,101,920 of JADLSH010000377.1, read as the reverse complement.
GCCAGTAACCCCGGGCACTGGTGGACCTGGCTGCTGTAATGGCATAGCTGGAAGACTGGTCGGCTGTGGTATGATTGATGGTTGAAACACCGGTATGGCTGACTGCTCTATTGGTACTGGCTGGAATGGCACTGGCTGGACGACTGGTACTGGCTGGACGACTGGTACTGGCTGGACGACTGGTACTGGCTGGACGACTGGTACTGGCAGGACGACTGGTACCGGCTGGACGACTGGTACCGGCTGCAGTAATGGAGCTAGGTACCGCTGCGTCACTTGCTCGGTCACAGTTGCCACAATCCTCTCGAGCATACCATCAGAAAGGCCATTTGCAACTGCAGGCATCTCCTGTTGGACGACTGGCACTGGCTGAACGACTGGCACTGGCTGGACGACTGGCACTGGTTCAGGCTCCCGACGCGGTCTACGGCGTGGCGGCTCCCCCATATCCGGAGTCGTTTCACCAGCCTTTCTCGTTGGCCGTTTTTGACGAGATGAACGTCTCATACTGGAATTAAAAATTAACAGAAAAGTAGCATTGTTGCCAGAAGAAATATACCCCTGGTATGGCAGACAAATATAAATGAAAATATGAGAAAGATGCTGCAGAAATTTTACCATCTAGGGATACATAACATCTCCCAAACAAGATGGTGGAAACATACATGAACCAGTGTTCACGTAACCACCTGGGATGCATAACTTCTCCCAAACAAGGAGGTATAAATATATGTGAACCAGTGATAACCTAACCACCTGGGATACATAACTTCTCCGAAACAAGATGATATAAATATATATGAACCAGTGATAACCTAACCACCTGGGATACATAACTTCTCCCAAACAAGATGGCGTAATCAGACATGACGTGGCTGGCCAAGCATGGCTGACAAGTTGACGCCGCAAAACAAGGCCTTCACTGCCATAAAAACTAGTGATAACCCATATGCCACCTGGTATACATAACTTCTCCCAACAAGGTGGAACATGCAGTAATGTATAGTAAATGCATGCAGTGATACATAGCTTCTCCCTTATTTGAATAACAAAATATGATATATTATCGATTGAAAATTATAAAAAATTAGAACAAAGTCAGTAGACAATAACTGATGAGTTGATTATGAAATAAAATTCTTTAAGCATACGAAGGGCCTTCAAAATGGCTCTCCTATAACTTATATATAGTGAGTACTGACCTTGGGCATTAACATGAACGCCATCAGGCAAGTATAAATTAATAGAAGGGTTAGAAAAAACCCTGTGCGTCCAACAGAAAACATTAGGTATAGACTCTAAAGCAGGCTTAGACAAACAATTGAAAATATGGGCTGACTCATTGAAACTGTCAGCATTCGGGAAGGAATCACAACGAGGTATCACATGACAAACCCCCACCACGTTTGTGGAAAATTCGTCAAACAATTGCCGCACTAGCTTAAGCAAATTCTTAACGACAATGTTGGGTGTTGTGTTTGAAAGATCGTTGGTTCCAATCTCAAGAATAATGATATGTGGTTTAAGTCGATTGATAACATGTAAATCAAATAATGCCAAACATGGAAACAATAGCGCGTTCAGTAAGGTTGAAATCAACACGAGCGCGCGGATTAAATTGGTTCGAAAGATCGTCGCGAAGACGACGAATAAAGGAATGTCCTAACACTAAAACTGTAGGGGGGGGGGGGGCACTAGTCATTATACCTATATTAGAAGACCGAATAAATCACACGAGGAGGAAGGGTACAAAACAATTAACACTCACAAATCGATTGAATGTCTAGACCGCCAAAGCGCACACAATTAAAATTATATAATAAGCAAGTATATCGATAAAAGTTAGTACATTAATTAAGGAAATGAAAATGTTCAAATAACTTGTAAAACGTAGAAAGGATCACGTAGAAGGGATCAGGTAGCAAAGATTAATAACAAATTTCAAAAGGTGTTAGGTGGACTACTGTAGTCGGTGAACACGATGCTGAAAAGATCGATGAACACGTGTGAATCCAATTTATAGTAAAACTCCCGGCAAAATTATGCAGGGGCAAAAACGGAAGTGAATAATATCAATCCATCTCCCCCGCAGTGTGCCTGATAACTACATAACAAAAAGACATAGAAGATGAGACATAAAATCCCTATTCGCTTGCAAATATTTTCTTTTCCAAGGTAACTTTTTTAAATCTTCATCCAAGTCATTCCATAACTTCACCGCTCTGTTCTTTGTCCTGAAACTGTTTTGTGTTGAGGTATGTGTAGCGCTTTGTTATTCCTTGTATTTAGATCGTGAATGTCGTTTCTTTTTATAAATAATTTGGATAGATAAGGTGGTGCTAATCCGTTCATACATTTGTATGTTATTAGTGCCTCTCTATATTTTAAGTGTTCCTCTACAGGAAGCCAGCGAATTGACCGTAGTGCTGGTGTTACATGATCATATCTACCAGTATTTGTCAATATCCTACACGCGAAATTCTGTACTGCTCTCAATTTCTTTATATTTGTTGCAGAAGTGTTTGACCATACTGTAGAGCAATAATAAGGTTTGCATTGATAATTAAGCGAAGTGTAGCCCTGTCAAAGCTATCCTTTACTCTATTTATCTGACACAGCTTGGCCATACAAGATGATACAACATTTTTGATATGGTAATCATATGTCAGATAACTGTCTAGGGTTAAACCCAGGTTTTTGGCATTTGTATTTGATGTAATTTCTTCACCAAGAAATGTGATTGTCATCTCTTCTAAGAGCTTACCGAGCAGTTGACGAGTTCCTATCACGAGTAACTTTTGTCTTCTCGGGGTTTATCAACAGTTTATTTTCGAAAAACCAGGTTGCGACCAATTTGAGGTCCTCTTCTCTCTTTGTTTTTGCAATACCAATATCTTCGATTGGAAATGGCATGAAGATCTTAGAATCGTCGACCAATTATTCTAACTCAGATGCTTGTGGTACGCTTGAAAGGTCGTTTATATAAATACAGAACAATAGCAGTGGCAATGTTGCTTTCTGAGGCCTCCCTGGGTGATTGGTAGGGCTTCGGATACCGAGGGGCCAATGCGAACGAACTGTTTTCTACCTGAAATGTAACTTTCAAACCAGTTAAGCGCTTCACCTGAAACCCCAATATTGCTTAGTTTCTTTAACAGAATTGAATGGTCCACGCTGTCAAATGCTTTTGAGAGATTCAAAAAAAGGACTAGAGCAGTAAGCTTTTTGTTGTCCTTCGATTTTAGCAAAAATTCATTGATTAATATACTGAGTGTTTCAGTTGAATGATACTTTTTGTTTCCACTTTGTTGGGAGGATAGGCGGTCAGTGCGGTTAAGAAAACCGCTAAATCGCAGATCTTTGATAGTACTTTAAGCATTGAAAGTGGGCGGTTGTTTGCAGCAACTTCATGATCACCTTCTTTTAATAGTGGTATAATTTCTGCAATTTTCCAGGACTCAGGGAACGCCGAGGTGGTAAATGAGATATTAATGATGTCTGTCAATGGGCCGAGTATGACCGGAAGACAATCCTTAATAATCTGCATGCTGATTTTGTCTGGTCCTGGAGATTTGTTCGACGTCATTGTTGTTATTATGCGTTGCACCTCTGTGCATGTGACGGGAGTGAACTCGAACAATTCCGTAGAGAAGAGTTCAGATCTCCTATTCTGAAGCTCCAACTCAGTTGATATATTTAGATTATTTTGTAGGACTAACATTTTAGCTGTTTCGGCAGCTCTTTTTCCCGCAGATTGAAAGAACTGGTTGAAATCGTTGGCCACCTCTAATGTATTTTTAAGATAAGTCAAAATTATTTTATCTTTAGATGGAATGCACCTGTTAATCACTTTCCACAACGATCTAGAATTATCTTCATGGAGGTTAACTTCAGTTCGAACGTGTTGTTTTTCGCACATTTTAGAGTAAGTTTGACTGATCTTCGGACGTTTTTAAATGCTCTCCAATCATCGATATCACGTGTTCGTTTGTAACGACGGTGGAGTTGATCTCTGTGGGACATTTGGTTATTTATATATGTGGTGATGAAGGGACAAGAGCGATTTTGGATCTTAGTTATTCTGACTGGAGCTTGGACAGCCAAAGTTGTAAGAAGAACGTTGTTGAACTTGTCGAGTTTGGAATTGACATTGGAATCCGAAAAGATGGAAATAAGCTCTTCCGATCTTGATGCAAGGTGGACAGTGAACCTTTCGCTGCCATAGTCCTTGTAGCTTCGCGTTAGGATATATTGCGGTGGTGGCTTGGGTAGCTTCATGTTAAGAACTGCATGCACCGGTAAATGATCACTTATAATAGTATCCATGGCACCACTTTCGTTAACAAAATGGGAAGTTGAAGTTATTATCGCGTCAATTAATGACTCACTAGTGACTGTTATTCTAGTCGGTGTTGTGATTAATTGGTTCAAGTTCATCTCAAGCATGAAGTTTCCTAGTGCTGTGTTCTCTGGACAATCCTTCATAACGTTGCAATTCAGATCACCCAATATAAAAATAGACTTATTTAGGAGAAGTGCTTGGACAAAACTCGGTTTCAAGTTGGTTTCCAGGCAGGACAACGTACACTCTGGTGGTCTATACGATATGCATATCACCAAAGATTTTAACTTTTTACTTTGAAGTTTCATCCAAAGCTGATGGAAATAGTTTTCAGAAACAGATGAAATTTGTTTGGAGACCTTAATGTCATTTCGGATGTATGCGCAAACACCACCTCCACGTTTATTTAAGCGATCTTGTCTATAAAATGTATAACCTTCGGTGAAGATCTCGGCTTTCGTTATAGTAGTGTTCAACCACGTTTCTGATAGAGCTTCAGTTTTTGTCTTTAAAAGGAATTCCTTAATCTGTATCAAGTGAGCAGTGTTACATAGCGATATAATGTTCAAATGGACTAATTTAAAATGGGATGTCTTTGGCTGTTGGGTTTGACTGGAAGACTAGCAATATCGTCTCAGTGTTGAAAAAGTGGAAGCGTGATCATGTATCAAACTATCGACCTATCTCTCTTTTGTAAAATATCTCAAAAGTTCTCGAACGTTGCATACTAGTCAAAACAAGAGACCATTTTCTTTAATACATTAGTAACAATCAGCACGGTTTTATTCCAGGTCGATCATGCACAACGCAGTTAGTACAGGTCTTGGAGTGCAATGGCCAACAACTCGACAACGGAAAACAGACAGACATAATTTACTTGGACATGAGCAAAGCATTTGAGAGAGTTCGACATGATGTACTACTGGACAAACTACAGAATATTAACATAAGGGAAACCTCCATCCTTGGTTCTCTTCCTATCTATCCGGACGGAAACAACGTGTTACTAGAGACATTTAGATTTTCGTTTTTTGGCTGAAACGTCAAACCGCAAGCGTCAAGAGACCACGTGACTACATCCCAGCGTTTGCGTTTGCCGTATGTTCTTGAGGTTTTCAACGCCAGGGACGATTTTTCACGTAAGTCATTTCCCTTAAGCTTTTTATACCTATTTAGTAGAATTATCTGGTGTAATTATAGTCTATTTTTGTTGGTATACCTTTAGTCTTTAAATACAAATAATGATTGAGGTCGATTAAATCTTTTAAGCATGGTGCTTTCTCGAAATTAAAGTGGTCACGGGAATATCGTGTATTCAAAATGGCTGCCATATATTGATAAGATATATTATATTTATAGTGTTGTATTGCATTTTAATACGAAGATATTCTAGCTACTAAAAGTGTAGGAATAGCTTCACTATCTTTTTAAAATCTTGTTATTAGAAATGCTATTTCAGCAGTTAATAAATGTCAATTGAATTTCATTGTTTGATTTTATAATATAAATTTGTTTGTTTTATTTAGAGTAATAACAAAGATTCAGAATGGGTCCATTCAGATGGCCTATGTTGCAACACGATCTTGATTTAGCAAAGGAAGTTGTGGCAACCAGACCTGAAAAACCTAGCGATTGGGAAAACATCGCCAGTCGCCTTAATCCAATATGGCGATGTTATACTGGAAAAACTTATAAAAAAATATAAAGCGGATGAGTACTCTGCAGCCCTTAAGAGATATAACATATTACGACATGATTGCTTATTTGGAGTAGCAAAAAATAGTTCCTGTAGGGATACTTCACTTAGATTTTTAAAGTGGGTGGGGTGGAAGTTTAGTATATGAACAACATTAAGTTGAAGGTATAGCACAAGTCGTAACTTTATTACTCTCCCAATGTATGAAGATATTGATTGCATAGCTTTCTAGTGACTACCTGTATAATGGGGGAAAATATTTGCTATATCTCTGACAGATCTGGCACTGAGGAGGATTTTACTGAGTCAAATGCTCTTCTTGAGGACATAACAGTTTTTCGTCGTGATTTGGAAGAGGCTAGAGAGCAACAAAAGGAAGTGAAAAGAAAAAAGATTGAAGAAGATGAATATAGAGGGCATTACATGAGACAAGCAGCCCTAGCAGGAATGGCTGGTTCGTATTTATGTAACATACCATAAAACCACTGATTAGCCACATCTGAACTTATGTATTTCAGGTGCACTTTGCAATGGGAAGGGATAACTGGAAGGGGTTGGGGGGAGACTAGATAGAGAAGGGGATAATTGTTTTATCTGGTTTAAACTAATGCTTTGTTTCAGGAACAAGCTTAGGCTTAATGCAGAGGCTTTATACATTTCTTTGTCTTAGAAAGTTGGCTTGTCAGAGAGGGCTGATTTGATTTACAAAAATTATGTATTTGTATGCTATATCCTTGGTCAGTGGAAGGGGTTAATTACTTTATTTGGATACAGAGTTGTTTTTTGCTTTATATTCGTATTGTCTATTTGTTGCAGAGAAACGACAGCTGGATGACTCCAGTGATACATCATCCAGTGATGAAGATGAAGAACACAATTCTCCTCAAGAGAAGAAGAAAAGAGGTATAGTACTTTGTATTAATTTCAATTATTTACCAAAGTGCTTTTACAGCATTTCTTCATGAGGAATTATTGTATTATAACTTATCATCTAGGAAAAAAGGTTAAACAAAGAGCTTCCAAGTTATCTGCAGTGCAGGTGTTAAGTGACAAACATGAAACGAAAGCAGAATTAAACAGAAAGAGTTTGACAATTAAACAGAAAGAGATTAAAACAGAAAGAGAAAATTTGAAAAAGAGACTGAAGAAAGGAAAATGCGTTTCACGATGGAAATGGCAGAAAGAAGAATGATGCTAGAATTATTACAAAATGAGATGTAATATTTAACAGTTTATTCGTTAACGTTTGTTCTTATATTATTCCTTTGTTATTCATGTTCATATTTTAACAAGGTTGTTCATTAATTAAAAGTTGTTACTTACAATGCTTTTTGAAATTTTACAATGTGTTACTCATTTAGTAGATATGTTCCCAGGCATGGTGGATCAACCTCAAATAATTTACTTGATAAGAACCCATATAAGCACTTATGGCAATTTGTCATAAGAGCACCTACTATGTAGTATTTGGCCACTGGTTGCAAGAGGACCCTCAAATTTTTCTTAAAATCTAAATAAGCGAAATAAGTAGTGAGTTTTGCAACATCCCACTTAACGCTAACCCTGACTTTGCTCATTCTTTTGTTAAACTGCTTCTGGTCTTCTGTCAAATTGGCACAATTGGAATGGTGCCAAGATGGATCTGGTAACGCCATAACCTGGGTCACCATCAATGACGTAGCCTTCTCCCCTGCCTCTAGCATCCTCCAGTTCCTGTAAGTTTGCACACACACGGCTTGCTGCCAGCATAAAGGCATCATGCCTCCTCTTTAACTTGTGGCATAGTAGTTGCAATGTGGAAGTTGAAAGAACATCAGAAAAACCATGTTAGCGAGTCACCTCCAAGAGAAAAGGTATGATGTACACATCTTTTTCGGACAAGTGGGATTTAGGGAAATTTAGGTATTGCATTTTTAAAACACTTTACCTTTTGCATTTTATAGAGAAGAAGACCAGATCTCGAAAATACGTTTCTCAGGTACAGGTAATATTGTATTATAATACCTGTATTCAGCGTATTGTGCGTGGGCTTTCTTACGCTAACGTATAAACAGCCATTTCAATTAATCAAATGTAGGCTACAATGCATTGATGACGAATGTAATGGGAATGAAAATAGATGGGATTACAATTTCAGACATTCATATTTTCATTTGCTTTCGATTAGCAAATCTATTGTACGAAGAAAGTTTTAATGAGTGGGAGAGAATAAGAAGGTCTACTGTTTATACAGTAATTGGTATTACATATACTGTAATTGTCACGCACATAAAATTTCCAAAGCTGTATTAGAACATGTACAAGTGCCCACAATAAGCCAACTTCAACATATTATTTTTTGTAAGGCATTCAAGGTTTGCTAGAATATTGAAATAACAAAATCTCATAGAGACACAAAAATGCAAATAGAGACACAAAAATGTGACAATTTTGCAACATGTTAGTTATAGTGCGGTAATTTTTTAGATCATACACAAATCTGCAGTTTACTGTAATATAGACTGCATAGTCATGTTTTCTTAGGAGTAATCATTTTAAGGTGCAGTATGTTTACATGGTACAATTTGTTGGGCCAAATTTAGGTTTCGCTGAATGTTGATGTAGAGTCGCCGACAGATGATATTTGCCACATATTTTTCAAATAATATCATTTAAAATTTTACATTAAATTAACATGCATCTAAAATTGGTGAATTACACTGAAATGTATACACAGGAACTGGGATCATGACATGAATTTTGATCATGACATACACTTGAAATTCACTTACCTGGAGTTTTTCAAAAGGGAAACAAGTTGTCCCATAGTGCAAGGGCAGTGGCTGGGCGTGCATGGATGCTGTCTTTCCAAATGTATAGTTGTTGATACCATACTACACTGCAAATCTAACAAGATCATGTTTTCCCATTTCATACAATAGTGATTCTGAGAGTGAAAATAATACTGCAAATGAAATGAAACTTTGAAATGAGATTTGAACTGATGCAATTACATCAGAAATAAAAAGATGCTTTACAGGAATGCAACAAAGATTTTAATGCAGCTGCCCATCAACATTTTGGTATGACAGTTGAGAGAATAATATAAATGTGTGATGAAATATCCAGCAATAGGGGGTTGATAATGAGTAATGATAATGAGCGGGTGGTAAAATATGGATTTGAAGAGTGCATGAGGTGGAGGATGCAGTAAGATGTGGTAATATACATATATAATGTGTTCTGTATATAACACTTTAGGAATTCCCCTAATAGTTATTGGTGATGGAGGGCATAAGGCAGAATTTTCAGCATCACCAGTCGAAGATACCACCTTTCTGTCAAATTTAAGTCAAGAAGCTGCTGTACTGGAGTTTCAGAAACAAGTTATTGATGAAGATGCGAACGACAGGTTCCTTTAAGGTAGCTCCCTAGGGTTTTTGCATTATAGTGCACTTTTTGTATTCAAGAGTCTCATGTTTCTTCATCTTGCATGATACAAGGTATGCACTAGGCTCCTTTGACTCGCTTGGTCAATGTTATTTAGGGTATTTGATGCTTGTCCGACTTGGTCAACGATGGAAATCATCGACATCCAATTTTAAAAGTAACCGTTGCAGATAGTCTAGTTTCAATAAATGAATATGTCCAGGATATTAATCACGCTGTAAACTGCGTCCAAAAGATATTCTTTGTCAGCCTCCTCCATTTTGCTTGTAGTTTGTTTCACAATCATTACATGAAGATAAGGAACTTGGAAGATCATAACAAATCCGCGATCAGCAGGGACAATACTAGCCCACGATCCATGATATGAGTGGATTGGGGTTGTATAAAAAAGTTGAAAGATCTAACGTAGTGCCATCTTCAAGTTTCTTGAGTTAAATAGGCGTATGGAAAAAAGTATAACTATTTTGTTCTTCCATTGATGACAAGTATCGAGTTAGCGTGGATGTCTTACACTGTCCGGCTATAGATTCTTGTATCGCTGTTATTGATTGCTAACACTTAAGCCCCGTATAGACGAGCAGGTTTTCATTGAGAAGTTCTTTGACGAGTTTATTTGTTCGTGTGTACGGCAAACAAGGTTTTTCGATCAACTTTCCCTTGACAAATTTTTCGTGCCGGCATATGTAGTAAATGGTAGTAAAACTCTATTTAATGACGCTGGCCTCGTCAACGGTTAGTTGATTTCCACGAGGGGCGTCAAACAATTAAAAATTACAAAGCTATTTACAAGATATTTACATAAATATATTTACAATAGTACATAAGTAATATTTTTGTGCGACCCATGGATTGCAAAGTATTACAGTACAGGTGCCCGGTTAATACTCTGTTTCAATAAATTCTTAAAAGAGTAAATTGATTCGGCTAGTTTTGTATCGAGGGGAAGACTCCTCCAAAGTTTAGCCCCGCTAAATGTGAAACGTTTCTTAAGAAATTCTCTTTTTGGCTTAGCAAGGGCTAAATCAGTGTGACCATTTCTGAGGTCATAATTGGTTTGGATCAGATTTCTTCAGATCAATGTCTCTTTCGAATTAGGTCCAGTATAATCATTCAAGACTTTGTACAACAGTATAGATTTAATTGTACATCGACTTGTATCCAAATTTACCCAAGCAAGAGATCGAAAAACATCAGGAGATCTGGTCTCGTAGCTCGTGCCAACTATAATTCTCGCTGCACGATTTTGAATCTTTTGGAATTTGTCTTTCAGTTGTTTGTCGCAAACTCCATATAATGGAGAACAGTAATCAAAGTAGGGTTGTATTAACGCACGAAAAATTGCTTGCAGGGTGTTTGTAGGAAGATAAGGTTTCATGCGTTTCATAATTCCTATGCCAGCCCCAACTTTCTTACAAATTGTTTCAATATGCTCATTCCAGGTAAGATTTTCGTCTAGGGCAACGCCAAGGCATGTGAATGAACTAACTCGGGGTATGGGTTGATCATTTAGCATTACAGGAAGATCACAATTCATAGCATTAATTTTGTGCTTTGACCCTATGTACATTAGTTTGGTCTTAGTTGGATGGTGTTGCAGCTTGTTTCTAGAAAGCCATTAAGACCAAAATCGTTATTAAGATTTTCGGTAAGTTCCATTAGGTTATTACCGGTTGAAGAAATTTTAGTATCGTCAGCATAGAGATAAGGCGTCGTTTTGTTGAGGCAATACGGAATATCATTAATGTAAAGTAAAAACAATAAAGGACCAAGAATCGATCCCTGCGGAACACCGCAAACATTCATTTTTGAGGATGACATTTTTCCATTAACAATACAAACTTGCTCTCTATTTGTTAGATAAGATTCAAACCAACCCAACTCAACATTAGTTATTCCGAATTGGTATTTCAACTTGTGGAAAAGGATTTTGTGATTAATTGATTCAAAGGCTTTCCGAATGTCAAGAAAAACAGCACCATTCAACTGACCATTATCCATATTTTCATAAAATGTATCGCACATCTCAATAAGAGCGGTAATTAATGAATACTCCACGTATACCTATCATATAGTGCCAGGAGATGAGTGTCAGTACTGAGCGGGCTGTGCATTTTTTTTAAGAGTTTTCCTAGTTGGCCGTAGAAACGAACAATCTTCCTTGTTCAAAATCTGGCATGAATAGCTGGCATTAAGTATGTACGAATTATCTACATTGAATAGGATGCATCTACTTTGTGTATACGAAGTATCTACTTTGTGTACGTACGAGGTACCTATATTGTGTACCAAATATCTACATTGAGTACGAAATATCTACATTGTATACGATGCATCTACTTCGTATACGATACATCTACATTGTGTACGAAGTATCTACTTTGTGTATGACGTATCTACATTGTGTATGAAGTGTCTACATTGTATGGGAAGTATCTGCGTTGTGTACGATGTATCTATACATTGTATACGATGCATCTACTTTGTGTAGGATGCATCTACATTGTGTATGAAGTGTCTATTTATGTAAAAAGTATCTACATTGTACAGAAAGTATTTACATTTGGTACGATATATCTGCATTGTGCACAATGTATCCACATTGATGTATCCGTGTATGATGTACTTAGATTCTATAGGAAGCATCTACTTTGTGCACGATGTATCTCCATTGTCTACTTTGTGTACGAAGTATCCAGGGCCGTATCTACGGGGGGGTTTGGCGGGTAGTCACACCCCCCCAATAAATTGTATTTTGAGATTTAGTCGGCAGAAGCGAGATTTGAGTGGGCACAAAACAGTACAAGTCGCACAAAACAAGTCGGCAGGAAACAAGTCGAGAGAAAGAATAGAAAAAGGGAATATTTTTTTTTAGGAAGTAGTAGTTTTTGGCAGTCGGTTGAAACCACCTTAAACCCCCCTGGAAAATTTTCTGAGTACGGCCCTGGAAGTATCTATTATGTGTACGAATTAAGTATTTACATTGTATAAAACTCTTAACCACCTTTTATCTACCAGTTTTGTAGTTAAATAGTATTAAGTGCATGAACAGTATAGTCATGGCAGCAGAACTTCAAGGTTTCAGGTTCAGAAGATGTGAATTAATAACACAATATTGCTAGCTGCCAGAAGCAATTTTTTCGTATAAAATCTTTCAAAGTTCACTGACAAATTTCAATAAAGCTACGAAGAAGACAGTAGAAAGTAAACTATAGGTATTCTTTTGACTTGTGGCTTAAAATGTTTTTAAAAACCGAGACGATTTATTAAAATCAAACGATGTGAAATCGAAGTGATGAAACGTATCCTAGCAATGTCGGAAAGCACAAAACTCAAGTTGTAAAACACTATATAAACTATAAAGCATTACGAAAAATGCTCTAACCTTTCTTTAAACCTCCAAGAACAACTTCATATAGTCGTTATGTCTTTTAAATAAAGTATTTTTGGTGAAGGAATGAAAGCCATTTTTGTTTGTTGAATCCTGCTCTTGTTCAAAACAAATGTCGTATTTCCAATCATTCTTCAATCGTCGGATATCTTTCAGGAAAGGATACGTAGTTGGCCGTTTTTCCTTAGGGCACACTTTCTATTCTCTCACACACCAAAATACTTCATTGTAGTTTCTGGTTTAAAATATTTTATGTTTGTGTTCGGATTTCTGGCCTTCAGAGATAAATCCAAGTCTCTCCCAATATCAATCGGATTTTTGTAAAGGACACTCCATTCTCACCTCTTTATTAGCAACAACTGATTCTTGAATGATCAATATAGATAATGGGCTTATAAACGGAGTCGTGTTCCTTGACCTGAAGAAGACCTTTGGCACCGTTGATCACAACATGCTGATCAAGAAATTAGAATTGTACGAGGTAAAAGGAAACGAATTACTGTGGTTTACGTCTTAGATAAACGAACGTACCCAAGTTTGTAAACTGAAGAAAACTCTTTCATCTGAAAGACTTGTAAAAACCGGTGTACCACAAGGGTAAAATTTGGGCGCTCTATTATTTCTCATCTACATAAATGATCTTCCGAACTGCTTCAAAAATTCTACACCTGCTTTATTTGCTGACGATACTAACGTAACTGTCACTGTGGCAACAGTTCAGGAAATAGAAGCCAAATTAAACGAAGAATTAAATAACTTGCATTATTGGCTTCTAGCAAATAAGTTAACGTTGAATGCAACTAAATCAGAATATATGCTAGTTGTGTCCAGACAAAGATTATCACATATTGAGAGAGACCCCCATATACACATAAATAATCAAACCATTGAGTACGCTGACAAAACAAATATTCTCGATGTCCTCAAATATCCTCGATTATTAATCAGATAATTATGCAAAAATGTCTCAAACGGTATAGGCGTGTTACGCAGAGCGAAAAACATAATGAGCAAAAAAGTGTTGAAAGAATATACAAGGCGTTAGTCTTGCCTCATTTTGAATATTGGGCTCTTGAATGGGATAACTGTTAAAAAACCAATTACAGCGATTACAAAATAAAGCTGCTCGAGCTATCACCGGTGACGACTACTGCTTATCCGCAACTGAAACCCTTTCCAAGTTGGGATGGGATACGCTTCAATGCAGAAGAGATGATAAACTTTTCTCCTTGGTCAATAAAAATACCAAGGAGGAATCAAACCTAAGTCATTTATTTATATCCTTGCTAAGTCAAACACAAATGCGTTGAAGCGAACATTTGGATATCCTGGTGCCATATTGTGGAATTTAAGGAATCTAAATTAATTATTTTTCAATATTTATCAAACTTTGTAAAAATAAATTTTTAAAATTTAACTCCGCTCTGCATTTTATTCTGAATATTTTATTCTACATAATTAAGCACACGGCCGCTGAAAAACAGACAGGATCGGACTAACGTGGCTACCGTGTGTAAAGATTTTTAAATAAATAAATCAAGACATGCTTAATTGAAGGCAATAGGGTCAATTATTTTGTTTTATTTCATCAACTTTTTTGGTCAGCTAACAATGTTAGGAAAAGCCATTTTACAACCTCTTTTGTTTGAATAGAGTTAAGGATAGTGAAAAAATCGATACTCACATTTATGCTTTCCACCCCATATCAGACATAACAATCCTTAACGTATCGAAGCTTGAGCGTCACATTGATTGAGCTCTGTTTACTGGGCTGCATGATAGACAGTATAATAAATCAGACACATGATTGGGTTAATTTGGCTTGGGGGTTAACAATCCCCCAGCCAGACAATTTACTATGGGGCAATCTACTTTTGACATGCTTTCACACATTGTTGATCCCACAAATATATAACTTCTTTAATTTACTAGAAATACATGCATGCAGAACCCCTCGCCATTTGAACCAAACAATTTACTCCCCAAAAGTTATTGTAACATGAAGTACTGTGTCGACGAATATGTAACCATGGTAACACGCAACATTGTATATTTTTTATATTTTAATTTGTACAAAATATTATTTTGTTTTTAACTATAAAATTATCAATTGCCCAACTATATAAAGTGGGTATATGCTATTATGTACTCTTTTAGCTTTGATTTACTGTAACATTCAACCTTAGACTTGCAGAAAACGTTTCGAAATTTTCAAAAAACTTCGACTGCTTTTCGAGGAGTATTTTTATACTTCGCACTTGAGATTTAATGTTTCTTTTATTTTTCTATAACATATTTGAATCAATACTAAAATCAACTCTTAAAGATCAATCAATGTTGTATTGACCACACAGAATGATCTAGACATTTTCAAATTCACAAACTATACTGCATGCTATGTTAAAAAATCGGCAAAGCATGAAAGCAAACGTACATGCAAAAAAACAGCAAAATAGACACTTGCCTGTTTAAAACGATCCTTTTTCGGTCTTTCGACTGTTTCTCCTCTTGTTAATTTTTCCTTTTGTTTTGTAGAGTTAACATATAAGCTTACTTACATAGAGACTTACTTATAAAATGAGTGCAAAACTATTTTTGAAAAAAGTTTGCAAGATGCAAGTCTTCTCTCGGCTTGAACTTGCGCATGCGCATAACTTACGAAAAGGTCGAGTCCCGTCCATGACAAAACAAAATGGCGGACGACTTTGCATTCCACAATGTTTTCACATACCCGGGTGTAAATCTCCGAGCGGAATTAGTACCCTCGCACGGCGCTTCGCGCCGGCTCGGGGAAAAAGGTCGTCTGTTGACTTGATCGCATGCAACATTGAAACAGGTGG
The DNA here is from genome assembly GCA_016169945.1 of Trachythela sp. YZ-2020. Lineage (NCBI taxonomy): Eukaryota > Metazoa > Cnidaria > Anthozoa > Malacalcyonacea > Clavulariidae > Trachythela > Trachythela sp. YZ-2020. The sequence continues at coordinate 2,086,225 of JADLSH010000377.1, read as the reverse complement.
GGGGAGGGAGGAGTAAGATATGAGAACAATATAGAATATACGCCTATAATCTGAATTCGTTATAGCTGGCACTATTCGTTTCTGAAGAAGAAGCAGAATTCTACTAAAACTAGAGACATGTAGATGACCAAACTATGTTACAGTATGGGAGATATAAGGATATATCAATGTGTGATATAGAGACAATTTTGTTTTAGTAGATAATTCAAAACGAGATCTAGATATTTTTTTACATAATTTACGTAAGGTTCTCAACTATATAAATACCTTTCTCATGTTTGAGACATTGATTATCGTAAACAATACCCACTGAGTGGATACTGATTTTTTTGTGCTTTGGTTTAAGATAATATAACTTGTTTTCTTAATATTTACGCAAAGTTTGTTGGATTTCATCCAGTTATTATAACAACAGTTGCTTCTGTATTTAACACAGAAATTGGGTGTTTTGGATCCGAATGAGAATAGAAAATGCTAGTGTCATCCGCAAAAAGCAAAGTATTTGCCGTTCTCGTAGCATTTGGTAAATCATTAATGTAAAGCAAATAGAGCTCATAGGTTTGAAGTTTGAAGATTTTGTGGCGCTATCGCCGGCGAACTCATCGAAAATCCACACGATAATTAATTAAATATATCAGGGGCATCAGCTTTGATAGTCTTTACATTTGAATTTCTTATATGTAAAGTGAGAATATGATCAAAATAACGAAATTTGCAGTCAATCGATAATTTGCAATCATATTATGCTAATTATTTAACATCTAAACACATCTTAACTCCATGCTCTTATTCTAACTTAACACTGACCTTATCATTTTTAGCTCGCCTGCACTTTAGTGCAGTAGAACTATTGCAATATACTAGGATCCGTTTCGGTAACCGCGTCCTGTTTATAATATTTCTTCTAATATAAACATATTTAAAGCTTCCGCTAAAATACAATTTGTGATAATAAGCGGAGTCTGAGAGGGGGTACCGTGTTTTGAATTCCTATCTTCGATTTATAAAGTAAGTGTTTAAATGTTGAATGTAAAACATAATATTATGGCTTCTGTACATGTCTGTTTCAACTTTTAAGTCATAATCATATCTGATTAAGGAGCAAACTTTGCCTGCCGAGTAATCAGTGCGGTTATGTGGCGCGGATTGCGGATATGATAAACAGCGCGGAATGCCGATATAATCAGTAGCGGAAGTTACGCGGATCGCAACAAAGCTACTTCCCTTTCGCTAAAAAAGAAAACCTGAAACCTTCGTTGATCCATGCTTTAACGTTCAATAAGCCTATTACTATCCTAAACTGTGATCTTTTACAGGAAAACCATGATGGACTGGCATTGACAAATTTTGTTTCCGAGTTGAATCTTAAGCAAGTGATTACTTCACCCACAAGGATTACTGGAACTAGTAGATCATTAATAGACGTCGTAATGACCTCGAACCCGGAATTAGTACAGAAAAGTGGTGTTACCGACATTTCTATAAGCGATCACTTCCCTGAGTACGTGGTTTAGAATTTAAATCTTCCTAAGCAACCACCAAGCCACATCACCGTGCGTAGTTATAAAAACTATAACCCTACATTATTTACAGCAGACCTTGCATTTAAGAATGAAAAGCTCATACAATCATTTTTTCTGAAAATGAAGTGAATGCTAAACTATCAAAATTTAACGATGCTTTATTACCTACCTTGAAAATTTATGCGCCAGTAAAAAGAATTAGAGTTCGTCATCGTCCATGTCCATATATTACCGGGCGTGCTCAGAAAGTCCGCATCGGGTCATCTTTATCTGCTGCCCTCTCTATTGCTCATGGTGTGCCACAGGGGGCCATCTTGTCACCATTGCTCTTTTGTATATATACAAATGACCTTCCAACAGTGACGCAAACAAGTGAGCTGAACTCTTTTGTTGACGATTCCAAAATATCGTTGTCATTGCCCATCGAAAAAGTGTTAGAAGTTAAACATAACCTCTCTATTACTCATGGTGTGCCACAGGGGGCCATCTTGTCACCATTGCTCTTTTGTATATATACAAATGACCTTCCAACAGTGACGCAAACAAGTGAGCTGAAATCTTTTGTTGACGATTCCAAAATATCATTGTCATTCCCATCGAAAAAGTGTTAGAAGCTAAACATAAGCTTGAGTTGGACCTTCGTCTTCTGGCTGAATGGTGTTGTAAAAACGCGCTATTAATTAATCCCGGAAAAACCAAGTTTCTCCTAGTTGGAACACGACAGTTGCTGAACTCATTGCCAGAAAATATGTCTTTGAATTTTTTAAATAAAACAATTGAACCTGTCACTTTTACAAATGATCTTGGAATGACCCTAGACTGTAATTGGACTTATAATAAGCACATCAGTCATCTTACATCAGCGTGTATGGCGAAACTTTGCCAAATAAACCGCGTCAAACACTGCTTCGACCGAAATACGTTGATCTACATTATTTGCGCTGTGGTCATGGACAAATTATATTATTGTTCTACAGTCTGGTCAAACACGAGCTCATCAAACATAAAGAAATTACAAGCTGTTCAGAATTTTGCGTGCAGAATTATAGCTAAAGGTAAAAAATACGATCATATTACACCAGTTCTACGTGATATTGGTTGGCTTCCTGTTAGAGAGACATGGTTATGATTTATAAATGCATGAACGGCCTAGCTCCTCCATATCTGGCTGATCTATTTCACAAACGAATGGAATTAAACGATCGTGTGACAAGAAACAATAACTCACTACACATCCCCTTATGCTCAACCACAACAGGACAGAGAAGTTTCAGATATGGAGCTGTGAAGTTATTGAGTAGTTTAGATAAAGAATTGAAAAAACTTCCGTTAATAACATTTAAAACAAAATTAAAGCGTAGCATCTAAAATCAACACTTTGAAAGGTGAACAAAAACTTAATATCTCATTTTATAAACTTATTATAGATCTTAGCTTTCTTATTACTCCATATCTTGTAAATAGTATTAAATAGTTAATCTTTTATTGCAAATAAGAATTGAAAAACCCTACGGGGAATACTCATTTTTATAATAATAATAATAATGATAGGAATGACAGATATTCCATCCAGTATATTTACGTTATAGAAACATAATAACTTATTCCAAATGTTTTTGTTTCTAATTAAGTTGTTTTGGAAGGCGTAGTTTAAAAAGTTATGCACATCTGTTCAAAAGGGGGAGGAATAATTATGCAGTGTAGTTCTTGAATTATATTCTAACAGGAGGTGAGTATTTTGCGGGAGGCCTTGGGTCATAAACCGGTGTAATTTGGATTTCTGAAAAATGATTTCCTGCATTTTAGGTGACGTTATAGACTAGCATCCTGGATATGAGGAAAATTAGCATTACTGGTCTGACTTTCTGAAATTGAATAGAAATTGATTGGAATAACTGTATTTTAGTTGCACAATAATGCCAATCTTATTATATAGGAAAAATTGTTATATAATCAAATGTTATTTCTGTCTTGTCGAAAATAATTAAGCTCAAATATTGACACGTGTTCGACACATGTCTGTCTGGCACGGTCCGCAAAGTTACACGGCTAGGTAACAATTTGTCATTTTGTTTCTCGATAGAATCACGAAATGTTAATTAAATAAATTTCTTCGTTAATTTCGCAGTATTTTGATGGTTTCGCAGTATTTGGACCATGATTGGGATTGAAATGAGCCAAGTATATAATAACTTACATGCCTCCAAAATTTAATTAAGCCTACATGTCGCTTAAAGTTGTTCAAGGACGTGGAGGCGTCCTTTGCTTAAACTCTTAATAGAATAACCGAAAGTTATCCCCTTGTTCAACTCGTCAGTTATTCTGTTAATTGCATGCATTCAAGGAAAGAACTGTTCTCCCAGAAATTACGAGATCATGAGAAGAGGTGTTCAAAAACCAAGGAAAAAAACCGGTTGAAGTGCATGTATTTACAAAAAAAAGTAGCGGTTTGGTTTGAAGTTCAAATTTGGTATGGACAATTATTCGACTTAAAGAATGTGTGTCAACCGGCATGCATTCCGCGCTATTTTTTTATTATGATTCGGGAATGCTAATATTCGAATATTCAACAATCGTAATCACGCAAGAGAGCATTTTAGACCCTGCCACTGACAAGTAAAATCGTCTGGCGTTAGACAGAGTAAAATACTAAAGTAAGACGTATATGGGCGCATTGCCAGCTAATAGATTAAGCATTTTCCCGCAGATTGAGTTAAATCAGGGGCAATGACTTTTTAAATCATGAATGCTGGAGGAACATGCTGCAAAACCACAGGTTGGTCGCACAAGTGTAAAGAGTGTGAATGTGAAAAAAAACAAAAATAATATATCATTTAACCATTGTATGTAAAAAAAGCCAATATCAAGCATGCATGAAACAAATATCTCCCTAGAATACAAAAATGTCATTTATTTTAAACAAGACATGTAATAATTGATAATGAACTAACCAAAGGGTTGAGGAGAAGGCAGTTTTTTTTCACTTCTAATTCGTGTCATTTCTTCGAGAATTTCCAGCAGGTGACTAGCAAATCCACTGTGGGTTTTCTCAGCCATTCCAACCGGATCTTTTTGTACCAGCCATTGATTGTAAACATCCATTCGTAAGCCAATTCGGTGTATATCAATTCCTAGTTTTGGCCTGCCGAGCTTTGGCAATGAAGGCGACGCCATATGTGTAAATAATGTAGTGTTTTTCCTCGAAACAAAGCACGCTCTAATTCAAAGTATGAGTCTACTTGGTGGAATGTTATAAAAAAATATGCTTTCCAGCAAGGAATGACAATATATTGGATGGATTACTTCGATACAAAATTTGTGCATATCAGTCCTTTCTAAAAGGAGCTTCACTGCATGGCTACCCGTTAAATCTCGAATTGAATTTAAGATTCTCGCCTTAACTTTTCAAGCGATCCATGGATTGGCTCCTGGGTACTTGCGTGATTTGATTCAAATCAGGGTACAGCCTAACTATAATCTTCGATCAAGTAATGAAATAATCCTTGCTGTGCCGTCTGACAAGTCACTCAATTCAATCGGAGACAGAGCGTTTAAATTTGCTGCACCGAAACTCTGGAACTGCCTTCCTAAAGAATTAAGGCTTTTAAGCTCACTTAGTACATTTAAGAAACATTTTAAAAACTTAGCTTATTTATTTGGTATTGCCTATGATATTGCTTTTTAATGTTAACGGATACATTTTTTAGCTTGTATATACGTAAATTATACTCATTTTTAACCTATAAACGCATGCAGTAGTTGCATAATAGTATGTATAATTTATTTCACAGCGCATCTGAATATTTTTATGCTAATTTGCGCTCAACAAATGTATTTTAATAATAATATAATAATATGCAATATCACAGCAATTTATCTGCCAAGAAAATGGCCGCCCTGCTCATTGAAGAGCGCAATGTATGCCTGATGATACACATTCTTTAAGTACTATTTAAAACACGAGCTGCAGGAGTGTTAAAACACGCTCTACGAGTGGTTTGAATAGCTTGTGTGTTTTGAATAGCTTGGTAAGTTCGTTGGCGTAGTAGTTTTGAAAAATAACGTTGTCTAAGCCGAGAAAATTGAAGCTAAAGTTTATGTAAATCAGGAGGATTTTTTATCACATATAAAACCACGATACGGTGATGATTTTTCTTTGTGTTTTCCTCATGAATTATTAATGAGTTTTTTAAGTTTGTTTATATGCTGCTAAATCCTGCTTAAGTATCTGACGTTAGTCCCACCCACATCTTTGTGACGTCACCGCGCGTACGATTTCAATCCTGCTTGGCTGATTATATCGTTAGCAACTCTATTAGGCATATTACTGCCAGGCAGAAAGCACGTTAGACGATTTCAATCATGTTTAAAACGGCAACTTTAACCTTGCTGATGCTCATAATTGCAAGCATTAATGCAAACAACTGTTCCCCCAAAGATTATCAGATTATCAGAAGAGGTGAGTTATCTATGTTTATTTCATAAAAATATTGTCGACAAATTGTGAAAGCCGTCTGTCTAAAAAGCCTGGCTGGGAATTGTTTCAAATCTTGCACACATGTTGGAAATCTTCATCTTTTTGTAAATAATTATTTAGCCAGCTTTTGTTAAAACTTTAAACTTTAGGTGGTCCATCATTACCTCCAGTTGAGATCATATCAAGTCACAATGTTACATCTTCGATTGTCCAGATAGGATGTTACACCCTGTGCAAAGAAGAACCGAAATGTGTTGGATTCAACTACAGAACAACAATCAATATCGAAAACTGTCAACTTACCAACGTTACCAAGAAAAGAAACACAGCAATGACAGGAGATTGGACATTGTTACGTGATGTTGAAGCGGTATGTTGTAATTTTGCCAGAAATTATAAATTTATGGGTAAATACTTGTTTAGGTTTGGTCAAAAAATGTGCCTGTACAATATAGCAACGCAATATGTGCAATGGACAAAGAAGACCTTGAAGATTTCGTTAGTCGAATAGACAAATGGGAACATGAAATGTCCAATGGATATTTGTGTTTCCAGTGGATAAACCATCCCATCTGCTATAATAATTTTTAGAAACAATTAAATTATTTTGAAACAATTAATATAATGTGTTTTCTTTGTTCAGTTTGAAAACTATATTCCGTCTTGATATATTTGAAAACTACATTCTGTCTTGCGGATTTATGTAGGCTAGAGTTACACTATAACGGACCGGATTACTTTCCATACCAGATGGCGAAAAACAAGTGTATTTACACTATGCCGTTCCGCTGCGTGTCGAGCTCCTTCCCTTTACCGTTTCCAAGGAAACAAGTAACAATTTAGCTTGGCGTATTTATTCGTCTAATAGAAGAACATTTGTTGGATCAAATTGAGTTTTTAATATACCTTAATGGGGGCTTAATTCAATTAAGGTTGTCATTTCAAAGATAAAACTCAAACCGTAAAAATGCCCCATGTTAACGTGCCTATATTATGTAATAGCCCTATACGAATGGGGGCATGGAGATTGTGTTTGACAAAACTTCACGAAACAATTAAGAATAAAAAAGCCAGCATGTTTATAGCCGACTTATAAGTTAAAACGAACATGACAACTTTACTTGTTAATTATATCACGCAAAATGCGTCTTGGCTGTTTTCTAAATACACACGATCATTAAAATATGAATTTCATATAATATACGGTAGTGTATTTTCTTATTCTATATTGAAAATGTTTCTCTGTTTAACTTTTGGCTATTCGATAATGTGCCCGCAACAAACTTGATATCGTTATATTTAAGTTCAAAATTACCGCTAGCTATAATGTATTTCGGCTTGTAGCAGCTGCGATCAGCAGAATAAAATATTTGCTCTGCCTATTGCTTGACTACATGTTAGATTCAAGAAATGCGTGTAGTCCACTAGTTCTTATCACAATAAAGTATACTTTCATTAGAATATTTGGCTATGAGAAATATATATATGTGCACCTCTAGCATTTATATTTTAATCCCCGAGCCACGCGCGAAGCGCATGTGCGAGGGTACTAATTCCGCTAGCGACGTCTAAAGTTCATCAATTTTTGCATGTCTCAGGGGCCTCCCACTGATCTCAAAAGTATGGCGGATTGTCAGGAGTGGAATGAGTGAGTTTTTTAAACATAGGAGAAAATAGTTTGAAGAAATTGGCAACAATGTGATTTGTTTTCTTGTTTATATCTTTGACGATTTTGACTGTGTCAATTTAAAAAAAATGTTGGTTTAGGCCAAGTAAACAAAATTTGGTTAGTGTCCTTTATTCCAATTTTTTTGTTTAGGGGGGAGATGTTTTGTTTTTTTTAGCATATTTATCCCCGAGCCGGCGCGAAGCGCCGTGCGAGGGTACTAATTCCGCTCGGATATTTACACCCGGGCATGTGACAACATAGCGGAATGCAAAGTTATCTGCCATTATGCAATGGACGGTTTCCTACGTTACGCGCATGCGCGAGTTCAAGCCGGGAGAAAATTGTTTGGGAAATAAACAGACAAACAAAGTCTATAAAACGAGATAAATGAAAATTATTTAGAGTACTTTCCCATGTTAAAATTACAGGAGGAAAAAAACAGTCAAAAGACCGAAGAAAGACAAGATTTTCGAGATTTAAAGCGTTTTAAACGCGTAAGTGTCTATTTTGTATACATGCTTTTGCCGTATTGGCATGCAGTATATTATAGTTTGTGGATTTGAAAATACGTAGGACATCCTGTGTGGTCAATACAACATTGATTAAGCTTAAAAGGTATTTTAGTATTAATTCAAATACGTTATAGAATAAGAAACAACATATTAAATCTCAAAAAGAAGCGCGAAAAAAAGTATAAAAATACTGTTAATAAAACAGTTGAAGTTTTCATATGAAAATTTCGAAATGTTTGTGAGACTTCTAAGGTTGAATTTGACAGTAAATCAAAGCTAAAAGAGTACATAATAACATACCCACTTTATATTGTTGGGCAATTGATAATTTTATAGTTAAAATTAACAAATTTTACCATTTTTTACAAAATAAAAAAACATTGTTGCGTGTTACCATGGTTACAGTGATTGGCTCAGTATATAGGAAATTACCTGGGAAACGTAATAAACGATTTAACAATTCGGCAAGTCATGATGAGGTAATTTTATATGAAAATCGGCAATCAGAAGAGGTTTTTCGAGCACATACAAGGCGAAGGAACAAAATGAAGTTTTATCAATTCTATTATTAGATGAGGTCATGGGAAAGCGTTGCTGTAATGTCAATGTCAACAACTCAGCACGTAATGATGATCATCCCTTTCACGACTGTCCTACTACTGATCCCAAACCGAGGAATAATCTGTCTAATCTAATTTACATTAGTTCACAAAAACCCTTACAAGCCGTCTCACTAAGTAATAATGGTGTAAAATTTTGTCTCTTAAATGCCCAGTCTCTGAATAATAAGTCAGCTCAGTTTACTGACTTTATATGTGATCACACACCTGACCTTGTGGCGCTGACTGAGATATGGTTTACGGATAAAGAATCTGCTGTTAAGACCCAATGTACTCCATCAAGCTATAAGTTTCTTGACCAATCTCGCCTCAATCGCCGGGGAGGTGGTACTGGACTTATATTTAAAGAAAATTTTTTGGTTACTAAAATTGCTGGTAGCGAACGACAATCCTTTGAGTATTCTGAGTGGAAAGTCAAATTCATCTCTCAGAGAATATCAGTTATTATCATCTACAGACCACCTTACTCCGAAATCCACCCTATTACCTCTTCCGTGTTTTATTCAGAGTTCTCTGAATACTTGGAGTCAGTTGTTTTAAATACTGACCCCCTCTTGATTGCTGGCGACTTTAACATTCATGTTGACTGTAATGACAACACTGATACTATTAAATTACTTGAGCTATTTGAAAGTGTCGGACTTGATCGACACGTACATACTCCTACTCATTGTAGTAGCCACACTCTTGATCTTGTTGTTACCCGACAAACTGATCAAATCATTGCTTCTTCTCCTAGAGCGGACGGCTTGTTTTCTGATCATATGCCTGTATTTTGTCAATTACAACTAGATCGAGGGCCTCGAATCAACTTAAATGTTTCGTATCGCAATGTAGCGGCCATTAATTTGGATGCCTTGCGGAAGGATCTATCTAACTCTATCCTCTGCGAAAACATGGAATCATTTGATCTAAATGACTGTTATGATGGAACATTAAACTCAATTTTAGACCAGCATGCACCATTGAAAACAAAGACTGTTACAAAAAGACCTATCGTCCATGAGCAAGTTAAGGCTGTTAAGCGGCAACGGAGGAGAGCAGAAAAGAAATGGAGACGGACAAAAAATCGTGCTCTTTAGACCCAATGCCCACTTCACTGGTCCTAAAATGTCAAGATATTCTCCTCCCTGTGATTACCAGAAAGATTAATTTTTCACTACAATCTGGTGTTTTTTGTGATGAATGGAAGCAAGCATTAGTCCAGCCGCAACTTAAAAAATCAAAAACAGAAGTGGTCTTTGAGAATCTTCGCCCTATCAGTAACCTTACATTTACGTCTAAATTAACAGAACGTGCATGCTGCCTTTAATCAGACAAATAACTACTTGAATTTATACCAACTCTACCCCAAGGCACAATCGGCATACCGCAAGTATCACAGTACGGAGACGGTCTTACTACGTGTTAAGCATGATATCCTAATGAACATGAACCATCAGCGTGTTACCTTACTTGTAATCTTGGATTTGAGTGCTGCATTTGACACTGTTGACCATCATATAATGCTCGACCGATTGAACTCCAGTTTTGGCATCAAAGACCAAGTACTAAAATGGTTCACCTCTTATCTTTCTAACCGTTCGCAATTCATTTCTGTAAATGGTGGTACATCTAAGCGTTTCGATCTTAAAAATGGCGAGCCCCAAGGATCTTGTCTTGGCCCACTTCTGTTTGTTCTATATGTGTCCAAATTGTTCCAGATTTTGGAAAGTCACTTACCTGGGGCCCATGCTTTCGCGGATGATAATCAACTGTACGTTTCATTCCAACGAGATTCAATATATGAACAAGAATCTGCGGTTACGGCCATGGAAAATTGTATTGATGACATTAAGACGTGGATGCTAAATGATAAACTCAAACTTAACGACGGTAAGACTGATTTTTTGATCATTGGAACGCGACAACAGTTGATGCCCTGCGTATTGGTGATTCTTATGTCACTGCGTCTAGTGAAGTTAAAGACCTAGGATTTTGGTTTGATTCCCAAATTAAATGTGATACCAACGTGAACAAATGCTGCAGGGCGGCATTTTTCCATCTATTTAACATCAGGAGGATAAGAAAGTTTCTGACACATGAAACCGCTCAAATATTAATCAATTCATTTGTGACAAGCCGTTTAGATTATTGTAACAGTCTTTACTATGGTTTGCCTTCGACTCAGCTTAACAAGCTCCAACGTGTGCAAAATGCAGCAGCGAGATTAATATGTAATGTCTCTCGGTTCGATCATATAACTCCAACTCTGAAGGATTTACATTGGCTTCCAGTTAAGTTTCGAATAGACTTTAAAGTTCTACTAATTGTTTTTAAAGCACTTCATGGGCTGGCACCTAACTATATTTCTGAACTTATAAGTATCAAACCTCCATAATCTTACAGCATTAGATCGAATTCGAAACTTTTGCTCCAGAAGACTACCATCAAAACATTACAGACTCTTGGCGATCGCTCGTTTGGATGTGCAGCACCCAATTTGTGGAATGATTTACCTTCACACATCCAACGCCGATTCTGTTGCAAGTTTAAAGACACACTTATTTAGGAAAGCTTATTATAATATTTATTGACATAATACTGTGATTTTATTAACAATATTTATATATATTTTTATGAAACTAATAGTATATAATATTTATAGTCTATACTGATTATGGATAATTGGTTTAGATTATCTTACACGTAACTATTTTTATCTTTCATGTAAATATCTAGAATGTTATGCGCATGTGAGCATATCTGAATGAAACTTGCGCACTATAAATTAAATTATTATTATTATTATTATGAACTCAAAAGTATGGCGGATTGCCACTAAGGAGTGGAATGAGTGAGTTTTTTTTTAAAACATGAGAAAATAGTTTGAATAAATTGGCAATGAAGTATTTTTTTCTCGTGTACTTCAAAATGTTAAGAAGAAGTGGTTAAATATCATGCAAGAAGTCACGGCACGGCAAGAAGCATGAGCCATGCATTACTAGGCAAATTTATAAATGGTTTAGGTCTCTGTCGGTTTAAAAGAAGTTGGATATACACTGCTTTACATTCAATGTCAGTGTAGTTGTAAGTTTTTTAGTTTAGCCGATTACCTCGAGGAGACATAAACAAAGTCAAAGACGAACTTTATGGCAAAGCGTATATCAGTTGAAAAGCAGTTAAGTTTTATAAACATTTCAGAAGGTTTTAGCAAACGTCTAACGTCAAATTTAAAAACAAATATATGCATTATATAATGCATAATTACATACCTACATTATATGTTTCGGGCATTGAAAATTATGTTACAGATGCTTAATAGAGCTTAGATAACCAAGGGCTACGCTGCAGTCTATATCACTACTATGCAAAACCTTGCATACAAGATTAAGCAACATTGAAGAGACGTGTTGGACACCATGTACACCCATATGTATTAATTTTTCAAGTCATGCAATTTGTAGAAAAAAATTAAAAAAACCCATACGAAAAATGTTTCTGTGTAACTATGTCGACCACACATGGCGACAAATAGTTTCGCTACAGCAATATATCGGACCTATTTGGAGCTATATAGTCGTTCGGTTTTAAAATGCGAGGGGTTGCTGCATGCATGTATTTCTAGTTATTATGTCATGTAGAAAAGTTGCGTAATGTTATGTCTCGTCTTCATTCAATCAGTTAATCATGCACAAACATTATATAAAAGCAAATACGCAATGTGTTCAAAAGATTAATGGAACATTCATGAATTGAAATAACAAATTTCAATCATTTCAATATTCGAGAATGTCATGGTTTTCGATGTGTTTGCTTCTTCTAATTAAAGTGTCCATACATATTTTTAAAAAGACTACCGAAAACTATTTGCCTATTTAGTATAAATAAATTATATACTTTTTGATGGAATTGAGGCTTCCTCAAACATTTTTTTCTCACGGACCACATATATAGTAATATGGGTAGGTTTCGACCTCCTTTTTATGCGTGTGTGTGTGTGAGGGGGGGGGGGGCTCAAGGGGCACGCAACAGCATTAGCATAAGTTGATAAACAGTCGCTGATGACCATGACTTCATAGATTATTTTCACTTTTCGCGCCGTTCGCATTTTCGCTAGAGTATGTTACTACGTTATAACAGGACTCGAAAACGCTGTTAGCAGAATTTATTTATTTAAAACATCTTTTTGCACGGTAACTAATCAACCATAATAAGTTAAAATACAGTCAAACAGGGTTGCTTTTCATTAGGCTGTGCTGTAGCAATAAGATTTTTAAATTTATAGAAAATTCCCCCCCCCCACCCCTCCTAGCAATTTCTTCCCCAAATCTCCCTTATTAGTTATTAGTACTTCTTAACTCATATCGTTCAGAGGACATTCGAGCATGCAAGAGCTTTCGATACATATTTTAGTTGCTGCTCCTTTCGTCTTTCCGCAAGCGTTTTCCAATTTAATTTTTTCAAAATATCTGAGGAGCATATTTCATATGAATCACCTGTAATGACTCTATGCAGCTCGGTTTTGAGGTTTCTGCAGTTTTCCTTCCAAGGATTCGCCACAGTTGCTCCATACCATAGCCGGAACCATCATCAAAATGTGATTGAAGTAAAGCTTGGTAAATGTATTTAAGAGTTATGGCTGAAATAAATGGCTTGACACGGCGTAAGAGCCAATGCCTTTTGATGTTGTCGATTTGTTCATCCCAAGTTAAATTTTCATCAATTAATACGCATAAAGTCATTTTTGAGTTTACTTGATTTAATGTTTTCCCATCAATAGAAACATTGATATCTTGGGAAAGTCTACTCAACCTTTGATGGGTTCCAATGACCTAGTACTCGGTTTTTCCATGCACATTCATTGTTAATTTATTTGAAAGAAGCCATTCATGAATGTTATTCAATTCATAATTCAAGGCTTCTTCCAAATTTGATAAACGACGAGAACGCACAGTTCGGGAGATCGTTAACATACAATAAAAACAAGAGAGGGCAAAAGTTGGATTCCTGTGGGACACCACAGTTAACATTCCGAGGAGACGATGTTGCATTATCACGCGCATTGAACCGTAACGTTGGAATGGCCTGTTAGACAAGCATTTGTCATGACATAAATATGATCAATGCTCTTTGATTGTCCGTTTTGATTTACAGGACTGTTTTTTTTTGTATAAATTCTAACGAGAAGTATACGTGTATGACGGGAAATAAAGGCGAAAAGCCAATGTAATTTCCCTCGGATATTAACAAAATAGCGTAATCCAAAGTCGTCCGCCGCGATGCCATGGACCCTACGTCATGGACTGGTTCCTACGTTATGCGCATGCGCGAGATCAGGCCGAAGGAAAACTGGTAACTAGCAACCACATGATTGGCTAAGACAAATAATTTGTTTTTCAATGTATACGTCAGAAATTTAACTGACATTTTTCCAAAAAGTTTTGTTTTGTTCATTAGGGAGGCGGGACGTTTTACAGATAAAGTCTCCCAAACAAGATAAATGAAACATTTTAGATGACTTTTAGTTCACTTAAACTTTGACTAAAGACCGTAAAAAGATAAAAATCTCAAAAACTTCATTTCAACTGACAAAGACGAAATATGAAAATACCGTTTTTTGACGTACGTTCAAAAAACAGTTGAAGTTTTATGAAAAGTTTTTTCAGGGAGTTTTACACAACTCAACCGCCAAATCTACTTTACATAAAGGGGTAATTGATAATTTTCCTGTTAAAAGTACAAATTTTATGACTATTTTGCCATTTTGTACGAAAATATATATATATACGGCCAGTTGCGTGTTACAATGGTTACAGTGAACGACAAAAATACTTAATGTTACAATAACTTTTGGAGAATATAATTGCTTAGTTCGAATTGGCGAGGGGATTCTGCATTCATGTATTTATTGTCCACGCTTGCTATTATCCAAATCAAATTGCATACCGTGTACTCCTTAGTTCATACATGTACTATAAACAGTATTCGATGTTATCTGCTTATATATTAGGATATTTACCTAAGTTTATGTTGGCGAGAAAATCCTAATAATGGTAAAACCGGCTTGCTTTACTCAACTGTAACTAGAGTGCACTCTGCAGAAATTACGCACGTCCGCTAGCATATTGAGTCAAATTGACCATTTGCATGACATCACAAATATGTAAAAACAATGAGTGACTGGGACGCATGGAGAGCAGTGAGATTTCCAAAACAATGAAAAGACAATGAAGGAATTACGACCACTGGATCCCACTATTGTTATGCTAAGTTACCTGCACAAGGCCTAATTTGATCCCTTTTCTCCTTTAAGCTGGTTTTCCACTAGGCGGAATTTTGCACGCGGAGCTGAATTTTTGATATAATTTTTCCGGGCTGAAAAAAGCGAATGATTTCCACTGCAATAATATTTGCGAGCGGATTAGCGGAATAATATTGTCTAATTTCCTGAATAAACATCTCTGTGTCAAACACACTCAGACTCAGTTAGCACAATGTCAATAGTTCCGTCGTCAATACTGCTTGGACTTTCCTGGTTTGTTTGGATGTTTTGCTGGTTCATTTCGTTTAAAATCAAAGAGATATCGATGTTGTGTTGATCATGATTCTGACCGGACGCTATCTTGAATTTGTCAAATGACCTCGCAAAATTGTACAACGCACTGTGATTGGTTGATTTTGTCCATAGTACGCGCGGAAAATCGAAAAAGTTGAACTGCCTTCAACTTCTTGGCGGAGCGATCAGTGCATAGCCTTGCACAACAGCGGAAAAATTCCGCCAATATGTCTTGCTTCTACGCATGCGCGTGGAAGAAAATGTCGCTCCGCGCGCAAAATTCCGCCTAGTGGAAAACCGGCTTAACGTTTCTCTAACAGGCAAAAGCTCTCTAAAGTTCTCAAGGGAGCTTCGACATCACAATGGAGAACATATTATGTATAATCAAAATTTGCCTTGGAGCAAAATGTTAACAAGGCATGGGTCTATTCTCGCATAAATTATACATGCACTAATTACGTACTCAGTTCTGTTCAGTCGGAGAAACAAGCTAAATTTTTGTACATTTCTCCACAAATTTTCATTCAAACTAAATAATTTTTAGATAACAATGGATTCTCAAATACTTGCTTTTTTCATTATATCTGTCTTTTCGTAGTTCACTAGTTCAGCTTTCTCACAAACGGGAGAATATAATAGCGACGCCGATATAAATACTGTTGATCTTTTGGTATTTCGCTGTTAGGAGCTCCCTTACGAATGGAAAGGTTCTTGACCTGGTGTTTACAAATCTCTACAAAACATTGCGATAAGACGAAACTCGAAAGTATAGGCTGTCCAAAGCATGGTATTAACGACAACAATTACAGAGCAACGAGAGAAATTCAATGCGCTTCAGTGTATGGAAATATTGAAACCAACTGGCGAACTGAAACCGAGCTGATGTGATGCAAACCGGAAGTCCAGGACACTTTTTTCACAATTCGCAATAAAACTTGCATTTTAAGACTCGTGACCGGCCTATAGGCCTGGGCACAAGCAATTACTTCTACTTTAATTTACTCAAGTGCAAAATCAAAGTAATTTAGTCACCACTGATCTTCGGATTCAAGGATTCAATCTGAGGATTCATTGATTCAATCTTAGTATTCAAAGATTCAATCCTAAGATTCAAGGTTCAATCTTAGGATTAAATGATTCAATTATTCAAGGTTATGTCTATATTTGTAAAAATGTTCTATTAGGCTAAGCGTCGCATTCGTTATATTTCTCGTCTCAGAAAGCCGCTTGTTATTACTTCGCATTAGGCAATAACAGTTCACTAGATACGAAAATATATTTAATACTAATAAGGAATTTATATATTTACCATGCTTACATTGTCGCAACAAAGCCATATTTCTGCTTGTTATTATGTGAAGTAACCACAAAATATGCAGAACTCAGAAAAATTAATTTTTTTCGCCCAAAATTGCCTGATCTTGTTCCGTGACGTCATTATATATTAATGACGGTTGAGAAGTCTGAAAGGGGTAGGACCAAGTTGAATAATTGATGTGTTACCCTCGTATGCTAATGATGATGCTCAGCCTCATATACTAATGATGTTGCGCCACTCATTTTATGCTAATAATATTGTCCCCTTCTCATTTTATGCTAATGATGTTGCCCCATCACCCCTACCGCCTCAAAATCTACCTACATTACTACTCACATATATAATGCACTGACCATAACTAATAGATATTTCCAAATCTACGACATTTCTGATGTGTGCTGTGAGGTCGTATAATGTCAAGCGCTCATTACAATGTACATTCCTTGTCAAATACGCATGGGAATAGCTGATGGTATAATTATATCGAGTATTGAATTGTTAAATGATGACTTACCCTTTTATATCTATCACTTACTTCTGTATTTTTGGAATCAATTTCGTATAGACAAAGACCGAGGAGGAAAGAATGAGAAATAATGACAGTAGAAATGCAGGTACTGATTTGCATATTAAAGTATGGCTAAGAATATCACAAATTATGGGTAAATATCAAGATTTTTTCTTGCCATCTCGTTCGATTGAAATATAAGTAGAAGGTGTTTGTTGATGGAATACACGAACGAAAATGTATACGCATTTTTAGACTTAGCCAGGTATAAAATGTCTCGTTCTATGTATTCGGATTCAGAATATAACGAAAAACAAATACCAAAACACGATGGCATCACTTCCATCATATATACACGACGTTGCGGTTAACGCTCAGCAACTGGACTCTGTAGCTCAGTTGGTTAGAGCGCAGCACCAGAATCGCAGGGCCGCAGGTACGATGCATGCAAGAGGGCCTAAAGTTGCATTTTTCGCAACTGGTGCTGGCTAGGTTTACACATGTATATAATTTTTTGTTCGTGTATCCATCTGCATATCACAACTCACTGTATTTTTAAATCAAGGGGGCAGGCATGTCTTCACTAACATGTATATCAAAACCTACGCGAAAGGAACAGGTTTAAGCTGTTACACCCTTCCGGAAAGTATTTTGCATTGGTTATACAGCCTCGCTTTCGTCAGCGAGACCTCGGGTTTTAGAGCCATTACTTTTGTTACTGGTAACGTAATAGAATAAGGTTACTGGGGCGGAAATCTTATGTAGAACAAAGTGTCAAAGTTCACTAGATTTTGATTTTCAGAATACAAACTGAGGAAGCGCGGTCTTCACGGTTACACCATCTACTATAACTTCATGATTATGTCACGAGTAACTAGATTAAAGACTGTAAAGCCAATGTTTCAAACACAAAAACGAAGCTCTATAACTAAGGCTAAATACTTTTACGGAAGGGTGTACTCAGATCTTATCCAAAACTACTATAACTTCAGTATGTTAACTAGAAAAGGTAGAGAATTTTAGGTAAATTTTAATCTACTTGTGTCTAACACGTTGTAAAGCTAAGTGAAAAATGTCTTTTTCCTGATTTCCCGGACACAATTTAAATAAAACTGCATTTTTAGCACGAAATTGGGCGAAAGCGTTGTTAATAATTAAGATATGGTAAGATTTTGGCAACATATTTATCTATAAAAGAAATATTTCCAAAATTTTGCTATTATCAGCAACAAAGAATGATAACATGTAGAATGAAACCTTGGACAGAAAAGTGTAAATTTCGAAAGAATTGCATGAACTACAGTCTGACGTTTGCACACTTATATACATAGTGATGTCAAATAATTTTCTTAGTCAGTTTATTTCACTTAAAGAGTATACTTTCAGAGGAGCTTGTGTGGTCTTCTTCTAGTATTTTTACTTGTGAGTAAAACTGTGCTGTAAACTGTTAATTTAATCACATTTCGGACACGTTTATAAGAGATGGATTACAATTGTTTGCGCAAAATGTGGAACTTCATGAAAAAAGTTATTTTGCTAGAGAAGGATACGCCGTTTTTCGCGACTATTGACGCCTTAGTGAATGCGGCAAGTGTGGATCGGGTCAACACTGAAATGGTGGATGTCCGATGGTGTATGTTCAAATTACATCGTCAAATACCAAAAGATGAGCAAAAACAAGTCGAACATTGTTTTCCTGGCTTTGCGAAGCTTATTTTTAAGAATGCCACACATTAGCAAACAATAATATGCTGACAGGATAAGATAATTAGCGATAATCATATGCTTGTCTATCAACAAACAATTTAGTGAACGAAGCTCACTCGGCTCATACACGGATCTCACTATTAAATATAGCTTTTTCTCCGGTTTTTAAGCACATACATTTCATATTTGCTAATTTCTATATAACACAATGTGTACAAGAATAATGTTATAGTGAACTATTTTAGTTTAGTAGAATCATACTAGTATACTATTGCAAATGCTGTAATTTGATTGGCTACGCTACTCGCTATCTAATTGTCGATAGATAGCGAGTAGCGAAACAGCCATCTCCTCGGCGCGATTTTTAACGAATTTATTTCAATAAATTATGAAAAACGTTTTGAAATACTGTTTTTTTGCTGGTTTCTACTAAAACAATTAGATTATTCGCTCTCGATTTCTATGAGATGATAGTTCATTCGGGCTTCGCCCTCATCAACTATCACCTCATAGAAATCTTGAGCTCATAATCTAATTGTTAAATAGTTAAAATATATAGGAAATAATGGTCTATTTTGAACGGTTCTCACCATAAAACAGTAAATTAATTTGATATCTTACTTCTTACTTTATAACGGAAGTGAGAATCGTTGCTCAAAAATCATCTCTCACTTGGTTATATCGTCCTTAAAAGTTATAAAATCATGCTGGCATATCTGATATTAAATTTTCGTCATGTTTATATCGAACGCTGTGTAATTCGAAAAGGGTTTAATGGCTAGGCCCTGCTGAAATTGTTTTCTTGGTCAACGGAATTGAAACTCAACCCGGGTTGAGAACGACTGAAAACTCTTCATGTAATTCTCTACTGATTT
The DNA here is from genome assembly GCA_016169945.1 of Trachythela sp. YZ-2020. Lineage (NCBI taxonomy): Eukaryota > Metazoa > Cnidaria > Anthozoa > Malacalcyonacea > Clavulariidae > Trachythela > Trachythela sp. YZ-2020. The sequence continues at coordinate 2,066,478 of JADLSH010000377.1, read as the reverse complement.
TATGTTTATATTTTTGACTTTTTTTTTTAATACCCAGTGTTTTCGTCGTGGTCAAACTGGGCAACTTGCAATGAATCATGTTATCAGTCAAGGAACAGATCGTGTTTAGACACTGTAGCTATGATATGTAATAAAACCACGATGGAAACGAAACAGTGTAATATAAAGTCTTGTGAAGGTGACCTTATTTCTTTGTTTTAAGCTGAACTAAATTAAACTAAACTGAACTGAACTGCACTGTAACACTTGGTCCAGTGTTACTGAGGAGGAAACCGGAGTACTCGGAGAAAACCTGCGGCGATTGATGTAGTCGCACAGGACGCACTCTTCTCACATGCCAATGAGGCGACAATATAATCGCACTACTGTATACTACAGGAATAGAATCCCTGTCACAGAGGTGAAAGGCACCAATGTGCCATTGATATGATGCACACTAGTTTTTTGTGGGTCATTAATGAATGCAGCATAATGAAGTAATGTTAATTATTTCTTTCTTTTGTACACATCAACTGTCGGAAAATACACTGGATATCTGGGACCCGTTCTATGAAGGGCGAATAGTTAATTTATCAACCATGTTTTATATAACCCATACTAAAAATTCATGGTTATAATTGAAAGTTTTTTATCTTCATTGTGGGACTCATATCCATAGCAGCTTTTTCAGGTATTTTTATACAAAGATTGAAATAACCAATAGATAGCGCCATATATTGAATATTTTAGAAAATACAGTTCTACCACTTTCAGCCAATCAGAATTGAGAATTTATTCATGTATATTATTATATTGGAAATATCTGTGTTTTTCGTTTCATGTGTAGAGATTTCAAACTGGTCAAACTGGACATCATGTAGTGTTACTTGTGGTGAAGGTATTCAAACACGATGGTGTTTAAATGCGACTGGATATGGTTGTAATGGTACCATGAACGGTACCAGAGCATGTAAGCATGACCCCTGTCCAGGTAATAACCATATCTACTGTATGCAATGTATTTCCTAATAATGAACTTTCTTTATTTGTACTAGATAGCTCGATATCAGTTCTAAATTGACATCCTCGTGCATGTAAAAAACCATTCCTATTGGAAATTAAAATGAGGTCCGCAATGGTCCTGGATCTGCCCCATGGTGTATGTGCTTGGTATATAGCCGATATATTTGGAGCGTTCCTTGTTTTTGCCTTATTGTTTTGTTTAGCACCAATGATTTCGTATCTAAAATTTGAGCACACCTATTTAGGTAGTCCTCGCACGGGTAAAATTGGTGGGAGTAACATTTTTATCCGTGCCATGCCAAAAATAGAGCATTGTGTAAACGGGCCTTGAGTAACTTGTGGTAACTGTAGTGTATGTGTTGTGTATTCGTAGTGGATGGGATTTTCTTACCATGGAGCAGCTGGACTAAATGTAGTCAAACATGTGGTAGTGGAGCAATGTCTAGAAGACGAACATGCGAAGAACCTCAGCATGGTGGCAAAAACTGTTCTGGATTAATATTTGAAACTTCTGTATGTACAAATCCTACTCTTTGTCCAGGTAAGTTTTAAGCATAAAGTACGGTCCAGAAATAAAGTAATAAAATTCATGGTTAATCCTCTGAGGTTAAATACCGGCTGAATCTAGATTAAACCGAAGATAAACCTCTGTTGGACCTAGGTGGAACGCGATTAAACCTCGTAAAATGTCGGACAAACTCTTGCGGTTTTTCAACGGTCAACCTTGACCGAAGAACCTTAACCGAACCTCATCTACAGGTTCAGGTTATTTCTGAACAGCATTGAGTAAATTATTGCTTACGATGTGATGACTGCACGTTTACTACTGAAAGCAGGAAAATTCATTTCTAAATGTCCCAATACGGAATCGAGCCCAAGGTGTCTTACAGAACATACCAGCTCCTGGCCATTGTGATTTTTTGGCATACCGATTGAGACACTCAGAAATATTCTAAGAATACACTTAACGCGTGATATCTAATCCACATGCTCGACGAGGTTAACAGATAGCATTGTGGGACGTTGTAGGTTGGCCAAGCCAGGAATGGTAGCACATCTATAGCTTGTTTTCTTCGGCGAACACAAGTTACTTTTCCTACACTGCTGATAACAATAACTAGCACTGCATGTCCGTACAAATGCTCATGAGATTCACCGTATCAATTTAAATTTTAGGTGAAACAGGATTTAGTGCTTGGAGTGAATGGAGCGAATGTAATGTACCGTGCTTAATAGGCTTTCAAACTCGTCAAAGAACTTGTCTTCCTGATTCGGAACAAATCACCTGTAGTGGAGCTTCCACTGGGAATAAGACATGTTTCGCGGGACCCTGTCCAGGTTAGTTTGGTGCAGTATATAATTTACAGTATTTCAAGCAGTTATATCTCTACTAATGCAACTGTTCTTGTCATAATTATGAGGTTTTTCGAATTTCATAGTTAATCGAATACAAAGTTTAGAAACTCGATGAATGTAGAGTATGAAACATGTATGTTACAAAAATATTTTCCTTCCTCGTCAGTCGTCACATATAATTCGTTCTTTCAAGTACACTTGACTATCGTCTATATAGACTAAATTATGGTACCTGCATACTTGCACATATAGAAATAGGTTTGTAGGATCTACTTAACTCCAACATGTGAATAATTCAGCCTCTATTTCTTGAATATATTTTTAATAATTATAGATTGTGCTGGTTTTCTAAACAAAATTTATATACGACAAATTATATCTATTATACAACAATATAATCCTTAAACCTAAACAACTAATTGACGTGAACATACCTCACATTGACGAGCATTATTTGATGACGATGTTCAACAATATTGAATCCATAGTATGTTTGCTAAATATTCACATTATCTTGTCTAACTACTTATAATAAATGTCAAAATGTTCTCTACTTCGCTGTATTTGACGCTTATATACGTTATGCAAATGAGCCCACAATCTGGCGTAACCAAATTTATGCAAATGATTTGAAATATTTAAATTAACTAATTTGGGCAATAGGACTATGCACACCAGCACCTATCAAGGTTATTCATGAAGCTTGATACCATATAAAATCCTTATATACTAAATTATTGAACTATTCAGCCAACTCCTTCGAGCAAACACAGTTTTCTTGTGTGTCTCGTTTTGAATGTGAAGTACGAATTAACTAGATTTCCTATACCAGTCCCATTGGCCATTGTCCACGGTCTACTGTCTCGTCTACCACTAAAACTAAATCATTAACTTGCAAATTACGTTTGTCTGCTGTCCATTTTTTGCCTTTCCTGCAGAAGAGGGAGGTATAATCTCTCAGCCATCGTTTCCAAAACGCGTTTGCCAACTCTTGCGCTTGTGTCCAACGCCGGTTGTACTTGTCAAATTTTACAACAACTCTTAGAGGAAGGGGATAGTCTGAACGAAGTAAATGTAGTTTGTTGGGTGTGAGGGGACTCAGGTCATCTGGGTGATTTTCTTGGCGAACAAGTGCAGCATCGTTAAAAATTCGTTCAATTTCCACCTTAAATGTTACTAGTGCTTCGTCATTAACACCTTATTCTTGTAACAATGCCTTTAAAATTCTACGAATCGATCGAATGAGCCTTTCCCAAATTCCGCCCACATGGTTGGCGAAAGGGAGTTGAAGTGCCATTGAATATAGGATTTTTGGAGTCTATCTTGAATGCGAGTTTGGGAGGTTTTATGTTGAAGTTTCTTAAATTCTTCCTTTAACGTGGAGTACGTTGCCGTACCATTCGCCCCATTGTCACTGTACATATATACATACATACATACATACATACATACATACTTAATGATCCAAGCACATTATATACTAAAATTCACCGGTAATTAAATTAAACACACGCCAAATTTGTGGGAGAACGGGTTCGGGGTGAAGACTGAAGTGAACCAATATTTATACTCTGGTCAACCCAAAGACTCATTCTAGCCTTATGTTTTCATCCCGCGGGTGTATACATGAGACCCGCTAGGAGAGACTAAATGCCCTAGGGGTAAAAACCCCGATAGAGCCCTGTCATCAAGGTTGCGACCCTCTCCGACATTACCTGAACCAATGGGTGATAATCCCCTTGGACAGTCCTTACGATTCGACTGATTATATTTCCATGAAATAATCTGAGTCTATGGGCAATGAAGTTGACCATTTGGAACACTTCAACCCCGAACCAAAGCTTTATTCAACATCAACAAGTTTAGATATATACAACATGATCATTCACAGAAATAAAATTGTTCGTGTTTTCCTCTTGGATTAATTATCCAGCATAACTAAAGCAAGACCACATCCAGCATAACGATACAGCAAGAACATTTCCAGCGATACGATAGAATTTATCGTTTGTTCTTCTTGGATTACCCTGCATGAAAATAACTATATAATGATATAGATAAATATATCGTCCATTAGATTAGTTCCTCCAACATGTAAAATAGAAGGGTGGGTTGGTGGAAATTTTTATTCTTGCAGAATTTCGTGTTTATTCAGTTGAAACATTCGGCAAAGTGACACGCTTTACGTTATATAGCGCGCTTTACATATGGTCATTGAAATATGATTGGCAATAGAGTCATTCGATTGGCTGAGCAAATTGCATTCGTATTGCACGTGTCAGGACAACTTTGAACTTTGATCAGAGATATTTTGTTGTGAATTTAGTGGGTGTTGACAGGCTTTTCCCACTTGTTGTATAGCAAAACAAACCTCAAGTTAATGTGTTGTCTCATTAACTTAAATTTATACATTGTGATCTATAAATTGGCTTTAAAGATCCAAGCACATTATATACTAAAATTCACCGGTAATTGAATTAAACACACGCCAAATTTGTGGGAGAACGGGTTCGGGGTGAAGACTGAAGTGAACCAATATTTATACTCTGGTCAACCCAAAGACTCATTCTAGCCATATGTTTTCATCCCGCGGGTGTATACATGAGACCCGCTAGGAGAGACTAAATGCCCTAGGGGTAAAAACCCCGATAGAGCCCTGTCATCAAGGTTGCGACCCTCTCCGACATTACCTGAACCAATGGGTGATAATCCCCTTGGACAGTCCTTACGATTCGACTGATTATATTTCCATGAAATAATCTGAGTCTATGGGCAATGAAGTTGACCATTTGGAACACTTCAACCCCACAAATACACTGCAAGTGTATTCCCCATAGACGAAGAAACCCATCTCCCACAAAGCTGTAGTCATAGAGAAGACAGCTTTTGCCTGATGACAGTTGACTTCCATTTGAGCATTACCATCACTCATACTACAGCTGAGATGTCAGGGAGGCCAGGAAAAACCTGCAGTACAGGAAACCTGGATGGCGCCCAAGACATACAGCAGCTCTCCCACGAAGCTTTTTATCTCACAAATTCATAATTGGAGTGTTGGTAACACGACCAACAGAGCTGACTAACAAGGCATGTTTGTTTTGTTATTTTCTATTTTATTTAATTATTTATTTTTTAATTCATCTGACGTAACAGTCTGGTATATGTAACTCGGAGCTATACGATAAAAGGTCTCTACATTTGAACAGCAACAGGTTCAGTATACAGAGAATGTGATTGAATAATTGAATTACATACATTAACAAGCAAACAGATTTGTGTATCATATCTAAGGTTCATTTGACCCCCGATTATCTGAGATTTGTTTTCTAAAGGTTAACATTAAATTGGCACCAACTGTATTTCCCTAAACTGTGATAACAGTGGTGTATGTAGTATATCGACTCAAGCTTGAACTCAACAGTGAAAGCAGTCACATGCATGTTGAGATTTGCACGAGCTAATATGAAATATTATCTGAACATAGTCTACAATGTTGGTAGTACTATGTAGTATATAAAGAAATTGCAATCTGAAAATAAAATATAATTAACTGCCACATTATTTCCATGATATCTTTTAGTAACTTTGACAACAAGCTTAGCCTTTGACTTAACTGCATATACCAATAGAATCAAGTAGGTTAATATACAGTGGTGGACATTTGGTGAAATATTGGGGTACTGACTTAGGTTGCCAACATACAGCCAACCTTTTGTTGCTGCAAATCTGAGTTCTTAAAACCTTTTGGCCTAAATTACATGAAAATTTTAATTAAATTATAGCCTATCAAGGCTTTCCTGGTTGAAAATCATTGATGTAACTTTCTTACATACAGTTAATCAGCTATAATTCAAAGACTTTGACCTTGCTGTCAGTAGAAGTGGTGCCTACCACTTGAATTGAGCTGGCATATTTCTTTGACCATGGGAGGAATAATAGCACAACTGTCATGCTTGCTCTGCATAAGTGAGTTCTGATTGTAGATATAAAACCACGTCGTTATTCGCCATGCTGCCCGTCGTTCGCATTAATCTTGTTGGGTCTTGTTCTTGTGCCGAAGGAGGTCTCGCATCGACATATTTAGCATTCGAATCGCCTAAGTTCTCGCACCGTCCTTAACACCGTCCAAAGCACTTCGCATATTATGTAAATTTTTATTCTTGCAGAATTTCGTGTTTATTCAGTTGAAACATTCGGCAAAGTGACACGCTTTACGTTATATAGCGCGCTTTACATATGGTCATTGAAATATGATTGGCAATAGAGTCATTCGATTGGCTGAGCAAATTGCATTCGTATTGCACGTGTCCGGCAACTTTGAACTTTGATCAGAGATATTTTGTTGTGAATTTAGTGGGTGTTGACAGGCTTTTCCCACTTGTTGTATAGCAAAACAAACCTCAAGTTAATGTGTTTTCTCATTAACTTAAATTTATACATTGTGATCTATAAATTGGCTATAAACTTTATTTACCATCGAAATTACAGAATAGCTAAATTTTAACAAATATCTTCAAGAACGAAACAATATTAACTAATACACAGTAACTTTTACAATATAAATTACAACTAGAAATAGTTATCACTAGAAGTGCTCCCGCTGTTTGAGTCTGTTCATGTAAAGATTGATAATTTAACAATTTTAACGCAGCCCAGAATCATAAGCTTAACGTTCTAATTTAGCCGAGGGCGTATTGGCCATGAAACAATCTGTGACTCTTATTACCTTATGAAATGAAATTCCACAGTTTTGTTATATATTATTCGCTTTATATTGTGAGCCCTTGCTACAGTATGTGTACCGGCACCTAATTTTTGCTTCAAATTTTATTATAGTCCATACTGAACCGACGTTCATGCAGGCATATAATGTAAACATATATAGTAAACACATACTATAGCTAGAGCTGAGCTCATTTTACTTGTTCTAGTTTAAAATCGCTGTTATTAAGCTGTCCAAATCGAAGTGGCACAATTTTTGGCTAATGTTTAATATTTCTGATTGGAAATCTGAAAAATATGTGGCAGATTAGACGGCATAGAATAGATCCACGGCAAGGCTATTGTAAACCGAAAAGTTGTTTATTTCTGACAATTAGGAGCGACCAATGAGCGCCGTGACCAAGGAACTGCGCATGCTCAAAAATGGATGAACCAAATGACCCAAATTTCATATTCAATCAATCTTTTTTTCTGGTGTAGAAGAATTGAATATTCTACACGCGCGTGCGGACGACTATTTTTGCCTCCTCGGGAAAGCCCTGCCGGGGCAATAAATGGAAAAATTCATAATTTCGTAATTTGTTTCAAAAGTCATTAAGATCAGCAGATTGTTTGAATTTGTCCGGTAGGGATTTCAAATGCTTTACAGCTTGATATTTAAACGAATGAAGACCAAAATTAGTAGTATGAGATTTAGGTAAGCTCAAAATATCTGTACCTCTCAAAGAATAGGATACAGCTCTTAAATTAAACATATCTTTCAAATAACGTGGATAACTACCCATAGATGCAAGCACTTGAATAATACAAGGTGTATAAAAAAAGGAGATCTTAAGAAATGATCATTTTGTTATAATTTGAATACCTGAGCACTATGCTGAACCCACGAATGCGGAAAATATTGACAGGGTGCATATTTTAAAAAAGGAGACCTTTAGAAATTAAAATATCCTTTGTTTGATGCACGTAATTTTCTTGGCTCAAGCGCTGCGTTAAATCAATCAGCACATAATCATATGTTGAAGGAATCAAAAAATTTTCGATAACTTCCCATGCATAAAATTCGATTCAATTGCGTTTACGTACCCATGGGTTCAGTATACTGTAGTACTCAGGCATTCAAATTATAACAATAACGTGAATTACTAAAGGTCTCCTTTTTTTTATAAACCCTGTACAGGGTGTCCCCAAAAAAGTGACACTATAGAAATTATCCTATTGTTATAATTTGAATGCCTGAGCACTATGCTAAACCCACAAGTGCACAAACTTCTGCTTCTGGAATTTAAAATAACTCCTATTACCATGAAAATCAAATTACATGTAAATCATACGACCAGTTGGAGTAACAATAATGGTTCAATTGACTACAGAGCAACGAGTATTTGTTGTAACACAATTTACCCTAATACCGAATGTAACCGCAGTGCAATAATCGAGGAATTCAACGCTTTACGGCATTAAATTCCCAGGTGTGTAATCACGCGCGTTTAAGAGCGGTTTAAGAACAATGAGATAATTTCTATTGTGTCACTTTTTTTTGGGACACCCTGTACAGGGTGGAGTTTGTCTAAAAGTCGAGGGTCGAGAGTCGAGAGTAAAAGTCGAGAGTCGAGAGTAAAAGTCGAGAGTCGAGAGTAAAAAGTCGAGAGTCGAAAAATTCACTAGATAAGGCCATATTATAAGATGTAATACTTAGATGTATACCCTAGCATAGTTTGCAGGATGAGACACGCTAAATATATCACGAAACATGAAAGACGTCAATTGAAAGTTTTGTAACATCTATTTCAAAATATCAATATTTTCCATGACCATGTATTGTTTGTTCTTCCACATGGAATTCCCACATGAAACCCATGTTTACTGCGATGAGTAATATGACACTGCTACGCAAGCAAATTTTCATATTTTTGTAGTGTATAAAAGCGTTAAAAATATATACATGTGCGCGAAATAATTTTGCATTTGGAAAGCTATAAAACGAAAGTGTTGTTCCATCATTCTTTTTTACTTTGCTGGATATGTGAGTCACCTACATGTAAACAGGGCATATTTTAAGGATTTCTAAGTGGGGGGCCATTTGTGAAAAAGGGCCCTTAATCTGAGTGCTGAAGGCGCGAGCCCTGTAGGGGTCCGGGGGATTTTTTTCCCAGGAACATTTTGAAATCTGGAGCTCTGAAATTGCCAAGCCAATAGTATTTCAATGTATTAACTAAAACTTTAAAAATGCCTAACTATATAAGCCATAAAAACAATATTTCGTTAAACACAGACAAATCATTTACTCTGTAAACGACCCAATGTATAAAGGGCTCAGGGAGTGGGGGGCCAATTTTGTGTGAGTGGGGGGCCATCAAGAGGGCCTGGGGGGCCAAGTGGCCCCCCAGTATATTAGTTAAAATATGCCTTGCATGTAAAGCACAACTCATTTCAACTCACTGCCATTCGAATATTTGTCTTAGTGCGTTCAGAACTAATACCATGTCTGTTCTGACAATAATATGCATGACAATAGTATTCATTCACAAATCCCCTTCGCTTCAGGCTCGCTCGCTACCGCAGCAATTACCAAATAGCTATGAAATCAAGATAAGTGTTTTAAATAAGTATAAGCATGCTTTAATATATAAGTGTACTCTTGGGCCTCTTCAGTCTTGGCAGGCATTTGCCAGGCAATGAGTTTGAAGCCGATCGATGTAGAAAGTCTGACAGCCTGGCTTTACGCACATGGCCATGAAACGGAGTATCTTTCGTCCCCTAGTGCAACTCGAAGCACTTCGTTTTTGATGGAAAAAAACTTCTAGTTTTCTGAAAAAACGTCTTCTTGGCTGCGTTTGGTTATACGCAATAGTGATACTATTGTCATGCACATTATTGTCAGAACAGACATGGTCTCAGTTCTGAACGCACTAAGACAAATATTCGAATGGCAGTGAGTTGAAATGAGTTGTGCTTTACATGTAGGTGACTCACATATCCAGCAAAGTAAAAAAGAATGATGGAACAACACTTTCGTTTTATAGCTTTCCAAATGCAAAATTATTTCGCGCACATGTATATATTTTTAACCCTTTTATACACTACAAAAATATGCACATTTGCTTGCGTAGCAGTGTCATATTACTCATCGCAGTAAACATGGGTTTCATGTGGGAATTCCATGTGGAAGAACAATACAATACATGGTCATGGAAAATATTGATATTTTGAAATAGATGTTACAAAACTTTCAATTGACGTCTTTCATGTTTCGTGATATATTTAGCGTGTCTCATCCTGCAAACTATGCTAGGGTATACATATAAGTATTACATCTTATAATATGGCTTTATCTAGTGAATTTTTCGACTCTCGACTTTTTACTCTCGACTCTCGACTTTTTACTCTCGACTCTCGACTTTTTACTCTCGACTCTCGACTTTTTACTCTCGACTCTCGACTTTTACTCTCGACTCTCGACCCTCGACTTTTAGACAAACTCTACAGGGTGTATCAAAGAAACTGCAAATACCATAATTTGTATGCACGAGATCATACATTAGAATTTCAATGGCTGTGCAAATAATTACGCTTCTGGGATTTGAAAATACGTTTCCACGTGCAGTACTATCAAAATAAGCACACAAAGTGAATTAAAATTAGTTCGATTACGAATGTTTCAGCTAACAACAGAGCAAAGAGTATTTCTTGTTTTAAAGTACGCCCAAACTCAAAACTCGACAGCAGTCATTCGTAAACTGAGCCATTCGTAATCATCGAACTCATAAGTTTAATTCACTTTGTGTGCTTGTTTTGATACCCCTGGGAAACGTATTTTCAAATCCCAGAAGCGTAATTATTTGCACAGCCATTGAAATTCTAATGTATGATCTCGTGCATACAAATTATGGTATTTGCAGGGTTTTTTTATACACCCTGTATAATAAGCATGCTCTGAATTATTTTATTATACAATGATGACGTCCCAGCTTTTTCTAATAACTCACAGTGTGAAGAATCCCTATCATTGTGAATAAATGTAAGAATACGCTTATTTAACGCTCCTAATTTATCAATATTGCGTGAACTGCAAAAGTGACACACAGTTGACTAGAGTAAAAAAATGAGGAAGTATGAATGACTTATATAATCGTAGCAATATTGTAGCTGATAACATTTTACGGAATCATATCATAACATTGAATTGATTGTTAATCTTTTTACAAATTATGGAAATGTAATCATCAAAACTAAGCATATTATCTATAGTCATTCCAAATAGATCAACTGAGTCACGGATCCGTGCAAAATCTCACAAACTCCATCTCCAAAATAAGATATCGTTAAAGGAAAGAATGTATTAATAAATATACTTTCATAGATATTGCTATTTACAGCGGTCTTACCTAATGAGAATATAAGAGAAACCAACATGAATATAATTATTAAGTCAGTCTGCTCAAGCTTGCAGGGCAGCAACATGTATGGTAATTGCAGCAGCCAAAAGATGAAGAGCTCTAAGATTTTTCTGGAAGCATTCTGCCTATATCTACTGTAGGCCTAGCGATCATGCAGTCAGAGAAAGCACAAGTATACAACTCAAGCACCCTGCTAAGCAAAGGCGGTAACTCTAGTCTTGTTATTCTTTCCTTAATGCGTCTTGCTCGCATTGAACTTTTTGTTTGTTTGTTTCCCCATGTGGTGTTAGAGATTTCCGTTGAATCAGTTCATTCTATAAATGTGTATGCAGAGTTTTATTATACTGGCTTTATATTTTGTTCGATTGTTTGTTTATGACTTATGTTGAGGGGATATTTTTCTAGCATACGGGGCTACGTCTTAATGGTCTGTATATTTGTTGCCTCGTTTGAACATAAGATGTCTTTCAGATTGTTTATTCACGTGTATTACTGTATGTATTGTATCTAGTGTTTTAACTTGATTTCCTGCGACTTACCGTGACGTATTTGCTCATGAGTGATAAGTGACCACATGTTAACAGAACTCATTAAGTTTGGTCTTGTGATCCTCCTCAGAAAATTTTAAATACTTCAGGACACCCTTTCTGGTTTTCTGAATCTAATCTCCACAGAGCCACGCAAATATAAAAAAAACATTGACTTTGAGCTCTCATTATTAAATATAAAATATAGACGGAATGAATCAGTGAATACGTAAGAATTGTCTGACCCTAATTAAGAAAAGAATGTGTTGTCAGACCATTGGCAATTTCATAAATATTTACTAGAGTCTGTAGAAAGGGCTTAATGAGCATGAAGCGCTCTAGCGAAAACCTCTTTATTCGCAACCGTTCCTGGTCAGGTCTTAAATTGTATATATCTACTCACTTGGATTATCCACCAAACCCAGTATTCTAGTTCAACCAAGTGAAGTGCAAAAAAATCTTATTGTGAGAATGGTGTTTGGTTGCTCTCACCATTCTTTAAATAGTAGAAGGAACTATTGTTGTAAAGAGTGAGGTGATCAATATTAAATCAATACCGACATAAGTCGCTGTTTTTCCTTGTTTCTTGGAGGAAATAGTGAACTGTTCAAAGCGGTTCCCCCACTCCTTTAAGTGAGAATGGGAAGTTCGGCAGTTCAGCAAAGAGGAATAAACATGTGGAATTACGTGCGGTCGGTAAGGGCGGGTTAAGACTGATGGCCAATTGCCGAAAGGTGAAGCAGTGTGGAAACAAGTAATAATGCAAGCGGGAATACGCTAGCCAACGGGGTGCACTCGTTCTCGGTCGCACAGTGAATGATCTATGTTAATCGGATTCGGACTGGCCAGCATTCCTACCTGTAACACCCATACTTAATACCCGTTCTCCAAAACGATCACCCACTCTCAATGCCCATTCTTGCATTCCTACATTCACACTCAATAGCCATACTCAATACTTGGATCATAGTCAAGAAGATAATCATTTTAAAAGTCAGCCCCGTCAATTATGCTAAAGCGAGCTCTCATCTCATTGAATCAATAGAATATTTCATTATCCTCCAAGAACTACACAAGGGTATCAATACAAGAAAATATACTAGAAAAAACAGCTTAGATAGCAAAAAATGGTAATGTATGAACATCAGGTCAGCACAGTTAAAAATATTATGCTGCTCTTGTATATATGGCATGCAAACGCGTAATTAAAGGCACAGGCAAGAATTATAGTTAGACTTGAATCCGAGTAAAGTTTAGTGCGTTATAAAAACTGTCATCGGGAAATCGGCTGATCAGCGTACAAAGGGGCAATGACCAAGATGTTTTCCTGCCTTTTACCAAAGCCAAATATGCCGAACCACACTGTTACCTGCCTTGGTAGCAAAGGAACAATCATTTTGGAGGACCGAACTCTGCTAACCTGTGTTTATACCAAGGAGAAAATATGCAGGACCAAACTGTTAACCTGCCTTCATAGCAAAGGTAAAATATGCAGGGTCAAACTGCTAGCCTGCCTTTATACAAAGAGAAAATATGCAGGACCAAACTCTGTTAACCTGCCTTTATGACAAAGGGAAAATATGCAGGGCCATACTGTTTACATGCCTTCACAGCAAAGGGAAAATATGCAGGATCAAACTGTTAACCTGCCTTCGTAACAAAGGGACATAGCAAAGGGAAAATATGCTGGGTCAAACTGCTAACCTCCCTTCGTACCAAAATGAAATTATGCCCGACGAAACTGTTAACTTGCCTTTATACCAAGGGAAGTGTGCACATGACCACTTTGACACAAACGGGTAAAACCTGACGGCCTTCTGCCACACCGTGAGCCGCAATGGATATTGCGAATTGAGATTGTTACAGAGATCAGAAACTATTTCACAAGTGATATTATAAATTATTGTGGGCAGACCAAGCTGGGAACTTATTGGGATCACTTTACTTTCAAGTATTGTTAGAAACTTGTGGAATGGGCAGCAAAAACAGGAATAATCCGACTTTATCTGTTTTGGAGAATGACAATTATTGAACAAAGTTCATTAACCAAATATGCCGTTTCTTATATATAGAAATTTCAAAACAACCCACTCTTTGAATTGCTGCATCCCATGCACGTAGTTTAAAATAAATATCAAAGTTATGACTGTGAACACAATATGTGTGAACGGTGAGACAGAAGTGCAGAACTGCATGTATTATAGAATTGATAACCATACCTCATTGCAGTAAAGAAACTCAGTGATCGTTTACCTGAATACTGATTCTTTTGATGCGCGGATTCAAACGGCTAAATTGGTCAGGATGAGGGCACGGCGGTATAACACGACGACCACTGACTACGACGTTTAGAATTATGACATTGCACTCCCGCCGTTTAAGTTTAATTTGGTAAAACATATGAACAAGGAGAGTAGAGAGCTGAGAGGCTTTTGAAGAGGCATTAGCCGTTGGATTTAGCGGCCTTAAATTGTAGACGGTGTATAAATTTTGCATTCTCGTTGAATTGCAGCATGTTGCGGCGATGATTAGTCGACCCACAAAATTCTAACAAGTAAAATAAGCACAGCCGCCAGAACTCTTGGTCATAGGCGTACGGCACGTGGGGGCAGGGGGGGCACCTGCCCCCCCAAAAATTTGTAGATTGAAGTAATTCGGGCAAATGGTTAACGAATATTCGGGCAAACTAGATTTATTTAGTTTGTATTTAAACCAAAAAACAGAATTTTATAATTTAGAGTACTTTTTATTTATATCGTTTGCGTGTTGTTGAAAAATTGTGTGATTTTTAACATGAAAATTCAAGTTTTGTACGTAAAAACAAATTGAAATGGTAAGAGTTTCTGTGAAAAATTTTTTTAACCTTATGTCCCCCCCCCCCCGTCGACACAAAACATAGATACTTTATGTGTTAAATAGAAATAAAAATGGTTATTATTGTTATGAAGATGTTGTTATCGAAATTCGGTCAATTGGACAAAGTTATATAAATTCGGGCAAAATTTTGGCTGCCCCCCCAAACAAAGTTGCGCCCATACGCCTATGCTCTTGGTCTTGGATATCTTCTTGTTGTTGGCTAAAACATCTTTAGTCTTTGGATTTTTGAGCGAGAAACAAAAGGTTTTCTCGCTCGACGGTCGCACAGTGAATGATCTATGTTAATCGGATTCTCACTTAAATACGTGGGAATACCGCTGAGAATAGTGTGGATAGCAGCTATCATTAAATTAGTATGCTGCTCGAATTATATAACCAACTACCATTATCATGTAAAATCAAATTTAAGAACTTTTTTATTCATTGTTTTCACACCCTCAAGGACACACATTTTTATTCACAAGGACATACTTTTGGTTCACGACGACACAAAGAGAATCAAAATACACGTCTATTTCGATGCCTGTGTTTATCAGAAGAGTTTGCCCAGATCTATGAGCAATAAAACACAATTAACCGATATTGAGTGAAAAATATAAATTTCACTCATTGATTTCACATAAACTTGCTATACAAGATGAAACAATTACATGTAAGATCTTCAATATGGAAATAATTCTTTAAATTGATTCTAAAGCTACACGGTAGATCTTTAGCGGAGGCCATTGGAATACGTTTTCCCCCCAACAGTTCTATTTGGATGGTACTTGGAGCAATTCTCTCTTACATTTGTGGTGTGCCCAATTGTCGGGGTTTATCAAGCAGTTATTCTAACACCATCCTGAGAGCATAGACTTTCTTTCTGACGCGCCGAGATGTTATCCAATTAGCTACAGTATCTTAGGCACCTATTTTTCTAGACATTTTTCTAAATTTCAGCGGTTTACGTGAAAATATACCTCCATTGAACTAAAATTTAATAAAAATATTAAATGATTATCAATTCATAGTATGTGGATAACAAATTTAGGTTGGTCGCTGCTGGAAAAACTAAATGAAATATGATAATCCATTGATGAAAATCTTTCCCCAAGTGTGTCTCCTAGATAAATCCAGAAATCCTCTCAAATGTTGCTTTGGTGGTCTGCAAAGATATTCAGACACGTGGTTTTGCTATGTTGTTGTTCATTTTCTCATTGTTATTGTTTTATTGCAGTAGCGGTGTTGTTGGATGTTGTTGTCGTTGCGGTTCTGCGCATGTTGTTTTTCTCGTGCTTTTCTCATGCCACCTATGTTCGAGTTTTAACAAAATGTTTCAAAAAATTTATAATCTCCGGTAAGAGACGCATATTCTATACAAATATAATTTGTTCTGGAAATGAATATTTTCATCATTTCAGATATTGAGCAAACAACGTACAGTATGCCACTCAAATGCAAAATGAAAAAAATACCTCCACTATATTTTGTAGAATTACTATGCAAACTTGAACGGAAGATTCAAGTTTTTATATTGGATGAAATAACGATGTTATTATTCCAATGCATTGATACTTGACTGGTCAAAATAGTCAACGGTTTTTCCCCAAAAATCGCGGAAAGTGGTGACACCAATTTTGCAGCACGTTCAATTATGGAAATTACGCTAGAAAGCCTTATTTTAGTACTTTCACAAGGATTTAAGCGACAATAGCTAGCTATCATTCTCTAAAACTATTTTTTGTGGTCTCTATCATCCAGATTTTATTTCATATCATAAGGACGTACAAGCCTTGGCAATGTGGGTAAATACCCTGAAATTGTTATTTTCCATTTATTAATTTTGTCCCAAAACAACTAATTCAGAGTATTTTCATTTCCCTATAGTATGCGAATTGTTTATGTAACAACAACAACAACAAATCATCAGATTTAGAGCATGTAGTTAGCAAATTTAATAGTGCTTTCAAAATCCTTTAAAAAGTCTCGAAACATGTTAAACCCAAATTTGGACAAGTCGCAATATTGGTGTCGCCAACGCTAACTGATTCTAGAAGGAGGCAAGTACAGTAGTTGGTTATTTTGATTAGTGAAATATCAATGGAGTGAGATGATATGTTTGTTATTCAACCCAGTGGCTAAATTTGAATATTTCGTTAATGCTAACGAAGTAATACCACAAAGGATGATGGGGAGAGGGGATATTTTTGGGACACTCTGCATGTATGTTATATTTCAGATTATAAATTATATTGCCATACTCAGATAATCATGGATTCAAAACTAATAAATAGACCATTTTCAATCAAATGTAAGCTTCAGGGAGAAAACTCAGATGATTAAATTTTCAATTGTAAACGTTTTCGAAGTAACTATAATTTAATGTTTGACACGCCCCAAAATTGTTTCCATAGAGGTATTTCCAAGTGAATTCACATATAAAATGGTCCGACACTATCATTCAAACAACACAAACGCACGGCATGTGCTATATATATATATACTGTGTTTGAAAAGATTTAAACTAAATCTGTTCAGGAAGTATACAGCACATAATTATACGGAAAAAAGTACAAAACAGAAACCTAATCGAAAGAATGTCAATTTTTCGTGCGTAGTGCATTAACAAAAGTATTTTAACTCTACGGACATAAAATGCCTTTCATCTAAATTGAAGGAGTTGCGATTCAGTAATGTTAAAATTATCATTTTGCGCTGAATTGATATTCATAATATATTTTCACAATATATTTAGTTGACTTTTCTGAATCAACCACATTATCATCAGAGGAACAACAATTTCGAGACCAACTGGAAGGATGGTTGCCAAAGGCAGGGAATTGGAAGATTTGTTGGCGTACCACAAGAGATGGATGGGAAAGCTCAAAATTCCACTCAAATTGTGATGGCAAGAAACCCACAATAACCATTGTTAAGGTCGTCAAGAATAAAACGGACTTGATATTTGGTGGATACGCCACCGCATCATGGGCCGGAAGTAAGTATATATCCTTTTAGTTAGACATTATTCCAATATGGTACACTACGGCTGCTTTCAAAGTATATTGCAGTGAATTTAATTTCCAGTAATTTTTGTTCTCCACTAAGTTAAATTTGTTCATTAGAGACAGAAGGTCAAGAACGAAAGCGTATTTACAGTGTATTCTAAATTTATCAGTGAATTGCATGTGGTCTCTAACATAAATTTGTTCATTAATAACAATATCAATATCTAAAACAGAATATCACAATAACTAACATTCTAACTGGAACACAATGATAATCTTCGCCGAATGATTAGTAACTAATCTGCACAGTCCTAGCCATTCTATACTAATTCTTTGGTTTAAATTAGAATTCTTATTTCGAATAATTACCCTACACTAAAGATTACAATAATACATAAATTTATTCAGAGCTGTGAAAAATCGAAAATAATATTTGGAGTTAGCATTTATCTTATATATTCTTTAAATATTATTCCTGTCTCTGTAAGATTTCAGACAGCGATGAAGTTTCAGCAATGTTCGTTTCAACCAAAATTAATGCACTAAAACAGCATTGACATCCCAAAATTGCTTATAAAGGGGCATGGCTTGACGAATATTCAAAATTTCAATGAGCAGGGAAACACGTGAAGTTGTTTCCCTCCGGGTAAAACCTTCATTCTGGGGCAAAACGCCAGACAATAAAGAACGGTATGCATTGAAAGTCTTACTCTTCAATTCCTCCTCAAACGAGCAAGCTAAGAGGACCGTTATATCTGTCGAAGGGGGAAGAATGGATTAACTTATCTTCTGACACACCAGGAATGCCATTAGCTCCTCGCGTAATTAGATACTAAGTTGGTGCCTGGGATGCAAGCTGCTAAGATGAGCTTGGAAGCGCTGCTAGGGATGCCATTACTTTTCCAAGGTTGCTGCGAACGTGACAAGAGCCTAAGTCAAGAGTGTAATTCGCAAGCAAAGAATGTACTTGGTCCTGTGTGCCATGGAAAAACTGAGGACTGCACAGTCAGAGAATTAGAAGAGCAACTATCATGGCCACACCAGAGTCACAATAATTAGCTCGACCATCTCCCCCAAATCTCTCAAATTCTTTTGGGTAGTAATGCGTAAAATCTCCCTAATTACCTAATCCGTGGTTAAACCATTCACATGCGGCTTCCAGCTGAAGAAAAATAACGGTTTAGTGGAAGAGAAAAATAGATTTATTGCACAACAAAAATATTTATTTCAATTTTGCATCAATGAGTGGAATGTTGCTGGACAAAGTTTCTGACGAGACTCCGACTCTGCTGTAACATTAAGAGCACCCGACAAATGTTCGGCCCTTAGAAATATCATGCATTTCTGTACCCATTCCCAAAGATCTAGGACCAATCTACAGATAACCAGAGAGTGACTGCCTACCGAGAAAATATTCTCCGTGCGCAGGCGCCTATTAATGAAAATACGCAATTGTTAAGGCGTCTTCTGTAATGTAGTTTTTAGCCTTTCTTCAATCAGCGATTTTCTTACATTTCATATCAATCTGGTCCTACCATTTGAGCTGTTCGTCAACAATATATTGTGCGCAGAGCGTAACTATTGGGGGAAGGGGCGTGTGGGGAGTTTCTATTTTGTAGGGTAGATTTTGCCATGTTCGTCCGGAAAAAATATATTCAAGTCATATTTAGGCAATTTGAAAAATTTGCTAATTCAATATACAACATTTTCTGACCATCAAAATTCTATATAATCTTCCCAAGAACAAATGAAATGGCGTTTCCTCTTCATTTGAACCTTTTCTCGGAGAGCATGCCCTCAACCCCCCTAATAGCCTCGTGCCTGCAGCACTCCATAGCTGTGAATTCTTGCTAGCAGTATGTGACCGCCCATAAACCTTTTTTGGTTTCGGCCTCCCCCTTTATGATGTGTCCTGATCGCGCCCTTTCCTCGGGAAAAACAAACGATACACCCAAAATGTTTCGACCCAAGTTACACCCCTGCTTGTGTCTAGATCTGAAATTGGAGTTACACACGTCAAGGCTCCCTTTCTCAAGAGCGTCGCAATCTCGGCCTCGATCTTCATGGATTCGGTTGAAAAGAACAACCTCAAAGCGCATTCACCCTAATCTGAACTGGTGGTGACGTGGGCTCGAGCTTTTAGGATGTTAGCTTAATCAAAATCCCGGGGTCAAGCATTTTCCGGCGCAAGTTTGGGGGGAAATGTAATAAATGGCCTGAGAAAGTTAGTATATTCGTGGGACGATGTGAGCATAGAATGCGCCAGAAGGAGAAATGTTGGAAAATTTGAGGAAAGCAAAATGAATAACAGTGGACGGCAAGTGGACGGAATAACAGTGGACGGTAATTAAATTTTAACGAAAAGACAACTCCAATCCAGGTCAACTGACGAATACCTGATTAACCAGGTTCTGCCTGGAATCCTCGCAAGTAGGTTGCTATTTTAGGAGTTGACTATTTGCAGATACATGATTGCCCTATCAATATCATTACTAAATTGCATTTACGTAGTTCTAGATTTTAAATATTTTGGCGAAGGATTGCGCCAAACCTCTCATGCTTACAACTACGTGTCCCAATACATCACTAATCAATTCTGCTGCGTCAGCCTTCGAGTTTTCACAGCTTAGTCTTGCCAGTTTCAATCTTTCGCCTACACTGTATTAATACCAGTAGGTACGTCAGTTAAACACTAATTCTCGCTAGGCCTCTTATGGTAAATTGAATGATACAGTCTACTTTATCATTAAATGAAGAGTTATTGATAATTCTCTACTAACCATAGGTATTTTTCAAAATTCGTTTTAATTGTACATTTTCAATTGTACTGAAACCCGATGTGAAATGGAAGGGAAGGGTGGGGGTGTGGTAGTGTAATCAAATAATAATCTTGAAAACGTATTTCATTAAGACTGTATGTTTTTGTTGTTGCTTGCTATAAAGGGAAGGCGAATCCTGTTATAGCATTTTCAACATGTAACTAGCCCCGCATGCCTTGTGAATTGCTATAGCAGAATAATATCTTCAAAGCTTTGGAAAATTACGATTGATTAAACAACGTTTTTTTTCAACAATTTACACCACGTCAATATCGCATCAACATTCATAATACGTTAATATCATTAGGAAACAATAGCCCAAAATTGGAGCTTTTACTTCATTCACATTTACTTTTGTTTTAAGTGGGCAAAAAAATTTGGAGGATTGGATAATATCATTACCATGGCATAAAGTATATCCTAACTTCTCACTAAAAATTATGCAACCTATACAATTTGCCTTCGTAATAATTTGCTGTAAGATTCTCGAGCGCTCCTTTAATTTCCAAGATTTTCCATATCGTCAATGGTCATGGCTAGGGATGTGGCAATATCGATCTGGCTAGCGCGTTAATACAGTTTATTTTATAAGCAATTCTTGATGGCGATCGTAGCGAAATGTCTCCATCTACTACCCTAACTGTGAGTCTATGACCATAACTGCATCACAATACACCGGCAGGATGGTATACGATCGAATTTTAAACAACGTAATGTAGTTTCAATTGCCATCTTTGTCATTCGAAACGTTCGTTTCCACGGGTACAAGTAACGCGAGGCGTTCAACACTTCGAGAGACAGTAACAGCTTCACTTATTCCGTAGTAATCATGCGGGATTGTTTCCAACATATATGGAAGTTCTTATACGTAACTAAAACACGCCGAACCATAACATTTTCACCGGGGAACACTTATTTAACCACGCATTACATTCTTGTCAGCAACAAGCACTACATTTCAAGGGCGTAAGTTGCCAGTATTCACATTCCACTTTCGACGTAACACCAGATTTGGCGCGTATAATGGCATCCATTTCACCCAGAAGTCCTTCGCTGCTGATTGCACAAGGTGATATCGCGTCTTAGGATACTGATCATAAACAAAATCATAAATGTTAATTGCTATCCACCGAAATCCTGTACAAAACTCGAGGTCTGTTGCACTAATGTGAATATTCACCCAATTCGTTCGGAGAACGACCACGTGTAAGCCAATCGGCTGTGTTGTGACCTTTGCTATTCGTGGTGTATTTTAATGATTTGGTGAACTGTGTCTCACACTCAAGTATAATCGTATATGCCGACGACACTGTAATTTTTGTGAGTGATAAATATATCTCGGATATACAACATAAACTAACATGCGACCTAGATAACATTAGCAAATGGTGCGCTGATAATGAATTGATATTAAATTTCAGCGAAGGTAAAACTGAAGCAATGCTATTTGGAACTCATAAGAATCTATCCCTGCAAGAATCGACGTTGGATATTTCTTGTTTAATGCACAAGATCCAGTTAAAGACCAAGTATAAGTATCTGGGGGTAGAACTTGATCCATCTCTAAATCTAGGTCTTCATTTTGACAGTACATATAAGAAGCCAACCGGGCGTCTAAGACTATTGTCTATGATACAGTACTGCCTAGAAGTAAGTTAACACTGCGGTTCGGTTGTGGTTCGTGCGGTTAGCGGGTGCGGTGCGTGCGGTTAGCGGGTGCTGTGCGTGCGGTTAGCGGGTGCCATGCGTGCGGTTAGCGGGTGCCCGTGCGTGCGGTTTGCGGTTGCGGTTCGTGCGGTAATCACACGTCAAACAGAAAAACCACCGCGTCGTGTTCCGACGGTTTCCGATACAACTGTTATTATGCGGCAAACGGACTTGTTCCTATATGGATTAATTTGTTTACTAAATTACTACCTTTTCTAATAAACTGTATAACATACACAACTGATATGAATTTATATTATGAATATAAACAGAATGTTAACAGGTGTTAAGGAAAAATATAGACTCAGATAAACAAATGTGTCTCCAATACAAACCCTACGGGTTGGCCGCATGATATTTGCGTGTTAGTAAACAAGAAACCGTAATGTGATAAGCGACACTTTTATAAATCTATTCAATCGCTCTACTATATTAATTCTACTTTGCTATAAAATATGACGCAACGGTTGATAAAATGACAAGCTTGTTACACGTTGTCGACAGGCTTGCTACAGTACGAGCTTGTTAAACCAACAACTTGTGAACAAGATGTGAGATTTTTACATGCGTAAATAAACCTAGTAACTTTTTGTCATACGCGTATCAGTTTAAAAGCCTGTAGAAAAGGGTTTATATAGCATGCAGCAAATTCCGAAGTCAACAACGCATTAATTTATAAAAAATATTTAACTATTATTGTAAGCGCATACCTTTACGTTTGGAAGTCAGATTTTGTCGTATCTTTCTTTGTAATGTAGTTACGTGTATATGTAACAGAGAGCTGGGCTTATGCGACACAAAATCCCAAAGTTACACACATAACATACGATAATAAAGAATCGATTTTGATAATTTAAGCCAAGTTAAGCTTTAATAGTTAAATGATGGATTTAGCTAAGATTATTTGACCTCACAGATTTGTTATGGTAGTCAAATATATAAATATTTCTATTTACTTACTCTAGTGTGTCCAATGTGTGTCAAATCCATCAATAATCTTTCTTGTATTAAGAAAAGCCTGTATCAAACTCGGGTCTCAATCTCAGATCTCTCACTTCGCTTATATAAAGCTTTCCCGCACAATGTTTGCTTTGATTTTGCTAGCAAATCCCGTTGAAAAATACACCGTGCATGTTCTTTCAATTATACTGACAAATTTTCGTTTTCTAATCTGCATACTGTTTACAAGTTCTCATCCCAGGTCCCGGAAATACCAAAATACTCATTAGCGCGCCGGTCAACGCCGGTGAATAGATAGTATTGCAGACGATGACATATGATAGTTCAATAAACACTGCTAAGAATGGCTGCCGCACGTAATACAAATACGGAAGTTGTTATTCGGGCATAGTTAAATTCTCTATTAACTATGATTCGGGTTAGCGTATATGTAGCGTAAGGATATATAATTGTGAGTATTGTCTATCTCCATATGATATGTTCTATATATCACTGCGAGTTACAATTTAGAGTAATCAACGATAATATATATGGCAAATATTCATACCTCTAGACTTGATGTCATATACAATAACACATATCTTTTCCGGAGGCTAGTCCCCAATGGGAGAGACTCGTTAAAGAAATTCTAGTCCCCAATGCAGAGATATTCGATCCATAAATCTCTCAGTGATATACGGATCCGTTCAGAATAAATACAAACTTAAAGCTATATACAGTATCTACCTCGCATTTTCAAGATATACAAATTACAGTAAACGGCTGAGATACGTACTCAATCATATATATACGCCGCTACTACGCTTGCTCACTCAAACAAACATAATATTGTCTGTCAGTCTACATAACAGGTATATGTCAATATTGTAAGAATTATTTCTTCAAGAGTCAGCTTACATGTCCGTCTATATCAGAACTTTGCCAAACAGTATTCCATTGACCCAGACAGCATTCCAGAATTTTTTTTGCCAAATTTACAGACTAGTTATTGGGAGATTTGCTTTGAGTTTTTGTGTTTGTGTTCAATAAAAGATTTGTGTGGTAAAATTGTGCAATACGTTAGCTACGTTAAAAGACTTGCTTCGTCAAAACACACTATTAAGCTTTATAAACAAATACGACCATTTACTAAATTTTTAGGCTGGATGCAATATACATGAAATTGTAATGCCAATGACAAAGTTGGAAATTAAACTGCCAAATTATATCGTGTGATATTCTGATTTCTAAATACTAATTTGCCCACGTAAAATTCCGAGTTCGCAAGTCGTACTGTTTTCGTGTTCCACCGTGAGTTACGGTCAAACCCCAATACGCCCACACAACCGCGGACGACCCGCGTGCAGCCCCCGGGGAAACCGCGGGCAACCTGCGGGCAGACCGCCGGCGGCCTTCGGGCAGACCGCGGGGCGCCTGCGGTCAAACCACGTGTGACCCGCGGTTAACCGCGTATTTGTGTTAAGTTACTTCTAGGCAGTACTGTAAGAGGTTATGTTAATAATCATACAGCTAAAACCATCTACGAATCTATGATCGTTCCTTTGTTTACATATAGCGGTTTGGTTAATTTAAATCTTACCCAAACTAATATAGGAACAAGCTATCTCGTTTTCATGATAGTGCTGTCAACCTAATCAATACTGGTAATGGTCAAGATCAAAGGAGGACTGACCGCTTATACCGTCATGCTTCGCGCGATATTTCCTTCGTAGATGTGACCAAACAAAAATGGCGGCAAGAAAATGCGAGATATGCTCGGTTTTTAACACGGACGTTTGACCTGTTGACATTGAAATGGTAGGTGGTTATTTTATTTATAGACAATATAAGCTATGAAAAATATCTTTATTCATAGAGTTTTGTCATTGTGTATGTACAGTTTTATGAATTATTTATTGCAAGTGCATGGTCGCAAGAATAATTACCACTTTGACTTGAGCACGTGAAAAGCACTAATTTGAATTGCAAATTACTCGCAGTCCAAGTGGGCCTGTCAACGGATTGTATCGTTTTATTCACATTTTAAGATTGGTGAAATTTAAACCACTAAAGAGCCCCTAAGAGCCCCACGTTTTTGATAGGAAAAAGCATGGCACATATGTTCAATATTTTAGTGCACACAAGGTTACATTTAGTTAAGTTATTGCCTCATGAGAGTAGGAAATTGAGCATAACAACCTATCCTTCGTCCGGTTTTGTATATAGTCTTCAGGCATTGTTTTTTTGTTAAAAGGAAAGTGCTGAGCCAAGTTTGATGAAGAGAGGGCATGTTTCGTCTGGAAATACTCCTCAAAAACCACCAAGAAAAAAGGTTGCTCCAAGTGTGACAAGTGCCACAGGAGAAAAAAGCAGCAGAAGAACACCAAAACGTTTGTCATTTTCGAAAAGTGCATCAACATCATCAAATGTAAGTTATAGTAAAATAATTTACAAACAATGTAGTTGGCAAGTGATCAACACTACTGTAGCTGTCAGTGTATTGTTCTCAGATATATATAATTGTGAAATTTTTTATTGTAGAAATCCCCTCGTCTTGTTGTGAGACGAAAAGTATTGCATTCTCCCAGATATCTAACGTTTTAACCAAAGCGAAAATCAAAGGTTGCTTCGACTCATAAGGAGGATTGTTCTCTGGTGCAGTTCATTGCCCTGCATAAGGATTTGCAACCTACTGACAATGAATGGCCATGCATGAAGCCAAATCATCCATATTGGTTCAATGCTGCCAAGTTTATTGCAGGCAATGTTACAGGCAGTTGTGAAAGACAATGTGAGTACTAAGTGATATTATTATTCTTCGTATAATTTTAGTTAATACAAGTATACTCCAATTTTAGGCATTGGAAATAAAGTGAAGTCCAAAATGAATTCCCATATTAACCCATTAGTAGGCAATGTGCCCAAATGCACCCTACTTTAGTATTTACTCTATCTTATGCCAGACAATTTTACTTGTCAGTGGTAGAGCACTGGTTGTTAATGGGTTAACAAACCTATCTGCCAATGCATCTTGTTAACTCATTAGCGGGCAATGCGCCCAAATGTGCCCTACTTTACTATTTACGCTGTCTAACGCCAGACGATTTTACTCGTCATTGGTAGAGCACTGGTCGTTAATGGGTTAATAACCTATTCAGTTAAATCCCCAACAGTTTGATTCTTCAACTATTTTTTATTTTTATATAGCTAATTCAATACGACAAAGAATCAAAGTTTTGCGGCAAGAGTATCAAACTATTGCTAATGCAGAGCTGAAACTTGGATTAGATGTGAACCATTACATGGGAAAGTGTTCTCCTAATAATGCTAAGAACAATTCACAAACTTTTAAACTTACTCCTGGACATTTGGAAGTATTAACAGTATTGACTCAGACTCAAAAGTTGCAAGTTCTAAAGGAACTTTATCTCTCACTTGACGATGAGGGGAAAGTCAAATGTTGCAATGATATATTCTTTGAGGGAAATTCTAGCCTGAAAAGAGTGATCATATCACTCATTCAATCCACTATTGCGACCAAAAACCATATGGATGAAATGATGACATTTATGGATATAGCATTCCTGACTTTGGCAATGAGCAATGGGTTATGCTCAAATCCAAAGTATTTTGTCAGCAATTCCATTAAGGCTATGAAGAGACTTTCATCCAATGACAAACCAAATCTTGTTTACAAGTTCAGTCAGATGTTGAATTTACAGAAAGCAGCCAACCCCATGGAACCAGTTATACAGTTGGATCGCATGCCATTTGGATTATTAGAATATGTAATCCAGTTATTTACAGCAGTAAATATAAATCAGGTACAGTCCATGCAGTTGTTTGATTTGTCATCTGCTACTGTGCTACTGTATACTCTATGGAAATGATTCACCTTACACAAATAGTTGTGCTGCATTAGTGTAGCTGAGGTGATTTTGTGTATCAAGAAAGCAAACGTATATTTTCTGGCCAATTTCAGTTTCATTTGCTTAAAACTGTGTTGCCAAACAGCCATGTACCTGTGAATTGTAAGTGAGTTCACATACAAAAATATACATAATATATAATATTATAATAATCAGTATATATTGTAGATTGTAATGTATTGCTTTTTTCAGATTGTTGTACCTAAAGACTACCAGTTATGGTATGAGACAATGATAACAGAATTTCCTGGCAGATTCGCAAGACTTTTTGCAGGCCCAATGTGGAGTGGGCAGACTAAGGAGAACCAAGGGTATACTCAGAAGGTATGTTTTGCTTTTATATTTTCTCATGCTTGTTGGCTTCTAAGGGAGTCAGGCAAATGACATCAGATCAACACGAGCTAATACTCAGTGTAGGCTGTGCTGAATAGTTGTTATTCTTACTTTTAGGCTCTTACTAATGTCCCTGCATACTCACACTCCACACAGATGAGAATGAATAATGAAGACAATCCTTTTGATAGTACCTCCCATATCCAGGTAAGAAACCCCTTTATTCATTTACTTTAATATAAAATATTTAATAATATTATACTTCAAAGGCAAACTACCCAATCAGAAAGCTAAGTTTATGCCACGTGAGGATGAGGTTAATCGTCATATCACGCCTTACGTCACCGTTTCCCGAACCTGCATTCCTTTTGACAATATCACACCCCGAATTCCCCAGGAGATTTGTGGTGTGATGTTATTCGCGTAGAACATGCGAGACTACACAAAAAAAAGATGGCGCCAAAATATATGACAAGTAATTAAATTATTGAGAAAAAACTTTAAAGAAAAATGTTACCATGAGTTTTACAAACAATATGATGTCATACTAGTTGAAAGAGAAGCAACAAATACTTGCTTTAATCAAAATAATAAGTGTGTGGCATGTTTTTAATAAATATTCTCAATTTGAAGGCTTTTAATTTTCGGTATAATATATCATTTATACTGTAGACCCTCGGCTCGGGGGATTCTGGAAAATATTACACTCGGTGACGATACTTCCCTCAGGACAAAGTCCCTCGGAAACTATCTTCACTTCGGGTAATATTTCGCCGAATCCCCCTCGCTCCAGGTCTGTAAATGATACCTGTTGCACGGCTGCTATCAACATCATGCAGTCCATGTTTACTGTCTATACAGTACATACCTGTACTGTAACAATATTTACAATCTATTTTCTGGAATATGACAAAGTGTAATTTTGTTCATTGTACTACAGGAAGCTGCATTGAATATGCTGAAACAAGCTAATCCTGATGGAAGATTCTGGATAAAAATTGACGGCACAGATGTGAAGACTGCTTTAATGGAGTCGATGCGGGGGAAATGGAATGGCGATGTAGATCTTGGAGATGGAGCATTAGAAAAGTTGAGGAAGGAGTATGATGAAAGGCTTAAGGATATTACAGCATTGACAGACAAAGAACTAACTAAGGAAAACCTTATGTGCAAACTGTCTGAATTTACCAAAGAGCTTTCTACCGATGTCAACTTCCTTACTGAAAATTTCACAATTGCTGTGAAAACCTACAAGGAGAAGTTTAAAGCAGTCAACACCCCAGTGAAAACCTTGAAAGACTGCAATTGGGACGTTGTTGAATATCAGACCCTCCTTCAAGATGCTCAAGCGAGTAAATCAACTTGTGAAAAAGGAATTAATGAGTTGGCAGTATGCTGCGACGAACGCAAGTTCAAGTCCTGTAAAGCAATGTTAAAAGATAACGCTTCCAATAGCAAGGCATACACAAGAAACTTATTTAAGAAGAAACGGGCAGCAGCCAGTCATGTGGAGGTGATCATGATTTCCGATGAGAAAAGGAACTGTAAGCCGTATGCTCTGCCAGTAAAGTTTGTTCCTTGTCAAACCCTAAAAGATCAGCAAGTTCGTGAGTTAAATTCGGAGATCAAGCGGAAGAT
Source organism: Trachythela sp. YZ-2020 (assembly GCA_016169945.1). Classification (NCBI taxonomy): domain Eukaryota; kingdom Metazoa; phylum Cnidaria; class Anthozoa; order Malacalcyonacea; family Clavulariidae; genus Trachythela; species Trachythela sp. YZ-2020. The sequence continues at coordinate 2,037,242 of JADLSH010000377.1, read as the reverse complement.
GGCTGAAAATGGTCTGAAAGTTGTAGGTTGGTATATTCTCTGTAACCTACAATACAGTACATTGCTGTAAGAAATTTTTTAATAATTGCTTTATCTTCTTAACTAAAACAGGTACAACTAGCGATGGAGAGTTTTGCAGCTTGAGAACAAAGGGTGAAATCCGTCCAGTCCACATATGGCAATTAATCCATGATGCAAGAGAGTCTGCCAGAAAGATGTCCCAGAAACACTTACTTGCAATGTTCCAAATCAAATCAGGTTTGTCTATATATAATATATATAGATTTTCGCTTACCTCAAAACTTGTCTGCAACAGGCTGTTTCATCTGTAAAAGAATCAGGTAAACTGCCTGATGATTCTTTTACAGATGAAACAGCCTGTTGCAGACAAGTTTTGAGGTAAGCGAAAATCTATAATTTGCTCTAACTATATGTTGTCGAGCACTCTTTGCGTTTCGTAGACCTAAACCTACACGTATATATATATATATATATATATATATATATATATATATATATATACGTGTAGGTTTAGGTCTCATAAACGCAAAGAGTGCTCGACAACATATAGTTAGAAACAAATTATAGATTTTAACACCTCAAAACTTGTCTGCAACAGGCTGTTTCATCTGAAACAGCCTGTTGCAGACAAGTTTTGAGGTAAGCGAAAATCTATATATATATATATATAGTCAAATCTGCAGACATGCATGTTTCGCCGTTCAACGGCTCGTCAGTGCAGCTTCTAACGTAGTCTAGATGCGAGTGACTTCGTATTTATACACCATACTCTTGCCCTCACCAAGCGCATGTGGTACAATACTCAGACACATGCGCATCCATATATATATATATAAAGTTTCTTTACTTAAAATTGAGTCACAACTCCGAGTTTCACACTTAATGCGATCATCCATTAATCGATCATCTTAATTGGATGATCGCATTAAGCGTGAAACTCGGAGTTGTGACTCAATTTTAAGTAAAGAAACTTTACATTCGCCCTGCTATATTGGTATTGAGCACTCTTGTTGCACTATTAAACTCAAACATTACTATTATTATTATATATATATATATATATAACATGCATGTCTGCAGATTTGACTATATATGCTCCTTCACTTTGTGTTGTTGAGCACTCTGTGAGGTTAATTGGTGGCTAATAAGCTATAATGCAAAAGCTCACTTCCCTTGTGTCTTTGAGCACTCTCTATTTAAGACACTGATGTCTGGATGCATGTGTCTGAGATTACCACATGCGCTTGGTGAGGGCAAGAGTATGATGTATAAATGAAGTCACTCGCATCTCAGATGCCTAACTGCACTGACGAGTTTGAACGGCGAAACATGCATGTCTGCAGATTTGACTATATATATATATATATATAGTCAAATCTGCAGACATGCATGTTTCGCCGTTCAACGGCTCGTCAGTGCAGCTTGTAACGCAGTCTAGATGCGAGTGACTTCGTATTTATACACCATACTCTTGCCCTCACCAAGCGCATGTGGTACAATACTCAGACACATGCGCATCCAGACATGCGTGAAGTGTCTTGGGGCCAGAGTGCTCAAACTTTATTTTGAAATGTGAGTTGGAATGTTTGTGTAACACTGTAACTTGAGAATGTTCGTTGTAAAGTTACGAAATTCGTTCAGATGATTTACGACGATCCAACTTACAAAGCTTGATCATCGTAAATCATCGCCGTAACAAATTCGAGGGCGAACTTTTTAATTTTGCAAGAAACATTCCAAACTTATGCAATTTACAAACAAACATTCAAAGTCAGATTTAAAAAGCAAATTGAAATTGAGAGAAACCAAAAAAAATTTTTTAGCGTTATAATTTTAGATTATTGACAATTTACGTATTTCTTTAGCGTTTTTCAAAGAAAACTGTTGCACTTAGAAAATTACACTACACGGCATAAAATTGCCGTCGTTGCTTCAACGATAATAAATAAGAATAAAGGTTTTAATATCTATCTACATGTACTGTATCTAAACTCGTAGGAGACAATGGTTTTCAACATAAGTGTTCATTGTGGTATCATTTTAGTTCTTTCCGATGGAACTCCAGTTAGCGAGGAACCTCATGCGTGCATTCCACCATCACTTCTTTGGCAAATCCATGATCTTGTCACAATTGATGGCATGACTAGAAAAGAAACAATACTCCATGTAAGGAGTAAACTTGTTCCTGATGGCTATACTCCATGTACCTTTGTGAGAAATACTCCTGAGACATTTTTACACTGCCTTCGCAGCCTTGTTGGAACATTTTTATTTCGACATTTGGTTGAAGAATACAAAAAGGTTGGAGCTGATTTCAGTTTGTACTTGTACGTTCCCGAAATTGATCCTGTGACAAAAGATGTCCGCCATGACCGTGGTGACCACAATCATGTTCATAAAAGGATAGCAACAAGTACTAGGAATGGGAATTGTGAAGCACTTGATTATGCTGCATTTGATGCTGTTCTTCGTGATCCAAAGAGTGGTCTAACCCATGCAGCTCTAGTGGGTGAAAGGAAACAAAGCTTGGCTGATGCTGAACGGCTATTGTCGTATCATGTGGTGGATTCACTGCAAAGACTGGAATATAAGACTGAGGCAGAATATGTAAAGGTTAGTTCAAAACTTTTGACTGCTGTAGAAATCGTCACAAGTTCACAACTGTCACCATAATGAAAACGTTCAAACAACTTATGTTATTTTAGGTTATCGTTAACTGGCACAATGCAACAGATGGCAGAGGAATTACGCAGTTGCAGCGTTGTAAATACAACTATCAAATGTTAAATTACATTTTGGAAGTGTGGATGCCTTGGTACAAAGATTGCTACGATTTATCTTTGGTTGACATTAACAAGTAAGTATATCCTTCTCTGATAGACAAGTTATAGTGTCCTTACTCGAATCCTATTTTATACAGAATTACATATGTGCATATTAATCACTTATATGAAGCTATTATCATAAATTATACTGATTGTTCATTCCACCACAAGTAGTGATTTTACTTGAAAATTGTTTGACAATTTGTTGTCTGATCTCCTGCTATCATTCTAGGCCTGTTGAAAATATAAGAGGTTTCTCGCGGGAAACTGTTATAGAAATCACCAGTAACATCGAGAGTCAGGAATACAGACGCCGAGAGATCATCGATATTGGCTATCCAGAGCATCCACGGGCTGGTGGGACTGATGATTTGGAAACATTTTTTGGTATTGTTCACCGAAATATAGGGACAATTTTTACCCTTAAACAATTCAAGGAGTATTGGCCTAGTGCTGTCAGGTAATTGATAAAAAGGTAATAAAATTAGATCAAGATAAGTACAGTATTTTATATTGGACATAACTTTTGCAGGGAATTCACCAAGAGGATGGATGAAAATCTGCCATTTCACTACTTCACGTTAAATGGCAGATACAAAGAAGAATACCCATCATTTGACGAGAAGCCAGAGTTTAATGACAAGGAAGTCACTGAAAGGAACCACCCTCTTCGACTGCACCGCCTCCGTGTCAATCAAAGGGAAGACAGCTCTATTTTTGTTTGCGCACGATCTGTCCTTCCTGCCAGACATGGAAAAACAATACGCCAGAGTTTCCACAAGCCGGAAAACTATCTACCACCACCACCTTAAGAATATGTCAATATTGCTGTTTAAATTGTACATATGATATTTAAAAATTTAATTAGGCCAAATTGTACAGTATATTCTATTGTTATATGCCAAGTGTCAGAGTTCAATTTTCCTGTTTTACAATTGGACAATGTGCATTGTTCTGGAACGAGGCAACCGGTCCAAAATCTTACAGAAACCCCTGAAAAATTTACTAAAACCTCCGAAAACGGTGAGCTTTGTGGCCCCTCAGCCGTCGATGTTTCCCTCGGCTATACCTCAGGAAACATCGACAGTCTCGGCACAACAAAACTCACTGTTTCCCTCGGTATCAATAAATAAGTGATAATTATTAACCCATTAACGACAAGTACTCAACCACTGACGAATAAAATCGTCTGGCGTTAGACAGAGTATTTACTAAAGTAGGGCGCATTATAAATAAGTGATCATTATTAACCCATTAACGACAAGTACTCAACCACTGACGAATAAAATCGTCTGGCGTTAGACAGAGTATTTACTAAAGTAGGGCGCATTGCCAGCTAATGAGTTAACAAGACACATTGGCAGATAGATCTGTTAACCCATTAACGACCAGTTCTCTACAACTGATGAGTAAAATTGTCTGGTGTTAGACAGAGTAAATACTAAAGTAGGGCACATTGCCCGTTTATATATTGCCTGTTTATATTTGGGCACATTGCCTGTTAATAAGGGGTTAAAATATTTATGCTAATAAACCCAATATGATCTTTTGTATGTGTAATATTTAGGTCATTCTAAGATGAAATAAAATATATATTTATAGGAGATAACATCTTATCTGAGACCTTGACAGTGAAACAGTTGATCAATATATAGTAAGCTTTTTTCCTATAAAAATTTCATGATTGTATTTCTTATCCACTATGACCCAATCACCCAAATATTAAGAAAAAATCATATTAAGTGCAGCACTTTAAATTGGATCATTGTATTCATATGTTTTACTGTCTGGTAGCCATCTGTTTCTTTTAAGAATTAATATTTTTGCAAAATATCTGTGGGCCTTAGCTGCATATATATATTTATATATTACATTGTTTAATGCAACTGATGTTATTTCCCCTTTTCTCACTGCATCTGTCACTTTTGGCAGTTTTCTTGCTGGAATGTATCCAATTGGTTTACATATTCCCAGCAAAGCTTTCACAACTATGGCATTCTCATCACGCTTGTTAACTGGCTCAGCAGTGAGAGACACTTCAGGTGTATTTCCCTCAAGCACTAATTGTTTGCAAGCATGTAATGCTTCCTGAAAGTGACCATGAAAAGTAGTACCTTTCATGAATATCAATTCAGCAAATTGTTCTGCATCATTGATCTCTTGTTCTTCATCCTGTTCCAGATCATTATTCTGTTCTTGTTCGTCATTCTGTTCCAAATCAGCATCCTGTTCGTCTATATCACTTACGTGTATGTCCGGCAATCTTTGTTCCAGCACTTCATCAAGTTGATCTTCAAATTCATCATCAAGATCTGGTGAAAAGTTGTTTGGCATTTGAGTTTCAGGGACCGTAAAATCTGCCAAGTCAATTAAGACCTTGCCAATTATTGGAAAGCTTGAACAATTACAAGTTGTCCTGGTGATGTCCAAAAGTGGGCAAATACCACTGTTTTCATCATCATTGTCAGGTGGGTACTTTGGTGCTAATGGAGTGGCAGTGGTCGATAGAAGCACATCAACATCAAAATCCCAAATCAGCAGAACTTCATCATATTGACCAGCAACATCCTCCTCGTGAAACTAAATTCATATCAATAAGTCATTTTTTAAACTCTAACAGTACTTGCATTGGGTACGTCGTGAGTGCAGATATGATTAAATATCAATTTTTGAGCGACACCAATAAACAAAATGCAGTATAAACATGCCATTTGTCATTTTGTAGCTCACTGGCAAAATACAAAATCAAATAAACGTTTATATCCTTTTTATTTATTGCGAACAAACACAGTAAATAAAATGTAACTCACCTTGAATACAACACTGGAAGTCACATTTATAATACAGGGTGAATTTACTCCATCGATTTTCCTTAGAAGTTCAGCGCTGTTTGGCAAAATACAAATTCGCCGATTTGACAACGAATTCATGAAGCTGAAGTGACAAAAATAACCATCCATCCTCAATAGTGGTAAGCCGGCAATTTTAAGCTGTAATGGATATTGTGTATCAACACAATGAAGGTATAAAATAGTCGAATCTTGAAAAATCTCCGCTCGACTTTCATGTTCGCCCAAAGCGTCCATCTTTGAAAATGACACTTCGCATGCTGGCGCGTTTGATAATATAGTGTGGCGCAAAGCATGACGGTATAAGCGGTCAGTCCTCCTTTGTCAAGATCCTACTGTTTCTGTTTCTTCAGTTGAAAGTTTGAACAAACGTAGAGCATGTATTTTTGTTCGTAAATGCTTGGATGGATTTGTACCCAATAATTTTGTTAGTTATTTCAAGATAAATTATCATGGCATGGGCACAAGAAATGCATCTTGCTTGATTCTATTACCTAAGATACATACCGAATATGCCAGAAATTATTTTTATTATATGGGCGCAAAAACCTATAATGATCTTCAAACTGACATTAGAAAGGTATCCAACTTTAACAGTTTTGTTAACAGAGTTAAGGATTTTCTCTAGTATAAATCTTCAATGTTATAATATATAGTAATTTAGTATAGTTATTTAATATATTTAGAATTCAGTCAGGACACACATTGATAACAGATGTATTTTCTGAAGTGTTTATCCTGAATAAAAATATACTCTATCTATAATCAAACTGCTTTTTTACTTCGATCACCTTCCACACTCGTTTGGACACCACTGCAGCATTCAATTCCATTTGCGGAGTGGACAACTTGTTTATGGGATCGATCCGGCATTTAGTCATAATCAGTTGACATCAATACAGTCCGTTTTTCAAGATCCATCTGATATAGGCAGCATAACCATAGGCTAGATCACTCCCATCGCTAATAATTATGAGTCGCGGGCGACCAACGGCATCTTCAGGTCGTAAACGACGAGAGAACCGTAACTGTTCGAGCTTGAACAACGTAGTAAAAAAACGAAGCGATTTAGCAGTAAGGTGGCTGAAAGCGGTGCATCCCAGTCAAGGTTTCGTGACCATACTTTTGCTAACAATGTGAAAGGCCATACAAGACCGAGTGGGTCGTAGATTTTCGTCACTTGCTGAAGCACTGTTCGTTTTGTCAAGACGTCCGGCAATTACTTTGGCAAATCAATTTCTTTAAAATTTGCGCCGGTGCGTATTCCACGCCTTTTCTTGCTGAAATTTACCGTAACTTCATAAATATTGTATCCCTTCGAGAATCCCATCCAAGGCCGAGTACACGTAGGTTTGCGTCTGTTCTTTCAAGCATACTTAACGATTTACCGGTTCCTTCTCTTTAATTTTCTTCGCGAAATGTTTCTTGAACATGACTTGGGCTTTCTTCACGAAACTGCCAGCATTTTACCGAAAATCCACCTTTCGCTAGCATGTTCTCCGTTTCTTTCGCAACTTTTAGAGCACAACACAGAGTTGGACGAGAGTCAATAAGATCGTCAACGTAACTTAATTTCTTCAATAGTTCAGCAGCTTCCCAGCTGTCCTCTTTGAATCGGTCCGCTGTCTTGTAAATTGCTTCCATACTAATGGCTGGTGCTAGCGTGTCCCCATATTGACACTTCAATCATGAAAACATTTGGTGGTCGATCAAGTTCAATATCTCGCCAGAGAAAATGATGCCAATGCTTCTCCAATTATTTCAAGAAAACAGAGTTGAACATTTTTCTGATATCACCAACTACTGCCACAGCTTCTTCTCGCCAACGTAGCAGGATGCCGATCAGATTATTCATGTAACAATCTGGTCCTTTGGCCAAACAGTAATTCAACGTCACTCTCTTATAGATTTGACTGGAGTTAAATACCATGCGAACGGGCTTGGAGTGTGACTTAGGGTTGAGCACTGCCAAGTGAAATATGTAGAACACAGGACCTTTCCACTCCTGGATCTCCTGGGCCGTAAGATGACGTGCTAATTTGGGCTGTACTATATCATTCATCTGCTCTTTGCATGTGCTTGCCCACTGTTCATCCAGAACGGGGTCTTGTCTCTGTTTCAAGCTCTTCACCCTCGATGAACTTTCCAATATGTTTTTCTTCTCGCTTATTCGATATTAAATGAATGGTGTTTGTCAAGTTGCAGAGACCTTGGTCTTGACCAATCAGCAGACATGGGGCCAGCGATGTTGGCATAAATTCCAGGTGTGTATCGAGTTGAACTTTATACGTTTCCACTTTAACTTTCACGTCATGGATCACCTTCACGAGGTTTGAGTCATGCTCAATTCCGTCAATCAGTTCTGGGTGAGTGCCCTGAAGACAGATTGCTAACACACCACTCATTATGCTTAGATTCTCCCCATACCGTGTTCTTCTTGTTTAGGATGTAGACCAAAGAAATCACATCCGAGGAGGACATCGACATGTCTTGATTTTCTCTGTAGAGACTCAGAGTCATACTCTGCAAATAGGTTCTTAAGAACTTCATAATCTAGTTTGCTCATTGGACCGGAAATTTGATCCATTCCATACGCAGTTATAGTTACCCTTTTACCAGACTTTTTCCGTAATGTGAACTCTTGAACTTTCTCTTTACGACTCTTGGATTCGCAGAGTAACTGATGATGTTGAGTAACTGATGTTGTCTTTGCGTTCCCCCATAATAACCTTGTTGCTTTCGTCGGTCATTCTTGGGAAATTCATTTCTCTTTCTTTTTGACTGAACTTCAGCTATTCAAGCAAAAGCTTCTCGTTCACCTCCTGAGAACTTCTTGAAGAGGATAAATGGATGCACCTTCTCACTGGAAGTCGTGGCTCTGTACTTTCGTTGCCATTCACCCTTCAAATGACAAGGCAACAGTTCGGTGATGAAATCAACATCTCTGATTGTCAGAATGTTCAAGTTTCCTAGCTCTTCCAGTTGACAATAGGCTAATTCAACTTCATCCACAAGTTCTATTAAGCCTTTGTAGTCATCGTCTGACACTGCCTTTAATTTATGCAAATTTTCTGAAGCCGCCTGGACGTTGGCACCAACATCTTCGTAATAACATTCTAACTTCCGCCACATAACATCATAAGCTTCAGGTCTTGTAACACACACTGATCTTATTAGTTTGCTTGCTTCGGCCTTTAAGGATCTTTTGAGCTCATGAGCTAGGGTTGTCTTGTTTTGATACGCCGTTTCTGCCACCGATTTCCAAAGCGCTTTAAATTCTGGCCAGTCTTTCTGTGACCATTGAATAATGCCAATGTCATTTTCTTTGCCTGGATCCGAGGATCCAAACCCGTGGGATATTGCATAAGATGAAGTGTTTGCTGTCGGTCAATTGAATAGGTTGGGACTATGGTGGAGTTAACAACATATGTTCCGCTTACATGAGGAGTAGGAAAAGTCATGTGAACATGTGGTGGATTATAGTTGAATGACAGGTAGCAGGAGCACTAAGGGTCACACTGTCGAAAACATACTTGACTGTGAAGAACTCACTAAATTCTGTGGGGTGCATTGGTGTTAAGATTCGTGGTCATACCATACTGAGCTAGGGTGGGGTCGTCGCTTGGGTGTGTGCTAGTCAAACATTGCTGAGGTGTTACTGTGCTGGGATTGACAGGTACTGAGAAATGTGGAGGGGTAGTACTGGTACTTAGTTGATGGTGTAAGCTTGTTAAATTTTGTTTGGTACATTTACAGAGGGAATGATACTTATTCCAGGGAGTGTTAGGGGGTTGCTATAGTGTTGGTATAAGCTGATCAAAATTTGTTGAGGAAAACTTATCATGGGAAGGTGGAGGGAAGTGAAATGAGGCTGTACTGGTACATAGGTGGCGGGACAAACTTGCTGGATTTTGTTGTGGAGCACTTGTACTGGTAGGTACACTTATACCAAGGTGAGGTGCAGTGAGACTGGGACTAGTATTAGTATGTTGACTAATGCTGCTGGACAGGTTATCGGCACCACTCCCTGGAGTGGTTGGTTCATCTCAGTATAGTATCTCGACTGACAAAGAACTGAAAATGCCAGTTCGAATTACTTCGCGTATCTGTAACACTCAAATAAATCTGAAAGTAAAGAAGAGACAAGTTACTCACCTGAACTTAATTGAAATACCCATAAATAAAAAACCTTTAAATAATCCTGCCCCAGTTAGAATTATCCAGCTCCCAAAGGAATTTTCGCAAATTTAAGACACTTCGCGACCATGTACTAACCTCATCGCTCTACCATGGATAAAATATGTTATGTTAATGCTTTTAAAACTAAAATGATCTAGATTGCTCTAAAATATCGGCATTTGTGTTCGTTCAAAGTTGTCCTTGCGGGAATAATATTTTATCGCCACGATCATACGAGAAGACAATTTCTAGTTTGCTTTCCAAATATGGAGGCAGAATAAGATCTACTCTACTCAAAAATACCTTGAAAGGAAAGTAAGTAATTTTGTTTTATCATATATGTTTAATCTTGATGCTTGAAGCCTGTATAGATATTTGTACAATACATGTTTAATAGTACTTGTTTTGATTTACTATACTATAAAACAGTAAATATATTATATTTATTGTATTTTTATGATTTATGATAAAAACAATAGAAAATACGCAAATATTTATTGTTTTTTTCATAAATCATAAAAATATAATATATTTACAGGGTTCTGTGGTGGCAAACCAGCGTTTCGTGAAAATATTGCCCCCCCTGTCAAGTAGCCCACGAGGAGTTTTCGCGAAGATTGCGCGTGACTTTCAAATTATTTTTAAACTTGTGTCTTTGATTCTGATCCTAAATTTGTTATGGGAGGTTTTTTCCTTTCAAGTACGACTATACTACTCTAGTTTTTCGATTGGGACTATTCTACAATGAAGTACTCTTGGGTACTGTAATCTAAATACATATGAAGACGAATAAGTGGCATTTATCGGGAAGAGAAACGACGAGGCATTGCAATGGCCGCTATTTGACGAAATATCGAAGGACACAATATCGAAGATAAAATACACTGCACTGCTTCAAAACTTGACGAAACTTGGTTGAAATCCTCTTTAGCCATCTATCATTATGTAAAAGTACAACAATTGGATGATACTTGCGAGACTCGGCGATAAAAAGCAAACAAGACGGCAAAATATGGCTGAAATCGTGTTTTGGTGGGGGGTAAGTGAAATAAAATGTATTATATTTAAACAAAACAATGTCAATCCTTATGAAATCTACAATAATTATATTAAATTAAGCATAGTTTTTCATCCCATGATAAAAATTGTTAGGAAATAAGAAAATTTAATCTCTGCCAGGTATATTAGTTATTTAATGGATAATTAACAGTTGACCTGGGGTGGTGCATGGTCATTTTCTTGTAACATATTATACTTAGACAAATTTTTCCTTCCAATAACTACCCCTAAAAGCAACCTTCTAAACACTATAAGCACTTCAGAAAGGCTGTCGCTTCTGCTTTTCGGAAGTTAGAGCTATGTCGGCACTGCCGTTTCAGGGCGGGGTCATTTTCAGGACTTTCGTCCCGGATTCAGGTTTTGGCACATATGCCATGTTGACCGCCATGGTCATTTTACCCTAAAACAGTTGAGATTGCCTGTGGTAAATGAAACGCATACAAACTCCTATACAGGTCCTAGACTATGCCCAAATATAGCCTTTTGTGGAGTGAATCTACGTTTATAAATCAGCCGAATTTTGAACTTGCAACCATGAAATTGATCTTAAATGCAGAGTGTGTCCTTCATTATTTTTTAAATATAAAAATTTGCTTAAAATATATTGTTATTTCATTTGTTATTGTAAAAATAACCAATTTTCCAGTTATTTCCACCAACTCCCAGCATTTGCCTGCAGTTTCCAAAAGAAACACTACTCTTTTATGCCCCATTTATACACTTGAGCCTTGTTTCCATTTGGTTCAGTTGTCACGACCAAGTCATGGTCACTGATGCAAAATAGTCTGGATCTCTCTTCATGTGTTTTGTCAGTTTGTGCTGTATGTATGCAAATCAGTTTACTGAATGCAAAGATGTACTGACACCATGTTATATCAGCTCCCTTCTTGACATTGTCAAAACAGCACAACTGATCATGGACACCAGGCTGATACGGGGGATGGTAGAAAGGTTCGACACATGTGTATCAGCAAAATAGTGTGTAATGAAAGAGTTATGAACAGAAAAATAACACAACCTCAATTGAATGTCAACCAGGGTTGGTTCAAGCTGGTCTGGGTTGAAAACAAATATCCGGACTCCAGTGTTGCAGCCATAGGGTTGCAGCCAACCCGGGTTATAATGTGTATGCAATAAAAAAAGCCCCATGGGGTCTTCCAACCCGGGTTGAAGATCAGTCCGGGCTCGTGTAAATGGGGGATAAAAATTTCAAGTGACTGTTTCTCCAGTAATTGGCCAAGGCTAGCATAGAATATGCATTCTCTGTCTATTGCCAGAATACTATATTCTCCTGGTAATGACTTGACAATTTTACCTGCAAAAATTACTGCTTGGGATTGATGTGTTGAGGGCAAGCTAATTGTTTTAAATTTACTATAAATCCTTCTTAAGAAATGAATAGTTATGAGTATTCGTTTTGAATATTCTCTATTCCAAACTTGACCTATTTGTTCAATTCCTAATGAGTGGGCAAGAGTGGGCCATTGACTTACAGGCATGGCAAGCCATCATTCGTGTCCTTTAATAAGTTGTATTCTTAACTTTGTGTTTATATTAACTTATCCTAGAGAGAATTTTACTACAACTTCAATATGGCAAATCTTGTCTCTGGGCATCCTTTACATTTATTTCCTTGTTCTTATATTTACTTAATTTATAGATATTTAATCATGAATACACTCTCGAATACACTCCGCATTTTAAATAATTTTATGGCTCCTATTGTCCTATTCAAAGTGCAACTGCTACATTAAGTAGATTTAATACTCCGCAAAAGGCTAAATTTGGGTTGCCATCCAGTTTTAAGTATAATAAATGCAAACAAGTACTGTGAACAACTAACATGTACAAATATCTATACAGACTGAAAAGTATATTTGTAAAGGCTTGGTCATTTGGGGGAATTGAAAACCTCTTGTTGATCAAGATTAAACATATATGATAAAACCAATTATTTACTTTACTTTCAAGGTATTTTTGAGTAGAGTAGATCTTATTCTGCCTCCATCTTTCGAAAGCAAACTAGAAATTGTCTTCTCATATGATCCTGGCGATAAAATATTATTCCCGCTAGGTCAACTTTGAACGAACCCAAATGCCGATATTTTAGAGCAATCTAGATAATTTTAGTTTTAAAAGCATTAACATAACATCTTTTATCCATGGTAGAGCGATGAGGTTAGTACATGGTCGCGAAGTGTCTTAAATTTGCGAAAATTCCCGTTCGTTCACCTTGTCCAGTTGTCCGCCACATATTTCTATATAAATGTGTATCACTCCGTGATCCCCGGAAGTGATTTTCGCATAATTATATAATGTGGCTTATCCAGTCTACTATTAGATCAGTGAGTAGATCTCGCTGGAATAACAGAGACTTGGTTGAATTGAAATGTTCCTGATAGCTGTGTAAATATACAGGGCTATAACTGAGTTCGAAACGACCGCGGCGAGAAACGGAGTGAAGGAGTTTGTGCATTTGTTAAATCTTCAATCCCTTTCGTGACGCTTTCAAATCTTGGCTGCCCTAACCATGAGTGTTTGTGGGTAAAACTCAGACCTTACCGACTTCCAAGAGAAATTTCATGTGTTATTGTTTGTGTGATATACAACCCACCTCTAGCAGATAGTAACGAACTATATAAGTACATGATTGCCTCTTTGGACAAAATCTTATTGCAATACCCTAGAGCAGGTGTCATCGTTACGGGCGACTTTAATCAGTTTGACACTAAACGACTTTGTAGAAATTCATCTGTTAAGCAAATTGTTAAGAAACCAACTCGTGGAAACACGACTTTGGATTTAATACTTACCAATATAAAGCGTTGGTAAAAAGAACCAGATATTCTTCCCGCTGTTGGTCAATCAGATCATATGTCAACCATGTTACATCCACTTGATTAACTTTATCGCACCAATACAGCTACCAAAATTTGAATTAGAATATACCAATAATTGTGTGATCAAGCAAGCTAAATTTAATTTTTATGAATCTCAAGTGAGCCATTTAAAAAATTCAAAGCCAAAAAAATTGTGGAGTGCAATAAAAAATGTAGCTGCCTCTTCTTCAAAAGCAGTTTTCAATTCTGCTGAGGTCAATGGAATCGTCTTACAAGGAAAAGCACTAGCGTCCGCAGTTAAAAATGCATTTATTGCTGCCACCCAACCACTACCTCCCCTATCAGAGTATGAAAGAATTCCTATTGAAGAATCCAGGGACCCCTACGCTATATCTGACTTTGCTACTGAATCCCATCTAAAGAAAATTAAATCCAAGAAAGCACCTGGTCCAGTGGTATACCGAATTGGTTTCTCAATAATTTTTCCATGGAGCTCTCTGAACCTGTGGCAATTATATTTAACAACTCTATTAAACAGGCACAGGTCCCAAGGCGGTGGAAAGAAGCAAATGTTATTCCAGTCCCAAAGACAACTCCAGTAACAGATATATCCTCGGATCTTCGACCTATTCGGGCATGATCGTGGACGTGACGTAAACAAACTGGCAAAACAATACCGTCTTACGCGGGGTGGGACAGCAGTCAAATTCGTCGCTACTCGTCAATTTGACTGCTGTCCCACCCCGCGTAAGGCGGTATTGTTTACCAGTTGTTTACGTCACGTCCACGATCATGCCCGAACAGTTCGAAGTATTATGAACATAGCCGAAATTGAGAGAGAAACCTTTGTGAAAAGATTTGATCGAATTTTTTTTGCCGTACGACAAGTTTGAGCGGAGATATTTGACTTTGAAGGCGATGCGGTCGGGCTGCGAGTAATTAACCTTTACCTTCTATATACATATGACGAGCAACACACAATTTGACACAACATATAGGCCATTGAAAAGGTTGCATAAACCGCTCTAAATGAGCCCATGGCGTAATTAAAAGAAAGCAAAGGCATTATACTATCATGTCAACTATATTTTATTGTTAAAGTGTAGTTATTTGACTAATTTAAGAATGTTTTTAGAATAGTTTTGGTGGAGTATAAAATTTGTTTATAAAAAGCCGTTAAAAACCCGCAACTCCTGATCATTCACCCTGAAATTGGGCCGCCTGTGATCGAATATACTCTAACATAAGCATCAAAGAGACTTTACTTTCTCCGAGTACTTAAACGAAGCGGAGTTGGGGAGAATTCTCTGATCCAAGTGTTTATTACATGTATACGGCCTGCCTTGAATATTCATGCCAGGTTTGGAATTATGGTGCTCCAGATTATTTAAAACAGGGGGTTGAAAGAATCCAAAAACACGCTTTACGAATAATATATCCCGGTCTATCATATCTGGAAGGCTTGAAATTTAAAGAAATCCAATCACTTAGTCATTGAGAAATAAGATAAATCGATTGGTGAAAAGGACAAAACAACGCTATCTTAAGAACAAAATCAAGCAGTGTGGAACAGCTAATACTCGACAGTGGTGGAAAGAAGTGAAACGCCTTGCTGGATTGAACAATACTAGCCAAGTGACTAGCATTCTTTATAATGATTGTTTGTTCGAAGGTGTTGACCTTGCCAACCATATTAACGATTGCTTCATTCAGGCGACTACTAATATGCGGGAAGTATATGTGCAACCTACTATCACTGAAGTACCGGATAAATACAGAGTTACTGTAGGCGATATTAAGTTAGAATTATCTCGTATTAATCCACGTAAAGCTACAGATCCAGACAATTTTCCGAATTGGATTTTGAAGGACTTTTTAGATATTCTAAGTCTTCCGCTCTGTTTTATTTTCAATGCATCGATTGAAGAAGCTTATTTACCAACAATATGGAAATCAGCTGATGTCATACCCTCCCCCAAAACAACTCCAGTTAAGGATGCCGCCACCGATCTGAGACCAATTTCATTAACGCCCGTATAGAGCAAGATTGGAGAATCTTTTATTTATAGGTGCTTGTTAGATTCAATTGAAGATAGAATAGACTGGAATCAATTTGGTGTTATAAAGAACTCGTGTACCACCGACGCCTCAATGCTTATGATTCACCGTTGGTTTCAAGTTCTGGATGGAACTGGATCAGTAGTTCGAGTGTGCTTATTAGATTTTTCAAAGGCATTCGACAAAATTGACCATAATGTACTTATAAATAAGCTAGAAGATATTAATATTCATCCTGTATTGGTCCATTGGATTATTGCATTTTTATCTGGTCGCCATCAACGTGTGAAATTGGGGTTTCAAATTGGGGAAATAACGATTTCAAACCAACCAATGATATCATAAAATTTGTTGATGATTCTTCAATTTTTGAAGTCGTTTTACAGAATACAGGGTCTAAACTGGACCAAATTTTATCTAAAACCAGCGAGTGGGTCGAGCATAACTACATGGAATTAAATGGAAAAAAACCCAAAAGAATTAAGGATTACATTCTCAGACTATGAGTTCGATTTTGGTAATCAGTTAACGATTAACAACGAGCCTGTTAGAGTTGTCAATAAGGCAAAACTTTTGGGTATTACCATCTCAGATGAATTAACATGGAATGATCACATTCACGATATCTGTTCTAAAGTTAGTAAACGCTTATATTTCCTAAGAATTCTGCAACGAGCGAGTGTTGATGATGTGGATTTAGTAAAAGTTTTTTGCTGTTACATTCGGCCAGTTTTGGAATATGCTTGCCCTATATGGCATTCTTGCATCCCTGAATATTTATGTGAACAGGTTGAATCAGTTCAAAAACGAGCCCTCCGTATTATATGCAAGAATTTGTCATATTCAGAAAACAGGAAGACTACTGCATTAGTGACACTAAAGGATCGAAGAGAAACATTATGTCGTAAATATTTTAATCGCATAAACATGCCAAGTAATCGCCTTTTTAATCTTTTGCCATCTAGTAGTGAACATCATTCAATATAATTTACGTAATGACCGCCTTCCGTCTATTAAAGCCAAAACTGAGCGTTTTAGAAATAGTTTCATTCCATACGCAATTAGAACATATTCGTAGTTTTAGATTAAAATTTTAATAATTTTAATACTCTTCTTATAGCTTAATTTTAACAAAATTTTATATATATAATTATGTAGCATGTATAATGTAAGAACGTGTAATTCAATCCTTGATTGCTAAACGTTTAATTATTAATAAAAATCGAATTAAAGAAGAAATGACATATGTATGTCATATTATTTCAAAAAACTTCTTTACCCCGAACACATGTTACACGAACTCGTTCCTGACAGACGTGAGAACTTAGTCAATTATACCCTTCGTAACGAGAATCATGTCAATCAAATTGACTGTAAGTTTTTTTCAAGTTCGATCATCAAACTTTTCAATATTTCATACCCCGTCTCTCGGTGGGCTGCACCGATAAGACGTATTGAAGTCAAAGTAACCGCTGTTTTGGCTTCACTTCTCTCTTGTTTGTTGTCTAGGACACTCATATTATAACGTTTATGGTATCTACCAATGACAAAGCGATAACTATATCTTCAAGCTAGAAACTACGAGTATTTGGCTGAAAAAACTCCTTTAAAGTCGGCTTCTTTAATATAGCTCTCAAATGTCACCTTCGATATTTTCGCTCACAAGTAATTTACTTCAGCCGTATTCATCGGCAAATGATACAGTTGTATGTACCGTGTTTTAACGGGCACTACTGAATATTCAAACTATAAAAACTCATAAACAAAAGATTTTTAAACTATACGGCGGTTGACTGTTGTGTAAAACTTCCTGAAAAATACAATGAGAACTTCGACGTTTCGAGCGAAGGCCCTTCGTCTGGAAGTTAGTAGTGAATAGTGAATACAAAAGCGATCACGTGATAAAAAAATAAACCAATCAGATGGACTTAATCAAAACAAACTATAAACAAAATATGGAAATCACATCACAAAATATGTTAGCATATAAGGAGCAGCGAAAAAATGTAACAAAACAAGAAAGACAGAAAACAAGGAACGAAATATTAGATAAGGTGAGATATATAGAGTATCTGCTGATGGCAGGCATAAACAGATAGGACTTAAATGTAAGAGAGGCGCTCATTAATGCCGAGAGGATGAATGTTGCCAAGTTGGAAAATGAGACGTATTTCTTGGCTTTTGCAGCTATCATTACTACCAGAAATGGGACACAGAGCTCGAATTTTCATATCTGAAACACTGTGATTGCCAGTGTTGATTGGCACAAGGAAACGTGCCTTGTGGTGTGAAGCTGTGTAAAACCTGTAAATATATAGATCCTTCCACTACAATTTCGACACCAAAATCTAAGTACACCGTTAAGCCCCATTTCACGTGCACCTCCTCTCATCTACTGTATTTCATGCAGTAAATGTGGGATGCTCTATATTGGTGAAACTGGTAGATATTTAAGGATAAGATTTGGTGAGCATCGTCGTGCTGTCGTAAACAATGATGCTAAACAACCTGTTGCCAGACATTTCAACACTGGCAATCACAGTGTTTCAGATATGAAAATTCGAGCTCTGTGTCCCATTTCTGGTAGCAATGATAGCCGCAAAAGCCAGGAAATGCGTCTCATTTCCCAACTTGGCACCATTCATTCTCTCGCCATTAATGAGCGCCTCTCTTACATTTAACTCCTATCTGTTTATGCCTGCCATCAGCAGATACTCTACATATCACCTTATCTAATATTTCGTTCCTTGTTTTCTGTCTTTCTTGCTTTGTTATCTTTGTTCGCTGCTACTTCTATGCTAATATATTTTGTGATGTGATTTCCATATTTTGTTTATAGTTTGTTTTGATTAAATCCATCTGATTGGTTTATTTTTTATCACGTGATCGCTTTTGTATTCACTATAAAAGCACATGTTTTCCCCCCGACCCATTCTACTAACTTCCAGACGAAGGGTCTTCGCTCGAAACGTCGAAGTTTTCATTGTATTTTTCAGGTAGTTTTACACAACGGTCAACCGCGGCGTTTGCTATACTCTACCCACACTGGCACCGCACGTTTGATATATTTTTAAACTAGTTATCTTTACTTTACAACAGAAACCGTATGTGCGTGCGGTAAAACACTGTAGTCCATTACAAACGTTCTTTTCACGTGTTTTTATATCACCGCAGGCTCAAAACTCAAGCAGTACTTGATGGCGCTTGTAGCGAAATGTCTTCATCTACCCCCCTAACTATGAGTCTATGAACCTAAATCCACCCCAATACAATTTCGTTCGATAATTGTAAAATAATTGTGAACCAAACAGTTTCGGAAAAGTGAATGATATACTATTTAATTATTTCGTTCGTCGGCGTAAAATTATTTCATTTAACAATATATTCTATTTGTTTTGACAGATGGAATGTATAGATCTGCTGCAGACTCCTTTTTGTTTTCTCTTCGCAACAATGACAACCTACCACCTTTCAAAGCTCTGTTGAAGAATCAGAATGATCCGAGAGCAATTTTTCATTACAATGGATACGGACCAACATTTGGTGGAGGTTATGACTTGTTCATTGCCAACAATGCTGGATCAAATACCAATTCCCGCACAGATTTTGGTCACACTTACCAACCTCCATCAGGTTACACCTACGAAAAACCCAACACACGATCCCTCCTTGCAGGGAGTTATCGCTTCACACCATCGGAAGTTGAAGTGTTATATCTTACCTAGACTTTCGCTCATTCTTCACCATATTAAGATAAACATTATTGAAAAACAAACTTTGGCATAGTAATTTTAGAAAGGCTCTGCTTTAATTTAATTTCCTTCTATTCAACTCTAAATATCATTTTAATAAGTTTTACTCGTTTCTGATTCGTTCAAGACATGAGAAATTTCTTTTCTTTTAATTTCTTTTAATTTCCTCAAAAAATTTTTATAGGGGTAATAACAAAAAAATATACCACAGCTGAACAAATACGGGAAACTTTCCTTTCGACCAATCAGAGCATTTGTTTCTATGCTCTGGCGTACGACTTTTCAGTTTCTGAAAACCGGCAGCAAAACATGAAACATTTTATGCAAATTGCACAAACAAATCATCCCACGGTTCAGGATTTTTCAAGTTTTGGATTAAAATTGATAAATCAGGTGTACATTTTTCTAAAATTCGTCGCTGCGATGAACGTTTAATTGCTTTGTTCTGAGAATAGATGAATTTCAAAACGCCATGTAACTTTTATAAAATCTGTGTTGACTAGCTATACCGGACTTGCTAAAATGGTATTAAAAGAAAATTACGCTTGTTCTAGAAGTATATTAAATGAAAAATTACACTTGTATTTCGCGAAATATTTATAAGTATTACCACAAACACGCGTGCGATTTTTCATTAATACTACTCGGACCGTGCAATTTCTTAATATACAAATATACTTAGAAGATTTATATAAATTTCAATTAGAAGTTGGGTAATTAAAACATAAAATAACTGACATCAGTACTCTTTAGAGAGATAAATAGATAACGTAGAACAATGCGGAAAGACATAATTTAACTAATCTGGAAGTTATTTTTATTATTTCACATGGAAATAATTTTTTCTCACAGTGAAATATACACAACAAATTTAGAAAATGTGCTCAATCAGGGAATATGGAGTATATAGGACGAAATAGAGGATAGAGTGGCCAACACAATTTTTTTCCAAGAAGATAAGTTTCGTGTCTTTAGCGTCAAACTGGTTAAATTTTTTAACAAGAACTTGAGAACTGTTCTTGTTTAATTTTCCGGTAATTTAGTCATAAAGACCCGAAGCTTATTTTATAGACGCTGTCTACACCGGTTTCTCACGTTCAACATATTCTCCCATGACGACTTTTTTCAATATCATCTGTCTTACCATTAATTGTTTTATCATGCACAAGTATGCTTTCCTGTTCCTAAACGCTCAGATAAATATTTCACAAATTTCGTACTAGCGGGACATTTTATTGAAATATTTCAAATTCAACTTTTCCCGTAGTCTCCTTTAATTGCAATAATTTTCAGATGTTAGAAAAATGATGACTTTTGCATGTATCCAGACAGCTAATTTTAATTTTAATGACTTGAAAGATTGCAGAAACTCTCTATTGGTCAGAAACATAACAGCAAATCTATTTTTTGTCCTGTGTTTTGTAGGAATGTTAATTTCATGATAAATTTCAAAAATAATTGCACTGCATGCTCTTGTCTGTATTGAGAAAATCAACACATCTAGATTGTACTATTTAACAATTAGTCGCCGAAGGCGAGGTGATTACAAGCCTATAGTCACTGAGCCGAAGGCGAAGTGACTATAGGCTTGTAATCACCGAGCCTGAGGCGACTAATTGTTTTAGTAGAAATTTCAAAGAGAAAAACAAACACAGAAAGTT
Source organism: Trachythela sp. YZ-2020 (assembly GCA_016169945.1). NCBI lineage: Eukaryota > Metazoa > Cnidaria > Anthozoa > Malacalcyonacea > Clavulariidae > Trachythela > Trachythela sp. YZ-2020. The sequence continues at coordinate 2,015,998 of JADLSH010000377.1, read as the reverse complement.
ATGAGGTCAGTTGAAAAGGCTATAGGACAAAATTCAGCGCTTTTCTCAGAGGCCGGTTATTAAAAACATGCCGGCAAAAGACGAGTGTCAAAAACATATCGAAGCGAAACAAAAACAAACAACTTCATGAGAAAAATACTTTGGAAAGGCTCAAATACAAAGTAGAATGGTTTTAAAAATATATCACAGCTAGGTTTTTGCTGAATATAACGATATAAATGAGGATAAAACGAATAATTTTCAAAATAAACACTTGTGGTTGAGCCGTACGGAAAAAGTTTTATACATGTTCATTTCAACAGCGAGAAAACGTTGCCTTTCATGGAAGAAAAATAGTGTATTTGTTATCGCTTACATTTAAAAATGTCAAAAAAATATCCTTTAATTTAGCGGCAGTTTTTTTCATTTAAAACTTTGAATCAGGCTCAAAAAAGCGATTTTTGTTTTAAATTCGGCAGCTTGCGAAGAAGCCATTTTGAAAAAAAAAGTGATAGTCACTGACCAGTGACTATCACTTTTTAGAGGCTCAATTTGGACCAATCAGCATGTAGGAAAATCGATAGTCACCTGGAAATTTCTACTAAATAGTATTAGCAGGTTAACTCCATAACTTGTATATAATTTGTATACTCAATCGTATTGGACGTTCAGTTTTGTTGGTCTAGATGAAGATGAATGTAATTATTCTGTATTAGGCGCTAATATAATTATTTACTAATTCGGCGTAATGCAAGTCTGTTACGCTCGTGCGCAGGTCTACTAAAACACATTTATAAAATTACGTTTTCAAATTTCATCTGATAAGTGCAGAATTTATATACAGCCTTGAATTTTCACTCTTTAACACCAGAACCTGCATATTTGGCGGTCAGTTAAAACTAAATGCCAAATTATAATAGGTTAAAAATTGCAAAGGCATGTTTCCATATAAAAACCATATTTGGTCGACCTTCGATACGTGCATGGCATTCTTTATTTTCCATTGTCTTAGCTTCACATTCACCACCGTTTTTTATTTGACAAACCTAATGTATTGTGGCTTCTCTTTTCATCGCATTTCTCGATTTTGTATAAAATTTTGAGCTTCACTAGCTATAACATTAATGAGATATATACAGTTGTCACAAAAAAAACTGAACCCTTTCAAATTCAAATTAACTATAACGCATGTAGTAATTTGACAGCTCTAATTCCTTTGAATTAATGGTTGGGTAAGAACACAAGGTCTTGTATACTCATGGGACAAAACTGAAAGAAATAAAAATTAGAAAATTTAAAAGAAATATGTTTAAATTAAGAAATATGTTTAAATTCAGACCTGCAGAAAGGATAAAATGGGTCAGTTCACTGCAGAGCAGCGCATATTTATGGTGTTACATTACAACCGCACCCAAAGTTTAGTAGCAGTGACTTTTTTCGCAAATATTTTTTCGAGGGAGCAAGTGTCAAATTATTTTATCGTTGACAGGAGTCTTTTCAAATAAGTTGTAAATTTATCTGAGCATGAATTAAATGAAGAGCAAATTATTGTAAATACGTTTGCAACACCTTGTACATATGAGAGTCAAGTTATTATTAATTTCCTATGGCAATGTGCGGAAGAACTTGTGAGTTGTGTTTTAATTTACGCATATTAATTTGACGAGAGATTAGAGCTGTCAAATTACTACAATACGTTAGCTAATTTGAATTTGAAAGGGTTCAGTTTTTTTTTATACACACTGTATTTCTCGCTAATTGCCCTACATTGCCAATTCAGACAATGGAATGGACTTGATTGCCGCAAACAATTATGACATATATATTCAGCATAGCTTAATGCGCTTTTATTCTAATGAAATTAAGAATGTAAAATTAACCCACGTTTTACTCTTTCGTTCTGTAATATCCTTCACTTAAGCTAAGCACTCGCACAGATATATGTACCAATTTAGCACTTGATGTATTGAATCTAAAATAAACGTGTTAAAATTCATTTTGTATGTTTTAGGGCAAAGAGTATCAATTATTAAATTTCATGCAGGCTCTTGTAAATCATTGCAAAGAATGGAGAGTAGCAATAAGGTATCCAGGGTCTTCGCATTCTTCCAGCTCAAGATATCAGGTCGCTTATTGGTGACATCTATACCGAGTTAACAAAATCACCAAACTTGCACAGAATATAGTTACAGCAATTCCTGAAACGCTTACAAAATATAACGGAGATATGTACGAAAAAAATATCACTTTGTTTGCCTTTGAATATCAAAACATACTGTAATTTTCCATTTTCTGCCTCGAACGACTAAAATTTTGGACACTTGCTTATATATTGATTTAAAGCGTATATTTTATTTTCCCTTATCATATAATTATAGTGATCAGCTTTCCCAAATAATATCCTTTCCTGTATCAATGCCAAGAAAAAATAAACTGCAATGCAAATACCACACGATATGATAAAATATTGCTGCAAAAATCCCACTTTCATAAATAAGTGCATGCTCCTTGAATTTTCAGACATTCGGCCAAATGGATGTCGCCTATACGCGCATGTCATTCGGCAGCGCAAGTTTTGGACAAACGCAAGCTTCGTATCAGCTGCACTGACACAGAAATATATCGTTTCACAGCTCGAGGCATGATTTTTACTGGCGAGAAAAAGATAAATCTCAATATGCGTCACGTACGACAACATGCTAAAATTGGATTGCCGGCCTCTCATGATAAACCCTGCTGTATATCTATCCAGTCGCGTTGCAAGATTGGAAAAAGTAGCGTGCGAGAACGAGCGCCGAAAGTGTGACAACATTTACCCTTGAAGGAGGTAAGAATATAAACTTCCTAATATTTCATTTGTCGGAATTAAGATTTTAAAAAATTCTGAGATAAAACTATAAAATACTAAAAAAACTAAATTTAAGGATTTCTTATTTAGAGATAAATATTAGGAGATAAATAATATATAGTTGAAAATCGAGAAACATTTTTCATAGTTTAGGTCGAAAAGTAAGCAATTTTTGGCGCCTATTTTACAAATTCAATGGTTGTAATATATTTGTAGTACACCAAGACTGCATGGTTTGAACATCCCAAAGTTTCTCCGCAAACAGTAGCGTAGCCAGCCCGCCGATTTAATCCCGCTATGCAAATTTGTTCGTGTTCATTGACGGTGAAAACAATGAATTTCTAAAGAAATGAATAATGATAATGATTTGAAATTTGCATAGCGGGACCAAATCGGCGGGCTGGCTACGCTACTGTCCGCAAATATGGAAAACTAAGAATACCTCCCTCAGCCCACCCCGTGGTGACGCTAGGGATTTTTGAACAGTACTGAATAAAGTACATAGCCAAATCCGGTAGGCGGTCTTTCGCCTCCTGCCCTGGTCTTTCACCAGTGTTTGCATTGGATCTGACACAGATTGTCTCGACAAACAAAGCATCTGAGCTTTGAACACAGAGTTATAATTCAGGCTGGATAGTCTGCACATTTGCGTTTTTTTATGGGAAATAGCGTGCCCAGTTATATAGAGATCCCGGATCTGTCCAGTCTAGAACTCGCTTAGGGGATCAAACAAGTTTGTCGTATATACATCAGATCAAAAAGCAACATCAAACCGGAACGCTAGTTTGTGGAGAACAAGCAAGTCCGGGAACCTCTACTCCCTGTATGCATTCCCAAAAGCGATTCCAAACGTGAAATAATTTAGTTTTATTATATAATCATACCAAACAACATGCAGCTAATCTGCAAATAAATCCGGCTATTTCCCGGCATGTCCCGGGTAGAGGGTGCGGGGCTTTACAATGACTGGTGCATAAGTTACATGCTATCAAGAATATACAACGGTTGACTGTTGTGTAAAACTACCTGAAAAATACAATGAGAACCTCAACGTTTCGAGCGAAGGCCCTTCGTATGGAAGTTAGTAGAATGGGTCGGGGAAAACATGTGCTTTCATAGTGAATACAAAAGAGATCACGTGATAAAAAATAAACCAATCAGATGGATTTAATTAAAACAAACTATAAACAAAATATGGAAATCACATCACAAAATATATTATCATAAGGAGCAGCGAACAAAGATAACAAAGCAAGAAAGACAGAAAACAAGGAACGAAATATTAGATAAGGTGAGATGTAGAGTATCTGCTGATGGCAGGCATAAACAGACATATAGGAGTTAAATGTAAGAGATCCGCTCATTAATGCCGAGAGGATGAATGGTGCCCAGTTGGCAAATGAGACGCATTTCTTGGCTTTTGCGGCTATCGTTACTACCAGAAATGGGACACAGAGCTCGAATTTTCATATCTGAAACACTGTGATTGCCAGAGTTGAAATGTCTGGCAACAGGTTGTTTAGCATCATTGTTTACGACAGCACGACGATGCTCACCAAACCTTATCTTTAAACATCTACCAGTCTCACCAATATAGAGCATCACACATTTACTGCATGAAATACAGTAGATGAGATGAGAGGAGGTGCACATGGTGTACTTAGATTTGGTGTCGAAATTGTAATGGAAGAATCTATATACTTACAGGTTTTACACAGCTTCACACCACAAGGAAACGTGCCATTAGGTGACGACGAGTCCTGTGGCAGAGAGCTGTGAACTAGGGTTTCACGGATTTCGAAACGAGACTAAAGGATTATTGGTGAAAATGGAAGATGTTTCAGGGTCGTTTTTCAAGATATATTAAAATTCTTCCTATTGACATCCCTTACTTTGAAATTGAAGGGATGGTAACCGAAAACTAGGGGTATTTTGTTTTTGGGAACATTAGACACATGGTCTCTAAGGGTTTCAGATCGAGGAATATTGGAGGCCTTCGAACAGGCAGTATCTAAGAGAGGGGTTGGATAACCGCGTTGGTCAAAAAAGTTTCTCATTTCCTGACTTTTCGTGTAGAAGTCCTCATCTTCACTGCAAATGCGGCGAAGGCGGAGGAACTGAGAGAAGGGAATAGACCTTTTAGTGTGGTTGGGGTGGGAAGAAGTAAAGAGAAGATAGCTATGAGATTCAGTCTGCTTGTAGAACACAGAAGTAACAACTCTATTGCCATTGATAGATACAAGTATATCTAAGAACGATAGACTGGTCTCACTGATCTCCCATGTAAACTGGAGTGCTGGGTGGAAGTTATTAACAAAGTTAATAAACTTCTCCAACTCTCCTCGGGAACAGGATGCATGCTGTGCCGAGACAGTCATCAATGTACCTACCAAGGTAATCAGGTATGGGATCAGTGTACATTGTATTGCTCGACGATCTGCTTTTTCACAAAACCAACGAATAAATTTGCATTTTTCGCCCCATTTTGGTTGCCATGGCTACACCACTTACTTATTGGTAATGCTCACCTAGGATAAATACTTCAACGACAAATTTCGTAGGACATTTTATTGAAATATTTCAAATTCAACTTTTCCCGTGGTCTTCTTCAGTTACAAAGAAAATTTTGGTCTGTAAAAAAAGGATGACTTATGGTGAAAGGAACCTGTAAAAGATATACTAAAACTATATAGATAATTAGAGTTTATGTTGCCTTACACGAAAACTATAGTTTAACCGTAACCCCCATCCCAACCCAACCCAACCCGAATCCTAACCCTATAAGCTATATATTATCACAGTCTATAATTGGTGTAGGGCTACATAAAGAACCATCCCTTTCGATACGTGTTATTGTTCATTTTTCCATTGTGTTAGCCTCACTTCGAACATTGTTCTAAGCCTATCAATCCATGCCTTAATGACAGCGCATTACTCGCGGTAAGTGTCTTTCTTACGAATTCAGGCAACGAAACGGACTTGACAGTTTCTTTATATAATGAAGTTAGGAAGGTTAAGTTAAACAACATTTTACTATTTGTTTCTCTAACACACCTGAAGTATATATGCATGAATTTGGCACTTAATGTATTGAATGTAAAATAAATATGTTAAAATTCATTTTGTATTTTTATCTGCGCATCAGATATAATGCTGTCGTCTTGTTAACTGTTAGCTGGTAAACAATCAGCGACAACCTGCATTTAAGTGACGCATTTATAATGTCACTCTTTGATCTCGATGTATAACTGCTTTGATACTGATAATTTCAAGAGGGCAGACTACTAAAGGCAAACATAAATATTCCGCTGTTTTGAGTGGCGTAATCCTGGGTTTCATCGAAGTGCCGTTTTCGCTGAATGCTGAATAACCCTGCCAATAACATCCAAGGAATGCTCTACCAAGCTCTACTATTGGCCAATTGACTATTAATTTTGTCAAAATACAATACTTTCGAGTTGTGACAAGTCTAAATAATACTGAGAAAGGGAGGAAACATTTAAAGAGTGAATATCATGGAAGTGATTCTTTGCGCGTTTGGCAACCCACAAAATAGCTGTCTTTTAAAACATTTATGAGTAATCTCTGAGATTTAATTTGTATGGGAACATTTATCCCAGTCGCATTGAAAAACACTCTAAGCCTGGTTTTAATAAGTCGCCGATGCTTCTGCAGTGCCATTGTCTTAGATAATTGATAAGTAGAAATTTTTGTCTACCTGAAGTCAAGTTCTCCTTCAGTGATCGCTAACAATTGTCCATGAGTGCATTCATAGGCGTACGGGGCTCATCTTATTTGGGTGGGCACAGCATTAGTTTGCTCGACGCGGGACGCCTACGTTAAGTTGTGTTATGTAACATCGTGTATGCGCTTGTATGAATTACTGCTGGATCAGTGTTGCAGCTGCAAATGACGGAGGCGCAAGTTCTTACGGGCTATTAATTCTTAAAGAATTAAAAGTACCAAAGTATTTTTCGAAGCACTTATAAATAAAGTGAAACGCAAAAACGAAGTATTCTTTTATTTGTCCGTTTACCAAACACGTTTCTAAACTAACACACTTAATTTTTCAATTTGATTACGTCTCTGTAGGATTTTTGCCTTATTTTGATATGAAACATGTTTTGCCCGAACTACAGATGTGTTTTGCCCAAATGCCCGACGGTAACAAAGTTGGGGGGCACAGGCCCCAATTTAGTGACCAGTAATTGTTAATGAAGGTTCAACAAGAATGGGTCAATGACATCAGCCAGTTTCGTCTTGTGTTCTATAACACATTATATAACTGCCCTCAAGTGCAGAAAATATCGTTTATGAGGCCAATTTTTCCCAGGTGGATACCTGGTTTACACCACCAACAAAGAACACCAGGTACAATCCTGGACAAAACATCTGCAACACAACCAAATATTGGACCAACTTTTCTTAATATTAACGCAAATTCTTACCCCTACTAATCAATGTTGTTTATAATTTAAGAAAACAGTTAAAGCATTTGCAGTAATTCCAACATTATTTTCTTTGGGGGGAGGGCGAATCGGGAGTTAATGAATAGTTTATTGTAGTTTTGTAATAAGAAAAGTCAAAGTTATAAAGGAGTATCGTTCGTGATTCTGGTTAGGATTGTAGTCTAGTTTCTTAGAGTACACATTTTTTGGCATGCAAAAATTCAGGAAAACTTCAGAAGTCGTACCATGGAATTCTTGAATTTGGTTGTGAGCAGTGGTTTCAATTTGAAGGAAATTTCCTTTCGCAACGAAATTTTGACAAAATGATGGAAAATTGTAGGAAATGAAATTTTGAAGGAAATTCCTGAGAAACGAAGAAAATTTGAAGGAAAAAGTAGAATATTCAAAATAGTTACTAAAAGCACAATGTACTCTCGCCATAAAACACAGTCACGCAATCTGTACCATTATATCCTGATTATATTTTTCTCACGCACGCTGTGACGATCATACGTGCACAGTTGATGTTAGCTTGTTAGATAACTATCTAGGGTTAAACCTAGGTCTTTGGTATTTGTAGTTGGTGTAATTCCTTCACCAAGAAATGTAATTGTCATCTCTTCTAAGAGCTTACCGAGCAGTTGACGAGTTCCTATCAGGAGTAACTTTGTCTTCTCGGGGCTTATCAACAGTTTATTTTCGAAAAACCAGGTTGCGACCAATTTGAGGTCCTCTTCTATCTTTGTTTTTGCAATAGCAGTATCTTCGATTGGAAATGACATGAAGATCTTAGAATCGTCGACGAATGATTCTAACTCAGATGCTTGTGGTACTCTTGAAAGGTCGTTTATATAAATACAGAACAATAGCGATGACAATATTGCTCCATGAGGCTCCGTGGGTGATTGGTAGGAATTTGGATACCGAGGAGCCAATGTGAACGAACTGCTTTCTATCTGAAATGTAGCTTTCAAACCAGTTAAGGGCTTCACCTGAAACCCCAATATTGCTTAGTTTCTTTAACAGGATTGAATGATCCACGCTATCAAATGCTTTTGAGAGATCCAAAAGGACTAGAGCAGTAAGCTTTTTGTTGTCCATCGATTTTAGCAAAAAATCATTGACTAATATACTGAGTGTTTCAGTTGAATGATACTTTTGGTTTCCACTTTGTTGGGAGGATAGGCGGTCAGTGAGGTTAAGAAAACCGCTAAATCGCAGATCTTTGATAGTACTTTAAGCATTGAAAGTGGGCGGCTGTTTGCAGCAACTTCATGATCACCTTCTTTTAATAGTGGAATAATTTCTGAAATTTTCCAGCACTCAGGGAACGCCGAGGTGGTAAATGAGATATTAATGATGTCTGTCAATGGACCGAGTATGACCGGAAGACAATCCTTAATAATCCGCATGCTGATTTTGTCCGGTCCTGGAGATTTGTTCGAAGGCATTGTTGTTATTATGCGTTGCACCTCTGTGCATGTGACTGGAGTGAACTTGAACAATCCCGTAGAGAAGAGTTCAGATCTCCTATTCTGAAGCTCCAACTCAGTTGATATATTTAGATTATTTTGTAGGACTAACATTTTAGCTGTTTCGGCAGCTCTTTTTCCCAAAGATTGAAATAACTGGTTGAAATCGTTGGCCACCTCTAATGTATTTTTGGGATAAGTCAAAATTATTTTATCTTTAGATGGAATGCACCTGTTAATCACTTTCCACAACGATCTAGAATTATCTTTATGGAAGTTAACTTCAGTTCGAACGTGTTGTTTTTCAGAAGCTTTTAGAGTAGAATTGTCACATCTTCGGACGTTTTTAAATGCTCTCCAATCATCGATATCACGTGTTCGTTTGTAACGACGGTGGAGTTGATCTCTGTGGGACATTTGGTTTCTATATCTGTGGTGATGAAGGGACAAGAGCGATTTTGGATCTTAGGTATTCTGACTGGAGCATGGACAGCCAAAGTTGTAAGAAGAACGTTGTTGAACTTGTCGAGTTTGGAATTGACATTGTAATCCGAAAAGATGGAAATAAGCTCTTCCGATCTTGATGCAAGGTGGGCAGTGAACCTTTCGCCGTCATAGTCCTTGTAGCTTCGCGTTAGGATATATTGTGGTGGTGGCTTGGGTAGCTTCATATTAAGAACTGCTTGCACCGGTAAATGATCACTTATAATAGTATCCATGGCACCACTTTCGTTAACAAGATGGGAAGTTGAAGTTATTATCGCGTCAATTAACGACTCACTAGTGTCTGTTATTCTAGTTGGTGTTGTGATTAATTGGTTCAAGTTCATCTCAAGCATGAAGTTTCCTAGTGCTGTGTTCTCTGGACAATCCTTCATAACGTTGCAATTCAGATCTCCCAATATAAAAATAGACTTATTTAGGAGAAGTGCTTGGACAAAACTCGGTTTCAAGTTGGTTTCCAGCAGGAAAATGGACATTAATTCTGGTGGTCTATAGGATATGCATATCACCAAAGTTTTTAACTTTTTACTTTGAAGTTTCAGCCAAAGCTGATGGAAATAGTTTTCAGAAACAGATGAAATTTGTTTGGAGACCGTAATGTCATTTCAGATGTATGCGCAAACACCACCTACACGTTTACTTAAGCGATATTGTCTATATAATGTATAACCTTCGATGAAGATCTCGGCATTCGTTATCGTAGTGTTTAACCACGTTTCTGATAGTGTAAGAGCTTCAGTTTTTGTCTTTAAAAGGAATTCCTTGATCTGTATCAAGAGAGCAGTGTTGCGTAACGATCTAATGTTCAAATGGACTAATTTAAAATGGGATGTCTTTTGCTGTTGGGTTTGACTGGAAGACTAGCAACATCGTACCAGTGTTGAAAAAGTGAAAGCGTGATAATGTCTCAAACTATCGACCTATCTCTCTTTTGTCAAATATCTAAAAAGTTCTCGAATGTTGCATACTAGTCAAAACAAGAGACCATTTCCTTCAATACGCTAGTAACAATCAGCACGGTTTTATTCCGGGTCGATCATGCACAACGCAGTTAGTACAGGTCTTGGAGTGCAATGGCCAACAACTCGACAACGGAAAACAGACAGACATAATTTACTTGGACATGAGCAAAGCATTTGACAGAGTTCGACATGATGTACTATTGGACAAACTACAGAATATTAACATAAGGGGAAACCTCCATTCTTGGTTCTCTTCCTATCTATCCGGACGGAAACAACGTGTTACTAGAGACATTTAGATTTTCGTTTTTTGGCTGAAACGTCAAACCGCAAACGTCAAGAGACCACGTGACTACATCCCAGCGGTTGCGTTTGCGTATATTCTTGAGGTTTTCAACGCCAGGGACGATTTTTCACGTAAGTAATTTCCCTTAAGCTTTTTATACCTATTTAGTCGAATTATCTCGTGTAATTATAGTCCATTTTTGTTGGTATACCTTTAGTCTTTAAATACAAATAATGATTGAGGTCGATTAAATCTTTTAAGCATGGTGATTTCTCGAAATTGAAGTGGTCACGGGAATATCGTGCATTCAAAATGGCTGCCATATATTGATAAGATATATTATATTTATAGTGTTGTATTGCATTTTAATACGAAGATATTCTAGCTACTAAAAGTGTAGGAATAGCTTCACTATCTTTTTAAAATCTTGTTATTAGAAATGCTATTTCAGCAGTTAATAAATGTCAATTGAATTTCATTGTTTGATTTTATAATATAAATTTGTTTGTTTTATTTAGAGTAATAACAAAGATTCAGAATGGGTCCATTCAGATGGCCTATGTTGCAACACGATGTTGATTTAGCAAAGGAAGTTGTGGCAACCAGACCTGAAAAACCTAGCGATTGGGATAACATCGCCAGTCGCCCTAATCCAATATTTTCTTTAACAATTGGAAAAGCAGTAGTTCTAAAGGCCAGAAGCTGTAGAGAAAGACTGGAAAGACTTTTGATGACTCTGCAGCACTTAAGAGATATAACATATTACGACATGATTGCTTATTTGGAGTAGCATAAAAAAGTTCCTGTAGGGATACTTCACTTAGATTTTTAAAGTGGGTGGGGTGGAAGTTTAGTATATGAACAACATTAAGTTGAAGGTATAGCACAAGTCGTAACTTTATTACTCTCCCAGTGTATGAAGATATTAATTGCGTAGCTTTCCAGTGACTACCTGTACAATGGGGGAAAATATTTGCTATATCTCTGACAGATCTGGCACTGAGGAGGATTTCACTGAGTTAAATGCTCTTCTTGAGGACATAACAGTTTTTCGTCGTGATTTGAAAGAGGCTAGAGAGTAACAAAAGGAAGTGAAAAGAAAAAAGATTGAAGAAGATGAACATAGAGGGCGTTACATGAGACAAGCAGCCCTAGCAGGAATGGCTGGTTCGTATTTATGTAACATACCATAAAACCACTGATTAGCCACATCTGAACTTATGTATTTCAGGTGCACTTTGCAATGGGAAGGGATAACTGGAAGGGGTTGGGGGGAGGCTAGATAGAGAAGGGGATAATTGTTTTATCTGGTTTAAACTAATGCTTAGTTTCAGGAACAAGCTTGGGCTTAATGCACAGGCTTTATACATTTCTTTATCTAAGAAAGGGGGCTTGTCAGAGAGGGCTGATTAGATTTACAAAAATTATGTATTTGTATGCTATATCCTTGGTCAGTGGAAGGGATTAATTACTTTATTTGCATACAGAGTTGTTTTTTGCTTTATATTCTCATTATCTATTCGCTGCAGAGAAACGACAACTGGATGACTCCAGTGATACATCATCCAGTGATGAAGATGAAGAACACAATTCTCCTCAAGAGAAGAAGAAAAGAGGTATAGTACTTTGTATTAATTTCAATTATTTACTAAAGTGCTTTTACAGCATTTCTTCATGAGGAATTATTGTATTATAACTTATCATTTTTTGTATCCTGTCTAGGAAATTAAAAAGGTTAAACAAAGAGCTAGCAAGTTATCTGCAGTGCAGATGTTAAGTGACAAACATGAAAAGAAAGCAGAATTAAACAGAAAGGGTTTGACAATTAAACAGAAAGAGATTAAAACAGAAAGAGAAAATTTGAAAAAAAGAGACTGAAGAAAGGAAAATGCGTTTCACGATGGAAATGGCAGCAAGAAGAATGATGTTAGAATTATTACAAAATGAGATGTAATATTTAACAGTTTATTCGTTAACGTTTGTTCTTATATTATTCTTATGTTATTCATGTTCATATTTTAACAAGGTTTTTCATTAATTTAAGTTGTTACTTACAATGGTTTTTGAAATTCTACAATGTGTTACTCATTTAGTAGATATGTTTCCAGGCATGGTGGATCAACCTCAAATAATTTACTTGATAGGAACCCATATAAGCACGTATGGCAATTTGTCATAAGAGCACCTACTAGGACCCTCAAATTTTTCTTAAAATCTAAATGAGCGAAATAAGTGGTGATTTTTCCAAAACCCAACTTAACGCTAACCCTGACTTTCCTCATTCTTTTGTTAAACTGCTTCTGGTCTTCTGTCAAATTGGCACCACGGAATGGTGCCAAGATGGATCTGGTAACGCCATAAGCTGGGTCACCATAAATGACGTAGCCTTCTCCCCTGCCTCTAGCATCCTCCAGTTCCTGTAAGTTTGCACACACACCGCTTGCTGCCAGCATAAAGGCATCATGCCTTCTACCCTCAATGGGACCATACATATGGGAAATGAGGCCATTAGGTGCATGAATTGACTACAAAGAAAGTAAATGACACTTATTGGGATTGACACATTGCGTATTTGAGATCGATATGATACACAATTTAAACGTTATACCTGGAATTTTTATGCACTGTACTCTTTTATGACCACTGAACATAATCCTCTGATTGCGCACTGGTCTTGCTATAGGCCTCACAGTACCATCAATGAATCCCCAGCAGGTTTGGAGGGGAGCACCTTTTGCATAAATTGCATCTGAGAATTGTTGGAGATCTAGCCAGGCTTCTATAATCTGGACATAGAATTGTACCATAAGGATTATACTAAAACAGGAAAAGAAAGCCTAATACTAGAAATTATTTAATGACATAACTAACTATTATATATTAACCGTGTTGAAAATCAGGCTCAATTGGGAGTCACTTTTTCCAAACAGAGGTACAAGATCAGACCATCTATTAAGATATGTCAACCTTCTTAACATTATCATTAGAGCTTCTAGCCCAGTCGCTGTTGTGCCTTGTCTACATTTGTACTTGTTTGGTAAGCATAACGACGTGAATAGACGCTCGATGTCATTCTTCTCAAACCTGTTAGTATATGAAGATTAAAAACGCCATGTATAAGTTTATAGAGCAATGCCAGTGGCAAAATAACCTCCAGGTGTTAACACACATGAACATTTCTAAGCACTCGCCGTCACTGAGAGCTTGAAAATCCAATCTGTGTCCAATTTTCAGTGTCGGGTTAAATAGTGTGCCCAAAAACAACATGTCCACATCTTCGTCACTTGAACTGGAAGTGCTGCTGTCCGAATCGTACGCCATTATTTCCAATATATCATTTAAATCACGTCTGAAAAGGTTATGTTTTTGTTAACACAAATTATTTATAAGTATAAAACTAAAAAACTAGCTTAATGCCTTTAAAACTAACCTTCTAACACCTGCCATTGCTTGTACAAAAATATATTGAAAAAAGCGCGAAAACTGAAAAGGTCTAAAAACTATATGTAAAAGACGTAACCGCAAACCGCGGTTCGCGGTTTGCCGTTTGACGTCCAAGCAGAAATCTAAAGGTCTTTACTATTGCCGGCGGTACTTCATCTTCCCTCGCAGTTACTTCAGGCGTATACCTCAAAGTTCTATTCTTGGATCTGTACTATTCCGTCTCTACGTTAATGATATACATGATACTGTCACCTATTCTTCTGTTTCCTTCTGTGCTGATGATACTAAACTATTTTAAACGATTAACTCCCAAACGGACGCAAATTTACTGCAAAATGATTTAAATCATCTGTGCACATGGTCAACATCATCAGGGTTAAACTTCAACGAACTTAAAACAAACAAGACGCTCTATTGAGCGTTTAGTCGCCGGGGTAATGATATGGGCTTTTTCGTAATTAACACATTTTGACAGTGCATGCTACAGCTATAGGCATTCGACAAATATTTTTCTGAGTGTGATTGTAACATACTTGGCTTACATGACTTACATTCTTACACGAGCTTGACAAAAGCACAAGCACGCAAATGCATTTGCGATTAACGTCGATTAATTATGATATATGAAAAACAGGTTTATGTACTATTGTCTCTAATTATATACATGATGAAAACCCAAAATATAGTTGCTCACAGTAAACAAAACAGACTAAAAGTCTGTTGGACAAAATATCTGATAAGTTTATCTTCGTAAAATTGTCGATAATCATTCATGACAAAAATCACAATTTCCGTCTGATGAGTTAATATATTTGATACTGTATCTAGTATGTTCCCAGCAAAATTGAACCGTAGCCGTGCAGGCTACTGGAACAGTTGACGTGAGCCAGGGCCTTTTTTAAGAAATCGTTAGTGGGGGGGGGGCAGCATCGAAAGGGGACGTAACAAGTAGGTGGTGTATTACAGGTGCGGGTCTCCCCCAGAAACTTTTTGTATTCTTGAGTCTCCGTGGCTTGATTTCCTACATTTTCAGAGACAATTTTTGATATATCCCATCTAAACGGAGCCAGGTTTTGTTGTGAGAATACCATAACTTTCCTCTAAACTCAGTTTTCCCCCTTTTTTGCTTATACTTTGGACAAAAGGGACCTTTACTGGGGGAGGGGGGCAAAATAGCTTACTGGGGGCCAACATGGGGGCTGGGGGGGGGGGCTTTGGC
This sequence comes from Trachythela sp. YZ-2020, assembly GCA_016169945.1. Taxonomy (NCBI): domain Eukaryota; kingdom Metazoa; phylum Cnidaria; class Anthozoa; order Malacalcyonacea; family Clavulariidae; genus Trachythela; species Trachythela sp. YZ-2020. The sequence continues at coordinate 2,000,836 of JADLSH010000377.1, read as the reverse complement.
CCCTCCAGTATATTAGTTAAAAAGGCCCTGACGTGAGCTCCGAAAAAGGCCAAGACAACTATTACTGTTTGTTGAGGAATTGCCCATTTTCCCGCATAGCCCGACCCTAACCCTTACATCAAATCTACCCCAAACGTAACCATAATCCTCCGTTCGAAATCGCTCAGCATCTTTAGTGTAGGCCTCACCACGAATATGCATAGGTTAATGCGAGATGAGCGTATTTTCAAATAAAACATGTTCTTACCGTAGACATCTTCGCGCTGAAGCTACTTTTTTCTTTCACGTAAAGATAATTTAGAAATTACGACCTGAGTACGTTTGCGAGAGTCGCTTTTTCAATGTAGATTCCGTAAATGAAACTAACACCATTGGAATCCATACAAAATAAGCTTTTTAACAGTGGGTTATGTTGCCGACTAAACATTACGGAATAAAAAATACCAAAAGTTTAATCCCAAACATACCTCCAGTTCAACTCAAACAATCTTTAATATCTTCTTTATTTCTTGGATTTGACAATAGACTTCTCCATTCGAAAATTTAGATTTTTATGTGTGTATTTCTTGTAGAAAGTTTTGCTTCGATACGACGAGTAGAAGTATTTTATTTAATTTAATTATCGTGTATTTTTCAGCACCCATGTGCTTGCCGTAGTTTGACTATATATGGTTTGTCCAGCCTCGTACCCAGGCGCTTTGGCTTGCTACACGGTTACGTCACGAGCGCGCGGGATACCCGTCCCGTCGTGGCTACGCACTACAAGTTTCCACGCGTGCGTCACGCAACCGCTTAGCACATTAAAGCGCCTGGGTACGAGGCTGTGGTTTGCCCACAGTTTGTGGTTTGCCTAAGCGCTTCAGTCACGACAAAAAATATTATATAGGGTATTTTACCCTGGGGAATTCGCATTCCGGCCACTTAAAAAACATAGCAACATGGTCTTTGGGCCTCTTCCGGTTGTTTTTGTCTGAAAGTCCAGTTTGGCCGCGCGCTAAGATTTCAAATTTCGCCGTAACTTTGTCAATTTTTATTGTTTTTCTTTGAACGTTGGTCAGTAGGTACTGTTTTTAAAGCTCTATGAAACGGTGTATGAGCGAAAATAAACGGTTTTTAAAACAGAAGTTATAATCGACCAAATGTACTGAATATATAATTAGTTTACCGATATAATAAATATACCAGATTACTAAGGTTAAAACTCACGGAGATCTGTAAAACAATGTGTTTAGCAATTTGGTTGGCATAAGCCAAGAACAGTTTGTTTGCTGAATCGATTGGTGGTATTTTCGTCCGTTTTGGATGAGGGGCGCCAAAGATACGAGCGCTCAAAATCACTATCCTACGATGTTCGACGGTCCAGATTTATCCCCGAGCCGGCGCGAAGCGCCGTGCGAGGGTACTAATTCCGCTTGGATATTTACGCCCGGGTATGTAAAAACATTGTGGAATGCAAAGTCGTCCGCCATTTTTTTTTGTCATGGACGGGACGGTTTTGTAAGTTATGCGCATGCGCGATTTCAAGCCTCGAGAAGACTTCCTTTTTGCAAACTTTTTTCAAAAATAGTTTTGCACTCATTTTATAAGCAAGTCTCTATGTAAGTAAGTTTATATGTTAAATATCCAAAACAAGATAAATGAAAATTACTTAGAGGACAAATTAACAAGAGGAAAAACAGTCGAAAGACCGAAGAAAGAGCGTTTTAAACGGCCAGTGTCTATTTTGCATGCTTGCTTTGCCGATTTATAGCATGCAGTATAGTTTGTGAATTTGAAAATATGTAGAGCGTTCTGTGTGGTCAATGCAATGATTCAAATACGTAAAAACATTAAATCTCAAAAACTTCATTATTTTCATAAGCAAGTGCGAAGTATAAAAATACTGCTCGAAAAGCAGTTAAAGTTTTATGAAAATTTTGAAACGTTTTTTGAAGGTCTAAGGTTGAATGTTACAGTAAATCAAAGCTAAAAGAGTACATAATATCATACTACTTTATATAGTTGGGCTTTTAGTTGAGCAATTGATAATTTTATAGTTAAAAACAAAATAACAATATTTTGTACAAATTAAAATATAAAAAGTATACAGTGTTGCGTGTTACCATGGTTACAATAACATTTGGGGAGTAAATTAAATTGTTTGGTTGAAATGGACGAGGGGATTCTGCATGCATGTATTTCTAGTAATGATCTAATATTCATTTTGTGGCTAACAATCTGAGATTCAAGATTCGACAAAAATGCGTGCCGAAACATATAGTCGCTGTGGGCACAGGTGCCCCAGCGACTAATTATCAGACAGTTACTCGGGAAAGATCACCTTTAATCCATGAGTATGCTGTAAATGGTGAGCCCATTGGAAGACTCAACGAAGAACGTGACGTTGAGTACGGGTAACCAGCACTTGTCATGGAAGTGCCAGATAGTTGCACAAACCTCAGCAGCCAACAAATATCTTGGCTGTGTTCGCCGCTCTGTTAGTGACATTAATGACGTTAAAGTTCGCCGTACTCTATACCTTGCCATTGCTCGTCCACATCTCGGGTATGCCACTCAGGTTTGGTCCCCACAATCGATTGACTTTATCAGACGTGTCGAAAGGGTCCAGCGTCGTGCTACTAAAGTCATTCTAAACCTACCTTTTAAGACTGATATAACCTATAAACAACGTTTGAACTCACTCCATCTACTTCCAATCTCTTACTGGCATGAATTCCTTGCTCTGGTATTTTTCTTCAAAATCGTTCACAATATTACCACCATGAACTCTGAAGTCAAGCCAACTCAACATATTCCCACAAGATCAACCCGTAATACTTCCGACCCTAGTCTATTCTACTTTCATCCTAAAAGATGTAAAACTATAACTTTTCAACGATCATTCTTCTCGCGTACGTGCAGAGTTTGGAACAACCTACCTGACGAAATGCGCCACATGGATACATATTTATTACGCTTTAGAAGCTTGCTAAAAGAACATTATTTAACAGCGTCTCAAACAATTTTTTATTCGGATGATCCAAGAACATGGAAGTCTCTGTGTCTGAAATGCAACTCAGCACGCACACGTAAGGCTCTTTTCCACTCATCGCAAAACCAACTCGCAAACTCGCTGCGAGTTCTTGCATGTAATTAAAACAAACTGTCGAGCATTGTGATTGGATGAAAGTACTCGCAGCGGGCTTGCGAGTTGGTTCTTGCGACGACTGGAAAAGAGCGTTTAGGATCTCCATGTCCTGTTGTAGTTGTAATTGGCTTTACAGTAATTGGCTTTACAATCTGTTGTGGGCTCCCGGCCACTGATTTTTTTTCTGTCTTGTTTAGTTCTTAAGTGTATATATCTATTGTGGCAAAATAAATAAATAAACTAGAAATACATGCATGCAGAATCCCCTCGCCCATTTGAACCAAACAATTTACTCCCCAAAAGTTATTGTAACATGAAACAGTGCTTCCACTTGCAAGGATTTTACCCTGCAGCAAGGAAATATTGGTCCTTGCAAGGAAAATGCAAGGAAATGAGTTTCACAGGGAAATGGCAAGGAAAAATACAAAAATTAAAGGAAATTGCAAGGATTTATGTAACTTATACCAGTTACAAGTCTAAAACCACTTAAACCAGTAAAAATGAAGCTATAAATAGTATAGGCCTAACAAAAGAGGTACAGAAGAATCTGAAAATGCCATCTCCGGCGATCTAGAGACTATAAATTTCAAAATTTGTCGTTCAGAGGCTTGTGCCATTCGACCCCTCCACCATTATCAAGCACCTACGCCCCCGGATGAACACAAATTTCACGTTCTTATTACAAACCAAACACTTCTAAGTTGGAAATGCCTAGAATTGTGAGCGTACAATATTTTGTGATACATTTGCCTCAAATTTGCCTGAATTTTCTTGATTTTTTCTACCGTTTGGGTGGCAGGGAAATTTTGTGGGAAAAAAGGAATTTTGGAGATTGTGAAAGGCATTTTGAACCGGCGGTTGTGGAAGCACTGACATGAAGTACTGAGTCGACGAATGTAACCATGGTAACACGCAACATTGTATATTTTTTATACTTTAATTTGTACAAAATATTATTTTGTTTTTAACTATAAAATTATCAATTGCGCAACTATATAAAGTGGGTATATGCTATATGTACTCTTTTAGCTTTGATTTACTGTAACATTCAACCTTAGACGTTCAGAAAACGTTTCCAAATTTTCAAAAAACTTCAACTGCTTTTCGAGGAATATTTTTGTGCCTGCGCAGCAGATATATTGCTATCGTGCGTGAAAGTTTGTTAGGTTTGTTAGGTTTGTTAGGTTTGTTAACAATGACGTAATGCTTAGGCGATCAAAAGCAAGATGGCGTAGGCGAAGGAGTGGAGTATGTTTAATAATATGGTTGAACTGTAATATTGTAACTGTAATAATAACCTATGGATAAACTGGAAAGAAATCAAAGAATGCTTCAAAATTTAGTGTTCTATTTCTGAAGGCAAAACTAAACAGTGAAACAGTGAACAGTCGAACTATCTTCGGAAGGACGAAGATCAAGGTCAGAAAATAAGAAATACTACAAGTCTACAACATATTAATAAAACATTGACGCGTAAATTGTAAAATATAGCATCTTGTTTTATATGCAGATAAGTTTTCAATACTAAAGTAAATTTGACTACCATGAATACTAGCTAATCCCACATTTAGCAATTCCACATTTTATAGTGGTCCCATAAAATATTGTGTACAAATATAGTTTTGTTAATAGTATATAATAGTTAAGACGGTAAAAGATAAGACTGTACAATACTCCTTTTGGCATGACATTTATTTCAGACGGTCTCACAATCACATACTTATAATTTTCATAATAGAACTTCATATCCATAGGCAAATTCTCCTCTAAATTACTAAATCGCTTATATTTAATGTCTTTTCAAGCAATCATTTGGCTGTACTTTACATTTACACATCACCCTCATATTTGTATTGTAGGGTGAGCAAACACACGAAACACTGCAGCTTTGACTAGTCAATTCTAGCCAATGTATGGATCTGATATGCTGTGTTTATATATACTTTATACATTATATTCACAGACTATATACATGTGTTAAATTATACTCCTGATTTTCAACATAGTTCGCATTTATTTGCTACTGATGAATAGACTTCAATAATATGACCTATTTGCTAACACATCCATGTGGAATAAATAGTTCATTTGTGTTCCTCCATCCCTGAATACCGCATGTTGACATCGTGTATCAATGTGTTTAAAAAGTCTGTTGAAACTCTGTGAGGATGTGTTAGCAACACCTGGTATTCTGACAGCATCCATGCATCTACAATTTTTTCACATACCTGATTGTAGTATATTATGGAATATCGAGAAGATTGTGAACCTAACATGTTTCAGCTATGACATCATAAAATTAAATAAAATCTTTGTTGTGTTAATATGGAAATAGTTTCTGCTAGTGAAATTTATATCAGCCATTTTATTTGTCATATTTACTAAACTGTCTGGTATAGTGATACTGTAAATTGTGAACCCCATTTAACAATTAATATGAAAACCTTGTTCTACTGTGTGTGATATAGATTTTTGTGATATTTATAAAATTGATATAGATTTTTGTGAAATTTCTTTTAACCCATTAGCTGGCAAGCCCAGATGCACCCTACTTTTATTAGTATTTTACTCTGTCTAATGCCAGATGATTTTACTTGTGAGTGGTAGGGTACTCCCAGTTAATGGGTCAAATATCAATCTCTTATTCTTTACAAGTTACTGGTTGAATGAAGTGTATGTTTTGTACAAAATATGTGTAACTTATACAATTTAGGGCCAAATAGGATAGTAGATTATTATTCCTTCATGACAACAGTGGGATCACCATGAGCAGATACATGTACGCTTAGCGTACCTATTTTTATACTTCGCATTTGCTTTTTGCAATGAAGTTTTTGAGATTTAATCTTTTTTTATTTTTCTATGACATATCTGAATCAATACTAAAATACTCTTAAGGATCAATCAATGTTGTATTGACCACACAGTAGAATTATGATCTACACATTTTCAAATCACAAACTATACTGCATGCTATGTTAAAAAATACGTACGCAAATGCGCACATGCGTCTACATGTAGTGCATGTCAGCCTGATGTCAGCATGTAGTGATGTAGTAGGTGGTCGTAACAAGACCTAAGTTTCATTGTTTGAATTGCTCTCAGTTAAAACATTGGATACTAGGAAAATTTCGACAGCTAAAAATATTAAAATCATGACTCTTTTGCTTACTTTCTGGAAAACCTTGCCCAGAAACCTTGTTCCTTTTTAGACACTAATCCAAGAGCACAAAATGAAAGATCATACTCTGATGTTCTAAAGGTTGTTTTAGTGCAAGGTTTTTCGTATTGTGACGAGTGGGAAAAATTCACATTGTCAGTCAGTCTGTAAACTTTTGTTAAATCCGGGGGTGTAGCAACTAATTGTTTTGCACTGTTTCGATCGTATGGAAACTGATATCGGTGAAAATGTTAATTTAGTACTTCTGTTCGTCGATGGGAGACATTGTGGTGGTGCTTCAACCGTTCAATGTATAGTTTTGGGTACCATATTCTAGATGATTTTGATGTATGATCTTGAACAAGATGCCTGCATGGGGCGTTTACTTGGGCTACAGGCAAGCTGCATATATAGTATAGTGTTAGTTTGATGAACACTGAACAGCTGTTAGTATGGTTTTAGTATGAAGATGCTTTTAGTATGAAGATGTGTTTAAAAAGCAAAGATTGCGAGTATCATGCTCAGTGGTGGATCAAGCATGTGCAGGGCCCCAGGCACATTTAAAGTTGACAGCCTCCCAGAGAGACTCAATGGACAGAAAGAGATCTGGCAAAAGATCTCAGTAGATATAGAAATGCAACAAACTCAGGGAAAAAATATGTACCATCACTTTCAAAAGTAGTTGGGACACATGCAGTTTTAGAGCATAGGTCAATCTGTACACTTGTAATACACATTGATCTCCCTTCCCCCCCCCTCCCCAATCAATGTTGGTTTCCCGATTGTAAGACCATACCCCGTCAAATATGATAATATTTTGGACACAACATTGAATAGGGGGCGGGGGGATCGGCGTTTGTCAATATAATAGGTATTTGGGGCATCTGTCCCAACACATTTGAAAAGGATTGTCTGAACACTATACCCCAAATTTTTATTGTATATTTCAAAATAACTGGCAAAGAATGCTTTAAGGGCGATGTATTTATTTCTATATTGTGCATAGCAGATGTAATACAACATTTCTAACCACTCTAGTTCGTGTGAAATTGGAAAAGTTAATAATTAACAGAATATATGGGCGTTTGGGTATAGCATCTTTAATTCCCTAAGGTTTATTGTGTTTTTAGCTTTTATCAATTACGCCCAAAACTATTGAGTTATTTAATGTGATGTGGTAGTTAAACCAGACTATTTTGGTTTCATTATCTTACATTTAGGGATAGTTTATCGCATAGCAATAGACTTCCGGTTATTATTCGTATACGAGCAATGGATCAGCCAACTGCTAAATTGGGTACTCAAACAAGCAAGCGCTTAGTTGAACACGAGTAGTTAATGCGACAGTGTACATCTATCTAGAGCAGAATTCTCAGATAGAATTGTCTCCCCATGGCTCTCGTACCGCCCATGAAGGATCACTCAGATGGTAGTTAATTTGGAGGTACCTACGGAAAGGAGGTGGTCACTTGGACATAGCTATAACTTCAAGCACTACGTTTATGTTGCAAATTATTCGAAAGTTCGTGGATAGTAAATAGGATTGTAGACAACCATTACACATTGCTTTGGGCACCAAACAACGCGCCACGGGTGGTTGAACTGAAATGGTCATCACCATGGTGATGCAAGTCAGCTGGTGCCTTTTGGATATATTTTATGTACAATTTATTCGAATCCTAGAAAATCAACAGAAAGAAGTGAGAGCTTGTAATTCATGTTTTTCTAAACTTACTATCAACAATTCTACCTCCGCTCTTGGGTCAAACCAACGTTAATTGTATGCGCAAGCTATGCTAATAAGCTTTTCCGGAATAGAGGATTGCCATCAAAGTAGCATCGGTTGACACATCGGTTGACACTATATAAAAATGAAATAACGAGCCACTGAAATGCTTTTAAAACAGAACAAGGCTGAGAATAATATGTTGAGAATATCTAACAATGTGTTTGCTAGTCATTAAAGAGTTTAAATGTGATTAAGCCAAATTTTGGAGCGGTTGACACATTTTTATATAAATATATCTGATATAGGCCTACTATAGTGATTTTTAGAGTTGAGTGTCAATCGATACACTTCACACAATTTTACATACTTTTTGGGAAAGAACAACCACTAATATATCAATTCTTGCTCCCTAAACACTTTCTTTTAGTAGTTACTGTGGAAAAATTGAATATGCCGTATCAACTCAGAGCTAAATTGATGAAAATGTTGTACGATTTACAGTGTCAACCGTGTGTCAACCGAACACGTGTTTCAAGCGTCTTATATTACATACATGTTTCACGTCCTAAATAATAGATCTATATTTAATCACAGCCTCAGTGCGCATCGGCATACATAGTAAATGATCATAATAAATTAAAATATCTTCTACTGGTATTTGGAGTATAGATTTACGCGATTGTCCTTTACACTCCAGCCACGTTTCTTGATATATTTCTTATTAGCAATTGCTTGATGGACTATATATAGTTGCTATTTTAGTCTGCGGGAAAATTCCCGATGGGATTCCTAGCCATTTTAGCAATTTTGCGAATATAATACTTGTTCCCATACTTAAGAAGGTAACAAGTACCTGCGTTTCGTCAGATATATCTTTTCGTCAAAGACCATGTTAGTATACAGTGTAACAAAACAACGGCAGACGCTATAAAGTTATAACACAGACACATTGTACAATCAGTCGTCAAATATGCACGGCTCGTACGCAATGTCCATCAATTTTCCCGTGCATTTTACTGAACAATAATCGACGTCGCTAATTTTTCAGATAAATTTGCATATCACGCTTGCGTAGACCAGCCTAAATAATATATCTCTTTAATCACTCCCCTCCATAGATATAGGAGATATAGATCGCCGACTCCAATACTGAAGCCTAGTGACGAGGCGTGACCAAAATAAAAAATCCAAGATGGCGGAACAAGCGGGCAAAAAACTCAAGTGTCCATAGGTACAGTATCTAAAATGGGCATTTTCGAGCACCTATTTTGGGAAATCGACAACGAGTTAAGCCGTAATTTTGGTTTTATTGGAGAAAACTATCTTTACTTATGCCATTGAAGGACTTAGCGTGGGGTTTCTCGCTTTAGATCGTGAAATATTTTGATCGGGAGCGGTGAGTGTTTACGTTCTATTTTCGCTGTGAATGCAAAGAAAAACTTTATCAAGACAAAGTTATAAGACGAAGATTATAATTTTTTATATCACTCGAAGGATAAATGTGCGTTTTCCGCTTATGGATCGATTTGACAGTAAAAGGGAGAAGTTATGTGCACAATTAGACCATTTATATGTCACATTTTGATTTTTTAATAACAATTGCTGTCGAATTACAATTTATTGTCCGAATTGTAATTTAATCGTTCCCAAAGAGGATAAGTTTGTTGAGTTTTTGCCTCTTTGAAGGCTTTTCACCGCGAACTACCTTTTCTGAGTATATCTTTCCAAAGCGGTGGATGAATATCTTCACGTACAGGTCTGAAATACCGTGGACGAGCGTGGTGATATGGTCATCGCGCAGATTTTCATCGAGGATGTGGCATTCTCGTGAGTGCTGCTGTAGCTCAACAAAGGTGGACGGCTTGGTCTCCTGCAGGACTTGTTGCTTCAGTTCTTGAAGGGTTTTCTTCTGCATTAGATGCCACTGGTGGAGCTTTTCGCTGATTTTATCGGTGACCTGGACAACTTTCACAACCGATTGTGAAGGGACTATCAAGGCACCATAACTCTTCAGGAAATTAACTTGTTTGGACTGCTGGGAGATGTGCGGGTGTAGGAACAGTGATCTGGAACTTGGTTGCTGTCTTCGGCAACCAAGGCATCAAGACACTCAACACATTTTGTGGATGGAATAAGCTGCTTTACTATGTACCCTCCAATGTAACCATGAACATCATCACGCCATACTGGGAACTGTCGAGCAATCGCAGGATTCTCTTGTCGGGTTCCAGCTCTTTCTCTGGTCTCTCTGCGATGTTGGTGCAGTTACCTGTTGTCGGTGCTGTTATGAGATTCTTTTGCAGCAGTGTGCGTAATGCCCATTTAAATTGTAAAGCTGTTGGGTTGTTGTTCCATCCTAATCGACTTCGGATTTTGCTGAAGTACATCTCTATCTGATCCTGTGAGAACCGGTAAGTGAGAACATAGTCAAATTTATTGTAGTTCCTTTCCAGTAGTCGTCTAGCTATAGCAATGATAGATCTTGCTGACACTGCAAATCCCAAAATAAATGTTTTTCTGGGACCATTAACCAATTTCCCACCATCTTGATCTTCTAGTTGTTGTAGGTAGCTATTGATCTGACTAAGGTACTCTTCCAAGTCGTCAATGTTTTCCAATGTTATTGGACTCTTGTAGTGCTTCCCAAACTTGCTTCTTGAATTTAAAATGTCAAAATATTGTTAATATTCTCGACAAACTGTGAAGTTTCATCACTGTCTTGAAACTTTGGTATACCAATTGCCTTCAAATATCTGATACCAGATGCAACTGAGTTGCTCAGTGTCTGTGCTGCCACAGCAACTTTCATCTTTATATTGTGCCAATGAATGTGTTTGCTTTTCAATTTATTTCCTAGGTGTAAAACATCATCTTTCTGTGTGTTGTACAGTTCTGTGATGAGCTTCCAGAATATGGATGGTTGGCCATTAATATAAAATATGCCTTTGTCTCCCAGGGCATTTCTTGCCAACTTTAACATGTGGCAAACATCAAGAATCACATAGAGCAGTTTGTTTGGTCTAGATGGGTGTGAAATGATCCATCAAAAGCATTTATGTTGCATCCAAGACCTCGAGCTGTTGCTAAATTTTTGGAACAGCCATCAAATATGACAGCATGTACATCCAAGCCTGCATCGGTAAGTAGGTTGATTGATTCCTTTATTATTTGTGTTTGCGTTTTTGATGTCAATCCATTTACCAAAAAGTATGCAATCGGATGGCTCCAGGGTTGTTTCAGGCCAACTGCCATGACGACTAGCGCATTCTCTGCTGTTGTATCTTGTTTTTCTGCTACAATCTTCCCGTAGTCAACATTCCCAACAAACTTTTTTGTCTTAGCATCCAAAAGAACATCCTTCTTTATAGACATTTCATCAACAAGCAGTACACAATCTTTGTTGTCCTCATCAAGATTGTCTTGGAGGTGGGTAATGACTTGTTTTAGGAATCCAGGCTCACAATCAATAGATGAAGCCCAAGATCTTATCGTACTAGGGGATGGAAGGTGGAATGCCTTTCGCACAAACTGATATCCCTTTGGGCTATAAAAATGTAGTGAAATCGAAAATTGTTTTATTTTCTCTGTGTATCGTGTGCCAGCTGACTTTTCTGCATTTTTTGCTTCATTTTTAAAAATTTCCTTCGTCAATTCTCCAAAGTTGGTTGTTAGAGCCTCACTTTGTTCTTGTGTAAGATGATCCATATGTTCAAGCTTCTTAACAAGTTTTTTAATCGTTTTTTCCTTCCTAATGTTTTTGCCACGTAGTGACCTTATTTTCTTATTCTTTTGTGTTAACTTCTTTTTTAACTGGGAAATTTCTTTTTCTGGGTGCTGGCAGTAACCATGGTGGTCGTGAGTATTAATATTCTCGGTTTTTTCTCTTTTAGGAGGGCTGGATGGTGGAGGGGTGTTGCAGATGATTTTTCGTTTCACTGGAGGTTTTCTTGGTGTGATATTCTCAGTGGACTTTAAATGAGGAGGGAATTCAAAAATAGATGGGACTGCATCAGGTGTCAGATACTTTTTGGTTGGTGTTAGGACTCTCTTCACTTCTTTGTCAATATCAAGTGCTGCCAATTCACTTACATTTGTGATGTAGTCTTCTGGTCTAAAATGTTTCTCACAAAGTACGGAATGGCTTGTTGGTTCCCAGTTTGCTCTCTTTGTGGCAACTGTCCACTTTTTGAGAAGTACAGCATTCTTTAATGGAAATCTGAAACAGGACATGTATTATTCTATTTGACAAATCTTTGTTCTATGATTTTCTTGTGCATTTACACAGAATGAACAATATTGTGTACAATATCCTTAACATGTTAGTCCACAATGTAACCCATTTACTCAGTCTAATGCTTGTTAATTTTACTTGAAGGGCTCTCTATCTCAAGTCTCTGCTCTCTACTTAAAAAATCAATGAAAAGTAAAGTCTCCTGGTATTCAATATCCTGGTGTATCAGTATTATACAAAAATTGTCAATAAATGTTGGGTTATTTTATTTTGAAGTTTTGTTTTGAATTAATAATTTTACATTGAATATTAAAACTGAATTTTTGTGTATGTATCTATGTCCTATGATTATGTTTCAGCACATTATGTTTAAATATATTTCAATTGACAATTTTGTTTAACTTGTCAGATTTTAAAAACTTTTTCTCTCGTGTTCTACGCCTACGCTGGCATGAAAAATCGAGAATTTAATGGGTTTTGAGTCTGTATGAGTTGAGATCAGTGGGCACTGGACAGATTTTGAATATAATTATTGCTGGAATACTTCATTTTACAAAGTAGTTTTGATGTGCTTGTGCGGTGTTGTTTAAAGCTAATTGTGAAATGGACTGTGCCTTTTATACTTTTATATATACAATGGTTATCTATGGTTACTCTTTTTTGCAAATAAAAAGTTGGTTATGGGAAAATTCAGTTAATGTTTAAAACGTGAAAAAACGTCTGAACGGCGAACTATAGTTTTTGCATAAATACAATCAATGACAAACGATGAAGAACAAAGCATAAAAGGAAACAGATACTGTGTAGTGTTTGCATTACGATTAAACTATGTTAACACCCCTACAGTCGGTAAAAATAGCATTAAAACTAGTTCAATAAAATCCATATTCTACCTGTGAAATGCAACGTTAGTTCCATCATTTGATGGCACTCTTCTCTTCGTACAATTGTACGCGGCACAAGACTGTGGCATGTTTTTTTAAATTAAAACGACTAAAATGAATCTGGTTCAATATTTTTATCACTCAGAAACAAAAAACCTGAAATCAGACGACTTTAAAACTCTTAAAAACAGCTGTAAAACTTGAAGAACGCTCGTAAACTAAAGGTCTTTAATTAGCAAACAAATTTCCCGCGCTTTTTTTTGCCCGCTTGTTCCGCCATCTTGGATTGTTCAAAATGTCACGCCTGGCGAGGCCGAGCCGGCGATCTATACCTCCTATATCTATGCTCCCCTCCCAATACATCGCATTTTATAACTCCATATTGTATAATATACTATTCTATCGCGTTATATTTCAAATATATTGACCAAAGAACGCATAGGAAACGAGATATTATATGCCAATGCAATTCGCTAAATATGTTACGCTAAATGCTATTTGAATTTCATGAAAATAACTTTGAAAAATACTCTTTGACTGAAGTACGTTATAGACGCCTTTCAGACAATCACTTTCAAAAGTAGTTGGGACACCTGCAGTTTTAGAGCATAGGTCAATCTGTACACTTGTAATACACATTGATCTCCCTCCCCCCCCCCCCACCTCCCCAATCAATGTTGGTTTCCCGATTGTAAGACCATACCCCGTCAAATATGATAATATTTTGGACACAACATTGAATAGGGGGCTGGGGGATCGGCGTTTGTCAATATAATAGGTATTTGGGGCATCTGTCCCAACACATTTGAAAAGGATTGTAGATTGAATACGTTTCATATTTACCATTAAATCTGTGAATCATACTTGTATATTGGACCGGCAGTATATTGTATTCATACTAATAGTCTAATATAGATGAGAGATCATAGAACAGTTTTAGTTGGGTCAATTATCTCATACAGAGTAGGGCCTGGATTTTCTTCATCATCGTTTGCCATCATTAATAATAATGCAACATAAACAATATAGCCAATTAAATAAACACTTTGTGCTAATAAAACTACTATTGGTGTTGTATTCCACAAAATATCTTCAGAATCCAAGTTTACACCTTTAGCTTTCACATAACTACTGTGGACACCAATTCGAGCTCTGTATTGCTCAATCGTTACTCTCATGTTACCATGGTAAATCTTATTAGTTATAGTTTGGCAAGTAGTTATTTTGTAGTTATACCAATAGCCAAGTAGGGTATTAATTAGGCTTTGTTTCTTTAATTAATTGCTTTGTATTTTTGAGTTGTATCAGCTCCAAGTTTATTGGATTTTTTTAGTTTGATTGAGTATTTTGAGTTTGATTGAGTATTTTGAGTTTGATTGAGTATTTTGAGTTTGAGTATTTTGAGTTGTGTTTAATACCCTTTAATACACACAAATGACACAATGAATATTGTCTGATAGACCAAGACTATCCAAATCTATCTAAAAACAAATAGAAATGTGTAGTGAGCTTAAATATTGAAATAGCTGAACCATGCACATAAAATTATCGAAGACCACGCTACAAGAACAAGAAACGCAACATATATAGCAGCTAACTATTTTAAATATTTATTAGTCATGACTCATGACTATGAAACAAACAAACATCGAACCAAAAATATCACATCTTTCAACAAATATAGCTTAATTAAAAATAGTTCGCAGTTTTTAACTTACCTTGGAATCAAATAACAACGAGTGATAGAACTTTGCGATTTATTAGAGCTTTTTATATTGAAATATAGAAAGCTGAACCACAGAAAATTATCGAAGATATATTTATTTAGACACGCTACTAGATATCACGCCACCAAAATCTAGATCACATGACCGGCCAAGCTCTGTGACGTCAAAAAACGTCATCAAAAAGTTATTCCGCCACATAGCCCGAATTTATCGATAACATAGCGTTACGTTGCCTAGCAAAGTAGACGCAAAAATCGGCAAAGCAAGCATGCAAAATAGACACTTGCCTGTTTAAAACGCTCCTTTTTCGGTCTTTCGACTGTTTTTCCCCTTGTTAATTTGTCCTCTAAATAATTTTCATTTATCTTGTTTTGGAGACTTTGTTGGGTTTAGTATAAAAATTGTAACGTAATATGGGCGAGGTAATGTATACGTGTGTGTTTGTAATGTGTCAATCACTAGTCAATAGTCTTGGGTATAGTTGGATAGTGTGACAATAACAGAGAGTGAGCGAGAATGTGAGATAGCACGGTGATTTATATAGCTATATGTAATTTTATTAAACTTTTATTATTTTGATTTGTGACTTGTCGAGGACTACAGTTTTCGGAGGCAAACATTCTCTAAACGTGGCACCTCCTAGACGGGATAACTGAAACGCCAGTTATTTAAATACGGATCAGCAATAACAACAAACGCGACATGGAGAAACTAGAGATAAAGTTGAAGCAGCTGAAGCTCGGAGTTGAACGAACGGGAAATATCTTGGATTCAGGTAAGCGTGAATCTATTAAACGGCATCTCAGTGCGCTACGCGAGACTGTTCGAGAAGCAAATGAGTACAAACGTGCTGCCGAAGCAGCTAAAATCGAAGCGGACGAAGATGCAGATAAAATTAATGATTGGAACAATGAGGTCGAAGCTAAAATCGAACAGGCGACGATGAAATAAATCGTTTAGTAAGTTGGCTTTCCGAAAAGGAAAGTTCTGAACATCTCGTAGCGCAAGAGGAGCACTTTAATGCTGAATTAAAACTGCATGAAAAACGCATGAAAATGAAGGCCGAACTTGAACTGAGTAAGTCTGAACCGGAAGTTCAGGAATGTGCTAGTTTTAAAACGGCAAAACTACCCAAATTAGTGATTTCCAAGTTTGACGGTACATTCAAAGATTGGTCGAGATTCTGGGGACAGTTTACGGAAGCCATTGATAAGAGTTCGATCGCTCCTATCTCCAAATTTACATATTTACGCGAGTTACTGTGTACAAAGATCAAACTGTGTACGAAGCTCTACCTTTCACAGCCGAAGGTTATAATCGTGCCAAATCAATTTTGCAAGATAAATATGGGAAGGAGTCGGAAATTGTCAATGGCAACGTAAAATAAATCTTAGAGTTACCCCATTCATCAACTGCAAACCCACGTAAGATCGCCGAGTTTAGCGAAAAGTTATCGTATTGTGTTCAAGCCCTTGAAACAATGAAAAAGCTAGATTACGTACAGGGAAATGTTGCTATGACCCTCGAGAAATTGCCTGGGATAAGGGGAGATTTGGTCCGTAGTGACCCAGATTGGGAATCTTGGGATTTTCTTAAATTGTGCGAAGCCTTGCATCAATGGGTAAAACGGAACCCAGTTGTTTCGACCGACAAAGAACGCGATGACACTAATCGTGGAAAACTATTTCATGCGCGCGGGGAAGATAGGAAATTGCACGGCTGTGTGTATTGCGAGGACATTGGTCACAAAGCGACACAGTGCGATAAGGTAGTCGATCGCAGCGAACGAAATAATATATTAGCAACAAAGGGTTTATGTTTCAATTGCGCCACACGAAGGCACCGGACGGCCGAATGTTCTAGCAAGGCCTCATGTCAGCACTGCAACAAACGTCATCACTCGTCAATTTGCGTGCAGCGACAACAAAGATCCGGAAACGATAACAAATTGATGACAGACGGTGTAACTGGGGACGGTGTTTTTCCTGTAGTTGTAGTTAAAGTAAACGACGTAATGTGTCGCGCATTAATTTATTCCGGCGCCAGGGGGTCGTATACCTCAACGAAATTGACCAAAAGCATCGATGAAAAGCCGAGTGAGACAAAAGTACAACGCGTTGACATGCTTCTCGGATCGAAAACAACGCGAATGGAATTTTATGACGTCGAAGTGAGTGCATTAGACGGAAGTTACAAAATGAATGTGAGGTTGGCGAAAGTGGAAAAACCGGTACTGTTAGCAATAAATAACCCACATTATGAACAGTTAATTAGTGATCACGAGCACCTTCGAAACGTCGTCCTTGATGATTGTGATACGAAAGATCAATTACCAATCCATTTAGTGCTAGGTAGCGGCGAGTATGCACGAATAAAAACCAGTACGAAACCCCTTATTGGCGGCGACCACGAACCTGTGGCAGAGCAAACGAAGCTTGGCTGGTTTTTGATGAGTCCCGGAATTGATTTTGATCGAAGTACCATGCTCCTTACCCAAACGGCCCAAGCAGATTTCGAAGGTCTATGTCGTTTGGATGTGCTTGGCCTAGCTGATACGATGGAAAATGACCAGAACGCGGTATACAACGACTTCAAAGAACAGCTGGTACGAAATCCTGTAGGTTGGTACGAGACGAACCTCCCATGGAAAGCAAATCATCCGAACCTTCCAACGAATAAAGCGAGTAGTCGAATGCGATTGACATCTCTTGTACGGAAGTTGACTCGTGAGGGGAACTACGAGCGGTACGATGACGTCATCCGAGAACAACTCGAGGAGGGAATTATAGAACGTGCCCCGAGCGAAGTAACCGGCAAATAATTCTACCTTCCGCACAAAGGAGTCATTAAACAGACGGCGGAAACCACGAAGTTGCGCATAGTTTACGATGCCTCCGCCAAAGAATCGAGCAACCATCCCTCCTTGAATGAATGTTTGCACCCGGGCCCACCGCTTCAGAATCAACTGTGGAATATCCTCGTCCGTGCATGATTCCACCCTATTCTATTGACCAGCGATATCCAAAAGGCGTTTCTACAAGTTCGCATCAAGAGAGAAGAACGAAATTCGTTAAAGTTCTTCTGGAAGAGTCCAAGTTCTGACGAAACGTCTGTCTATCGCTTCACTCGAGCCTTATTCGGTTTAACGCGTGTTCACCATTTCTCCTCGGTGGAGTAATTAACGAGCTTTTAAACCATTGGGAGCGCAGATGTCCACAAGTAGTGAAAGAGATTCGTGATGGGTTGTACGTCGACGACCTGATGGCAGGAGGAGAGACGGTAGAAACGGTTGCAACGAAACGATCTAAGGCAATCGAAGTTTTAGAAGACGGGACTTTTAAGCTTCACAAGTGGCAGTCAAATGTCGCAACCCTCGAGAACGAAGACCCACAAAAGTCTACTGAAGAAGAAGAGATCACCGATGCTAAATCACAGCTAGGGTCCAACAAAACGAACACGAAGCTTCTCGGACTGCCGTGGGACAAATCGGAAAATACTCTAAGTGTCCAGATTCCTCAACGAAAGGAAGTGCAAACCAAACGCGAAGCCCTGTCCCAACGAGCGAAAGTTTTTGACCCGTTAGGGTTCATTTCTCCATCAACCTTAGTCGCGAAACAGATCTACCGAGAAATGTGCCAAGCCAAGATTCCTTGGGACGGCGAGTTCCCAGAACAAATCAAGAGACGTTGGGAAGCGTGGCAAGTTGTGATGTCTACAGAATTAACGGTACCTCGCACTCTGGCACCCATTCATCACCCCATAACAGCAATAACCCTTCACGGATTCGGTGACGCGAGCAAACACGGTGTTTCAGCGGTTGGTTATGCGGTTGTGAGACAAGGTGACAGCAAATTTCAAGGCTTAGTTTGGTCCAAATCTCGGCTGGCGAAGCAAAGCCTCAGCATTCCTCGTCTTGACCTTGTAGCAGCTCATATGGCGTCGAATCTAGTGACGAATGTCGAGCGTGCGATCGATTCAGTGAAAATTTCCTCAGTCCATTGTTGGAGTGATTCGACAGTGGCACTCTATTGGATCAACGGCCAAGGGGAGTACCGCCAGTTCGTCTCCAATCGTGTCGCGAAGATTAAGGAGCAAGTTCATGTTCAATGGCATCATGTACGGACGGAAGACAACCCGGCAGATCCAGGGAGTCGAGGTGGCAGCTGTGCTGAAAACGAGCTTTGGCGGAATGGTCCTTTCTGGTTAAGCGATCCTAGCAAGTGGCCTCCAAATGTCATCCTGGAACAGAGTCCTGAATCTAGCGCAGAAGCGAAGGTCGTAAGAAGTGTTTTTGTTGCAACCACTACAACGACGAGAGTTCGAGACGAGTTAGACGAGCTACTTCAGGGCCATGATCTACACAAAGTTCTTAGAGTCGGAGCGTGGGTACGAAAATTGATGAGCAGTTAAATGATTTTCTGTCGAAGCGGACAGTACAGTGGAGATTCAACTTGAGTCGAGCGCCATGGTGGGGAGGCCAATTTGAACGGCTTATTGGCTTGTTTAAAAGAGCGTTTTATAAATCCATTGGCAAGGGTGTGCTTACGTTCGAGGAGTTGGAGGATGTCGTACTTGATGTGGAAGTTGCGCTCAATGACCGGCCATTGAGCTATCTCGAAGATGATATCGAACTGCCCGTATTGACGCCTAATTGCATGTTAAACGTTAATCCAGTGCAGGTGCCAGAACTGAAAGCCCACCATTTGGAGAACCAAGACCTTCGGAAGCGAGCGAAGTTCCTCAGGAAGTGTAAACAAGCAATGTGGAAACGGTGGTCGCGTGAATACGTGCGAAGTCTTCGTGAACGCCACGTTAACGGCGCTGGAAAGCAAGCATCAGTTCCAAGGAAGTGATCAGCGGTGATCATTCAAGGTGAGAGCAAGAACAGAAACGCTTGGCGACTCGGGATCGTCACCGAACTTATTAAAGTAAACTACGGTGTTGTACGGGGAGCCAAAGTCAAGATGGCCAACGGAGTCTTAGAGAGAGCAATTCAGCAGCTTTATCCCCTCGATCTGACGTGCGACCAAAGCAAGTTCGTGAAACCCAACCTTTCAGCCCCAGTCTTCCAACCACAAGCCACCAGAGATGCGCCAACTGCGGAAAGATTACGTATTGGAGAGGTTGCAGAACATGATAGGAACGAACAGTGATATTTTGCATGAGTCTTTAGACATATTGCATGAGAACATTTCATATTATTAACTTTAATTTAGTTCTGTTTAGGTAACGAAGTCAGTCTCAAATGCACATATATCTCTGCGTGGAGCTATATGGGGGAGTGTGTTGGAGACTGACAGATCAAGTGACATTTAATTGGGTTTAGTATAAAAATTGTAACGTAATATGGGCTAGGTAATGTATACGTGTATGTTTGTAATGTGTCAATCACTAGTCAATAGTCTTGGGTATAGTTGGATTGTGTGCCAATAACAGAGAGTGAGCGAGAATGTGAGATAGCACGGTGATTGATATAGCTATATGTAATTTTATTAAACTTTTATTATTTTGATTTGTGACTTGTCGAGGACTACTGGTTTCGGAGGCAACATTCTCGACAATTTTCCGAATGGATAAGTAATTTTTATATCAATTCTCAAAAAGGTGGGGGGGTGGTGAACCCCCCCCCCCCTAATACCCCCCTCGCTCCGGCCCTGAGTCCAGACTGGAATGTGAGCGATGTATCCCGGACACGTCACAATTTTTGGCGTACATATGGCATACACAGCGTACAGTTGCTCACAAATAAATTAAACTACACAAATTTTCATTTAACAGGTTATTAAAAATGTGTATTTGGAACTACAGTAGTACGCCTGAATTGACGTCCGGCGTACAAAAAGTTTACTTACCGGTTGTACGAAAAGCGTTTAAGTCGCTATCCACCGTTTAACTCGCTATCCGCCGGATAATATTTAAACGCTCGAGAAATCGCGTTGTACGAAGCCCGTTTAGCGCTATCACAGAATAATGACGTACAGAAGTGTGACTGCTGATTAAAAATGCGTAAGGCGTTTTTGGGAAAAAAGCCGCCATGTTCTTAGCAAGTGCCGTCAAGAGAGGCAGTCACCCCCTGAAAACATTCAAAGTAATATTTTTTGTTACTATCAAGTCTATGCGTGGAATTGGTTAATCGGAAAGAGATTTCACACCGAATTTTGACAATTTCACCTCGTGATTTTGGTATTTGGTGTATTCATTGGATCCGTATTGTCTTGGATCATCCATGCAAGAGGTAAAGAAAATGTGCCCCAAAATGGATGGATTGGTTATCTATAAAAAGGATCAAACTATTTCTGTATTTCAAAGGAATTTCAGAGTTTTCACATTTCAGGGCTTGCCTTTGTCTTCGCAAAGAATTCTTCAAGGGATGTGTGTATAGAAAATTCATGATTAGCCTGGTTTATTTATTTATTTATTTATTTCACCCAATACAGGTAGGGCGTACCCATAGAGCCGAAGCTCCAATAACGGGTTCCCCATAGTGACAAAATATATAAAAATATCATATATACAAAGAGTTAAACACTAAATAGTACATCACAACAAAAAGTGAACAAATATAAAAAGGTCAATGAATAACCTCACAATATAAGAAAGTGCACTAGCAGCACAGAGTGTTACTGAGTGAATCCAAAGGACGAGCTTGATGACATTTGATACATACAGTCTTGCAGGTGTGCGGCAATTCTGGGTTATAAACATTAGAAGTTAAATAGATAACGTTTAAATGAAGACAGTAAAGTTAAATTCCTTATTGATTTTGGTAGAATGTTCCACGTTCTGGTTGGTTGGTTTCTTCAGGGATCCTTGCATTTGTTAAATTGCCCGACTTGCACAGACTTGATCTACCTTTCTGCGGTCTAGCTTTCCATCGTCGTCTGATCAGTCATTTTGCATTAAAAACGCGCTGTCAAAGTGTCAGTAAGATTAAAGCAAAGGCTCTATGAGAGTTAAATCCTTGGCATTTTATCCCAGCCTTTGTGTCTCTGTTAAAACCCCTGGATAGCATGATGGCAAGTGTGTTAAAATCTGTATTTCCCCTGCACCAGGCTGCAGAGTATGGCAGCGACGCACCCAAGATAAATTAATGCAATAACAATGGCGCACTTAGGGGCGAATATTAGAAAAGTGATGAGGGGGAGGACTTTTTTCCCAGGCACGATATTTTTTCGGCTGCTTTGGCTTTGCAGAAATATTTTGGCACTAAATTTTTGTGCATAAATTTTCCATTATGAAAGCTCTGATTGCAATTTGGAACATGAGCAAATAAAGCAGGCATGCATGGAATAACAGGGCCTTAAGAATTCTTCAGTGTGGGGACCATTAATGTAAAGGGACCTAGGGGCTCTGGGGGTCCTCCCCCAGAAAATGTTTGAATTCTTGATTCTCTGTGGCTTGATTTCCTGCATTTTAGTTAGAGCTTTTTAGTCTTTAATCTTTAATTAAAAAATATTTACACACGGTAGCCTATTCAGTGGATAAGTATTTACTGTGCTGGTTTTCAAAGGGCCGTGTATATACTAAACTATGAAATACAAAATATATATAGACAAATAAGTAAAGACTATTTACAAAAGTATCAGTATTATTAACAACAACTTTATACCTAATTATATACTCGCCGTTTAATCGACAAGATTGATAGCTTATTGTAATTTTCGATGGTTTCACTTGGAAGCTCGTTCCACGATTTCGTAGCTCTATACGAGAAGCTCCTTTTAGGGAAATTTGTCTTAGGTTTGGGGAGCGCTAATTTAGTTTGATTACTTCTTAAATTGTAACTGTCATTTTGACATTTTGCAAACAATTCTGCAAGATATTGAGGCAATCGACCAGTTAACGCTTTGAATGTCATTATTACTTCTCTTTTTTTTAAAAGCTCCTCAATTGGAAGCCAATTAAGATTATTTAGTATTTGTGTGGAACGAATATCGTACGTGTCCCCAGTTATCACACGCGAAGCTCTCTTTTGTAATTTAAATAATTTATTAATTATCGAGCAAGACCCATCGTTCCAGATTGTTGAACAATAATTGAAGTGTGGCCACATTAAGGCATTGTACATTTTTACTAAAGTTTCTCTAGGGACAAATGATCTTGCCCTTTTCAAAAGAGCGATCTTATTTGAAATTACTTTCCATTGTGCATCATTGTGTTTGTCCCACTTCAGTTGCTCATCTAGAATCATGCCAAGAGACTTTTTTTCAGAAACGCGTTTGATATTGTTCCCCCCTAATGTTAGTACTGGGCTATTTTCAATTGAATTTAGGCGATGTCTTTTCATGTTTAAGGAGAGTTTATTAGCTGTTAGCCACCTGTGAACATTCTCAATGTCTCTTTTAAATTTGACCTCAATTTCGTGAGGACTTATCCCTTCACAGGAGAGATTTGTGTCATCGGCAAATAAATTTGCTTTAGTTGACTCTAGCTAAGCAATTGGGAAGATCATTAATGTACAATAGAAATAGAATAGGACCAAGGTTAGAGCCCTGTGGTACGCCGCATCTTATTTCTCTACCAGATGACATCTCGCCATTCACAGAGCAAATTTGACTTCTGTCTTTAAGGTATGAATCGAACCATTTAAGGCTAGTCCCTCTAATACCGTATAATTTAAGCTTCGATAAGAGGATGTGGTGATCGACAGTATCGAAAGCTTTTTTAAGGTCCAGAATTTAAACTCCGCTAAGTGAACCTTTGTCCATATTATACAGCCATTCGTTCGTGGAGCTAAGAAGCGTAGTTGCTCCACAAGAATGTTATTTAATGTCATAAATGATCTTAGCTGTTGATACACCAGTTTCTCAAAAAGTTTAGCCACGACAGAAATTGCAGATATTGGCCTGTAATTTCCGCAGTCAGCCTTATTTCCTTCCTTAAAGACTGGAGTCACTTTCGCTAGCTTCCAATCGTCCTTTGAAGAGATGCATTGAAGATGTTAACCAATGGCTCAGCAATGATATTGGTTGCATCTTTTAGTAGTCTTATACTGATTCCGTCAAGCCCTGTAGATTTTTTAGATTTAATATGATTTAGTGCATCTATTGTTTCTTGAATTGTAATGCTTGTAAAGTTAAATGAATTATCATAAACAGGAGTCACGAAGCTCATTGGATCAATATCATTACCTATAATTTTATCAGACAATGCGCAACCAATTGTTGAAAAGTATTCATTGAAACTGTCTGCAATTTTATCATCGTCAGTTATAACTCGATCATTGATATTCAATTGTTTAATCTGTGTAGTTTTAGTCCTTTTATTTAACAATTCGTTAATAGCTTGCCAACTTTCTTTGCTATTTTTGGCATTACTTAACTTTGTTTTAAAATATTCTTCTTTAGTCTTTTTTATGAGACTATTTAATTTGTCTTACACTTCTTATAGGCCTTATCATAAATTGTAGATCCTAGTTTGATCGATTGCCTTTTAAGATACTCTCTATGATAGCTCATCTGCTTTATCAGGTTTGTTAACCAGGGCTTACATTCACTTTTTACGCGGCGCTGTCTGACTGGTGCATGTTTATCTGCAACGCTCAAGAATTTAGTTTTGAAATCGTTCCATAACGTATTTGGATCGTTTGAAATAGACGTACCCATAGGTAAATTAAAAATCACGTTTAAGTCACTGTTAGACTGGCTAACGTTGTAATTTTTGTATTGCCTAGTAAAAACGATTTTTGGTGGCGCCTTAGGGATGCTGAGCTTTCGGCACAGATAAACAAGACTATGATCACTAATACCAAGCTGTATGACTCCTGCATCTAATGTCTTGTCATCGCCAGAATGGGTGAGAAATGCTGAGAATAACATCAATTAGCGATGATGTTGTACGAGTAATTCTCGTAGGAGATTGTATATGTTGTTGCAGCTGGAAGATATAAATTATATCAAGCAATTTAGAAGTAGGTAGACTTTTAGTCTGCTCAAGAATGTTACAATTGAGATCTCCAGTTATGATAATTTCTTTATTTTCATCGTCAAGTTGTTTTAAGAATTGCTCGAAATCGTTTAATAAGCTACAGCTGGAGTTAGGTGGTCTATACCATGTTGAAATTAACAGCGGTTTACTTTTAGGCTTTTTGAGCTCTACGCAAAGTAACTCTAAATTATCAGGTATAAGTTCTTTGCGAATGGTATAGGGTATATTATTTCTAATGTAAATTGCAACCCCTCCTCCATTTCTATTTCGATCACGCCTAGCAATATCATAACCAGGAATTTCAACTTCACCATCCAGTACGCTATTGTCTAGCCTAGTTTCATTCAGTGTTATGACGTCAAAAGGTTTGTTTTGCATATATATCAAAAGCTCGTCATAATGTTTAATCAGACTAGCAATATTTAGTTGACATACTTTAAAGCCCTTGAGTTTAGCAAAGGGAGAGCCGGCGGCGTGTAATTGTTGTTGATTTGTATTATTATCCCCTATGGGATTAATATTATTTGTATTATTATCCTCTATCGGATTAATATTATATTGGCTGCCTCTCAGTCAATTACAGTTTTTAAGAAAATCTATTATGTTTTTGGCCAATTTGGCAGTTCCCTATTCATTTAGATGAAGGCCGTAGGGATTCAGATGGTCTACTGAGATATTATTGTGGGTTATGAGTCCCTATTTGTTGTTATTGCATACCTGTAACAATTTGCGATTTAACTCTTTGACTCTGGTACCCAGGCTTGGATCGTCAGATCTTATTATAACTTCCGATATCACGATCTTTAATTTCGGCGATTCCTTCTTTATTT
The DNA here is from genome assembly GCA_016169945.1 of Trachythela sp. YZ-2020. Lineage (NCBI taxonomy): Eukaryota > Metazoa > Cnidaria > Anthozoa > Malacalcyonacea > Clavulariidae > Trachythela > Trachythela sp. YZ-2020. The sequence continues at coordinate 1,975,221 of JADLSH010000377.1, read as the reverse complement.
CTTGGCAGAGCATAGAAATTGACCCAGATATTTGCTGAGGTGTTTGCCGCTTTAAATCATTAGTTCCGACATGTAAGACCAAGTAGTCAGGAGATTTCGACATTGCTTGTTTTACGAAATAACTCATGTCTATCCCCTGTAGACAGAATGATTTACTTTGCACTGCATCAATTTGTTTTTTTTGCAAATTTGATCTTGCATGAAATTTTTCCTTTCATTTCGTTGGTGCACAGCACCCCGCATATGCATTTCAAGGTGCACCTGAGAAGGTACACCTGAGAAATTTTAGGTAGTTTTGCGCACCCGCACTTCAGGTGCGGCCTGATTGCGCACCCAAGATCTTGTTGAAAAGTGCCATAGTCTGCAGTCTGAGCCCGCAAAATCCTGTTAATACCCTGCATATGCCCAGGCGGTGGGGTTTATACTACATTATAACCACACAGTGGCATTACCCTTAGTATAATACACCTATCAAGGATATCAATGTAAATTTTTGTTAAATGTAGGATACAGAATATTGCAGTTTTGGTTTAAAATTTCCACCTACAAAATCCCTATGTACAGTATAACCCATTAACTGGCAGTACTCTGCCACTGACAAGTAAAATCGTCTGGCATTAGACAGAGTAAAATACTAAAGCAAATGCCAGCAAATTAATGGGTTAACATTTAAGGCCATGTTACACAAGGCAATGCATAGTTACTGCAACTTAGTATATAATTGATAATATCTATATAGTGTTATATCTAAAGAATCATTTTATTCTTAACTTGAACTTTATTCTTTGAACTTGTTTAAACAGTTTATAATTAAAATTATGTATTAACTAGGGTTCTTAAGTAAAAAGCCTATCAAGGTTTCTAGTAGGCCCCTAGCCCAAATGTAAAATATTTAATAGATTACTACAAAATAATGTGAAATGTTTTTCTTTATAGGTGAAATTATTAAAATAAATAAAAAGCTTCGGGAAATTCGTCCCAGACGAGAAACTTGTCTTAATTCATATTTATATTCAGATGGGTTTCTAGAGAAAACTTTTCTGTCTGACACAAGTTTCTCATCTCTAATTTGACTTCAGCTATTATGTGGGTAATAAATTGTCTGTGTTCTTTATCGACTGTTTTCCATATCTATATACTTCTCTCAGGCAGTGTTACCTGCTACACAAGAAACCATTATGAAACTTCCCATTAAATATACACAAGGGTCCAAAACAAGTTTGATCATGTTATAAAATTTACATTGCTTTTTGTTTCAATTCGTTTAGTTTCCATTTACTTTTTCAGTTTTATAACTTCCAACTTTGTCTTGCATAAATTTATTTTCCATACTTATAAAATATATCATTGACCCATGTCTTCTGAATATTGTCTTGTTTTAGAAATTTTGCTGACTTTCCAAGACCCAAATATACATTATGTTATCTTTAATCCTTTCTATCAAAACATTCAACTGTAGAGGAAGTTCTATTGGTACTGAGGATTGTACAAAAAGATTGTACACTGTAGCAAACATGGTGTTTTTAATATCTGACTAAAGTAATTGAGTATGAATTGTTATATTATAATGCTCTCCACTCCTACGAGGATAAAAAAAAAATATTAAGACGATTTCCTTTAACTTATATATCTTACGCGCACACATTATTTGAAGCTGTAATAAATCATTCGGTAACAATAAACCTTAATCAAGAGAATAAAAAAGCGTCTCTATTGCTTTCTATTTCCTGAAAAGGCTGAAATCAAGGCCGCCATCTTGAAATTTTTATGTTCGGGGGGGGGGGGGGGTGCATGCCTCTCCTTACGGCACTTGCTAAGAACATGGCCGCCAAAAAAAACCGGCTTACGGTTTTGGTATAGAAGTGAGACATCTGTATATTATTAATCTGTGGCGCTATCCACCGGTTAAATTTTGTTAAACGGTGGATAAATTTAAACGGTGTCTTGAGACCGTTTAATTAAATCGCTATCCGGCGGATAAATTCGAAATTCAGTCAAGAAAAACAATGAATGAGGGTCTGATTGTGATAAAAATGCAAGAATCCTGTTCGAGAGTCCGCCTTTTCTATATCCAATAACTGAAACTTAAAAACTCACTTTTGACTCCTCAAGATTGTTCATGGTTATATTCATGGCTCTTTTCATGCCGTTGTCTGTCGGTTTATACAAGGTTCAGTATTCTGCCTTTTTTCTCCTTTCTTCATAGTTTAAAACAAGCAGTTATTAAAACCTTGGATTATTAAAACACGTGTTTTAATGCACGTGTTCTGTCAAACAAGTATACCTGTACAAATTATAAACAGAACGTGAAGTGAGACAACAAGACGCCGAAAGTCCAAAATTTTTCGTTCGCTGCTTAATCGCATTCATAGACAGTTTTAGATAACACGACGCGACGTCGACATCTTTAATCTGTGACGTCGACGAGGACGCGAGATTACGCAATATGGCGTGTATTTTGATATTTTTACTTCCGGTTGAAAATTCCGACGTCGTCTTTGTTGATTTCACGACGCGAAAACAAATATTTCACGTCCTCACGAAACGTCAAAGTTTTTGTTGTACATAAAGATTTTATTTTGGTTGAAAGGTAAGTTTTATCGTATGCAGTACTTTTAAACATATGGAATTTTTGTATAAAAACTTAAATGATCCTTTGAAAGTTTTTTTGTACGTTAAAAGTTAGTTTGTTTTGGTGCTCTATTTTTAGCCAAAAATGACGTAACATTGTAACTCGCATTGTAAGCATGTTTGTCAGGTTTAAGCTTGAGGTTTTGGAGCTTTAATATAAAACGTCAGATATGAAAGACAAAACGATAGGCTAGATTTTTGCTGAAATTATCGTATTGACAGCGGCATGTTTGTCCGAGGTTACGGAAACTTGACCTTCGTGTATATTTATATAACATTACTAATTTACAATAAAATTATAAACAAAGCTCCTATTTATATCGTCGCAGCGATTATAACTTCCCTTTAACTTACAAAGCCTAGAAAACAATACAACTTAAAAAAAACTTTATAACTGTAATTTTTGCTCCATGCCTCCATGTCCAAGATGTGATATATATTTTAATTTATTTCAGCATAGTATGGAGTGTGAACAGCAGCTTGTAGTAGCAGAGACAAAGAAGAAGTAAGAAATTTAAATTTTGAACTCGCAATTAAAATGCTGTATTTATATGAAAAGTGTATATACAATATATTGGCTAATCAGAAGAAAGTAGTGATGTATGTGAACCCATATAAACCCAAGTAAAATAATTAAAACCTACGCAATTAGGAGACAAGTGATGGGATTTAAACCTCTTTAAAAGTTTGAAATTGTAGGGCTTCAGTAGTGTGGAATGAGAAGAATGACGTTATAATGTTGCGAGAAGTGGCAGCAGAAGGCCTACTTCAACACAAGGCTGGATCTCGAGAGAGATGAGCTGGACGGCAGACTGTTGCTTGTAAAATAAGTAGTAGCATGCCATCAGGCTCTGAATTAACCTCGCGAGCAGTTAGGGATCATTTCACTATATTAGCCAAAAGGCATCAAGTTAAGGTGGCAAAAGAAGAGAGGGAAACTGGCATTGGAGGAGAAGAATTGACGGAGAAAGAAGCATTGTTGGAGGAGCTGATTGACATTCGGGATGAGACTGAGAGGGCAGTAGAGGATCGACGAAGCTGGCGTAAGGAAGGTGAATGCAGAAGCAGAGAGGGCGCAGGCGTTGGAAATGAGGGAGAGGGCTATGGAAAGATATGGCGAAACAAGGCATAGATTGCAAGGGGGATTGGGTAATAAAGAGAACACACCACCAGAAAAAAAGAGAAGAAGTTCTTCTGACATGTTCGAATGGCTGAAGGAAAAGGCAGCAAATGAGGGAATTGAGAAAAAGAGGGAATTGAGAAAAAGAGAATTAAATGAAAAAAAAGAAGAGAGAGGGGATATCAAAGAGGAAAGAAAGATGTTACTGGATCAGATGCAAGCATCGCAAACCCTGTGGAAGCATCAGTTACTACAATCACAAGAACAGCAAAGGCAACAAAGCCAGCAACAATAAGAGCAGTTTGGCATGCTTCATCAACAAATGCTGTCGATGATGCAGCAGCAACAACAACAAACTCAACTATTGGCTTCTTTATTAAGAAGCGGAGAAAAATAGTTTTTTAATACTTTTTAAAATAGAAAAATTGACTTTTACATACTTTTTAAAGTATAATTTTTCAATTTTACTGAATGTTTTATGCTATTGTCTTTGTATAATATATGAAAAGTGAAATATTGTATAAACTATATTTATATAACAACACCCATGTATCAGTATAATTATACAGTATTTTACAATATAGCCTTATAGGAGGGTCGTGAAGTGGGGTACCAAATCCTAGTTCCCGGCCAAATTTCCCCCCAAATCCCAGTTCCCAGCCAAATTTCCCCCCAAATCTGGCTAAGGTACCCAGTCCTACTTGCCGGACCTGCTCGTTTAACCAGGGGAAGGGTAGTGCAATTTGTGCGCAAATATTATTACCCCTCAGTTACATATAAAACATACTGGTGAATACTATGCAACACTTTTGCAACAAAGATGCGTAAATACTGATTTTGTGTATCTGCTCAGGTCAGAGACCACTAAACAAGAAAAATCCCATTCCCATTTCCAAAATTGTTTTTCCCATTACCAGTGATTAAATCCCAGTCCCAGTGCAGTGAATCCCATTTTCTCAGTCCAAAAATAAGCAAATCCCTGTTCCCATTTTACCCCTTCACGACCCTCTTATAGAATCATGATCAAACATGATAACAATTACCAAAAATATTCATCTAAGGTTGGTGGTATAAGTTCAAAAAAGGATGAAACAATGTTACCATAAAGGCAGGCGCGAGTATTCTCGAGCAAAGCGCAAACATAATACATCTTACCAACTGCACTAAGATTTGGTTTGGTTTGCCTCTTAACATCAACAAAACTAAAAAACTTTGTGATGTTACCAAACATCCACTCCACAGCAACCCTGACTTCACGTCGTTTCGTCCGAATCGATTAGCCAGATCTACGTACCGGCACAGGTAGGCCAGTCTTTTCAGCAGAATGCATAAGCTTTCCATTCCATCACACACACACACAGTGCCTTGTTCACAAACTATTCGCTCAGGAATTTGGAGATACCTCATCAACAACGGCAAACCATTTTTATCAAAACGTAATTCCGTGCTTGTCTCGACTTCGTCCCAAATTTGAACATTAAATTCTTCATACTTCCAGTACGGGTAAACGGATTTTGACATGTTGTAAGCAAATAGTAACGCAAATTCTACGTCGTATATCAAATGGTCTGCATATGCAAACGTTAAAGCATCACGGACAGCTTGAAGACAACGGACGGCCATGTTTTTCTACTTGTATCTCGACTTGTATAACTTTGAAAAATACTTAAAACTGTAAAAATCACGACATCATGACGATAGCGGTATATAATTTAAAGAAAATACTTTATTTTGTTTAACCATCAATTTACAATGATAAACGAACAAAAATAAAATAAGATTATATAATATTGTCTAAATTTTGTCATATGCTACATGTAAAAGTCCGTCTGTCCGTGTACGACGTCGAAACATATTTACATACTGTATAAAAGTCTTGTCAAAATCCAACATAGATAAATCTGGACTATTCCTTTGCTTGGAAAACTTGCAGTTATCCATCTGGTTAATTAAAAAAACATTAAAATATCCTATGATCTATCAATAAAATATTTCTGTAAATTCGAGAAATGCCAATTCTCCGTATCAGACATCATCCTACTAACCAAAGCTATTTAGAAAAGAACTGCTTCTCTTGGAAAATATCGTTTTACCAACAGCGTCGAGGTCTAGCAATGGGAAATCGATTAGCACCAATACTCTATGGATAGAATAGAGAATCAAGCAATCTATTCCGATCAAGCCCTTTCCATGTCCTTATATTATCGATATATCGATGATTGTATCACACCCGCTAACAGTCCAGACGATCCATCAGTTCAATTCGAAAGCGAGTTACCTGGCGAAGACGGATTCCCCCTTTCCTCAACACGAAAATCAAACTGAATACATCTGGAGTGGTAGAAACGGGATGGCATACAAAATCCGCAAACAAAGGTTTGATGTTGAACGCAAGATCTCACCATCCAGAACACATCAAACGAGCTGCCATTGATAACAGCATCAAAACCTACACTTTGATATGTTCCAACGACGCCTTAAATTATTGCAAGAAGCTGAGCGTAAATTTGAAGGAAGAGCGAGACGAAACGGGTATGATAACAGGTATATCAACAAAGTGAAAGCAACAAAAAGCAAGTTACGAAGATCAAAAACCGAAGCGCTTTCTACATTTACAATCCCATACATCTCAAGCCAATTCACCAATGAAATCAGAAGAGCGGTCGAGGGTCCTAGGTTTGAACGACCACAAAGCTCACTCAAGAACCTTCTCGTAGAGTCACGACCTTACGATAAAGCATGCACAGACCCTTTAAAATGCCCAGTATGCAGTACTTCGTCACTTCCCATTCGGTGCTCGCAGAAAGATGTAGTTTATCAAATAAGCTGTGACCTTTGCGGAGCTGCATATGTAGGAGAAACAAGTAGACCATTGGTTGTTAGATACCAAGAACATTATCGCTCAGCAGCAAATACCGTGGCGAAATCCTACAAAACCATGGCTTTCGCAACGCATCATCAAGAGCAACATCATGATCAAGGACACAAACCAAAGCTTTCGATCAAGATATTAAAGAAAACGAAGGGATCCGTAGAACGTAAGATTACGGAAGCTTTATTCATTCAAAAGTTGAAACCGGACTTGAATGGGAAATACGAACAGTTAATTAAACATTTTAGATTTCGTAGTTTAAAGACAGCATGCAGTAATATTATTCTATTACATTCCTAATATCATTATTAACAATTTTCCTCGTTTCTGCTTGGCTAAGAACATCAACATTTTCTCTTAATTCTTTTTACTATGGGTATTTGGGAGAAAATACCACATGTGGTATTTTCTCCCAAATACCCCTAGTAAAAATTGAGCAACGTCAATTGAGTAAAAATTGAGTAAAAATGGTTAATAATAATATTAATACGAAATAGCACTTGTTCTCGAAGTATTAATGAAAAAGTACACTTGTGTTTGGCAAAATATTTTTAAATAAAAATTTAAAGCCTTATTCTGATCTATATTAAGAAACACAGAAATCAATTATAAAATGAGGCTCAGAGAAAGTTCGTTTCTAAACATTTTATAATAGTTTGAAAGCTTTGTGGATTTCACCTCGGATTTCACAAGTTGAATAAAGCATTAAGAATACAAATTAAGTTGAAATGTTAAAAATGCCTGGCAACGGATGATGTAGAGGTAAGAAATTTCAGGAAAATCAGGTTTTCTCCGGTTAATTTTAAAGTTATCCGACGGATAGTTAACGCGGTGCTAAACGGACTTCGTACAACGCAATTTTATCTACTGGTTAACTAACCGCCGGATAGGAAATTTATCCGCTGGATAGAGGCTAAACACCGTTTAAGCTGAACGCCTTTCGTACAACCGGCCCCAGACTGGGTCAGACTAATCTTGGAAGTGAATCTGCTTTGTAACAAAGCCGGAAGCACAATTAATTGTGAAGTGTTTAATTAAATGTAGTACTGTTGGAAATGTGTAGCCGCAACACTATTCACAATAGTCACAAGTTTTAATGGTATTTATTAAAGTTTAAATCACAAAAATCACCGCTTATAAATATGTATTTCTCTCTCTCACGTTCACACCACGTTGGTTGCCCTGGCAACCAGAACTCGATCCAGACTCCGTCCGCGCGAGTCAATCTAATTACTATTCTAAATCAATAATTATGCAAAATATTTAACACACTCCCCCATTTGTCTCGAAAGAGACAAATGTTCTCGCATTGTTCGGGTCCATGTTAACAAAACAGTCTATAATGGAAACAAGAATTAGTGTTAATAAACTAATTTTGAGTGTTCTATGAAATGTACTGTCCGTCCTTTGCTACTCGCTTTCTTCGTACGTAATGGCCGCAATCCGATCTCTGGCCTCTGCAGCTGCTTGTCGCCTCGCTCTCGATTGAAACTCAGGTGCTTTAACATTTAGTTTTACTGGCTCCGATTCTGTCATATCGCACGGCAGTTCCAGTGGGTATAAATGCTGAACAGATCTCTCCAATTCTGATTCTCCTACGCGTAATCTTGCCGCTCGTACGTACTACACCGTCTATTCCTGGAATAACCTTCTCGACAATCCCCATTTTCCACTTCCCACGATTCTTGAGATCCGATTTGACAATCACCACTTCGCCTGCGGTTGGTGTACTCGTTTTCCCATCATGTTTGAGGTTATAACGCTCGCGCAGTCCCCTCAAGTACTCACCGGTCCATCGACGCCATACCGCTACTTTACAACGTCGAAGATACTTAGCGCGTTTTCGAAGGTCTTTCGACTCTAATCGATGCGGTTCTAACTCAGGAAGAATGTTGGGACGACCAAATAACAGCAAATTCGGCGTTAAGACTGGAAACTGGACATCGTCCTCGATATAACTTAACGGTCGATTGTTAAGTGTTACTTCAACATCTAAAATCACTTCTCGTAACTCCTCTAATGACAAAAAACCATTACCGATGGTTTTATAGAGCGATCGCTTGATCAGGCCGATTAATCTTTCGAACTGTCCGCCCCACCAAGGCGCGCGACTTAGGTTGAACTGCCATTTGACGCCTTCTGTCGCTAGGAAATTGTTAACACGCTCGTCTTTCATCACTGCTCTGATCCATTTCGCTGCTGCGATGAATGTTCCACCATTATCAGAGTAAATCCTCTTGGGACGACCACGACGGGCTATCAACCGCTTCAAACTCTGCAGGAACTCCGTGGTTTCCATGCTGGTCAACACTTCCATGTAGAGAACACGGCTCAGACTGCATGCGTACACAACAATGTATGCGTTTCCTTCTTGGTTCTTCTTCTTTCGATACTTTAGCGGTCCCGCAAAGTCCACTCCTACCACTTCGAATGCTTCAGAACCTTCAGTACGATCCGTTGGCTGTTTGCCAGGTGGTGGAATAGCAAATACTTTGGCGCGAAACCGAGCACATCCTTTGCAAGATTTGATAACTTTGTTAGCCAGTCGTCTCAATCGAGGCACCCAGTAACGTTTCCTCACATCCGTCATAGTAAGACCGATTCCACCATGCAAGGTCTTCAAATGTGCTTCCATGATAAGCTTTTTGGTAAATAAGTGACAGTCCGGTAAATAGATTGGATATTGTCCCTGTATTCGACCACGACACTCGAGTAAACTTTCCTCATTAGGTTGCAGATTCAATTGCAGTTGATCTCTTTCGAATTCGTTCGAACCTCGCGAACTCTCCTGTGCACGTTTGACCCACAAGGTAATTTGATTTCCTCGATTTCTTCTGTTGACAACGGTCCCTTGATTCTCGTTTCCTTGGTTTCTCTCGCGTTTCTCGTAAATCTGGCTATCCAAGCGCAGACTCTGACTACTTTCAAGAAATCGTACTCCTCGAGGAGGGCATCAAACTTGATCGCTTACGATTTGGGTCATTGCAAAGATTTCCTTCACGACTTTCTCTTCAACTCGGCTTTCTGGCGAGGTGCTGGTTGTAATATTTGGCGGCCACTGCTCACTATCTGATGACCAGGTTGGTCCATTCCACCATAAAGCTTTCTGTGTCACCGTTCCACCCCGATGTCGACTACCAAGATCCGCTGGATTCTCCTCTGTGCCGGCATGACGCCACGTGACATTAACATGATCCTTAATCTTCTGGACTCGATTTCCGACAAACTGTTTGTAGCTGCCCTTACCACGAATCCAGTGAAGGGCAACGGTGCTATCAAGCCAGCACATTTCTCTACTAACATTGAACCCTTCGAGTGCATTCTTCACGTTGGTAATCAGGTTTACTGCCATGTGCCCAGAAATCAACTCTAGTCTAGGAATCGTTAGTCCTTGTTTTACCAATCTCGCTTTGGCTGCAACTAGACCTTGACTCAACCCCGATGCTTGGAAAACGACTGCATAGACTGCTGCAGCAACACCCTTTCCGCTCGCGTCACCGAAGGAATGGAGGTGAATATCGTTGATTGGTTCTTGATGGACAGCTACGGATCGGTTGGTGGTAGTTTCGGTCGATAAGCTTCCTTCCCACTGCATCAATCTTCGCGACAGTTCGTAAGGCAATTTGGCATCCCATGCCAATTTAGCATTGCAGGCATCACGATATAGAAACTTACCAGTAAGCGTAACGGGTGATACTAATCCCAGCGGATCGTATACTCGCGCGACCTTTCCGAGAATCCCTCTTTTCGTTGGTTCGGCTGGAGTGGATGGAAACTTGACACCAATAGTGTCCTTTTCTTTGTGCCATGAAAGACTCAGAATGCTTGATTCCTCCCCCTTCGGAACTCCCAATTGCTGCTTCGCGTGCGTCTCCGTCTCGCTCTCGTTCACGTTTGTAGGTGTCTCCAATTCTCGCACGTTCGAGTGCCATTTGTGCAGGTCAAATGTTGCGTTGGCAAAGATCTCCGTGGCAGTAGTCTTCAGTTGTCTTGCTTCATCTTCGTTCACTCCCAAACCGATTAAGTCGTCCACGTAAAGACTCTTCTCGATGTCTTCCACGATTTTAGGATAGACTGTTCGATAGGTTACTCCTCCTAGCAGGAATGGCGATGGGGCTAATCCGAATAGGGCCCTGGTGAAACGGAGAACTTCGACGGTTTTTGTTTGAATATCTTTGAACCAATGGAATTTGAGCGCGTCCCAATCTTGGTCATGGATCCTCACTTGCAGAAAGTCTTGTCTAAGATCCCCGGTAAGCGCTACCGGGTGGAACCGAGACCTCACCAACACGTTCCATAGCTGATTTTGCAAGGGGGGTCCAGGATTTAGACAATCATTTAAGGATGGCGAGTTGTCGCTTCCACGGGCGGATGCATCGTAAACCACTCGTAGTTTAGTGCTCTCTGCTGATTCCCTCACCACTGGCTTGTGAGGGATATAGAACTCCCGTCCTTGCGCTGGATTTTCAACTCGTTCTACGATCCCCTCTTCGAGTTGGTCCTTGATCACTTTGTCGTATTGTTGGAGCAAGTTCGACTTTTCTAACTTCTTCACAAGGCTGTCGAGTCTTCTTAGACTTCCTGATTTGTTGTTTGGAAGGGTTGGACGGTTTCCCTTCCACGGCAACGACGTTTCGTACCATCCCTCAGGGCTGCGTACCAATTGCTCTTTAAATTCGTTGTGGATGGTCGTTTGGCACCAGTAGCGGAATCTTCTAAACTGAGTACGTCGAGTCGACAAAGGCTTTCGTAATCTGCTGTCGATGTCTCCAACCACCCACAACACATTTGTACTGCAGGAATCATTAAAACCGAAACTATACGTTACAGTAGATATTCTTCAACTATATATTGAAGACTATAATTTTATACGGAAACTCTTTACTATATATAGACTACCATGTTAAACCTACCACAACTCCTTTCCGTTTCTCTCGTATAACGGACACAAATAACGTAAACAGAAACGACTGCACAAACGGTCTACTACAAAACAAAATACAGCAAACATGCACGAACGGACAAAATTGTAAACAAATTAATAACAAATACCGTAAGACTTAACAAACACATCCCTAAACCAGCAAAAACGTATTGCAACTCTACTAAACTATGTTACTAACAAACAAAAAAGGACATAACAAACTTATTACCAACATATATAAGCCAATATAAGTTAATATAATTTGTAATATTGTATATGTGAACCGTTTTTTTTATGAGATTTCTTTTTTCAAGTTTGTATTATACATTACAAAATTTTATCCAATTCAAAATATTGATCAAGTTCTTAATATTTTTGTTACAAATTGTAATTTCAGTTTCATATTTTGATTTTCATATAATAAAATTGCGATATCTATCTGGGAAATGCCGAATCTAGATGCTCACTTCTTTTTAGACCAATACTGCAGAAATCACGTTGGAATATACTCGAACCCATTACTTAGCCAATATATTTAACCGTCCCCTCAGCCAGCAAACAAAAATAGAAAATATACATGTATACAATGTCACTCCAGTGGATATACCACACCCTAATTTGAACTCTCCGATGCTTTCTTTGAAATAACATGAGAGAGTTACATTTGACTTAACTCTCCTCCGCAAAAACGTAAAAAAGTATGAGAGAGTTAGTAAGACTTCTGAGACTAAAACCACTGCAAGACTAAAAGAAAAAATTATTTTGAATTTTGCAATAAATACGACCTATATATAAGTGTTCATTTAAGCATCAATTAAGAAGACTTGTAAAACTTGCCCAAGCAACTACAAGCAACAAAACGAGGGAGTAATGTATTAATGTGGTTTATCAAGAACATGGAAAAATAGCGTGTGAAATTAAGTGTGAAATATGATCATGTATTGGCCACGTGTTGGTCGCAAAAATTTATCATAATTATGTAAAAACTATAAAAGTAAAATGTTTGTATGAATATAAACCTAAAAAATGATAGTAAGTAAGAAGTAAAACATAAAGGTTGAACTTGTAGTGTATGTAAAGTTTATGTGTGTTTATAACTGTAACTTGTGGTGTACAAAAATGTGCCCAGGCTCATACGAGACTGGCCACGCTGTACTGAAAAGCTTGTATAGAGGCATGTAATTATTAGTTAAAGAGAAGAAGGAAATATATATGTATGTATTTCAGAATCCCCGTACGCGTTTCGTCCCTCATGAACTAATCAGCGGGGATCAGGGTTGGCACATGTGTGAGAAAGATAGAAGAACGAAATTTAAAAGACAAATAAAGATAAACAAAATTAATATATGTATAATATAAAAGTTATAGTGTCAACCCTGATCCCCGCGCTGATGAGTCCACGAGGGACGAAACGCGTACGGGGATTCTGAAAGACATACATATACCGTATATTTCCTTATTCTCTTTAACTAATAATTACATGCCTCTATACAAGCTTTTCAGTACAACGTGGCCAGTCTCGTATGAGCCTGGGCACATTTTTATACACCAACAGTTACACTTATAAACACACATAAACTTTACATACACTACAAGTTCAACCTTTATATTTTACTTCTTACATACTCTCATTTTTTACGTTTATATTCATACAAACATTTTACTTTTATAGTTTTTACATATGATAATAAATTTTAGCGACAAACTCGTGGCCAATACATCTCATATTTCACAATTTCGCAGCTTACTCAAGGACTGTTGTTACACTCATATTTGATACACCACCATTATGGTTCTCATTACCTATATCTAAACTAAAAAACTGTTGATGTATCATATACCGGATATACTAAGCAAGGACTTTGCTTTGCTTCCGATACAATTTCTGAGTCCAAAATGCTAGACCGTAAGGGATACAAAAGTACTTGCCATTTATATTAGTGTTCTTAACCGTTAATTCAAAAACTGATTTAACTTCCGCTAATGTTAGCTCCCTCATGATTTTTTAAGTTTTTGCGGAAGGAATTAAGTCAAATTTACCTCTCTCATGTTAGTTCAAAGAAAGCATCGGGAGAGTTAAGCAATTGGGTGTGGCCGTTGCAAGTGGTGGGCGTGGTTAGGGCATGGCTCAAACTTAACTCTCCGAAATCTTAACTAGCTCTTCGATTTAACTCTCCGGTGCTAACTCTCCTTTTAGTCATACCCAATGCCATTTGAACTATATCAGCTTTGTCTCCAGCCAAAAATGAAAAGGGCAGAGTTAATTAACCTTACTTAACATGACATGTTAAGTGCAAAACACGCAAGAGTTGTCGAGGAAATTTTAATTCTTGACTTTAGTCTTTAGGCTATAGCTAGTTTCCCTTTATATCATATAAATAGACTAACTATATACGGCGAAAATTCTTATTAATTGGTACAGTATACAAATTTACACAAAGTTATAGACAAGAATGGCGAAAGTATTGATGGAGAGTGACAAAAATGTCACTTTTTCCGAAAATCATATAAATCTAACTTTATATATTATTGATTTAAAAAACATAGAATTAACGTATTTGTATACTATCAATATTTTGGTGGCATCTCACTCGATTGAATAATAATTGAAAGGTTTTTGTAGATGGAAAATTATTGAGTGAAAATTATATATATGTTATTTACCGGTTGCGAGGTCCCTGTGCCGAGGTCTTGAAAACGGCCCAAGCCCGGAGGGCGTGGGACGTTTTCAAGACCGAGGGCACAGTTTTTCTCATCCGGACCGACGCTGCCGGTAAATAACGTGTTTATTTTTTATCATATGTAAAATTTAAGAATTTATTAAAATTGAAAATTCCAGTCTAGCGAAATAATTTGAGATCAGTGTAATTGTGAAATCAAAGCGAGGCTGACAAAACTTGAACGTTGGGCCGGGGGAAGTGAAGTCATAGAATACCGTCCTTATGACTTCAAAAATACATGAGGCTTTTTTTCATTATTCATTATTTTTAGAAATGTGTTAAAATTGGTCGAACGTCAATAGACCCGTTCAGTAATATACCAGCAATCTTTAAAACTAGGCTCTATATAGCCAATATTGCAAAATATGGACAAAAATATTGGCTATTTAGACTCGTTTTTGCGTCTGATGAGCTATATTAATTTACTAAATGGCTTATTATGTGAATTACATATTTAAAAAGAAAAAAATTGAGTATGTGGCAAATTAAAAGCACCATTATTAAATTTATTATCAAAAGAGCGAAAATACCAAAACAATTTTAACTTCAGCAATATTTATAAGCAAACGTGACGTTGTCTAGATTTCAATACGAACACACTTTTGCTTTTGCGAACACGCCTAGCGAGTTAAATCCTTAAAGAAAATCTTGATACATTAATAGACCATCAACAAAGATGCAAGCAGTAGTCATTAAAGTGAATCAATCATGCATTAAATTATGATATTATTTTCCAAAAGCGTATGCTAATTTAGTTGAAAATACTCACCTTTTGTATTTCCCAAAGTCGTTTTAAATGACCGCCATGACCACAGATTAATGATATAACACACACATCGTCGATAATCGGTTTATATGGCGTCGAGGAATGAGGAGTTCCTATATGAGTGGAGTTTTGCCGTACAGGTAGACTTTTCCCGTAATACATGACTTCTGCGACGAATTATAGTTTAAAGTATAGATAATATGTACACGATATTTTTTATATATGGCAGCAGAAAAGCATAGGAATTATGAAAGGTTTTGGCCTGGTTTTCTGATGTTCAGTTTTGCTTCGAAGGATATCTTCGTGTTTACCTGCTTTGCCCATAAAAAACT
The DNA here is from genome assembly GCA_016169945.1 of Trachythela sp. YZ-2020. Classification (NCBI taxonomy): domain Eukaryota; kingdom Metazoa; phylum Cnidaria; class Anthozoa; order Malacalcyonacea; family Clavulariidae; genus Trachythela; species Trachythela sp. YZ-2020. Next base: position 1,959,856 of record JADLSH010000377.1, on the reverse strand, counting down.
CAAAGTGAATCATGCAGTGAATGCATGTGTTTTGACTTCGATCAATGCTTTCTACTAAAACTGGACAATGAACAAGGTATGCTTTAATTTTTTCTGGTCGTTTCACGATAAAAAACATATAGCCTCAACTTTGTTTTCCAAGGGCCAAGCCCAAGGCTTTAATTTTTTGTTTACAACATGTATACGAAAAGTACTTGAACAAATGGGCAGAAAAATAATGTTTTCACTACAGTTGGTCCATGTTTTTAAGTTTTATGTATGGAGAATAGTTTTTTCTTCCTTGATATCTGTTTAAACTGTATTTTTTTAACTTTAATGTGGCCAAATACTGAAATACATGAGCATTTAAAACAAATGTATTAGTTTTCTCGGCGCATCGTGCTTAGTATGAAGTCTTTTTGTACTCTGCTAACTTTTTGGGTAGCTTTTTCAATCTAAAAATTGTTTCACTCCTGTGTTTTGTCGCGTAATCCAGAGCGGGCCGGATGAGTTTCCAGTGCTTCCACTATTTAGTTTTGAAATTCCTTACTTTCGTGTCAAAATTTCCTTAGATTTCCTTGACCATGGAATAAAATTTCCTTGAAATTTCCTTGAGAAGAATTTTAGTTATTTTACTGCTTACAGCCAAAGCCCTACTAACTTATCTTTAGACTGTTTAGTGTTATAGTGCTAATTTCAAACGCATTGAAACAGTGAAATATCGCTGTAATGAATTTTGACATTTGTCAATTCGATTTGTGACAATGTGACTGTTGCACTCATTAGATGAAATGTCTACACGAGTAAATCAAACTACTAATTGGGAAATGCAGTGTTAATCACTGATGATATTTATATATTCGTCACAGCGTTTAGTTTCTTAGTAATACAATATCAATATATTTAATATATATCTACTTTGTGTCCTGACTCTCACCAACAGCAAGAGATCGCTTCATGACTTATTCATATTGCTAAACGATGTGACATGTTTGATTTCAGATATTTTGGCATTTTACTAAGGTACCCGGGCCGTGTGATACTGGTATGAGCCAAGGAAACACTATAATACTTCATGTAATAATGTTCTTAAATTGTCTATAAATACATTTATTAGACCTAACCAGGAACAGCTGCGAAAAATGCAACTATAGGTCCCTGGCAGGAATCGAATCCTGCGGCCATGCGATTCCGGTGCAGCACTCTAACCAACTGAGCAACAGAGTCCAGTTGTCGAGCTCTAACCACAAGTTCATATATATATAGGTACTGCCAAGTTAAGTTGTGGGTAAATATATACCCGATAGTGTTGTGGTTAGTGCTTTCACCTGCTATGCTAAAGATACGGGTTGGAGTCAGGTTATTTGACTTAGAAATTTCTAAAATATTGATATTTACCCACAACTTAACATGGAGGTACCCTAGTATATATACATGAACTTGTGGTTAGAGCTCGATAACTGGACTCTGTAGCTCAGTTGGTTTAAAATTAAAATCATGCACAAAAGTAAAAAGTATGCCCCCTCTCCTGATTGAAACTGTTTGGGTAAGCTTATTAGGCTAACGATGTAGTCTCCAGATTGCTATATATCGCTAATATAAACTAGTATGCACAATAATATCGTAACATTTCCTTTTACCTCTAGGCTCACTGTATAGGTTGACTATAACCGACAGTGTTGTCTGTGACTTGGTTAGGTTTTCCAACTTTTTCCCACTCAGGCACTATATATAGAGGTTTTGCACCATCACGTGACTAAAATTCTAAAATCTTTAACGTGTCAACCTACCAAGCTAGCTGTTTAACATGTCTTGTACGGCATATAACAAGTATTCATAACAAATTTCAAGTTGATACAAGTTTAAAGTGTTTGAATAATTCTTATTGCTGACGTAAGCATTATTTTCAAATGCCGTTTTTTTCAAACCTAACGCGAAAAACTCAATTTAGCTTTTGAAAGCAATATATCGTAGGCCTATGATCATAATAAACTGAATATAGACATATAATAAAGCATGTCTTTCCTTAAGTGTTTAATTTTGTAGGCCAACTTGGATGGCATTCATCTGGAATAGTTGCTATAATGACATACAAAACTTGTTTTGAAGAATTTAGAAATTAGTCGCGTGAGGGTGTTTGCAAAACCCCTATGGTCTATAATTATAGTCCATTTTTCCCACCATAAAGAAAAAGATTGGGGACTGGCCTATGGGACTATATAGGTTGATATTAGTCATGGATATGGTTAACTGTTCCAATTCTACATATGAAATAGTAATTTCACTTAGCATAAATTTGCATACCGAAAAATCAAATTAATATACAAAAGACTGCGCAGATATATAATAAAAATCACTTTAATTGTATATTAGAAGAGAAAAGGTAAAAAAATGTTAAAGCATGTTTACTAAGGAGAATACATCATAATATGATATCCAACAACAAATATCCGAATAAAAGAATTAGAGTCCGTAGGTTCATGTCTTGATTAAAGGTTTCAAAGAAAACTCAGTTGCTCCAACCCACTCATTATCAGCTGATATCATGCGCCAATATTGAGCAGTGACAGGATCGATGTTTATAGTCTTGAAATTCCCCTCCGCAGGTTCATAGAAAACAGTGCTCTAAAACCAGAACGAATATTTTCAGAGTTTTTCCAGGCTTTTACTCGTACACCGTTTGCACCTACTTAACAGACGACGTTATTTTTTACTCGTCTTTCTAATTTCCCGTATTTATATTTGACGACTAATTCGCCTCAGACGTTTAAGACGCCGCCACTGTCTGACTAGTTAAGGTGCTTTGGTTTTGATGTACTGGAATTGTGGTAAGATCTTCTAGAATATTTTCAAATATTCATTTCGAAATCTTAAATATGTGTGATGATGATAATTACCTTAATCCAGTTCTTGCCGTCAGTTGAGTATTCCAAATTGAGTCGCCCATATCCTCGTCCCGTATCCTTACCCCAAGATGGTATAAAACCTCCAGCCACTGTGACTGATGTGACGAAGACAGGACGAACATATGTTGCTTGAATATAGTTCCCAATCTTTGCTGTTTCACTGCCCCAACCACCAGTGTCTGTTCGACCGTCAGTCAAAGCACGTGATGTGACGTGATAGAGGTTGTTATAGTAACCACTTTGTGTAATTTGGTAGGCGTTCAATGCATGAGTGAGCAAATCCTTGATTTCCTGTAAATTTTAAAGATATGTGCGAACATAAGTATTGCAAATTTTCAACTATGATTGATCTAAATAGGCATATGTGTACATAGTCTATAGTGTGTAGAATGGCCTATATATTGTTGGTAATTGCACAAAAACACTATTTTACCCATGTTGCAAAGGTTACGCTACACAATAATATGAATATTGTAGTGACCATGTTTGTCCGTAGCGTAATTTGTGGTTGTATACACGTATAGTATGAAAATTAATTCAACAGATCGTGCATTCGTGCAGGTCTAACAGATTGCCATGATGACCAAAGTTGATTATATAAACTGCTGGAACCCTGTGGTTGTGTTCTTTGCTACTGCATTAAAGCCATGTTATATACGGGGAAATTTTTGCTGCAATTTTTGACGTATGTTATGTAGAAATGTACGCACAGGAAAAACAGTGAACATGGTCCATGTTTCACTTCACCGATATTATCATTCTGATTCATTTCGTTGTTGCTTCCTGGGCATGTTTATTATTAGCAGGAAAATATCAGCAAAGTATAGAACGAGATTCATGCTCCCAATTTTTCTACGAATATACTTTTTATACCTAACATCGCTCTGTGTCCAAAATTTCGTTGCAAGTTGCAGAAAAATTGCCTCGTGTAACCTGACCTTAAGTGTCCCACGCACACCAGCCACACAGCGGCGTTGAAAATCGTGTAATCTGGGTACGAGGATTATACTATACTGATATCGCACGGAGGTTATATGCTGATACGCATGCACGTGTGGATGTCGACCAACATGATCATAACAAGAATAGTTAAATTTCATTACCTCGAAGCGAGGAAGCCCCTCTGACCCACGTTCACCCTGTAGGTAAGAGGAATTTCGTTAAACAAGGGAGACATTAATATATGTAACGGTTTGGGCCATAGTTATTGTCCTTTTAATATTGTTCTATTTTCGCTTAATAATTCCTCGCCGATCTGTTTATTGTTGTATTCAAGTTAGTAGAAAACCCTTTTGTGAGAAATTAATTTTCTGTATCACCAACTGGCCCAATGTTTTCATTTTGATCCAATAATTGGATTACTTAAATATCATGATGTTTCTTGCACACGTGCGTCACAAACTTGCCTATAACAACATTCGCCACATGGTTGCAATATTGTACTAAAATGGAGACAAGATTAATTATTTTAAAAACGGAGTTTCTGAAATTCGTTTATACAGAAACGTGTTTCATACACTGATACACATAATATCTGGTGGCTCACAATATTCTGTAAGATTTCTCATCTCCTCATGCATGCAAGTGAATGGACTATTGCACTTTTCGGGTTTCGGTGGCGCACTCGTCAGAATGGCCTCGCCATTTATTTCTGAGATCGTGGTTTTGATCCTCGCTCTGGACTCCAATCTGTCAAAGCTTTAACGGACTTAAATCTTCAATTGGTTTTCCCCCAGAGGGAAAGTTTGCAGGGGATGGAAGGAAAGGAGTAGGAGAGTGGTATCACCGAATATATACCCCATTTTTTTAATGCAAATCTTTCCTAGTTCCTGTACTCGGCATTGTGCTAGAGTCTTCTTTGGAACAAATTTTGGCTTAGTAATGATTTTTTCCTCAGAGAGTACAAAAAGTAGAAAAAATTGCATTACTATATTAGCCAACTGATCGAAAACCATAAGAGCAGTAAATCAGTTTAAAACAGCATTTTCTCTTACATCATCCCCGTCTAATCCCATTTCATTTATGTGTCCTTGCGCACCCTATAAACAAAAAAGAATTGCCAGGCATTTAATAATATTTAACAATTATTCGCCTCAGGCTCGGTGAATATCGGTGAACAACAACCGAGACGAAGTCGAGGTTTTTATTCACCGATATTCACCGAGCGTGAGGCCAATAATTGTTTTAGTAAAATTACATAGGTGATTATTTGGAAAAAGATAAAAAATGCACATTTCAAAAATATTTTAAATGAATATTTACGATAAAAGCGGCTTAAAAACGCTTTTGGTGATTATCGCGTATTAATCCGAGGTATATACGTAGCGCAACCAATCATCGTTGAGAATTTTCAATAATCACGTATGTAATTTTACTAAAGTGGAATATTAAGATAATAATGGTAATTAGCATCGTTTATGGCTAGAACTATGGGATAGAGGCAGGGTATAGAATTTTCCTAGCGAAGTGCGTGAATGACACGTGAACAGATTTGCTTCGATCAGTTTTTGCAAGTGCTGACAGAATGATGCTAGCAACTGGCTGCGTACTGGTGCGTTTCACTAAGTGTTTCAGGACAGCAGATGGTGTTCAGTTAATAATACTTATAGGAACAATCAAACAAACTTAATCTCTCAATGATATGTTTTTCCACCGAATACAAAATAATTTTCTTGCTCTTTTTTAGCACCATCACGATAGAGTTTAGTGACCCATGCACAATAAATTCAGCTTCCACCTAAACATGGTCGAATTATTTGATGTTTTAAGCTTGAATCTTTTAGTTTTTATTGTTCTCATGCTGAATTACCTTCCTGCCTTTTGGTCCAAGTTCTCCTCTATCGCCCTGAAAATATTGATTCATATAATTGTTTTTGTTTTCTGGAAAAGCCAAGAAAATCTATTTGGAAAAACGTTCGATCTGTAAGGCCAGACCCCAAAATAATTAAAACAATTATGGTTATTTCACCCTTCAAATATACAAGGAACTTATAAAGATTCAGTACAGTCCAACCTTTAATTAGCTATTAAACGGAAGCATATACTGGGAACTCTTTTAAAAATTCGTTAAGTTAAACGAATATAATTGTTAATGGTTATAGAGGTTCCGTATAGATTGGAAGTTTGATTACACATTCACTGAGTTACGACATTTAATTTACCACATTTCACCAAATCTGCTACAAGAGTAAATTAAAAAGTACTGTAAAAATAATTATGTATATCATCCGTCGGGGCGAAAACGCTTCAGGCACGAGCTTAGATTGATAGAACTGGTTAGTGTCTGGCAGATGGTCGATCTACCCGCAAGGTGGAACACCTGCGAGGCGGGCAAACGCGAAGGTATAAAATAACTGTATCGTAACATACCAAAAGTATAAGATAACCGTATGGTAACATACCCAAGGTATAAGATAACCGTATCGTAACATACCGAAGGTATAAGATAACCGTATCGTAACATACCGAAGGTTTAAGATAACCGTATCGTAACAAGCCTTACTTTATTTCCGATTTGCCCAAGAGGTCCAGGCGCGCCAATTCGACCCTGTTATCCAGAAACGAAAACGAGAGTTAGTAATATGTTATGTAATATTTGATTAATTTTATAAAATTAAATAATATACAGTTGGTCCTCTTGAACAATGAGCAGGCAGGACTACATGTAGATTGCCCATGTCATTGAAATTATCTTCAAAGTTAACTGAGGGTCCAAGGAGCCTGAGCGCGAGCTTCCAAACACATAAACCAGCGGTTAAGGCGTTTAGCTTCGTGCTAACTCGTCCATGCCTCACTCTTCATGGATCCCTAATCCAAACCCATAAACTACGAAACATGAATCTATTGCCTGCTTTGTTTGGCTTTTACTCGCGCTATTTGGTCAGCATAAAAACAGGTATACGCATTATATGTTGAATATTTGATGATAGAATCATCAGTTGGAACTTATATTTGGCATTCGTCGCAGTTATATTGTCTGATATGTATATCTACTTACCGGGCCGCCAGGAACTCCAATATCGCCCTAAAATATGAAAAAATATTTTGTTTATTTCTAAAGCGTTATGCATGACACTCATGACCATTTTAAGGCCATTGTCTTGGAAATATTCGGTCTTTTATTTTAGGTTTATTAAAAATAGATAAATCCAAAATGATTAACTATGCGCATGTTTACATGAAGTGTTGGTACTTATTATAACTCGAAATGCAAATGATTATGTTATCCCCTTGAACAGGGACCGGCCATAAAAGAACTGCTAGGAGGGGTAGAGGGAACATGGATGGGCCACCAAATATTTTACATAAATTTTGCTGGGCCATCAACCAATTTATGAATAAATGGTTGGGCCATGAAACAAAGTTAAACAAATTTTCATCTGTACCACAGTAACTATTATTGCTAGGAATACATTCATGCAGAATCCCCTCGCCCATTATGCTCTAGTCAATTGAAACCCCGACCCCCCAACTCCCGGAGAAGAGTGCTGTTACAGGGAGCTGTTAAATTAAGAGGAAAATCTGTTGAACGTGTGTAAGTTTATTAGTTCGAAAGCTCTACGAGAGTTAAATCCCCGGCATTTTATCCCGGCCTTTGTGTCAGTGTTAAAACCCCGGGTAGCATGATGGCAACGTTTGTTAAAACTCTGTATTTCCACCGCAAAGTCCCGTTGAAACCCCGCATATTTCTGGGGGTGGGGGGGGGTTAATTGACTAGTGCATTAGAACCAAACAATACAACAAAATTAATATACCCCCCAACACCCCAAAAGTTATTGTAACATGAAGTACTGAGTCGATCACTGTAACCATGGTAACACGCAAGCCAACACTGTATATTTCTTTTATTTTCTGTACAAACTTGGTAAAATAGTGATAAGATTTTTACTTTTATATATATATATATATATAATATATATAAAGATTTATACAGCGCTTAAATTATATAAAATATTCCAAAGCGCTTTACAACAATGAAGTTCTACTATATACAAGCAGCTAAAATATTAAGAATTAAGGTATAAGTGTCTATAAATCTAAAAGTTAGAATCGAAAGCTTTCTTAAAAAGGAAAGTCTTTAATTGAGATTTAAAACAGTCAATTGTTTTACTATTTCTAATACCATAAGGTAGCATGTTCCAAATTGACGGAGCTGCATGCACAAATGCTCGATCACCAAGAGTCTTGGCTCTAGTTTTTGGGATAAAAAGTAGTCCCTGATCATCAGATCTCAGTTGGTAACAGCAGTTCGGTTTTTCTAACAACAGTTCCATAATGTAGCCTGGCGCCATCCCATGGAGAGCTTTATATACCAGGAGTGCAATTTAAAATCAACACGAAACTTAACAGGCAGCCAGTGAAGGTGCATCAGGACAGGGGTAATATGAGCGCATCTTGGTATAAGACACGTCACTCTAGCAGCGGCATTGAGAACTCGTTGAAGACGCTGAAGTTGGTATTGGGGAATGCCGACCAGGAGAGAATTGCAGTAGTCCAAGTGGTGACGTCACAAAGGCATGTACGAGCGTTTTAGTTGATTCGATGGAGAGGAACTTCCTTATTTGTCGAATGTTGTACAAGCCCCTAAATGCTTTGCTGCAAACCTTGCCCACATGGACATTCATAGACATATGTTCGTCAAACCACGAACCTAAATTTCGGACTTCTTGTACAGGTTTTATATCAGCATCACCAACTTCAATCGAGTCGATTGTAACCTTAGACAGCTGCTGGCGAGTTCCAATTATCAAGAATTCCGTTTTAGTGTCGTTAAACATTAATTTATGTGAAACTAACCAAGCACGAACTTCGACGATGCAATTATTAATAGTTTGAATAGCTTGATCTTGGACAACGGGTGACTCAGGACGGAAAGATAAATAAAGTTGAGTGTCATCTGCATACCCATGGGAAGAAGGTAGATGCCTGTTAATAATCTGGAACAGTTGAGACACGTATAATAGGAAAAGGACCGGTCCAAGACAGCTTCCTTGTGGAACTCCACAGTTCAGCGGAAATTTGGCGGAAAACTTTTGCTTAATATTAATACGCTGCTTTCTACAGGAGAGAAACGACTTAATCCACTTTAAGGCATTTCCGATCACACCAAATTCTAACTTCAATATATCCGTCAGAATTTCATGATCAATGGTGTCAAAGGCGGCACTCAAATCCAAGAGCACTAAAAGAGTTACTTTCTGTTGGTCCATGTTCATAAGGATATCATTGTGGACTCTTAGGAGTCCGCTTTAACTATCAATTAGCAATTATTAGAGAATGCTTTAACTATCAATTAGCAATTACCCAACTATATGAAGTAGGTATGTTATTATGTGATCTTTTAGCTTTGATTTACTGTAAAATTCAATCTTAGACGTCTCATAAAACGTTTCGAAATTGTCATATAACTACAATTTTTTTTGAACAGTATTTTGATACTATGAAGTTTTTGAGATAATTAACACTTATTTACTGACGCCGAGGGAAACAGTGTGTTTTGTGGACCCGAAACCGCCGTTGTTGCCCGAGGCGAAGACTGGGCCTTCAGTCTTCACTTGCGGTTTTGTTTTTTCCCTAGGGAAAAATAAATGTAATGTTGCCCGTTGCCATTGGTTACGCGGAAACATCGCGATTTTCGGACCGCCACGGATGGGTCTCTCGTCCAATTGCTCTGTTGCTGGTCACATGCGTTGGAAAATTTAGCAAATTTTCATGTATAGCTGGTGTTTGCATGCAAAGCTGATGTTGCACAGGGAGATTTTCAACGACGAACTGTAATTTCTTCGACATCTTCGCTTGCACTTTCCTCATCACTCGAAGTTTCCGCCATTTTGAAAAACAGCAAATTATAATAAGTGTCAAGAAACTCCGGGGTTTATTCTCCTGCAAGAAGTATAAATAAGTGGAGATAAACCATTGAATTGAACTAAATAGAACTGAAACGCTACCTCCATAGAAACTCGCTTAAGATCGCATGAAGCCAAATTTGACCCGCGAGACTTTCCCGCCAGACCACTTCAGGGAGTGAGCATGCCTTTTTGCTCATAAAGGTCAGAGTGCTAGAAAGCTAGCAGGATTTAGTAAACAAAGAAGAAAAGTTCCTTTTTTAGATTTTCTTAAAAGTTCTATGGATATTTTTATATTGGTAGCGCAATAAAATTTTATTTTGCACACAAACTATATATCAGTTTACAGTAAGTTTCTGATATTCTATATTATCTAAACTAGTAAAAAACCAACACTTTTTTCTGCAATAATCGTTGCATGTTTTAATACTTGTATACAGCAGTTCATTTCTGTGAAATTGGCTTTATAAACAGAGTATAGAATGAGTGTGGAAAATGGAAAAATATTCGCAAAACATCCAAGCCGAAAATCAACAAACGAACGCTCACTCCTTGGCACACTTTTATCGAAAAAGATCATTCAGCTATTACAAAAACTAGAAAAAAAATACAAGTAAAGTCTACTAGGAAGTTTTACCTGAATGAAAGTATTAATAAAAAGCTTTGAACCTTGTAAAAATGTTTCTTTTTGCAAATTTTAAGCCGGTTTTCAAGAATGTATGACCGATTAACCGCGGTTTTCACTTGCTTGAAGAGACTGGGAATAACTTTCAAGTTTGGCTTCACATTTCCGTTTGGAGGTAGCGTTCCAGTTCTATTTAATTCAATGAGATAAACTGAATATAATAACGAAATGAAACTAATTCGTACTATAAGGGATCGTAGTTTATAAGTAAAATAAATGGAAATATAAAGCAAATCTATATATTTTCGCGGTTACATTAATATTCCTCGAAATAACGAATTATTTAGAAATTGTTGACTTTGTTGCTAATATAAGGAAAAGTTTCTGAAAAGTTGCCGAGCATCTTGTGGAAATCCCTATTCCGCTCCAGAGTATAATTTTGAAAAAAGTTTGCAATTTTGATGAAAGCCAAAATGGCAGTTATTTTTCTGACGTACACATATACAAACAAAATCGTTGTCTTATAATGATGTTGCCAATAATGATGTTGCTAGTTATCAGTTTTCTTTCGGCTTGAACTCGCGCATGCGCATAACTTGAAAAACCGTCCACGTCCATGACAAAAAAAATTGGCGAACGACTTTGCATTCCCCAATGTTTTCACATACCCAGGTGTAAATATCCGACCGGAATTAGTACCCTCGCACGGCGCTTTGGGCCGGCTCGGGGACAATAACCAACCAGTCCACTGTTGATATAAATTAACCATTTCATGACAGAACGTGTTAGTAGATGGAATACTCAAACGGAAATTTATATACATTTTTTTAAACCAAGCCAGGAGCAGTTGCGAAAATGCAACTTAGGTCCTCTGGCAGGAATTGAATCTGCGGCCATGCGATTCCGGTGCAGCGCTCTAACCAACTGAGCTACAGAGTCCAGTTGTTGAGAATCCCGCAAGTTCGGTTTATAAGCTGGGAGTGATACCATTATATGGTGTATGGGAAAATATCAAGGTTTTTCTCGGCATATCCGAGAAAAATGTTGATATTTCATGTAACAACCCATTTAAGAGAAAAGGCACACTTAGGAGTTTTTTCCTGATCAGCCGTAGTATAGTGAGCGGACGGCAAGGGGGTTCTGCGCTTCTGTCGCCCGATCAATTATTATGATATCCAGAACTCTCTTCGTGAAAATTTTAAATCCGGAATTAAATTGGGAAATAAATGAATGGAATAACGATAATAATGAATATTTCATAACCGCTCTCAAAATGTGAGAAATGCTGTTCTAGATATTCAAAATTTGCCCCCGGACCCCTACCATTCTTGCGTCATTGCTGTTCGTTTTCAACCCCCCCTCCCTACACCCGATCAGTTTAACCTAACTATAGATACTGTAATACTGTAAGCGCCGTGCGAGGGTACTAATTGGGCTCGGATATGTACACCCAGGTGTGTCATAACATAGCGAAATCCAAAGTCGTCCGCCGCGATGTAATGGACCCTACGTCATGGACGATTTTCTACGTTATGCGCTTGCGCGAGTTCAGGCCGAAAGAAAACGGGTAACTAGTAACCAGATGATTGGCTAAGACAAATAATTTATTTTTCAATGTGTACACTTTTAAAAACAAGTTTCTGTTTTGTTTACTCGGGAGTCGGGACGTTTTATAGACAAACTAGAAATACATGCATGCAGCAACGTTATACTGCGGATTGCAATTGAGTGTTTAATGACGTGATAACGTGCAGATGCTTCCAGTGGTTGTCGTGTGTGTTGTCAAGGGAACTTTGCAACGTTTCTAAGGCCAAATTTGATAGTGTGGCGCCAAAAAAGTGTGGGATTTCCTGCAAACTCGGTGCTTATTCTGTATTGACTGTTGCGTTTCACAATGGATAACGTTACGGAGTTAGCCGTTGTGTTTTGAGCGCCAGAGTCAGTGCATTCAGTGTTGTTACCGCTGCAGGCAGTGGAGTCGGTACACACTTGAAACGATGGGCAATCTTCTGGTGGCCTTTCTAATTCGTCTTGTTGAAGTGTTAAGGGAAATCATTTCTTTGTTGATCATCGGAAAACATCGTAACACCACTCTCTTCAGGGCACAGTTTTTTAGTTGGAAATACAATGCTGTACTGTTTTTCGAAAATTATTTTTTGTAGAAGCATTCGGTAATCTGTATCACGCAGTGGAGTAGAAGAACACTTTGTGCCGACCTTGATCGCCCTTCGAGCGACGAGTTGATCACGACCGACGCAACAGACTCATCACATTATCACGGGTTGGTAGCGTTCCTTTAAGCTTGCTTTGAAATAAGCAAGGTCTTTATTTAACTGCAGTCCATTAATTACATATTTTTGCGAACGTTCCTCTAGAAGTATATTTTCGATTAGCGCCACAGCTTCCGAAGATATTTTCTTCAAATAAGGAACTTCTTTTAGCACCAGCCCATTAAATCCTTCGAAAGTTAACGATCTTAAATCGTCATTTGCAATAAATATTAGGGTCACACGACTCTTGTTGTAATATTTGTACTCTATTATTAACTCCGTAACGTTATCCATTGTGAAACGCAACAGTCAACAAAGAATAAGCACCGAGTTCCCATTAAAGACCACACCTTTTTGGGCCCCACACTATCAAATTTGGCCTTAGTGATATTGTGAATTTCACCTGACAACACATTCGATCAACCACTGGAAGCATTCGCATGTTATGACGTCATTAAACACTCAATTGTAATCCGGAGTATCGCCGTGGCGAAATTATTTTTCGCCATCTGTGGTGGTCATGGTTACACGGGAAAAATTTGTATTTTTCGTATGTTTTTTATAAGTTTTTATTATACAAAAATATAATGTAGGTATGTTATTATGCATTATATAACCCTCATATTTTCTGGGCGATAGCCCGCGGCGAGGGTACAGAAATCAATGGGAGAAATGGGAGATCTTAAGTTCATCAAGTTTTTCGGGCGCGTCACTATGTTTCATGGGTGGACCTCCCACTGATTTCAAACGTACGGCGGATTGTCAGGAGTGGTATGATTGAGTTTTTTAGAACATATGAAAAAATAGTTTCAAGAAATTGGCAATGAAGCATTTTTTCTCATTTACTTCAACATGTTTTATAAAGAAGCATTACTAGGCCAACAACAAGGTAATTTGTTTTACTGTTTATGTCGTCTTTGAATCTTTGTCAATGTCAGTTAAAAAATGTTGGTAATACATTGCTTTCCATTGAATATCAGTGTTGGTGTAAGTTTTTTAGATTACCCGATTATCTTGAAGAGACCAGAATTACTGATAATTTAAAAACATTCATTTTATACCAAAGTCAAAACGAAGTTTATGGCAAAGAGTATCAATTGAAAAGCGGTTTACTTGTGTTTGTGACTTGACTTCTTGCATGATATTTAACTATTTCTTCTTAAAATTTGAAGTAAACGGGAGAAAATACAGCCGGTTGCGTGTTACCATGGTTACAGAGATCGACTTAATACTTCATGTTACAATAACTTTACGAGTTACGAGTGTTTACGAGTTGTTTACGAGTTGTTTACGAGTTGTTTACGAGTTGTTTACGAGTGTTTTACGAGTGTTTACGAGTCTTTACGAGTTGGTGTTCTTCCTAGCGACTGGAAACTTGCAAATGTGGTTCCGGTCCATAAACACGGAGTAAAGTTAGCCTCGTACCCAGGCGCTTTTAAAGAAAAGAAAATTTACGCATTCAGCTAATTTATAGAGATCAGTGGCTGAGCGAGCGCGCGGTGGTGCTTGGGGAGGTCGCAAAACGCGGTGTATTTTGGGCAGGTCTTGATGAAGCAAAGTAGCGCCTGGCAGAAAATGACCGATTTCTTGACAATCTCGACCGATTTCTTGACAATCTCGACCGATTTCTTGACAATCTCGACCGATTTCTTGACAATCTCGACCGATTTCTTGACAATCTCGACCGATTTCTTGACAATCGTATATAACTTCTGAATTCGTTCATGTTTGACCTATTTTTTGCTTCTGGTAACTTGTACTTGATGCTACCTTGGATAATCTGCAGAAATCTCTCCAAAAATTGTCTTTTGAAGGTAAAATTTTATAAATTTCGGTACACACCGGCGTGGTGTATACTGTATAGTATATAAAAACAAATATGTGTTCTTGGTTTTATTGTTGTCCTTTGTTTTGACTTTTCAATCCCTAATTTGGCTTACTTTAAGATGAACATTGTAATACAACATGTTAGTATCCTCAATAGACCTCATCACCTCAAGTTCTAGTGCTGAACTAGACGTATCTTTCGGACAATTAAATGTTCATATTTGAATGTTTGCAGTAGTTCATATTAATATATTTCTGACTATAAAGATGTCACTATGTCAGTTTTGAACTTTTGATTAATTAGCATCAATGGCAATGCAATGTATTTGTCCCTGTTTAAAATTTAAATTTGTAGAACCAGATGCTTCCAGCACTCCTGTGAAGGAAACTCAGATCCCTTCAACCAGGAAAACATATTTAACACCAGTAAACATAAAAATATATATTGTTTAAATACTTGTATAAATACATACATATTGACTGAAGTAGCAGGGTTACCAAGAGCATCTGAAAATAACCAGTATATTCATGATGTAGGGTCACAGAACCTTCACCCTAACACACAATAGACTATAGGGTTACTGGTTACCAGGGTAACCTTGTGGCTAGGATCACCCAATTGTCATGTAAACAGCCCATGGGTCAAACAGTGTGCTTTGTGTTCTTTTTAGCTTACAATCTGTCCAGTTCCCAGTGTGATGAGAGAAGGCATAAGTTGTCAACTGAGCTGGAACATGTTGCTGAGTATTGATGAAGACTCAAATATTTATGTGAAACAGTCATTGTGATGGATTTGCTTGATTTGACATCCAACGAGAAGAACATTCTCACTCGAACAGTTAAGCATGTTTTCCAGGTCCAATAAAACAGAAATAAATGATTGAATGCGAACAAATGTGTTGTATTTTTTAAAATTATGAGATTTTGAGGTGATTAATACAATCACAAACCTGAGAAAACTTAAAAATGGATATACAATTCTGCCCAGCACATGACTTTCAATGTCTTCTTTGAATGTTATTTGCTTTGTAGAGCCTGATAAAAATATCTTTCAGGGACCCTGGGGAAAGGGTAGCATGGCCCCGTCGGTCATTGAAATCCGAATGTGAAAGACAGCACAGAGTCCTGCTCCCCATGTAGGAGTAGCCCAAAAATGCTTTAAACAGCACAAATTCATTACAATTTGAGTATGAGAAATGTAAGGTACACTGCTGTCAAATCACAGTGTGTGTGTAGGTACTAATCTTTCTGTGAAAATAAATGGCAGAAAGCACATGCATGGAATAATTCAGTGAGCATAAAACAGAAATTCTGTTTTCAGAAAACCAAATTATAAATGATAATCAGATGGGAGTTGAGATTACATTAGCCAGGACACTGGCAGGAAAGTACAATTTTAACTTATAACAATATTAAATTAAATTGCAAATTATCAGTATTGCATTGGTTTTAATGTTTTATTTATTTAATACGTAAAAAATATACGAAAGTACACTAAAATGCTTTTTGTTTTCCAGAAAAAACTCTTCGCAGTGCATTCATCATTTGGACACAAAATATTTCCTGAACATACAACACTGTGTATAAATCTTTCAGTTTGCGACGACAATTGCAATATTTTCTCATTTGCATTCATTGATATTAAAAATCACTGCCGCCATCTTTAGTACATTTTCTGCCAGGCGTTTCCTTCGTCGCGACCTCCCCAAGCACCCCCGCGCGCTCACTCAGCTTAGCCACTGATCTCTATAAATTAGTTGAATGCGTAAATTTTCTTTGCCTTAAAAGCGCCTGGATACGAGGCTGGAGAAAAGTCCTATGTTGAAAACTTCCGACCAATCTCACTGCTTTCACTCATCTCCAAAGTTCTGGAACGTTGTATCTTTAATAACATCAAATATCGCGTTTACGAACAGTTAAATCCTTGCCAAAATGGCTTTATGCCTGGAAAATCGTGCATCACGCAACTTGTTGAAGTTCTCGAACACATTGGTCGTGAGTTAGATCGTGGTAAGCAAATTGATGTACTTTATCTAGACATGTCAAAGGCCTTTGATAAAGTGAGTCACGCCAAGCTGTTACATCGTCTTTGTGAATTTGGGTTTGGAGGGAGCATTCTTAAATGGTTTGGCTCTTATCTGACTAATCGATACCAACAAACAACTGTTCTTGGTGAAACATCAAAACCTCTTCCAGTAACATCAGGAGTACCACAAAGTTCCATTCTTGCTCCGTTATTGTTCTTGCTGTATGAAAATCATATCTCTTACACCGTGAGTAATTCGAAGATCGCTACATTTGCTGACGATACGATGATCTTTAAGACCATCAACACCACCTCCGATGCGTCCGCTTTACAGAATGATCTGTCAAGCTTCGAAGAAAGCTCTACCAATGTGAACCTGGTGTTAAATGCAAGCAAATATAAAGTGTTGAGAGTCACCCGAAAACATAACAAAATCGTTTACCCATATACCCTAAATGATTCCATCATAGAAAGCACGGACTGTGAGCGTGATCTGGGAATTGTAACATCACTGACTTGGTCCAGACATGTTGACTACCAGTGCGCCAAATCCTCCAAGACCCTAGGATATGTTCGAAGATCAACATTCAACATCAAAGACACCGCAGTTCGTCGCACATTATATTTGACTCTCGTTCGTTCTCAGCTATGCCA
The DNA here is from genome assembly GCA_016169945.1 of Trachythela sp. YZ-2020. NCBI lineage: Eukaryota > Metazoa > Cnidaria > Anthozoa > Malacalcyonacea > Clavulariidae > Trachythela > Trachythela sp. YZ-2020. The sequence continues at coordinate 1,942,724 of JADLSH010000377.1, read as the reverse complement.
TGGGTCACAAATCTGGGCACCTCAAAACATTAACCTAATCCAACATACGAAAGGCTACAACGGCGTGCGACAAAGTACGTTTTGGATCTACCCTTCCGTTGTGATACCACCTACAGCCAGAGACTTCTACTTTTGAATCTCATTCCTTTGTCCTATTTGCATGAATTCTTGGATATGGTGTTTTTCTACAAACTAGTCCACGGACTCGTGAGCATTGACAATCAGTTGCTGCCATCACCACCCACCCACAACACAAGAGAAACAAGATCATCCAATCCTGACCACTTGTCGTTTAGAACAACAAGATGCAAGACCACCACATTCCAGAAATCCTACTTAAATAGGTCAACTCGTTCATGGAATGCACTGTCAAGCGATTTGACAGGCAATAACATCAGCCTAAATCAATTCAAAAGTAGACTTTTCCAGTACTATAAAGTAGCTGTGAAAACTGTATTTGACGTGGATGATCCAAGAACATGGAAATCTATATGTTTGTCCTGTAATAAGTCTCGTAATCTGTCCTGTGAAATATCGTGTTTGGTCCGCTCCGATCATAGAAACCCGTCAAATCGCATAATATATGATAATTTTTATTCGATCTAAATAAGAGTTAAATTACAAAAGATAAGACTATGTGTTTACAAATATATACCAATTTTCTAACGACTTTTCACTTACTTCTTGGCGGGTTTAGACTACTGTACATTTCCTTCTAATAATCCTTTCTTCATAAACAATCAACATGCCCTTTATCTATGTTGCGTTAGACTTCTATTTTTAATATGTCAATCATACCTTAACCTATTAACTAACATTAACGTTTGAATATGAATGTCTGAAATATCAATACAGTCTTGTTATTAGTTAATGCATGTGTTTATCATTATATAGGGCCGCTGTAATTGGCGAAAGCTGTAGCGTGCACCTTGCCACTTCTCTATGTCCGTGTCCGTGTCCGTGTCCGTGTCCGTGTCCGTGTCCGTGTCCGTGTCCGTGTCCGTGTCCGTGTCCGTGTCCGTGTCCGTGTCCGTGTCCGTGTCCGTGTCCGTGTCCGTGTCCGTGTCCGTTAACGGTTAAGTGTCTTTTTTGCAAATTTTCTGTTAGCATGAAGTTTAGTTTGTGGATCGGTAAAAGCGTTTATATTATAAGTAGTATCTAACGAGCAATTTGATTGGCTAATGCGCGTGCTTTATGACGCAATAAAGCGCGGCCATCGTTTTGATTTTCTCCCTTCGTCCCCGCTTGTTAAATTTTCCTCGGAATTGTCAATACAATATGAACAAAATTCTAATAGTTTTAAATCCAAAGTCTGACAGAAAGCAAGAAAAAGTAGACCTAAACGAGATGGAAAAAAGCCAGCCAACAAATAACAACGGAACATAAACGGCGAATAAAGATTCGTAGCTGTTTCTGAGTTTGAAATATACTTTTTTGCTTGAAAGTTGGCATTCAACGGCGACAAGAAACGCGAAAATCTGTACTATTTTGACATTTAAAGGTACAAAAACTGTATTTAAACACAAACCAAACCAAATTTATCCACAGTTCTAGGTGCAAAAAATTAAAATTACTGTAACCATTTTGGCATTGATTTAGATATAAACTCTATGTGTACAGTTTTTAAGCTGTCAAGATACAACGACAAAAACCTACACAAATACGACATGTTTATGCATTTCTTGACAGTTTGTCTGAGAAAATTTTTAACCACCAACCACTGAACTAGCAAAAAACACAAAAAATATTCAAACAGTACCTTCAAACAAAAACTGCCTGATATATTTGGTTCAAGATCAACTTGACAATGTCGTCAAAGCAGCTTGACAAAAACCCTTCGTTTTTATACGAATCCAGGACGAAAGTGAAGCAGAACAACGAAAAACCAATCAGTCTATCATTGTGCACTATATTTGAAAATTTTTCAACAGTTTTTGTGCCTTTTTAATCCCTAATTTTTGTTGAGTTGCAAGTTTTTCGCTCCTTCGCCGGCCAGAATTCAAGCTTGTAGTTGTTGCCAAGCAATGAAAACATTAAAAAGCTTGCGAGTGACGTCAGTGATTACATGTTAGGAGAATATCAATATTGATCTTTGAATAAAATTGTTTACTGTGCTTTATATCTACCACTTATAATATAAAAGAATTAAAAAACTCGTCTTGTGCCGTCTCGAGAAGCGTGTAAAACACTCGGCTACGCCTCGTGTTTTACAAGCTTCTCTCGTATTCTCCCAACATTCACCCCACGGCACGCGACTCGTTTTTTAATTCTTAAATAATTGACTCTATGGGGTTATTAGAATATCGATTAAGGTTAAAATTAAAGGTATTTTAACAAGTTTAAATTTGAATTTTGAAGAAAGAACATAATGTCAAAATATATACTGTTCAAAGAACAGTTGAAGTTTTCTGAAATGTTTGACTTTTTGTGAAATGTCTAAGGTTGAATTCTACAGCAAACCAAAGCTAATAGAGTATATAATAAGAAATCTATTTTATCTATTTTATATATATTCATAATTTTATAGTTAAAGACCATGTAAAGTCCATTCTGCGCATGTTCTATGGGGCGGGGGAGGGGGGGCGCGATGTAAACAATGCCCAAATTTCGCGTTCTTTCGACTAAAATTCGGCATCTTCTGAATCAGAAACTCGAATCTGTATTTATTTAAAGCATAGCGAACCAGAACACATCATATTATTTTAAATATAGCGTGATTAAAATGGAAACAAAAAACGGACGTTGCCGGTTTGTTTACATCGGGACTTTACATCACTTTTAGAACTACAAATCTTTATTTCAACAAAAATTAAAAAGATGCGTGGTGCTATGGTTACAGTGATTGACTGAATACTTCATGTTGCAATAAATTTTGGGAAGTATAATCCCGGAGTTCGAATAGGCGAGGGAGTTTTGCATGAGTGTATTTATCAGCTAGCTAGTACATAACATAGAGTAATATTGCAGGTTGGGTAATAGACTTTCTGAAAGTCCCTCGCCTTTAGAATTTTCGTGTTTATTACGAAGGAATTTTCAAGGAAGTATTTGCGAAGGAGTAACGAATTTGCGGAAGTAAATACCAGTGCTGCCCTCGCGCTCGTGACTTCGTCGCTCGCGCGCCCGATTTTGCTCTCGACTCTTTTGCAGAGGTCGATTTGGAGCAAGTCTAGTTGGGTAAAGGCAAATACTTATATCGGTGAAAGCGCATGAGAACAAACTGCTCGCACTTGAAATCCGGTCCAGGCCTCATTTACGGATGTGAAATATTTCAGGAAAATATTGTTGATAATACAATGATTTGGACAACTCAACGGACAAATGGTAACTGAGATATTTCAAATAAAGACACTTTCGATTTATTTTTTAAAGTGCATATGAAAGAATTTTCATTTTTTGGTCATAGATTGTCTTTGACGAGACGAGTCGATCGATAATATATTCGATAATTCGATTTTCTAAGCTTCCAGACATATTTGGCATCAAAAATGGGTTTTACGAATTTGGCCGGGAAAAAGTAGCCTGAGTAAAAATTTATGCAAAATGAGCCTTTCAGAACGAATCGGGAACGGAAGTGAACTGCACGTGTGATTATTAGTAGAAGTTAGTATGGTTTTGCGAAGCATGTGAGGCAATTGTGAGCGAAAAATGCCTTCTCGTTGTGTCGTATTTGGCTGTTCCAACAACCCAGATACGAAAAATGGTATAGCTCTTCATAAGATTCCTTTTCATGGAGATCCCAGGCCAGAGGCGGTAAAAAGACGCACGATATGGGTAGATTTTGTGAAGCGTAAACGCGTTAAATGGGAGCCTTCGAGTTCAAGTTGTATATGCTCGAAGCATTTCGAACCGAATGCTTTTTTCTCTAAACCGGATTCGCTCGGGCAAGAAAAATCGTATATTCCGTGGCTGAAGAAAGACGATGTCGGTGTTTGCTTCCTTCCAACAATTTTCATGGAAAGCGACAAAGGGCCAAACACAAAGAGAACAGAAAGAGCAATTCGCCGTAAGGTGAGATAATTTGCATATTTATTAATATACGACGTAAATTCAGTTTTACAAAGATTATTTATGCTGCAAAATACCTCTGTAGACCACAACCGAAGAAGCAGATACAGCAGAGGATCTACAACCCTCTACATCAATGCCAATTGAATTAGAAGACCCTGATCTGATTGTGGAAGGAAAAGAAACAGATGATGAGCAAGCAATGAGTGAGCAACATGACAGCGCTGTTGCAGAAGAAGGAATCATTGACATTGTCGAGGACATTGTCTTGGTAATTTGACACTTCGCGTTTATTTTTTGGGGAATTTCATGTGGGATCTATTTGTATACATAGGCGTACGAGCCTGGGGGGGGGGGCTGCAGCCTCCCAGTTTTGGTGAAACGACAATTTTTCGGGCAAAATATTTCTGTTTTTCGGGCGCAGACAACAAAATCATACGTATTCATTTGAGGAAATTAGAGAGAGTGACTTGGAAGAGTTTACAAGCCTCCATATAACTTAAATTGCGCGTAACAATCAGGAAATACAGTCATGTAATCACGGAAAGCGCGTTTTATTCATTTTGGAAATTCTGGTGACACAGAAAATTTTCGGGGCAACAGGCCTCAGCCCCCCAATTTAGATTGGTCCGGTACACAAACAGTATGTTTGTATACGGCAAATTGGTACCTAATTTATATAATATAGAATTTTCTATGCTTGATTGCTTGAAGGTCGATGAAAAAAGTGACAAGTTCACCCAAACGATTCCAAAAACAGACTCTTGTGGTGAATGTGCTATCTTAGAACAGGGCAACAGTCGTCTTCGAAACAACCTTGTGGAACAGAAAGAAAGATTACTCAAGGAAACGAATGATGCTATAGCTGAATTGCATGCAAGTAAGCATGTTCAATTAAACTATTTAAGATGCTCATCTCAAAGTATATTTGAGAAATGCATGCTATCCTCAATAGTATAGAGAATAGATGAGATCAGAGATATGTTATTAAATTCAGGGTCTGTACTCTATTGCTAGAGATTGAAGTGCTTGAACTAAAATGCAGCAAAAGCCGAAAGGAGCAATATTAGAGAAGGCTCTAGTGATCAATTACTCCAATCAGATCTTACAGAGGGAGAACTATCACAGGGAAGTTCCCAGGATCCTCTAATTAAAAGATGAAGAGGACTCAGATAATTCATCGAGTAGTGCGACTAGTTCTACCAGGTGAGTTTGATTAGGTATTTATTGTTTCAATCAATTATATGTTTGCTCCCCTACCCCTCACTAAATAACCCACCATGCGGTCAAACCCACCATTGGGTCACTCTTGGAACATGTGCAGACAATGGGTCAGGAACATGTGGAATTAAATCAATTGATTGAGACATTACTAAGTGTAATCGCTTTGGCATTGGTAGACTTTTCTATTATGTTTAGTCATGTTAATTTTCATGAATGTGAAAAGTCCGTAATGTAAACAAACGCTTTTTTACATTTTAAACTTCTGTATTTCTAAAATATGATATTCTAACTGAATTTCTAACATTTGTTTGGTTCGCCATGTTTGTAAATGAATATAAACTCGAGTTTCAATTCAAGAAAGTTCGAAAAATGCAAAATATAGGTCGGGTCATGTCCATTGGAATGTATGTCTGCGCAGAACGTATGTGCAGAACGGACTTGACCGCCTCTTTGACATACAGTCTGCAGACTGGCATATTTCCAGGTAAACTTTATGGTTAAAATTATTGAATTAAATTGTTATATATTTTTGTCTTTTAGTAAACAAAATGGCAACCTCAGGAGAGAGCCCAAATATCTGGTGTTCATTTCACAACTGCTACTTCTCTTTAAATTCTGTCCATCATGCAAGTCTGATAACCCAATTGTAGAGACTACTCACTGTGGGACGATGGTAACTGTAAAAACACTGTGTGGTAATGTTCATTGCAAACAAAGAGATTCTGTGTGGTATAGTCAACCAATCATGGAAGGAACCAAAATAGCAGCAGGAAACTTTCTTCTGAGCTTTGCTATTCTATTAGCTGGAGCCTCTGCAAACAAAGTGCTTAGAGTCTTTTCTCACATGGGAATGGCCTGTATCTCATTAAGAACTTTCTACAATCATCAGAGGGTTAGACTTTTAACATTCAATGGTTTTATTGACCTGTCAATGTACACATTGGCCCAAGAAATTTAATATCAGTCTTGTTTGTACAAATTGATTTATTTAGTATTTACATTGAATTCCTCATTAATATATCTGAGTCATTATTCCTTGTCTTTCCTCACAAATATTAAGCGATTCTGTTGGTTTTTCTTTGAGTTTACACTTGATCGTGTTTACAGAATTAAGAGCATTAAATTAATGTTGATAAAAATAACTCTAATTTATAAAAATATTGAAATCTTTAATAATATTAGTGTAACACTGTATATGAGTAAAATGTTTATTTTTTCTTCTTTAATTGTTAAATACAGAGGAATGAAGCTGGTAGCAGTCAGGCAATGGAGTATTTGGCATTCCAGAAATGCTTGGATTACCTATCAGATTCTGACTTGTCATTCGAAGCTCTTAATTGTCACTGACCGACATGGATCAATTGCCAAACACATGAAGGAGAAAGAGAAGGAAATTAAGCACTTCTTCGACTTGTGGCACCTACGAAAGAGTAAGTCACTAGTTGATAATGTGAAAATGCATGATGATGCATGCATGAATGTATTTTTAGGGTAGGTCTATTTCTTCAGCTACAGATACTGGACCAATGTGGTATTCAGACAAATTTAATCATTGGTTTGAGAATTTACGTATCTCTTACAGAAGTTGGAAAAGTACTGACAAATATTGGCAAGGAGAAAAATTGTGAGGATATTCAACCTTGGATACGACCATGCCAGAACCATCTGCATTGGAGTGCAACATCGACTTCCTCTGGTGATGGACGAGTTATTTGGGCCAAGTTCAAGTCCTTTCTTGAGCATGTTATTGACAAGCATGTTGGTTTGGAAGACCCTCTTTTCAATAAGTGTGCTCATGATGTTGAAATTGAACACAGAAAATGGTTGGATGAAAGTGAGTCACAATGAAAATGTTAAGAGCTAAGCCCTTTTAAGAACATACAGTGTAAAAATATGCTATGGTGAAAGTAAAATACATTGTATTCATAGGCGTATGGGCCCCCAATTTTTCCCAAATAGGGCAAAGTCGGGCAATTTTTAGTTCACTGTTGATGAAAATTTTTTGGTGATGTGGGGGGGGGTCACGTCAAGCAAAAAGCCCCCTATAATGTTGTCCCCGTACGCCTATGATTGTATTTGTCCTTTGTGAAGGATTTAATGTATGTGAATTTAATATAATTTGCCCTTTGTGAATGATTTACTTTAGAGTCAATTGTGTATGAGAAGGTGAAAAAAGCATTGACAAAAAAGAGACTGAAGTCTGGAATCCAGAAAGCATCAACCATTGCCCAAACAAGCTGCCTTGAAGGGTTTCACTCTGTTCTGAACCACTTTGCACCAAAGATGATTGCCTTTTCCTTTCCTGGAATGTACATCAGGTACTGTAGTGCAGTACATGTAACTTATGTTACGCTTGATATTATGATTCTCAAAAATATTTACAACAACTGACTATCATCTTAAAGGCTGTTAGCCCTATTATAATATGTAAAAGTTACATTCAACTACAACCCCTACCAACTTCAGTGTTTTTTTTACTTTAACCTACTGGTCCTACTACAATGATCAGATGCCTATTTTATTCAGTGAACATTGTGTAATTTATGAACTTTAAAATTTAATTAGGCACATCCTTGCATCCATACACTTTAATACAAATCTCGACCGAGACAACAAAGTCAAGCAATCTGATGGTTCTGAGCAACTTGTTGTTACATATCCAAAATTTAAAAATGCAGAGGCCACTGTTAGAGGTGTCAAAGTGGAAGCAGATTTTTGTAAGTAAATTATTATCCATGTAATTTCTATTTTATTGCTTACACTCCTTGTACTTGACAGTTGACAAGTAAATTCAACTGGAATTAGACAAGTGTAAAATAGCATGCATTGCATGCATGTGCTGTAACTTGCAATGTACCCTACTTTAGTATTTACTCTGTAGGGGACATTGCACGACAATTAATTAAGACAGCACTCGAATGCCAGACAATTTGCTTCTCTTGGATGTTAATGAGTTTTAATGCACAACAGAGTCCAAAAATACATTCCAATGTGATCAATGATATAAGAGAAAGCATAAAGTTTATACACATTCATAAAATGTAATTATTTTGGTCAAGGTTATGTTGAAGAGATATACCAAACATTTCTGAATTGCAATAAAGATACACTGGAGAAAGAGCTTGAGGAATTGGAAAAAATGACCCCTGAGTTCATGAACACCATGTTGGAGAAGCAGCCCAGAGAAGCGGCCATCAAGAAAAGAAATGAAAGGAAGGAAATGGTCATACAAGATGTTCCTCCTACCATGCCAGGTGAGAAACTCATGTTTATCAATACATACATAAATGATCTTAGCTGAAATTATTGAAATTGAAAGTAATTTTGTTCCCACTCAAATTTATAGTACCTGAAATTGTTGAAACAACATCAAGCGAAGTGCAGCAACGGAGAAAGCCCCACTGTACCACTTGTGGTAAACCCATGAAAAACCACAATCAAGTTGTAGATTGTGAGAAGAATAAGAAAAAGCGGCAACATCAGGAAAATAATCATTAAAATAAATATAATTATGCATCAGTCAGTGGTTTGCCCCATGTAGGGTAAGGGTATCTGGCTTAGCCATGGGGGTGCCTGAGGAAGTCAAAGTACATCAAAGTCCACATACTGTATATACAGTACTGTATGTTCTTGTGATGAAAGATGCGAGGTTAACATTTTAAATCTTCCAGACCCTCGGGATGCATGTTATTGTCAAATTCCTGACCCAGGGGAAGCAGGTAGCTGTCAAATCAAGTGACTGACTGGTGCATTAGTACAATATATTACTAGTCAGAGTCAATGTCTTCTTCATAGCCTGTGAATACATCCAAATCTTCTCTGAATTTTGTGCGAATCTGTTGATATACACATGCTGGTAATGGTATTCGAAGCCTACCAAGAGTTCCATATACAAGTTGAGAAAACTCCCTGTATGATATTGATCTCAAGTACCTGAAAGAGATGCAAGTATATACTTGTAAGCGCAGAAAAGCAAAAACACATGGCATCTAAAATATAAATGTGAACATGCTGTGGTCAGATGACAGCTGTTTTGGGAGCAGGCATTTCAGTTTCAGCAACAAAATTGAAATTACTTACGATTCCTCTGAGCCACTTCGGCGATACCTTCGACGGAATTTTGTCTTATATTTACATGCGGACATTCTGAGGGACCATTTCTCCAAACAGTTCAGGCGGAATCCTGGATGGTGTGTAACGCAAGAAGGTGGTGTTCCTGTGTCTTGCAAAACATCTTCCGAGTGTAAATTCTCAACACATCTCTTGATTTCTTGGCAGCACTGACACTCGTATACATTCTGGAGCAATTCTACACTACAATTTCCACATTTGCACCTAAGATTTAATACATTAGAGATATAAAGAGTCAGTTAAATTAACCGTGGTTAATGGTTAATTTAAATAAAAATAGAAGCGAGAACCTGGCTTTAAGCTGCCATAATTTATTTAATACAACACCTCGCTTTTACAACTTACCATTCGCTTACAGCAACAGTGCCATCCAAACGTTGTTGAAGGGCATCAACGTGAAGCTTTTCGCTTTCCTTATCTTTCTCGTATTGTTCCACCCATTCAATGTCAGCGATAGGTTCGACGCTATAGGGAAAAACTATAGCTGCCGAGGCCACAGTATTGTCTTCCCGTGATCTGGTGCTTGCTTCATAATTCGAAGTCGAACCTCGAGTCGAACTCACGTCAAATTCCTCAACTTCAAGCTCGTATTCGTCGATATCATCACGATCGGACTCAGAAGATGAAGAGCTTTGTTCTGAGTATAATTCAGAAGTAGCCATGACTATCTAACTCGATAAATTTATCGGTTTTTCGAAGATGTTTCCTCAGTAAACAAATATTTTGTGTACTATTTCTACTAATAATCTCACGTGCAGTTCACTTCCGTTCCCGATTCGTTCTGAAAGGCCAATTTGCATAAATTTGTACTCAAGCTACTTTTTCCCGGCCAAATTCGTGAAACCCCCTATTTTGGCCTGTTTGAGGCCAAATATCTCTGGAAGCTTAGAAAATCGATTTATCTAATATATTATCGATCGGCTCGTCTAGTCAGAGACTATCTATGACGAAAAAATGAAAATTCTTTCATATGCACTTTAAGGATACAATTTAGTCTTGTGTGAAGAGATTTCTCGTTCATTACGTTTGCTAATTGGAATTTACGTTTGCTAATTTGAAGCCACTCATTATGGCCACCATGTACGTACGGAGTCAAAAAATACACCACTTGGAAAACATGGATTCACTCATGTTCTACAGCAGTTACAGCAATGATTAAAAGCTCAAAATAGACTTCAATAATTGGACTTTAGTGCAAAACAAGTTTTGGGACCGTCGATGTGTTAAAGTAGCTTTTTTCGAAGTTGAAGATCTAAGTTTGATTCGGCACGTTCATACATTTGCCATTTTTTCGTATAAAAAACTGTTACCCCTCGAATTTTTGCCGGAACTAAGTGTAGAACAGTGAGAACTATCCAGAAAACCCGGTACAGTTATTTTAAATTGAAGCCTTCAGATGAAAAAACAACTTTTCTTGCCCATTTTCCCTCAAAAACAAACTTTTGACGGAATTTTCCACTCCTCGAAACTATCCCTAGGCTTTTTGAAATTGTATTTTCCCGCGCGGTTCCCGCTCTTTGCTTCAAATTGACTTCATCCATGCAATCCACTGATCTGAAACTAGAACTGGATAGAGCATCCTATTGAATTCAATGAGCCAATTTTGAAGCCAGAATATTTTTAATGAGATCAGATTTTTAAATCTGTCAAATTCTTGACTAGTCAAATCGTTAGCTGTTTAAATTAGTTATGTTATGAAGCAAATATATTTTTCTATGCAACGTGAAAAATATAGCTTCCAACATCTCTTCTAATGAGTTTTAGAACGTTTTAAACACCACATAATGAGGCTTATGGCGGCCACATCGGTGTGCCCTCATTAGTTATTCACCGGCAAATTTAGGAAGAAAGAGAGGCCACTGATGATAAATTCTTATCGAGACAATATTTTTCCTTTCCCACCAATAACTAGAACATGTTAGAACCTCTTTAAACATGTCCCCAACACCACAGTAGATTTGTTGTGGTCACACCGATATGGCCGCCATTGGCTTCATTTATGCATGGAAGATGCACTATCCAGTTCTTGTTTTCAGATCAGTGATGCAATCAAATAACTCGATCCTTGGAGTTAGCGTTCCAGTTTACGTGGAGTTCACGGGTGGGAGTCCACCCACGAAACGTAGGCGACGCGCTCGAAAACTTGATGAACTTTAGACATCGCTAGCGGAATTAATACCCTCGAACACGCGCTTCGGGCGTGGCTCGATGTGAATACAATTCTCGGCCGAACTACAGTCACACACTACAGTCTAGTGTTTTCATTTGGGGTGATCTAAAGTCGCAACATTCATCGCACAAGGTCGGTAGAAATATTTTTGTGGGAGATAGTGTGTTGTTTACCGCTGCCGGTGTTGCCATGTATAAGTGCCTAAATGGTTATGCTAATTTCAACAGTGATTATAACTTCAGAAATAACGCATAACATGGTTATAACACACGGGGTTCAGGAAATATTCGAGTATACCTTGCGCAAAGACAAACTTAACTGGGGACAACAAAGATTTGTTTTTCAGGCTACAAAACATTGGAATAGTGTACCAGAACAAATACGAGAAGCTGAGACATTACCAAGTTTTAAAAATCTTTTAGGATAACATTTTCAACCTTCAGTTAATGTGTAACTTGAAGTCGTTTTAATTATTTGTCGCATGTACATTATTAGTAACATTTATTTGTTTCGATTTTTATCGTATCTAGGTAGTTAATAACTTTTTTGAACATTTTTAGATATATGATGTATATTATGATAGTTTTATCAGGGCCCTACTGAAAATCGCCTTGGCGAGTTAGGTTCCGTGTTGAAATAATAATGATAACGATAACGATAACGATAACGATAATGATAATAATAATAATTCAAAGCATGATGATTATGTTTATATGACATGCACTTGAACAAACAAATTTTAATTCTATGTTGTAAACATTGCTAAGCAAACAAACTACCAATTACTATGCAACAATGGCTTTCTATAAAGTATATTTTTAATATTCAGTAATTTTCACCAATCAGGGTTACCGTACTATAAACCAAAAAAGAATTATTCACAATCTCAATTCTTAATTACTTACCTTTAACCCCTTAATTAGTCCTACAGATCCTTTATCTCCTGCTATCCCTGGCCGACCCTATGCGATAATTTGAACCTTTTTTAAAATAGCTTAACAATCATATATTACACTGATAAAATATAAAAAAAGTATGAGTGAAGGATTGGACAACAGGAGTGAGATCCCATATTAAGTCCATCCAGTTTAATACCAGGTCAATCACCACAAAATACACGACATACTACTCATTTTTTTACACAACACAACAAGACATACAAGAAATAAAACTACATCACACGAACTATATATGCGAACAGCGAATGATATATTATAAATATATAGAACGTTAAACAGATTTTTGTACACCAACGTTTTAACATGCCCGAAAGAATATTTTCTGTCTTTACTCTCAGGCAGGGACGCAGAGAAGTAGCTGGAGTTGCGGGGGGAGGGTGGCGGGGTTGAAAAATAATTTTACCTGAAAATTGAACTTCAATGTTAAAATTTACCTGAAGTATAATGATAATAATATACCTTTTTATTTGTTGATTATCATTGTAATACTGAGTTGTTTAATAGATGGGGGCGGGGGTGCGGTCTGTGGTCTTCCTCTAGAATATTTTTATATTTTTCAAACTCCAGCACTGCATTTCTGGCGTGTTCTGAAGCGAAATGTAATAAATTGCGTCCAAATTGACTGTATTTTGCAAAAAAATTTAAATATGATATGTAGAGATTGCTAATGAGATCAGAGTCTTCCACGTAATTTAACACTCAATTTTTGTTATCACTTTACCGAAATATAACGACTTCATCTTCATCTTTCATATTTTACCTGATTCTTTTTTATCTTTTATGGTTGGGGTGTGTTACACCCCCTCCCTCCCACACACACACACACCCGCTCGCTACGTCCTTGCTCACAGGGACTGCAAAAACTAATATATTTTAGCAGGAAATAAACTAACCTTTAACTGATCGAAATAAAATTATTTTTAAAATGAAAAATATATTAATTACTCTTTGTATACATATTCATAACGTACCAGAACACCAATGAGTCCATCTGGTCCTCTTTCTCCTAGATCTCCCTGAAAAAGAATTTTTATTGAATTGAAAATTATAGTTTGAATTGAAAATGAAACAGAATTAACAGCCAACAGAAGAAGTCTAAAATTTCCAAAGTTACCGAAATTTCTAACATGTTTTCCTTTGAGGAGTTTGCAATGAATTCGCCATTTTGTCACGTTCTTTCACGACTCCATCCTGCTTAGAATACTCTATGTGCATACAGAAATGTACAGTGTATATACCTTTAATCCAGGCATTCCATTATTTCCATCTTTTCCCTGCACAATAATGAGGTCTAATGCCTATTAAATAGGAAAGGAAATTGAGATTGTTTCAAAAGTATAAAGGCTTAGGCTTAATAAGGAAAAGTCTTAGTTATCGTATCTCAGTTCGCAGTAAAATAATATTAAAAGAATCATTATCTTTTTCATCTTGTTACGACAATAATAACTACGTAGAAATGTTTCTCCAATTTGATTGGTTGATTCCAGTGCAGCTAAATCCCAAACGGCAGTGCAAAAATTTGTAGTCACAGTGCAATTTTCTGTAATCACAGTGCAATTTGTACATGCATAGGTAATAAAGTGGTTTCGAGTGCAATTTGGATATAACATGCAGGAGTAAAGTAAAGAACAAGTGCAATCTTAAGAGATTTAACTGAGTTTCCTGGTACACTGAGATTGGATTGTTTAAATTTTGCACTAATTAATATAAATATATGTTTCCCCAACCTTAAGATGTGTGTGAGGTACAAACTCCTCCTTACACTGTAACATTAACTTTATATCATTTCCAGGTGAAATTTTCGAAGTCTACTTTGTTTAGTCAACATAACAGGAAATTTAATAGGAAAATCTAGACTTCATTGTGCTATGGTGATAGTACTTAAAGACAGTCTATAACTAATCTCTAAGCAGTGTGCTGCAGATTAATACGCTAGGTGGCAGATGTTTTCACGTTTTTTAAGGGTTTTTGACTGCAGATCGAACTTCGTCAAAAGTCAAAACTAAGTAAAATTTTACAAAGTATTAAACGTTAAACACTAGGGAGTTAAACGAAATTTCCCACATTTCGATTCACTACTCTCATGATATGCAACGTAAACCAAATTTCCATACATTGGCAGCCCTTTTAGAGCCACATCACTACCCACATATTTCAATGTTTCATGTTTGCCCACTCAACGAACAGCACTAGAAAAACGCAATTGCGCATGAATGCGTGATCGCCATTCTTTTGGAACTAACCGATTAAAAATAACACAGAATATATCCAGTGTCCCTATATTGTAACACGCTTTCTTGTTGACATCCTAAAATTGTATTTACATCCATATTTGCAGTCTTTTACAACTATAAATTCGAAGACAAACACTCATCCCATAAACCATCTTGTGATTCCACATTGATTTCCATAGCAACCGGACAATTACGTAATGTTAAATTGAGCGTTTTTTACAAAAAATACGCGAGTTTCTAAAAAATATCCTCTTAAATTGCTAAAATTTCTAAAACTTGATAATTGTATAATATTTCGGGACACCACTTGAGGTGTTAATTGATTTGTAATTAGATAAGTATCCTTTGCCGTTTGTGCGTATTTAAAAAGGCCAATTTCATAGTAGACCTTTATAGGCCAATTTATCTGAAAAGTGCCACGCTAAATGTGGTACGAAACTATATAAGTTAATAAATATGCCTAACAATTAAAGCTTGCTCAGTTTTTGTGTCTAACCGGCCCCGTTCAACCCCTATGCTTGTTTCTTGGGTAATGAATATTTTAAAGTTTTTCGCCTTGATAACAGGAATTAGGGAATAGAAGGAATTGTACATAAATCGTATTCCTTGTGTTTCTGCATGCGTAAATTACGCTAGTGTTATTATTTCAGTCGCGCGTTTTTCTAGCTAGTATATATTATACATATATATATATGTATAATAGCATGGTTTTTCAAATACCTCCAATAGCACTTGTCCGAAGATTTCACGAGAAATCATGATATTACACTAAATCAGTTCGAGATAACTATACTTTCAAATTACTAGATTCGGCGAGCCTTCAACTGATAAACTTTCGCTCCTTTTATATATCATTTGCATGCGTTGCCAAACTGAATGAAATGAATTTCTTATATATTAGTTCATGTAATTTTCAGTTTTCATGCGAAAATCCAATTTTCAGTTTAGACGAGCTAGCGCTAAACGCAGGGACCGTGCAGCAGTGGTGGCTGGAGGGTCCCCCCCCCCAATAATTTGTCAAACAAATTGTGCATGATTTCTAGTAGAATTAATACATACTATAGTACTCATAAGCATGCATGCATAATGAAGCCGTTAAACTAAAGAAAACCGTTTCAAAGAAGAAGCCATTTCGTGAGTACGATCGGTAGATTTGTTCGAGTACGGTCTATATACGGTCTAGGCTACTTTTTGTTAGACCAAATATTTTCAAAGAAGGGTTGTTCCTTCATTTTCCCGACTTCCCCCAAAGGCCCAAAGTGCACGAAATGGCATTTAAGAGATTGCACTGATCTGGGCGAACATTTTCGCATACCCCCTAAAAGTCTCATGTTCTGTTCTAGTGCCACTGTACGTCTGTACTCTCTGAGATTTTTAGCCCCCCTCCCTCCATGCAAAAATGCTTCGCGGACCCTGAACCGGTCTGCATTCCGCTAACTTTCGATTGGATTAGATCCTGCGTGCGAGCGATTGGACGCCTTAATCACTTTATCATTTTAGCATCTTACAAAGAACGAGGAAAGCAATTAGGTACAGCTCGATAACCTAAAAGAACAAAATTTTAAATGACATATACGACCAAATGTAGCTTCAAGATGTCTGATCATTTTTAAAAGACCACAAAAGATCTTTAAATTTATCAGCTTCTTGTATATAACTTATATCAACATACCATTTCTTTTTTAACGCATACAACTGACTGGTCAAATCCATCCAACTTCACTCCTTTGCCAAATACGGCAACAAGTCCTGCGAGAAAAATCAACCCACCCAGCTTCATGATGTGACTGCAAACTCCAAACTGATTGGTCGTGTTTAGTTTAAAGTCTGAACCAGTTTGAAGTGCGTGAATAAGGTGAAATTATAATAAACTGCGCTTAGTGAAATGACGTACTGAATGAGATGCGGTAATTAACCGACGTATGGAACGTTGACAGTTTCCATCTTATGTTGTTATTGCGAAAATGTCGAAGTGGCGGAATGTTTCAAGATAATATTGTCAATTAAAGGTCAACGAGGTCTTGCTTGAGAAGAGAGTCGAGAGAAGAGAGTCGAGGAAACTTTGTGTGGTAGAGAGTCGTGGTTCGTGGACAAAATTTTGAGGATCGAGGTTCGAGTGTCGGGTCATCTTAATCGGTAATAGATGAAGTATCAGTCAGTTGTAAATGGCCTATACAGATCAGACGAGAATATTTTATCGTATACTTATCAGACGCACACATATGAAAATTTATGTTTATCGATTATTCAGATGTCTCATAAGATATAGCACCAAAATCGAAATTAAATGGAAACATCTTGAGTAAACCCAAGTTATATATGGCTAAAACTAAACGCAAAAATTTAAAGGGTTATATTTTGATCTCATTACAGATTAACCATCACACCAACTGATGATAAAAAAGCATTTAGGATAACCATTTAAATTAATATAGTCTTATTTTATTCCATTTATATCTGGATCATTTTTATCCATATCATATCATGTCCTCGTATTTTTTGTTGATCCTCAGTTTAGCTTTGTAAGATATTTTTCAATCTTTGTGTCCTTCTAGGATATTTCTATAGATATTACTACAAAGCGAATACGTTTACTAAGTGAATGTCGCACATAAAATGATGTTCGTCTGCTTTGTATTTCGTAACCGTATAAATCAATATACAAACAAATCGCAGGACGAACTATGGCACTAAGCTATTGCGAAAATCTTGCTATTGAGGGAGTATGCTATGGCTCAAGTTATGTACTTGATCCTTAAATTTCTTTCCACATGCATCGATCCAAGTAGCGGAAGGATCCTCCGCGAGGGGGGAGGGATTTGAAGGTAAAAGTCGAGAAATCCAAATAAAACATGTCAGCTGCAGAAGTTACATAATAATAATAATAATAATTAATCAACATAAATACCAGTTTTGGAATATATAGATTCATACATAAAATCTACTACAATCTAACAAGTAACATGCAAATATATAAAACTAAATTATGTTACATGGCAACTGCAAAAGTGTGGGAACTTGGATACCTGCCCGATATATTTTTATTCATCGCTGTTTTGCCGGATATGTTTTGTAAAACCTGAAGTGTTTGCTCGATAGTTTTTGGGATTTGTCCAACACTCCATCAACAACCTAAGGGTCCATCCCTAAGTGGTAATTAATCTTATAAGTTTGGTAATAATTACATTCACAATGATGATGAAAGATGGAGTTTCAGATATGCTAGCTCATATTATATAAGTATTAAAATTTTGAAGTTAATACCAATGCAAGAAAAAGACATATTCAAAGTTAAGAGAATTGACCACCATCTGCAGTCCTGATGGATTTATTAGGACGAATCATTACCCAAAGGCAAAGGCTTAAATTCTTAAATTATTGAGTTATTATTTCGAATGTTAGTACCGATTTCGAAGGTCTACATATGTAGTAAAACTATACGCGGTTGCGCCAATATGCTGTTTTTAAACCATTTACCGCAGGCCACAACTCGACTGGTCAACAGGCAACAGCAATATATTGTTTTACACGCGGGTGGCAACCGGGCGTGTAGTACTGATTCGTGATGTAATAATCTAAACATATGTGGTTGTTGCCTGCCTGTAACACAACAAAACAGCTTGTTTTGGCTTGTTATAACCTGAAAAAAATGCCATCGACAGTGTTTTCTAGACACTTTTTTTCAAGCTTGGCCGTCCGTCTATTATTTCTACACTGTATATATATCTGCATGCGGAGTATCAATAATGCTGCTTCTAATTTTCCTGCTATTTTATAAAGTGAAACGCAGTAACTAATGCCCGTAATTGTCAACCGTCACTATGTAGATGAGATACAAGGGTTTCACTGAAACGGCTCGTACAAAAACTTATATTTCATTAGCACGGAGCTTGGCACAATAGACATGAGTAATATACATATCTTTAAAGTATGGCGGTACAGGCGGTTAACTGCTACTGCTAGTCTGATAATAAATGCACTAGAAGCTAGTTGAAAACACGATGTCATGTGGTACTTTGATCCAATAAGTTATCAGTTATCACTTTGTTTTTCGTTTGGTGTTATCGACACTTAAACAACCTTTCATCACGAACTTCACGTTATAACTCCAAATCTACTTATAACTTTGAAAGGACGTCAACGCTACTTTGACAATTATTTCCCGTTTAATATATTTGTATGTCATCGAGACATTAGTCCTTCCTTTTTACTATGTATTGAGAGGTAAGGAGGTGACATTGAAAGTTGTTTACCACTGGCAATGTTTGGCATGTTTTCATAATAGACACTTCCCGATTGGCTGGCAATCAAAACTGCTAATTTGGCATTGTCTCCCTCGAGTTAAAGCTATTAATTGGTTCATGTGCACTGATCAAGCAAATTCGGATAGTGTCATTGAATTAAATTTCTACACCCATGACCATGCTTTTATATGGACTTACTGTTCAAAACATTGCCATACGTTCAGTTATTTCGGATCATTGATAATATTGTTAAGTACTAGGTTACATAAAATGTAGTAAATGCTGTCTTTTTGGCATAATCTAAAATGTTTCAAGAAGCTTTATTAATTAGAACATAGTAAAATTTCTTCATTGCTTTTATATATAGTTCGTATTACCTGTTATTCACCAGTTTTGTAAATGTTCTATATAGATTACTCATATATATGCTATACGGATTATAACATCAACATGCATATGCATTAATTATTAATATATACATTATATATATAATGCTCTATTATAATGTGTTATTTCCTTTGTACTAACACTGGACCTTAACTGAATTAACTGAACTGTAAATTGTTAGAATATGAAATATGTCTTCGTACTCGTAGATATATTATCCTATGTCAAGTTGTTCTTGCCTTTTTTCCACAGCAATTAATCACATTATTATTTGCAGTAAATAGTACACGGTTGCTTCAACTTGTCAACATAATTTAATCAACATCATCAGATAATAATAGGTAACACAACACCACCGAAATATTTCATTGTTTCGTTAAGGTCCGATGCATCGTCCAACAATGTTGCACAATGTTGGATGGAAATAAATTCAAACCTCATCCAACATCTTCCAACATCTTCCAAAATTACCCAACATAGTTTTCAAACGAGGCCAACAATGTTGCATCCAACAATGTTACATGATGTTGGACCAACAAATTTGGCTTCGTTTGAACGGGCCTTTATATTCTCAATTGAATTGAGACACAGGTCAGTAGGTCACATTTACGGAACACACTGATATTTCTGCGTAGACAATGCGAAACACTATCTTTTCCTCTCACGAAAATGTATTGCTCTTATAGGCGTTGTAATGTTCCCAATTATGAATTCCTCTATCTTGTGAGGAAATTCCTCTATCTTGTGAGGAATTCGCCTTCCAGCCTTCGAAGCACTGAGTGCAATTTCAATTTGGCAAACTGCCTTGATACGTAATTGTAGTATATTTCTTTGCGCTTTGGCTGACGAGTTAATCAGGCAACAGGCAGGATCTTGCTTACAATCTATTGCATATAATTTGGGTTGCATATCCTTTGGCGGTCCTTTCTATAATAAATCTAAGCTACTAATTTACAACACTTTCTTCCTGCCTGTTTCCCAGCAGATCAAAAACGAAAACCATCGCCGGAGTTGGTTCATATAAGCAATGCGTTCCATTGTGGTTCTTCCAAATTGGAATCACAGTGCATTGCTTATCTAACAGATTGAGATTTTGCATAGCTGTATCAAATTAGTCTGCTGCTTTGCTCGCTCGGTGTAGGTTCGTTCGCTGCGGCAGCAACAAAATAAAATATGAGCGGGTGATTTGTGTGGGCATTGGGCAGTTCAGGCGGTGCAGGAATTTTCTTTTTCAAAATCTCTCACTTGCTTCTCAAGATGTAATGACGTATGACGTAATATTACTCTCTGATCTCTACGTATAACCGGATTGATATTATATATTTCAAGATGGCGAACTACTCAAGAGCGAGCATTATAAATATGGGCATGACAGCATGTTTGTATAATTTTACGACGAACATTGTACATCAAAGCGACGGAATTTTTACTTTTGTAATATTTTGAACATGACAAAAATTGGGAGAATATTTATTAAATTATTATTCGACATTTACAAAAACGTTATTGACAGATTGACTTGACTTCACCTGCTATATATCAATCTCATTTGAACCAGGAAACAAAGTAAGCATGTTTATAAATACTGCACGAATATCCTGCATCGTGTTATACTGGTATATTCGATTTAATTAGTATAATGATCCATGGACAACTAGGAATTTCTTTCTCAAACTCTTGTAACCGAGTGCAAGCTGGGGGGCTAATTAGTGGGTGTGACAAGAAATAGAATATATAAACAATAAAATGTAGCTGAAACTCAGCAAACATAAGGAATCAACCTGTAGACTTCTTTATAAATTTTGGTCCTAACTATTTTTAAGAGATTATGTCTCTTTTAAAATTATGTTGTAATTTGCAAAATCCCACATTGATGTTGCGAAACTGTCATTTCTCCATCCATTTTGTGTCTTAATTGGTACATTCATTACTATTACTAATTTTTATGTCTATTATATCTGCCTTTAACATCTAATATGTTATTATATAATAACGCAATGATTCAAATTGTCCCGTACTATTCTCCGATTATGAGGAGAAATGGCAATATTCAAAGTTTTCCACAGCAACCATGACAATTCTAGATATTTGCTCAGATACACGTACGCTTAGTGTACCTATTTTTAACTTAGCCTGCTGGTAAATGATTTACAACCCTAACCGTGAGCCGTTATTGCCGGTAATTTTAATTTGGCCGCGAAACAAAAATATATTTCAGGCAGTAGAATCAAGACTATAGTCGAGTAGTGAGAACGTCAAACAGAGCGAAAACCAAAATGTCTGAAGTGTATAGGCCTACTAGGTGGTTCGCTCGTTCGTTAGGAGAGCTAGCTCGATTCTACTTATTTGTTTTCCTTTACCAGAAGGTCCAAAAACAAACAATAGTGGTATCACTGTTATGTCATCCACGTGTTGAATAGTTATGCAAAACTGAATACCTAACTAAGACTAAATCCATATATTTAGGTCTGTATGTTTGTCAGTGGAAAACTACACAACTGTTTATATATTTCAGGACAATTAATTTCACACAACTTTATTTAAACATTACATATAATGATATACATGCCCATATATCTATCAGGAGTATCTAATTAAAGTTAATAAAAATATTGAAAGTCAACATCAGATCAATCAATCTTCAAGTTCAAGATTTTAGTCAGCCAGATTTCACCAAAGGTTTCAAAGCAAACTCAGTTGTTCCAACCCAGTTATCTTCTGCTGAGATCAGTCGCCAATACTGAGCAGTAACAGGAACTGTAAGATTATGAGTGACCATATCCTCACCAACTGGATTTTGAATTTTGGCTACCTAGATATCGGGTACAAGATGATTTAGTAATTTACATCAAAGTACAGGTTCTTGATGTCTGTCTGCATTAATCTTAACAAATCCAATTCCCTAACAAGTGATAATTTGATTCTATAAGTGGAGGACCCGGAATTGAGATACTATTTATCTTTGAAAAATAGGGCAGATACATGCATGGGACATCTATAAGCAGTTTCAGTTAAGACAATTTAGTCGAGTTAAAATTGTATAATTTTCCATACCTTCCTCCATCTTTTTTGATCAGTTTCATCCACAGAGTATTCTAAATCCATAAAACCATGTCCTTGTTTGGTTTCCGAACCCCAAGATGGTATAAAACCTCCAGCCACTGTGACTGATGTGACGAAGACAGGACGAACATATGTTGTTTGAATATAGCTCCCGTTCTTTGCTGTTTTACTGCCCCAACCACCAGTGTCTGTTCGACCGTCAGTCAAAGCAGGTGATGTGACGTAATACAGTGGATTATAGTAACCACTTTCCAGCACATAGTAATCATTAAGTAAAGATAGCATGGTGTCTTCTTTTATCTAACAAATAAACATTTTAACTTCAAATTAACCATTTGACGTGTAAATATGGGTTTTTCTAATTCAGCTAGATGACTTCATGCTGTGTATGGTCATTTGATACTTGATAGTCTATCAAATGACCATACACAGCATAAAATTGATACATATAGTATGCTTATACTAGAAATACATGCATGCAGAATCCCCTCGCCCACTCGAACCAAGCAATTATACTCCTCAAAATTAAAGTTATTGTAACATAAAGTATTGAGTCGATCACTGCAACCATGGTAACACGCAACACTGTATTTTTCTTTTCTTTTTTGTACAAAATAGTAAAATAGTGATAAGATTTGTACTTTTAACTATAAAATTATCAATTGCCGAACTATATATATCGTAAGCTATTATATATATAAAGTATGCTATTATGCGCCCCATTTTAGCTTTGATTTACTGTAAAATTCAACCTTAGACGTTTCACAAAGCCTTTCGAATTTTCATAAAACTTCAACTGTTTTTTGTACAGCTTTTTTATACTTCAGCACTTCGTTTTTGTCTTTGAAATGAAGTTTTTGAGATCATATATTGTTTCCTATTATAATGATTTGAATGATTAATACTAAAATACCTTTAAGCTTAATTTTAATGATGTATTAACCACACAGAGTGAACTGCGCCTTTGGAAATCCACGAACTATACTGCATGGCAATAGCAAGTATGCAAAATAGACAATTAGCTACCCGTTTAAAACGCTTTAAAATTCGAATATCTTGTTCTTTTTCGGTCTTTTGACTGTTTTTATCTCCTTGTCCTTGTGTTTAAGTCCTCTAAAAGTCCTAATAAACTATGGATAAAACATGAGTTGTGTGTTCCTCCATGAAGTTTCAAAACCTTGATCACCGGCACCACATACCATATTATATACATTAATCCAAATACCTTATACACCCCTGGAATCCTGAGTAATCCATTCTCCAGGCCCACCCTAAATATATCATACATAGTTAATTACACTAAGTTAAGGTATTTAATTTCGGCAAACACAGACAATATTTATTAGTACTATTTTTACGTAGAAATATAAATATTTAGTCCGATTTTTTCAGTTCGCTTATGCGTAATTTGTTAATTCCAATCATATTCGTAACTATAGACATAATATTCATTACTATAAATACAAGTACAATCTTAAATGTCGAAACTATATACGGCAAGCAGGACACGTGTGTCTCCGCATTTTAAGAACACAAGCTTGCAAAATTACCACATTCCAAAACTCCTACTGGAATTGTAAATCTGTGGAACTATGTATGTAAATCTGCTCCTTCCAACTGCTACGACACGCTCTCCTCCTTTAAACATACCTACACAAAACTTACCACCACCTTACTGCCATTGTCTACATTCCTGATCTATTCCTAGCTCGCACTCACTGATCACGACTGACTAATATCTTCCATGTCAGTCACGCTATCTCTCCTCTCTCTTAATCTTGTTCTTCATGCTTTCCATTCCCCTTCCTTTTTTGCTATTCTATATTCTTGTTGTTCTGTTTGTACTATTATGTCTAATGGTGACCACCACGCACTGTGGAACTTGGTCTCGTTTGTGCCGCGCCACTTTTGGCTCTTTCTTACATAATGTTATTCTCGTGTTTGTTAAGTATGTTAGTCTGTGTTAGTTATGAACAATAATGTGTAGTTATTCGTGTTCCAAATAAAGCTGTTAAAGAAGAAATGTTTAACCTTTTGCCCATCATCACCAGTATCTCCAAGTTCACCCTATAAGAAAACAAATAGAACACACAAATCTAACCGGGAAAGGTCGCGATGGACGCTTCTTTTCAGTATTGGCTGTCGGACAGGAAATGAAATTGTGGTCCGTCGATTTCAGTGCAGAGTCCAGGTGCGAAAAAACGAGCCAGGAGTTTATATATATATATATTATTGTAAAGCTACAAAGCTAGTGTACTAAACATTTGCGTGAGGAAGTTTTACTGCCATTGAACAAGGTAATTGAAAATGAAACACTGCCATAAATTAATATACTATACATATTCTTACTATTAGAGTGATGTCAGTTTAAGGAAACGATTATTAATAGAATTTGTAAGAATTATAAAGCACGAGAAGAAAATCGTTTTCATACCTAACCGAGATCAAAGTAGTTTTGAAAACTCACATTTACTTACACTTTACTTACATTTTACTTACACTTTACTTACATAGATTCCGGATTCTCCTTGGATCCTACCAGGTTCACCCTATAAAATGACGAGTCAAATCCATACAGTAGCCGGAACAAATTTTGAATACAATAATACATCAAGTCTATTCGTAGTTACTTAAGAAATATAATTCAATTATATGTAAAAGTTTAAGTAAATAATAATCTAATAACTATAATACTGATTCGTGTTAATTGGCGGTGTATATATGAACCTAAAGAACTTTTTAAAGGACCTAACACAAAGAGAACTAATCGATGTTTGACCATAGATTAGAAAAGACTATAACTTATTAATGCATGGTTCGTCGGTGTTAAAAAAGAGAATTCTGAAATAATCATAGTGATAAACTGGTAATGATAATCATGATAATCATCATGATGATGATGATGATGATGATGATTATGGTGATGATTTATATTTACCTTATCGCCTTTCTTGCCAGCAAGACCGCTTTCACCTACAACTCCCTGTAAATTAAAATACCGTTTTGTATAGGCGCACTAATCAATTTTTTCGTTTAGTTCACATACCGGCTCATAGTAGTATCCTGACGTACCTGAAACGATAATGGATATGGTCGTTCAGTATGTTTCATATGTTCCTCTAGGTAATGTCCTTAATATACATGGGAAAAAGTTCGCCTGGTGTAAACCGGCTATACCAGCCGAAAATGTAACCAAATGCTTAACAGATTATTTATTCAATACAGATATCCTTTATAAAATGCAAATAAAAATTACTCACCGTTTCTCCAACCGTTCCTGGCCAGCCCTAAGAGTAAGTTAATTATACGTTTTAGTTTGTCATGGCATAAAACGTCCATGATTAAGATGGCCAAATTCGAAAATATTATAGTTTGTGCAAACGTAGATTCAATTAACGTTATTTGCCAAGACGGTGTGAAGCAGAAAAAATGTCAGTTGTAGATTCTATTTCTTGATCAAGCGACCCAATATCTACAATTTACACTCACTCAGATTTAATTTAGGAATAAAATACTGAAGCATATCTAAATATAAAAAAACCCTCGAGACGATTTGCTTGTATTGTGGCAATAACAGACTTTAAATAAGATTTCAGTTGTATTTCTAGTTAAGCTTTCTTTCGTTTCATATTCCCACCTTTTCTCCTTTCCTTCCTGGGAGTCCAGTTAACCCACGCCCACCTTTATCACCCTAAAAAATGAAATATACACTATCCATGGTCCCGCCTAGAAGATAACGTTACTCAATTGCATTTAAACTGACATAAAATTTGAAGGCCTCGCCTTCCACCCATTTACTCTACCCTTTATTTTCATCCATTCACACTTACATTCGAGAGGTCAATATCGACAGTCAATATATAGACGGTCATTATAAAAGTTCATTATAGACTTATAGTTTCCAATACGCTTCCCCGCGGGGAAAAAGTGGCCTAACATTGAAGTCACCTGAAGGATTAAGTGCGCGCAGGGATGTAGCAAAGCGTATGTCGAGTGGGGGGTGGGTGTACCCCCTAACTTAATAATAAATTTGGGAGCATGCAGTATAGCGTGCAATGGCGGTTAACGGTTAAATACAAATACCTACCGCTCGGCCTGGTAATCCATAATCTCCTTTTAAACCTCGATCTCCCTGAAAATATTGGTGATGTTCAATTTATAATAAAAGTACGGTGAATGTTACAGGAGGCGTCAAGGCAGAGGAATGAATATATTTCCTCCAATTTTCATACAAATGCATGAGATATATATGCACTCAACTATTCCTATTATTATACCTAACGATATTACTCTTATGGTTAGATTTAATAGGTTAGTACATGGTAAATATTTCCCCATAAATATTAGTTCAAAACATTTGCGCATGGTGAAGTCCTCTTAACATAACGAAAAAATGTTGTTCAGTCGGCCTGTTGTATTCGATTTTGTTAAGGCGTAAATTTACTTTTTATTGAGCAAAATATATCCGGTCCAAATTTTTATTCGAAATTTATCCGGAACGAATTAAAAACTGTCCGAAAATTGAACTTCCGAAATACTTGCTGAAAAATATTCCAGCAATGTAGTTCCGGCATCCATGCCCCCACCTCCACTAAAGGAAAAAATGTGATTTTAGTTTTGAACTTTTGATGCTAACTTGGCTAATACTTTTTATTGTTTAACATTTGATAGCATACTGTATGTGATAACATACCTTTACACCAGGTGTGCCCAGTGGACCATCTCGTCCTTTCAAAACTTTTAATATCTGGTTATAAATGATATAATGAAGTTTATTACTATATTTAGTTTTTTACAAGTTGTGCATGATGGTACGACGAGTGTCACATCTTGTAGTACGAAACTAAATAGTAATAAAGATGCCTGTTGTAGTTGTTTGTAGATGCCTGTTTGAATTGTTGTAGTTAATCAATATATTTTATATGATATAGTGTTAATATGTATTATATCATGAATTAATGATTGACGAGTTAGAGCAATTCAAGTTGCAGTGAGAAGTGTTCCTCTAAAGCAAGTCTGTATGAACAACAATATTAATTAATATATCAATTTCATGTTACAATAGAGAAAACATAATTTATACTTACGTCATTTTTCTTTGCACATACCACCTTGGATAATGTTTGTGATTCAGCAGCAACGAATGCTAAAGGCAACAGAAGAAACAGGTTTGCCAGCTTCATGATGAACACTTAGTTCAGACTCTTGTTGCTGTGCGTTAAAGTTGTTAAGATTGGAAAACATGGTGTAAAATATATGACTTCATCTAACGTAGACAACGTCATGGTAGATTAAGATGTTGACAGCTCAAGTCTTGAACTTGGCTAGAAATTTTTAGTTTTGTTTTTCAATCACGTTTCTCCAACAATAATCGTAATCTCACCGACACAAGGTCGAGTCATGTCATGGACTTGTAATGCATTCCTAATCGAGTTAGGATCTATTACGTGGAAGAAATTGCGCGTCCTCGGGGTTGCGCGTGTCGACATATCTCGAGATTCGAGAATATTGTCGAGAATCAATTATAGCTAGGGTTTTTAGTTTGTGCGGGTACCAATGAAACTTTGTGGTGTCAGCGTCGACTGCATGATAGTATCCAATACACCATAATGTTTTATAATGTTGACCAATTTAAATATTTAATTATTTTTTATATCCATCTAAATTATTTTTTCTTGCTTCGATTCTGAACGAGGCTAAAAAAGGCTTCAATAGAAAAGATTATTTCGTAAAGTAGCAACTTGTTATGAAAGTGCATGGGGTATGGATAAGACGGAATTCCATAGCAAAAATGCCAACGGCTGTGCTTCGATTAAGTCGATGAATTTGCGCAGGCATGCACAAACGAGAATGACAAAACAAGCGTTTTTATGCACATATGGTCATTTAAATGTTCACTAGACCTAAAGCTCTTTTAAATATTGCTTTCTCTTATAACTTTCTTGATATCATCTCAAACTTATTAATAATTAATGATTGGTCAAAAGCAATGAAAACCAACTTCATCAAGATATCCAAACATCTTGAAGTTTTTTAAAAATTTCGGCTTCAGTTTTTCAACAAACTTTAGTTCTTTGTGTTTGTATATCATGATTGAGAATGGTTCTTCGGGTTCAATATATTACTACAAGATCATATATACCCCCCACAAACTAGTTTCGAGCTACTGTCTGTGTCTCGACCCTTTGTCCTCGAAATGTTGTCATCGACCCTCTATTCTTGATCCTTCCGACTTTTATAATTAATTTTATTTCCTTGTTAAACAGCACTGGAATTAACACAAACACTGGCAGGTTAATTATAAAGTGTTATCAACATGGGAACTTTTTCGTTGACTGTATTTTCAAGCGCAATATTAATAGGTTATCAACATGGGAACTTTTTTGTTGGCTGTATTTTCAAGCGCAAAATAAGCCAAAATCAAATATAATCTTTCCGCATTAACTCTGGCATTGTACGTAGAAAACATACAACGAAAGGTTCAGTATCTTGAGTTATTGAGCCAGAGAATTTAATTCAATTTCAGTAGCCAGTTTATATGAAAAGAAACATTCGTCAAAACCTGAAGATGCAAGTTCAAATCTCGCTCGGGAAAGACAACGAGCGTAGCTACATCTTAGATTCTCTTTTCACTTTAATAATATTTCAAAGGACATGCGTTCTCCAAGAAACAACAGAGGCGTATATATATTGCGAGACAATTAGGGAGTCAAGGGTGACCGAAAAACCCCCAAGAGATGGCCCCACGAACTTAAGGGCTAGCTGTTCATATAAGCTCGGCTGGCTTGCTCGCCTAAGACTCAGCGCATGTTGAGATCCCGGCTCATATATATTTCTAAAATTCATTAATTATTCATAGGCAAAATACAAAGGAAACTCATGACCCGTAGCGGATCTATATATTTGATATAGACTTGCTCAAATTTTCTCCTTCAATTTTTACAGCGTAGATAACATCAATCTTCAAAATTCGAACGCCAGTGAGCGTACAAAACGAGTCATTTTAGAAGTCATATACAAACCTTACAGTTCGGCCTTTATCAGATCTAAAACACTCGGCTGCGCCTCGATGTTTTAAATCTGATAAAGACCTCTTGTGCGGTTTGTATATATATTACATATTATACGTTTTTGAGATTTGTAGATCGTGTTCCAGCCCGTGCTTTATTCCACCTAGAAACCGACAAAAGTGTCTAAACAAGTACGATCAAATTAACGAAACTCAACTATCTCTTCAAACACTTTCCGAAAATAAAATAGCATTTTGCCGAAACAAACACGGGCTATAGCGCTTGCCGTGGTTGTCCGCCTCATATGAAGCAAATGAAAAACTATAGCAAGCAAAGAAAGCCAGCACGGTTTACCTGGCCAGACCGACAGCCAGGCTCGTATTATAGCAGCCACTGTAACGTATTAGAAACCTCTAGAATTCCATTCTCTGCTGCATGGTACACTTAAATGCTTAACCTATATAACGGGTCCGGTATAACGTTTCTGGACTGGAGGTCATGAGTTCTAGAGTTATGCGACATGCCCAGATAACTGCATGCAGAGTGACGGTATTTATATACTCGTTCAAGAGCTGCCCCGGATTAAGCACCGCCCCCAAATAAACCCAGTCAGTAAGCACTAACAGAGTAGCAATTTTATGAAACAGTATATCAGAGAGTGTTAAGGATGAAAGAATTCAAAAGACATTTAAGAAGCATCTTAAAACGTGTAATTTGAACGACATTGATTTTGTAACTTGCATGAACAACAAGAAACCAAATTACGCATATTTCAAGTAGATATTTACAAAGTATACGCTATTTATATATATTGTTTTAATTGAACATATAGTAGGTTTAGGTTAAGGAATTGTTAAATAGTTAATTAGGATACACAATCCCATCAGCATTTATGCTGCAGTATAACATTTCAAAGTAGTCAAATTTACGTATTTGTACATCTAAATTTTGCGCAAATTTTTCATGAATACAGCACTCTTAAGCAACGGTGTCATTCTTCAATCTGACAGGATGAATTTTCAAGGCTTTTGCTGCTACCCTATATAATGCTTTAAACTGCAAAAACGAGCATAAATATCTGTACTGCATATTCGAGTTTCTAAGCAATCCAATTAATATTGCGCAGATGTTTTCTGAATATTATACGCTTAATCGTGTCTTCAATATATATTTTAATTGTCTTTAAGTGATTTTTATGCGTTGATTTGCCAAGACGCGGTGTCACCCATAGCAGCGCATTTAAAATGCGCATGCATGCTGTTGCTGCCAGGCAGCAGTTTCCTTGCGATAGTAACTTTTAATTTTAAAGTAAAAAGAGATTGAAATTCTGACACTGCACGTTCGTGAATTGGCTTGCGCGAGTGGGATTCGATCTTGCATCTTCAGGTTTAATGACGAAAGTTTTAGTTGTCGCGAAAATAGTTCATACACTAACCACGGAAATTAGATTAACTCACTTAATTTGTTGTTCTCTGCAGTGTTAATTTGTTGTTCTCTGCAGTGCCAGAATAGATGTGGAAAGATTTAATTTGATTTTGGCATAATTAACACTTTACAATGACCTGTCAGTGTTTGTCTTAATTCTATTGCTGAGTTGCTGTTAAAACGGAAAATCAAAAATCCTTTCCACAGGTACTTCTGAAATTGATTATCTTATTCGTGTAAGCCGTTTAATATCTAAAATTAATCTTGTCTTAAGTGCTAACATTAGGTCAACTCCTCTTGACCTGTTTTAATAACTTGGCATGCACATACATAGGAATTACTAGCACTGACAACTAGTTATTAACTTGGGCTATCACTAACAATTCTATGCTGACATATTGTTTTCTCTTCTTTCTCCTTATTTGTGTATTTAAATTTTGTAACCGTTTTAGTAAATTTGTAATATATATATATAATACTGTATGTGTAAAACAAGTTTAAACGCTCTGAAGATGTTGTGATGTAAACAACGAAACGTAAGCAAATAAATTTTATTCTTTTATATTAAATGTCTTTTTTGAAAGTCATTTGCTGGGCTTTTATATTTATATTTATATTTATATTTATATTTATATTTATATTTATATTTATATTTATATTTATATTTATATTTATATTTATATTTATATTTATATTTATATTTATATTTATATTTATATTTATATTTATATTTATATTTATATTTATATTTATATTTATATTAAGATAAATCAGAAGGTCGAGGCAACTATATGATCGAGGACAACTTTTCGAGGACAAAGGGTCGTGGTACATACGTGGGTAGTATTTCCAGGGTAGCTGGTTTTGAAGTATTTTTGAACCCGAAGAAGCATTTATCATCATATACAAACATAGAGAAGTTTGTTGAAAACCGAAGTGAAGCCGAGACTCTTTAAATAAATTTCAAGACATTTGGTATATCCTGATGGAGGTGATTTATAAATTAGCTTAAAGCATTTATATAAAACAAATTATGAGATAAATCAATACTTAAAAGAGCTTAGTATACATGCAATGAATATTTCTACGATTAAGCGCAAAAAACGCTTGTTTTGTCATTCCCGTTTGTTCTCTCCGCGGCAAATTCCCTGTGATAACCCTTCAGCATTATATGCCTGGTCGCATTTAACATAGAAGAAATCGTGACTCCTGGGATGACGACAAATTTTGAATGGGGATAATAGTACAGTAGAACGTTAATTCTATTTAGCGAAAATTAATTATTGTTACCTCCGCTTGGAGGTTATGTTTCACCTGGGTTTGTGTGCGTGTTTGTTTGTTTGTTAATAACATGAAATAATATATGGTATAACTACGTTTGGTTATCTAAGAATTTTAATATCAGAAAATATATAAAGCAGGTTTACGTGTCTCCACCTCGAGACCCTTTCCAGTTCATTTTTTACTCTTGACATTTTACCCTCGATCCACATCAAATCCACCATTCGTGCCTCTCGAGCCTCGAGATACATCGTCATTACCAAGAGTCACGATTTCATCTACGTTTAATAACTGCGACCAGATTATTGTTTAGATTAACAAAAATAAAATTTCTTGCCAAATCAAAACTTGAGCTTTCAACATCTTAATCTACCATGACGTTGTCTAAGTTAGATGAGATCATATGTTTTGCACCATGTTTTCCAATCTTAACAATTTCAACGCACAGCAACAAGAGTCTGACCTGATTGTTCATCATGCAGCTGGTATTGCTGTTTCTTCTGTTTGCTTTAGCATTCGTTGCTGCTGAATCACAAAACCAAGTAATTGACAATGAACGTATTTGTGTGGAGAGAGGAGATGTAAGTATTTTTTATTTTAGAATCTACTAATAATTTAGTCCCGGTAAATTGATGCAGCCAAATTTTAAGAAAGAAGAGTAAATCCATTACTGGATTTGTTAAGTAAGTGTAAGATGTGTCGAGTACAATTAAAAGTAATCAAATAATTATATTTTGTAATTTGTATTATAAATTTGCATGCTTTTCATTTTTGCTCAGTGAAATTTGCGCAATTTTATTTTGCAGAATATTAAATGCCATATTTTCAGGAGTTTTTAATTCGCGCCACAAGATACCGCATAAAATTAGAACCTAATTCACACTGAAGTAGCAGGTCAATATACATTGTAAAAGATGTCATGCAGATTAGAATATTGGTAATTCTGTCATAAAATATTTTCCAGTAGATCATTTTTTACTGGGTTACGATACCAAACCTCTTGCGTGCATGGGATATGTTTCGGAACAAACCTTTTGTATCTCAACAAGACATTAGTAATTCCAAAAACGGTAAACATTTTAAATTCGTTTGAAAATAAGATTCATTTTAAGAAGGGTATAGAGTCATGACTTAGTATAAATAACACTGCCTTCTTGATTACAGCTCTTTTTACATATAAAAATGAATGACATACACTAGCATGTCCTCGTACATGCAGTTGTCATTCTCTTTCTATTCATTTTAAATAGGCATTGAAACTGTTATCAGGCCGTGATGGTTACCCAGGCCAGCCAGGAGTGAAGGTATACGGAAATGTTTCCTTTCTAGCTTCTTAGATTAAATATATAATATACCTGGTTTTGTAGGAACGTTAAATCGGCCGTAAAACTATATGCAGTTTACTGTTTGCACGAATTAACTAACTAGGTGTGACATAACTAGGTTCAGTTGGAAAAAATAATCCAGTCTGTGTAAACAATTCTAGCGTTTCTATTTAGGGTGATCAAGGTCCAAACGGTAATGTTGGAGTACCGGGCGTGAAGGTAGGGAATCAAGTCAAAGTTTCAAAGAAATCCACTGTTAGGATTAGAATTTAAGGTTTTGAAATGACATCTCATATGACGTACGTTGTACCATTAGCTAATATTCAATCCGTTGGTTTAGTGGAGGGAGGACTCGTCCATTGACAGGCCTTGTTAATATATTGCATGTTGACCTGGGGGGGGGGGGATGAACTTAACCCCACTATATTTTTGTAGATTGCATAATCTTAACCTGCGAAGTTCTTTGGAACTGTACTGTTAAATAGATCGATTTCAGTAATCTAATCAGTAACAAGACGCCGGCTCAGGCGTTCACTACGGCTGGGGATGACACCATTTTCATACGCACAAAATGGATAAAGCATCAGGATAAAGATGCATCAATAGAAACAGCTAATCTTAATCTGACTGGATAGAAGACGCTTAAGTACGTTGATATTTTTGTGCTTGTTAATGCAAGCTTGTAATTTTCTTTTTTGAATGTAAATTGAACATAATACAATCACTGCCTGTGCTTATAACTCTGGGTAATAACCCAATACCGACCCCTATTTAAGTCCTTGAAGCTAGCACACTGGCATCTCTTTCCCCAAAACAGGGCCGCCATTTTTTGTTACGTGTTATAATTCTACACATAAACTCATTTTACACCAGACATGATAGGATAAGCTGTACATGGCTCGTTATTGACAGCAACGTAACACTGACTGAAATAATGGATATTATATACAATGTACAGAACCATGATACGTCAATTCTTGATTAGTGATTCCTGAAGTATATATACTATCCTTGAGTAGTAGTGGTCTTGATAAAAGGAAATTTGGGTCTACAAATATAGTAGAAATAAAGTTATGATGTGTCAATCAATCCAATTTGCATATTGTTGCAAATATAGCACAATTGGAGGTGCTGGGTACAGTAAATGCTCGTTTTAGCGCCGCTCCCGGTTAAGCGCCGCACTTAGGATTAAAATAATTTAATAAGCGCCGCACCTGTCTAGCTATAGTGCGGCGCTTAATCGGGGTAATAAAGAGTTTAAGCTTGACGTTTACCGCAATCGGCTAGCGCGGCGTTAACTTGATAGGATACACAAATACTCGCACTAAATAAGCCGTTTCAGTTTTGCTGTTTGACGTTAGTAGAGGCGTTCATGCAAACATCGTCATAATTTTTAAGTTTAGGCAATAAAATTTTTTGGGGTGAACCTTTAGTCGAAAATTATTTAATAAGCGCCACTCCCGGTTAAACGCCGCTCCCGCGGCTCTTAATAAGCGCCGCGGCGCTAAAACGAGCATTTACGGTATATTTATTGTATCTCAGTATCTTACAAGGCATATATCAAGTTTCATGTAGCATGCGAAGCAGTCGCTTTATTTTTGAGTGGTTATTTTATAAATGGGCGATAAAATAATCGGGCGGAAAAATTAGGGGACGGATAAAATAAGCGAGCGGAAAAATTTAAAAATTTTCATTTTACCCAAGAACGTTACTATTTAACCTGGAACAATATCCCTATTAATAACGCTTACAACTGCTTACAACTGCCTACAAACATCAACGCTTTTAAAAGTGCTGCATTAGCTGCACTAAAATCATCGGTATAAATTTGACATGACACTTTTATTGTACATTTTTCTTTATTTTTAAAGTTTTTCATATATATAGTTCATAGTTATTGTATATACATATATAAGCATCTCCTAGTATAGCGTAAACTGATTTAGGAGTATCTGATTAAAGATTAAAGAATAAAGATAAGTGCGAATATCTCAATAATAGCACATAATACCAATACTTGATATGTTCTGTAGGTAGTCACACGCGAGTTGTACTGTTGTGGCACACGGGGGCTCTCGTGTACGTGCTCGAGTGCCGTAAATATAGCTTGGCGAAGTCCGTTTACGGGCCCGTAAATATAGCCACTTTGTTTGAATATTAAAAGGGAATCAATTAAATCAAAGGCGACATGACATACTTGAAACTCATTAACTCGAATTTGAAAAAATATGGCATTCGAACGTGACATTGTGCGCTTCATAGACAATTAAGTGAGAAAATAAATTTGAGTTAAGAGTAAGTAAAAGTTTGTAAAATGTACCTGCATGTTCAGTACATACATACATTGTTCAATTCGAGGTTTCTTGAGCAGTTGAATCTTCATATTTTCAACAATAAAACATGTTTTTCGCTCTCCACCCCGTGTTTAATTTTTCATCTTGAACCAAATATATCAGACAGTTTTTGTTTGAAGGTGCTGTTTGAATATTTTTGTTGCTCTCAGACAAACTGTCAAGAAATCAATAAACATGTCGTATTTGTGTAGGTTTTTGTCGTTGCATCGTGACAGCTTAAAAACTATAGACATAGTGTTATCTAAATCAATGCCAATTAAATTTAATTTTTTGCACCTAGAACTGTGGATAAATTTTGTACAGTATATTTCAAACTCAGAAACAGCTACGAATCTTTTATTCGCCGTTTATGTCCTTTTGTCATTTGTTAGCTGACTTTTTCCCGTCTCGTTTAGGTCTACTTTTTCTTGCTTTCTGACATACTTTGGATTTAAAGCGGCATTTTAAACCTACGCTTTGCATTTTGCCAGCCGTAGTAATCAGTGATCCTACTGTTAGATCATTTATGTAACCAGCATTAAATAACTTCGCTATGTTATAAGTTAAATCCTTTCTTCATTTTAAAAACACTAAATGAATAATTGCCAGAGCCAAATATAGATCAGTTGGAATTTTCCAAGTTATACGTATATATCAAGCAATCTAAACGTAGCCCACATTAACATACGCAGCCTTAGGAACAAGTTAGACGAAGTAAAAGTTTTAATGCAAGTATGCCGTTTTGACATCCTGGCGATTACAGAAACACATTTAAATAAAAAGATATCAAACAAGCAACTCGAAATAGACAACTATAAAATTGTAAGAAGGGACAGAAATTCAGGAGCTGCTGGTGAGGGATGTCTTGTTTATATAAACAATCACATTTGTTCTTCGCGTCTTAAATCCCTAGAGGTTCTTGAAATAGAGGGAATCTGGTTAAAGATCCCGATAAACTCCACTGTCCTCATAGTAGGAACTATTTACAGACCGCCTGATTATAATGAGTTCTTTGGTAACTTTCGACAAATGTTCGAAAGAGTATGGATGAAATACAGGAACGTTATGATAGTGGGTGATTTCAACTGCGATTTTTTTCGTAGGGAAGGTGATATCATTCTGTCAACTTGTGGGAAGAGACTACATAACTTATTAATCCAATTTGAATATTCGGTAGTCAATAACCAACCAACCAGAGTAACAAAAGACACTTCTACTCTAATTGATCTCGTGATAACCAGTAAAGCAGAACTAATTAAACATACAAGGACGTCAGAGTTGGGAATATCAGATCATAAGCTGGTGAATGCTTGTTTGGTGACGAAAACAAAAAGACCACCCTCTAAGATTGTGAAAGCGCGTAGTTACAAACATTTTGACCAATCTAAGTTTGTTAAAGATATCGAAGAAGCTCCCTGGTCAGTGGGTGCAACTTTTGATGATGTTGATGACTGTTATCAGACATGGATGGAACTTTTTAATGGCATATGTGATAGGCATGTTCCCTATAAGGAAATTAAGATAAGACGAAAGACCCTTCCATGGCCAACTCCACAAATAAGACACAAGATGAACGGGCGGTGCAAAACACTTCTAAAGACTAGACAAACAAAGAGGGACGAACTGTTGGCAAAGACTTACTTTAAAGTTATACTACCCTCAATCACATATGGGCCCGTGATATGGAGATCATGTGGAAAAACGGCCCTATTCGATGAACTAGAGCGTATACATGTATACATGTACGGGCGGCCATACTGATTTACAAGTTGGATTTGTAAACACCGACAGAGGAAGTTCTGGCTCAAACAAATTGGAAACCTCTGGAGAAGTTATACTCTCAGAGATTGCTATTTTTAAGAAAAAATTGTTATTTTGGTCATTCCCCTATTCCACTACAGTCATTATTTTTAAAATATTTTAGTAATTATAATTTAAGAAGAAAATTGACTATCGCTCTTCCAAAGCCGAAGACTGATTTCTAAAGAAAACAATTTCGTACCAAGCAGCAGTGTTATGGAACTCCCTAGATACACTCTCCTCCGCAGAGCCTTTATACGTAAAAATAAAGTAAAAAATAAAATAAATTTTTAGGGGCGCTAAGTATGACGGGAAGATGGAAGTTTCGTAAAGGCCGGTTTACAGTTCGCGTGAATTGGTCGCGCGATCGACCTTTTACGATCGTTTTCTTTTGAATTATGAGCCCTCGACCGGATCCGTTCTAGTCGAATGCTCATAATTCAAAAGAAAACGATTGCAAAAGTCGATCGCGCGACCAATTCGCGCGAACTGTAAACCGGCCTTTAGGCTCTGCCATATAATGTTTTAAAAATGGCGCCAAATTACCGTGAGAGATTGGCACTAGTTCTTGCATGCCATGTCCAAATATTGGTTTAAAGACTAACACTAGCATTAAGAAAGTAAAAATATACAATGAAATCATACTATAACTTAAAGTATACAAGCCGTTTTTGAAGAAACCAGTTAGATTTATCAAGCATACATCGACATGTAAAAATCACAATATGGCGACCTTTCACCTTTCACATGATTAATATATAGTGATTTTTTTGTTATAAAATAGCTTCAAAATAACGTGAAATTCATTCTACTTACCTTCAAGACTTAAATTATCAAGTGACAATTCCAAATCCTCAACTATAATGTCGTTTTCACCTCGCAATTCCGTCATCCCCGAGAACCGATCAAAATCCCTGAGAACCGAACATTATATGGCAGAGGCTTCTCCTCCTTTCCCCCCTTCGCCTCCCCCCCATGTCCTCTACTGTCCCTACTTTACCATTATTACCCTCCACTACGAAAAATGCCATTATTACTTCCGCTACGAAAACTATATATTTCCTTTGATTTTATTACTGTGAAAAAACAATTTTAACTGTGAAAAAAACAAAGAAGCCTCTGCGGAGGAGAGTGCCCTAGATAACAATACAAGAGCAATAGATGACACTATATGGTTTAAACTAGTAATTAAGAAACTGTCATCATAAGTGATATCGCAACTGTAAGATATTTATTATTGTACAATAGGATATTATAATGTAAAGTATTATTATAGTGATAGTTAAATAGTACAGTTTGTGTACAGATATGTTAACTATATGTAAATGCACGACCACATCAGCTATGCTGTCAATTTAATCGTGTTGAAATAAATGCTTTTATTATTATTATTATTATTATTGTATATCACTGAAGAGAAAATAATTCCGTGGTTTCTTGGTTTCGGCGCCCTAACCTGAAAACAGGGAAGTCGATGACTTGAATCTAAACCGCATGAGAAGTAGGAAGTATAATATTGTTAAAATGACTCGTAGAATGACTGAACTCTTGTGCAAAATGTTCTATCCCCATGGGATGACAATGATCACCTGCTCGGAACGTCGGACCGTTTTTGGTACCTCTTTTACTGATGAATTATTCTGGCTTTGGTTGAAACAGCCTGAAAAAAATTGAGAGAAGGCCCTTAATTGGCGTCTGGAAGATAGTAAACCGCCATTATAGCCCCCCCCCCTACCCCCCTTATCTTTAGAAATGCTGTAACCGGACAAAGACAACCGTGTGGTTATGAAATAATACTTTAGGCTTTGAAGGAAATCATAGAATTACAGCGTGATCTATTTTAGATTTAACGAATTCTTCTTTAATTTATCAGGGTTATCCCGGCAAGAAAGGTCGACGTGGTGAACCAGGAGCGGACACTGGTGAACAGGTAATGGCTAATTAAAAAAAGTAGTTGTAGATTGATTTCACGCCGAAATTGTATTTAATTGATTTCGAGCGGTTTCACATATTTTCCATTCTAAATAACTGTTATAATCTTTCAACTTTAATTTTTATATTTTATGTTTGGTGTTGTAATTGTATTATTTCTATAATTTAATATTGCACAAATATCTTTGTTACTGAGCCAGTTTTACCGCCAAAATACTTATAAATTATACAAATTCTACTATACCTACCTGGACATCTCACGTTTGAAATATCATACATTTGACGTTTTCCTTGCCTTGGTACAGTTCTTGGAATTGCTTTAACAATTTGCAAACTTGTACCCAGGTCACTTTCGTGATTAAGTGTCGTGGCTATTTGTGGTAGCGTGCTTTATTGATAATAGAGACCTTTAGCATAGCGTAAATTTTTCAGACCGCGAACCACAAACCGCGGTTTCAGGTTAGCGGTTTGCCGTTAGACGTTTGGGCAGTTTGGTGCATTTAGCTTGACGTTTCATTCCTGCTTACCGCGTAATGAGTCCGCCATGTTTTGTTTACTTCCGCATGGCTATTCTCACTTGCTCGGTAATAATCGCCATAACTCTTGTAAAAGTTATAATCTAAGGATAAAAATTGCCATATATCAAGAAAAGAGGCCAAAGAACTTTGCTTTAGTAGTTAAACGTGTGTTTGTAAACTTTAAATAGTGTTAAAACGTTGCCGTATTTCACTTACCGCTAGAACACCTTCTTGCGGTTGAAACGTCAACGTCAAACGCCAAACGCGACCGCAAGACCAGGGTCACGTGATATTTTGCGGTTTGCGGTTTGCGGTTTTTGCGAAAAACGCAATGCTAAAGGTCTCTAATTGCTGCTGTAACACTTGGCTGTACGGGAGAAATCTGGGTGAATTTGATAAACATTATCACACTGCGCTTTGTGTATTTCAACATAAGATAGTTTTTTGGAGAGCTGTTCATATGTCCTGAACTGTGCCTGTAATTGACAATTTTTTATACTCCATTTATCACAACCGAAATCCGTCATGTGACAGCAGATTATGTTGCTGGCAAAAGGGCCACTGGGTTATCAGTATCTTAATACTGTCATGTGTCTAACCTCTTAAAATGGAGTGAAATCATTTAATCAAACTGGCAAAATTCTGGGCAGTCACATGGCCACAAATATAACCAGCGAGTACTTTTTCATACGAAAATTGCACTGGGTACGAGATCCATTAGTTTGTGTTTTAAAATTGTTGTGTTAATTACTTAGGGTGAAGAAGGAGAGCTTGGTTCAATGGTCAGTTTGGATTTTATTCATTAATATAGTTCATTAGATCTAGATTATGAAGAGAAATTTAGTTCATGGAAACAAAAACCATTTATATCTTAGTAACTTCTGTTAAATTTCGGCAGGGACCACCAGGTTTAGGAGGAAGACAAGGCGTGAAAGGTAATAAGGTAAGGATATGCTGGATATCACTGGAAGTTAATCACTTGGTCAACCGTTTCTCTTTTAAATTCCTCTTACTAATTTATAGTTCCAATTTCCTAATTACATTCCTAGGTTCCTTTTCAAAATTCTAAGTAACGACAAGTTAAAAATTCATCCAATTAGGGAAACTTCGTATCTGTGAATGAGCGGCAGGGCAACTACTTTGGCTCCTGGGACATTTAAGAAAAAAACTACCTTTTTTCCATGCCAACTCTGATGGTTACGTGAATTTTTTTTCTCGGCATTTCTTGTGATTGGACAAGTAGTAGAGAGTGTTTGTAGATGGAACATTCGAACGAAAATTTATACACATTTTTAGACCTAGCAACTTTAGGCCATCTGGCAGGAATCGAACCTGCAGTCCTGCGTTTCCGATGCAGCCGTCTAACCAACTGAGCTACAGAGTCCAGTTGCTGAGCATTGAGGGCAAATTCTTGTATATATGATGGGAGTGATGCCAGTACAGTATATAAAAAGCTATTACACTTAAACAAGTTTCTTTGCATTTAGCGATGTCTAACTTAAATTTAGATGTATGCCGTGTGCATTTTCATGCAATATTGACTGAGATAGCTGCGTTTAAACGTGACTAAACACTTTTGGAACTGTCGAGAATGAGCTAAAAACGGCCTATTAAACTAATTTGATAACCGTTACCATTTTATCCTAAGTATTATTTAAATGAAGTGAAGTTGAAGTTAGAAATGTTTCTTGAATAGATATGCTCTTTTATTCTAACATTTGACCTTCTAACTTCAACTTGACTTCATTGAAACGAATATACGTGCGTAAAATGCAATGGTTATCAAATTATTTAATAGGCCATTTCTGGCTAATTCTCGACACTTCCAAAAATGTTTACTCAAGTTTAAACGCAGCTATCTCAGTCAGTAAATATTGCATGAAAATGCACATGGCACGTATCAAAATTTAGGTTATTTAGGTCAAAATTTAGGTAAGTGTACTAGCAACTCAATGCAAAGGTTAATGCAAAGCAACTCTTTTAGTTTTTAAGTTATACTAAATCAAACAGTCTGTGGTACTTTTTGCCCCACCCGGTATATACATTTTTCCATCTTCAAACACCCTCTATTAGGTGAATTTGTTTTCTCTACAAACGTCAAAATAGCTGACTGAATTTTATGTATAATACAGTCAATTTGGACCCAATTCCTTTGCAGATGCTTCTCTACGTCATTGAGTATATACTACGATGGAAATGTTAAAATTTAGTAAAATTCAACTAACGAACTAATCAAATAAACCCAAATAAATCTTAGTTTTGTTCATTATTCAGTGCGTATTTGTTAAAGTAATTATTACATATGTAAAATTTAGAATAATTCATCCTTGATTAATTCAAATACTCGACGGAAAGTTACCAACGTTGACCATGGTGCACCATGGGTAATATGTATAACTGGAAAACAGTCTTTACACGTGTTCTATTCTGAGTGCAACGGAATTAAGGCAAATAATGTATATTTCTCCAGTTTATTGAGAAATACTATGTAATAGGCGAAACGATTTCCCGTCGGATACAGAAAATTGATCGGCAATTTATTATTCGTGTTACAACTATCAATTAAAAACTTTTTCTCCTTTCAATAGGGTGACGATGGTGAATATGGTGGCTATGGAGAAGAGGTAATGTACTAAAATGGTCAGAAGTATTATTATGATGAATGAATGGTCAGAAGTACGGCTGATAACTATACACGCATGGGTTATCATTATAAAAATTATTGGCAAAACGTAAAGAGTATAACCTCACCTGCATGACAGACGATGTACCTACGACGTTGAGCACCCAAGAAGCAGGCAAGGCAAGGAAAGGCGGCCTGTAATGCAGGAAACATTTCGCAGAAAACAGTCTGCCATGCTGGGTAGGTACAACCCGGCATTTCGGTGCGAAAATTGATTATATTTTAAAGAGCTTATAGCTATTGAAGCGATTACCATGCGTGCAATATGGTCCATGATTTTCTATTTTTCCGCGAAATCTCAATCAGGCTGTTGCCTGGAGTTCCTATTTTTGGTTAATTTTATTGTGATGTTATGATGTCATTACAGGGTGATAAAGGACAAAAAGGATACCAGGGAGACAAGGTACGTGTTGAATAAAGACAAATTATTTATCACCTTGCTTTAAGAAAATGAATACAATCATAGCTAGTGTCTGGAATTTGTTATTTGTGTACGTCCAAGGGTTTTTATTCATGCATAGTTTACTTTACTCAAATCCTTTTGGCAGATATTTTTTTTTTCACTTTTAAATAATATGATGTCGAAAGACGCCAGATTTGCTTTCCACGCATTGCTTGTGCCACTTTAATAATGATTGTGCGATAATTCTGTAGGGATGGAAAGGAGCGGCTGGAAAGCCTGGTGCCAAGGTAAATTTTGTACTTCGTCTAGTCTTCTTCGGTGCCGTTCAACAATTACGTCATCAATTTTTGGGCTCTTTTTCGCCCTCCCTCCCCCCACTGTCATCACATATCATCAGCCAACCTACCCCCATGCATATTGATTGTGTAACTGTCATCTAACACCCTCTCCACATTTCCTAGAAGCAAAAATTAGGAAAGACTCATTATATATGTACGCACATGAATTATTGTGCTGACCTATACCTTTTAAGATATTAAGTGGTACTATCAATTGTGATTACTAGAAAGAAAATATTTTCATAGTTTGTTGTTTTTATGCTTATATAGTGTAATTATCATTAGTAATAGTGACTGCAAAATCTGACTCGTAGTTGATGAATTTATGAATTTGTTCGCCTCTATTGATTACATAATCTTCACCGATATCCTCCCTACCCCTATGTAATCAACTGTCATCGAATTA
This sequence comes from Trachythela sp. YZ-2020, assembly GCA_016169945.1. NCBI lineage: Eukaryota > Metazoa > Cnidaria > Anthozoa > Malacalcyonacea > Clavulariidae > Trachythela > Trachythela sp. YZ-2020. The sequence goes on along the minus strand of JADLSH010000377.1, from coordinate 1,898,853 downwards.
GGAACTCCCCTCACCCCCCTCGATGATGATGTAATTCTTGAACGGCCCCTTCGATCATAGACGTTTTTCTGCGAGAGGCAGACTATTTGGTTCTAGAATGTTGTAGAAATATAAGCAAATCCATACTATATAGGTGTGTTTCACTACGAGAAGAAGATGGTGATTAACTGTTTCATGACCGGAGGAAACAAATTCAACTTCATCTCTCTGCTGATATTCGAAATAAAACAAATTATCTTCTGAAAATAACAGAAGGAATGAACATTATTTTCTTAATCTGATAACTGACGGTTGACCACCATCTGCTGCACGTTAATGTTTAGTGAAAGCCACCTATTGCTCCAAATTTATTCATTGAAGTAATCTAGTCTTTAATTTGTTTTCACACAAGAAACATAGCGCATATAATCCGGTGTTATTTTACAAGATCGGACAAATAGGGACTCCTCACGCATGTAATTTTGTGGCCCTGTATTTAATGCAACTTTATGCAGGTTAACCCTAGAGTGCAGCCTCGCTCTCCCCAGACAGCTTGCTCGCAGGCTATTGCCGTTATTAAATAGCTTAAGAAGATTATTAGTTCATTATTTTAGTTGATTGAAGATTAGTGTATTTTAGATGGGAAACGATATCGAGATATATTTGCTGAATGATTATTCCGTGGCTCAGAGTGGTTACTATAACAAACTGTATCACGTCACATCACGTGATTTGACTGATGGTCGAACTGACACTGGTGGTTGGGGCAGTGAGACAGCAAAGACTGGAAACTATATTCAAGCAACCTACAGTCGTCCTGTCTACGTCACGTCAGTTACAGTGGCTGGAGGTTATATACCATCTTGGGGTAGTCCTATCAGAGCGCATTATGGAAAACTGGATTTGGTATATTCTTCAGATGGCAACACTTGGTTGAAGGTAATTGCTGTGTTATAAAACCTCAAATTATGCTTAATGCTTCCATTACGTGTAAGTTGACCACCAGAAGCTTCACTTCTCCACTTAAGGTGGTCCTATACCAAATTTTTTACGGTTTTCAAAATATTTATGAAATTTTAGAAAACAATAATTATATACTTTAAAGCCTTCTCAATAACCTCCATGGGTTTTTAGTTCATGAAAATTGCTTTAAATCGGAGAAAAAGAGCACATTCCTAAGTGATTATCTTGTAAATAAACTAAATATTTGACTTTAAAGCTGTTTTTCTCAAATTACCGAAAACGTGTAATTAACAATATTGCGCGCAGGATATCTTAAGAAGAATTAAAGCTATCTTGCCGAAATTTTCAGGGCTTACTCTATATAACCTGCTCTAGGAGATATAGTAAAATAATTACCCTATCTTCAATAATTTTGAAATTGTAATATCTTAAGTGAGGATAGTGATGTTCATTTTTAGTATTCATGGCGTAAAACATTTATTATAACACATATGCTAACAATTTTACTTCATCTCCTAGATAATGTCTAGCCTCCTCCGCAGGCAACTCTTGGGGAAAAAACTTGTAATGTAGCGAATATTATCGAATATCGAATGTGTGAAGACTGAGAAGGGAGAGGGCCTAGGGGGGAGGACCTAGGGGGGGAGGGCCTAGGGGAAACTGAGGGAGGTGCCTGCCAAATCCCAACATAATTTTTTTGGTCTGCGCATATAGTTTCGCGCACGACAAAACCATTTTACCGGGATAGGGTGAGTAAATTTGTCATTGCAAATGGCGGCTGACGAGGTGTGCTTATCGATAGCTGAGGAAGTAAAAAAAAAAAGATTTGCGAAACTTTAGTAAGCGCGGCGCCGTTAGAAACAAGTTAACTCTTCAACTTTTATAAGTTGAGTTTTCCTGGTTTTGAAGTATTCTTGGAGGAAAGTTCGTATCTAGAAGCTGCGACAAAATTTGGGCATATTTTGTTCGCATTTGTTGACGAACTAAGTCGAAGTACGAAAGACAATCCTTTCATTTTCAAGTGTGAAAGCCTTCAAAGTGGCGAAGTTATAGAGTACCAAGGGTTTTTAACTTTCACCAGTACAGCGAAAAAGCCTCTTATAGTAATGAACAGAATTTTGAAGAGAAAGGAGTGCTGAAGTGACAAATCTAATTCTGAAAGCAGAATTGATGACAATGTCCATATAAATATTTTTGAATGTGGAGTCAGAGATGCTGATGATTGTGGTATTACTGGTATCAATATGCAAGAAGGTATTGGTACAAATGTGGACGCAATAATTCAAGGAACTTTAAATGAATACTTTGGATACGCAGAGTTTAGACCTCTTCAAAGAGACATTATCAAGACAACACTCAGTGGAAAGAATGTGCTTGGAGTGTTGAGTACGGGCAGTGGGAAATCTCTCACTTTCCTTCTCCCTGCAGTCCTGTCAAGCTCACCAACTTTTGTTGTTGTTCCCACCAAAGCTCTTATTGATGATATGCTAGTTCGTTGCAAAGACCTGAATATTGCATCGTGCAAATTTACCAGTTCTACACCAAAAGAACACCAAACATTTCAACTTGAAAATTTTGAATTGGTGGTCGAGGGAGACCTTTTAGAGAAGTTGAAGTCTTCCAAATTAGAAAGGATTGTGTTTGATGAGGCTCACACTATAACAACATGGGGAAACACTTTTCGTCCAGTGTATAAAACTGTATGTGAAGAGCTAAGCAAATTATTCATCCCCAAGTTGCTTCTAAGTGCAACGGTACCAGTAAATTGTCAACAAGAGCTATCAAATATTTTTGGTGCATTTGTTACAATACGAGACACAGTGTTCAGGGATAATTTGGTCCTTGAAATCGAAGACAGACAAGGTGGCCCTAAATTTTATGATCGGTTGGTATCGTTTATGAAGGAGCATGAAGGCTGTGGTATTGTGTATTGTGTTTTTACCTCGGATGTGACCAAGATTCATACAGAAATGATCAAGAGGGGTGTACACTGTGCCATGTATCATGGTCAGCTGTCTGATGATGTCAAACTGGCCAACTTTAACAAGTGGAACAGTGGCGAATCAGATGTTATGATTGCAAATGCTGCTTTTGGATTAGGAATTGACAAATCCAATGTCAGGTTAGTATAAAATTATCAGATTAATGTGAAATAGTATGTGTTATGATTGTGGGAGTTTTTACTTGGGTTAGTTAAAGTTTGTAAGATGATTCCAAGTTATCCACATCATGTAAGCAAAATTCATTTAACCTAGATGAGAATCGAACCTGTGACCTTTGATTACCAGTTCAACGTTTAACTATTGAGCTATGAGGTCAATTGGTTCGAATGATGATATGGAACGCAGTTCTAGTTCCTTCAATATAAGTATGTTCATAAATGTAATTGAAATATCATCCTTTGAATCGATTGACCTTGTAGCTCAGTGGTTAGAGCATTGAACTAGTAATCCAAATGTTGTGGTTCGATTCCCACCGAGTTTAAGTGAATTTTTCACTTACCTGGTGTGGATAACTCAGAGAAAAGTGTAATATTATACTTCCAAAAATGCTTTCATCAATTCTCTACCTAGTTAGGGCTTTTTAAATTTCAAGGCCATTTATTTGGGTGGGGATATTGGAACCTATATACTGTATTAAGGAAAAGGAGTGTAGTTAAAACCACAAATTCACAGTCAAGATATATTGTGTGAAGTTTAAAAGATCTGTGAAATCTTTGTGCAATCTTTTTGTGCAGTTTGTTCTAAAAATATGGCAAACGTTTCAGGGCAGGCAGTGATGTAGCAAATATTTATTGTGTTAATTGGCCTTATTAGAAACTTGTACATAGGAAGAGGACTTGGTATGGTGTTTAGGTATGTGATTCATGCAAGGGTACCAACAACCATTGAAGAATACTACCAGCAGTGTGGTCGAGCTGGTCGTGATGGGCAAGTCTCCCTCTGCTGCATGTTCTACAGCCCTACAGATAAAACAGCCTTGTTGAGAATGTTTCACCAGCAAAACCTGTTTGAAAAGCAGACAAAAGCCCTCAATGAACTTATCATTTTATTGGAAGATGTGGTTCAATGCAGACACAAGAATATAATGACCTATTATGGTGAAGACCGTGATGGCTTCATGTGTGGTACCAGTTGTGATAACTGTCGCAATCGTGGTTGTTTTGTTGTGACTGATGGTTCATCCGATGCCCTGAGAGTTGTTCAAGCTGTCATGGAATTGACAGGGAAAGAAATCAAATTGAATGTGTTGAAGTTGTTTTTGGCTGGAAGCATTCAGAAATCCATCAAGGATAGCAATTTGGACACATTGTCAACATTTGGTTCACTAAAGAAACAGTTCATTCCAGTTATGTTACTTCAAAAATTTTTAAATTCTCTAATATACTATGATGTTTTAAATGAAACAGTCACATTTAAGAGAAACAGCATTTCAGTTGCTATTGCTCTGGGTCCAAATGCACACAAGGTGATTGATCATAAATTGTACATTCCAAAATTTGAAAAGTTATAAGAACTTGTATTTTAATAATATACAATTGTAATTTAATATAATTCATATGTCGTTGTCCGTATTTCGCTCTTAATATATGGAGAGAGATTGTAGCTTCCATTCCTTCGCCTTTTGCTAGCGTTGATTCCGAGGTTGATTCCACATCAACATGTTGTTCGACTTCATGGCTGCCACGATTTCCGATTGTGGCGGTCATGTCCGTCTTTAAAACCCCAATTTCTGCCCTTCGTCTTTCAATCTCTTCTTTATTTTTTTTGATGTGTTTAAATTGGCTTAAATAGCTTTTACTTAAAACCGGTATCTTCGAATGTAGCGGTTTATACCGAGGGATTTTAGTTGGAACTTCGCTGTTTTCGCTCATTGCCTCCATGCTGTCCGCCATCATGGAGCAAAACTTACTTACCAGGAGTGGGGTACAGACTAATGTCCATAAGGTACAGACTGCGGTCCGCTCATGTCGAGTTTTAGCAGGCAACTCTCCTCGCTTCTTTTCCTCCCCTCGCTTCGTCCCCAGTTATCCCTAATTGTCACCTAACTTTAGAACTCATTCTTCTATTAAATTAATGCTCGGTCAAAATAGTAAATTCGACAATATTCGATAATATTCGCTACATTACAAGATAATGTTCGATAATTTTCGCTACATTACAAGTTTTTTCCCCAAGAGTTGCCTGCGGAGGAGGCTAGATAATGTCGTTAGTTAATAAATAAAAGTTATTCTATGTCTTTAACATTAATACTTTTTTAGTTATCATGCTTATAAAAGACCCCATATTTCACCATATGGGGTCTTTTATCTTGGTAACCATGGCAACCACTTCTTCCAACTATACCTTTTTTTGGTCAGGGTATCTAGCCCAACAACATACTAAAAGAAGTGTTTCATATCATTAGATTAACAGTAAAAAAAAAATTTGGTAGAGGACCCCCTTAATAGAGGAACACACCTTTTGCACACTTTTACAGTATATCGTTAAGTGCCTCGGGAATGTATTAATTTAGACTTGAAATAAACGTAAGTCAAGCCACTCGTGAAGTAAAGCCCCCTCTTAAATGATTTTCGGTATGTTTAAAAATATTTGTTTTGCAGAGATCTCAAGTTCCATCCACTTTGTGACTAAAGTGTAAATGTCTTTATTTAAACTTCAATTTTAGACGATAACCGTTCCATCACCTGCGACAGAAGGATCGATCTTCTACAATCTATCTCAGCCTGTCACTGCTCAATATTGGCGTTTAAAATCAGCTGAAAATAAGTGGGTTGGAACAACTGAGTTTGCACTGAAACCTTTGATCAATCTTGAATGAACAAACTACTTAATTAAAAAGCGATTCCTTATTTCAGTATTATCAGATATCGCAACGTATTATGCTATTTGAATATTTTTGTTAATTTCTAGATAGATTATAATATATACTTCGAGTACTATTATTTTATCTCAATAAAATGTTTTAATGTGCTACTTGTGTGGCTTCTTTTCAGAGCCATGTAGCTCTCTAAACTCTGCCCACTCTCCCCTTTTGAAACAGGGTAGTTGGACAGCCGCGCCTCTTGCCCCCGTTTCCAGTTTCCATCACAATCTCTTAAGTTATCTTATCATCATAAACCTATCCCTAACCGTAACCCTCCAACACTTCTATAGACCATTTGTAGAATTATGGATCGTATACAATTATACACGCATAGCCTCGACTTCATTATTTTGGCAAATAAAACCAAATAATTAAGTCGAGGCTATGCTATGTACGTTCCAGTAATTCTGCAGATCATAGTCTCGACTGCTCATTAATCCAAGACCCGCATTCTAAGTATATACATACCAGAAATACACTCCTTCAGAATTCCTTCACCTATATTCAAACTCAGGAATTATACTTTCCAAAATTTATTGTAACATGAAGTTTCAGTCAATCATTGTAAACATAGCAACACGCAACCTTTTACTTTTTGTACAAAATGGCAAAATAGTGATATAAAGATTTGTACTTTTAACTATAAAATTATGAATTGCCTCACTATATTAAGTAGATGTGTCATTACGTACTCTTTTAGCTTTGGTTTGCTGTAAAGTTGAACCTTAGACATTTCACAAAAACGTAAATATTTTCAGAAAACTTCAACTGTTTTTTGAACCGTATATAGTTTTTGACATTACGTTGTTTGGTCAAAATTCAAATTTGAACTTGTTAAAATACTTTTTAAGCTTAATCGATATTGTAATAACCTCACAGAGTGACATACGCCTTTGCAAATCCGCAAACTAGACTGCATGCTAATAGCAAATATGCAAAATAGATATTTACCCGTTTAAAACACTTCAAAACTTCAAAATCGTGCCCCTTTTTCAGCCATTTGACTGTTTCTTCTCCTGCTGACTTTGACCATAAAAGTCATCTTGAAAATTTTCATTTATCTTGTTTTGAAAACTCTATTTATCCGTATGTTTTTCCAATGGCCCGAGTATAAAAAATCATTTGTGAAAAAGGTTTTCAAAATGGCACGAACGAGATGGCGAGAAAAATCTTTCAAAATGGCAGTTTAAATGCTGATGCATAAATTAAAAACAAAATCTTTGTCTTAGCCAATCATGAAGATGCTAGTTACCAGTTTCTCTTGACTTGAACTCGCGCGTGCGTTTAACGTAGAAAACCGTCCATGGGATTGCGGCGGACGACTTTGGTTCCGCTGTTCTCGATCACTTACCCGGGTATAAATATCCGACCGGAATTAGTACCCTCGCACGGAGCTTCGCCCCAAAACGACATTTTAACATATCAAAATTTACAATTTGTTTGGAAATTAGCACGGTTGCACCATAAACCTTTCATTTACATTTACATATAGATGAATTGTGGAGTTTATGTTTAAGTAAAATGTTCGAATTTCGTACGGTTGAGAACGCTTTAACTATTTTTTTATATTTTGTTGTTGCGTTCATGCATTTTCGTTTCTCAGAGTCTTCCCTGTCAATTTGTTTTTGCTCTACAGTCTGAGCCAGCTGGCTGGCTGTGGTTGGGGGCCCCCGGTCTGAACCCATAGTAGTTACGCCACTGCCCTTAAATCACCAGGTTGATATGAAAAATGTAAATAAACAAGGCTTTTACTCTAGAAAGGCCAACGCAATCAGAATAAAAGGTAAAGAGCAAGGCGAGGGTAGCTAAAACAATGAAATGCAGTGAAGCATGTCCTACTAGCCCTTACCCTGCACCTAACCTGACGTTACAATCGTTAAAAAGACTGATAGTTAGGCCTAGCTCTTAAACGCGGATAGACGAGAATTGACAATCAACACTATTCAACAGTAAATATCAATTCAAATCAATTTATACTAGATTTGAACTAATTGTCTAGATTAAACTCTTCCTTCTATTATAATATTTTCTGAGTTACTTGCGCGCTTCAAAGATTTTGTTACCCACAGCGGTGACAGCGCCACCATGAACTTAGGGATGTGGCCAATGACATCCATATCATCTGACATTTCATTTGGGTGAATGAAAAGTATAATTGCATTCGTTGGTTAACTGGCAGGTAGATCTCACAGACACGCTTGAGCCAAACCTTTACTTTGCAAATTGCAAACTGTTTTCACACTCAAAATGCACGTACAAATTTGCCTCCTACTATTTTTCATGTAGACTTATTTTAAGTGGACACCTCGGCTAATTCCTGACGGTGTACGCTAAGGGTTCGACTGCATGTATAACAAATTGGAGACAGCAGCGACCTAACATGTTACATGACGACGTCGATGTTACCTTTCAATAACATTACATAACGTCTCCTGAGCCACGCCCAAGCCGAATTGAATTCGACACATCCAAAATGCAGCGTCTGAAACTAGCTCACCCTTAGCTCGCATCATGCGATAGAACCGGTCGAATTTGAAATTACGGTCGACTCATTACGTTTTCGATTAATAACGTCGAATTAAATTGTTTCAGATGTCAAATTTTGCATGAACATATTTCAAACAATTCAATTCGACACATGCCAAATGCAACGTTTAAAAGAGGCCTTCATTTAGGTGACCTGGATTCTTAAAACCGGCCTGTCTACTATCACGTAATGACGTCACAACTACGAGGGTTAGGATAAGGGTTGATGTTAGGATAAGGGCTAGGGTGAGGGTTGATGTTAGGATTAGGGTTACGATAAGGGTTGAGGTTGGGGTTAGGATAAGGGTTAAGATGTGGGCTGATTAGTTAGGATTAGGGTTAGAAAAAAGGTTAGGAAAAAGGTTGAATTTACGATTAAGATTAGGGTTGAGGTTAGGGTTAGGATCAGAATTACAGTTAGAATTGAGTTTGTAATAACATTTATAGGTTGTCGGAAATTGTGCCAGAATTAGGATTGCCGGAATAAGGATAAGTTTAACGGTAGAAATCGCTGAATACAAAATTAATTGAGGGTGTAAATAAGGAAATTGGCCTAAAATTGTTCGAACGGGGAAAAAATTAAAAAAATTAAAATAGAAAAATAAGACAATTAGGAACAAGTCAGCATTTATTACTCATAAGTATTCTATCAGGAAGTGCTGATGAAAGTTGATGCATGTGATTTCATCCAAGAATTGTCTTACTGTCTGTCCAGAGTCCTAAACTCCTAACAATAGAAGGAACCATATTTTCCGCGGTTGAAGTGATAATGCTTCTTAATAGGCGTTCAATCGATTCCAATTTGTTCAACTGAGTTTCAGAGAAATATATCTTAAGGATTCCTGTATATGTCATAATAGGCTGAATCATCGTTTAGTAGATGTTTAACGCGGCATCAGAATTGATCCAGTGACGCAATTTTGATAGGAGTTTCAATCTATTACAGCACATCTTGTAAGCGTTATCAAACTTCTCCCCTAGTGTTAGATTCTTATCGAGTGTATGGCCAAGGTACGTCACGAAACTTAACATCCAGCTGACGACTTTGCAGTGATAGCTTCTTGGCTGTCCCAAATAGCATAACCTCCGTTTTCCATTTTTTCAAATTAATGACTATATAATTTTTATCAAAGTATCTTGCAATGTGCCTCAGAGTCTCTGTTAAAGTCATTTCAATGTTTTCTATACATCGGCATGTCGTCGGCATACATCAAGACCTGACTATCGCGGACATAATCCACAAAATCGTTGTAGAATAGTATAAATAATAGTGGTCCCAAGATAGAACTTTGAGGCAACCCGCAGAAAACTGGCCTTACAAAGGTCAATAAAACAGCACCAACTAAATTTCTACGGAAATACGAAAATGATTGACTGCTATTCGATCATGACTGTATATTTTTTCTGGCATATAAAGACAATCAAACGACAGTGCACGCGTAGGGGAATAATTTCATTTGTTCATGTCAGTTGGGGGGTGTTACCCCCCCACACCCCCCGGTCGCGGAAATCGATCTGTTTAAAATGTGTTACTGCTCGTGGTCTCGCCTTCGTAGCGACGCTCTCTTGTTGTTCTTAACACTTGTATTGTTCTCTTATTTTAATGTAATTGTATATTTATATAGTATTTGTTATAGGGCCCACATGCAGAGGATGTCTTACACTTGCACTCAAGCAAAGATTGTGGAGCTAGCACAGGGGGGACATGTCATCCAGACAATCTCCAGTTCTTGATTGGAGAGTGTCCAGCCAGCACCAACACTGAGACCATGATGCTGTTTGAAAATTTGCTCTGTTGATATGTTGGAAAAGGCTGTTGAGACATCAATATCTACAGTCTATCATATTCTAGCCTGTGTTCCAGTCCACTACACCATTGTGTGTGTAAAGTGGACTGGAACACAGGCTATCATATCCTTGCTTGAGTGTGTTGAGTGCAAGTGTAAGACAGGGTACATGTACATGTTGTGATTGCTGGAATAAAGCAAGATTATGATATGACTCATTCTGATGAGGAAGAAGAACTTGGAGATTCTGATGATTTGTGACTCTGGTTGAGAGAGCTAACTTCAAAATTCTAATTTGTATATTATTAAAGGAACGAACTCATTCTCACCAAACAGAATGTAGATATAAATATGCACCTATCATTGTCTTTGATGGGAAACCCCAGGCTAGCTGACTAGGTGAACATGCTACAAAATCCAAGGAATATATTTTTATTTAACTTTGCCACATAAAGGAGTGTCAGGGTCACCACAACAGTATACACCAATTACTGCAAGCCCTATAACAAATACTATATAAATATACAATTAAATTTAGAGAACAATACTTAGAGTAATTACTACAAACAGTATTACATTTTAAACAGGTTCATTGGTATTTATGGCAGTAGTGTAATATCCATATTAAAGTAGCAAGTTAAATCTAGATAATACATCAGTTAATTCTAGCATTGCCATCCCCCCTGGGCATTTGCACTTATTTTTTCTCTAAGTGTACAATTCCCTGGGGCTGGGCAGGAAAAGTGGAACAATGCCCCACCCCGGGGCAAAAAAATTATGTCAACTGCCAGCCCCGGGGAAAACCAACACATAGATTTGTCAGAATATCAGGATATAGTAATACATTATTAATTAAATGAGGTTTTAACTTTGTAAAGATGAGCAAGTTTTGGTTCACAAGTTCTATTTGTTTATGTGTATGACACAAATACTTTCATCCATATTCATGGCAGTGCACTGCAGCTGCTGCAGAAACCACAATAATTTCCGGATAGAGAGACAAATGCCCTGCCGGTGAACAAATGCCCGGCCCAGGGGCCAACTTTTGCAAGTACTAATGCCTGGTCCCTGCACAACAAAAGTTTGCAAGGGGGATGGGCAATGCTAGAATTGATTGAAATATAAGGCTAATTATACTGTTGAATGTTCCATGTCGTTGTTGTTGTTCTGTTCATCTGTTGATGAATGTATATTTCACCGTTTTGCATTTCCTATCTATACGGAATAGGATTTCCAACAACACAGGTTCTGATACCAGACAGTTTTCATCACAAAGGAAAGTCCTATATTGAATCTGCGGTATCTGCCAAGACCTCTGCCAGTGATAAAATGTTTTCACTAGTATGGTCACTTATATCCACTCACATTACCGCGAATAAAACTGAAAATTTCTCCACGCAACATCCCTTTCAAGCCCGTCAAGCGATACCCATATATTTTATCAATCCAAACAACTTTTGGAACGAAACCTCGGTAAAATGTTGTCATTTTCCGCATCAAAATGACTAAAAAACAATAATTCTGAAACGCCATATTTACTTTATGTCAGCGGATGTTTGAGAAACTTCATGTAAAAATCAATGTAGAACTACGAAATATACTATATATAGAACAACGGTAACTCCGAAAATAAACATTTTAATATATCGAGCTTTCGAGTATGTTTTAGTCATCATCAGGATTAATTCCTTGATGATTGATGATGACTAAAACAAAGTCGAAAGCTCGATATATTAAAATGTTTATTTTCGGAGTTACCGTTGTTCTATATTCTATCAAAATACTCAGTGGTCTCGTAATTAAATATACTATATATAGTGCATATTACACCAAGTACCTTGAAAAAAATGGCGGCGATCGATTGCGAAATATGTTGATTTCCTGAATTTTCGAACAGGAAATACTCGAAAACTGCAGGTTTCTAGAAGTGCAAACAAGCGGATTTGGACTTTGTATAATTAATCCTAATTATTTATCTTGTTTTAAAGTAGTGCCCGAACCCGGGCAACGAATTTCAGTTTCTAAGCGACTTTTCGTGCCACAGTCGCCCACAGGATACGGCCTACATGCACTGATCTAATAATAGACTGGATATAGCTTCTATAGGTGGCAAAAGTGAAGCTACATTATATATGCGAAAATCACTTCCGGGGACCACGGAGTGATACAAATTTGTATAGAAATGTATGGCGGACAACGTGAACGAACGTGAATGTTCGCAAATTTAAGACACTTCGCGATCTTGTACTAACCTCATCGTTCTACCATGGATAAAATATGTTATGTTAATGCTTTTAAAACTAAAATTACCTAGATTGCTCTAAAATATCGGCATTTGTGTTCGTTCAAAGTTGTCCTTGCGGGAATAATATTTTATCGCCACGATCATATGAGAAGACAATTTCTAGTTTGCTTTCCAAATATGGAGGCAGAATAAGATCTACTCTACTCAAAAATACCTTGAAAGTAAAGTAAATAATTTTGTTTTATCATATATGTTTAATCTTGATCAACAAGAGGTTTACAATTCCCTCAAATGACCAAGCCTTTACAAATATACTTTTCAGTCTGTATAGATATTTGTACATGTTTAGTTGTTTACAGTACTTGTTTTCTTTTATTATACTTAAAACTGGATGGCAACCCAAATATAGCCTTTATATACCACGTATATTTACCATTTAATCCATGAATGATGGATTGCCATGCCTGTAAGTCAATGGTCCACTCTTGCCCACTCATTAGGAATTGAAATAGGTCAAGTTTGGTATAGAGAATATTCAAAACGAATACTCATGAGTCATAACTATTCATTTCTTAAGAAGGACCTTGGCCAATTACTGGAGAAACAGTCCCTTGAAATTTTTATCCCCATTTAATACACAAACCCGGGTTGGAAGACCACATCTTCAACCCGGGTTGGAAGACCCTGTGGGGCTTCTTTTTATTGCATTCACATTATAACCCGGGTTGGCTGCAACACTGGAGTCTGGATATTTGTTTTCAACCCAGACCAGCTTGAACCAACCCTGGTTGACATTCAATTGAGGTTGTGTTATTTTTCTGTTCATAACTCTTTCATTACACACTATTTTGCTGATACACATGTGTCGAACCTTTCTACCATCCACCTTGTCAGCCTGGTGTCCATGATCAGTTGTGCTGTTTTGACATTGTCAAGAAGGGAGCTGATATAACACGGTGTCAGTACATTTTGCAATCAGTAAACTGATTTGCATACATACAGCACCCAAACTGACAAAACACATGAAGAAAGATCCAGACTATTTTGCATCAGTGACCATGACTTGGTCATGACAGCTGGACCAAATGGAAACAAGGCTCAAGTGTATAAATGGGGCATTAAACAGTAGTGTTTCCTTTGCAAACTGCAGGCAAATGCTAGGAGTTGGTGGAAATAACTGGAAAATTGGTTATTTTTACAATAACAAATGTTTAGATAACAATATCTTTTAAGCAAATTTTTATATTAAAAAAATAATGAACAACACACTCTGCATTTAAGATCAATTTCATGGTTGCAAATTCAAAATTCGGCTGCATTATAAACATAGATTCACTCTGCAAAAGGCTATATTTGGGCAGGCTTCCAGTTTTATAGTATAAATCAAAACAAGTACTATTAAACGTGTCAAATATCTATACAGGCTTGGTCATTTGAGGGAATTGTAAACCTCTTGTTGATCAAGATTAAACATATATGATAAAACAAAATTACTTACTTTCCTTTCAAAGTATTTTTGAGTAGAGTGGATCTTATTCTGCCTCCATATTTGGAAAGCAAACTAGAAATTGTCTTCTCATAATTATGATCGTGGCGATAAAATATTATTCCCGCAAGGACAACTTTGAACGAACACAAATGCCGATATTTTAGAGCAATCTAGATAATTTTAGTTTTAAAAGCATTAACATAACATATTTTATCCAAGGTATAACGATGAGGTTAGTACAAGATCGCGAAGTGTCTTAAATTTGCGAAAATTCACGTTCGTTCACGTTGTCCGCCATACATTTCTATACAAATTTGTATCACTCCGTGGTCCCCGGAAGTGATTTTCGCATAATTATATAATGTGGCTTCACTTTTGCCACCTATAGAAGCTATATCCAGTCTATTATTAGATCAGTGCCTACATGGCACTACATGGTAACCAGGCGTTTTTTCGAGTAAAATGCGTTAAAAGCTAAAATGTCGGCCATATTGAAACGTCATTGTTACCATAGCAACGATAATGACGTCATATATGTGAACAATTTCCGACTCTTAGAATGTTGCTCAATATATCTGGTACAATTTTTGTTTGCTAACAAGTAACAGTTCTTCTAAAAAATCAATCTAAATCATAAATTTACCATATTTCAAAAATTGTAGGGAGCCACCTTAACCCGAAGAAATGTTATGAGCGGTTCTTGCTCCAAAGATGAAGGGCAAACTGATGCAATTAACGTTCATGATTCAAAGCAAGAACCACTCATGCTCATTACTAACAGTCGGTTAATCTTTACTTAAGGCTACTGTAAAATACTATTTCTATTTTACATTTTCATAAGTTGTATACTGTACCTCTAATCCAGAATCTTTGAACCTCTTTCCAATGCAGCTACAATAGGACATTATTGTGTGGAATTCCCCAAGGCGCACAACACACCTCTTGCTATACGCATCATTTGCCCATCGAACTTGCTGTAATTTTGCATAAACAGCCTCATCAGCAACAAGAAGTACTTGTTGCAATTGCAGCTCATCAGCGATTTGAACACTTTGGCATAGGATCTCATTTATTGTGCACATCTCTGTTATAGGTTTGTCGATGATTGGCAAGTAGCTTATTCTTGACATTGTTGGAACATCGTTGTGCAATAGAGTATTAAAACCTGTCCAGCCCGGTAAACAGATAAACAATTCTTTAGCCTGGATCTTACATAGAGCGTAGATAAAGTCTAGCCTTCGTGGAATTGCTTGAATATTGGAATGTTCCTTTACATCAGTGGAGACAAATTCTGATAAATGGGAAAGTTTCAATGACTTCTTACTTCCCAAATGAAAGTAAGGCAACTCTTCCTCTTCTAAACTCAAAGTTCTAATTCTTTTACTGACCAGCTCCTTGGGTTTTGTGGTGTTTGGTTGGGTTCCCTGTCTTTGGATTGCTATGCCAGCAGCAATGTGGGTTTGGCCCTTTCCACTCTTCGTTTCTTCACTATAGTCCTGGTTGTCAAAAACGCGAACTGTCGGCTCACTCTTTACCACATCTCTCGGAAGAAGCGAATGTTCATGTGATTGTAAGGTTGCTAGTGCTGTTTCGTGCCGTATTACAGTGTTATAGGAAGCACAGTGACCGAATGCGTTTAAAATGCTTATCATTTCTGCAGATCCTGTGACTTGTCTTGTCAGCATTCCAAGTGATAATGACTTTGGTGTTTGCTTGTTTCCTTTTGCGGAAATGTACACTAAGTCATGTACTATTGAATCCACTTTACGAGCATCTTTGTCTGCAATTGAGTCCCTCAATGACTCTAAATATGGTACATCAGAGAGACCAAGGCACCAGCAAAGGAAGTTAAACAGTTGCGTAGGAACTGCTTGTGAAATCGCGTGTTCATTGAAATCATCAGCAGTTGGGGGCCATTGACACTGAAGTGAGGGAACATCTTTTATAGTGTTCCTTAAGACCAAAGCAGCTCCAAACAAGTTCACTGATTCACATTCTTGGGTTGGTTTAACTGGCACGTCCTCCTCTACCTCGTCTGTGTCGGAACTCTCGTCTTCTGCTACATCAATAGACTGTTCAGCGAATGTACCAGCTGAAAGGTCTTCAGCAAAGACAATTTCACTTCTGTTTCGTCTTGTCGGAGCATGGAACACTAGCTGTGGATGACTTTTCTGCAACCGTCTCTTTAGTTTGCTTGCCCTGTACTCTGAACCATCCTGATTTTCATCATACTTAATAATGTACTTTCGAAACATTTCCACCAATTTGTTCATAAATACAAGTTCCTTGTTCTTGCACATCCGATCATCAATGATTTCCTCACAGAAGACTTTATATGCAGTAGCATGAACTGAATCAACAGGAGCATCGATACTTTCCTTCAACAAAAAACGAGTATAGTTCTTGTAACAAGTCTTGTGGTAGCATACTTCAATTGCTACACAATCTTTATCTCTAATATGGACAAGAATATCTTCATCTTTCTTTTGTTCTACTGCCTCACGTAGTCGACCACAATCGATTGTTTCACACTGGGTTAAATATTGTACCGTCCTTTTTCTTGAATTCTGGTGAAAATTAATGGTAAAATGATATTATTTTTTTCCAATAGTATAATGCCCCCCAAGTAGGGTATTTGACAAAGTGTCAGTAAAAAAGGTCAAATCCCTCTGGGTTTGCCCACTGCCGGGGTGTATAATAAAAAAGTGAACCTTTAGAGAGCATAACCTTCAAAAATTTCGCTTCGTCTCACTCATAATATGCATACAAATAAAAAGTATAAATTATCTCAAATTATAATCTTGTGTATACATAGTAGCTTACCTGGTCATTGTAGTATAATTCTTTCGTTTTGCATATTATACATATCCGTGGGAGTATTCCAGTACTTTTCGTTTTAACATTTGGACTGGTTGATGTTGATGAACTGGCAGTGCTGCTTGCTGTCTCGGTTGAGCTTCGACGTGATTTTCTTGGTGGTTCTTTTGTTTTCTCCGAAGTTTTCTCTTTGCTTCCCACCCGCTTCTCCGCCATTTCGATTACTCTTTTATTTGTCAGTTTCTGATAGCATTTACGATGGTAAAATAGGTCGGAACGTACTGCTGCTTCATCGCAAATCAACTGCTTGCCTTCATTTTCGTTCATGTATTCAAAACTTATTTCGCTTACTTCTCTGGCTTCGCCATCCAAAACAATCCATCGTGACCTACACTCAACAATCTTACATAATGCCGTTCCCGTAGCCGTAATTAAAATCTCGTCATCCTTTGAAATCGCGCTAAAATGAATAAAACATTGGCTCTCTTTGTCTCGTTCCTTGTCGGCCATGACAGCTCTATGTTTTGTGACCTTGTAATTTGACCTTGACGAGATACAAAGTTGACCAATAGCATGCCAGAAACTCTAATATCGTGATTCGTGAAATACGTGTGGAATTACACGCAATTGCAAAAATACGATAAAAGATTGTGAAAATACTGCAAATTTGAGCTTATTTTGATTGAAAACTGCATGCTGAATCTAGTACAACATTTTGAAATTGAGTTATATGGACACAAAAGCGTTATTTAGAATGGTTAAATTGTAGTCTCCGTTGGGGTGCAACGAAATGTCATAAATATGGCGAGTGGCTGATGGCCTACTATAGAAGGGCGGACATCATTAGCAAGATTCCGAATATGCATTTAAACTAGAAATACACTCGTGCAGAATCCCCTCGCCTATTCGAACTCAGGAATTATACTTCCCAAAATTTATTGTAACATGAAGTATTCGGTCAATCATTGTAACCATAGCAACACACAATTTTTTTACATTTGGTACAAAATGATAAAAGAGTAATATAAATATTTGTACTTTTAACTATAAAATTATGAATTGCCCCACTATATAAAGTAGATATGTTATTACGTACTCTTTTAGCTTTGGTTGTTGTAAAATTTAACCTTAGACATTTCACAAAAACGTCAAAAATGTTCAGAAAACTTCAACTGTTTTTTGACAGTATATATTTTTTTAATTTATCTTTAAAATGAAGTTTTTGACATTACGTTGTTTCTTCAAAATTCAAATTTAAACTTGCTAAAATACTTTTTAGGTTTAATCGATATTATAATAACCTCACAGAGTGACATACGCTTTTGCAAATCCACAAACTAAAATATGAAAAATAGACACTTACCCGTTTAAAACACTTCAAAAGTGTCCTTTTTTCAGCCATTCGATTCCTTCTCGTTTATTTTGTTTTGAAGACTCTGTTTATTGGTATGTTTTTCCAATAGCCCGAGTATTAAACATCATTTTTGGTAAATAACAAAATCTTTATCCGTAAATCTTTTAAAAATGTTTATCCGTATGTTTCTCTCGACCTGAATTCGCGCATGCGTATAACGTAGAAAACCCTGAACCGTCCATGGCATCGCGGCGGACGACTTTGGATTCCACTGTGTTTTCACATACCCGGGTGTAAATATCCGAGCGGAATTAGTACCCTCGCACGGCGCTTCGCACCGGCTCGGGGACAAGAATTTTCACGCTTTTCAAGAGCATTGATTGGTCAAAAGTCATCAAATATTAAATGACGATCTATTTTTCCAATCAAAAACATCGTATTTAAGAATATTTAAAAGGGAGAAATATGCACCAATCTTTCGAAAAAAATTTCCATAAATATTTTCGCTAACCGACTTTTTTTTCGATAGTTATAATAAGGGAATTGTAACTGGGTCACACGAGAGTGCTAATTATCTCTAATTATGTCCTTGAAAACAACGATAAAGCTCTAAATTTCTCTCTATCTAAAAGAATATAAGGTAATCTGGCAACGTGTCTTGTGACTATCACGTTTCACTCATGAAAATAAGACGAGTTCTGTATGCTTTTGCATCTATTTTGTTATTGAACATTGTTTTTGTTGTATACCATATTTATAATGTAAGCTATCGGGAATATGAGGCGAAGCTGTTCACTCGTGCAGAACTTGAGCCGAACACGCACCAAGCAAGAATCTTTAATGCTGTTCAAATAAAGAAAGAATCATCCGCATGTATAAAGAGCGACTTACGACAGAATCCAGGTATTGCCGGATGTTTAAACGTACATACTTGGCCGTTGGCTTGTAACTTTAGTTTGGAAAATCTTGTACTGTATCCGTTATTTCCCCTCTCGCCTCTGCTGCAAACATCTACAAATACTTTGGATATTCGGTGGAATAATGTGGAAAATATTGGTGCAAAGTATCTCGGAAGGCGTATATTTGGGTTTCTGCAAGCACCTTCAACTGGTAATTATTTGTTGTCTTTGTCAACAAGTGAGAATGCAGAACTTTGGCTCAGTAAAGATCAAAATTGGGAGAATGGCCAACTTCTCTGCAAGGTAAATGAGCATAATAAACGACAAAATTCTTCTGAAGTATTCTTGGAAATGAACAGATATTATTTCATAGAAATTTTAAATACTCAAAGTTCTGGAAATCATAGTCTTCATGTAGCCTGGAAGCCACCACATTGCAGGAATTTTGAAGAAGTTAACAAAACGCATATCTTCTCATTCACCGAAGAGAACTTGGATTTTAAGAAATTGGTGAAATCCATTCCTTTGACGAGATCCACAGAAAATTATAAAACAAAGTACCCAAAGCAATCACTTCTAAAGAACACTGAATTTTTTGTATCTGGTACAAAGTATTTGGATTTTAGCGAAGTTAACTTGGCTTTACCGCAATGCCCGTATAAACCAGGGTATGTTGGAAAGTCTGTTCTATACCAATACAAGACAGTTGAAGAATTTGTGAACCCGTCGTATGTGTACCCAGAAGTAAAGTATCCAAACATAAAAGATGGAAAATGGATTCCATGGTTTATCCTTGATGAAAAAGATGCAGTTAAAATTACACAAAAATATATCAAACATCTGGAATTGGCTTATCCAGGGTAAGTTTTTATACAGAATTGAAATTTAGCGGTAATTTTATACAGTTAAGAAATTGAAAATGATAATTGTTTAGACTTACAGGGATGATGAAACTGTCTTATGATAAATTAGCCCTCTCCCATGAAGGAAATGGAAAATTGGTCCTTCACCTGTTTGGATATTATAGAACAATAAAATTAATCTTTCTGTAAAACACAATTATAATGCTACAGTATATATACATATATAATATATCAAAATATATATTTTTAAATGTAAAATTCCCTCCAGTATTACTGAAGAAGAACTCCCAGACAATCCCCCTGAACAATCCCCCTGAATAAGCCACAATGAACAAGTCCCAGTTAACAAATCCCTCTGAATAACCCCCTGAACAAGCTCTCCTGAACAAGCCCCCTAAACAAGTCACCTTATTTATACAGGTAATAGCATGGTTTCTCGTGCAATTTGAAAAAAAACACGCACAAGTGAGTTTTTCAAAGATCTATTCGAGATCGAGCACTGTAGACAATTTACCCCTTCAAATGGAGCTCTGTAACCAAAGAATCTAGATGTATTGTTATTATGTATTTCTGACTGCTTGATTTATACGTACAGGCAGTTAAAAATCAAAATGTTTTAGCCAACATTTTGTCAACATGTCCAATATAGCTTCACTTTGATATGGTTTGTCGCGAAAACAAACCCGGTTTACTAGCAACTTTCTCGTTATTTCCCAACAGTATTGACTGTAAAATACTTCTGCTTTGCTGTTGACTTTAGCTTGGCTATATTTTTGGTTGTGGCCACATGTGTTTATAGAATAGTTGCAAAAATTAGTGTTTTGGTTGCTATGTGTATGCAAAAGGTTGTATTTTTAAGAAGCCCTAATATAGAAAACTTAAAAAAAATTATATGCAAAGTCCTTTGTCTGCCCACTACTCCAGACAGTAAGTAGTGACTACCAGTGATTGCTGAAAGTTGTTAATAAACAGCCCTTTGTCCCATGATATACTGTAGTTCTCCTATAATTGTGTAGTGGCTGTTCATAAGAACCATGCTTACTATGCCCATACCAAGATTGCTTCATATATTGTTCTATATAAATCTGTAACCTTGGTTGTAACCTACAACACTGCTAGTCCCACAACATCGGCAATGACTGCCCGCTTGCTAGTCACGAAGGCCAGATTTTGGTGTACATGAAATAAAGATGAAATAAATTTTGGGGGAGGTGCAGTGTCTGTGCCCCTGGAAGAGTGGGTTCTTGGATTTTAGGGTTTTAGGGTTTAAGACATACCCGCTAAAGTAAAAAATGTTACTTTATGAATGTAATGTATGTATTTATGCATTATGATTGTGTGACTCATCCAATTGAAATTGTGTTTGCTTTGACCAAAACTTGGCAAGTTGGTTGTAATGGTTCTGTTATTATTCAACATTAAATTTTGATCCATCATTTAACTGTTAACAAGGGGAGGTGTATACATTACCAGGGGTGGTGCAAAAATTCGCAGGGGAGGTGCAAAATGATCCCAGGAGATGTGCTCACCTCCTCACACCTCCCCTAAAAATCCGGCCATGCTAGTGACTAAGTGGCTGTTGGCACTTCCAAAGGGGCACCTTAGGTCCCTGTTTAAGATATCTTACTAAGAGGAGGAGACATCTTCCTAAGAGGGGGGTGGAGATAGTGGGCAAACTTCCCATTTCCCTTAGGGGGGGAGTGTGAACATTTTCTGTAATTACCTATTTCGCAAAATATACATTAATTTCATTTTCCAGGAAATATGATTATAAATGTCATTTCTTTCTGTTGGCTTGGATAGCCAACACATATTAGGCACATGACAAGCTTGCAAGGTGAGCTAGCATGATTTGCCCGGCCATCATCAGCCTACAATTATAACTCATGTGGACATTTAGGTGGGAATTAAATAAATAAAACCTTGGACTTCAAAAGTAAACAAAGGTAATTGAGTTGGTTGTTATAATAATAAAGACAAAATCTTTAAAAATGCCAATTCTTACTATTGGGCACACTAAAACCACCCTAACCTCTTTATCTACAACAATTGTCATGAATGTACCAACTGTGATCAGCAGCAACTGATGCACCTAGTCTTTTAATTTTCCCCAAGGTGTTCAACTTCCACAGCATTTACATTAAAGTAAGCATATCTGCATGAATGCATATTCAACAGTTATTTACATATTGGTTTTAGTTGTGTTGGAAAGAATAAATTGATAGTTCAGACCTCTAAGTATAAACTTTGTGGAAGAATAGGGAGCAGTTTATTAACAGCTTTATAAACCCTAAAATTCAAGAACCCACTCTTCCAGCGGTACAGACATTGCACCTCCCCTAAAATATATTTCACCTCTCCCAGCATGTACACCAAAATCTGGCCTTCGTCGTAGCAAGCGGGCAGTCATGGGCTGCAACCACAAGCCTTCCGAATGTTGTGGGACTATAGCGGTGTTGTATATTTTTGGCTGCAGCCGACACTGGACCCCAAGGTTACAGATATATATAAAACAATATATGAAGCAATCAAGATTGGTATGGGCATAGCAAGCATGGTTCTTATGAACAGCCCCTAAACAATTATAGTTGAACTACAGCATATCATGGGACAAAGGACTGTTTATTAACAACTTTCAGCAATCACTGGTAGTCACTACTTACTGTCTGGAGTAGTGGACAGACAAAGGACTTTGCATATAATATATTTTCTTAAAAATACAACCTTTTGCATACACACAGCAACCAAAACACTAAATTTTGCAACTATTTTATAAACACATGAGGCCACAACCGAAAATATAGCCAAGCTAAAGTCAACAGCAAAGCAGAAGTATTTTACAGTCAATACTGTTGGGAAATAACGAGAAAGTTGCTAGTAAACCGGGTTTGTTTTCGCGACAAACCATATCAAAGTGAAGCTATGCTTCTGGGACATGTTGGAAAAATGTCGGCTAAAACATTTTGATTTTTAACTGCCTGTATGTAGAAATCAAGCAGTCAGAAATACATAAAAACAATAAATCTAGATTCTCTGGTTACAGAGCTCCATTTGAAGGGGTAAATATTCTACAGTGCTCTTACCGATCACTTTATTTACTTCAATACGTGCGGCAGAGTAGTTTTCGAAGCCAGCTATTTGCCAAATTTGCTTCACTCCTGTGTTAACTCGAAAGCAATTTTCTCGCGAATTATCGAATGGATTTCGCCGAAACTTACGTTTAAGAGTCCTGATCACCTCAGTCTGCTAAAAATACAACTTTTAAACCAGTGTTTGGAGCGAATATAGCTTTGTGTAAAATATACATTTTCCGTCCGCCATTTGGCGCGAAATGGAAGAATAACCAAATCTTTTCATCTGAAAAACTTTTTAATATAGGGTTTTACAAACAAAATTTTCAGCATAAAGTTTTAAAGATATAAATATAGTTTTTAGCGATTCGAAGATACAAGCGTAATTTGATACACGGCGTTGTCAAGGTAACCTTTTCCACATGCAAGACACAAAAGGTTGAGGTAATTAAGATGATTAGGCGAACACGGATTTGCATGAATTGAGAATATATAATTACAGGACGGGAAAATATTGTACAATGTACATACAACACACACAGAATCATTTTTAAAGCACATTTATTGGTTAAAATTTCTTTTACAGCGTTAGTAAGGTCTACTCCTAAGCGCATATCGCACATCATATTTTTGTCTGTCTTCGGGTGATAATCTTGCAATATCTTCAGCTTTCATAGGAATATATTTTGGTCTCTCGTGAAGTAGTCTTTGTTTGTAACCTTCTCGTTGCTCTGGCGTCACCATTGCTAAATCTTTAGGTCTCCAATCTGAAAACCCTACCGAATTAAATTCATTTTTAACAAAGTAAATAAGGTCTGCTTTGGGTCTGCTTCTAAGAGCGTATTAGTCTTAAACTCCATCGCTGGCTTGGGTGTATATATATTGCCCGAGTCAACCTCGTAGCTTTTCACCTTTAAACAACAACTTTACATTTCTTTAACCCATACCGAGCAAGCATATCTCGGATATACTTGTTAACTAATCCAATTTCTATGACTATGACAATGACAATGACTATATGCCTATGACTATGCCTAAGATTGAATCGTTGAATCCTAAGAGTGAATCATTAAATCCT
Organism: Trachythela sp. YZ-2020; assembly: GCA_016169945.1. Lineage (NCBI taxonomy): Eukaryota > Metazoa > Cnidaria > Anthozoa > Malacalcyonacea > Clavulariidae > Trachythela > Trachythela sp. YZ-2020. The sequence continues at coordinate 1,874,916 of JADLSH010000377.1, read as the reverse complement.
AAGATTGAATCATTGAATCATTGAATCGTAAGAGTGAATCATTGAATCCTAAGAGTGAATCATTGAATCCTAAGAGTGAATCATTGAATCCTAAGATTGAATCATTGAATCCTAAGATGGAATCACTGAATCCTAACAGTGAATCATTGAATCCTAAGATTGAATCATTGAACGTCAAATAAATTGATTCGTAACGTATCTCACTATTTATCTGATTGCTTATGACATCCTAAGATACTGTATGATATCCTAAAATGATATGCTAAGATACTCTATGATATCCTAAAATGATATCCTAAGATACTGGGGCCGGTTGTACGAAAGGCGTTTAGCTTAAACGGTGTTTCGCCGCTATCCAGCGGATAAATTTCCTATCCGGCGGTTACTAGTTAACCAGTAGATACAATTGCGTTGTACGAAGCCCGTTTAGCACCGCGTTTAACTATCCGTCGGATAACCTTAAAATTAACCGGAGAAAACTGGATTTTCCTGAAATTTCTTACCTCTACATCATCCGTTGCCAGGCATTTTTAACATTTCAACTTAATTTGTATTCTTTCTTGCTTATTCAACTTGTGAAATCCACAAAGCTTTCAAACTATTATAAAATGCCAACATTCTCGTTTTATAGTCGTTGCAGTATGCATTTCGTTTCAAAGACTTTCGGCTTCTTCGAGGACTTTTTATGCGACTGCAATAGCAAATACTGTAAATTTCGTTGTCTTGTTTAAATTGATTCTGTTTTATACACTGCATGCACAGAAACTGTGCATGAATTTTAATATATTCTGAACATTTTGTTCCTTGACCTTGCACTTCCTTGCACTAGATTCATGATTGTTTTAAGAACATTTTCTCCCAAGTTTTGATTGCCTCATGAATGCGATTAAGCAGCGAACGAAAAACTTTGGATTTTCGGCATTTTGTTGTCTCACTTTTCTAGTTTTCTGTTTATAATTTGTATACTTGTTTGGCAGAGTGAAGTCCACTGGGCACTAGTTTGTTGTTGGTTTTAATAACTGCTTGTTTTAAACTATGAAGAAAGGAGAAAAAAGGCAGAATACTGAACCTTGTATATATACCGACTGACAACGGCATGAAAAGAGCCATGAATATAACCATGAACAATCTTGAGGAGTCAAAAGTGAGTTTTGAAGTTTCAGTTATTGCATGGGAAAAGAAAAGGCGGACTCTCGCAGGGGCGGATCCAGCCTCCGAGTTTGACCGTGTCAGGATACAAGGTCCGGTTCCTCTAGGGGGGTACGGGGGCATGCCCCCCCTGAAATTTTTTGAAATTTGGAGCCCGCAAATGGCATTTCCTGCATTCTGAGCGTCGGATTTATTTCTAAAATTCGTTCTCAACGAACCCGAATTTCAGACAAAAATTAACGAAATGGGGTCCGGGGACGTGCTCCACCGGGAAAATTTTGAAATTTCATGCCCGGAAATGGCATTTCCTGCATTCTGAGCTGGGCATTTATTCCAAAATTGTCCTCTAAACACGCGTATTTTAGACAAAAAAGAACATGAAAATGACGCAAAAAAATCGAAATATCTTAGTCAATACTTAAAATATGAAGTTATTATTATCTTAAAACACAAAAATAGTAAGGAAAATTCATTTTGGTCCATGTTGTAACAGCAGCACAATAGCAATTGGGGAAAAAGGCTTTAATGAGACTGTTGAGTTGTCTTAACAACAGTAGTTAGGTGTTCAGAACTTTGAAGTCAAACCGGAATAATACTTGGAATTTAGACCAGTTTCCACCAAGAAAGATCCCTTGCATTTGAACCATAGAAATATCTATTATTTTTATGATTTGAACAGTAGAAGCTTATACATAGAAATCTCTTATGCAGTTACATCATTTTTGTAAAGAAACTCAAAACTTTATTACCTTGACTCCTTGATAAGATAAGATAAGATAAGATAAGATAAGATGAGATAAGATAAGATAAGATAAGAGAAATTGATAGGGATAAGAGAAACATAATTTGAATCAGAGTGAAACACATTGTATTCTATTCTGCCTGTCACCAGAGTGACCAGACAATATTATTCACTTGATATACCATTGCAATAATATAAAAGGTGCAGTCTGATGATATATAGTAGACATGGAATAATGAACACAGAATTTGGATCATTAGATGTGGCTTTGCAACCATTATATTTAGTTGCTGTTCTTATTAACCCCAGGCTCACAGAGTCAGTCTAAACATTTAGCTATTAATAGCTAATTGGCTTTGTTAACATAAATTGATATTGTGTTATGTTTGTCAAAGTGCCAAATGCATGATTTCTCTAGCAATAACATGAATACATTGAAACATACTATTGTTCACATATGACGTTTTTCCTAGGCCACAGAAAATGTCAACCTGCCTTGGTAGGACCAGTTCTTATTTATAAATGACTTATCATTATCTAACAGCTGCATGGCTTCTGGGGGAAGGCAGTTTCATAGGAAGGGGATTCTTCAGGATAAGGTATATCCTTTGAGTTGTAAGGAGATTTTAGTGTCGTCCATATATATAGTGTTAAAATATTCTACAACAGAAGATTTATAAACAAACACATGTCAAGCATTGCTAGGATTTTATTCTGAAAATCTCTAATCCTACAGTAGTAAGTTGCTTTACCTTCAGCATGCACAACAGTGACAGGGTACAAAACAAAACTGGGCTGACTAAGTACTGAATGAACAGATAGGGAGAAACAGACCAGGAAGGATATATGGACAAAAGGATGAGAAAATTCTCTTCATCTGGCATTTTTATAATTGAATAAGTGATATATATTTGTAGACCATATAGTACATCAGCTAAGTAAGCTTAGGCAACTAAGCGGTTCTACTTAGCAACAATTTTCCTGAAATAGATGAAGTTGGCCATGGACCCATATCCAATACCGTACAAGAAAACCTGCAAATTATGCATAGTTATAACATCAAAAACTTATACAGTATGCATGACTATCCTGATGAATTGTGGAAATAATGATAAACAATTCTCCAAAATACATTCTAAAGGGCAATGTACAGTCACATGCTCTGCCCCCCTCCTCTGGCCCCAACCCCCCTCCCCCAACAACAACCCCCCAAAACAACAACTGATCAAATATCTTATATATATTTACAGTAACACAGCAAAATTGTATCAATTTGTAGGCAACCACATCATATAAATCGTATCACGTTTTCACTGAATTTAAATAAAACTAAATAAGGTTATAGGGACTTACAATAACCGTCCAGGCAGTGATACACTGATACTCTCACTGAATCACTATATAGACTATATAATTCAGCAATTTGATGGATTAGAAAGGTCACATTTGACATAAACACACACGAGATTTATACAACGACGCGAAATCGCGCCTCATTTAGTTCTTAAATATTCTGACTTAATTTACATAATGCACGTATTGGTTTGTATATTCGTCTAATAGAAGTATATTCCAAGAACAAAACGAGGAATCCTTACCTTATAAATTTGTAAACATTGCTTCATTGATGTTGAAATCTCACAAATTCACAGGCCACAGACACTAGATATACACATAGTTGCCTAAATTTGTACGAGGTTGTATAGCTGTATCTTTAATAATACAACAAAACCACCATCTTCGGTTTCTTCGATTTGCAATGCAAATGCGAAGTAGAAGTTAGCCGCCGAGATTCTACCGAGAATTTACCGAATACAACTCCTTGGGCACTATTGCGCAACGAAAACATGGCTACCGTGTCTCACCGTGTCTCACGTCACAAAATCCTGCTCTGTGATTGGCTTGATACCCTCCACCGTGTCTCAATGTGGCCAGAAGTTACTATATTTAGTAACAGTAGAACCACGGACCGTGTCGCAAAATCGCAGTCGCATTATACGAGTTCTTTCCGAACATGAAGAGCCTAGTTCGTGCAGTTATCGGTGAATTGTCGTAGAAAACTATTTGATATGCAAAATATTCAATCTTCGCGGGGTTTCCCCGCTTTAATAATAAAACACGCAGCTATTTCGTGGTTATTTGCTAATATTTCGAGATTTTGACGCAAGGTAAAGGTTTTTAGTTTATAACTATAAAATATGCAAAAAGTATTTGAATTGAATATGAATGAGACAAATTCGTTTATTAATCAATACTCATTTCGTCCTTATGAACGAAGTTTCACAAATCAGGATCGCAAAAATCTGACCGTGTCTTGAGCCACGTTTGACACCCCCTGGATCCGCCCCTGTCTCGAACATGATTTTTGCATTTTTATCACAATCGGACCCTCTTAAGATGGATCCTCTTAATCGGACCCTCTTAATCGGACCCTCTTAATCGGACCCTCTTAATCGGACCCTCTTAATCGGACCCTCTTAATCGGACCCTCTTAATCGGACCCTCAACTAAGATGCTTTATGATATCCTAAAATGATATCCTAAGATACAGCATGATATCCTAAGATACTGTGTGAGATCTTAAGATACTCTATGACATCCTAAAATGATATCCTAAGATACTGTATGATATCCTAAAATGATATCATTAGATACTCTGTGATGTCCTAAAATGATATCCTAAGATACTGCATGATATCCTAAGATACTCTATGATATCTTAATATACTCTATGATATCCTAAAATGATATCCTAAGATACTGTATGATATCCTAAAATGATATCCTAAGATACTCTATGATATCTTAAGATACTCTATGTCATCCTAAAATGATATCCTAAGATATAGGCACGGCGGAGGAGTTGCCATTTACATCAGAAATAATATTCCTTATATCCAGCGCCACGATTTACTTGTCCAGGATTTAGAGACAATTTGCGTTGAAATAAAAAAAACTAAAAGTAAACCTTTTCTGATATCTACATGGTATCGGCTACCAAACTCCCCTATTGAACTCTTTGAAAAATTTGAAAATAATCTGCACTTAATGGAGAATGAAAACAAAGACTTAGTTATCACCGGCGACTTTAACTGTGATTTACTTTCAACAAACAAAGACGCACATACTAAAAAACTCACAGACCTTTTAGACATATATCAATTACAGCAACATATACAGATGCCAACAAGAACTGCCTTAAATAGCAAAACCTTAATAGATTTAATGATCACAAAAGTAGAAGATACAAAAACTATTGATAGTGGGGTGATAGACTTAGGGATTAGTGATCACAACCTTGTATACATTTGCCGTAAAGTGAGTGTCCCTAAGCAGCTTCCCAAAATAGTCGAGACAAGGCAATTCAAAAATTTTAACACGGCAGCATTCCAGCATGATTTACAGGAAACGTTTAAAACGTACAGCTTTAATGCTGAACCAAACACTGCATGGAATGAATGGAAAACAATTTTTCTAGACGTTGCCAATACTCGTGCACCTATTAAAACCCGTAGAGTTAAAAGTGCTCATGTACCATGGCTAACAGATCAAATTAAATCTCTTTCCTATCAAAGAGATATCTCAAAAAGAAAGCTGTCAGATTAAACTCTGAATACTACCATAAGGCTTACAAGAAATGCCGAAATCAAGTTACGAAACTCATTAAGAAATGCAAAACTGAATATTTTAATACCAAGCTAAAAGATTGCAAAAATAGTAAATAGTGTTGGCAAACTATTAACAAACTATTAAATAAACACTCCAAATCCACTGCGGTTAATAAAGTGAAGGTCAATGGGATTGACATAACCGGTGATGCAAATATAGCCCAGGAATTTAACGACTATTTTTGTTCAGTTGGGCCTACACTAGCTAGTAACATTCCCATCACAAACACTAATCCTTTGAATTATGTCACTCCAGTGTCAACTTCATTCGAATTTCAAACCATAACTTATGATGAACTGAAAAAAGTAGTTAAAAACCTTAAACCTAACAAATCACCAGGTCTTGACAACGTTTCTACAAAATTGGTCAAGGAAGCTGGCGAAAGTATAATACCATCCCTAAATTATTTATTCAACCTATCGTTAAGTTCTGGGATCTTTCCAGAAGATTGGAAAGTCGCCAAGGTTACCCCTATCTATAAATCTGGTGAAAAATCAGACTGTGGAAACTATCGACCTATTTCAATAATTTCAACAATTGCAAAGATTTTCGAGAAAATTGTCTATACACAAATACTTGACTATTTAGACGAAAACCTTATCATTTCGCCAAACCAGTCCGGGTTTCGATCACTCCATTCAACTGAAACTGCACTTCTGAGCTCAACAAATGAATGGTTAATAAACATGGATCAGGGCCTTATCAATGGTGTTCTATTCTTAGATCTAAAAAAAGCATTTGACACAGTGGACCACAATATTCTTTTATCCAAATTGACAGTTTATGGAATAAAGGGCACAGCACACAAATGGTTTCAGTCATATTTAAAGGAGAGGCAGCAAGTATGCAAAATTAACCAAAAAATGTCGGACACAAGAACAATTACCTGTGGAGTTCCTCAAGGGACAAATTTAGGCCCGTTGCTATTTCTCCTTTATATAAATGATCTGCCAAATTGCCTTGAAACAACAAACGCCACAATGTTTGCGGATGATACAAATCTATCATGCAACGGATTATCATCTGCAGATATAGAAAGTAAACTGAATCACGATTTAGAAATAGTTCACACATGGTTAACCGCAAACAAGCTGACCTTGGCTGAATACATGATTATTGGCTCACGACAAAAATTAAATTCTATTGGCTCAAATATTACAAACATATCAATTGCAGGCGAGCAAATAACACGAGTTGAAAGTACAAAATCATTAGGCATTATTATAGATGAACAATTAAAATGGCACGAACATAACAACAAACAATGTAAAACAATCTCAGCACTTATCGGAATGTTAAGAAGAGCTAGAGATTTTGTCACACAAGATGTTTTAATTACAATGTACAATTCACTTGTACTTCCGCACATTACCTACTGCTCAACTGTGTGGCATGGCTTTGGCGCCGATCACATTAATAAATTATATAAGTTACAGAAAAGGGCTGCCCGCGTAATAACAGGATCCAGTTACGAGATAAGATCAACTAACATTTTTGAAACCTTAAACTGGAGACCTATAAAGGACAACTTAGACGAGCGCGACCTTGTAATGATTTTTAAGGCCCTTGAAGGTTTAGTTCCCGACTACCTAACGCAGACAATTAACTTGAACGAAAACGACAGCCATCAATTACGTAGCAACAATAGAAATATTCACCTACCTAAGCCAAAGACAAATTTTCTAAAAAATAGCTTTTCCTATCGAGGAGCTATGATTTGGAATAACCTACCTAATCATATTATTGACCAAGCCTTAATTAATAGATGATGTCTCTGTCAACTCCTTTAAGAATGTCATAAAACGTATTGGTCCTATCCCATTTATAGTGTAATTAACTACATCCATGTAAATAGTTTACTTAAATTTCCTGTCTTTTTTTCCTAATTATGTAAATATTTTAATGAACTCACGGCCCTTTGAAAAACAGATGTACTTCTGAAAGGCTACCGTGATTAAATAAGTTTAAATAATAAAATAAATAATAATAATTGTATGATATCCTAAAATGATATAATAAAATAAGATTCTGCATGATATGTATAGGTTATCACATGAGGGGTGAGGTGATATCAGTTTTATCGCTCGGGGGACGATATCATAATTGTCACGAGTGAGCGCAGCGAACGAGGGACAAATATGATATCATCACAAGAGTGATAAAACTGATATTACCGAGCCCTTCATGTGATAACCTGTTTATTACATACTTGTGCCTTTATCAGGCTTCAAATATGGGACATATTAAAGAATGAGCTTCCTTTACCAAAGCTTTTCAGATCCTTTTGCTTGGCTTTAAGTGCTTCTCGGGCTTTGTTGAACAATGTGAAGGGGATTTAACTCGTTACTCAGCCATGGTAGTCCTTTTCTTTTACGTATATCAATTAAAACGAGCGAAGTATCCGTAAAGACGTTCGTAGTTCGTACTCTCCGTCTGGATTTCGTATGTTGATGAAAAGCCATGAAATTGTCCATAACGTCCGGTCCTATAACTTCTAAGATGTCCTCCGTATTATTTTTTTTTCTTATTCTACCCCTGACGTTCTTATTTTGGTATTTTTATTTTCAACAATACTGAAACTAGTCTACTGACACGTCATTCTGGAATCTCAGAGGCGGCGGCCATCTTGAATGTTTTGAGTGGGACAAAAAGGGATATCAGTGACAAAAACTATATCAGTGACAAAAAAACGATATCAGTGACATATCGTTTTTATGTCAACCTGTTATCGCCCTGATAAAGGCACAAGGATGTGATAAGTTAAGATACTCTATGATCTCTTAAGATACTCTATCATATCCTAAAATTCATATTCATTTTATTAAAATATCATGAGCACTATATTAACAGTGAATTGCGATATTCTTACATAGTATATATATAATTACATAGTATAATATTACAATAAAATTAAGAATAAAGTGTTAAAACTGAACTTAAATAAATTTATATAAACATTATTTATTAGAATTTTACAGTAAAAATCAGAAGAATACATAGTATATTTAGAATAGCACTACAGTCTAAAATTAGTTTAAAAATACATCGTAACACATAGCAGGGACGAAGCTACGTTTAAAACGTTCGGTTCTGCATCTCGGAAGTGTCAACGTTTGACTATTGCGTAGGACATGGTTATGTGCATTCGCTCTCGTTTCAAGCAACAGGTAGTTCAAGCGTGACATATCTTGCTAAAGGTTTTTCTACTTAACAGTGTGTAACGTCGTTCACTTCATAATGAACAACCAGACAAGGACAGAGCATCGTCGTAGTGATTACCTGGGTACAAAATTCTGAAAGCTCGTTTCTGCACCTTCTCGAGTTCATGTGACAAGAAAACTGGGATGGTGGTATGCCACACTGGTGCGCAAAACTCAAAAACTGACCGTACAAGAGCTATATAAACGGTAATCAGATCAATTGCAGGTACATCACTCCGTTTCAGAACACGAAGTATATGAAGTCGCTTGGAGGCTTTAGATATGATACTTTCAATGAAAATGTTCCATTTTAAATTAGATTGAAGGGTAAGACCAAGGACCTTTTGATACTCCACAATTTCCAGTGGCAGGCCATTAATACTCAGAACAGGGGGAAGATCCTGTAGTCGTGAGAAGGATAATGATAAACTCCTTACATTTGCGAGGATTTAGTTGCATATCATTAGCTATTGCCCATGAGTTAATGCTATCCAGTTCTGACTGGCTTTCAGAGTTGCCATTCACCAGGACAACTTCAGCAACAGTAATATCATTCACATACTTCCAATCCGTCGACTTGGGGAAGACATTTTAAGGTCGTTTATCATTATTACGAAAAGGATTGGACCCAATTTAGTGCCCTGTGTCACGCCAGCTGTAATAGGTAGCCATTGCGAGATGGTAGACCCAAATTTCACGGCTTGCCGTCGACAAGTGAGAAAGTTAGAGATATGGGATTAAAGACCTCCTTACTCCAATATTAATCAACTTTTGGATAATAATATTGTGGTTTATCCTGTCAAATGCCTTGCTGAAGTCCAGAAAACATGCCCTAAGGTAGTTACCGGGGTTATCTAGGGCTATCCTAAGATACCGTATGATATCCTAAGATACTGTATGATGTCCTAAAATTATATCCTAAGATACTGTATGATATCCTAAGATGATATCCTAAGATACTGCATGATATCCTAAGATACTGTATGATATCCTAAGATACTGTATGATATCCTAAAATGATATCATAAGATACTCTATGATGTCCTAAAATGATATCCTAAAATACTGTATGATATCCTAAGATGATATCCTAAGATACTGTATGATATCCTAAGATACTGTATGATATCCTAAAATGATATCATAAGATACTCTATGATGTCCTAAAATGATATCCTAAAATACTGTATGATATCCTAGGATGATATCCTAAGATACTGTATGATATCCTAAAATTATATCATAAGATACTCTATGATGTCCTAAAATGATATCCTAAAATACTGTATGATATCCTAAGATAATGCATGATATCCTAAGATACTGTATGATATCCTAAGATACTATACGATATCCTAAGATACTATACGATATCCTAAGATGTTGCATGATATCCTAAGATATTGCATGATATCATAAAATAAGGAAGATAAAGAAAAGCAGATAAATCGCACTCCTCCCCTTTAACCCTTTCCCTAACCCTAACTCTATAACCTTAATTCTCTAACCCTCGTTCTACTTCTAACCCTAATCTTCGCTCTAACTCTAATCCTAACCTTTCTCTAACTCTACCCCTTTCTCTAACTCTAACCCTAACCGTCTCTCTATCTCTAACCCTAACTGTGATACTTACGCTAAGTCTAGCTCTAACAACAAGGTTAAGCTAAAGGCTGTGACCATTGACTAGAGCTAGACTTACCGTAAGTATCAGGGTTAGAGTTAGGCATAGAGCTAGAGACAAGGTTAGGGTTAGAGTTAGAGAAAGGGGTAGAGTAAGAGAAAGGTTAGGTTTAGAGTTATAGCGAAGATTAGGGTTAGAAGTAGAACGAGGGTTAGAGAGTTGGGGTTAGAGAAAGGGTCAAAGGGGAGGAGTGGGATTTATCTTCCTTATCTTTATCTTCCTTATTTTAGGCCGATATCATGCAATATTTTAGGATATCGTATAGTATCTTAGGATATCATACAGTATCTTAGAATATCATACAGTATCTTAGGATATCATGCAGTATCTTAGGATATCATCTTAGGATATCATCTTAGGATATCGTTTTAGGATATCATTTTAGGATATCATGGAGTATCTTAGGATATCATTTTAGGATATCATACAGTATCTTAGGATATCATACAGTATCTTAGGATATCATGCAGTATATTAGGATATCATCTTAGGATATCATTTTAGGATATCATTTTAGGATATCATAGAGTATCTTATAGGAAATCTTTTTAGGATATCATACAGTATCTTACGACATCATGCAGTATATTAGATATCATCTTAGGATTTCATTTTAGGATATCATAGAATATCTTAGGATATTATTTTAGGATATCATACAGTATCTTAGGATATCATACAGTATTTTAGGATATCATACAGTATATTAGGATATCATGGAATATCTTAGGATATCATCTTAGGATATCATCTTAGGATATCATCTTAGGATATCGATTTAGGATATCATTTTAGGATATCATAGAGTATCTTAGGATATCATTTTAGGATATCATACAGTATCTTAGGATGTCATACAGTATCTTAGGATATCATGCAGTATATTAGGATATCATCTTAGCATATCATTTTAGGATATCATAGAGTATCTTATAGGAAATCATTTTAGGATATCATACAGTATCTTAGGACATCATGCAGTATATTAGATATCATCTTAGGATTTCATTTTAGGATATCATAGAATATCTTAGGATATTATTTTAGGATATCATACAGTATCTTAGGATATCATACAGTATCTTAGGATATCTTACAGTATCTTAGGATATCATGGAATATCTTAGGATATCATCTTAGGATATCATCTTAGGATATCGTTTTAGGATATCATTTAGGATATCATACAGTATCTTAGGATATCATTTAGGATATCATACAGTATCTTAGGATATCATGCAGTGTCTTAGGATATCATCTTAGGATATCATTTTAGGATATCATAGAGTATCTTGGGATATCATTTTAGGATATCGTACAGTATCTTAGGATATCATACAGTATCTTAGGATATGATGCAGTATCTTAGGATATCTTCTTAGGATATCATACAGTATCTTAGGATATCATTTTAGGATATCATAGAGTATCTTAAGATATCATAGAGTATCTTAGGATATCATGCAGTATCTTAGGATATCATTTTAGGATATCCTAGAGTATCTTATGGTATCGTTTTAGGATATCATTTTAGGATATCATAGAGTATCTTAAGATATCATTTCAGGATATCATACAGTATCTTAGGATATCATACAGTATCTTAGGATATCATTTTAGGATATCATACAGTATCTTATGATATCATTTTAGGATATAATACATTATCTTAGGATATCATACAGTATTTTAGGATATCATGCAGTATCTTAGGATATCATATTAGGATATCATAAGCAATCAGATAAATAGTGAGATACGTTACGAATCAATTTATTTGACGTTCAATGATTCAACCTTAGGATTCAATGATTCACTCTTAGGATTCTTTGATTCAATCTTAGGATTCAATGATTCAATCTTAGGATTCAATGATTCACCCTTATGATTCAATGATTCACTCTTAGGATTCAGTGATTCACTCTTAGGATTCAATTATTCAATATTAGGATTCAATGATTCACTCTTGGGTTTAAATGACTCAATCTTAGGCATAGTCACAGACATAGTTATTGTCATAGTCATAGTCATTATCATTTCCATATAATTTGTTCTGATTTTAAGTAATGTTCTTTGCTTTAGAGCAATTTGGTTGTAGTCTTGTAGAATTTTAACACTGATTGCCGTTAACAGGTATGAATAAGATTACCTAGTTTGTAATGAGACACGATATTAGGACATTGGAGATGCTACGGGAACGGGAGAGGCCAATCGTATTTTAGTCGTTTGTACTTAGCAGATTTGTTTTGGGTTTCGGAACGATACGCAACGGAACGGTTAAGGCTTTTTTCCACTCCTCGCAAAAACCAACTCGCAAGCTCCCTGCGAGTACTTTCATCCAATCGCAATGCTCGACAGTTTATTTTAATTACATGCAAGAATTCGCAGCGAGTTTGCGAGTTGGTTTTGCGATGAGTGGAAAAAGAGCCTTTAGTACCGACATTGTTTGGGGAACAAAAACTTTATTCCCTTCACAGACGAACAAAACCTAATCGGAACAATTTATTCCTCTTCAGAGTTTAGGAACGATTTGTTCCGCTTCGTGAAATAGGAACGAAAACACGTTCCTTTGTTCGTAACTAACGTTTTGCGCAATAGAGGAACGCGAAATAGGAACTAAAACACGTTCCTGTTTTCCGAACTCAAGTTTTGTGCAATAGAGGAACGCGAGATAGGAACAAATGCATGTTCCTGTCTTCTGAGGGAAGTTTCGCGCTATATAAGGGAACGATTCCTCTTCAAACTCAGTTTGGAACATTTGTTGAGTGTTATATAAGCAGTCTTGTGTATAGATAGATAGATAGATAGATAGATAGATAGATAGATAGATAGATAGATAGATAGATAGATAGATAGGTAGATAGGTATGTGAATTGGCATTTTTGTAACCTACATGCATAGGGCACTTTTGTAACCTTCATAGGGCACTTTTGTAACCTATAGGGCATTTTTGTAACCTATAGGGCATTTTTGTAACCTTTAGGGCACTTTTGTAACCTGCACTTTTGTAACCTTTATCGGGCATTTTTGTAACCTCGATAAGGCATTTTTGTAACCTCGATAAGGCATTTTTGTAACCTACATAGGGCATTTTTGTAACTTTGTAGGGCATTTTTGTAACCAATCATGGCGCTTTTAAAATTACATCATTTAGTTATTTCTAACATTATAATGGTCGTTTTTACACTAGAGATGCATTATGCGCCGGTCCAGACGGATAATGCGTCAAGTGTAAAGACGGGACGAATAATCCGACGAATAACCAGACGAATGAGCTATCTTTGTTGTGCGTCTTCAGTATAAAGACGAGCACAAGACGCACAATACGTCTAGACGAACTATCATCGATTGTGCGTCGCTTAAGACGAACTATCGAACATAGTTCGTCTAGACGCATAATGTGTCTTATGCCCGTCTTTATAACGAAGACAGCAACCAGACGAACTATAAATGCTTGCAAGTTCGTCCAGACAGATGCGTCTCTAGTATAAAAACGGCCAATATTACTGAAATTAAAGTATTATCTTAGCTTGAGCATCACCAATTGCATTCAACAAACTTTTTGTATTTATACACAATGCAAAGTTTGTGATAAAACCATTATGAGATAAGTTTCTATTTGAATGATTTTTTGTGCTTTAATAAGAGTTCATTGGCAAAAAAACATTAAATCATGTCCCTCGTTCCAAACGCAAATTTATGCAATTAGATCAGGGAATCTAACTTTAATCCTGTCCTAACCCTAATCCTGAAAATTGGGGAATTGAAAACACGGAATCATAACCAAGAAAATATCCCGATACAACACGAAATGTACATGGCGGGGATATCATCACAGCTCCATAGGACGTATCCGCAGAAGCCATTTAAGATGAGCACTTACGCATTAACTCTTAAAATTCTCTACTTGACAACGCCGACTTTTAGAAAATAATATCAATATTACGGTAATATCAACAAACAGTAAAAAAAGTAAGAAAGAACAATGTTTGAATAACACAAGCTACAGTTCGTAATAATCTATATAACACTATTTCTATTTTCATTTAAATCAAGGAATGAGAATTTATCTTTAATACTTCATGTTCATATAGATAATAATGGTTGTGTTATTTCTCACAGTGCATTCGTACTAATGTTATCCTTCTCATTTTCTCCAGCATGCTCATATGCAAAATTAAAAGACAAAGAACTAGTTTCCAGACTAAAGGCCAATCGTCCCCTGCATCAATAGGGGACTTTAGATTTGACAACGGCTACGAGAACGACTACGACTTTTTCCAGTTAAATATCTGCTAATACAAACTTGCTATCACCCTCTCTTTGGCACAGCATATCTTTATAACAACAGTTGAGCCAAAACGAGCACAACTTTGAGTTTGTATTAGCCGATATTTAAGGGGAAAATCTCGTAGTCGTTCTCGTAGCTGTTTTCGAATATAAAGTTCCCTAACAATTAAGAAAATAAAGGATTTTAACTCGCCCCAGAGGATAAAAAATCCGAGTCCATCTTGGTATCCAGTTTATCAAACATTGCGTGACACTGATCAGCATTTAGACATGAGAAGATTTTTAGTATCAACAAATTTAATTTCTAACAAGACATGTCAATTTGTTGGCACACCATGCCAAAAAAATTTACATGCCATACAGTAAAACCGATGTTAATGTAAGCATGTTAATAACTCTTGCAGGTACTGGAATAAAAAATCCTGTCACATCACCTTACATTAAACCACGGATTTCTGTAACCCAATGCACATATTAATTTCAAGTAACAGTGAAATGTCACAGTGAAACATGTCACAGTTCGAATAAATCCATAGTAGTTCAAAACGTTTATATTGGTATGAAAACAAACAAGGTATGAAAACAAACAAAGTTTTCATTAGTTAGATTGAGTCTCTTCTTTCTCCTTTCATATTTTATCCGATTAAGGACCTGTATAACAGTTTTTGAGCTTCTTGGCTAGCAGAACAGCGCTTCTCAATTTCAAACCTACAGATTTTTCTGTTTTCAGTAATCATGTCTCTAAAAAGTTCGTGTAATGTACTTATTTCATTGTCTGCAAAACTACTATTTCTTTCAGTAGGGGCAATGATGCTTACTGACAGTGGGTCATCATTAGATTCCGTTTCAGCAGTCTCTTTTCCTTGGCTTCCCAACCTTGACAATTTATCCTGCAATGAATCACACACCTTTGGTAGCTCTAACGTAGCATCCGACAAAGATTATTTGTTCATATCTTTCTTTATTTTATCATAAACTCTTCTGGGTGACATACCACGAAGCTCTTCACTCGTTTCAACACGATTACGAACAATATCCATTGTTATTGTTTTCTTTATTATTTCTTCCTTGAAGACTTCATGAACTTTTTGTAGCTCCTCCTCACTCCAAGACAACTTTTGTTACTTTCGTAGACTTTAATTCAGCGTCGGCCACGGACATATAGAACAAATTGAGGGTTGCTTCGCGTGTGCCTAAAAGATATAACAAAATCTCGACGTTTCGAGCTAAAGCCCTTCTTGTTACTTTCGCCTCCCAAGCTGCGCCGTTGTGATTCCCATCTTGACTTTCTGATATCACTTTTATTTTTTTCGTTATTGCAAGCAGGCTCGCTTTCCTCCCTGTCAATCACATCATCAGATCTCATCAGCTTTCCGAGTTTCTTCGAAGCTTCAACTGATTCCTTTGATTTTTCCGTATGGAGGTAATATTTTTTCGCTGTCACTTCATTATGAGCCATAAGGCCAGCCAATTTCCTTTCTGTTTATCAGTACTACTAGTATTAACCGTTCTTCTTGCCAGAGAATCATGGGATGTTTATGATCAGGCACAACAATGACACTTTGCATCGCATCAGTGTATTCTTTGGATGTTTTACTCAATTTATGTACCTTCTGCAGATGGGCAGGGAACCGTTGCACAATTGAATGGCAATCACTAACTGGGCAACGACGGTGGGTGTGGAAGACATTCCTTTTAGCTTTTTTGTCTTTATGTTTACGAATGTTGTACTTCAGCATCACTTTTGAAGCCGCCTCTTTTGTCCAGAAGTATACAAACCTATGGTAAAACATTGAAAAACACTAAACTATACTACAGTGAAATACTGTAAACATTGCTTAAGTATAAAAAAGTATATCAAACTCTTGTAAAACATTGCTAAACTACAGCATATCAAACATTACACTATATCAAACCATTGTAAAACATTGCTGGAGTATACTAAACTATCATAAACAATGTTGAAGTACATGTATACTACACTACTGTAAAATATGCTAAAGTATACAAACCTCTGGTAAAACATTGTTAAACTATATCAAATTATTGTAAAACATTGTTACGTTATATCAATCCACTGTAAAACATTGCTCGAGTATACTAAACTATCATAGACAATGTAGAAGTACACTATACTATTGTAAAACATTGCTTAAGTATAAAAAACTATATCAAACTCTTGTAAAACATTGTTAAACTACCAGTACATCAAATTATTGTAAAACATTATTACACTATATCAAACCATTGTAAAACATTGCTGGAGTATACTAAACTATCATGAATAGACAATGTAGAAGTACTGTACACTATACTATTGTAAAACATTGCTTAAGTATAAAAAGCTATATCAAACATTGTTAAAGTATATCAAACTATTGTAAAACATTCTTAAACTACATCAAACTATTATAAAACATTGCTGGAGTATACTAAACTATCATAAACAATGTTGAAGTACAAGTATACTAAACTACCGTAAAATATGCTAAAGTATACAAACCTATGGTAAAACATTGTTAAACTATATCAAATTATTGTAAAACATTGTTACGCTCTATCAATTCACTGTAAAACATTGCTGGAGTATACTAAACTATCATAGACAATGTAGAAGTACACTATACTATTGTAAAACATTGCTTAAGTATAAAAAACTATATCAAACTCTTGTTAAACATTGTTAAACTACCAGTACATCAAACTATTGTAAAACATTATTACACTATATCAAACCATTGTAAAACATTGCTGGAGTATACTAAACTATCATGAATAGACAATGTAGAAGTACTGTACACTATACTATTGTAAAACATTGCTTAAGTATAAAAAGCTATATCAAACATTGTTAAAGTATATCAAACTATTGTAAAACATTCTTAAACTACATCAAACTATTATAAAACATTGCTGGAGTATACTAAACTATCATAAACAATGTTGAAGTACAAGTATACTAAACTACCGTAAAATATGCTAAAGTATACAAACCTATGGTAAAACATTGTTAAACTATATCAAATTATTGTAAAACATTGTTACGCTCTATCAATTCACTGTAAAACATTGCTGGAGTATACTAAACTATCATAGACAATGTAGAAGTACACTATACTATTGTAAAACATTGCTTAAGTATAAAAAACTATATCAAACTCTTGTTAAACATTGTTAAACTACCAGTACATCAAACTATTGTAAAACATTATTACACTATATCAAACCATTGTAAAACATTGCTGGAGTATACTAAACTATCATGAATAGACAATGTACAAGTACTGTACACTATACTATTGTAAAACATTGCTTAAGTATAAAAAACTATATCAAACTCTTGTAAAACATTGCTAAACTACAGCATATCAAACTATTGTAAAACATTACACTATATCAAACCATTGTAAAACATTGCTGGAGTATACTAAACTATCATGAATAGATGTTTTTTTCTGCTTCTCACTCGATTGAAATTAAGGTAGAAGGTTTAGATGGATGGATATTTCGAGTGAAATAATATATACAATATTTTAGAGTTTAGACCTGAAAGGGAACAGCTGCAAAAATGCAACTCTAAGTCCTGTGAGATGCAGAAAAAAACATCTTGTAGTTTACCTTATCACAACAAGCAGCTATATATATACATGAACTTGCTGTTAACGCTTGGCAAGATGGACTCTGTAGCTCAGTGGTCAGAGTGCTGTGCACACCGGAATTGCAGGGCCGCAGGTTCAATTCCTGTCGGAGGACTTAGAGTTGCATTTTTCCCAGCCGTTCCCATTCAGGTCTAAAATATTGTATATATTATTTCACTGGAAATATCCATCCATCTAAACCTTCTATCATGAATAGACAATGTAGAAATACACTCAACTATTGTAAAACATTGCTTATAAGTATAAAAACTGTATCAAACTCTTGTAAAACATTGTTAAACTACATCAAACTATTGTAAAACATTGCTGGAGTATACCAAACTATCATAAACAAGGTTGAAGTATTAATAAACTGTTGTAAAACATTGCTAAAGTATATATACAAAAATCAGGTCCTTAAGTACAACCAGAAATTACTTCTCTGATCAGCTACGACTGTAAATATATTAACTAGTTTAATTAAGAACTCAAATAAAAATAAAAGGCAGGAAAGCAGGGTCTGAACATTTTCAACCCTTCCTACACACATACTTTTTCTATAGTTTTAATACATACAGTAGGTCATTTACTTTTGACATCTATTCTGTGTACTCCATATTGGTGCAGAACAAATAGTACGTAATTGGTATATGTTCATGCATTTGCTTGCATACATACAAATACAAGTAATTATTATTAACCCTATAAGCGGCAATGTGCCCAGATGTGCCCGACTTTAGTGTTTTACTCTGTCTAACACCAGACGATTTTACTCGTCAATTGAAGAGTGCTGCCGCTCAATGGGTTAACCAGACTATCCATGCATGCTTCTTGTTAACCTTTTAAGTGGCAATTTGCCCAGATGCGCCCTACTTTAGTATTTTACTCTGTCTAACGCCAGAAATTTTACTCATCAAGTGGAGAGTGCTGCTGCTCAATTTGTTAAATATAGATCATTAATACTATAAATGGAGGAGTGCCTCGCATGGGACTTTGAGTCCCATTCGCACTCTTACCCATTGGTTATGGAAATACAAATAAAGTTGTTACTAAAAAAATAAAATCCAATACAATTATGTGAACCATTACTATTGGCAAAAAAGCCTGTAAAGGTTTCTAGTAGGTCCCTAATCCAATACCATAAGCTCTTTGTAAATAATAGTCAAGTTTATATAATCACTTTGGGGAAGAAAAGAAAAAGAATACCAAGACAGTGTACTCAGTGGTTCTATATTCCTAGAGTCTAGTTTGCAACATAATAGTGTTACTTTGAAAATCCATATACACACAGAGTAAACATCTTATTGGTTTAATCCTCTCCAGGGTCTAATACTCATTGATAGCAAACATTATTAGCATTAAATAACAAATCATTTGAATGATCCATTATTATACATTCTAAAATCATATACAGACCACATGTGTGCCACAAATCAAATTTATGCTGAAAATATTTTCTAGTCAAGGTGACAGGTACAGTATAATCCTGTTCTCAATAACCTTAGGGGCTGTTTATATGGAAGCCGGGCTGGCTCGTTGACCGGGTCAGCCCGCTTAGCGAGATCTCGCCGTGTAATTGATTTTATAGTAAAAACTACTGTGCGTTTATATGGACAAGCGGTCTGGCCCGGTTCCCGAGATCTCGCTTGAAAAAGACGAGATCTCGCTTACCGGGATGAAAATTTCCCCATATAAACACTCATATTATCTCGACATATTATCTTTGTCGCTTTACCTTTTGCTTCAGTAACGAAGTAATGAAATGACTATCTTCTTATTTCTTTCTTTATTCAACCAAGAATTCACTCTGTGATCGCCAATTATTAAAATATTTTGTAGGAAATATACCTTCGCTTCGCTTCGCTTTGTAACCAGAACAAGAAAATATGGACGTGCGCGCAATGCATGATGGTAGTTTGGTATAAACGTAACTGATGCAACTCCTTGGCAAAATGGCGGTAGTCAGGAGAGCGATTTCGCTTGGGAAAAAAGATAATTATTTGCTCAATCGGTGTTGCGATCGTTATAGTTTTGTGCCCTGTGTTAAATTACAATGAATTTGCTCAACGCGTTACCGACAAAACCGCCTCTAATTCACGACACGATTGATCGGATTGAACACAATTCGAACCTAAAACACGACAAAGAATGTCACTTGCTCAACATTTGCAGGTATTATAACGTTCACAGACATATTCACACAACGATTTTGCTCTAGAATTGTTTTTCTTATTTCTAAGTAATGTGATCTTCCAATTTCCCGAATCTAAATGCGTTTAAGCTGTGAATTTGCTACGTTAAATTGGCACAAATGCTTGTAGTTATAATGTTTACCATAAAAGCCTTTGTGGTAGAAAGTCTAGGTGGTGGATATTTCGAGTGAAATAATATATACAATATTTTAGACCTGAACGGGACAAGATTAATCTTGTAGTCTACCTTGTCACAACCCACAGTACCCGCATATATATATATATATATATACATGAACTTGTGGTTAACACTCGGCAACTGGACTCTGTGCGGTCAGAGCGCTGCACCGGAATCGCAGGGCTGCAGATTCAATTCCTCTCGGAGGAGTTAGAGTTGCATTTTTCGCAGCCGTTCCCGTTCAGATCTAAAATATTGTACAGTATATATTATTTCACTTGAAATATCCACCACCTAGACTTTCTACCTTAATTTCAATCGAGTGAGATGCAGAAAAAAATAATCTTATAAAAGCCTTTGACTTGACAAGGCTTTATGGTTGTTTTAGCATAACAATTTCCCCTTCATTTCGACTGCTTCAATCTGGTTTAAAGAACTGTTGTGCAGAGGACGTTTTTGCATGCCCTTGGTTACAATTTAATACATTGATAGAATTAAAATTTTAAATAGGTACTTTTTATAGTGTAGAGCTTTTTGCTGCAAATTAGGTAGCTACTAGCTATTTTATACCTAAATTTATATAGCATTAAGATACTAAATTAAAATGGTTGATAAACTAGGTGCTCACTGTTAAGTATATTATCATGCGATGGCGAGTACGATTAGGATTAATAGTACGAGTGATGTTTGAAATTTTGCCAAAATTGGACAAGCCGCCAAGGAGTCCAATTGGCAACATTTTCAAACATCACAAGTACTATTAATCCTAATTGTACGAGCAACATCGCATGATTACTTGTTTATTATTAGCATGACAAAATTTCCGCCATTTTGTTTCTTTTGGGAAAATCATTAATTGTACTGCAGTACAATTAATGAAATAACTGTACTCCTCTCAACCAATCAGCATCCAGTAATTTTGTCATGCTAATAATAAACAAAGAAACATTAAACCCACTAGAATCAGTGGCATGTATGAGGTATGGCAAGAAATGGCATGTTCTCAAAGTGCCAATTGGGGTGTGCCACCTACCACTTTGTATAAAAGGCAAACAATCTTCCATTTAAAGAGAAAGAAAAGATAGATGTCTCATGTCAGGATATCAGGGATTATTTCAGTGCTTACTTTAGGGTTTTTTTCCCATCAATATGGCTCTATTTACAGCAATGAGATATAAACTCAACCCTATTGTTTGCTTATAAAGAGGTGCATATATTGCATATGAAAAATGTTAACATTTCGATTTGAGTATTACTGGATAAGTACTTATGTTAAAAACTTATGTGAAGGGAATTTGTATTACTGCATTTCTTCTATTTGGTGCCCTAGGGCTTATTTCTTTCCAGTGGGTGTTGACTGGATAGTGGGTTTACTAGGGGTTGATTGGAGGGAAAGGGGCTAAATACAGGCTTGGATAAGTCATCTTTTTCCAACCATCTTTTAAAATTTACTATCCCAGAGGGTGTACCAGGGTAGGGGTGGGGGCTAAATAGAGACAGGGGCTTAATTGTTTTTTTATCAACTTTACATTGGGGACTTATTAGAAGGGGGCTGGATGTTTGGGCTAAAATATAATATAATTTAATAGCTTCTATAGATTATATAGCTTCAAAGTGTATATTTCTCAGTGGAACATGAAATTTATAGCATCCCAATATTGAACAGATAGATTTTACTTATTGTGAATACTAAATATCATAATTCTATTTTCAAATTAAGGCATTCCATGAGCCTTCCCGAAAGCATGCTATGAGGATATTATTAAATTATTCTGAAACATTAGTACAATTCCAAGGTTTGATGCCACAATATATTTTCCACATTCCTTCCAAATAACTATTTCTTGTTGTGTTGAGCTGGTTTAGCTTACTATTTAGTGGATTATGTTTCATATTGGTGGCTGTAAGAACCAACATACTCCAAAAAATCCTCTTCACAACAGTTGTTTAAACCTGATTGAAGCAGCAAATGTATGATTGTTAACATCAATTTACTAAATAATTAAATTCTGTTGAAATGCAGCTTAAGTTTTCGTGCTAAAACAACAAAGCCCTACCAGGTCAAAGGCTTAGTAAACATAACCATAAAGGGCTCGTCCATAATTATGAAAATTTTCACAAGCGTACAGAGCGTACTATTTTTTCAACCACTCCCTCCCTCTCAGAGGGTACTCTTAAAAGTTGAACCTCAAGAATGACGCTCACTGCCAAATATTAGCGTATGTGTATTGTACACATCTAGACTATATGCCATGACGAAATTGACCGGAGACAGACTGACACACACTAGCGAACAATAATGTCCAGTTTCCATTTTTGAAGCATGATTTCCTTGCCAAAATCACTGCAAGTGGCCTGGAACTACTGCAGATTTGCACACAAAGGCATCATCAACATTGTAAAAAGCGTACATTGGTCATTAACCCCCAGGCCCCAGTGTCCGCTCTGTACTGAAATGTTGATAATTATGGATGACCCCTAATTGTGTCAATTGAACGTAGCAAACACACAGCTTAAAACGCATTTAGATTCGGGAAATTGCAAGATCACGTTACTTAGAAATATGTAAATCAATTCTAGAGCAAAATCGTTGTGTAATTATGCCTGTGAACGTTATCATACTTGCAAACGTCGAGCAAGTGACATTCTACGTGGTGGTTTAGGTTCGAATTGTGGCCATCACCTTTGTGGGCAGCAATGGTTTTCCAAACGTTTTTGTAATTATGAACATTTAACTTGGCAAGGGTTTAACCTTGTTTAGTTTGACTTAGTAAAACAAGAAATCTAATTGTTGTGTTAGTCAAAAATATGACTATATAACTATTTGATTAATGCCGAAACAAAAATTATTAAAGCAGACAATTTAAATGAAACTTGGAAAATACATGGCCTACACGCAAATATCTCACATCTTGTAATAAGTCTGCCAACAAGCCGTCAACAAGTTGTCACCGCACTGCTTGTCCCAAGTTGTAAACAATTATGGAACAACTTGTTAGCAAATTGTAACAAGCTTGATGGCATTATCTGACTTGTTACAAAGTTGTTCCAACAAGTCTGTTACATGCTTGATATAACAATATTGTTACAACCTTGAGTTGTCAACCTTGTAACATTCTTGTTGTATCATGGCTGTGACAGACCTGTTAGAACAACCTTGTAACAAGTCTGATAATGCCATCAAGCTTGTTACAAGTTGTTAACAGCTTGTTCCAAACTTGTTACAACAACTGGGAACAAGCAGTGCGAAGACAACTTGTTGACAGCTTGTGAACAGATTTGTAACAACTTGTTTGCAGACTTGTTACAATTTGTGCGTTTTTACGCGTGTAGTCTGACAATGGAAACTTTTTTGCTAATTGAACTTCTTTTACAAAAATTATTAATCTAGCTGGTAATCTGACAATAATAATTTATGCAAAATTATCTTCGACCCTTATTTAAGATTTTTTCTATCGAGTTTTACAGTTGCTTTAAAAAAAATTCAATTTTCTTATATAGGCATGCATAGCAAGGAAAATGCAAAACACTTTTTAAATTTAAGATCTCAAGCCATGCACTACCACAGAAGCTTAATATCAAAATATTTAACATTTTGTTTGCCGTAACGCCATAAGAAATGCGAGTTCAATAGAATCGATAATAGGCGTTGTTAAAATAAATAAAGTAATTCTCTTTTTTAGAATGAGCAAATTAAATTGGAACCAATTTTTAGCTAGAAAAAAGCACCAAAACTTAGGATCAGGAATTGATATGGAAATAATAACTTCTTAAAAACATTTCATTACGTTTCCTTATTGAATTAAAAAATATAATGCTTAGAATGATATTTAGCAACATGATGTAATAAAGTTCTAGCTGAGCATCCCAGCTGTTAATAGATAAGTAGCGGATAAAAACTTAAAATTTCCATGGATATATTAAATCATATTGCACCAAATTTTGCACACGAACTTCTACTAATTCATAGTTGTGTAGCACCTGATTAGTTAGACCTCTGCACCATTATAGAAAGAAATACGAAAAATTTTGATTTTCTTGCAGTAGGGCATTTTCGTAACATCAACAATTTTTTTAAAAATCTCAAAAAAAGCATGAAGAAAATTATGAATGGAACCCAAACTTTGATATAATTTCAAGTTCATGGGTCTTCGTATTCAGTGCAAATTTCATCGAATTTGGTCGAATTTAAAGTGATGAAAATAATCATTATAGCAATTTTTTTTTCGTTCAAAAAATCCACTTGATGCTGAGTAACACTCATAATAAACTGCCTTGAAAATTTTGCTTTCGCTGAAAATGGATAATAAAGGTCAGTGCTAATGAAGATAATCGACTAAAAAAACTTAAAAAGACATAAATTTTGTGTATCACATTAAAAACTTTGACTTATAGGCATTTTAAGTCCTTGGCATTGACCAGGGCATTTTTGTAACCTCTCTAGTACATTATCAGTCATTGCGACTTCACATTTAAACGAACACGCTTCAAATTTTGGGAAAACTAAAAAACTAATGCGTCCTACACTTTCGTAAAAAAAACTGTACTTTTCGGTGTAAATACCTATCAAATAGTTAGATGGATAAAAAATGTTACTAAAATGCCTTATTTTTCATCTATAGATAGATAGATAGATAGATAGATGGATAGATAGATATTTAATAAAACTACATGGCAGCCTGAAAGGCTAAATTGCGTAGATTTTACAATTACAAAAGCTATGGTAATGCACTACTATTTACAATATGTATATACAAGGATTAACATGCTAAACAGGTGCAACTTAACAGTTCGACATCGATGAAATGAAATTGTTTTGAAACCGTTTGGTATGAATTATTGGGAGAGTGTAGCTACGCTTGTGTCTTAAATTGTACTTTGGTTCGTTCTTAGGAGGTAATAGATTATGTAGTTTATGAGTATTATCTAATGTAACCAATTTAAATAGTCTTTTACACAGTTCTTGTCGTCGGTCATATAAAGACGTCAGGCCTGATAGTTTCAATCTTTGGTTATATTCTTCTCCTGGGAATATGATTGCCAATGATCGTTTCTGGACTCGTTCTAGTTCGTTCTCTAAATATTTTGGTAGTGAATGGTGGAAGACTTCGGCTGCGTACTCGAGTGTTGGTCTTATGCAGGTGGAATAAAAGTTGACAATATCGGATATGGGGACACCAGCTCGTTTTAGTTGGGTGAGACAATACAACCGCTTGTTGGCTTTTTTAACAGTCTCGCTGATATGGTGGGTCCACTGTAGAGTCTCCGAGATTGTTAACCCTAAAATCTTTGCATGGTCAACAACTTGCAGTTGTTGGTTGTTGATTGTTATTGGGTCAAACTGATCCTTTTGCTGCTTAAAGTCAATCCGGAGTTCTTTACATTTATCCGGATTTAGCAGTGACCAGCTATTATTAAGCAGTGACCAGTTATAAATATATATAACTATATATTTATTATATATTTATATATATTTATTATTAGTATACAACTATGTAGTCTAGTGTATAGCTGAAATGGTTTGAATCCTCAAATAAATTGAAAGGGAAACACCTTATACCTGTTACTATCATAGGCAAGAAGTAACATCAGGAATTAAAGCATGCATTTATTTTTTAGGCTAAATCTTCCAATAATTAAATCAATATAGGATATAATAGAATTTGAATATAATTAATATTGCTAAAGCAAAGTTATATACAAGATCACTTAAGTATGCATGCATATACTAAATAAGTTTTTGCTGTAATGCACGAAGCCTGAGTGCTCTTGCTTCTCTGCCAGATCGGAAAGTATATTCTGGATATCGTAGGATTGAACACCATCTTGCGCCAAACCTTTCAATTCCCCTTCTTATAAATTCGTCCTCTTCTTTCGTGAATCTCATGAGTTTCCGTGTCTCTTTACAAAGATTAAACCGATTCGTTTCTGGTTTCGGCGAGGTCTTGTTGCTAGGCTTTATATCGTCGTCCGAACAACTTTCTTGTTTTAATTGTAGAACGCGAATGTCCATTTCTGCTCCTTATAAGCCACGCAATTTTTTCCATACATGTTCGCCATTTCATTGCTACATCTCGTGAACGCAATTTCTGATAATGTACTCGTGCAACATTCGAACTATGCTTTTGATCGTCCGAGACCATCTTCTGCTCTTCTATATTGAGAAGTTGCACACTCTCGGTCTCAAATATTTGCCTGTATCTCGTTGGATGAACATATTTCCCGATTGCCTGAAAGACTAATATACTTAAAACTTCTGTTAACTTTTGGAATTGCATGCCATTACGGTTAATAAGCAGGTACTCGCACCTGGGTTGCAACAATGGTCTAACATAGCAAACGTAATTATCAACAACAACTAAACTAATTTCGTCAAAATATAAGGAGTCAAAACCCATATTTTTTTGCGGTTTTCAATGTTGTTTGATCAACCATTCATCTCGATCTATTTCTTCTTCCTCGTCGACTTCTTCCTTAGATTCCCCCCTTTTTTAATCTCAGAGCTTCCACAGCTAACGCAAATGGACTGCGATCTTGCATTACGCGAACTTTGGCAATTTTACGAAGTTTTGCCAAATCGACACTGGCATGTGGGTGCTTATCTGCAAATTGTTCCTTGTTGAACACTTGACGCTTTCGACCCAACATCAACAGGAAAGCATCAATAAGTGGATCTGGAACACCCAGAAATGTATTTCTTCGTGCGTCCTTCGTAATTCTGCCTTTCTGGTCAGGTGCTGGATCGTCTGAAGTTGCTGGATTGTGCTGCCTTTCAAATGCAGTGGACGCAGGTGATTGGCACGTGATAGCGTGGGTGTTGTTGCATCATCTGGGGCGATTGTGCTATTGTTTTGCAGAGTGGGTGTCTGACGGTCAGGTGCTGCATCGTTCGATGTTGCTGTATTGTGCTTGTTTTCAAACGCAGTAGACGTAGACGATTTCCAAGTGATAGCGTGGCTGTTTGCTCCATCATCTGGGGCGATTGTGCTATTGTTTGGTGGAGTGGGTGTCGGATGGTAAGGTGCTACATCGTTGGATGTTGCTGGATTGTCCTGGCTTTCAAAAGCAGTGGACTTAGATGGCTGGCAGGCTATAACGTGGGTATTGGCTGCATCATCTGCGGCGTTTGTGCTATTGTTTCGTGGAGTAGGTCCTCCAGCGTCAAGTTGTGCATCGTCTGAAATTGCTCGATTGTGCTGACTCCCAAATGCAATGGACGTAGATGATTGGCACGTGATAGCGTGGGCGTTAGCTCCATCATTTGCGGCGATCGTGCTATTGTTTGGTGGAGTATATGTCTCATGTTCCAGTGGTGAATTGTTGGGTGTTTCTGGTTCGTCCGCCGTCTCGTATGAATTGCACGTGGATGGGTCCGCGCGAAGGTCCGCCTGGTTGTTGTCAGGCGATGATGAATGTGATGATGTCTGGACGTTGCAACCATTTCTAGCATGTGGCATTGTGGGATAAAAGGTGACCGTATTTTCGAGATCGTTGAATAGTTCGTCGTCGTCCGTTTCCATCATGACAGTTCGTGTTCTTCTCCTTCTTGCAAGACGTCGCGTGCGGTATTCCTCCAGGAACCTTTCGTGTATTATGGCGCGCGTTTCTCCATGGCATGTTTCATCTTCTTTAAGGTCCGCCGGACAAATGTCTCGAACATAACGGAGTTGGAAAAGCCACGTGCTTTCGTTGTTTTCCATGGTGAGTGATGCAGAGGAACGTTGTTCGTACCACAGCTCGTCATTTTCGATGTGTTCTTAGTGCTCCTCCAGTTCTTGTGTGATCCACGCAATGCAGTCCATCGCATTATCATATATCCATCGATCGACACCGGGCGTTGTTGATGGCAAGGAAGTTGTCGTGAACACCTGGATTCTTCTGTGTACGTTTTCGTCCTCATCGCCGAAATCGGCAACGTGATTGGTTGTTATGTAGTATGGACTGTTGTTTATAATTCGCCTTGGTTGACCGTGCTTTACAGCCGTTATCATCCAACCACCCTGGAGTATGGTTTTAGCTAAGTCCGACTGCATGGTGTTGGCAGACCATTCGTCAACGACGACTAGTTGGGTGACGTCTGTTAGCATCGCAGCGGACAACTGACGTTCGTAATTGAGGCAGTACTGTCAGCGGGGACGACGCGATGGAATACGTTCGCCCAAGACGTTTTGCCAGAATATTTCGGACCAGAAACAACGAGCTTTCTCACTTTCTGCGGCATTGTGGATGCCATCAAGCATTGGAAAATTTATTGAGAAAGTTGACTCTTACCACCGAGTCATCGAACGAATTTAAGATGCCATCTCGGAAATATGCTGGATCTGTTGGGGTGGAACAATCGTACTGCACGAACGGCCTTGGCGAAACTTTTCCGCGTATCGATTTGTCGATGGGACATGGAATAATTCGACGGTTTTGCACGGAGAAGCAGAACCCATTGGAAATTTCGATAAGATCCACGTCGAATTTCAACTGCTCGATGATTTCGCACGCAGGGTGTGTAAGTAACTTTTCCAGCATCTGAAAGTGCTTAATGACACCGTCTTTCAGGTAATCATTCGAGAGCAGTTTATGTAAATAACTGCTAACATCCATCATCCGTACGTACGTAAATGTAGCACCATCTGGTTTTGCGCAGACTTGCGAACGATATAGGGCGTTGTCGCATAATGTCATAGCCTTGTCGATCTTTTTTATAATAGCTGACACTTCATTGTTTCCGGTTTCTGTTGAACATCTAAAGCTGTCGTCGCGTGACACGTCAACATCTATCACGAGTCCGTCCGACCGTAGATTTTCAGCAGCCTGGTATACAGTTTCCGAATATTCTCGTTGGTTGACCAGCACTAACGCACATAGTGCAGTAGGGAAGTGAGTTGGACGAAACTCCTCGTCTTCGGAATCCTCTTCGTCCGTGCTGTCGTCTGCGTGCTGATAACAATATACATTGGAAACGTCCAACATCTCTGGGATGGTTCCGTTGCTGTGGTCTTTGACGACTTGGAAAAGTTGCCTTGCAGCCGTCTCCATCTCCATGTCTGGCGAGTTCCTTGTTCTTACTCGGATTGGTGATATTTCCGCTTCAACGTCTTGCTTATGGAGAGCGGCGAATAGGACATTTTCATTGCATACGACGCTCTCTCGATATACGACAAAATATGCGATGGCGGGATACGTTTCATTCCTTTGTTCTTGTTCTGACGATTTGGCATTTGAGGTTACACACGAGATGCACGAAATAAAGAATTGTACGCCGCTGATATTGGATACGACGTCGTCTAAATCGAGTCTCTTGGATGCAATCTGGTATTGGGCTAGCTCGATATCTTCTGAACGACACAGCTTTCAAATCTTCTGATATCTAAAATACAGAAGATATTTTAGTACAGTACTATCTGATCTTCAAGCGTAACGAACAAGAAATCTGGCAAAACAAGCCGTGTATGGCCGACTTACCATAGTGAGAATGTTCGCACGAAGCGAATTTTGTATTCTTCGCGAGTCAAGTTCTTTTCGAGGTCGTGCAGGAGGCATGACGTTTGGATAGTTGTAAAGCGCTGGACTTCGTTACAGGACGATTGAAAGAAAAATGCCGTTTTTTATGCTATATTTTATAAATTTAATTAAGCACATATTTGTTATTCATGTGTAGGAACAAAACATTTTACTTTGGTCATGGTCGCGGTCACGGGCACGGCCATGGGCATAGTCATAGTCATAGTCATAGTCATAGAAATTGGATTAGTGAACAAGTATATCCGAGATATGCTTGCTCGGTATGGGTTAAAGAAATGTAAAGTTATTGTTAAAAGGTGAAAAATCTACGAGGTTGACTCGGACAATATATATACACCCAAGCGAGTGATGGAGTTTAAGAATAATACGCTCTTAGAAGCAGACACAGAGAAGACCTTATTTACTTTGTTAAAAATGAATTTAATTGGGTAGACTTTTCATATTGGAGAACTAGAGATTTAGCAATGATGACGCCAGAACAACGAGAAGGTTACAAACAAAGAGAGAACAAAATATATTCCTTTGAAAGCTGAAGATATTGTAAGATTATCACCCGAAGACAGACAAAAATATGAGAACTCTTTAAAGACGGCTAAGCGATATGCTCTTAGGAGTAGACCTTACTAACGCTGTAAAAGAAATTTAATCAATAAATGTGTTTCAAAAATGAATTCTGAGTGTGTTGTATGTTCATTGTACAATATTTTCCCGTCCTATAATTATATATTCTCAATTCAGGCAAATCCGTATGCCTAACCTCTTAATTACTTCAACCATTACTTCAACCTTAATTACTTCAACCTGTATCTTGCACGTCGGAAAAAAAATGCTTACGCTTGCATGTTCGAATTGCTAAAAACCATATTTATATCTTTAAAACTTTATGTTGTTTAAAACTAAAATGATATCCAAAGATACTGCATGATATCCTAAGATACTCTATGATATCTTAAGATATACTCTATGATATCCTAAAATGATATCCTAAGATACTGTATGATATCCTAAGATACTGTATGATATCCTAAAATGATATTCTAAGATACCCTATGATATCTTACGATACTCTATATCATCCTAACATGATATCCTAAAATACTCTATGATATCCTAAAATGATATCCTAAGATACTGTATGATATCCTAAGATACTGTATGATATCCTAAAATGATATCCTAAGATACTGTATGATATCCTAAGATACTGTATGATATCCTAAAATGATATCCTAAGATACTCTATGAGATCTTAGGATACTCTATGATATCCTAAAATGATATCCTAACACACTGTATGATATCCTAAGATACTGTACGATATCCTAAAATGATATCAGATACACTATGGTGTCTCAAAATGATATCCTAAGATACTGTATGATATCCTAAGATGATATCCTAAGATACTGCATGATATCCTAAGATACTGTATGATATCCTAAGATACTGTGTGATATCCTAAGATACTGTATGATATCCTAAGATACTATACGATATCGTCAGATGTTGGATGAAATCCTAAAATATTGCATGATATCCTAAAATAAGGAAGATACAGAAAAGGAGATAAATGCCACTCCTCGCCTTTAACCATTTCTCTAACCCTAACTCTCTAAATCTAACCCAACCCTAATTCTCTAAATCTAACCCAACCCTAATTCTCTAAATCTAACCCAACCCTAATTCTCTAAATCTAACCCTCGTTCTACTTCTAACCCTAATCTTCGCTATTACTCTAACCCTAACCTTTCTCTAGCTCTACCCCTTTCTCCAACTCTAACCCTAACCTTCTCTCTAGCTCTATCCCTAACTCTGACACTTACGCTAAGTCTAGCTCTAACAACAAGGTTAAGCTCAAGGCTCTGACCATTAACTAGAGCTAGACTTAGCGTAAGTATCAGGGTTAGGGATAGAGCTAGAGAGAAGTTTAGGGTTAGAGTTAGAGAAAGGGGTAGAGGAAGAGAAACATTAGGTTAGAGTTATAGCGAAGATTAGGGTTAGAAGTAGAACGAGGGTTAGAGTTAGGGTTAGAGAATTAGGGTTAGAGAAAGGGTTAAAGAGGAGGAGTGGAATTTAGCTTCCTTATCTTTATCTTCCATATTTTAGGATATCATGCAATATCTTAGGATATCGCATAGTATCTTAGGATATCATACAGTATCTTAGGATATCATACAGTATCTTAGGATATCATGCAATCTCTTAGGATATAATCTTAGGATATCATCTTAGGATATCGTTTGAGGATATCGTTTTAGGATATCATAGAATATCTTAGGATATCATAGAATATCTTAGGATATCATTTTAGGATATCATACAGCATCTTAGGATATCATACAGTATCTTAGGATATCATGCAATATCTTAGGATATCATCTTAGGATATCGTTTTAGGATATCATTTTAGGATATCATAGAGTATGTTAGGATATGATTTTAGGATATCATACAGTATCTTAGGATATCACGCAGTATCTTAGGATATCATGCAGTATCTTAGGATATCATCTTAGGATATCAGTTTAGGATATCATAGAATATCTTAGGATATCATTTTTGGATATCATACAGTATCTTAGGATATCATACAGTATCTTAGGATATCATACAGTATCTTAGGATATCTTAGGATATCATCTTAGGATATCATCTTAGGATATCGTTTTAGGATATCATTTTAGGATATCATAGAGTATCTTAGGATATCATTTTAGGATATCATACCGTATCTTAGGATATCATACAGTATCTCAGGATATCATGCAGTATCATCGGATATCATCTTAGGATATCATTTTAGGATATCATTTTAGGATATCATAGAGTATCTTAGGATATCATTTTAGGATAACATACGGTATCTTAGGATATCATACATTATCTTATAGGATATCATGCAGTACAATAATAATAATAATAATAATTTATTTAAACTCCGTTTGAATATAGCACGCAAAGTTCTAGTTTGACTTAGTAACTAAATTACAATTATGTATCTATATAGAATATGTATATTATATTATTAAATTATTTATTATATGTCTAAGTCTAAAAGTCAAAGTTGAAATTCAAATTTACGAATGTTTTTCTTAAATATTACGATATTGTCTGCCGCTTTTATATAATCCGGTAGACTGTTCCATATTTTTGGCCCCATATATCTTAATGAGTTCTTTCCGTAGGTAACAGTATTAAATCTAGGTACTGTAAGCATGTCAGTTCCTGGAAGATTGCTGACATGCGCAGTTAAAAAAGTTGATTAATATACTGTGAAGATTGATTATGCAGAGCCTTATAGATTAGTATTGCAATATCTTGCAAACGAGGGTTATACAGCGTTCTTTTGTTTGTTTAGTTTAATAAGGTCTCACAACGCAAATGATATAGTGTATCATAGTGTATCATAGTGTATCTTAGGATATCATGTAGTATCTTAGGATATCATTTTAGGATATCCTAGAGTATCTTATGATATCGTTTTAGGATATCATTTTGGGATATCATGGAGTATCTTAAGGTATCATTTTAGGATATCATACAGTATCTAAGGATATCATACAGTATCTTAGGATATCATAAGCAATCAGATAAATAGTGAGATACGTTACGAATCAATTTATTTGACGTTCAATGATTCAACCTTACGATTCAATGATTCAATCTTAGGATTCTTTGACTCAATCTTAGGATTCAATGATTCAATCTGAAGATTCAATGATTCACTCTTAGGATTCAATGATTCACTCTAAGGATTCAGTGATTCAATCTTAGATTCAAAGATTGACTCTTAGAATTCAATGATTCAATCTTAGGCACAGTCACAGTCACACTCACAGTCACAGTCACACACACACTCACAGTCACACACACACAGTCACAGTCACACTCATTGTCGTTGTCATAGAAATTGGATTAGTTAACAAGTATATCCGGGATATGCTTGCTCGGTATGGATTAAATAAATGTAATGTTATATAGTCCAAATATAGTCCAAATGTCGGACTTACCGCTACAGAAATAGCTTTATCCCAGCTATGTGTTCGAACGTTTCAAAACAACAGCTTAAATGTGGTATCTAATTTAATAGTAATATAGTAATATTTGGTTGTCAAGAATGAATTTTATGTGTTTATAAATTTTTATGTGTATTTTTATATAAGATTTTAATATCTTAAATATGTATACACATTGTAATTCACCATGTTGGTGCGAAAATGTGTTAATAAACCATTTTATTATTATTATTATTATTATTATTAAAAGGTGAAAAATCTACGAGGTTGACCCGGACAATATATAAGAATACAAATAACAAAGTTTATAGAATAACCTCCAGCCTGCAGCATCTAAAGAATAACAAAGTTTATAGAATCTCCTCCAGCCTGCAGCATCTTTTCTTCATTTTTTACCACTTGATGTGTTATCTTTCCACACTCCTGACCCAAGCGAGTGATGGAGTTCTTAGAAGCAGACACAGAGCAGACCTTATTTACTTTGTTAAAAATGAATTTAATTGGGTAGACTTTTCAGATTGGAGACCTAAAGATTTAGCAATGATGACGCCAGAGCAACGAGAAGGTTACAAACAAAGACTACTTCACGAGAGATCAAAATATATTCCTATGAAAGCTGAAGATATTGCAAGATTATCACCCAAAGACAGACAAAAATATGAGAACTCTTTAAAGACGCCTAACCAATATGCTCTTAGGAGTAGATCTTACTAACGCTGTAAAAGAAATTTTAATCAATAAATGTGTTTTAAAAATTAATTATGTGTGTGTTGTATGTTCATTGTACAATATTTTCCCGTCCTATAATTATATATTCTCATTTATAGAATAACCTCTTAATTACTTCAACCTTTTGTGACTTGCACGTCGGAAAGATTACCTTGACAACGCCGTGTATCAAAATGCTTACGCTTGTATCTTCGAATCGCTAAAAACCATATTTATATCTTTAAAACTTTATGTTGAAAATTTTGTTTGTAAAACCCTATATTAAAAAGTTTTTCAGATGAAAAGATTTTATTTTAAATAGTCCTTAATCGCTTGTATTTTTCACTGGAAGAAAACTTCTTCCTGTTAAATATTTTTCATGCATGATATTTGCACAAATCATTCTGATTACAAAGATTCTCTTCATGTTATTTTTTTCATGAATATTATTAAAAAGTTGTATAGGTAATAGCATGGTAGTATTGATCATTAAATATTCAAACTCATTAGCATATGGTACATAAGCATATGGGGGGAGTATGAACATTAGCATATGAGGGTATATAAGCATCATCATTAACATAATATGAGGGTGAGCAACATCATTAACATTATATGAGGGTGAGCAACATCATTAACATAATATAGGGTGGCATTACGTAATTAACATAAACATTAATTAATTATACAACTCAGATTTCGCTGAGTTCAGCATATTTTGTGCGCAGAAATATGGCTTTGTTGTCGCGAGATTTATAAACCCCTTCAGTCTCGTATCTACTTTAGTGTTTCTTTCTGAGTCGACCAATATTAATAAATTTACAAAGTTTCAAGCGTACGTTTATTTAGTAAAGTCTATGCTTTTTGCACAAATTTAAAATTATTTTAAAAATTTGCACTGAATTTCATTTTTTGGCACTGTGTTTCAATAAAATTACACTGCTCTCAACCAATCATGGTTGAGAAATTTTTCCGTGTATATTATTTGCCTTATTACAAATTTTCACAGGAAATTCCAGCTGAAAAGAATTCTGAATGTAGAAAAGAAACCGAACTGGAGAAAAGAGAACCCTCCATTTTATGAAGGAACATTGAAATCCGGTGATCGATATTTGCTCGAGTTAGAGTTATGGAATAGAAGCAAGAAAAAACATGTCATTTTATCTGAGTATATATATCAACATTCAAGCAGTAGCAAGTTGTGTTATCCTGAAGGAATGCAATGGAACAAAACAGTTCCAGTTTATCTGCTAATATCAGTACGGAAGCAAGGGGAGTGGGTGTGGCAGTTCATCAAAAATATGGAACGACTTTATTTGGACACTAAAGATGAGAATCTCCACGTTGTTGTTTATTACTATGAGAGTACTGATATTGACGTTGAAGAGGAATTTCAACAAAGTTCTTTTAGAAGATACAAAGTACTAAGGAGCAGAGATGACAAATACTCTAAGACGTTTTCATTGAACAGAGCTGCAGAGGCAGTTTCTGATCCACATGCCATTGTTTTTACGTTAGACTTACACTTGGAAATTCCTTCGTCTTTTCCAAATAATGTGCGCAAGGTGAGATATGCATTACTTTATCAGCATAAACCTAGTTTAGCCTACTCCTTTCGGGTCTTACTACATCCCGGGCGTTCTTTGGCACTGCGCACAAAATGGTCAGTGGCTACCATAGATAATCCCAATCAAAATACTAACCCAGATGCACCACAACTAGTCGAAAATTCTACCCCACTCTCTTACTCGGACTCCGCCCCTCCGCGAGTGGCAAGGGGCACTGATTGAACACCCGGGA
This sequence comes from Trachythela sp. YZ-2020, assembly GCA_016169945.1. NCBI lineage: Eukaryota > Metazoa > Cnidaria > Anthozoa > Malacalcyonacea > Clavulariidae > Trachythela > Trachythela sp. YZ-2020. Next base: position 1,838,137 of record JADLSH010000377.1, on the reverse strand, counting down.
TGTCGAAAAATCCACTCCTTTCTACTTCTTTACACAATCCCGGTTCCATTTGAAAACGGAACAAATTCATGCCGTTTCGGCTTTGCGTTAATAATTTAATAATAATTTATTATTTCTTCCATGCAAATTTACATGCATACACGAAATGCGTTTACACAATACTGGCAGAAAAATGGCACAAAATGAAGACGCGGTCCTTACCGGCATGGAATGAAAACGGAAATTAGTCCACTACGGTTGTAGCATCCATATTAGTAACAAAAATAAATCATATTTCAAAGCATTTTACAGAAATTTCAGATGAGATTTTGGATAATTTGTTTTAAATAAAAAATAATTCAACTAGTAGGTTAAAAACAAATTAGACAACTTGCCTTTCAGTTTTCTGAGTGTTAATTATTAATCTTTTTACTTCTAAACTGGCCACATTTGGTCAGGATTTTACTTGTGTTATAACATAATGGTATTTACTATATAAACATAAGTGTTATATAGACTTTTATGCCACTGAGAAAAATCGTATTTAAACACACGTAAAAAATACGATATTTTTACGTGTGAAAATATCATTTTTGCAAGCCAATCAAAAACCTATTACTATTTGTGTACTATTTACATATTTGTTTTGAGTTTCTATATGAATTGTCGTTTGTTTATAATTTGTTTATAAAATAAACAGAATAGTACATGGTGCTTGGAAATATGGAATCTATTTCTCGTGTTGAAGAGAATATTGCTCACTCGTTCGCTACGCTCACTCGTGAGCAATATTCTCTTCAACACTCGAAATAAATTCCATATTTCCGCGCAACCATGTAATATTCTCTATATAGATTATGTATTCAATTTGAAATATTTTCTATTAATTCCAGCACTGTATCCAAGGGAAGATGGTTTACACACCAATTATTTGCAAGCTCGCTTGCGGTGCTTCCCCACGATATCCTTCTGGGGAGTGGGATCCTTGGGGTTATGGCATGTTTGGAGCATACAAGTCAGACTGGGAACGATTTAAAGGATTTGATGAAGAACACTTTAAAGCAAAATGGGGTGGTGAAGATTGGGATATTGTCGACCGTGCTTATAAAGTTGGATTAGAATTTGAAAGAATTAAACATGCAGATTTTTATCATAATGATCACTCAAAAAAAGGCATGTGGTCATAATTAAAGGTTTAATCACATGGCATGGTTATCACAAAGATTACAAAATGCGATCCTTTTGTGGTCATAATTAAAGGTTTAATCACATGGCATGGTTATCACAAAGATTACAAAATGCGATCCTTTTTGGGGCCATTCACAAAGGATGTCCGAGCCGAGGGAAAGGAGGGGGGTTGGAAAATCAGGACAAACTCGGACATAGGGGGGGGGGAAGGGGGGGGGGGGGTTAGCAATCTGGACGTCCGGATTTTAAAAAAAGTTCAAAAACAAATATTTCCGTTTGCCATCAATTTGAACTCTCCTTCCATTGTGAAACTGACATTTTTAATACTTCACAATATTATCTCCATTGAAACAAGTTAAGTATATGTCATGTGCTATTAATATGAATTAATTTTTTCATTGATGAATTCAACAGTGTTGTGAAATAATAAATAGGTTTTTGAATTTAATATTATTAAACCTTCCTTTTCTAGACAATAGGTTGCCACAATTGCGATAACACAGGTGCTTGTTTCCTTATTAAGTGATTGTTCTTGTAAGATGAGATTTTTACAAACTTATTGCGTATTACGCGCTCAAAACAGATCGTCAGTTTTTGCAAGACATCTAAACGGATGTCCAGAGGGAGGGGGGCTATAAATTCGGACAATGCCGGACAAGGGAGGTCTGAAAATCTATAATTTTGCCGGACATCTTTGTGAATGGCCCCTTTGTGTGTTTGTCCAATCTGGGATCACTTCACTTGTCCTCTCCTTTTCTTTCAATGTTTAACAGCAAATTTCTAGAAATAATTCACACCTAATAATAACGCAGCTTATTCAATAACATCATAACCTAACGCAGCCTATTCAAAGACGGTTCAAAGTTGTGATCGCAAATTACACAAAACTGCTGTAATTCTGTCAACATGTGTGGTTTAAAAAGATGCTCATGGCGACTAGCCTGACTTAGCGACGATTAAAATGTCACCTAGTGTCTGGTGAGTAACTTGTCTCCATGGCCGTTTTTGAGGAGTATACCGGTAATTTGATGACACAAAATGGCGGGGCTGTGGTTTGGAAAAGTTCCAACTTTCGCCCCCCAATATTTTGTGAAGTGTCCGCCAGAACTTGTAGACAGAGTTTTATGAGAGAATGCGAGTTGCAACAGAACAATTTTGAAAATTAAATGAATTCACATTTACTCTGATGAATGGTTCCGCACGAAACGTCAGATTTTCGTTCCTCAAAATTCTCGTCAGTTTACAACCTTTCAATTTTGCTATATTCAAAACACTGCCTACGCATCACTCTACTTCCTTTTGCTACTTTAAATAATGTATTTATTGACTGCTGTAAACGTTGTACAGTTTAACTTACATGATCATAGGAAAAATATGTGAATATTTATCTTCGGTCAATTTATTTACACCACAAAAATTTATAATTCAACGAATTAGACTTAACATTTATTGCAAAACTTTAAAGTCAGAATAACAAGATGTAAAGCAGTTTCTTAAAATCATTCCTCGACAATCATTTGCGTTCGTCCGGACTCCATTCCTCATAATATTTTAGAATAAAGCTCCGACATCTCAAGAAAAAAAACCCGATGATTTAATGCTTGACCGTTTGGCTGTTTGGCTACTTTCCACAACAAAAAATGAGACGATTCAAAATATGTTTAAATTAAAACCAATTAAAAGGAATTAAAAATAACTAAATCTAAAGCACTTACCAATAATTTAATCATGCATTTACCTTCGTGTCGTAGAAATGTTTTAAGGTGGCTCCCTACAGCTGTTGAAAAATAATAGCGAAAAATGAAGTTTTCATGAACATAAATATTTCGCTATTAATGCAAAATCAGGACCGTTTTTGAAGTATAGACGCTTGTGTAACTCTTACACTTCAAACATAATTGTTGAAAAGAAGTCAAATGTGTGTTGCTATGGTAACAATGCTTCCAAAACGATGGCAGTCACATTTGAAATTTGTGATTGAAAACGTATTTGTTAGAGTATCCTTCGGTCAATTTTTCTGAAATTTTGTTGCTATAAAGGGAATATCAGACAGAAGATTATATCAAAAATTAGGGGGTGTTCCCCCCTGTGTTCCACGAAAACTGTTCTGTAGAATTTTCTAAAAATTTAATATATTGGACTAAATGACTAGTAAATGTAAAGTACAAAATTTTAGAAATATTGACCGAAGGAAAAATAGTTATCGCTCTCTAAAACTTACGCGGTCAGATTAAATTGTTTCTGACGTCAACAAATTTCAACTCGACAAGATCACTATTTGAGCATGCGCGCCATCTTTTGCCTTTACTTACACGCGCGGTTTTCATCGCCTCATTGTTGTCTTTTCTCAGTTTTATGTTCACGATCGAAGTACGTTAGGATCGAAGAGAGAATTCGGTGTGTTTTAGTAAACCTTGGTTTACTTGACTGTTGTTGACTTGTTGGAGACGTTGCAATTAAACAACCATTTCTTGCCGAATTCAGCGAACACTCGTTCAACATCATGGAAGTTCAGGCCGCTGCCAGCTATCTTCTCAGCCATGCTCTTGGTGATTGTTCCCTCGTTACCGGTTTCATTGTAGAGTTTACCTTTAAGTGTCTGAAGTAGTTCGTGCCGTTTGTCCAAATATTGGCAGTCATTTAGTGCATCGATACTCGAGACAGGCTTGCAATGCGAAACGATGTCTTCTTCCGAAAGACGAAGCGGCGAAGCAAAGATTATTCTACACAGGGCAATAACATCTTCCAAAGCGTCGTGTACCTCGAATGTCTCATGGAATAAACGTAACGCTCGTAAAATGCTGATTCATTCGACGAACAACTTTGACCATTTGACAGGTTTAATGCTTGATCTTTGCTCTTCACCAGATGATCGAACAGTAAAAGGCTATCGCCGAACCAAATTCCTAACGCTTGAAATTTCGCACGAACTTCACTGCAACTGTGGCGAAGAACTATTTGGGTGTCAAAACGCTTGGCGTTGTCGCCGATCAGAACTGTGCAAATATCTTTCGTTGTTTCTCTTTTACAATTATTGATCGAGATTTCTAGGTAACCAATGAAGCGGGACAAGGCATCATCACAGGTAAGCGTTTGTAGAGCTGTTGTTTGTTTAAAAAGTGTTCGTTTCCCGTTCAGATTATTTCCAGAGAGTTTGTTCACTCTTGAAGCATATTTGTCAATGTCTTTTGTGAGTAAAATATACTCTGAAAACGAATTATGACCAGATTTGTCGATGGCTGACAATTGACACAACTCGGCAGCTTTAACTGTAGTGTTAGTTTCCGTATCAAATAGAATAATATTATAGAATAACTTGCTGTCATAGATCATGGATGGACATATTGGCCTGGGGGTAAATGATGAAACTGTTAGTTCATAGCTTTTTAAGGTTTCCAGAGAGATATGTTCATCAAACAAACGACCGAGTTCTTTGATTTGATGGTCAGTTTCAGTGGTTACAGTTGTTCGGCTGATATTGAGGCCGATGTTTGTTTCATAGGTTTTCCCCTCTTGTTTTTCCTTTCTTGCAATGCTGTGTATTCTGTTGGTACGCAGCTGGTTTCTACGCTTTTTAAATTCTAGTAAATTTTTTCGTTAGTCTCTGTTTTTCTACAGGTACAGGCAGGGCGTCTATAAGATAGGGCGGCGAAACGGCAATGTAACCCCTGATCAATGTGTGATGCGCGGGACCCCCCAAATATTCTTCTTATGCATGTGGAGAATTTTTATTTGTTAAAGAAAATTACCACAAATTTGTTATACAGGGTGTATCAAAGGTGTATCAAAAATATACTATTTTCTGGGATTTGAAAATACGTTAGAATCAAAATTGCAAATAATTACACAGCATTTGAAAGTGAATTACATGAGTGAAAATAGCAATTATTTAAACATTGAAATTCTAATGTATAGAATTACTATTGTTCTAGTTCGGGAAAACACTGAATAGAACAAAGGTTACTAAGCATTAGAATGATCTACATGAGTGAATAGCTCTTATACATAATTCTAATGCTTAGTTACTTTTGTTCTACTCAATGTTTTCGCAAACTAGAACAATAGTAACCAGGCATGTGAGTTATCCGAAGTTGTGAACTGGGTAGCAACGACGTAAACACACTGATGTAAACAGCGTTAGCCAAATTTGTCTATTGCCTGTCATACTTTCCCCATTTAAATGACCGGTTGGTGCGCATTCAATGGCAGGTAGCAAAAAAAGTTCAAAAAATTAAGAAACGATATTTATACAAATATACATCTATTAATGGTCTAACTGCCCTGGGATTTACTAAGTTCTGGTGCCAAAAGAAGCGGTTGAAATTTTTATAAAACCAACCGGGGTTGGAACTGCCGAAGCTGGATGGAATGACCCTTCGTCTTTACAAAATCGGCAATATCTCTTCAAATGTTTGTTTTTGGCAAATGATGTTCTTATGGTAAGAAGCGTATATATTTTTGTGTAGATTGAAATTGCAAAAGTGGTCTTAGTGTGTTTGACTATCTTTGAAATAAGCGAATTTTCAAAACAGTCGAACCTGAGAAATTATTACACTACAACCCAATTTTTATGCTGCAGTTGACATGCTATAGCAAAAAAAGTTCAAGAAATTACACGACAAAATTGGGCAGGAATAAAGTTTAATTCGTGGCAGTGTTGTCTTAAAAAAAGCTACGTTCTAGCTCGATTCTAAGGTACGAAATTAGTAAATTGTTTTGCGAGCGGGGCGAAATTGGACAGGGAAGTCACAAATGTTTCGAGATTTAAAACACTAAATTTTATATGTTAGACAGTACAGAACGCCTTAAAACTTGTTGTATGAACGCTAAAAGGCTTGAATAACATCTTGAAAAAATACAGCAACAATCGACTGAATACTTTTTAAAATATTAATCATTTACTCGATCCACCTGGATTTTTTTCCACTCCTTGTTGTTTTTTTAAAAATTACACGGGCCGCGTCGCCCCAGTCCCAAAGCGCATCACACATTGATCACGACATTATCTAGCCGTTTCGCCGCCCTATCTTATAGTCGCCCTGGTACAGGTTGAGCCAGGTTATATTCCCAAGGCTTCTAGAGTTCTGGAGACATACCATACCCAGCATTTGTTTGAGCCACTGCATATGATACGCGAAAATCATTGCTTTCGCTTCCTCCGTAGAACCTGATTTTTGGAGTCTTCGAACCTACTGTACTGTTAAAGGATTCATTTCTCTGTGAGTTTCCAGCAGGAGAAAGTTTTGCAATAACACTGTCGTGATACTGGCTGAACAGATCTTCAAGGGCAGATTTTAAAGGCGCTCCATGCAAATATTTTCCATATTTGTTGGCATGCTTGTAACTGATAGGGCCTCGTTTCCATCCACACCATGACTCGCTACAACAAGAATGGTCACCAAATGCGTGAGGAACAATGCATTTCAGAGACGACTGCATGGACTTTGAATCTCCTTTGTTTTGGCCTATGACAATTGAAAAACATTTGACCAGATATTCGTCGATTACTTTGGATGACAATGGTGAACAGTCTATGAATATTCCTATTTTGCTGAGGTTGTATAACCTATTTGTGAGAGACCGTTTTATGTGGATCATGTCGCTGAATTTTTCTACTCCATGAGGAACCTGGTGGCGAACATAGCTTTCTGTTGTGGAATCGTCATCACCTGTGTATGTTGAATATTTTATACCTCGTTTTGGAGCGTTATCGAAGAGCTCAACTGCAGATATTGGCTCCATGGACTTTGACGAACCTGTGTGATTCTTCCTACAGTTATGTACGGGGAGATCTTTCTTCATTCGATGAGCATGAGCACAGGTCCTGCATGTTTTGTTCTTAGTACCACAATCTAAAATTTTCCCAGTGTTCATTCCCATTACTGCTCCTTGCCCGGTGTTAGAGTTGAATCCTTTTCCACGTTTTTGCCAACCCATATCGTATGAACAGGGGACAGGTATTAGATTATTTTCATCTGGCTGTTCACCTGTACTAATGGCTCAGTTGTAGTCACTGCTTCGGATGTTAAATGGGCCACCCTTTCAACTGCTTTTCCCGTTTCTCTTTCTCTGGTTTTAAAACATGCTCGACTCATGGATGGGATATTCATTATAGACAATACACCGGTCAGGTGTGTCTGGCCAAGTCCTGTGCGAAGACTAGCTAAAGTAGCCTTGGAGTTAATGTCATATGCCATTGGACCAAACTTTCCGGATTTGTGCTTGGACGATGTTTCAATTGAATTTTCTTCCAAACAAAACTGACATTTTACTGTTAGCTTGCTTGCCAATCCATATAGACCTTAAATATGAAAATATCTAATTTGTTTGTTTTACTTGCACAGGCTGTTAACTGCTTGTGCATATTGCCCATATAACAGCTTGTACAAGCAAAACAAACAAATTACTAAGCTGCAAGCAAAACAGTACAAAACGAAAGGAAACAAAACAATACAAAACAAAAGCATATATCTACTATATGGCATTTGCTTGATATAAACATATCTAAATAATGTGTCCTTGTATATTTCATTTTCATTCATATCAAATTCTGTGCGTATTTGTTAAAGTAATTATTACATTATGTAAAATTTAGAAGAGTTCATCCTTGATTAATTCAAATACTTGGGCGAAAGCTATCAACGTTGAACATGGTGCACCATGGGAAATATGTATGATAGGAGAACAGCCTTTATAATAATAATAATAATATTAATAATATTTAAATTTTATATAGCGCATCTTCCATAAATGTCCAGAAGCGCTTCACATTAAAATCAATGTTAAAAATATGATTAAAAGACGATTAGTTTAGGTTAAATTATGTTAAAAAGGCGATTAATTTAGGATTATCAAAAATCGACTATCTCACAATATCTAAGTGAAAGTTATATAAAATCCTTATATGCTATTTTAAACAAATGTGTTTTCAGTCCTGACTTAAAACTGTTTACGGACTCGAATGATCTTAGTTCCAGTGGTAAGTTATTCCACAATGTTGGTGCGGCTACAGAAAAAGATCGTCCACCATAGTATTCTGAGTTGTACTTAGGTGTTACCAACTTTCTATCAGCTGAAGATCGTAAATTACGCCCAGGAACATAGACCTACAGCATGTCGGTAATATATGACGGTGCTGTTCCAAATAGGGCCTTATGGACTAGTAATAGAATTTTATATTCAATTCTTTCCTTTATCGGCAGCCAGTGCAATCCAAACAAGACAGGTGATATATGATCTCTTTTTCTTGACAAGATGATAATTCGTGCTGCTGCGTTTTGTACTTTCTGCATTCGTTGCAAAAGAGTATTTGGTAGACCATACAAAAGCGCATTTCCATAATCCAATCGTGATGTAACCATAGCATGTACTAACGTTTTTGCAGATTCAGGACTAAGATATTTCCTTATTTTACTTATTTTCCTCAGATAGTAAAATCCGGATTTGCACACAGCTATTATTTGTGTTTCCATTGTTAAATGTGAGTCCATAATAGTGCCAACATTCCTTGCTTTTTGGGATAGATCAATGACGTCATCACAAACAGTTATAGATGCTGAAAATGGGCATGGACGATAACGAGACGATAGCAACATTATCTCTGTCTTATCACTATTTAGCTTTAATTTATTCTCAGATAGCCATTCATTTATTTTCCTAATACAATCCTCGACTTTTAACTTTGCCTCAGCTAGTTTATCTGGGTCATCTGATTTAAAGGTGATATATAGTTGTGTGTCATCAGCATAGAGGTGGTAATCCATGCCCAATGATCGCATAATTTCTCCTATTGGTGCAATGTAAAGTGAGAAGAGCATTGGACCCAAAATGCTACCCTGAGGGACGCCAGATAATACAGTCCGCGCAGTAGACTTGCCATCCAAAATATATACCGTAGCTGTTCTTTCTATAAGATATGATTTAAACCATTCGTGAGCCTTTCCCATGATTCCATATCTCAAAGAGAGTCTACGCAATAATATTTCATGATCCACCGTATCAAATGCGGCAGAAAGATCGAGAAGAACTAGGATAACTGAGTTTTGATTGTCAATGGCTTGTAAAATGTCATTTTGAACCTTTACCAAGGCTGTCTCAGTGCTATGGTGTTTTTGAATCCAGATTGTAGGGAATCGCCCAGAATGTTTCTCGAGGTGTGTTGATCTAGCTGAGTAGCTACCACTTTCTCTAGACATTTGGACAAAAACTTAAGGTTTGAAATGGGACGGAAACTGGAATAATCATCAGTACTCATGTTATCTTTCTTCAATCTTGGTTCGAGAGCCGCACATTTTAAATTCCTAGGTACAGTAGCTGTTTCCAGAGAAATATTAATCATATTCGTAATCGCCGATAACAAGTCAATCGAGCATTCCATATAGATCTTCGCAGGAATTGGATCAAGAACACATGATTTATGGGCCATTTTTCCTGTGAGAACAAACAGATCTTTGGTAGTTGTAGGTACAAATGATCTAAGCTCACCATATTTCAATGGTAATGTTGTTTCCATGGTGTTTGTGCATGTTGTATTAGTAAAATGTGTTGGTAACTCATTTCTAATAGTATCTATTTTGTTTTCAAAAAAGTCCGCAAAATTATTTGCCAGTTGATCAGATGGGCCACAATATGGCGGATATTTTCTCTCAACTGTTCCATTAAACATTCTTTACACGTGTTCTATCCTGAGTGCAACCCAATTAAGGCAAATAATGTATATTTCTCTAGTGTTTTGAGACATACTACATAGCAATTCTAGGCGAAATGATTTTCCACCTGATACAAATAATTTTATTGGGCAATTTATTATTTCTGCTTTCAATAGGCTGACCATGGTGATCCAGGTGAATATGGAGAAATGGTAATGTACTAAAATGGTCAGAAGTACCATTACGAAGCGGAACAAATGGTCAGAAGTACGGCTGATAACTATACACACAAGGGTTATCATTTCAAAAATTCTTGGCACAACGTACTAGCTAGAGAGTATAACCTCACCTGCATGACAGACGGTCTATCTACGAGGTTGAACAACCAAAAAAGCGGCCAAAGGAAGCACGGCCTGTCATGCAAGGAACATTTCGCAGAAAACAGTTTGCCATACAGGCTATAGATACAACCGTACCAGGCCTTTCGATGCGAAAATTGATTAAGAGCTTATAGTTATTGAAGCGGTTACCATGCATGCAATGATCCATGATTTTCCTTCTTTTCGGCCACGATGGGCGCGTTTTGTCAGAGGATATCCGGGATATAATTATATTATATTCAATATTGTACCACATTACTTTGCGCGATGCGTCGTATGTAATGCACTAGTCAATTGCAAAATGTTGTCCATTTGTTAAAATGCCCCGTTTGCCAGGCCGAACATATAGCTTTCCAAAGTCTAGCTTTTCATCTAGTCGTCTGATCAGTCATTTTTGTTATAAAATCGTGCTGTTACAGGGAGCTGTCAAAGAATAAAGTCTGGCGAACGTATGTCAGTTTATTAAATCGAAGGCTCTGCGCGAGTTAAATCCCTGGTATTTTATCCCGGCCTTTGTGTCAGTGTTAAAACCCCGGGTAGCAAGATGGCAACGTTTGTTAAAACTCTGTATTTCCCCCGCGAAGTCCTGTTACAACCCTGCATATGCCCAGGGGAGGGGGCCGGAGCTTCAATTGACTAGTGCATAAGTTTTACAACACTCACACAAACGCAAATAGAACCATGCTATACTTCTTTATGCTGGTCGCTTGTCTTAAATTCACATATTAGTTAACCTGCACCGAAGCACGAGAACGAACGAATAGCCTCATTAACTGAACGATAGTACCGTTCACATTCGTTCAATTAAACGTTGTTTATTGGCTAATACAAGTTTAATTATCATATTCGTGAAAGAATTTTAGGTCGTGTGTAGCGTTAATATATGCTTATTTCGGCCAATGTTTGATTTAAATTACTGCATAGGTGTAACTGGGGTGAATCATAGAGATAGAACAACTAACTCCTTGAGCTGTGTGTGTCAGTTTAGGTGTAAGAATAATACTGTATATTATAGCAAGTTATCCAACTACCTGAAAGATAATATAGAAGCATGTAATGTGTTTTCCTGTCCCCCACTTACTAACTTCTTGACTAAGGGCCTTCGCTCTAAACATCGAACAAAATCCTTTCTTTATCTTCCAGGTAGTTGGATAATTTACTAGATACTGGATAACTCCTTGACTAAATTTATATACGGCATACCATATATATGCATACCTAATCACTAGTGGGCGGCTGTGTACTTTGCAAAAATAATTTTATTGTTAAGGCTTTTGTGTATATGAAGATCATTTGCATGCATGCATGCGTATAACTAATGCAACTCCAGATTCATGTTGCTTGACTATTTCCTTCTATCAAAAACTATGGCAGACGACATAGGGATCATAAATATAGTGCTGGTGAATCTGCAGAACGCTATTCACGCAATATATTCAATATATATACCTGCAATCAATGCCGCGATGGAAGAGGCAACAAATGAGATGGAGACAAGCGAGGGCGATGATCTAAGTGCGTTACTCGCATGTATTAGGCACTGTTATGACTTGCTGACTTTAATAGCAACGTGCGCTCAGGCCAATTTACCAAGAGCCCGTATTGAACAAATTCTTTGCCCAGATTTTGTCGGTTCAACCTTCCCAGGAAAATATTTTTATGGCGAATTAGAAAGGTGCGAGCATTTGTTTTGGAGCCTGACGGGCGAAAGCGTAGAATCGTTTCGTCAGGTTGTTCAAGACGTTTCCCCTTATCTCGCACTTTACACCAGGCGTAGGCAGTTGAGAGTTCGTGACAACCCGTTTACGCTGGATGTTAGAAATAGAATTCTTTTGGTTTTTATTTGGCTTCGGATGTATTCAGAAGCGGCAATGCTGAGTAGTTTGTTCATGGTGAGTCCAACAACAGTTGAACGAGAAATCAGATTTTTGCTTCCAGTACTATGGAACTATTTCAAACAATTTGTAAAGTGGCCCACAGCTGAACAATGGTTGGAGATATCTAATCATTGGGAGATGTTTCCGGGAGCAGTTGCTGCAATTGATGGGACGCGTCATGCGATACAAAGACCACAAACTGAACGACAGCAAGATTTTTATAGTGGCCATTGCAGATATCATAATTTTTCTACCCAAATAATTATGGATAACAATTCCAATATTGTGTACATTCAATCTGGATTCCTAGGGCATAACAATGACAGCGGTCAACTTCAGTTAATGCCTGCCATCGGAACTGGACTCCACTTACCACCAGGTGTATACATCTTAGCAGACAAAGGGTATCCCAGTGTTTATCCCCTCGTTACTCCATGGAGAGGTGTAGCTGGCAACCTAACAAGGCGATTGTTCAATAGAGAACACTCACGAGTTCGGACACGGGTGGAACATTGCATTAGGAGGGTGAAGGAGTATGGCACTGTCAGCCACCTGTGGCGCCATGAACGCTGGATGTTTCCAGGGCGCTATAAAACACCCTTGTGTGGGTGTTTTATAGCGCCCTGATGTTCCCTATTGTCACAGAACTTTGTTCGTTCTTGGCACAAAGACATATCCAACTTACAAGAGTCCTTTAAATCAAATTAAATTAGCATGTGGTAAAACTGCTAGAAACTGTTGCGTCTTTATTAACGGATGATATATAATTGTATTTTACTAACTGTAAAGACCCGTTTACTTTTGCAATTTTTGCTGCTATTTTAATTATGAACGATTTTCTTCGTTTGATGAATGTGAACGAGTGGATGAGTTATGAATAATATACATGCAGAAAAGCATATATAAAGATCCAACTCGTACGCACCTAAAATTGAAGAAAAAATTGCAAGCGTAATTGGGCCAACGATATTTTTCGATGTATATAAACTATTACACACAACACATTTTTGGACATTTTTTTAAAACTAATAATCATCTAAACGTCGCCTTATAAGTTCATTCGTCAACTCCATTGTCTGGTGTAGCTGTTGGGTCAACATCGGGAGTTCTCTCGTCAGCAACACATTTAATGCCTCTGCATTTTCCCGTGCTAACGCATGGTATGGGCGCCTTTCTTGAGCGACAGGTCTTCCAGCAAGGACAGGAATTGCCTGAGCCTGTGCTTGCAAAACTTGTTCGTGAATATTCGCGTTGTCATTGTCGGGCGCAGGTAGTCGGTGCTCAACTCTTTCTTCAGCTCCGCCCTCGTTTTCATCTTGATTGTCATCTATGGGGTCGGGGTTCGCTCCGCCATTGGCTCCATATAGGGGGTCAGGAGGGTTCTCTCCGCCATTGACTCCATTTAGGGGGTCAGGAGGGTTCTCTCCGCCATTGACTCCATTTAGGGGGTCATGGTTTGCTCCGTTGTTGTTTGGCATTTATGCGGTTTAAGATTGCTCCATGTGCTGCTTCTCTCTCAAAGGCATTTTGCCGGTTAGCATATCGCATCTCGTTTACCCTTTCCACTAAACCACTAAAAATTGTTGGAATTATGTTTTAAGATGGATAATTTTAGCTTCAGCGTTTGTAGTACAGAATACACAAGACAAACCGATATATTATACTTACTTTCTTTGCTCTCTTCCAATAAAATCGCGAATTCTTCGCCTAACCGCACGCCGATTTCCGACATTACCATACAGTTCTTGCACGTTGGCAGGAAGGTCAGGAAATCTTTCATGCCTTGCGATATCATTTGCAATAATGTCCCAAATCGGACCATTTTCCATATACCGCTCATGTATGACGGCTCTTTCTACCTCACCTACGCGCCTTACTTGTCTTGGAAGCATTTTATAATCAATGATATAATATACAGGGTGTATCAAGTATAACTGCAAATACCATAATTTGTATGCACGAGATGAATTAAATTTAGAATTTCAATGGCTGTGCAATTAATTACTGACTCAAAATTCCATTTGAAATACTCGTGCTATGTTTTCAAATCTCGAAAATACAAATTATGGTTTTGTTTTTTTATACAAATTATGTATAATAAGTATTGAGTTGTAACTGCACTAAGTCTAAGTTTAGAAACAATGCAAAGTCTCAATTATACAAAATTCCACTTGTCCTACGCGTGCTATTTATTATCTTTTATTGTTTTGTTCCTTTGGTCATTCAATAATGCTAAACAAGTGTTGAAGATGCAAATTACTCTCTGGATATCGTACAAGCTAAATAAATGTTCAAGATATTGTTTTCCCCAGCGTTTTTATTGTTTGGAACTCTCTTGAGGACCGAGAACACATGTAAAACGCTCGCGAAAATAACACCGTGTTAATTTCAATAGAAAGCATTGTCGTGCATGTCTAATTCGTAGTCAGGAACGGTTTATCCTGATTAACAGAATCTGGGTTTGTGTCCTGTTGTATACGCAATGCTTATACAGATAAGTTTTTGCAATTCAAACTGCATGCTATACATATATAAGTTCAACGATCAGGCGCGTTCCAAAAATATTGTGGAGCATGCGATATGCAATTTCAATGGAAAATATTATCATTCTACTGTATAACTCGAAGTCAGGGAGAGACTAGACACATTTTGCATGAAGGCCAGGGGTGTTATAAAAGGAGTGGCATAGCCATATAGGCATAGGAGGCAAATTTTTTATACTTGAATATTTTGTGTATTGATTTTCACAACCCTCACAATACTGTGCAGCGTGCAATCGTTTCGGCAACAAACACTGACATGACTAGTGCCAAGGTGGAAGAAATAATCCTCCGTGACGAAGTTCATATAGAAATTCATACGTATAGCACAAAAAATGAGAAGATTGTGGGCAGGAAAATAAGCGTATAGGAGAAAGGTATGCTTTGCCAGTAGGCAGAAGCGATATAAAGTATATATAAAGAAACTCGTTTCTCTCTTGACTCTTGCCTGGCCATTTTCGCAGTGTTGGTGTAGGACTATTATTGATTAGGCCGTATTACATTCGTTTTCTCGTTCGTTTATTTTGGTTATTCGTACATGTTTAAATATGCGAACCAATCAGTTTTCACGATTTGAACGAAACGAATTTGCATACCTGCATATTCGTTCGTTCTCGTGCTTCGGTGCAGGTTAACTAATACAAACACAGATTACGCGTAGCCCTACTACAATTAGAGACCTTACGATTTAAGACGGCAACGTGACGACGACGGCTATAAATACAATGAAATTTATACAGGGTGTATCAAAAAAACTGCAAATACCATAATTTGTATGCACGAGATCATACATTAGAATTTCAATGGCTGTGCAAATAATTACGCTTCTGGGATTTGAAAATACGTTGTACTTCAATTTGTTTGTTAGACACAATTTGCTTTGCCTACGGTCTATCATGTTTACTAACGCTACCCTAGGGTTATGTGCTTTTCCAATAAACACGATTTTAGACGGAAGTTGAGTTTGCTCGTATACGTTTAAAACAAGAAATTCTCTTAGTTCTGTTCTTAACTGAGCCATTCGTAATCGAACTCATAAGTTTAATTCACTTTGTGTGCTTGTTTTGATACCCCTGGGAAACGTATTTTCAAATCCCAGAAGCGTAATTATTTGCACAGCCATTGAAATTCTAATGTATGATCTCGTGCATACAAATTATGGTATTTGCAGTTTTTTTGATACACCCTGTAGTATTTTAGAATAGAAATGAATAATTAAAATCCCATGGGAGTTTAGACGTCATCCACGCTCTGTTTACAACGGTAAACTACAGATTTTTACGTTTTGTGTGCAACGTCTGCATTTCAAGCCGCGAGAAGTGGTACTCAGCAAATTGGCTCAGTACTGAAGTAGAAATCTTCTAAACCAAAAAGCCGTTATCTCAACTTCCTCAAACTGAAGTGAATTCATACGATTGATAATACACGACAAGTTTTATTTAATTGACTTATTTGAACGAGTTTGTTTTGGCCGTCGTCGTTCGCGTTGCCGTTTTACATCGTAAGGTCTCTAATATGTAAACATGGCTGGAGCATCAAAATGGCTACAAAAAGGGTATTTCAACGAGCTGCACACACGGTTTCTAACCTTTGTCTGTACATGATTTTGAAGCCATGAACACAAACTTTAATCTGAATTATTCATAGTCTCCAACGTCTTAACAAGAAATATTTAACAAAAATGCCAAAGTACGGCTCCCTGCGCAGTAATTATTGATTTTTGACCAAACTGTGCATAAAATACATAGACTTAATAATTCATTTTTTCTAATTTCTATTTTGTTTATTACTGTGGCAAATTGGACTTCTGAAAAACTACTAGATTGCTGTTTAAATCGTGTTGTTGCGAAAAAGTGGCCTCAACAAACCGCATGACATTAGCGCAAATTTGCTTTTAGAGACCCCTTCCTGGCAATTTATTGGTGGTGGAGAGCCTTATTGTGAATATAGACGGGTCTGGGTACTAAAACGTCGATTAGATTATGTAAAAATTACGATTTAACATGTGAATATTTCTCGCTTCTCTGAATTTACAAATTTGTCACATGACACCACATTCAAAGTGGGCTCCAAGTAGGAGAAAATTTGCGTAACTTCACCATCGTTGCAAATATCAATCAAGCTCTTGCTTGGAGTTCATCGGTTTGGTAAATTTATTGTGATGTTATGATGTCATTACAGGGTGATAAAGGACAAAAATGAAACAACGGAGACAAGGTACGTGTTGAATAATGGCACATTATTTATTGCCTTGCTTTAAGAAATAGAGTACAATCATAGTTAGTGTCTCGAATTTGTTATTTGTGTTATTTGTGTAACGGTTATTTATTCACGCATACGTTACTTTACTCAAATCTTTTTGGCAGATATATTTTTTTTACAATTTTAAATACTGTGATGTTGAAAGATGCCAGATTGGCTTTTCACGCATTTCTTGTGCCACTTTAATAATGATTGTGCGATAATTCTATAGGGATGGAAAGGAGCGGCTGGAAAGCCTGGTGCCAAGGTAAATTTATACTTCACCTATTCTCCTTCGATCATAGACGTTTCTCTACTAGAGACAGAATATTTGGTTCTAGAATGTTGTAGAAATATTAACCAAATTATACTATATAGGTGTGTTTCAGTTACGTGAAGAAGAAGATGATGAATTATCTTCTCAATACTGTATAATAGAAGGAATGAACATTATATTCTCAATCTGATAACTGTCGGTTGACCACCATCTGCAGCACGATAATATTCAGTGAAACCCACCTATTGCTCTAAATTTATTAATTGAAGTAATCTAGTCTTTTGTTTTCACACAAGAATCATCGCACTTCTAATCCGATGTTATTTTAACAGATCGGACATATAGGAACTTCTCATGCATGTAATTTTGTGGTCCTGTATTTAATGCAACATTACGCAAGTTAGCCCTAGAGTGCAGCCTCACCCTCCCCAGACAGCTTGCTCGCCGGCCATTGCCGTTATTAAGATTATTAGTTCATTATATTAGTGGAAATTTAGGTTAATGTATTTTAGATGGGAAACGATATCGAGTTATATTTACTGAATGATTATTCCGTGGCTCAGAGTGGTTACTATAACAAACTGTATCACGTCACATCACGTGATTTGACTGACGGTCGAACAGACACTGGTGGTTGGGGCAGTGAAACAGCAAAGACTGGAAACTATATTCAAGCAACCTACAGTCGTCCTGTCCACGTCACGTCAGTTACAGTGGCTGGAGATTATATACCATCTTGGGGTAGTCCTATCAGAGCGCAATATGAAAAACTGGATTTGGAATATTCTTCAGATGGCAAAACTTGATTAAAGGTAATTGCTGTGTTATAACAAGGCATTTAAAACACCCATGACCATGTTGATCAACCTCAAATTATGCTTAATGCTTCCATTACGTGTAAGTTGACCACCAGGTGCTTCACTTCTCCACTTAAGAGAGGAACACACCTTTTGCACACTTTTACAGTATATCGTTAAGTGCCTCGGGAATGTATTAATTTAGACTTGAAATAAACGTAAGTCAAGCCACTCGTGAAGTAAAGTCCCCTCTCTAATAAGCTTTCTTTTTAGATGAAGAAATTTATAATGCCCCACCTCTTTATTAAGCCCCACTCTTTGCAACAAAGAAAGACTTTTGTACAGATTAGATTTACTAATTGCCTGCAAGTTAATTGTAGGTTTATAATTACTGCAGTATTTCCTACTTGCTACGTTGGTCTAAACTAATAAGCTCACTTCCGTATTAAACCTCCGCCTCAATGAGCGCCACTTCAAATGTGCCAGAAACAAATGAGACTGGGGGGGCGGGAAGGGTTAATTTTCGGTATGTTTAAAAATATTCGTTTTGCAGAGATCTCAAGTTTCATCCACTTTGTGATTAACTGTAAATGTCTTTATTTAAACTTCAATTTTAGACGATAACCGTTCCATCACCTGCGACAGAAAGATCGACCTTCTACAATCTATCTCAGCCTGTCACTGCTCAACATTGGCGTTTAAAATCAGCTGAAAATAAGAGGGTTGGAACAACTGAGTTTGCACTGAAACCTTTGATCAATCTTGAATGAACAAACTACTTAATTATAAAGCGATTCCTTACTTCAGTATTATCAGATATCGCAACGGTATTATGCTATTTGAATAGTTTTGTTAATTTCTAGATTGAATATAATATATACTTCGAGTACTATTATTTTATCTCAATAAAATATTTTAATGTGCTACTTGTATGGCTTCTTTTTAGAGCCATGTAGCTCTCTAAACTCTGCCCCCTCTCCCCTTATAAAACAGGGTAGTTGGACAGCCGCACCTCTTGCCCCCGGTTCCAGTTTCCATCACAATCTCTTAAGTTATCTTATCATCATAAACCTATCCCTAACCGTAACCCTCCAACATTTCTATAGACCATTTGTAGAATTATGGATCGTATACAATTATACACGCATAGCCTCGACTTCATTCTTTTCAAATAAAACCAAATAATGAAGTCGAGGCTATGCTACGTACGTTCCAATAATTCTGCAGATCATAGTCTCGACTGCTCATTAATTCAAGACACGCATTTTAAGTGTATACATACTAGAAATACACTCATGCAGAATCCCCTCGCCTATATTCGAACTCAGGAATTATACTTCCCAAAATTTATTGTAACAAGAAATATTCATCCAATCACTGTAAACATAGCAACACGCAACCTTCTACTTTTTGTACGAAATGGCAAAATAATGATATAAAGATTTGTACTATTAACTATAAAATTATGAATTTCCCCACTATATAAAGTAGATGTGTTATTACGTACTCTTTTAGCTTTGGTTTGCTGTAATGTTCAACCTTAGACATTTCACAAAAACGTAAATATTTTCAGAAAACTTCATCTGTTTTTTGAACAGTATATAGTTTTTGACATTACGTTGTTTCGTCAAAATTCAAATTTAAACTTGCTAAAATACTTTTTAAGCTTAATCGATATTGTAATAACCTCACAGAGTGACATACGCCTTTGCAATTCCGCAAACTAAACTGCATGCTAATAGCAAATATGCATAGATACTTACCCGTTTAAAACACTTCAAAACTTCAAAATCGTGCTCCTTTTCCAGCCATTTGGCTGTTTCTTCTCCTGCTGACTTTAACCATAAAAGTCCTCTTGAAAATTTTCATTTATCTTGCTTTGAAAACTCTATTTATCCGTATGTTTTTCCAACGGCCCGAGTATAAAAAATCATTTGTGAAAAAGGTTTTCAAAATGGCACGAACGAGATGCCGAGAAAAATCTTTCAAAATGGCAGTTTAAATGCTGATGCATAAATTAAAAACAAAATGTTTGTCTTAGCCAATCATGAAGATGCTAGTTACCAGTTTCTCTTGACCTGAACTTTCGCATGCGTTTAACGTAGAAAACCGCCATGGCATTGCGGCGGACGACTTTGGATTCCGCTATGTTCTCGATCACTTACCCGGGTATAAATATCCGACCGGAATTAGTACCCTCGCACGGAGCATCGCGCCTTGGTTCGGGGACAAATTTCTTATCTCTCTCCGAAGGTACTTTACTAAGATAATTACAGTCGGAATAGAATTTGAGTTTAATCATCATGACATGACTGGAAGATTAAAAGTATGCGTCGTACGAGATAATTTTATATTTATTATTATTATTTATTATTATTATTTATGAATCTTTATAAAACATTTCAGTGTTCCAAATGACACTGTTATCAATATGTGCCTCTATTTACATAAATATTTTAAGCTATATATATTAAAAACTTATAAACTATAAAACAATAAGAGTGCATTCAAAACTATTGAAATATAGATATAAAAAACAGTAAAATCTAAACGAGCAAACGTTAATATACAAGGTGTATCAAAAAAAGCGGAGTCCATCTTTTACACTTAATAATTTTCGGAATACTGAACCATATAACGTAATTTCGGTCTTATTTCTTTCGAATAAATCGTCATTGGTGTGCTTAGTGCAAGTAGTAACTACACAAGAGAACATTAAGTAGAACCCATCAGTTTTGGATGCCGCACATTTATGCAATTTTATTAATGTTATTCCATAGTCGCGTATCAAATTCTTGAATTTTCTTGTTTGAACTTCAACATTGCCCGTTATTAACTTTTTACAAGATATTCGATAGTTTTATTTATTGATACTCCTAAATCCAATCCACAACTTACCGTAAAACAATATTACGTCCATCATCGACACAAACGCCGTCGATCGCACGGCAACTGATCGGTGTAAACCGCAATTGGCAAATTGGTTCATGCTTAAGCCATGGTTTAAACCACCTTTAGAGCACGTAAAGCTTGTAGATGAACTCAAAGTAGTGTATGGAAAGCCGAAGTTGTTTGGTTTTAATGACTATTCATTGCAAAAATGTTCAATTTTATCGCTTTGTTGATAAAAATATATTAGTATATCAATTATTATCAATTATTATCGCATCTAAAATTTTAGATTCTCCAATCACAGTCACTTATAATATTATTATTCGCAAATCAATTGTTTAAATTTGAAACAAAACTTGCCGTTAGAAAGCTGAATGGCTATACGCTTTAAAATGAATATAAACATAAACATTTTACTCTAGTAGTCTTTTCAAAATTTACATTTGAAGCGAGGACTCCGTTTTTTATGATACACTCTGTAGACCCTAAATCCTAATATTTACACTATATCCTTTATTCCTAGTATTAAGACTATATGCTCATGAATCAAGAAGTGCTGATGAAAGTTGATGCATGTGATTTCATCCAAGCATTGTCTTAAGGGCGATTTAGACTATTATTATACAACTTTTGCCTAAAACTGTCGCATGCAACCTCCTACAACTTGAGTTACGTCTGATCCACACGTGCACAACCTGAAGCCCACAACACATGAAAGTCGCGTACAACTTGATTTTGGCTGGTTGGGCACTGGAGCCGACAACAAAATAAACATGGCGGAAAGTCCGGATAGAGTTATTGTTTGCACGGCTTTGGCTGTTGCCATTATAAAAAAGCGAAAAAGAATGAAAAACGTACCCGAAGAGTCAGAGAGAAAGAATGGCTTAAGAGAAGATCAGGCCGAGGAGCTTACAAAGAGCTTTTAGAAGAATTAAGGTTGGAGGAACCAAATGACTATCGAATTAAGTATCTGCGTATGGATGTAACAACATTTGAGGTGAGTTGATTTGTCACCCTATAAGTAATAAGTCGTCTATTTCCAGATATTAAAAACGATAACATGGACTTTGTGTCATAGGAACTTCTCGAGAAGGTAAAGCCATTTATCGACAAAAAGACGACGCAAATGAGAGAGCCTATTGCAGCTGGAGAAAGACTAGGCGTAACTTTGAGATTTCTTGCAACAGGAGAGACTTTCCAAAGTCTTCAATACCAGTTCAGAATAAGCGCCTCTGCTCTATCGTTGATCATTCCAGACGTCTGTAAGGCTATACTTCATGTTCTTAAAGATGAACACTTTTCATGTCCCAGGACACCAAATGAATGGCGCCATATTGCAGAATTGTTTAAAGATCGTTGGCAGTAAGTTGCCAAACTGCATCGGAGCAGCTGACGGCAAGCACATCCGTATTCTCCATCCAAAAAACACAGGATCCCAATTCTACAACTACAAAGGATTCTTTAGCATCGTTTTAATGGCTGTTGTTGATGCTGACTATAAATTTACTTTCTGTGACGTTGGGTGTCAAGGCAGGATTAGTGATGGAGGTGTTCTGAAAAACAGCTCATTTTGGAAAGCTCTTTCCCAAGGTATAATACATTGTTTTTTTTTGAATACTTTTTGTATTACTTGGTGTTTTGCTTTTCTAAAAATGGTTGGCTGTTTCATGCGTGATGTGGGGTAAACGTTTGTCATTGACAAAAAAACGTTACATATTTATCATATTGTTTTTATCTTATTATTATTTTTCTGATTTCATTCAATTATGTTGAGAAAGAGTTCAGTGAATTCCTGGAAATAATATAATTAGGAAAGCAAATCATGTACTGTACATGTACCATTTTAAATGCATTTAAAACTATAATGGGCCATCTATTTAGTATGTACGCAATGGAGAGGGGGAGGGAGTATGAACGGTACGCACATTTGCATACAATGGGAGAAGGGGGTTAAACCATTCTTTTGTTTTTTTTATTAAGTGGGGGTCATTTGTAGTTTACTTTTGTACGCGTATACATACGCATAGGGGGGAGCCAGAAAAGCATACAAAGGGGGAGGTGTTAAATATTCCCTAAATTTGCGTACATACTAAATGGATGGCCCCTAATTTTGTGTCCATGTCAACATTTCTATAATGGATTTTTTGAATGACTGAGAAATTGTTATTATGTATATGATATCCTTGTTATACAATAAATATATTTTGAAGTGTTTGTCTGTTGTTTTGGCAGGTACCCTTGGTATTACTGAACCAACATTTTTACCAGAGTCACGATATGATCTTTGGAATAGTTCTTCTTGCAAAGAACCAGTACCTCATTACTTTGTTGGAGATGATGCCTTCCCTCTTGAGACCAACATAATGAAACCTTACCTTACCCACAAAGAAACCTGAACGAAGAGCAGAGAATATTCAATTACAGGCTCTCCAGGGCAAGGCGGATCAGTGAGAATGTTTTTGACATCCTTTCCAGCAGATTTAGAATATTTATGACCACATTGTGTGTGAAACCTGAGAGTGCTGTAAGCATTGTGATGGCTGCATTAGCACTTCACAATTTTCTGAGGTCAAAGGCTCCAGGGCCATACACCCCTGCAGGTACTTTGGATAGTGAGGATGCCAAGGGGAGGGTAGGAGAAGGTACATGAATGCGTGAAATCCAAGAAACCCTATTGCTGGGTATGCCAAACAGTCGAAAAGGAAGGCAAGCAAGGAAAGCTGAAGATGTGAGGGAACAGCTGTGTAGATATGTGAATGGTCCAGAACAAGTCCCATGGCAATGGTATTTACTTTTGTAAGTCTATGAGTGCAACCTTGAGATAGAATAATTATGTACTCTATATCTCAAGAACATTTTTTAAAAGGTTTCAAATTCACAGGCATGTAAACTATACATGTGTATATATATATATGTAAATCTAAATTTGTTATATCATGATCCATGTTTTGGAAGCTTGTGGTGAGTTAAACTCTCATTTTTAAATATTGAATTTCTTTGGTGAGCAACTCACAGAATCTGATATGACCGATACTTTGTGTGGGCTTTAGCATAGATGAAAATTTACGACCAAAAACAATGAGAAAAGTATTTATTTTTAATTTAACTTAATTAAGCAGTACAGTTTTGATTTATATTATTTATTAAATACCATTATTTAACATTTATTAAATACCATTATTTAAAATTAACAAGTATTGCTATTATAATTAAACTTGATTTCTTTGAACGGTGCATGTTAGCTGCAAGCTTAAAAAATACATCATTCTAGTAAATCAGACAGTTGAATTGTGGAAAAAGGCTGTCGTGGCATATTAGCTGGCATCATAATACTGACAATTTTTTGCTGTATCTCCAGCTTCAACATTTCTTCAGTGTAGCCATCCGCAAATTTTTTCAGCTGGGCAGTTACATATTGGCCAAATAGGGTATCGGCATCAGTGCTCTTTACTCGCGTGGCCTTTTAAGCTCGTTTAGGCAGCTAGAGAGGATATCTTCCTCCATGCACGCTGCTGACTTTTTTTCTTGGCGGGTTATTCGTCTAAAATTAGACCAATTTCATTATTTAAATTTGAACTTGGCAGAAAGACATAGGGGAATTTGCACTTAATCTGGATCAGGGTTTCATTTGATCAGTGCATAAAATAAATAAAATACAGTGTACTTGGAGTTGAGAGATTAATTAACAAAAATTTGTAGTTTTATTCCTCAAAGTCTTAGAGCCAACTTGGGGTTTTATCATTTAGATTGCCATAATGCACCTATCAATGTTAAGTCCCAGGTTGGGCGGGGCAGGCATATGTGGGGCATTTGTTTGATTTTTCATGTGGATTTCTGATCAAATGCCCCACCATCGGGCAATGAATATTGGTCAAATGTCCCTTGATTTGCAATAAATACTATATGATTACAACTTATATGATTCAAATAACCCTACCTAGGACCCAAAATAGGTAGGGTAGGAATGAAGCAGTTGATCAAATGTCCTCACGTATGCCTGACTCCACCCTGGGGATTAACATTGTTGATTGATAAAATCCCATTTGCATTTCCCACCTGATCATGAGGTTAGGGGGTGCAATTACAATAACATGTAAACTGAAAAACTGAAAAACTCACTATTCACCTTAAAAACGCAGAAAGGTTGGGTATTTTCCGGCATGTCTGCATCAGTGCAGAGAGACCTATTGCTGCTTCCTCCAAATTTTCGTCGATAGCAACTGGCTCCTCCATATTGCTAGCGGTTTTCCTTGGAGTTATATTATCTCTCAGAAAGTGAAGGGACTCAAAAAAGTGCCATTTCGACGTGTAAACATCTTTCGTCCCGCTTCCACTTAGCTTACTTGACCTTTCTTTGCCAACCTCTTTCCCGTAGTACGTTCTCAGGCAGGCCATCTTTTTTTGCAAGTCGTCGCATGTAATATCTGTAAAGAATTATTTACAGTTGAGATATATAACGGAAACAGTTTTAAAAGTTAGTTTACGAGTCAGTATAAATACCTGTTTTGTCGAGCTCGTGTACCATGTTCTCGACTGCATCTCTTGGTTGCCGACAGACAAGCAACTTTGTGTACATCCGCCATTTTGAAGTAAATTAACACCCCGTGGTACCCCCACAAAGGTATATTTTTGTACCACACGCCACTTTTTTACCTTATATGGTTGCGACAGTCGTAGGATTTTAAATCATTTTGAAAAATCCTACAACTTTTTCGTGTTGCACACATTTGTCGTAGGTGAGTTGTGTGCCTGATTTACACAGTACAATTCAAGTTGTAGGAGGTTGTATGCGACAGTTTTAGGCAAAAGCTGTATAGTCTAAATCGCCCTTTACTGTCTGTGCAGAGTCCTAACTCCTAACAATAGAAGGAACCAGATTTTCCCAGTGAGCTCTATATATATATATATCTGGAGTGAGAACTTATGTCCAAAAAGTGAAGCCGAAGATGGCGGAAATTGACGTGCAGTGCCAATCCCTTTCTATTGTTTTCGACCGCGCGGTTTGCACAAGCCGGGAAGGAGTGTGCCGAAATTTCGTGTTTTTACTCCGATTTAAACAATAACATCATGATTTTATGAACTAATAACTTGATTAGCGATGCGATCTGTTAGAAAAAACTGGATAAAATGATATGAAAACTGTTTATGACCTTCATGAGTTTGGACGCCAATTGCCGCCATCTTGGCTTCACTTGGCCTATTGGCCGAACATTAGAAGTTCTTACTCCAGATATATATGGAGCTCACTGGATTTTCCATGTTTGAAGTGATCATGCTTCTTAATAGGCGTTCAATCGATTCCAACTTGTTTAACTGCGTTTTAGAGAAATATATCTTCATGATTCCTGTATATGTCATAATAGGTTGAATCATCGATTGGTAGATGTTTAACGCGGCATCAGAATTGATCGAGTGACGCAATTTTTACACGAGCTTCAATCTATTACAGCACTTCTTGTAAGCGTTATCCAAACTCTCCCTTAGTGTTAGGCTCTTATCGAGTGTATGGCCAAGGTACGTCACGAAACTTAACATCCAGCTGACGACTTTGCAATGATACCCTCTCGGCTGTCCCAAATAGCATAACCTCAGTTTTCCCTTTTTTCAAATTATTAACTAATTCATTTTCATCAAAGTATCTTGCAATGTGCCTCAGATCCTCCGTTAATAAGTCATTTCAATGTTTTGTATACTTTTTCCAGCACATTAAATTACCACATCAAGACCTGACTATCGCGGACCTAATCCAAAAAATCATTGTACAGTAGAATATATAGTATAAACAATAGTGGTCCCAAGATAGAACTTTGAGGCACCCCGCAGAAAACTTGTCCGATATCAGACGTACTTGGACCAAACTGAGAAATTTTTGTTGCCTTTCAAACAGTTAATCAGTAAATAATTCTAGTTCGTTATCAACTATACCATATGCCGGGAGCTTATTAGGCAGGTTGCCATGACTCAAAATATCGAAAGCCTTACAAAGGTCAATAAAACAGCACCAACTAAATTTCTACGAAAATACGAAAATGATTGACTGCTATTCGATCATGACTGTATACTTTTCTGGCATATAAAGACAAGCAAACGAAAGTGCACGCGTAGAGGAATAATTTCATTTGTTAAAGGCTATGTTTTTGCTGAAACTTGCAACGAAATTTCTGCCCAAAGCCATTTTATGTAGAAATGTACGCACAGAAAACGGTGAACATGGCCCGCGTTTCAATTAATCCACCGATCAGTATCATTCTCATTAATTTTGTTTGTTGCCAACGCGTTTTTGTCAACCAACATGGCAGCCAAAATTCAAATTAACCTTAACAAACTAAATTGCGTGTAACAGCTTTTAAAAATAATAGTGAATTTTACGAAATCCACGTAGCTCAAGGAGAAATATATAATTGTATCGACTGAAAAATTGTGGATAACACTCGTAGGATTTTGCGACATCACGTGAAGCGGAGAATAAAATGACGGCCACACAGTAATTTTTTTGGAGCCACTTTAGCCCAGAGGGCCGTTTTGGCTTTTTAAAACAGGGGCCGTTTTGACTCTGACAGGGGCCAAGACACAACCTGGGGCCGTTTTTTCACATCAGTAGCTGTTTTAGCCCCTTTTTTTAGAGCCGTTTTGGCCAGAGCCATTTTTGTTTTTCAAACACGGGCCGTTTTTGGCTCTAACTTTGGCCAAAACACAAAACAGGAGAGCAGTTTTGTTTGCAAATCTCTTCAAATGACAAATTCAATATAGAAATGTATTTTTAAAAATGTGATGTCTTGGTCACTACCAAGAGCAAAAAGAAATATTAAACAAGACTGCTCTATTACTACACAAATGCTATTTTTGACCCCCATTTGCAAAAAGAGTGATGCCATGAACAACCAATGCCACATACTTGTATGGTCCACAATACTCTGATTAACTAAAGTCGCAGTCGGGGGCAGCTGTGAGATCAAAGTATCATTATGAAATGTATCTAGCAACTTATAACTATTTACAGTTTAATCCAGTATAGTATTTAGATCAGAATTATTAATTACTAATTGGCCAGTAAAAATCTATCTGGCTTTCGACATAAATGATTGAGTTGAAAGGACTTTCTTTCAGTTGAGGTGTGGCCTCGAGATTCAAGTACAATGGTGAAAAACACCTGAAACTCTGTAGTCATACAAATAAAGATTATCAATTATTTTGGGGATATAATGAAGACTATTATTTTGAAGATAAAATGAAGAGCTTTCGTGAGAAAGACAGATATTATCGTTTCTGATTCAATTTCAATTTATTCGAACGATACCAATTTTGCAGTTAAAAACTGAATTACACTGGGAAACATGCATATGAGTAAAAATGTCTACACTCGTTGTTAATTTTGAGAGTTCTAGGTAAAAGTGTAGCCAAACAATTATTATTTAAAACTACAGTTGTAGGCCTTACTACCGGCCATAATAAAACTATTAGCAAACCTACTTGTCCTATGGTTTGGTATTGAAAGACAATTATCATTACGTAGAGAATATCCAGTTTTATGTCTTGGGGGAACGAGAAAATGGAGTTTATGGGATGTTTCTTCACACATTTGAACGAAAAGTTTCTCGCAAATGGTCTTTCTCCGCAAGAACAGTGACACCACCCCAGCGCGTACCAACGCATCTTCATATTTGAGATCAGGGAAGATTATACGAAGGGCTCTGCGTTGAATACTCTCGATCTCGTCGCTCAAGTATTGCGCCAAGCTATAGTGCCATACCTCGCACGAAAACTCTAAAATTGGTCGAACGCAGGTAGTATAAACCCGGACTAACTTGCACGCTGGGATAGAGGATCTCTTAAGTAATCGTAAGGCATGCAACCGGTTCGAAGCTTTCTTGCAGATATAGTCAACGTGCTCGATCCATTTAAGATCTTTCGACATCATGACACCAAGTAATTTAGCATGCGGGACCACAGATATATCATGACCGTCAATGGTGATCGGCGGAAGAGCCCCGAGATCAAGGGGAGAGAACCCAACACGAACTTATTTTGTTTTTGTAGGCTTCAGTTTCATGTTATTCTCAGAAACCCATTTAGCAGATTCTGTAATTTGAGACGGAAGGACCGAGTTGGCTTCTTGACCCTTCAAGACAATCTCCCAGATAGTGGTGTCGTCAACAAATTTCACCGTATCGTCGGAGACGTTCAAGTCGTTCACCATGATGAGGATTGTTCTCTGACTTCTGTCAGTAAGGAAGTTGGCAATCCAATTAATTAGAATAGGGTGTACACGCTTGTTAATGAGTTTCTGCATCAGAATGTTGAAATCGATGCGGTCAAAAGCTTTAGAAAAGTCTAGCATGCATATCCGTAGGCAGGCTCCAGGTGTGTACATCGCTTCAAACCATTTATGGAGCAGGTGTATCAACGCCATGGTGTTGTTGGAACCTTTAGTTGAGCCAAATTGGAGCTTATCAATTTGGTCGCGGATTGACTGCAAGAGCCAGTTATATGGAAATGACTCCAGAATCTTACTCACTATGGGCGTGAGCGATATCGGTCGTAAATCAGAGTCAACATCCAGAGCAGGGGAAGACTTTGCTGCAGGGATGATATTTGCAGATTTCCACAGGGATGGAACATAACCATCATGAATAGAGGCATTAAATATGGATGCTAATGGGCGAGATAATAACGAGGAATTTTCACGGAGGAACCAAGACGTGATTTCGTCAGGACCTGCAGCTGAAAAGGACTTGACGGATTGTAATGCTTTCTCGGTGTCGTCGACTGAAATGTAAAAGTCGGGAGGAAAATCACCGACTTCGAGGGGCGTCCAAGCAAGCGAAGGCAGGGAATTCCCAACGGCAACGAACTTGTCGTTAAACAGGTTGGCCAGAGCCGAATCGGAATAGGGCTGTCCGTTGTACACCAGTGTGGAAACGTTTTTAGATGGGGGCAAGGCCAGCGATATTTTTGACAGCGGACCACCACTTCCGTGAATTCGACTGAGTGGTATTAGCGACATTGTTCGTTTAATACATTGAGCGAGCACGCCTACACAAGCTATTAATTTTGTTCCTATAGAATCGAAACATAGGCTTGTTTCCTCTGCGCCAGGTCACTTGGCGTTTCGATATTAATCTTTTTATCTCCGGAGTAATCCAGGGCTTATCGCTGCTATCAGATTTTATACGCTTCAGCGGGAGATATTTATCAACAATACCATCGACAAGAGAAGAGAAATATTGGAACTGTTCGTCACAAGAGCCTAGATGATGCATTGGAGACCAGTTAACGCTGGATAGGGCTTCAGTGATTAACCTCCGATTGAAGGGACGCGCGTTCCTAACCATTCGGAAGGACCGTGAGTTCCTACGATGATTCAGTGGATTTAGTAAAACTGAGTTATGGTCTGAGAATCCGAGTGGAGGAACAACTTCAGGAACGTCGTAAAATTTCGAAATGTTCGTGAATATTTTATCAAGAATGTTTGAGACTCTAGTAGCTTTCTTCACAATCTGTTTTAAGGAAAACGAATTACACAGTTGACGGTGTTTGAATTGGTTGAAGTCGCCGGTTAGGATGATAGCAGCTCCTGGGTTGGCTGTTATAGCGCGGTCAAGGGACTCGGTAAGATAAGCCAACATAGCCCTATTGTCACTATTTGGCGGATGATAAATGGCTCCCAATACGATTGAATGAATGCCACGTGGTAGGCGTCTTGGTTTGATTAATAGCCACAAGGCTTCAAATTCAGGGTTCGAGAGATCTTTCAAATGGACTACAGGTAGACAGTTTTTCACGCAGGCGCACACGCCTCCACCTCTTCTACCTACTTCACGATCACGCCTAAATATAGAGAACCCACTTAAGTTTATCACTGCGCTATCAACGTTGGAAGTGAGCCACGTTTCGGTGATAACTACGATGTCTGCACGGAGATTAGAGACGTTACCGGAAAGTTCATCAATCTTATTTACTAGTGACCTCGAGTTGGAAATGAACAGGGAAGGTACGGAACTGCATGACTTTGGGGATCCTATCTGTTTTGAGCATGTAACAGATTTTCTACATTCATCGTTCATAGGTATATTGATGATTAAGTTAGATCGGTGTACATTATTGTTATTTACTCTCACGATACGTTTTGAAGTTATAATCGGGATTGCTCTTGTATGCTGGACTGTTCAGATATTTGAGATCAGTGTCTTCAGCGGTATGCAGACGAGAGCCATATATGGACACCCAGGATGCCTAGCGAGCGTGCTCTCACAGCGCGTCCTTTCAAAAATCTTGTTGAATTAAAACTTTATACATCCAACTCTTTTGCAAATTTTAACGAAAATAGGAAGAAATATTCCAATATTTGAAGATTCAGACAATAATTTGAAAAGTAAGTGATAAACTATGTAAATATTTTTAGATTTTGCGTGTAAATATAGGGTATATAATCGATTGTTTTCAATCGATTGTGGACAATTTGA
This sequence comes from Trachythela sp. YZ-2020, assembly GCA_016169945.1. Lineage (NCBI taxonomy): Eukaryota > Metazoa > Cnidaria > Anthozoa > Malacalcyonacea > Clavulariidae > Trachythela > Trachythela sp. YZ-2020. The sequence goes on along the minus strand of JADLSH010000377.1, from coordinate 1,806,855 downwards.
ATACTGTGTAGAAATGTCTTGTTTAAAAATGAATACAAATAGAGTATTGTTATTGCTGTTAAAAGGAGGTTTAATTCAGTGATTTAGAGTAATTATATAATTACATAATAATTAATTATATACAGTAATTAATTACATACACTACCAAATACGGACTAATATTTTATTAAAAGTGTTGCTAATAAAACATTTAACTAAACTTAGTATTTTGTTTCCTTCTCACTTCGCATCAACCATTGAGAATATTATATATTAATTATTTATTGTTCATGTATGTTTTGTCTGCGGCTCAGGGTCTTAGCAATCATCTGGAACATGGGTGCCAAATTGCTAATTTGACAGAGTGTACGTTCATGCCACAGTGAAAATTCAAACTTCCCTAGGGTAGGGGGGGGGGGGGCATGCTCCCTAGAAATTCGGAAGCCCAAAAACGCATTTTTGGCTATTCCTGGGTGAAAATTTCCGAAAAATCAAAACGCATGGCTGACAAGGATTACATTCAAAGATTTCCATGCGTTATCTATAGATTATTTCATTGTTCTATGTATGAGTGTTGCATGCATGTGTGTCTATTAGACAATGTCTATCCATTATTCAAGAACTTTTATCTTATGCCTGTGATGTTTGATGTTGCTTCTCAAACAAATCACCATTTTAACTTATCGACAGGTGTACCAGATAAACATGCATGGCCCTTCAGATCTCAGTTATGTGCCTTTGAATTATTACTGAGTTTGAGAACAAGGTTAATTATACCATCCTATAGTGCTGAAATGAATTTAACTTTTCTATTAATACTGTATTGCCAAGAGACTGGCACTCTCCCGAAAATCTGTTAGCGCTAGTCTCCGGCATGGTGTGAAACAACAACATGATCTCCTGTTCAAATTAAGGCTATGTCTTAATTGTCAATTACAAGCCAAAATTAAGGCTGTCTTAATTTTCAACACGCACATGCCGCTGGCGACATGCAAGTCTAAGTTTGCGCCTCACGCGGAGGGTCAAAGTCCGGTCAAAGTTTTATAATTCGCATTAAATTTGTTTTTTTATGATTTTAAATTTTGGCGGAAAATTTCCGTGTTTCTATACAGTTATAGAAACTCGATGTTATACGTCATCCAGCACGCCATCATTCGTCTTCCAATATGCCATTATGAATAGTAAGGCGAATTTACGCTTTGATGCAATGATAATTATCACGTTTTACTTATTTTTGACGGTTATTTTATGTCGATTGGGGGGGGGCGTTGAAGGCCGAATTGCCGAGTAATAATAATATAATTTGCCGGTTTCTCAATATTCCAACACACGTTTTAATTTCACCTTAGGGACTTACCATAAATTAGGACAATGATTTGGTGAAAATAATATGACCCTCCACATATACGAGTTGGAAAAGTTGTGACCCTAACCTGGGGCTCGTATTGATCCTCCCCCTGCCGATATATATTATCCCATAGTTGTTCTACAGCTGTAGTATGAAAATGTTTCGAAGAAGGGAACAATAAGCAGCAGCATAGGCAGCGTTTTAACTGTGGAACAGCATAACTAGGATACTAACTTACTTAATCGACGAAGCAAAAATGCTAGAGGGTTCCGGGGGCATGATCCCCCGGAAAATTTTGAATTTCTAAGGTCTTTAAAACAGCATTTCTCGCATTCTGAGACGAGTTGGGAAGAAAAACCTGGTTAGCAAAGCTAATCTTACTCAGGGCCCTCTATCAATTAAATAAATCGACTATTATATATTACTATAGTTACTATTATAGAAAAGTTAATATTGTCAAATTAAGTGAAAACCTAATGACGAGCTAATTTAAAAACTGTTAAAAAATGTTTTGATAAATAATTTCTTAAAACTTTGAACCGATATACCACTTAAGTTGTTTGTTTTGTTAAAAAGACTGTACAATAATGGTCCTTGGTAGCGCAGCCCTTGTTTAGTTAAGTTTAACCTAACTGTTGGTATTTGCATGTCTTTACGTTCACACGACCTAGTGTTCATTCTGTTCTCTGTTGGTATCGTTGAAAACATATCTTCAATGTAAGGAGGTGCAGATTTATTTAGGGCATTGATTACCATTGTTAAAATTCTAAAATCCAGTCGGTCTTTGAGAGGAATAATTCGAAGTTGTAAAAACAGATCATGAGTGGGAGTTCTTGCTGGTACATCCATTATTAATCTTATTGCTCGTTTTTGTAATCTATATAATCTTTCTGTGTGACAAGATTTGCCCCAGATTATAGAACAATAATCAAAATTTGACTTAATCAATGCCATATAAAATGTTCTACGAGCATGCACTGGTAAAAACTGTTTTATACGTCGAAGGGAGGCAAGGTTTCTAGCCACAAGTTTCTCCACTTTCTGTATTAATATGAGGTTTCCATGACAAATTGATGTCGATTAACACTCCTAACAGTTTTACAGAAGAAACAGTAGAAAGACGGTCACCTTGTAAAAACAGTTCAAGATCAGTTTTCTGAAGAAATCGATACCTTTGCCGAGTGGTGATAAGCATTGCTTTTGTTTTGTCAATGCTGTAACCATCCTGTTCTCATTACACCAACTTGATACATGATCTAGATCAGAATTTAAAGAGAGAGAGATTCAGTTTTTTTATTCTTGCTATACATCTCTTTGATTTTATTATCAAATTGGCATAATTTTTTTAACCTCCCAGCTTTTCTGTTTATCTTTTTTAATTAATGACTTTTGAAGGGCTCAAATTCTTATGACCCTCCCCTGTTTTTCACCTTCCCTCTCCACCTGTTAATTTATGGCAAGTCTCTTAGGTCATATGGCGTGGTAATTTGCATTAATAACGTTGTATATAAGATATTAGGATACAGTATCCAGTACATCCAGGAATTAATTAGCTTAGTAACTAGCTTAGTTATCTCACGAGAAGAAGGATTTTCAAATCTTAAAAGACAAATGTAAATAGATATCGTTTAAAATTTGAGATTGTTTACTGGTAAGTATTTTAGCCCATACGCTTTTTCTTTAACAGACTCCGTTAGCAATTTTCTCAATGTTAAGAGTGTCTGTGAGGTCTTTCTCACAGATAAAAAGCATAAAGCCTGTTTTCCATTTTGCAAATTTGTTCGCACGAAGCGAAGCGAAGCGAAAAACGAGTTTCGGCAATGAAATTTGTTAATGAAAGAACAAATTTGCCTATAGTGGTAAACAGACCTTTCAGCCTCGTTTCGCCTATTGATGCTAGAGAGTGAGAATGCTGTGGAGACGCCTGTGTACGACAGTACGACGCACATATTTTTGACAAAATGCTCTTTACAGATATTGCCATAGCCATCGGCAAACCGCAAACAAAATATTCTGATGAAATGTTATATATCGCGTAATATATCAAACATCCGATCCGATGTGCTGCTCGCGCAATTTTCCTCACACCTACGCTGTCCCACTGACCGCCTAATGCGAATATCATTCTTAACTTTTACAATTTTTCCGATTTCACAATTTTCCGACTGGTTCGGGCCGCTTTGCCGACTGGTGTAAATTTATTGGGGGAGATGGGCGGGGGGCGGTTAGAAGCATTGCAGAGTAGACACTGCAGCCTGCAGGCATTTTGGATTCAATAATTTATTGATTGAATATAAATATATATTTGGAAAATATATCTTTTACCTTTTTGCTAATCCGAGGCCAGTGGCTGCCACAATGTCTACTCTTAGTGAAGTGACAACTACCTGGATAAGTTTCCTAGAATTCTCATCTAAATTTCTCTCAATGTATTTCTTGCTATTCGCTGATTCACTACCTGAGTCATCAATGTCATTTGATGTTAGTTTACGATCCCAAGAAGCTGCAAATCTGTGTCTCAGTTAACATTTGCATAAGTGAAGAAGAAGGAGTGTGATTATGAATGAATGAATGAATGAATTTAATTGTCACCAAATTGTTATATACAGCATTAAATTATAGAGTAAATTACAATAGTATATAAGATAAGTTATAATAAAGTATAATTTACAAATAGTATCATGTGACGAGGTTTGATTTGAAACCATTAGGCTTATTTAATATCAAACCTCCTCTTATTTCTAATTTTTAATTACGAAAAAAATAATATGTATTATCAAAGTTATGAATACAGATATGTTAATTAGTTGATATACAGTGAGCAAAAGTGAGTTTTTAATTTCTTTGCAAAACAAGAAAGCGATTTACTATTTACAATGTACTTATCCAAACTGTTGTAAAGGAATGGACCTTGATACTTTATTGAAAATTGTCGTATATTTGTTCTAGGTGTTATAATGTGAAATTCATTGGCTCTCCTAGTGTCATAATTATGTACTTGCTTATTAATGTAAAACATACTTCCGAAATGCCCTGGCAACAGGTTATGTTCATACGAAAACATAAACTGTCCTGTTTGTAATTTATGGATATCATTAAATTTTAATAGCTGAAAATTCTTAAAGATCAAACCTGTAGGGGAGTCAAATCTACTATTATTTATAATTCTAACAACACGTTTTTGAAGAATCACCAAACGAGATAAATTAGACGAATATGTGGACGCCCAAACAATATTACAATATTGTAAGTATGGGTACACCATTGAGTAGTACAATGTTAACAAGGAATGCTTTAAAAGAAAGAAACTAGATTTACGCATGATTCCTATTGATTTGGAAATCTTATTTGACACATGGTTAATGTGAGATTTCCAGGAAAGGTGTTCATCTAAAACAACCCCAGGAAAACAACTTCTTCAACTTGACTAATTTCTCTATCATTTAATACCACCCTGAAGTCCGATTGCAGCCTTTTTTGTCTAGGACTGAAAATCATAAATTTGGTTTTATCTACATTTAAAGATAATTTGTTCACTCGAAGCCAAATCGAAATTTTTTCCAGCTCTTGGTTGATAACATTAATCAAGTGCACCGGATTTGCATGGGAAAAGAATAAATTTGTGTCATCAGCAAATAAGATTAATTTTGCCAAACTTGAAACATTGCATATGTCATTAATATATATCAGAAACAACAACGGACCTAGGATTGATCCTGTGGTACTCCACATGTTATAGACTTCATGGTAGAAGACGAGTCATCAACCTGAACAAATTGCTTCCGGTCAGAAAAATAGCTTTTGATCCAGTTCAGCGCTATGCCACGAACACCATACCATTCCAGTTTTGCAAACAGAATGCTATGGTCCACCGTATCGAAAGCTTTAGATAAGTCCAGGAAAATTCCAACAGCGAATTCTTTTTTATCGATTGCCTCAGAAATTTTATCGTACAAATCAACAAGAGCCAACAACGTTGAGTGGCCCTTTCTAAAACCATATTGGTTAGCACATAAAATGTTATGTTTGTTTAAATATTTTAATAACCTATTATAAAATACTTTCTCTAAAATTTTTGAAAATGCAGGTAAAATGGAAACAGGTCTATAGTTACTAAAAATGGATTTGTCCTCAGCCTTATACAAAGGAATAACTTTAGCTATTTTCATTTTATCCGGAACGATCCCTCTCGACAGAGACAAGTTCAAGATGTGTGTTAAAGGTCTTGAAATTAAGTCAATAGATAATTTAATGACAGACATTGAAATGTTATCATAACCTGCAGCTTTTCCAGATGGAAAGGCTTTGACAATAAGTCTGATTTCATTTTCTAATACAGGCTGGAGAAAAATAGAATTTGGGAATTCCCCGGAAAGGAATGATTCAGTAGGAACCGGGGATGCTGGAATTTTCCTAGCTAGCGAGGGTCCTACATTACTAAAATAGTCACAAAAATTATTGGCAATTTCTATAGGATTCGATATTTCCCTTCCATCTCGTTTAAAGACAGCGTTCAATCTAGGTCTTGAAGATTTCCTATTAATAATGCTGTTTAATATTTTCCATGTTTCTTTCATATTTGCTTTATTATCAGTGAGTTTCTTATCAAAATAAATGCGTTTTGCGATTCTAATAGAATGTGTTAATTTATTTTTATAAATCTTATATTTACTTTCAGTTATTCGATTTTGTAAAAATTGCTTATATAATTTGTTTTTCTTATTTATGGACTTCCTAAGGCCCTTAGAAATCCAAGGCTTACAGAGTTACTTTTTACTGTTCTTATTGGGAAACAATTATTATAAATGTTCGAATAGGTATCATGAAACTCCGTGTACGCTTGAACTGGATCAAAATTGTCTTCTATCAAGGTCCAGTTTACACTTAGTAAATTTTCTTTAAATTTTTGTATGTTCCTTGAATTTTTATCTCGAAAAGTTATAGTGTCGTTTTTTATTTGGTTGTTGTTTTCAAATATTATGGAAAAAATAGGAAGATGATCCGAAATGTCAGAAAAAAAGAGACCGTTTTTTATATGACAATCAAAGTGATTGGAAAGAATATTGTCAAGTAATGTGGTGGTGTGAGCTGTGATTCTAGTTGGACGTGTGATACGGGGATACAGCATGTTAGAAAAAATGCTATCTACAAATTCACCGGTTTTGTTATGACGTTGATAATTCATAAAGTTTATGTTAAAATCACCCATTATAAAACAGCATTTGTGTTCTCTCGATATTTTTTCAGCTAAACTATTGAATTCATGAACAAAAGTATTGAGATTTTGATCTGGTGGTCTGTAAACAACTCCAACAATAGCATTTTTCCCTTGAGAATTAATCACCTCAATAAATAATGCGTCTATTGAATTTGAATCTGAAAAGTGCAAATCGTTTCTGCTCTTAAACTGGAGTTCATTTGATAAATACAATCCAACGCCACCACCTGTTCTATTTTCCCTGTGTTTGTGAATAAAGGTGTAACCGTGAATTTCAACATTATGATCTGCCTCTTTTAACCACGTTTCAGTAATACCAATAACGGAAAACTTAATACCAAGACCAGACAACCAGTCAGTAAATCGCGAACTGTTTTGCAAAATACTTCGAATGTTTAAATGAAGCGTTGAAAATGCTGGATTAGCAAATTTGCATTCATTTCTAAACATTTCATTAAATTGGTCCTCAAGATAATATTCACAAGGAGTATTGTTTAGTTCGTCAAGCAAATTATCATCTGGGTCTAAATGATTATTTAAAGCAAGATGGTGTTTACTGTTTAATAACAGAGGATTGAAATATAGTGAACTTAGCCTATCTTCATCGTAAACAATCGGGCCATTTTGAAATTCATAAATAGCCAAAAGAAAGCTTTCATCATCTAGTTCATAAAAGGGTAGAGCATTTGCATATGTAGAAGCCATAGTTGTAATATATAAATATAATAAATGAAATGTTATACCTTATATATACGTTTTTCTTTTATCACTAATTTGTCCAGGACGAAATAGGCGATCTTTCCCTCTTGTTTTGCTTGCTTTAATCTCGGCATTTGCTCACGACGTTTCGCCATTGTGGCTTCGGCAACGTCTTCGTTCACATAAAGGCCATTAGGTTTATGTACTCTAGCTTGCTTTAGGATGTGGTTCTTTTCTTTCCAGTCATATAAGCGGCATACGATCGGTCTTGCTAGGTTCCTTGATGAGCTATCAGGTTTGCCAACACGATGTGCACGCTCGATACGGGGCTCGGAAGCTAGACCAAGCTTATCCTTCAAAATAGATTTCACCAATGCTTCGGAGTCTTCCCACGTTTCATTCGGTTTCTCGGGAATCCCGATTACTCGAAGATTATTACGTCTGCTTCGGTTTTCTAGGTCAGTAGTTTTATCGCAATACTTGTTGAGGGACATTTTGACATTCGCTATTTCGTTCGTGATTGACTGGATTTCAATTTGTTTATTGTCAAGGTCTTTCTGCTGGGAGGCAATGTCCTTTTGCGAGTATTCCAAGCTGTATTTTAACTCAGCTACATCTTTCACCAAACCATCTACTCTTGCTGTTGTAGCTTTAATCAAGGAATCAATCATAGATTTAAACGCGCTTTCCTGCTGCGCCATTAACGCTTTAACTGTCGACAAAGATATATACTCGTCTTGTACGTCATTATTATCAGAAGTTTGAGCTTTCGCTTTTGATTTTGGTGGCATTATATACTAAAGCCGTTGAATTACTTAGACAAATTTAATGATTTTAAGGAGCTTGAAAAGACACGTCTGCACTCGGTCACGTCTAGTGAAATTCAAAACTGAGGCAACCGACGAAAGGTGTGTAATATATAATTACTGACGGTCATGATTCATAATAACCTATTGTTTTCTCTTTGCAATCTTCATTAACCTGATGTTCGTCAGGAAGAAGTGCCTATCGTCGGATGCCTCAAGCTTTGCCACCTGAAGGTGAACTACTGAACTGAATCCCTCATTTCAATCTGTTGAATTTATACAGCAATAGCATGCCTTGCGCTTGTGGTATTTTATCGAACAAATGCACATGCGCAAAACACATTAAAACGTTTTTATTCGTGTCTTATTCTAATTGCCATGATTCAATAACTTACAGAGACCCAAAGAATCTTAATACATCTGCATTCAACAACACGTTAGCAAACTCCCCTTGGGACACGGCCTTCATATTTGATGATACCAATGATGTTCTTGCCACATGGGAAAGTGTATTTTTACAAGCGATCGACCAACATGCCCCAACAAAACAAAAACGTATCGCCAAGCCAAAGCAGCATCAGTGGATAACTAGTGACATTCTTAATCAGTTAAAGCTTAGAGATAACCTACTTTCAAAAGCAAGAAAAACTGAAACTAATTCGACCAACGCTTGGAAACAATACCGTGTCGCTAGAAATTTAGCTTCAAACATGATCCAAAAGGCTAAAACATCTATTCAAAATAACAAAGGCAACGCAAAGTCCATTTGGAAATTAATTAAATCTCTTGGAGGTAATAAACCATCGCGCCTGCCAGAATTCCTCATTGGTGAATGCAATAAAGTGTTAAGAAATAGCTGTGAAATAGCCGAAGCTTTCAATATTCACTTCAAGTCGATCGCCAATAAAATCAAGTTCTCACTCTCTCCTATCAATAACTTTGATCCAAGTAAATTGAAACAGTTTGTAAAATCGAAGATGTCACATAACGTCTGCCTTCAACACGTCTACCCATCACTTGTGAAATTGTTGAAAATTACGTGATGAAGATACCATCCAATAAAGCGATTGGTGGTGGGCCGATTTGGTACCGCTATGCAAATTTCAAATCATTATCATTATTCATTTCTTTAGAAATTGATTGTCTTCACCGTCAATGAACACGAACAAATTTGCATAGCGGTACTAAATCGGCGGGCTGGCTACGCTAATGAAGCGATTGGGGATGATGGCATAAGTATAGAACTACTTAAAGCAGGCATCAAGGAGTTGGCACCATCAATATCCAGGTTAATCAATATGTCTTTGACGATTAATCAATTTCCCGCAAGATGGAAAATAGCTAGAGTCACTTCGCTATTTAAGGCTGGCGAAATATCTGATGCTAACAATTATAGACCTATCTCTATCTTACCCGTGCTTTCAAAGATCATTGAACGTTAAGTGCATGACTGCCTGTTTTACTATCTCACCATAAATAATCTGATATATTCCAATCAATCTGGATTTCGAAGTGAATTTGGCACAGAAACCACTGTGGCATTTATCGTTGATTCTCTTTTACTCAACCTGGACAAAAATCTCATCAATGGCATGGTCCAAGTCGACTATAAAAAAGCTTTTGATTTTGTTGATCACTGTATTCTGCTTGATAAACTTAGTGCATACCATCTTGATCAGAACTCACTTGATTGGTTTAAATCCTATCTATTAGACCGTAAACAATACGTTAACTTTAACGGCCAGTCCTCAACATGCAACAAAAGTAGCTACGGACGGAGTACCTCAGGGCTCTATCCTTGGGCCTCTATTGTTTCTTGTTTTTATCAACGATTTGCCTCTATATATCAACACTCAAGTAGATTTATTCGCTGATGATACTACCTTACTCGCTGCCACTGATTACAATGACATTAATGAACTGAATGTGAAACTAGCTCAGGAAGTCTCCAATGTTGATAACTGGGCCATTACCAACAAACTACCTCTCAATACGACTAAGACTAAAACCATTCTGGTTTTTGGTAAAAGGCTTAAAGCGAAACTTACTCCTGATAATGAAATTCTTAACATCAAATTGAACGATGTCACATTAGAACAAGCTCACACTGTGAAATTACTGGGCTTTACCATTGATGAAGATTTAAACTTTGACACTCATGTTGAAGTTATGGCAAAGAAACGCATTGTAATATCAAAGTGTATAAAATCTTATCTGCCTCGAAACGAACGTATACTTTTCTATAATGCTATGATCAAACCTCTATTTCTCTATTGTAGTATAACCTGAACAAACTGTAGTAAGAACAATATCATCAAAATATTCAAGTTTCAAAAACGTTGTGCCAGAATTATCCTTGAAGCTGAACCACGCCACTCCTCGATTGATCTATTTAATAATATTTGTTGGTTGCCTTTTTACGTAGAGTCGGATATCAGAAAATGTATTATGATCTACAAACGTACTATTAATTCTACTCCTGAGTACTTGTGCCGCCATTTTGTTTATTTATGTACGTATAAACAAACTGTTAAATTTAAATAACCAACAACAATCGAGAAACACTCGCAGTGCTGATTTAAGTTTATTAACTCCGAGATACAATAGAGCTACAGAAGCAGGAATAACTGTCTCTATAACCGCTATTGGTCTCTGGAACAAATTACTATTAAGTTTTCGTTCAGCTAGCTCCGTTAACTGTTTTAAATACTTATTTTATAGTTGCTTCCGTACGCACCAGAGAGAATTTAAACAATTTACATCTTTTCCTGATTTGAAATTTAATTATTATATTGTAATATAATGATAAGATATAAAATATTTATAAGGTAACGTGATGTAATGTCCTATATATACCTCATGTATATAATATAGCCTTTTCAAGTATACTGAAAGTTTAAATTTTGATATACCCATGGATATATAAATGTTGTAAATAGACCTAATTCTTGTAAGTTTTATGAGGGCCACAAGTTCATTAGTAGTTCATACTATTAAGTGTCACCCTCTTTAAATAAAGTTCCTATCTATCTATCTATCTATCTATCTCTATCTCTATCTCTATCTCTTCCCGCATGACTAAGCAACCACAAAACACAAATGATGCCTTACTTGTGAATGGTAAACGCATAGATGATGAACACGAATTACTTAGTATATGGCGAGAGCACTATGAAGACCTGTATACTCCAAAACACGATCCTGATTTCGATAAAAACTTCAAAATGCATGTCGAAGAAAGTCTTCACAATATCGAAGAAGAAAGTTATGGAAATGAAGATCCATTAGATATTCCATTCAAGGTGGAAGAGATCCAGAGTGTATGCTATAAATTGCCAAATGGTAAAGCAGGTGGTCTAGATGAACTTGTCTACGAACATTTTAAGTATGGAGGGTCGTTCACGCACCAAGCTTTGACAAGGATTTTCAATGCAGTTCGTCAAATAGAATATGTTGCAGAATCTTGGACTTTAGGTAATATCTTCTCAATCCTTAAGAAAGGTAAAAAGAATAAACTTGATAAGGGAAGTTATCGAGGTATAACGTTGTTGAATGTGATGGGAAAAATCTTTGAACGTATTGTTTTAAACCGCTGGATTCCAAAGTTTAAGACTATGGGTATCCCTAACGACTTTCAGTTTGCCTATCAGAAAAACAAAAGCTGTGTATTATCCAGTTTCTTTCTACAAGAGATCATTAATCATAACGTAGAAAAAGGAAGCAAAGTGTATTGCTTCTTTTTGGACTCTTCGAAAGCCTTTGACTCCGTATGGCTAGATGGCCTCTTCTATAAATTATACCATCTCGGCTTTAATGGGAAATCCTGGAGAATTCTGAGGAACTGGTATGGTAAAATGCGTTGTTGTGTTTCTGTAAACAGTCTGCAATCTAACATGTTTCCTGTCAAGCAGGGTGTAAGACAAGGAGGAGTGCTATCGCCATGGTTATTCCTCTGCTTTAACAATGACATTCCTGAAATATTAAAACCAATTGACAGTGGGCTCAAGGTTGACAATATCCACTCCAATTCGGTGTTGGTTGCGGATGACATCACCTTATTGTCACTCAGAGTAAAGGGGCTGCAAGGCTTACTAAGTGCAATTGAATCCTACAGCAAGAAATGGAGATTTTATTTTAATTCCAGCAAAACTGTCGAAGTGACCTTTGGAGAGAGAACTACAACAAATTCCGTTTGCAAACTGACCAGGGAATGGTATTTAAACGGTGTAAAAATCATAGAAAAAAGCTCGTGGGAGCATGTCGGAATCTCGTTGAGTGGCAATTTTTCCAGCACGGAACGAACAAAGGCTGCAGCAAATAAAGGAAAGGCCTACGTTGGTGCTTTAATGCAAGCTAAAGTACGACCTGTTGGACTAAATCCAACTATTGGGGCGGACGTTTGGAGACCATATGGCCTTCCAGCCATGTTATACGGAAGCGAAGTTTGGTGGAACCTAACACAAACTGAAGAGGAAATACTAAATCGTGCTAATGCTTTTGCTGCAAAACGAATCCAAGGTCTCTGTATAACCACCAGCTCTCATGGAGCCCTTGGTGCTATTGGGATGTGGCAAACAACTGCATATATTGACAAACAAAAACTTTTATTTCTTGGTTCCCTTTGTCTCTCTCCGCCTGACACCTTGCAAAAACATATATTTCTATATAGAGTATTCTCACATCTTCATCAGGAGAATTCTCGAAGTATTGGTTTCGCAGCGGATATCTATAAAATACTTGAAACATACAACCTAACGGACTATGTCACAAACTACCTAGCAACCGGTGAGTTTCCCAAGAAAACCATGTGGAAGAAAATGGTTAAAGAATAAATACATCAAAAACAGACGGAAGTATGGAAAGAAGCAATTAGTGCAAAACCGAACTTAAAACAAAAAAGTCACACAAGTTTAAAGCCGCTTCAACACTGGAGTGTAACAAGGCGCAATCCAGGCGTGCGAGAGATAATAGCTAACCTGGTAAATTTGTTATGTGGAAATGTTCCAGCAATGGTGTTATCAGCTGTAATAGAAAACGATACTGAATATGTATGTCGGGTATGCAGTGAAAGTCTGCTTGATGTTGGAGAACACTTTGTAATGAACTGTTCAGCAACGAATCCAGAGCGTAACACAATGTGGGATAAATTAATGGATAGCCTTCCTATACAAAGCATATGCTACATCCACAACCTAGAAGAAGAAGATATTTATACAACCCTATTAAGTGGAAACTGTCCCTCTTTTACAACAGAGGAACTTGATAGATTTCTGACAATAACAGCAGGCGGAATATTTAACATATTCCTCAAAGTGCATGATCTCATTTCGATACAAGTTAACGAATAGTGCAGACTAATTTACTGCAAATACTGACACTTTCATAATTAATAATTCTTAACTTAGTTTTAAAATTTTAATATTGACTTTTAACTATTTTAATAAATTTTAGCTATTTATATAATTATTTATTCACAATTGTAAAAGTCTGCTTTTTGCAGATTCTCTTCAGAATTGGAGGTTATATAATGAATAAACTATCTCTATCTCTATCTCTATCTCTATCTCTATCTCTATCTCTATCTCTATCTCTATCTCTATCTCTATCTCTATCTCTATCTCTATCTCTATCTCTCTATCTCTATCTCTATCTCTATCTCTATCTCTATCTCTATCTCTATCTCTATCTCTATCTCTATCTCTATCTCTATCTCTATCTCTATCTCTATCTCTATCTCTATCTCTATCTCTATCTCTATCTCTATCTCTATCTCTATCTCTATCTCTATCTCTATCTCTATCTCTATCTCTATCTCTATCTCTATCTCTATCTCTAACTCTATCTCTATCTCTATCTCTATCCTCTACCTCTACCTCTACCTCTACCTCTACCTCTACCTCTACCTCTACCTCTACCTCTACCTCTACCTCTACCTCTACCTCTACCTCTACCTCTACCTCTATCTCTATCTCTATCTCTATCTCTATCTCTATCTATCTATCTATCTATCTATCTATCTATCTATCTAAACTAACTAACTAACTAACGATATAAAAAGTAGCACTGTTATAGTTGCTGACGATATAACGCTAATATCATTATCGGTGAAAGGATTGCAAACATTAATAAATGAGGCTGATCTTTACAGCCGAAAATGGCGTTTTCAATTTAATCCAGGAAAGACCACGGCGGTTACATTTGGAGAAACAACACAGGTGCACAATATTATGCGATCTAAACGTGAAAGGCACTTACGAGACGTGAAAATAAAGGAAAAAGGCAGCTGGGAGCACGTTGGGATTACCCTTAGTGGTAATTTCTCTAGCACTGACAGAACAAAAAATGCAGAAAAAAAGGGCAAGTCGACTGTCTGCTCTCTGTCTAGGGTTGGCTTTTTTGCATCAGGATTAAATCCTATCTGTGGCTCTACAGTATGGAAATCATATGGTTTACCTGCTATGCTTTACGGTTGCGAGCTGTGGAACGGTCTCACCAAGACGGAAGAGGAACTTCTCAATCGAGCATCACATTTTGCAGGAAAACGAGTTCAGGGAATGTGCATTACCACCCATTCAGAAGCTGCATTAGGGTGCCTCGGTCTGTGGACAACAATGGGTCATATCGACAAATCAAAGCTCTTGCTCTTTGGAAAACTTTGCAGGGCTGATCCAAAAATGCTACATAAGCAAATTTTCATCAGCAGGCTGTTCTCCGCATTGTATGAAGAAACAAACGTAATGTATGGCTTTTTGCCAGATATTCTTGCAATTTTAAAGAGATACAATCTATACATTTATTTGGAGCACTATATTGAAACCCTAGAATTCCCTGACAAAGAAAAATGGAAAAAAATAGTTGTCGAACGTATCCAATACGAAGAAAGTAATAGTTGGAGAGAATCCTTAAGTAGAAAAGACGAATTGACTCATCTTGCTTATGCCCATCTTCACCTGGAACCGTTGTTGCATTGGCGTATTTCAAGAGATAACCCTTTTCACCGCGAAAAAATTACAAATATGGTAAACGTGATTTGTGGAAATTTACCGGCCACGATTATCTCCGCAGTTGAAGATTGTGACTCACATTACACGTGCATTCATTGTGGAAAACATCTCTGGGACATTGGCAAACATGGATTGTCGGGAAACAAATATTGAAAGAAACCGTTTTTACGAGAAACTTGATGATGTAATTCCAACACAAATCAGCTGCTTCATTCATAGTATGGATGATGAAGACAAGTATAATTATCTTCTAAGTTCAGATTTCATCCTCGCCACGGAAAATCTCGACACTGGCCATGGTGCCTTTTTGCTGGTTTCGTCAATGATTTACGATATTTTCAAAAAAGTGTAAACTGTCCCTCTTTTACAACAGAGGAACTTGATAGATTTCTGACAATAACAGCAGGCGGAATATTTAACATATTCCTCAAAGTGCATGATCTCATTTCGATACAAGTTAACGAATAGTGCAGACTAATTTACTGCAAATACTGACACTTTCATAATTCATAATTCTTAACTTAGTTTTAAAATTTTAATATTGACTTTTAACTATTTTAATAAATTTTTAGCTATTTATATAATTATTTATTCAGAATTGTAAAAGTCTGCTTTTTGCAGATTCTCTTCAGAATTGGAGGTTATATAATGAATAAACTATCTATCTAACCCCCATTGATTCGGGACAATTTTCCAAAACAAACCTTACAAAAGTTCGAGGATTTAAAATGGGCTGTTTAAATATTAACAGTCTGTCAAAACATATAGATGAACTTCAAGTTCATATGAAAGATGGTCTTTTTGATGTTTTAGCCATCAATGAGACAAAACTAGGTGAATTTGATCCAGATTCTATAATTAATTTAACCGGCTATACTTGTATTCGAAAAGATAGAAATAAAACTGGAGGTGGTGTTTGCATTTATATTCGAAACACCATAAATTTTGAACGAAAAGTGAATTTTGAAGATAGTCACTTGGAAATGATTTCAATAGAAATAAAAAAAACAAATTCTACTCCCTTTCTTTTAACAACATGGTACAGGCCGCCAAAGAGTTCTGATGAACTCTTTGACAAATTTGAATGTATTTTGAAGAAAGCAGACTCTAAATATAGAGAATACTATATCCTTGGTGATTTAAACTGTGATTTAATGGCACCTGCCATTCCATCACATACTTCAAAATTAATCGACTTACTAGATATTCATCAACTTTCTCAATTGGTAAATGAACCAACTCGTGTAACTGAAAACACAAAAACATTGACCACCTCAATAAGTGATCATAATTTAATTTTTGCTGTCCGCAAAATTGATCACCACAGAGGTCCCCCAAGATTCATTGAGACCAGAAATTTCAAAAATTTCAATGAACAAAAATTTATTCAAGATATTCAAAATATAAATTGGCCAATGCCAAAAGATTCTGATGAAATTAATCATGTGTGGGAAGATTGGAAGACAACATTGCGAACTGTTTTGGATCGGCATGCACCATGTCGAATCAGAAGGGTTCGCAATGCACCTTGTATGCCAGGGATTTATTAAAGAAAAAAGCAACTAAGTCTAATTCACCAGCTGATTGGCTGCTTTTTAAAGAAAAGAGAAATGCAGTCAATCAGTTGGTAAAAAAGACAAAAAAATCTTTCTACCAAAAAGAGATTGAAAGCAATAAGGGTAATCCTAAAGGAACATGGAAAGTTTTAAATAGTCTAATGGGAAAAAAGAGGAAAAGTTCAGAAATAACAAAAGTAAAGCTTAACTCATCTGAATCTATTACTGATGCCAAATATATTGCA